>OZ001653.1:1741564-4241564 GCA_963924145.1 Pyrausta purpuralis | reverse complement strand
ACACTTGACGAAATTATAAGAGTTCCGGTTTTTGCCATTCGGCTACGGAGCCCTAAAAACCAGCATGCATTTTATAGTTGACATTTGACGGCGTATCGAAAAGAGAGTAATTTTATACAACAATCCGATACTAACCGCGTTTTTGCGTTTATTCTCCAAGCGCGTGACGTCACAATATATTAGTGTATGCGGTCCAGTAAATTATGGGACGCAATATGGTCTCCAAATTACGAATAACGAAAAATAACGGCGTGTTTGCAACCGACAGAGAGTGATTGTCGGCAAACGTGCACTTTAGTGATGTTATAACTATCGATTATCAATCGTCGACTTTGAAAACTAGTAGAAATATTGATCAGAAGTATTATTGTGTAATAGACTAAAGAGAAAAGTACAGATAGTGATATCAATCAGAAAAATGCTGATATTTTTTTCATTAACTCAAAACATAAAGTACGAATTAGGTTATGAAAGTACGATTGGGTCCTATGTTATGTTATCATTTTATCATTTTCAATTTGTAGTCGATGCGATTTAATGGTATTGAAACTCATTATTTCTTAAGTTTGTTATACAGCTATATTGGAAACACGTGTGGCCCGGTTAGCCAGAAAGTTGCTGGTTCGAGTCCCACCCGTGCGCAATTTTTGGTTTCTTATTTCATCTTTAAGCACGTTATTCCATTTGTGTCAAAATTTTGTATTTCTTCTTTTAGGAATTCGTCACTCCTACTCACTTGTAATTACTGTAACTGATTTTTGTCTAGAAAAAATGTGAGTTAAGTTAATGGATACTTAAATGCTTTGAAACAGAGATTTCAGAAAACTCCTTATATTTAGTTACAAAGTTCGAATTAGCTAACTAGCTTCGTCCTAATTTCTTGACATTCTTTCAAATATACACCAGGGCAGCTTAAACCTGTATATAATCTATATATATAAAAATGAATTGCTGTTCGTGAGTCTCACTAAAACTCGAGAACGGCTGAACGGATTTATCTTATCTTAGTCTTGAAATTCAACCAGTGTGTGTTGCCAGTGATGACATATGGATACGAAACATGGTCTCTAACAATGGGCCTTATAAAGAAGATAAAAGTCACACAACGAGCGATGGAGAGGGCTATGCTGGGTGTTTCTCTACGGGATCGAATCAGAAATGAGAAGATACGTAGCAGAACTAAGGTAATGGACATAGCCTTGAGAATCAGTAAGCTTAAACGGCAATGGGCAGGGCACATAGCGCGAAGAACTGATGGCCGTTGGGGCAGGAAAGTTCTAGATTGGAGACCCTTCGACCAAAGACGCAGCGTGGGACGTCCACCAACAAGATGGACAGACGATCTTATAAAGATTGCAGGATCAAACTGGATGCAGACCGCTAGTAATTGGTCGCCGTGGAAAGCCGTGGGGGAGGCCTATGTTCAGCAGTGGACGTCCTTTGGCTGATAATGATGATGATGACGATGAGTCTTGAAATGTTCGTGGAGGTCTAGGGAAGGTTTAAAAGGCGAGAAACAAATCGAAAAACGCGCGGACGAAGTCGCGGGGGACCACTAGTATGCTAAATAAATAAACTGTAAGATTGAAGAAAACACTCATAATGAAACCATTAAGGCTTAAAGCTGGTTAAGTTAGGCCGTTAATCGACTATTAAACAGCCTTCAAGACTCAACCGGTCAAAGCGAGCTTATTCAAAAGAATAATCAAGAAGCCAACGATGGCAGGGATTGGTCCGATAGATAATAAAATCAATTTTATGCAAAGCTATGGAGTAATTACTGTTTTTTGCCACTGTAAATCAGCTTTGGCCGGCGAATACTTGCAAACAAAGAAGTTAATTATGAAGTTGAATATTCATGCGCTTTTCACATTGAACTTGGGGTAAACAAAAATTACGGTTCTTTTAAGTAGATATTAATTAAAAGTAAATAAAGTAGACTAAGACCCAATTTCTTCATCGTTAGTAATAGTGAAATTTAGTACCCAGGGTTGAATATTTACGAATGTGTGTGTAAAGAAAACTAAACCAATGGTCATCAAATTAGTCACTCTAACATTCGGTTAATTTACTTCTTCTTCAAAACACACTATCATAAGTATTCAACCGCTGGTTACGAAATTTCACCATGACTATTTATGAAGAAATCGGCCTAAAAGAAAGGTAAATCTTTTGCTGCATATTTTGATTTTGATGCATACTTCTTATAATTATAGCTTGGTCATGTTGGCAAAATAAAGAATCTACTTGCATGGGTTTTATTTTTTTTTAATTTACCCATGTCTACACTATTTCTTAAAAAAATGTAAATAGGTTATATTGATTCCTTGCTTTAAAACCAAGACAATTATTGTGTTCCTGGGCGCATATTTGTATACACAAAAAAATAACTTTATTTATCTGGGAGTCAGGCCGGCCAAAAACGCACTACCAACCTTTACTTGTTGTTGTTTCGCCGATTTTTCGATTGCTTTTCAATTTTACCATTGCTAAATAACAAGAAAGAGACCTGATATAAAACATAAGCCACTTGGCATTCACCATAGTCAAATAAAAAGCACTAACTGTTATAACTTCATTACAGTGCATGCTCATTTAAAAGCTCAAGTGCTTGTGAAGTTATCATTACTCCTGAAGTTCTGAATAACATTTGCTTCAGTTGAAATATAGTTTGAGCCCGAAATGAATAGACGCCCTTCAATGGATCATTAAGCTTACAGGACCAAGTTGTTTTATTTAATCCCTCAAGCGTATGTGAACGAGACACAATAGGTATTCTATTGTTATGCGGTCGCATGCGACCGCTCGGGTGTTGAGGTATTAATGGTGTTCTTTAATTTCGTTGATGTTTGGTTTAGAAGGCAGATAATGGAGGAAAACTTTGCGAAAATATAAAATGAAGGTAGTTCTGCTTCGTACGGTTCAGCGTTAACAAATTTATTGGAAAATTACGAGATACAAGGTTGAAAAACTAAGTTAATAATGGATTTGTTAATTACGCTCTATTGAGCGTATAATTTTCATAG
Source organism: Pyrausta purpuralis (assembly GCA_963924145.1). Lineage (NCBI taxonomy): Eukaryota > Metazoa > Arthropoda > Insecta > Lepidoptera > Crambidae > Pyrausta > Pyrausta purpuralis. The sequence continues at coordinate 4,238,538 of OZ001653.1, read as the reverse complement.
CTATTGAAATAGTCTCTACAGCCTTGAAATAAATGACGTTAGTAATTTTACAATTATTGTGCTTTTTTCTGGCATAATTGTTAATGAAACTGGCAATGTATACAAACTAGAGACGTTGAAAAAAATATGAATAGGCCCAATTTCTTGATCGATTGTAATGGTGAAATGTTGTTACCAGCGGTTCATTATTTACGCTTGTGTCACTGTGTGTGTTTTAAAGAAAAATGCCTTAACCAAATATCAGAATAGCTATTTTAAGGACCATTGGTTTTTTCTTCAAAACGACACTATCGTATACATTCAACCAATAATAACGACATTTTACCGTTACTAACAATAAAGAAAGGCTATATCTATCTATAGCAATTTACCTCTTAAACTAATGGTAATAGCAGAATTGAATATTGATAATAAGATCAAAACTAACTCAATTAAAAGCTAACGTGATATACCATACTTATATATTTTTTTAAGATGACACGGATTTAAGCCAGAATGCAACACAATTCGTGCCGAATGAGTCTCATAAATATTGATGTAGCAATGATTACCCGGAATATTGGAGATTGTACAGATTTCCAATAACAATATCAGTTATTTTTATTTTCGAGTTATATTCATTCGTGTCACGTATTGTTCCATATGTTTTGATTTTTGTGTTTTTTTTTTTATAATTTTAGATGAAGTTCTTGTTAAACTTATATGAAATGTAACAAAATAAATCAAAAGCCTCTTATGGGTGATTTTAGTCCTAAAATATCATAGTAAGTGTCCGTACCACCTTTATTCTATATTATTTATTATTATTCATATTTGTTTTTCTTACGGGGTTTTTCATGTTAATTGACGTACCATGCAGTTTAAATATGATGACCAAACCATTGTATATTTTATTATATTTGAGAGAAATTCTTTATGCTATGAAAATGTTATTTTAGACAGCGACTTAGAGGTAAAAACTGTACAAACGATACAGATACAAAAAATATAGTTTTAATTGACAAAACCCACGAAATCAATTTATTTTTGCAACCCTAGCGAGCGTTTTCAATACCAAGACCAGTTCGCCACTTCGTAGCTTGCTAGCTACGGTACGGTATTTGATAGATACGCGCTAGCTGTGCGCGAGGGTGCGAGTTTACCCATTCGTTTTTTTTAATGCTGTGAAGAGGGTTTCTTTTATAAAACTGGCAAATAATTTGATGAAAAAGTATAACTCATTATCATTCCTGAGTTGGATGTCACTGACCAAAACAACACCCTGTATGTCTTTAATAATACTAACGCATGTACCAATAAATCTCTACAGACTTTAATCTAAATTATAAATTAACCCTTTAAAGCTAGATCCGAAACGTTTTGCTTAAAATGCGTCTTTCCTGACTCAAACTAATGTGGCTATTTGTCAGGTTAAGACTCCGTGTGAGGAATAAGGCAGTCAGCTTATCCTCAAGATGAGACGCAGTTATAGGCAAGAAAGAGCAAGTTGTAGTGCGTAAGGTGACTACAATATTGTTTAGGCCTGCTTTTTTTGATTCTGGAAATATTCGACAAAATAATAAACTCAAAGATCTAAGTTACGCGTCATATTATACCTAGAGGTTTAGGAGATGGCTGTATCTACTCGTAACAGATAACAGTGGAAAAAAATCTCCACTGTAAAAGTACAGCTCTAAAATAAGAAAAACGAAGGAGGAAACATATTTTGGTATTTTAAAACGTCATTTATTTTTACCGACTTAAAAAAGGTTGCCGACTTCAAAAAAAGGAGGTCATCAATTTACGTGATACCATTGGAATTTAGTAACTTTTGAGTATGTGGATCTTGTGGGGCTTCCAAACACTTGTGCTGAATTTCATAAGCGTATGTATATCTTTTTGTTAGCATGTTTGTTTATTTGTATGTCTGTCTACGGATGTCTCAAAAACGAGAAGCCTGAGCGAGATGATTGTTTGAATAGGTATATCTCAACTTAGCGTAAGTTTCATCAAATTGGTCCATTAGTTTTTGAAATATGGGTAAACTTATCGTTACTCGTATTTTAAGCTTTTTAGGCAGTCTTTTTGAAGGCGTTTTTTTGAAAATCATCTGTACGTAAATGCCATTTCAAAATCGGGCGCTTTATCAGTATGTATTAATGTTTGAAATATCGGCCCTCTCATACGGCTTTATTGCTGGGCACAATTAGGACTCCTTCTGATATTGTTTGACAATGTACCTAAATATCAATTAACACACATTGACAAGTTACGGCTATAAGACAAGATGTATTTTCTAACAGGGTGATAGAACTGGCGTTTATAACAAAAACAATTTACTTATTATGAAGAATACTTAAAAACATACGGAAAGTAAAGAAAACAAACATCCAAAATTTTTCCCAACATGTACAATAGTACAATAGAACCTGTTAAAAATTTTCATTAAAAATATTTCAAATAAAAGCTTGTAATAATCCAATCTAGCATGGTCACACTACTCATTCTCAGACATCAAAGCGTATTCTCACACACTGTGCAAAGCGATGTATAGAGCCGAAATGTTCTTTGAATTGTTTTAAAAATAAAAGGTGTTGACTTCCAGCGGAACGAGGCTCTGTGACAAACAACTTGACGTCACGAAAGTCGTTAATTCTACAAAGAAATTGCTGGGACGCGTTTTAACCCCTACAATTTGTTAAGGAACAGTGACTCCATTTTGTACAAAGTAAGTTTATGAAGTTTTGTATTCATTGATTACTTTTAATATAATTCAAGCTGTTACTTGTCTGGTAAAATGACTATTTTTCTCCGTATCACTACAATTGACATCACATATTTCATATGATTTGTTTTTTTTTTCAGTAATTAAATAAAAAACCAGACCGTCTTAAGGCTTTGATTTCCATACAGTTCCATGTATGATTTTATACTGTTTTTAAAAACAACTAATTTTCAAGTCTTTTGTTTAGATAAAGGGCTTGATATGATAAAAAAACATTTTGTGTGCCTTTTGAGCCTATTTGCACCAAAATTTGCTGGGACACAAACTAAGCGATGGGTTCCCGATTTCGGCTGTTATTTATACGGTTTGTATGTAATGGGCACGTGTGCGCTTTGTCTTATTTCCACCACATACGTTTTGTGCGCAATTTTAGGATCCGAGGAACGAAATGAGGTCACAACATTCAGCACTTTGAACCTTTTAAATTATCGCTCTTGACGATACATAAGGTCGTCTTTAAGCCGCGACGATTTTTTTGGATTCTAAATGAGTTTGCTTTTGACTAAACAAGGGCTGATTGGGCTTCGACAGAGGTGACGATAGTTTACCAAGGAGAAGCCTATCCACTCTGAGTCTCTTCTTCTCTATCTAGTTATGAGAGTGAAGCGAATGTTTTGCATATATGTCTTACCAGAACTAACCCCAGAAGAGTTAGAGGGTAAATAAATGTCAAGTAAGTAGATCTCCGAAATATGGTTATTTGAGAATCAAAACGATCGAAAATCTTAATTACGAAGTTGGAGTAATGATTTTTCAGCCCTAATTATCACAAAATCACACCTCTTTGTTAGTAACAATGGTGTAAATAACAGTATAGCGTGTCCATCAACAAAATTTTATCTACAATAGCTGAATTAATTCACCGAAACAAAGCTGGTACAAACTGTGACCTATTCAAAATCAAGCTCAGATTGTTCATCCCTGCAAAAGGGGGAAAGTGCAAACAACACAAAATGAGTTTTAGTTTCCAAAATACGCAATGTACGATTCATCAGATCGACAATTATGAGGCTATAATAGAAATAATGTTATAGAAACATTGAATTGTAGCTGTAGGGAGGATTTTTGGCTCATTTAGTAACAGACACAATTTTTTTTTGGCCTTATTATACCACTAAAAGGTCAAAATTTTTATCACAACTGAGTGAGTGTCATATAATAGTACATTATGATACAAGTGTGCTAAGTTGACCATTATATACATGGCGATATTGTGTGATAAGAAAGCCGCGTATATAATGGTCACAGGCACACGTGTTTCATACGACGTTTTTCAACACACTTGCGAGGAAAAAATAAGACTCTTCATTTACTAAGTTTTTAATTATTAAAACAGTAAAAATACATTTCACTCGATTTTGATGGCAAAGACTTTCGCACGCGTTTTTCGCCTCGTTAGGTTTTCTTCATTTTCTACACTTGAAGTAGACATTTACATTAATATTCAACTTCATAATTAATCCAAACTTCGTCACAGCCGACAATTATTATTTACGAAAAATGGCGCGTTGTTTTTTTTTTCTTGCCGCGATACCGATGCGCGCGCAAGGCTTAGGCGCGAACTAGATCGGCCAAAAGCCAAGATTAAAAATGTAATAATTCGTGTTTAAAACACAAATCCCAGAAAATGTTAAATGAATTTGAGCTATTTTTTAGTAATAAATCTGGATTAACCATTTATTGAAATAAATATGTAGATACTGTTTTTTTTCGCATAAATACTGTTTGTTGCTAAAATAAAAGTATTGTATAACCCGACTAAATTATATCGCTTCTTCTTCTTACTTACGACTTGGTACTAGGGTACAAATGTAAATTGGTCGGGTTAATAAACTAAAAGCACTAGTGCAATAATATAATGAAAAAGCACGCGTGTTTAATATCTATGATATCGTGTTTAATATAAGCCAAAAATCGGTGGAATACAAACGTCGTTTTGAGCAAGTGTGTTGAAAATAGTATTAAGTACACATAGATACAATATTTAAAAAAAAAAAACAAAAAACACGCCATAAAAATAATATTGCTAAGTCTCAATGATGTAGAATAATTTTGTTACAGGATTTTTACAATGTAGAAAACTTTTTCCCGTCAGATATTTAATCTTTATCAAGAATTAAGAGAGTACTATAGACGTCACAATTTTGCTTCTAGTCCATTTCGGCTTTTCGTAGCTGCCACCTGAAAATTTTAACAGACCCTTTGTATACCCAGATATAGGTCAAGCATGTTACCAGATGATCTTATTACTGCCTAATGCGCAGGGAGTTCGGCCATCTAATATTCCATTAAGGCAGTTGACACTGCGAGATGTCTGTCATAATGTCTACAAGGAACTAGGTATTTAGGTTAATTTCTACCCTGTATGTTTAGCCGGAGTTTGTTAATATTGAAAGTTATGCTCCTGGAAACGCTAACGTCTCAGCGGTTAAATGATATCAATTTTAGAGAGTACAAAAATAAAAAGTCTTTCAACTGTATTTAATAAAACTACAATTATAGCCATTTAAAAACTTTAGAATACAGTAGAGATGGAAGTAAAAAATATGTGAATTAAAGAGCATTTTCTGTAGAAATAGAATTCACATGCAGAAAGAGACCATTAATTAAGATCTTAAACCAAACAAAATTCAGTTAGTATCAGCAAAAGAAAGGAGGGAAAGAACATAAAACAGCAACATATTTCCAATTCCGCAGATGTCTCCTGAATCAGCATATAACCTTTCTGCAGTAATGAACTATAAACCGAATTTTCTAGTTACACAAAGTAGTCCCTATTACGTTGGAATAGAGCCCCATGAGCCCCTTAACGAACATGAATTTATATTCATAAAGATGAAATAAGAAACAAAAAACTTGCGCATTATTATTATTCTGTAAAAAATAACTGCTTGGTCACACTGTTTCATAAACAGACAGCTAGATGGCGCTAAGCGTCACGCAAAGACATATCCATAGGAGACCACAAATTTCGCAAGGTCGGACTGACAGCACGGTAGCTCAATTGTTAAGAGCGTTTGGCCCGATCAGCCAAGAGGTTGCTGGTTCAAGTCCCGCCCGTACGCAAGTTTTTGGTTTCATATTTCATCTTTATGAATACAAAATATGACACTGAGTGTTAAAAACATTCTAAACCATTAAACATGAATTTAGCCTATTCGTCCAAAAATGTTTTATTTGGACAATATGCTCATGGAAATTCAACTTTGTTGAGGTTTTTATAGATCGCAATCAAATATAACTGGATTACTACATGGGCTTGAAAATTTAAAATACTTATTCCTTTTTTACAATCATATAACTATTGGTAAATATTTGACCTTTTTTTAATTTACTCTGCGGATGTAATCAAATGCAGTATTAAATTTTTGTGCTCATACATAAGTATTGATTTTGGCTTATTTTATCTTCATATTGATGCAGACTTTTATAATTGCATCTTAAGGATCCAGTGGTTCGGTCAGCGTCCCTTTGATTGCCAAGGAAATCTGAAACGGTATTAGATTGAATTCGTCAATTACTGACACCCTCCCGCTTAACAACACTTCCGAGGGCAAACATCTTTCGCCAATTTCCTTGAAGAACGCTGTTTGCAGCAAACACGGTGCTGACAAAACCACCATTTTACCGGGACCTTCCACAACAGCTATTTATGTATCATTTTCCGACGATGGGGGAGGGCCTTGGTCCAAATTAACAGGCCAAGATGAAACGGTCCCGGTGTCACGGCTGGGTTTATAGCTGAATCTAATATTCCATTATAAGGAAACAGGACCGCTACAAGAACCATAATGGAGTGTATCCAATGCAAAGTTCATACTATAGCATCGGTTTATGGGGAATATTAGCCGCTTGTCATAGCTGTGTCATAATTTTTGGTTCAATATGAGAATAATTTTATACGCAATATTTTGAATAGGTCGGTTCAAAGGTATTTTTTTGTAATGTACGTCTTAGTTTTATTTTTCTGAAACCGTTTTATTTCTCAAATTTATAACGACTTCGTATTGTCTGCTAGACTTGATTCGAGAACTTGAGCAACTTACCTACTTTCCAATTGAAATGATATTCTGAAAGAGTTTCAAAGCTCAAACTAAATAACAAAAGAACAGTATTTACACACTACCAGTACCTACTTTCCAATTGAAATGTTATTCTGAAAGAGTTTCAAAGCTTTAACTAAATGTTACAAAAGGACAGTATTTCCTCGAATGAGGTGAAACACAAAAGCTTTGTCATCAATGGAGTTATGAGGGAACCTTCTGATACACCCCGTACTCGAGATAAGAGCGGTATGGAAAGTGTGAAGATTGCCGATAAGCGGTCATGATGTGACGATACATAGGCTAAGCGATGAGGTAAGGTCTAGTCAAGTGTAACCTGCTTAAGTAAGTATTTTCCGTTATGTCACGCATTCCAAGGACAGTTCGCCAAGAGTTCTGAACTTCTGACCTTTGGCTTTTAAGGTCAAATTAGTAGTAAAAGTGCGTGATTTTTATCCACATATTCTAACCATTTCTAAATCAAAATTTATGTAATATGTTGATTCATATTGTAGAGTCAGATAATAAGTGTATGGTGTCAAAATATCTGACAGCTGATAATTTTATAATGCTGAGATGACAACTGACGAACTTTTATTATGACATAGGTAAAAGTACCACATAAATTTCACTCAGTATTTTAAAATTATTTCAATTTTTACCGAGAGGTTAAGTATTTAATTGTGAACTTTACAAAAAATGTTAAGAACCAACTGAACGGTTGCTGGGTACTCAAGCAAAAAGGAGGCGTATTTGCTAACGCAAAATAGCGGAATATTTAATTCTGTTTATGATGCTTTTTAAAGGGTTAATTTGTATGGCGAGCTCTTGAGGATACTGTTTTGGGATCTCTTGGGAGCTCCGGAAAAGTTTAAAGTTAGCGATTGTTTAAATAAATGTTGTCAAAAAGTTGTTGGTAAGCCATTCATAAAGCAATAAATGCGTTGTTAATAAATACTATAGTTTGTTTTTACTCGGTGTTGCTTGGTGATATTTATCACTCGGAATTATGAAATTAGGTTTGGTAGGAAATAAAAAAAAAGGTTCACTTATTATTATAATATCATGCTACGACCTACGAGAACAGAGTCACGGCGGGAGACCACTATAGGTCGTGATCAATCCGGATAATTATCACTTGAGTCACTCAGACTCTGCACACTGCGACTTTTAGCAGGGGTGTAGTCACGATGCAGTCGTGATGCAGCATCGATGCAGTCGCAAAATGTCAACATTAACTCACTTGCGCTACTTTTAGCATCTATTCAGTCGCGATACTAACGCGCGTAACATCGATGCAGTTGCGGTGCAGAAATTAGACATATACAAATTATGTATTGTATGTTGGCGACTGCATCGATACTTAATTAAATTTGTTCATTGCGCGAGTCGCGATGCTGTCACGACTTTCATAACAAGCTCCTATATTCATGCTAAAAAATACAGTGTGTAAGGAATTAATCATGAAGTTCAAGTTTCCAAAACGCAATATTCTAAATTCAAACACTGCATAACAAACAATTTCTATTAAACCAGTCTCAATAATGCAAAACACTTTCTGCCGCTAAATTCAGAGTTGACATCACACCATAAAGTGTCTGATAGCTGGATGCTGGTGGCTGGTTCGTCGTAAAATATGGCTGCATCTAGTCATAATGGTGACAGGTACATATAACCGGTATTAACTCACTTGTATGATAATGGTGCGAGGCTAAGATGTTGTAGCATTATTGGGAGATCGCATCAGATGGGTGATGTTAGTTTGAGAGCTTGTGATCTATTTACTAGTAGTCCCCCGCGCCTTTTGAGTTTGCCTCAATCCTCCCCTCCTGTTGCAGCGTAATGTGCTATAGCTTTGAGCTTTGTCGATAAATAAGCTACCAAAAATATTATTTCAGTATGGTCTAGATCATTCTAGAGATTAGCGCGTTCAAAAAAAAAACTCTACGTAAAGTATTGATCAGGTCTACGTTACACAAAATTACTTTGATCGTCAAACAAAATGAAAACAGTATTATGTAACGATGTTAAATATTTGATTTACAATAATTGCTATTTTGTGCAACGGAAACTTTAATAACTCTTGCAAATTTTAGAAAATAAAAGCTTAACTTCATCTGCGATTATTTCTGCAGCATGTCAGCCATAGAATGTGGATGAAACTTACCTGAAACAAAGAAAAAGGTTTAATTAATTACCAATGTCCTCAACAAGTCGTGTAGTATACAAAACAATCTAACTCATAAAGTACTTGTGATTTTCTAGATCAAGCTTATTGTTCAGAAAACACAAGATTTTTCTACCATCTCAATGACAGCACAATATAATTAGGGAATGACGATATTTCTCTTGCTAATTATCACGTTAGAAAGAATAAAATACCAAAGAATCACCTCTCTGACAAGTTAATAAAAGAGTCGCATCCTTTGCTATTAATCATTGGTTTATCATTTGTGTAAACAAGTGAAACGCCAAGTCAGCGTGGCCTAAAAAGGGACGAATTTACGCCATCCTTTTGATAAAGAGCTCGGAAAATAGCATGGATAATTCAATTTTGTCGTCAAAATGTTTAGGAGACTTAGAGTATTTATCAATATAATTTCTCTATAGATAGACATTGACTAAACACGGGTCCCGATTCTACTTAATTGTTTTTTTTCCAAGTGCTAATTCAATAACGAGTTCAACTGAAAAAAAAACACGTGATATATCATGAGAATAGTTAGATACGGGATTGCTGCCATGTGCCTTAGTATTAATGAGCTTCTAATATTTTGGCACTGTTACAAGTGCCATTATCACGGAGCACATGATATATCCATACGTATAAAGGCTACAACACAGAAAAAGGTAAATTACACATACATTTTGACCCTAAAAACCCAAAAAAGTAACAAATTAATTTAAAAAAAAAACGTCAAAACTAAAATGCACAAAAAAAAACTAAACAATCTCTTGTCTGTTTAAAGGACTCTTTTGTAGGTGAAAATTTTGAAATCGTTAAACAAATGATTGAGATGTCACACATACAAAAATACAATATACAGTCAAGTTGATGACATCCACCTTTTTTTGAAGTCGATTAAAAAAGGCATTAGATTAGTAAACTTCTTACCAATGTCAATTGAACGAGAATTGGGAACCAGGAAGTAAAATTTGACGTAAGTATCAAGGTTATATAATACAGGCATGAGGAATAAATTAACCTTACCGTGAATAAATACAGCTTACAAAACAAACCGAGTAATTAGGTATGTTTACTCAATTGAAAATGAGGGCTTATGCAAGGCTTGTATGAAATCGAGACCTCATTCCGATTTCTAACTTCAGACCGCGTCAATGCAAAACTCAACAGTTTGAAGTTATAATTAACTTGTCAAAAGTATTTCTGCGGCCAACTAGTCCAATTGATTTTCTCATTTCGTTGAGCAGACGAGTTTCAACTTTATTTTCTGCGTGGGAAGGTACCCGGTATTATCGGAGCTGCTGTAAAGGATCCTGAATGGGCAATTGTCTTTCTAACCACCTGCCTAGGCCGTACTGATTACAAACGAGGCCTGGGAAGCCACAGAGTAAATACTGCGTAGTAAACATTTAAAGCGATTTGTCTGTGAGCAAGTAGCTCTAAGAGTTATGTAATCTATGTTGCAATTTTGATGGGTTTTGTGGCATACACTTTTCTGTCTTACATAATTATACCTAGTTACTATCTACTATCTATAATCTAAACCTAAAGGATCATGAATATAATATCAAAGTGGTATAGATTAATAATGCAGATATAAAACTTATTGTAAAACTCTTAAACACACTGCAGCTTTTAACATCGATGCTATCACTAGTTAAGGAAACGTGCGAAAGCATCGCGATTCATGTAATGTACAAATTTTGATACCGATTCTATCGCGCGTTAATGCAGAAGCGCTACGGCATCAATACTATCGCGCGTTAGTATCGATGCAGTCACGACGCAGAGGCTGGACATTGACAAACGTCAATTGTACAAACGTATAATGTATATTGGCGGCTGCATTGATACTAATGAGCGTTAGCATCGATTCAAACGCGCAACAGCATCGATGCCATTTTTTTGTTTACTTAGAAATAAATAGATAATGCAATATAAAACCTACTAGTACTTGCCCACTCCTTAATAAGACTTCGACAGAAATCAAAATGAGACTGTCAGAATAGCCCAGTATCTTTGTATTGACAAGTTACACTTTACGAGGCGCCCAGCCGATGACCCCTGATCTGTCAGCCATAAAAAAAAGAAGAAGAAGAAGAAGTTACACTTAAACAAGTATCTAAGATTACAATCGTATACAAGAGTTAAACGAAACATAAAAACTAGACAATTAATAAGTTCCAACTATTTGAGGAAACAATAATGGCACACATGCAAACGAAGCAAAACCCGAATATTTACAAATTAGTGTCATAATTCAAAACGCCATCTTTAAAAAGCTTTGCGGGTGGGTAATTTCGTCTAATTTTTTTGTTCTCGTCAAAAAAAATTCATTTCATTTATGGCCAAGTGGATCCCGCAAATTACTTGAGATTTCCTTTTTTTGGCTTTTTGTAAAATTGCCTACGTCCACTTAACGATATTAAATGCGGAGACAAAGAAAGTACGTTAATCGCGGTGAATACTCTGTGGTATTATATTTCACCCTCGCAACTTTTATGTGCGACATTTTTTTCCTCAATTAAATTCGCTTGCTTTTTTCAGTAAGCTCAAAAGAGTAATGAAATCAGATTAAACAAACTAAATCTCCGTATTATATTCTGGATTGGGTTGATCATTAGTAGGTAGATACTCCTTGTGTGTATTGGATGTACCCAGTGAGTTTATGCAACGGAATCCTGTAAATAAAAACTATCACTCTGTGTTTATAGTTAAAAAAAAAACGAAATAAAATACGTTTTCTAAAATAAAGCTGATAGCCAATAGTATTGGCCCCGAAACACACGGAGACATGAGACCGTTCGCAAAAAGTAGAGCGAAACACATGCGATGAACCTTTTAGTTTATTAAAAGCAATACAAACAGTGTGATGGATCGGTGAAATTGGAAATTCTGCAATAAATGGCCGCATTTATGCTACTCCCGACAGCTAAATCTGTTTCGATCGAGGACGGTTTGATAGAGTATTGAAGGGCTATTACATAACTCGGTCGCCTTCGTGTTGCAATGTTTAATGACGTCATTACATATTCTCGATAGCTCCAAAAAAAGCGCATAGCATTTAGTAGCGTTACTGCAAAGGTTGGATTGTGAATAGGTTGGAAACAGCTTACATCATACCATTCCGTTTGGGATCGCTATTGCTTTAAAGAGCATAGTACCTCCGTGGGTCTTACAATGATAAAATTGGAGACTTTAGAAATCAATTCCAGCGTTGTTATATTTAATTAAAATACTTTAGTACGCAAACGGTGAGGTATTACTGAATAATCAAAGGATTATTACTTAATTAATTGAAGGCGTCAATGCTGACTACAAGAGGTTAATTTTGCTTTATTTATGCTCAAGGTACGAGTATCTCCTAGATGGATAACCATTACGGCTTTACTATGGAAGGCAAACACTAGCCCACATGGACAGCACTAAACTGTCAGATAGATGGTGTTTGACATTAGATCGATATTGATTTATTGTACAGTCAGTAAAGTTAGTCTGTAACGTCCCACTGCTGGACAAAGGCTTTACCTCGACTATGAGGTAGTTTGAGCCATACTCCACGCGGGCTCAGTGAAGATTGTTGAAGGGGTGTTTTCAAGGTAAGCGATTCACCTCGCTCAGATGTTATCAAAGGCCTCTGACTAAGCTTAACGTGCTTTCCAAAGTACCGGGATGCTCGTGAAAAACGTCACTTATATGGTCGTAAAGTTCACCCATCCAAACACGACCGCACCTTAGGTTGCTCAACTTTGGTATCAGTAACAAAGCGCTGCCACCACTGCGGTACAAGCACCTTAATTTGTATGTATGTGTGCTCAGTGCCGCCAATTTATTTGAAGAATGGCCAAAATGGAACTGCAGTTGTCACTTTGAAAACATCATTGCTGTCATCAAGTCAGTGTGACCATTATTGATATTCAAAAATTCTCGAAAGCAATTTTGAAGGGCGTTTTTTATTTACTACGGAAGACACGTCTGTTTTAACATACATCATAAGTATTAAAAAATATTTATTTACTTCTAAATTATTTACTACTAAGTATCGATACAACAACGAGCGATGGAGAGGGTTATGCTGGGTGTTTCGCTACGAGATCGAATCAAAAATGAGAAGATACGTAGAAGCACTAAGGTAACGGACATGGCCTTGAGAATCAGTAGCCTCAAGTGGCAATGGATAGGGCACATTGCGCAAAGAACTGATAGTCGTTGGGGCTGAACAGTTCTAGATTGGAGACCCTTCGACCAAAGACGCAGCATAAGACGTCCACCAACAAGATATACAGACGACCTTGTAAAGATCGCAGGATCAAACTGGATGCAGACCGCTACTGATCAGTCGCTGTGGAAAGCCGTGGAGGAGGCATGTTAAGCAGTGGATGTCTTTTGGCTGATAATGATGATGATGATGAAGTAACGATAACGACGATATTATAAAAAAACATTTCAATTTAAATAAATAACTTGATGTTTGTTTTGGCAGATACTAATACCAAACGCCAATTATTATCAAATAATAATATTATTTTGTATATAATAATAATAACATATTATGTTAAATATTAGTATGTTAGTCCATTTTTATAGCTGATATTATAGTGAGCAAGGAGGCGAACAATAAATAGCCCATATTTTAATTATCTTTAGCCTTAAGGTATAAATGGTAAAGAATGCCATACGGCGTAATACAATATTTGGGTTTGCAATAAAGTTTAACCCAAAAACTTCTTGTAAATTTTTCATCATGTAGCAACTTCGAATTTTAAAAAGTCAGAAATTTGTATTTAAGTAAAAAACGGCAACCCTTTGCGATCTTTCCATTCCATTCTGTTATTCTTCAGATAAGTTGTAGGCACCATACTGTCCCCGAATTATAACACATCAACAAACCGAGTTATTGACTACAGGTAGGCTGAGTCAATTTTCCGACGATCTTTCCTTCGATGTGTAGACTGTAGATTCCAAATAAAACTCTTCTTTTTGAGATCGGTGACCGTGAGAGCGCGTACGATCTGGCCCGCTCACGGCCCTTTATTTAACCAAAAATACATGTCTGACTTATCGACTAATACAGATTAGTTACAAACAAGGACGGACACATAACATCATCTGCGTATTCCTTCTAACGTTTTTGTAACCTACCTACATTAATCGTGATAAAATTCCCATTCGCAACAATCCACTCTATGGGTTTCCTACCTACCCTCAGAAAGCGCGATATGGGGGACAGGAAATTCGAAGGCTTTACCGGCCTCGCTCCACCTGAGCGAGACAGCCTACTAGGGTCTCCCTCGCCCCTGTACCAAACTACCTACATATTTCTTAATATTTCCTAGCTAGTTAATTGTTACCCTACCTGCCTACCTAATTTGCAAATGGGAATTCCTAACTAACAGGTTTCTTATTATTGAAATAAAACGAGCCCTAAGCTAATTACAATGCTTACTCGCTATGGCCCTAACAGAAAATTATATTTATTATCATCAAAAATCCTTACAAATAAATATAACTAAACTTATTACTAAACATGATTGGGTGTCCGTAACAGTCTCCCCCCGGTGAAGCGCTGCGAAGTGCGAACCTCTTCTTATTCCACCGGCAGGACAGCCAATCTCGACGCCGGTCGACGAAACACGCCGCCCTTGGTCCGAATCTCGACGTTCCTCACTGCTCCGTCAGGTCCAGGATGTACTTCTGTGACGACGCCTCGTGGCCACACGTTTCTAGGCAGTGTGTGGTCCACCACGACGACTAGATCACCGGGCTTGATAGCAACCTCTGCGACATCTCGGGCTCCTCTTCTCGGCACCAGGTCCGGTAGGTATTCTTTAAGCCAGCGGCGCCAATACTCGTCGGCTAGCGCTTGCGCCGCCCTCCACGTCTTCCTCGACGCTGGTTCGCACGGCCCGATGATGGGTAGGCCGCGCGGTCCCCCTAGTAGGAAGTGGTTCGGGGTGAGCGCCTCCGGGTCGTCAGCGCTGACCGGCACGTGTGTTAGCGGTCGCGCGTTCATGGTGTGCTCGACCTCCGCCAGTAGAGTTTGCAGTACCTCTTCTCTCGGTGCCTTTTCATGTAGAGTGACTCGTAGAGCGTTCTTGACAGAGCGAATGAGACGCTCCCACGCTCCCCCCTGATGCGGTGCCCCTGGTGCTATGTAGCGCCAGTCGATGCGCTGGGTGAGCGCATAGTCTCGTAGAGCTGGCTCCCATTCTTCATTCGCTGCTCGTAGCTCCTTGTCTGCGCCTTTGAAGTTCGTCGCGTTGTCTGAGTACATTTTCTGTGGCCACCCTCGTCGCGCTCCCATACGCCGCAACGCCATGATAGCCGAGTCAGTCGACAGGCTCGCTACCAACTCTATATGCACGGCTCTCGTAGTGAGGCATGTGAATAACGCTCCCCACCGTTTTTCGTGACGACGGCCCACAGTTATGATCATGGGACCAAAGAAATCTAAACCACAGTTAGAGAATGGTCTGGTGAAAGCCTCTACTCGAGCGCGTGGCAAGTCCCCCAGTACAGGTGTCTGTGTGTAACAGCCTGTGATGACGTCGGTTACAGCCATTCTCATTACACATCGGTGCTTTACATTTGATTCGCCTGTGCTTATTGTTCAAGCATAGAAAGCATATCTTTTCTTCTTTCAACCAATCCCATCTTTGCTTTACTGTCATGGTTTTAAACTTTGTGCACTTCGACACTTCGTGGTCCCCGCCGCAACATAAACACGTCTTATCTTGTGCCGTCGTAGCTTTTTCCTCGGCTGTGGCGTACACACCAGTGTTTCGCTTCTTTGAGTTAGCCTTCTGCTTAGCTTGCACTTCTTTCTTCGCTGCACTGTTGCTAGGTTGCGACACGTATGCGAATCGAATCGCCTTATTCGCTTCCTCCATCAAAAACTGCGATAATGTCACGATCTCTGGCTCCGAGTAGCTTGCGTACCGCGCTGCGTAGTCGCACCATCTTGTTTTCAAGTGTGGGCTCAGCTTATCGACCACCTCTCGGGTCATCATCGGATTTCTGAGGTAGCTTTTATTATCTATGGAGTCCAGTGTATACGCGATGTTCTGTACCTTAATCGCGAACGAATTCAGTTCACTGGCTGTCGTTCCAACTCGCGGCAGGTTCTTGAGGTCGTCCAGTGCCCGATCAATGATCACTTCTGGCCTTCCATAGCATTGTTCTAGCGTTCGCATGATCTTGTCCGGATCGGTGGCACGGTATAACAACGCCGCTACTGCCTCCTTGGCTTCTCCTTTTAGACAATTCCTCAATCTAGCCAGGTTCTCGGATTTACTGTAGTTGCATGATCGCGTTGAATCTTCCATTGCAGCTTTAAATGGTAACCAGTCGTTCGTGTTTCCATTAAAAATCGGTAACTCAATAGCTTGACGTGGGGCCGGTCGCTTCGACATAATCCTCTCCAATGTGTAAGCAAGTCGTTCCGCCCCGTCCGTATACTCTTGGGGTCTCGCTGTACAATCATTGTTTGACTCGACCTGTCGCTGCACATCTTGTTGAATGTTGTTTACATCTTCATTTAATTCTATGCTCGGCGAATTCAAATGTCGGTTTCTATCCACTTCTATATTACGCGCATCTTTTTCCTTGCGTCGCGTAAACAAATGTCTATTTCTTTCATTCCTCTCTTCACGGAGGGTAGGAACGCTACAAGACATCTCGGTTGTGGGTAGTTGCATGTTTACATCTTGACGCCGGGACTGGGCTTGATCCAACCAGTCATCCACCCTCGCTAGGGTCTCACCGGCGGGTAGGCTCTCACGGTCATCTTCATCTGTTGTATCCATTATCGTAGCGATCTCAAATTCTAATCTCTTCTGAATTAGATTCTTTTCAATAGCCGCCAACTGCTCGGCTGCTCTCAACTCGGCTTGCTTTAAACGAGCGGCGACGCTTGACCTATTTGACGACGGCGGCGGCCTTATCCTAGGCGCGTCGGCGTTAGCGTCGTGACGTCTCTCTGCTGCCGTTTCCATTCGTCCGCCTTCTGCGGGTAGTTCAGTCTGTCGTAACGTACTCGCGGTGGCTTGCACAGACGGTGATGCGGGTGGCTCTTCAAAGTTGCGTAGTCTTGAGTCTTCGGCTTCCATTTTCCCAGCTTGGCTGCGCGTAGTCGGCATCTTCTTACTTGCTGCCCCTACTCCTATCAATCCCAAACAGGTACACTACCAAGGGGAGCCTGTCTGGGGATGGATGGTCGTGCAGAATCGGAAGGGAGGTACCGCCCGGCAGAGAGTGTACGCATCCGTGGGGTGCTCAGTTCTGGCTGGAATGTCCAGAACCCTCCGCAGTGCCTACAGTCCGGCCCCCACGCTTACGCACACCGTACCGGCGCCGGTCGGACTTGTTCACAATCGCTGGCGCGATATGTGGCAGCTCGCCCGAAAACTGCACCGCCTGGGAATCGGCGTTAAACCCGAGACAGACACCGTTTGGCACCGTTAGGTGGTGAATGCCCGAGCCACGGAACACCCGTGTAAATGTGATCGTCTCTCCACAGGAGTATAGGCCGATTCGCGGCTCCTGGTTACACTGTGCTTCGGCGTAGATCCCTCGGCGTATGTGCTAACCAAAGCACAAGTCGATGCCGCGTTGCTGATTTCTTCTTATATCCGGATCGCAACGGACCAGACGATATCCGGATCGCAAGGACCAGACGATATTGACTACAGGTAGGCTGAGTCAATTTTCCGACGATCTTTCCTTCGATGTGTAGACTGTAGATTCCAAATAAAACTCTTCTTTTTGAGATCGGTGACCGTGAGAGCGCGTACAATCTGGCCCGCTCACGGCCCTTTATTTAACCAAAAATACATGTCTGACTTATCGACTAATACAGATTAGTTACAAACAAGGACGGACACATAACATCATCTGCGTATTCCTTCTAACGTTTTTGTAACCTACCTACATTAATCGTGATAAAATTCCCATTCGCAACAATCCACTCTATGGGTTTCCTACCTACCCTCAGAAAGCGCGATATGGGGGACAGGAAATTCGAAGGCTTTACCGGCCTCGCTCCACCTGAGCGAGACAGCCTACTAGGGTCTCCCTCGCCCCTGTACCAAACTACCTACATATTTCTTAATATTTCCTAGCTAGTTAATTGTTACCCTACCTGCCTACCTAATTTGCAAATGGGAATTCCTAACTAACAGGTTTCTTATTATTGAAATAAAACGAGCCCTAAGCTAATTACAATGCTTACTCGCTATGGCCCTAACAGAAAATTATATTTATTATCATCAAAAATCCTTACAAATAAATATAACTAAACTTATTACTAAACATGATTGGGTGTCCGTAACACGAGTTATCTCCAAAACTACGAAGCTATTGACATATTGCAAAATTCTGCCCAAAATACACCGAACAGAAACATAGAAATGTAATAAAGCAAAAACAGTACGACCTTTAATATCAGCTAATTGTGTTAACGCTGATCAAGAAACACAGATGAACAAAAATTATCGCAAAAACAAAATAAGAGGAAAACAAAAATAGGGATAATATCACACAATAGTCGGGGAGTGGAGGAAAAACATCAAAGTAAAGACATTAGCAGCGTTGGTGTATCTATATCTTTCGTAGGATAAAACCTTTTCACATTTATCAAAGAGAAATGTAAACTGAATAAATTCAAGACGTAAATTCTCGGATACACGTGTAAGTAGCTTTGAAGATTAGGCAGTTTTACCTATTTTATAATCATAGTACATGCATATACAGTGGGTCCGAAAAAGAGCGTGCTAAACTGACAATGGAGTTAGCTTAGTCATGGACGTTCCACCAGGTATCAGGACCAGGTATATTGCACAATATATTTTTTTAATTATGCCACTTTTTGTCTTAGGAATGGCACACAGGACTGACACTGGAGATAGCTTAGCAAAAGAGTTTTTAAATAAAAATTACATGAATCTATGCAAGTGTCATGGTTTAAGACATAATGCCACTGTCTTGTTTTCTTTGTACAAGAAAAATACAAAAAATTGCATTATCTTCTAAACTATGAGACTTTTATAGAAGTCGTGTTATTTTTGTTTGAAAGGTCTATGGATAAGCTATCTCGAGTTTCAGTTTGGCTTGCTCTTTTTGGGACACCCAGTATGTATATTAACAGGCAATTCTGTAAATAATTGTAGTTGTAAAACATTTCAAAGTTTCATCACTTAAACTTCTTTTCTATTTAACGAAAACAAAAATATTTTATGATAAGATTCAACGTATGCTCTTAATTGACAACCTCCGTGGTATCTTGGCTAAGCACGCTAGGTTTCAAGATGTCGCCGCCCCGAGGTCCTGGGTCAATGTAGAAATCATATTTTTCTATATATTTTTGGGTCTGGGTGTTGTGGTAGCATACCACAAGTGCATTGGCTACTTAATTTGGGATCAGAGCAATGTATATGATTGGTTTTCAATATTTATTATTATTATTTTAATGTCCAATCCATTCGTGTTTAATGTAATTATATTAAAGTGACATCATAACATAAAAACATAAGACATATATTGAAACAAAAACATACGACATATATAAAAAGTTAATGAAACAGTAACACTAACTGTCATGCTCATAGTGGTTACTGGTCGATACAATGTCAATACAATTCAAATAGCCTGCATTCATTATGACCCCATATATTGTGTTGACAGAGCAACTAGCAGCAACGAAACAGCAAGCATTGATGAAGATATGCATATTACTAATCAAGATCCAGACGGGAATTCCAAGACAGTGCATAAATTGGGTGTCGCGTTTGAGATAAATGTATGCAGAATTGAAATAGCTGAGGGGACAATCGCTTTGCTGGGCTATGACAGGCGACATGGTTCAGCGCATTTTCGGGCGATGAGGGCGAGGCAAACTCTCTGTTTGAAAACGCATTGCTACATTGGGAAATTCAAAGGGAATGCTGGCTATGCGATTGTCTAATTTCAACAGTTCAAATTGTGGAGGCGACTGAGGATTTTTGTCTCTTAAATAATTTGCGTTAAATGTAGTTTCTGAAAAAAAAAACCATGAAAATGCCTGATTTAAGAATACAGATAAAATTATATAAACAAAATACTTTTGCCTCGATTTGAAATTATATGGTCACTATAATTAGAATAGATTGTAATTACGACAAAACGCTATTACATACTAAGATTGGTCAGGAAAACGATTGAAATTTAAAAATACAAAAAAAAAAAACGTAAAGAAGGGCTCAAACTGTCTAATGTCTGGAATCCAGTAATTTGTAGATGCAAAAACCCTGAAATTCAACAGCAAAACATATCTCGTACAGATACTGCGCGTAGTTACAAAATCGATTTTGATGAAAGTGTGAATTAAGTTGAGGCCATAATATGTATAAACTATACAAAAACAGCCGTGAATGCTCCCTAGTTGGTGAACACCATCGAAACTCGTCATAACAGAAATAACAACACCTCTTTGTGGCTAAAACCTAGCCCCAGCTTACGTCCAGTAGCCACTCAACTCGATCCAACAGCTTAGCTACATTCCTAACACTATTGATCTTCAATTGAGATCCCAGCAACAGACTTTGTGTTTTCAAAGAGGTTCATCACCTGCCCACGGCAAGTCAAAGGCCGTAATGTCGCTCCGATATATCGGTAATGGCGGTTCACGCCCGTATACGCTAGCTGTCAGCTGTCCTGTATTCTGTCCTGCCGGAATTGAAACCCCATCGGTTTTAATCGTACCATTTTCAACGTTGTTTACTTCCAATCTCAACTATGTGTCATAAAGATTAACCTACAATCTGCATTCCACGTATCGGGATTCTGATATTCAAAGCTAGTCGCCAAGTAATAAAAATATGCAAATGTAAAAAAATATAAACGAAAAATCCCGTGGGAATCCAGACTTTAAAATAAACCACGTTTGTGATGCAAAATCGTGCTAACATATACTGATAGTTGATAGGGTTGCTACTTTTTGCAATTACAAAGCTGTAGGGCAGGACAAAGGTGAATTTACATTTTTATATGCCACGGCTGGAAATGACGTGAGTTTTTCGGCCTTTTTGCGACGGTCATGGGACATAACGAACGTTATGAGGACTTCGGGGAAAGTTGAATACGAAATGTGACACAACTTGTCGAGGATTTTTTGTTTTACGAATGCTCTGTATTAAAATTCTGTCTTTCCCATTTTATCGGTTGAGTTTCACTGTGATAAGAATGAATTGCGGAACATGAATTTGGGTAAAACAAAAGGCGAAATATGGTCTGCAAATGATAAATTGCTTTTGGATGATTGCCCAATTCCTGAACTTCTGCTAAGGTTAAACTATTTCTTTTTTATTCAAACTAAGAGCACTTAGGTATGTTTTTAGAACGAGCATATCTAAAATAACTTATTTCGATCACAAATCATAAAAGATTCGCGCAAATATTTCGTAAAACAAATATTAAGGCCTGCCTAATATTCAGATAGAATTTACGTACTGTGTATCGTTTGATACACAAAACGCATTCAAA
Organism: Pyrausta purpuralis; assembly: GCA_963924145.1. Lineage (NCBI taxonomy): Eukaryota > Metazoa > Arthropoda > Insecta > Lepidoptera > Crambidae > Pyrausta > Pyrausta purpuralis. The sequence continues at coordinate 4,217,030 of OZ001653.1, read as the reverse complement.
TGTCTTCAAGTAAGATCTTCCGACCGATATCTCTTGACAGAAAATTATTGTGCGCTCTTAAAATGTTGTTACATACTTGCTTCGCATCTTGTGTTGTCGTAAATATGAAAGCGGTCGACATTATCTTTTACCGTTACGTCCGTTGGTGTATTAGGGAAATAAGTCTCCTTTTATGTCGCATAGAAAGGAAATTTAACAGCAATAACCTCTTAAATAAATTCGCGGTCTGAGTTATTGCAAATAGAAAATTTATCGGGAGATATCAAATTTATATGATGACAAGACGCGGGCAAGCAACAGACACGTTCGATTCCATTCTCCGTTTGATGGTTACATTTAAAGAGCAATATTTGTATTTATGGTACTGTTGGCCCTCGTCAAACTCTTTTCGCGGCAGATTAAATCAATGATGAAAAAGAGAAAATAAAGATTATTGACCTCATAGCTGAAGCTCACACAGTCAACCCAAAAAAAACCTTTGTACTGCCCATTAGAATCTTGGGATTGATGCGAATTGGGAGTCACATAGAATCACAATTTAGCTACATTTAAACAAAACACTAAAGTAATCTATCTTGATATCGATTTGTAGTCCAATTACATTGCTAAAACAGCAGACGGGTCTAATTTATTGCCGCGATTACGCACTGGACATGAATATTGTAATTGAAAACTATTTGACATTTACATGTTTAAAGACTGACAGTATTTGAGTATCAAAAATAGTATCGGATACTTTGGTTTGGCGCTGATGTATTTTTTGGTCCTTAGTAATTACAAAAATTTAAGAAATGACTAAAAGGATTCAATATCATCATTATCAGACAAATGACATAGGCAAAGTTCCACAGTGACTGGGAAAAGGGGCAATATGACCCGAAATATAAAAGTATTCAATACCTAAACAAAACGTTTTTTCAACAAAAAGTTATTATGCTGTAGCATATTTTTTTAAACAAAAATACTCTAAAATATTACCAAAAACACGTTTTTTTGTTTGTTTCATGTTAATAAACAGCAATTGAACAAAATCACAATTCATTTCCAACTATTCCCATACTACCTAGAAATATCGCATGCGATTTCTCGTTTTCAATTCGGCAATCTCCAACGAAATTATTAGGGCAGCGGCGAGCAGGTCCGAATTCGAGTCTACTTGAGTCTGCACATCACTTATCCCGGCTATTTCGAGTTGTACTCCTCCTCCCAAATCCCTGAAATTTAAAGCATCGGGCTCCGGACCGTACAATTTATTTTAACTAAGGCAACCCGCCAACTTTCCAGGGAATTTGCATATTTTCATCATATTTACCGTGGTCACTAAGCGAATTAACATTACTTAATGATTTTATTATATTTGCAGAGGACCTGTCCGCTTTTACATATTAATGGAATTTTTTAACTTGTCAAAGTTAACCAGAAGCTTGTTAACGTGTTGTTAAGTTTAATAGTTCACCCAAATTATACTACTGGCCTTTTAAAAGGCCATCTTTGATATTAGAAAGGACGTGTATTTAATCAAGTATAGCTTACTTTTAATCAGTTTACATTTATTTAAAATTCAAATTAGTAAAAAAATATTTTCTGTGAATCTGAAACTCATACTTACCTATTTTTAATTAAATGTAGTTTTGAAAAATATAAATGGATAACGTTATAACTATTTTTAACAAACAAGTTTTGTTCCTATTTTGTACATAGGACCATATGTTTCTAAGGCGAATCTTGTCCGTATTAAGGGGAATCCTTACTGGAGTTCTTGTTTGTGTGCATAAATTTTAAAGACTTTACACTACCTATGTTTATCATGCTTACCAATTGAAACAAAATATTGGCAAAAAAGCGCTAACTAACGCATAATTCCAAAATCGAGCGTCATTTTGTATAAAGTATTTGACGGATAACATATGCTAGAACTTATTAAGACATTGTGAGACAACCTGTAGAATGTCAGCGACGCAAAAATATGTCTAGCTATTGGAATGTTCTGCATATGAAACATAATTCATCATTCTGTTAAAAAAACACCGTCCATTTTAACATAACTAATTTCAGAAAATATAACCTTCAAATAACAAGAGATACAACTTGACAAAACATATCTATTTCACACAGTCTTGTTCAATAAAGAAGGAAATATAAAAGGTGTCTGTGTAAACCAGTGCGGTTGGCACAGTGACTTTGAACGGCGGCAGCATTATAAAAAGATGTCGCAATGCGCACACCGACACCAAGTACTGACTTGAGTTTCATTGCTATGCTCAGAAGATGTAAATATTTGGAAATATGGAATGTAACAAAGCTGAGGAAGGTCGCCTAAATTTTGTTCGGTGAATCAAGTACAAAAATCCATAGAATGTAATATTTGTTACATCCGATGTCATTTCAATATTGATACCACAAATTTTGACTGGTGCTAAACGAGTAAATAAAACCCTATAATATACTTTTTTTCGGATTTCATTCAATTTGCAAAAAATATTTATTAATGCAACATGAAGTTAAACTTGGAAACTATGAAAATTGTTTATCAATATAATGGTTACTTAGCAGAGAGTTGTAGAAATCGATTAAACTAAATAAACGAAATATATCTTCACAAGTTTCAAACTTTCTGCGGTTTCTAATTATTGAATAAAATACTATTAAGCCTGTTTGTTATTTTAACCAGTATGGCGTTTTCTCTTGTGACTATAACAAATAACAAATGAATTTAAAATAATATCGCGCAAAACTAAGAAAATAGTGGAACATAATTATATCGTCTTGTTAGTTTGCGACGTAATATTTTTGCATATTTATCCAACTTTTCTTTACTCTTTAGAAAACTCTTGTTCATTATAAACAAAGGAGAGACAAGCTTTCAAGCCATAATCGGCTTTTCTTACAATGGAAATCTGTTGAAACAAACCACAATTTATTTTCGATGAATACAAACCTTGAGTTCTTTGCGGAGTTCTTTATCTTGAGATACAAAAAAGTGTACTAAATTAAGCCGCAAAAACTGTAGCAGCTTTCAGTTGGCAACACTGAAATGATATTAAGGTTTTTACAGTTAATTTGAGACATCCGTGATAATTATAAACAAGGTACTATCATAACTGCATTAGAAGAATTTAAACACATTTATGAAAACTGATAACATGAAGTTTAATAAAAAAAAAACATTTGTAGCGTAGAAACGGATATTAAATGTTTTTGTTTTTAAAATTTGTGTATGATATTTCATAACTTCAAGGTGATGGACAAATGTCAGACTATAAATCGTTTTTTTTCTTAAAACACTAGTTTTGTTTCCTTTATTAACTTTTATCGCAGAACTGGCACTGTTATAAACGCTCAGAGCATAGATCAAACGATTCGACTCCATTCGGCAACTTTTTCCCGCCGAAAAAGGCGTTTCTATCGTCGAATCGGCTTAGTGCCAACGCGAGGAACAGCGGCACCGTAGTTTATTGTGGCGACAGATGGCGCTGCGAGCGTGCGGGCTGGCAACGTCGCCGGACTAAACGGATTTTAGATTTTCTGTTTTATTCTGCACTGCAAAAAGGAGGATTTTTGCACGTCTTTTAACGATGTCTTGAGTAAGCGCAGACGCTATTTTGCGGGTAGTAAGCTTTCTTATTCTCAAGGATTTAGTAAGAATCACCTTTTAATAAAATTGAAACCCGTTTCTTGCTTTGCAATTGTTTGCTCACTTATTAATTAATTGTTTCATAGGAGGTCAGGTTTTTAAAGTTTAAATGATAAAGCCAATGTTATGCAGTAAAAGAAAAACAGGATTGAATTAAATTAAAACCATCTTTTAAGATCAATGTCATTAAATAATAATTTTGAAATATTTCCTTCTTTACTCAAAAGTCCAATACGAGATCTTCCATCAACATTGAAGAAATAAATGTCACTGAATTTCTTATGTTACCAGACCACATTTGTTAAAATTATTCCACCAATAATAGCTTCGCGAGCGGAAAAATTATGTTCAAATAATATTTTTCCCAAACACAGAACATTGAACGAATCATTTATATCACCGATATTGAAGAAGTGCTCTATTGAAATTTTATTCATTTGAGCGATTTTTCATGTCAACTGCCAATGACTCAAATTGCATCAGCCTTGGCTATAAATATTTGATACAGTTCTTTAAATTGACTTTCTATTGACACATTTTGCGGTCCCAATAGAATATTAGTCTAGATATAACGCGGTTGAATAAAAATCGGATTTTGATATTACTAAATCAAAATTTAAAGACTGAATTTACTATTAAAATTACGTAACTTACTTGTCAAATAAGTAACCTCTTAACAACGGGTAGAATAATACGTTTTTCTAACCGACTTCAAAAAGCAGGAGGTTATCATTTCTTTAAAAAAATTCGTGGGAAAAATATGCATTATCTCTACTTTGTATTATAAAGCTGAAAATTGTGTTTGTTTGTTTGAGCTAAGGTCAGGAAGTACAAGACCGATTATGAAAAGTATTGTGGTGCTGGATAGTTTATTTATCGAAGTTTTAGGCTATATAACATCACGCCGCAACGGCAAGGAAGGGAGCAAACTCAAACCGCGCGGACGAAGTCGCGGGGACCGCTAGTGTATTTATGACGCTATCAAAACCAAATTGTTATTAATTAAATCGCCATACCTTAAACAACCGCCACCCATACAACTGGTGGCGCACGATCATAGTTGCCTGCATACAAACAACTATGCTGGTTGCTGCTGCCCTCAGATAGACGTAGTTGATAACCAAACGTATTTTGGACTTAATATTCACCGTAATTTCCATTGGAGTCTCCACATCGAAAAGGTCTGTACTAAGCTTAGGCAATTCTTGGCTAACATCACCATTCTGATTCAGATAATGCACTTGGTATTTTTAAACATTGCAAAACATTTCCAATCCTTATTAAAGTAACTATTTTTTGTTGTTTATTTTTTAAAACCCCTGTTTGCCACTAAGTTAGTAAATAGTATCACGGCCAAAAACATTAAACATAAGCTTATAAAAATTACAAGCACTATCAACAGTTAATTCAATAAGTAACTCAATAGTTACAGTCAATAATTAGATCTTAATTGTATTGTGAAAACTTCTTAGCTTTTAAAGCTATGTTTGTCAAATTTGTAAATTATATTTGTATTTTATTCTGGTAAATAAATTTAAAAGAAAGTAATAATCCTATCCTTGACGCATTTGTAAATTTTATCTTTGCATTGGCCGTCACAATCATCATCCATAAGGGCACCAAATCCAAAAAGAAATTGTTTGGCTAAAATGGAGTCATTTCTGTTAAAGTATAACAGTATAACATATAATCAAGAGTTTGTTTGTCTTTTTAGTGCAGTTTGTTTTTGAACTCGGTTTTTACTTTTGTAAAAAAATATTTTTACACAAAATTAGCTAGTAGGTATATAAATGCATGATGGTTTTTTCTTATGAATTTTCCTAAGGTTTTATTACCTTCTCCTTTTTGAAGTCATTTTTAAATTACGTATCTTTTCTATTCATTATTTAGAGGCTACTTATTCTACAAGTAATGTGCTCGGTAGACACGCCATATTTGGTCGACAAAGCACTTACAATTACTTTATTGACAGGATGAAGAAATATACTAACAACTAAAAGCATGTGAAAAAGTCAACCTCTCCAGACTATAACGAAGATTAAATGCAGTTGCCACTTGAATTTATTGTGCATTTTCTCATCATTCAGAAAAAAAAGCGTAAAAATATGCTCGGTATGCTCCACGAGATCGAATCAGAAACGGGGAGAAACGTAGAAGAACCAAGGTAACGGACATATCCCTACGAATCAGTAAGCTCAAGTGGCAGTGGGCAGGGCACATAGCGCGAAGAGCTGATTGGCCGTTGGGGCAGAAAAGTTCTAAATTGGAGACCTTTCGACCAAAAGCGCAGCGTGGGACGTCTACCGACAAGATGAACTGACGACCTTGTTAAGTTTGCGGGATCACACTGGATGCAGACCGCTTGTGATCGGTCGCTGTGGAAAACCGTGTGGGAGGCCTATGTTCAGCATTAGACGTCCTTTGGCTGATAATGATGATGATAATGAGAAAAAAGTTTATAAAATCCTAGTCTTAAGGCTCAAAGTGATGTCTTGACATGCGTTGAACATGATAGGTAAGTAATTCAACTGTCTTACTTCATACACATATTCATAGAAAAAGTTGTAGCTGAAAATATAATTTATATCCAAATTCCAAAATTCAAATTAAATGAATTGTAAATGAAGTGAAATAGTAATAATTATTAATGTTATGGGTGTAAATTTGCCTGAATAAAGATGAATAATTAAATTAAATTATTATTTTGAAGTGAAAGAAACAAATGGATTCCACATAGATATCGTTCAACAAGAAACCTCCAGACATCAAAATTGGCGCGCTTTGGATTGGATTTCACGTGTGTTTTACTTCAGATATACCCTATATTGTTGCTCTACCAACTTATTCCCAGTCCCTGGGGTGGTAACAGATAAAACAGTAGTATGTCGACTGGTAGAAGTCCTAACAATTCTGTTTAAACCAAGCGTTAAACATCAAAGTACCAGAAAGTGTTGGGATTGTTTGCCTCAAACACCGAAGTAACTGGCCAATTTAATCGAAAGTTGGGACTTAGCACTTGCCTCGTGTAGATATCAAGTTGGATCTAATCGCTCGGCTGGAAAGATTGGGCTGTTGCTATGCGACAGAACACGAATCGATAAGAGAAATCGGGCACAATCAAAAAGTTGTCTGAATTCAGACGAGAAGAAATATGAATAAATCATTTTTCTGTCTGATATTTAATTGTAACGTGTGAGGTAGAGCTGTTGCTAATGATAAGTAGGTGCTTTGATATTTGAGAACTGTTATACATTTGTGTCTTCCAGCTTTCATGTGATTGCCTTGATTACAAACTAAAATCTGGGACTTTAAAATCTTAACGAACTGTACACCTTAATCAAAATGTGTCTAAGCCGTTTTTATAGCATTTTTGTAATGCAATAATATTCTTAGTATAGTTACTAATATTGAAAACGATATTTACTAATTATATTGAGCACTAATACTGAAACGGGCAAGCCAAACGATAAAAGGTTTGTTAAGATTTTAAGGTAGGTTTTTAATAAAATTTCAGGCGTGTAGTTTTTAAAGTTTGGGTCTACATGAGCTTATATGTGTTCTTATAACTTTTTGACACTAAAAGCCAAACAATCTCGGCTTTTGGCAACATTTTACATGAAAGTTTTTGGTGGAATTATGTTAACTCAATGACTTAGCTACGAAATAATATCTTGTAAATATTTCTGATATGTGAAGTGATATATAAAGTATCAAGCGGTTAACTGATAGCTAAACTACTAATGCGTAAAGTTCGCCAATCGTACAACTGTACAGTGAATTCAAATTTAAATAATGAGTGTTCGGCGAAGTGATTTCTTCATCTCTTTTTTAGTGAAGCCGCAATCCCCACCTTCGCCGCGTAAATTCCAATCAAATTCAAATTAACCAAACCCAAAGACGTAGACGCTGTGACAATCGTCAAAAATGGCGACCCCATTCAGCTTTATGTCCCTAATTTGGCCCACTTGCTCGGGAGGGCCGAAAAAAGTACGTTTCCCCCTCTTTTGTTACCCGCTGAATTTGAGAAAAAACGTTCATGCCAGGATGCTGGTTGGTGAAAATATACAGAAGAGTGTTATGAAGGAAGCAATAATGTTTAAATGATATTTTTATGGATCAAATAATATTTTTTTTACTTAATAAATAGTCTTATTTAAAAAAAACATTATGGCCAATCGAAAATTTAGGACATGGTTTATTTAAGGTAGAGCTCTAATACAAATGTTTTCTCTTTAATGTACCTAGTGACGTTTACAATACAAACATCAATCTCAACACAACTGCATTTTTATAAGTATATAAAGTTTTTAAAACATTTTATATTCTCAAATACTGATGTTTTGTACGTAATTTCTTTAACTTTAGCATTATTTACCACGAACATTATTCGGGCATGCTCCTAATAAATGACTCCCCGTATGCTCCCTCCGGAATATTGGCTCAAATTTTTCATGTTCAGCTCGCGTCACAAATTGTGAGAAATCGTCGTTACAGACACAGGTCCTTAATGCTTTGAACAAACAGCATAAGTTGGCCTATAAATCGTGTTTCTCTGCGTGGCATGAGATGTTAGCTACTGCCTCACGGGTAGGTTAAATATGAATAATGAGGGAACTACCACTGTTTTTAACAAAGACGCTCTTTTATATGACATAAGGACAATGAATGAAAAAAATGTAGTAGCATATTACATGTTGTAATTATTATGCTTAGGGCACATAGCATGAAGAACTGAGGCAGAAAATTCTTGATTGAAGCCAAAGTGCAGTGTCAGACGTCCACTGACAAGATGGACAGACGACTTTGTAAAGATCGAAGAATCGTATGCAGGGATGCAGACCCAGTAGAAAACCTTCGTTCAGCAGTGAACATCCTTTGGCTGATAATGATGATGATGATAACACACTTGTAATATTCTAGGCCTGCAGGACAGTTATTATTAGCTCTGTTCAACTTTATATGATCAAAGCAAACATCAGCTCCTAAACACTCATAAATGACTGCTAACACCCCACAGTCACATTCAAACTAGCAGATAGTGACCAAACAAACAGAATTGCCGATTCTAACCAGTTGACGACCGGCTATAACTGATCATTCCCGGTAATAACAATAGCGCTATTACGTAACGCTAGTTGACGCACTTTTCATTTAGCATGTATCAAGATAGTATAGGTAATAATACTCTTCTATAATGTCATAACGGCGCATGCTGCGTGTAATATACTCACGATTTATTGAATATATTGGACACCAGCACACATTTCTCTGAAAGTAAAAGTCTCCTAAAGTAAGTAGCCAGTGCACTTTTGTTATGGAAATAAGACAGAACGGTGGTACCACAGCACCCAGAATCGAGACAAGATAGATAATTATAATTTCTACATTGACTCGATCGGGAATCGAACCCGGGACTTCGGAGCGGCGCGCCTTAAAACCCAGCGTGCTTAGCCACTGCATCACGGAGGGCGCCGCATCTTGTTTAAAAACATATAATATGCCTGTTTTACAGTTTCTTTATATTTTTGTCTTGGTCAGCGTTATCTGTACAATACTTCGTAAAGAAATGACGTTTCATCTTCTAAATATTCGTTTGTTATTCTTACTGTAGAGATAAATTAAGGTGTAAAATTATGAGTTAGTGTTTTAAATATTATATGAATGTAACTTGTTTAAAATTCCGTCTATGAATAATTGATGTTTGATGTCCAAATATTGAAAACTGCTTGGAAACCACTTGCTATCTGATAGCCTAACAAATAACTTTTGTTAGTACATCCGCTACGCAAACTGGCTTATACAAATTGCTATCTCGTACGTTAGGTAATCACCCTGGCCGGTTGTACCCTTTTATAGCCCGTCAAACACAAGCCATGTTTACTGAATCGATTATATTATCGGTAATATCCGATGCTCTCAGACGAATAATTGTTATCATTTGACTCGATTTAATGGATAATGGTTAATTGTTTTCGGGGGACAATTAAAGATTTACAAGGATTTATACTATGGAGATTAACGTTATTGTATTCTGGTTTCATTGAATTGGAGGAATATGTATCCATAAATATGTATCTAATATAACATTTTTTGCTTTGTATACTGACTTGTGTTGTTTTCGTCAGTGACATCCAACTCAGGGATGATAATTTGAGTTATGTTTATTCTAAAACAAATTATTTATTAATAATTATATGCAAGTTTAAAAGAAGAAAACTTTTACAGAACATTCTAAAAAAATCAAAACGAATGGGGAAACTTGTACCTCCGCGCGTAGCTAGCGTGCATCTACGAAATACTACGCCGTAGCAAGTAAGCTACGAAGAGGCGAACTTGTGTTGGTAGTTTTGAGTCACCCGCTAGTATCGCAATAATAATTGATTCTATGAGAATTTTTATTTAAAAAACTTTTTATTATATTTTTTTGGCATCACTATTGTTTGTACGGGTACAATCATCCCTACGTCGCTGGTTTGACTAAAACAACACGCTGTAGACGTGCATAGGTTATTTAAAAACGTTTAATTCTTAATCTTGACGACCCGTCTGGTGTAGTGGTCGAGAAATCGTCTACTACGCAGCGGGTGCGGGTTCGATCCCCGCACAATACAAACATTTGTGTGCATGAACATGTCTGTTTGTATTTGTCTGGGTGTTTTCTATGTATATAATGTATGTATTTACAAAAAAAAAAGTATTTAAGTATTATATCCGTTGTCTGGCACCCATAACACAAGCTTTGATTAGGGCTAGATGGCGATGTGTGGGAATGTCCAAAGAATAATTATTTATTTAATGACTTTTTTAAGGCTTATAAATAAAACCAAGTTATTGCACTCTTTGTGCAATCGAACTATCATCGGTCATCATAATTATCCTCCAACATTAAACATAACTCGTATTTAATGCTCACATAGACATACATATATCACGCGAAAAAAGGTCAAATTTGGACTTAAGCTTTTTTATTTGTAAAAGAGCTATAAAAGACAATTTTCCGCAAGATCTATGAGGCATTACATGACCCTTACATCTTTATATTGGACCCATACCTACGTCGAGCGAAAGGGACGCGTTTTCGAGTGTAAAATACACCACTCTAAATGAATCAATGTTATTTCTAAATAAAGAGTGTTATAAATTATATTTCAAAAGAGTGACTTTTTTTTCCAGCGGGCGTAGTCTGCGGGCGTAGTATCATTTTTGACATTTCACGTCGACAATTTAAATTTTATGATTTTCTAATTCATCAAATATCATTTAAACTTACGTAGCTATATCTTTAATAAAATTTAAAAAATATTTTTAGTTTTTTAAGCATCATTCATAAATTCTTCTCAATCAATAAATACACGAAAACACCAATTTTGACTCAGCATTTTTCGAGCGCCACCTGGTGGTTTCACACGGAACTATGTCGAGACTTCCGACACAGGAGTCGTGTTGAATAAAGATACCTATTTTTTCGCCCAGCTTTGAAAAAGGAATGCGATTTAAAAGGAACGTTTGACATCCCATAAAAAATATTCTGTAAAAAAGTTGAAAAATTATATAGGAAAAAGCAGTGATAAATAAAACAAGGAAAACCGGATCCAGGAAATACTTAAACATCGGATCGATACAAGCCGTGGATAATAAATTCATATTTTGCTAACGTTTTTCCTCTATAAGTCCTCCGCCTGATAAATTCTATTCATAGTGAAGCAGAATATTGCAACAGATTTCCACCTATCTCACTTACAGATAGTTGAAAAAATAACCTTTTTTTTTAGTAATGACTCGTTTCTGATTTCATTGAAATGTCAACTGTAGCTTTACGCAATGGCCATAAATAACTTTAAGAATACTGGGTGTTAAAATATATCAAGTGAAATTTATGTTCGTTTATTTAAGTTAATATTTTTATTGTTAGGCGTAATATGAATAGGAAAACTGTTATGTTTTAGTAAAACTTTACTTTTTAATTATTAATCTTCAGTTTTGTGTGATTCCTAACTCTTTTTATATTCGCACACTTTTTTTTATTACATGCACAAAAATACAGTCGATCAACGTCAGAAAGGTGTTAACGTTCACAGTTGAATTCGACACGACACGAACATTCAAAAGCGACGTTAATAATTCACTTGTTCGGCTTTGGACCAATGCAGTGACATTGACGGGACTGCATTGCGACTAATTTGATTCCCGTCAAGAAGTTTAATTAAGTCAAGAATCAAGTATTTGAGTATCAAACGACTGAGTGTGGGTAGAAACTTTCCGATACTGTTCTGAATTGGTCTATGATCGAACTAACTGATCACGAAGCTACTACGCAAAAGTAACCAGTTTCAAACTCAAATTACAAACGAATAACTTAAGGTGACTTTAATTACATTTTTGTTTTTATAGTGTTTTGTCACTATACCAACTTAATAATATAAAGTGCACTTGTAAAAAGGAACTTTAGCTGTATATATTGTGAGAGCAATCTCGCAACATTAATTATGTCACGCAGCCTACGCGTTAAAGTAAGCGCTTGCAAAAATCAACAGGCTTGCTAATGTGACGGTGGCCGACTGGCATACGCCCGGATAGCGTAAGACACGGGGTTCGATTCCTTGTCAGCCACTGCCAAAGTTGCTTTTTGCAAATTATTTGCTAATTATAAGCCTAATGTGATGCTCAAACAACTAAATTTTACATTAAGTTATGAGTCAAACACTCAAATTTTACTGATTCATTACGAAAGTCAGGAAATTATTGATTTTATTGGGGATACGTATAAAAATAAAGAAAAGTTAGCCTGTAACCTCCCACTGCCGGGCCAATGCCTTCCGTCAACTATGGGTAGTTTGAGTCATATTCCAGCACGCGGGGTCAGTGTGGATTGATTAGTCTGACTAACTTTGCTGTCAGATGTTATCAAGCCGCCTAAAGGCCTCTGACTAGGTTTAAAGACTAATATCAACCGATGTTAGCCAGGATCAACGGCTGAATGTGTCTTCTAAAGCACGGTGATGCTTGTGAAATACTTGTCGGAACGTTCATCCATCTAAACACGATCGCGCCGTAAGTTGGTTAACTTCGGTATCACTAACAAAGCGCTGCTACCACTGCGCTACGAGTACCTCGCTGATTGTCATTTATGAAATTATTTTACAAAATTCATCCTTAATTAATCCAATGTTTCTTGGAACTTCTAAGAAGAAGTGGTTTTTCTACCGTCACAACTATTTGCCACATCTAGTATCATTTCCGTTTTTTTTTTCGCAACAAAAGAAATGCGATTAAGAACTTAGTGAACAAGGCTTACTTTCTCAAAAAGTTGTGTAAAATAATAACGACGAGGAAATCCGTAGGAAAACACTGTGGGAAAACCAAGTTTGGTGAGGGAAACTAGAAAACTCGGTAATACCTTATGAATTATTTCTTTCTTCGCAAGTGATGTAGTTATCTATACTAATATTATAAAGCTTAAGAGTTTGTTTGTTTGTTTCAACGCGCTAATCTCAATAATCAAAAAATAGTTTTGTATTGGATAGGATTTTTATCGAGGAAGGCTTTAAGGCTTAGGCATAAAAAATCACGTTGCAACGAGATTGGTGGGCGCAAACTCAAAACGCGCGGACGAAGTTGCGGGGGATCGCTAGTGAGTTATACAAGTATCTGTGCAAAACTGTTCGAAATCTAGTTTTGCTGCTATCCTCGCCATCATATCCGTATTCACAAGTATAAAAGTAGCTACTGTAAGTGAAACGATTCAATCATCGCCAAATACTAATGGCTTGTTTAACAATATCCTGTATAGTAAACAATGACGTAATCTGTCTATAACATTACATTATTTGAATTATTCGTCGGTTGTAGTGATTACTTGTCGGTAGTAAAATAGGAAACTAAGATATTATATATGACATCACTTTTTTAACTAAAGGTACAAGGGCGGCACTGAAGGTTTCGGGAATTTATTTATTTAATAATTTTATTTATTTATTCAAAGACTTTATAGCACAAATTTAGTGTACAAAGGTGGACTGAATGCTAAAAGCATTCTCTACCAGTCAAACTTTTAGGTCATGCAGAAAGGTGTCAAAAGAATCAAGGAAGTGACACAATATTACTATTTTAAATATATTTATTGCTTTTCAAAGTATTCTCCGCGAAATTTGTCAAAATTTTCCATACGACGGAACCAATCATTGAAGCAACCATTCCATTCGGAAGTATGGGTCTCCAAAATGGCCGTTTTGAAGGCGTTCACAGCTTCTTCAGGTGAAGAAAATCTCTGACCACGCAATTTATTCTTTATTTTAGGTAAAGCATAGCAATCATTAGGGCTTTGGTCGGGGCTGTACGGCAGATGGTCTAATAATTCCACTTTTCTTGCTCTAAAAACTCTTTTGTTCTGTGCGCGGTGTGAAACTCGCGGTGCGAAACTCGTGACTGGTTTTTTGATTTGGGTTATCCAGGATTCGTCACTTGATACGATGTTGTATACAGCAATTTAGGATCCTGCGTGACTGACTTGGGTGACTGTTTTAGGATGACTTGATGGGGATCATCACTGAGCTTGACACGTCCACGTTGAAATTTAGTAAACCAGCGATAAATCGTGGTTTTGGGTGGGGCTTCATTACCAAATGCAGAAATCACCCGGTCATTACACTGTTTTTGTATTGTACTACTTCGAAAGTCATAATAAATCATCGCTCTTGAATTATCTCGAGTCAATGACATTTTCTCAACGACTTCACAAGTTTGACAAGACCTTGAGGCAAGACCGAGAATATTTATTTAAATAAATAAATGGTATTCGATTTTTAAAACCAAGGAGTTTGCAATTGAAATTTGATGTTTATATGACAGGAACAGTGGAAATATTTTATGCCAGATACTTTTAGTGCAGCACTCGTAGCAACAGGTAGCCACATTCATCATTCATAGTATAATAGTATTTCCTAAGAATGATTAAGTTTTTTTGATTAAATAAAATAAAATAATAGAATATAGTATACAGACCACGTTACACAATGTTCTAGCACATTTTCTAGAAAACCAATTCCTAAACGGAAAATCATAAGAAAAATAAATTCTCCGTCACAATTCGATACGTGGTTCGGTAATTTTGATATATCTGACAGACTCCGTTACCGAAGCGGGTTGGCGGCAGAACGCTATGACTTATAACAGGAAATATATTGACCTATATATCAGCCCTTTCCGATGGGGTAGTCACCGAACACCCGAACATCGTGACCCCCAAACGAATATACTGCAATCGCAATCATAAGATGTAGACAAAATTGAACAGTCTGAAATACTCACGGATTGGATCCATAAGTATTTCTGAAGATCGTTTTTTTTTAAATAAATATTGGACACCAATCACATATATTGCTCTGCCCAGTAGCTAATTGCTCTTGTGTTATGAAAATCAGACACAACCACAGCACCCAGACGCGAAACAATATAGAAAATTATGATTTCTATATTGACTCGACCGGGAATCGAACCCAGGACCCTGAAGCGGTGACGCTTTGAAACCAGCGTGCTTAGCCACTACACCACAAAGGTCGTCAGATTCGTTTTCACTAGAGGTATGCTTTGGCACAGTGGGCTACTCAAAGGAACAAATTTTAGGGCCTTGCTCAATTGTTGATGTTCACTTATCAATTTTAGTATAAACATGTTTTTAAAATCTTGATCTAGATTACTCTCACGTGTCATTACGACATAAGGGGTCTATATTTTTATTTTGCTTCATGCTCATCTGTTGACAGCTAAATATTAAACGGCTCATTGTTACTACACATAACAATGATAAACACAATTAATTTATAATTAATCTTATATTTTAAGGCAATAATAATTTCATTCGATCGATATTTACTGACATCAGTTCGCGCTGTTGACTGACTGTACTTAGAGCCATTTAAAAAAAAAAGTGTTTGAATAGTATCCCGCGGCTTCACCCGATTTAATATTTTACAAAATAAGCTGTAATATCATAATTTTTAATTATTTTTGTATAAGTGTTATTAAATTAAGAATCAGTTTGTACATTAACAAGCTTCCATCCTCACAAATTCGTATGTAATAAAGTACAGTTAGTAAGAGTTGAATTTGCGGAACGATGTAACTCATTCTTTACATTCCTCAAGCACATGTTTTGGCGTACAGTTTAGTATAATACTCATTTATGTATAAAAATTGTTTTTCCTCAATTCTAAACTGTTTTGTGTTTAAATAAAAAAAAATGTAGTCAAAATAAATAAATTATTTACCACAAACAAGTAGAAAACGATTTCAACTTATCTGCTCTCTTTTAGCTACATCCGTTGTGTCAATTTACACTGGTCTTCTTTTCAAAGCGACCAACGAATAAAGAGCTCCGGAAAGACGTGACGTGCCCCCTATTTGTAGTGCTTTGTTGATTGAAAAGAGGGGGGTGTAGGTCTTTTTAACTGGTCGGTTTGTCTGCGGGAAATATATTGGATACATCATCACAATAGGTCGATGCAAGGAATTACTTTTAATACGTCAGTGGATTTATAGCTTTGCTTACTGTCGGGATTTGGCGTGTTTTGTATGAGAAATATTTTACTGGTTACGCTTTTGAGCTGTTTGCGTAAAGCCTTTGCAATGGGTAAAAGGGTTTTTTGTTTAAAAAGAAAAAAAATGCGCTTATGCGGAAACAAGACAAAACAACATCATATAAAAAATGCAAAGAAATATTTATACTGGCTTGCTAATCTATACTTATATTATGAGTTTGCTTCCTCCCCTCCCGTTGCAGCGTGAAAAGTCTTAAGCCTTCATTGATAAAATAATAAGCTTTCCAACACAAAAAAAAAACAAATCAGTCCAGTAGTTCTTGAGACGAGCACGTTAAAACAAACTCTTCAGCTTTATAATTATAAGTATAGAGTATAGATAAAGTATATGAAGTGTATATAATGCCAAGATCGAACAATACCTACCATCTGATGTAAGTATTAAACGAGATAATATCGGTCGAATTAAGCCAGTTAAGGAAAGCGATAGAAACTAACCGTATAAACACATCACACGGTTGTCTGAATCACCGCGGATGGTTACCCACATTATTCTCTTATTTGCAATTTCATCTCGTGGATAAAATGAACGGAATAACAACAAAAGAGTATTGGGATTTCCGAGAAATAATTGTAATACTGTAATGAAAAGTAGATATTGCGAGGATCATGAAAATATGATTCGATTAAACGAATTGGTTTCAATCAATTAATTACAAGCAATATTAATTTCAATAAACTACCAGAACTTAGAAACTTACCGGGTAATAAATTAAAAACTGTTTTTAAAGAAACCCTAATGACGACAGAATATTATAAAGTAGATGATAATTTAAAAGATAGTAATGTATGGACTTGCATGATCACTACAAACATTGTAAACCTTTTGAAAAGAGAGTTTTGGCTTTTTTAGCTCTTAATCTACTTCATTGTCAAAAAAACACATCAGGGGCCCTATTTTTAAATCACTTGCGTCAAAATGGCGTGTGATATTCATTATTTATGTCAGATTTTTATAAAAAAACAATTTAATTCTATAAAGGATTAATATTAAGGATAAAAAAATACTCAATTTTGCGAGGTAGGTATTCACGTACATATTTTGTTCGATTTCGTTGATTTTAAGTTCGAGATAAGAAAATTACACGCCATATCCAAAACAGTGATTAAAAAATGGAGCTCCTGAAGGGATAGCCCGGTCCATATTATTACATTGTCATCATCATTATCATCATCATTATCAGCCAAAGGACGTCCACTGCTGAACATAGGCCTCCCCCACGGCTTTCCTCAGCGACCGATCACTAGCGGTCTGCATCCAGTTTGATCCTGCGATCTTTATAAGGTCGTCTGTCCATCTTGTTGGTGGACGTCCCACGCTGCGTCGCTGGTCGAAGGGTCTCCAATCTAGAACTTTCCTGCCCCAACGGCCATCAGTTCTTCGCGCTATGTGCCCTGCCCATTGCCACTTGAGCTTACCGATACTCAAGGCTATGTCCGTTACCTTAGTTCTTCTACGTATCTCCTCATTTCTGATTCGATCCCGTAGAGAAACACCCAGCATAGCCCTTTCCATCGCTCGTTGTGTGATTTTAAGCTTCATTATAAGGCCCATAGTAAGAGACCATGTTTCGGATCCATATGTCATCACTGGTAACACACACTGGTTGAAGACTTTCGTCTTCAGACACTGAGGTAGATGAGATGAGAAGACACTCTTGCGTAATTTCCCGAACGCTGCCCAGCCGAGTTGGATTCGTCGATTGACCTCTTTCTCGAAGTTGGACCTACCCAATTGGATCACTTGTCCCAAGTAGACGTACTCATCGACAACTTCGAGAGTTGAGTTCCCAATGGATACTGGAGTGGGTGTACAACAAGGGAACTCGACATAATTTTCGTCTTCCCCATGTTCATTTTAAGACCCACTTGTTGGGAGACTCGCTCAAGGTCTTCGAGCATAGTGCCAAGATCGTCCAGCGTTTTTGCCACAACGACTATATCATCGGTAAATCGGAGGTGTGTGATGTATTCGCCATTAATATTGTCTTGTATTCGCTATTACATTGTAAAATAAAGTATCCACAATGTATTTACCTGTGTGTCAAATTGTATGGTAGGCTTAAGATAACTGATGTATTGTGTACTTACCTGAAACAAGAAAAAAACACAATTAAAATTAGGTACACAGAGATCATTATTTAATAATGTTTTGTTATTTTACTTGTGTAGAAAACGAGTTCTTATTAAAAAATCTGTTACATTACGTGACGAGTAAAACATGTGTCCGATTATTACTATATTTTCAAGCTAATTTAACAATCATTATTAATAGGTAACGGACTTTGAAATTGACTCTACGACAATTATTCAATAAAATGAGTGTCGGAAATTGGCCACTGACAATTAATTAAAAAAAATGTAAGACATTTATGTCTTACATTTTTTTTATTCCAAGCTAAGTAGCTAAAGCACTTGTGTTATGGAAATCGGAAATAACAGTGGTACCACAACAACCAGACCAGAGACAATATAGAAAAGATCGTTTTTTTTTCTACATTGACCCGACTCGAACGTGGAACTCGGGAATCGAACGTGGAACCTCACGAGATGGCGACGTTTGAAACCAGCGTGCTAGCCACTCGACCACGGAGGTCGTCGACATTAAATGTCAACACCAAACATTAATCTATCTTCTGCAATCTTAAAATAATTGTTAGGTGTACATAAGACGACGACCCGTCTGGTGTAGTGGTCGGGAAATCGTCTACTACGCAGCGGGTTGTGGGTTCGATCCCAGCACAATACAAACATTTGTGTGCATGAACATGTCTTTTTGTATTGGTCTGGGTGTTTTCTATGTATATCATGTATTTATTTACAAACAAAAAGTATTTAAGTATTATATCCGTTGGGAGCTTACTTTGGGACTAGATGGCGATGTGTGGGAATGTCCAAAGGATAAAAAAAAAATAGAGATACGAGAATCCAAAATCTTAGACATTGAAACGGCTCTTAAAATGTGTGTTTGCTAATTTATAAACTTGTCTTCTTATAAATAAACTTGTCATTACTACTTTCCTACAACGGATTAAACTCAATACCGTAGCTACAAAGTCTCGCCAGTGTCACCAACACAAAATATGGAAGGTTCATTTTAGTGGTCAAACTGAAATTAGGTGGGCAGGCCATTGGTTTGCACGGAAATTATTTCGCCTGTCACACGTAGACGCGACTATAATTTGAAAACGCGCAGCTCAGTTCGCCCGCTTGAGCATTTGACCGAATGTCTAATTAAACATCGTTTAAAAAAGGCTCATTTCAATAAATAAATACTGTGATGTTACAATTAACTAGCTGAAATTAAGGCATAGGTTCATTGTGATAGTATAATATTTAATTATTTTCAACATAGCCTACTTTGTATAGGAAAATTGACAATTAGATTTAGAGCGCTTTTACATTCAGGTGACTTTAGCAGCGCGGCAGCAGCGCGGCTTACGCGCGACAGTCGCGCTGCAGATGATTTCATACTATACACGGAAACGCGCGTAAGTCGCGCGGGTCCGTCCCACAATACCCATTACCCATTGCAGTGGCAATACTATCCCCGTATTAGCACTGAAATGGGTAATGGGTGTAGTAAGACCGAACCAGTCGCGCGACCGTCGCGCTGCTAATGTAAAGGCATCCGCTGCTGCCGCGCTGCTGTCGCACTGCTGACGCTCTAATGTGAAAGCATACTTACACTATGGTGATTAATAAACATTTTGTTTCTTATAGGTATGAGTAGGCCACACTTCAATCCTTGAACGAATTTTAAGCCAGTGGCCTACGGTTCTGTAAGATCCAAATGCCACCGGTTGCTGAGTTAACAAAATAATGTTACACGACCGTAAGGGCTTCAATAAAACAAATCTATACTAATAAACTTAAAAAAAAGTAAAAACCGACTTCAAAACCAAAATGCTCTAAAAAGTCTTAAATAAACTCTTCACCATTGAAAGGAAAGGAATCCGTTTTAGGCAAACAATTTCTTTTTGGAATCGGTGCTGTGATAGTTGATGCTTGATGGTCAAAGTGATGGCGTAAGCGTTAAGGAGTTCCACCATCAGCTCAGCCCCACAAGATGTTGACTATCAGACGTAACAACACGTCAACATTAAGATTCTAGTAAAGAAACACTATACGTGCCTTTAAAATTTGAGGGTTTCCCTCGACTACACCAAGATCCCATCATCAGATCCCAAAATGGAAAAAATGGGACCAACTAGAAGGTACACCCTCTAAGTAGGTGAAAAATTTTTATGATTAGGTCGACAAACAACTGAGATATGAGGTAACATACATACAAAAAAAAAAAAAAAACATACAGTCGAATTGATAACCTCCTCCTTTTTTGAAGTCGGTTAATAACGCATTCGTATTCTATAAAGGAAAAACATTGTCTTGGAGTTGGTGCATGATGTATGTAGACTGTTGGTTTAGGTAAGCTTGACATCGTGCACCGATTTCAAAAGAATATGGTTTAAATTGTATTTCATATTTTTTTAGTTAAATACTGCTAGACCGATTTTGATGAAACATACACTGTATCCTAAATTAAATTAATCGTCTTGGTATGAATTCTCGCTTTTGAGAAATATTCAGACAAACATACTTTATTGAACACACATACATAAAACACTAAACACACTTAAAAAAAAATGCACACGTGTTAGGATCAACATACTAAAATTTTATCCAATTCTTACGCTATGACATACATACAGGTCAAATTGATTACCTCCTTTTTTGAAGTCGGTAGTCTACTTCATTTCTCTTTCAAAAATTGATACATCGGACGTCTGAAAGTCACCGATGCCGCGACGTTTGATATTTGTATGCGCATTTCAAAACTACCGTCAGGTGGCCGGAATCGCTTGACTTTGTTCCTCACTACATTTTATGTAGATATTGGGCAGAATGAATTTATTCCTCGCTGGTCGGAGTTATAGAAAAGTCACGGGATTGAAATCTTACATGGGCATGTATAATTCGTAATCCTTCGTTTGTGCAATTTTCTTTTGTCTTCTCTTTTTTTTAGTAAGCCATTACTGTCCCACGGCTGGCCAAATCCTCCCTCGAACTTTTCCATCGCGTCGCGATTACCGATCTGGGCTGGCCAGTCTTCACAGAGTGGTCCAGATCGTCTCGCCAGCTTTTTTGGCTCTGCCTTCCGGACCACGTCCATTTGTAAGCAGCTAGTGGGTGACGCCTCAAAAAATGAACTAAGATTGTCCACTTTTTGAGGTACGTTCACATCGCTCGCCCAGTCCCATATAAGCCTAGCATACTTCACACCCACATCGGCTATTATCGTTTTGTTAAATAAGATTTCTATTATTTTTTTATAACTAGCGGTCCCCCGCGATTACGTCCGCGCGTTTTGAGTTTGCTCCCTTCCCTCCCGTCACGTTGTATTTTTTTGTAGCTAAAAGTTTTCCTCGATAAATAAGCTATCCAACACAAAATTATTTTTCAAATCGGTCAATCAGTTCCTGAGATAAGAGCGTTCAAACAAACAAACTTTTTCAGCTTTATAATATTAGTATGATTTATAGGAGATATTATGATCTTATCACTAGGTATTTTAAGTACCTCCTGATAAGTGAAGGGATATTAGTGAAAAATTTACATAGCCCGCCTTTTTGTACTAAAAGCACTCCTTAACAATTTTTTTGCAAAACTTCTCAAAAATGAAACCGTCAACGTTTTTCGCAGTTCTAGTTTAGACTCTCCTATTTCTCATAGAGGGACTTGTGCCAGCTGAATTTATTCTTTGCTCCTGACAGAATTGTAAGTTATGTTTCTAACGTAAAGGGGTCGGTGAATTTCCTCGCTATTCGGGATAAAAGACTGATATGAAGTAAAGTTGCACTTTAGAAAAAGGTTGTAATACGGTTAGTGCAACCGATTGCTACAGATTTTTACAGACTTCAAAAAAGGAGGTAATCTATTCAATGTGGAGTGGATGTATATGTGACATCGTTAGACCCTTTACACACTGCGAGTTTTAGCACGATGCAGTCACGATACTAACACGCGTTGGCATCGATGCAGTCGCAAAATGTCAACCTTTACATACTGCGCTACTTTAAGCATCGATACAGTCGCAATGCTAACGGGTCAAATTCAAAATTCAAATTCAAATATTCTTTATTCTATTTAGGACACAATATGCCACTTATGAACGTCAAATGTACAGTGAAAAATAAAATAAAAATAAATGTGCCCTGAAGGGGCCGAATCATGTCTCCTTATCTTTTGGGCCCTACCAGCGCTTCGAGACAGAACACAGACAATTAGGTGTTAGCATTGAATTATTGGGTGTCAGCGTAGATGCAGTCGCGCTTCGGCTTTGATACTAAAGCGCGACAATGTAAAATTAAATCTGTTCATTGCCTTAGTCGCAGTCGATGCTAAAAGTCACAGGGTGTCAGGGGTTTTAGAATTTGACAATATTTGAGTTTGTTAATCTATTAAGGGCCGATTTTTCAATAGTCAGATAAAACTTATCAGGCTGATAAATTATAAAGCGTCAGATTTAAAAAAATGACAGTTACGTATGATTTTCAAATTAGCCATATTGTATTTTGTTCGACGAATATTTCTTATCTGACTATTGAAAAATCAGCGCTAAATCTTCCAAACACGTGTGTTAAATTTCGTAAGTGTATTGACTATGCATGTATGTTTGTATATTTGTTATGTTTGTCCACGGATTTCTTAAAAAAAAAGAAGCCATACTAAGATGATTCTTTTTTTTTCAATCAGGTATATTTCACCTTGGGGTACAGTAGTTTTTGAAATACTATAGGTAGTAACATTAAATCATAACATAAAATGAATAACTCTAAATGAATTGGTTTCTCCTTAACAGAGGGAAACAGCCTGATTCACAATGCCTAAATAAGTGCTTGTTATTGCTATTTGCCAAATATTCCATATACAATGAAAGAATGAGGAGATAGTAAGATAACGGGCATAGCCCTGAGAATCAGTAAACCCAAGTGGCAATGGACAGCGCACATGGCGCGAAGAAGTGAAGGTCGTTGGGGAAAACTGGTTCTAGTTTGGACAACCTTTGATCAAATATGCAGCGTAGGACGACCACTGACAAGATGGACAGACGACCTAGTTAAGATAGGAGGACCAAACTGGATGCAGACCACTTGTCTTCGGTCGTTGTGGAAAACCGTGAGGAAGGCCTTTGTTCACCAGTGGACGTCCTTTGGCTGAAAATGATGAATGATGATGATGCCACCATGATAATTATAAGATTTGCATTTAAAATTTAGGCAAAGCATATTAATTCACCCCATCAAAACCGCATAAAACTTATTAATCAAATCGTAAGCCATTGTAAGCAACCCTTAACATAATTAACATAAACTTGGTTAACGCTAACATCACGTACTTAATTTACTGATTTAAATCACAATCACGCGTAAACAAGAACAAACAAACCATTATCTGCCCCTCTTTCTTGTTCGTTCTCAATGTAATAGAAAGAGACAAATCGTAGGGCTCTGTGTCGTTTTCAGCGTGACGTCAATGTGTATAGTATAGCCATAGATTGTAAGAGCATAATCGTTATTTGAAAATAGATTTGAAAGTTCAGTAACAACTAACTAGTTACCTAATATCAGTTAAAATTTACATTAAATAACAGGCAGTATCAAGGGCATTTTATAATTAATACCTAAAACTTACCTTTTTCAATCAATCAGTATCTAAGGACTTTAGGTATTTATATAGATATATCAAGTTTTTTTAGTTGCTCTTTAAAGTGTTTCAAATCTAAAACCAGCAATGTTTTAAAATTATATGTATTTATTTTTTGCAGATAACTTTACTTACTCTAAATATTATGACAGCAAAAGGACTGGGCAGCAAATATGATGTTTCAATAATGATTACATATCAAAGCAATCAAGCATAGCTTATTAGTGAGAATTATATTTATTATTAGGCATCCGAAATCATATTGACTCCATGCCGTTTAAAACTTCTTAAAAGATGAAAAGGACGATGTCTGCCCTTAGGGGAAGAAAATATGGCGTGCTTAGGAGAATTCACATTGGGCATTTTGATCAAAGTCAAATGAGAATTGAATAAAATTCTGCTTCAAAATTTAGTCTGTTCCTAGCTGAGATAAAGAATCTACGTGATCTTGTTCTAAGAATTCTTACCGCCTTCAAAAATCAAACCACCTTCAAAAAACTGCAAAAAATGCTTAAAATAATAACATATTGCCTTATTCTTAAGCGAAACACCTCGACTCCAGAATATTCATTAACTGACGTTGGTAAAATCGGGCCTTACAGACTAACGAGTGACCATAATTAAGAAATCCCAATGTAATTGTTAATTCAATCAATGGGCTCATATTAAACTATTAATCTATGATATTATGGCCATTACCCAGAACTGCAAATTTGGCATAAAGCAGTCATGCGAAGAGGATGTTCTCGATGAATGTCAGCTAATAATTTGACGAATGGCTTGGTTGCCCATACCCATACCTAATTGAATTGTTCAAATCGAATTACCTGTGTAATGCTCATTATCCAATAATGACGATCGATGGCACCATCTTATAACCATTAAAGCCGGGTATCCACTAAAGCAGAGATGTGTGCGGTGCGAAAAGAGATAGTTTTCAGCTCGGGTGCGAGGCGTTGAGTGCTCAGTACGCATTTCGGACATTTGGAGGGTGACATCCCTCACTCCACTCCGCTCACATCTTTCGTCTCCACTGCGTATCGTCCGCGCACGCTTACAACGCGCCATACAAATACAGGTATTAAGCGTGCGCGGTTGTTTTGGTCAGTGACATGCAACTCAGGGATGATAACATGAGTTATACTTATTCTAAAAAAACTTTAATTTATATGCAAGTTTTATAAAAGAAAATCTCTTTATAACATTTAAAAAAAGGAGAAAACGAATGGGGAATGTCGCACCCCTACGCGTAGCTAGCTCGTATCTACGAAATACGAAATTTATTACTACGCCGTAGCTAGTAAGCTACGAAGAGGCTTGGTGGTACTTGGTGTTGGTAGTTTTGATTCGATCGCTGCATCGTATTAATAAATTAATTTTGTGGGCTTTTCCATTTCAAGAAAATATATATATATTTGTATATGTTTTTGGGCTTCAGTATTGTTTGTACTACCACCCCTGAGTTGCTCGTCACTGACCAAAACAACACCCTTTAACACATCTCCGCACAGCGATCTCCACTGAACGGAGAGGAGACGCGGCAATAACACGATTCTACAAGAAAAAATAAAACTAAGACATGTAACATACAAAAATAACTTTAAATCTACCTATCATCCGCGTTGGATAGCTATGCTAATCCTTTGACCTAGGATCTAACCAGCTTTATTACTGGCTGTTACAAAATTTTATTAAACGCAAATCGACGCAAAGACATCATCACTTGCAAGTAAGACAGACGTACTTGCGACGCTTGGCGTTTGCAGCTATTCTTGATTGTTTAAAAAACATCTCCTCTCCGCTCGTCTTGTCTCCGATTTGGTGAAGTCCCGGTGTAACAGATTTTATCCTTTAGTTACCAGCAACCACGTCTTTTCTGATTGCTGTGACACCAACAAAGGTTTGGTCAGTTAAATAATTTAGTATTACCAACATGATACCTTACAGCTAAGCAAAAGTTCAATTATTAGATGTTAAAATTGTTTAAACATGCGTACGTATTGCAATGTAGCAATTCGTTTTGCGATTTGGAATTAAATTTATAACATTATACAGGGTATTGTTTTGGTCAACGACGAGCGACTCAGGGGTGGCTGTACAAACGATACTGATGCCAAAAAAAAATTTTAATGGAAAAAACCCACAAAAATTGTATTAATATTAATAATATATTAATACAATTTTTGTGTTATTATATTAATAAATTGTATTAATGTAATACAGTGATCGAGTCAAAACTACCAACACCAGGTAGCGTCTTCATAGCTTACTAGCTACGGCGTAGAATTTCGTAGATATGCGCTAGCTACGCGTGAGGGTGCGAGTTTCCCCATTCATTTTGACATTTTTGAGATTGCTGTTTGGAGGTTTTCTTGTATGATACATGCATATAATTTAAAAAAAAAATTTTTTAGATTAAGCTTAACTCATATTGACATCCCTGAGTTGTATGTCACGAACCAAAACAACACCCTGTATAATAACATTTCTATTAATATCATTGTAATATTGGCATAATATTTTTTACATTTAAAATATTCGTTCACACTGAGTGGGAGTGGGACTTTTATGCGTTCAGGTTATAGGTATGGAATAGAATAATCTCAAAAGTTACTTCTATACTCTACCAACCAAAAGTACTTACTGAACGAAAGAGCGAAAATCTTAAACAGCACGTACTCGTAAACAATATCACTTTGTAAGTGTCCACTGTCACCAACTCGCTCCGGAACTGTGAACTAAAACATCTGGTGAGAGCGCAACTTATGATATTGGTAAACTGTTTTAAACAAAATACTTGAGAGTCACTTCGATAGCGTTAACTCTGTTACTGTGTAACTTGGACGATGAAACGTTGCAGAGTTTGAACTTTTTGTTGACTCTTTTTTTGGTTGTATCTTGGAATGTGATTTAGATATATTTTTGTAGTGATGAGTGATATACCGCAACGTGGTTGTGACTGGATCGATAAAGATACATTACATCTAAAATGTAATCAATAAAAATAGGTAAAATAATATTTATGCTTAAAGTTACCGCTTTTACTAATGACAGCAATTGAGACATTTTATTTGGTTTTTAACTCTCTTGGCCAATTCAATTTGACACAAAATATTCAAATAGTAATGAACGGACAACAGCACGTCAAGGTAAACACAGCGGTTTCTTATTTAGTTATAATAAGGGCTAGTTTGCAACTAAATTGGGTAACCTGATGTGTTGGCCACTTTACAGCCCGGTTTCCACCAAAACAGAGACGAGAGGAGACCGGAGGAGATGTATTTGAATCATCATCATTATCAGCCAAAGGACGTCCACTGCTGAACATAGGCCTCCCCCACGGCTTTCCACAGCGACCGATCACTAGCGGTCTGTATCCAGTTTGATCCTGCGGTCTTTATAAGGTCGTCCGTCCATCTTGCTGGTGGACGTCCCACGCTGCGTCTCTGGTCGAAGGGTCTCCAATCTAGAACTTTCCTGCCCCAACGGCCATCAGTTCTTCGCGCTATGTGCCCTGCCCATTGCCACTTGAGCTTACTGATTCTCAAGGCTATGTCCGTTACCTTAGTTCTTCTACGTATCTCCTCATTTCTGATTCGATCTCGTAGAGAAACATCCAGCATAGCCCTCTCCATCACTCGTTGTGTGATTTTGAGCTTCATTATAAGGTCCATAGTAAGAGACTATGTTTCGGATTCGTATGTCATCACTGGTAACACACACTGGTTGAAGACTTTTGTATTGGAATTCGAATTTGGTATTTGAATAAACCAATCAAATTTTGTTATTTTCACATCTCTTCTCCTAACTTCCAATAGCCTGCCAGCTTTGCAGCACATCTCCTCCCGTCTCCTCTCTGCTTTGGTGGAATATGAAACGATATTTCGGGTCTACATATGAAAAGATATTTATTTGGACCGTGCTGCACGACGACTGCGTCATAAACTATTGGCGGACGTTGAAATGACAAATTGCTGGCTTTCATTACGAAAAAGAACTAAACTAAAGTTATTTTAATTAAATTAGACTGAAGTGTCGAGTTGTAATTGTATTAAGAAAAACACTTTATTTTTTATTCTGAATTTGCTAGAGAAATTTTGACAGACGTCCGAATTCCGCCAACGTATCTTTTTTTGGCCACTCCGAGCGCTGCCATCGGCTCGGGTTTCCCCACCACCTACTTCGCACACAGCGAATAAGATTTACTGTAAACTAAATTGAATCAGTAACAGTGTAGTTGTAAAAAGACAGATAAGGTTGCAATTAAAAACTACTATCACTACAATCACCGTAAAAAGTATCTTGTTAGATGCTGCATCAACTCCAATGAAGCAAAAAGTCTCCATGCCAACTTAGTCATAACCGAGTTGAAACTTTGATGTAACAAAGGCATTTACCAAGAATGACGACAGTATGCAGACATAGCGACGCTCTGAAACACTCGGAAGACTTCAAACCAGCACTTGCAATTTTCTTACGCGCGAGGCTATTTAAGTTGACGTAACTTTGGCTTGAAAGGAACTGCTATTCCCATTTTTACATCCGTTAGTGTAAGGCGTATGAAATATTTTTTGAAAAAATATGGATATGCATTTGTTTTAATTTTATTTCTCGAAAGCTGATGCGCATTTGGTTATTATAATCTCGAAAAAGATTAAAAATATGTCTTTTTTGGTCTAATGTTTTCACCTGTGTAAACTCGTAGTATTGCAAATTAATTAACGCAAAAATTAGAGCTTGATTCACAATGGATGAATGGATGATTCACTTTTAAACTATTTATAAATATTGACGAGTATTTTGTAAATAATATTGCATGAATAGTTACTTAAGTCATACAGACCAATCGTTAAACAGGCCTTTAATGATTTTTAAAAGTTCAGGAGTAGCTTTACTTGAGGTCGCAAATATGAAACTGCCCTTGGAGGTCGCAAATATACAAATGCCCTTAGTTTAATTGAACAAATAAGTTTTGATGAAGATCTCATTAACACATTTTTTGATAATGTACGACATTCCCATTTTGATTTAGAGCCTTAAACACGCCATTCTCTCCACGTCGCCACCCCAGAATCCAGTTGTATGATGGAAAATCCTTGTCGTAGTAGTTTTTAACACTCCGCGTACGTTATGTTAGGACACGTACACACCCCGAAAGCATTCCCAAGTTCTGGCACCATTGAACGTCCGATATTTATTGTTCACACTCGTGGCTGTTTTAGCAGCAAGATTTAATATACCTACGAAGTTTTGTAGTATCTATACTAATATTATAAAGCTGAAGAGTTAGTTTTTTTGTTTTTAAACGTGCTAACCTCAGGAACTGCTGGACCCATTTGAAATATTTATTTTTTGT
This sequence comes from Pyrausta purpuralis, assembly GCA_963924145.1. NCBI lineage: Eukaryota > Metazoa > Arthropoda > Insecta > Lepidoptera > Crambidae > Pyrausta > Pyrausta purpuralis. The sequence goes on along the minus strand of OZ001653.1, from coordinate 4,187,737 downwards.
TTGTTTTTAGGCTATAAAACATCACACTGTGACAGAAGGAGAGGGAGATGTCTCAAAACGCAGGGACGAAGTCGCAGGGGACCGCTAGTTTTGGTAAATTGTTAAAAAATATAATGACACCTCTATATCCAGCCACCTAGAAGGCGTACTTTATTAACCCATTGGCTGTCATAGTTGAGACACAACAGAAATTTAATTGTTATCACGCATCAGTTCGTGTTGAGGCTCAGAACTGGTATACGCGTATCTTGTTTGTAAACGTTACTTGAACTGATAAATAAACTGAACTAACTGAGTGATACTGATCTAGATTTGGGCACTCGTAAAATACGTTAACAATAAAGAGGAAATAAGTAGACTTTCACGGATCAAAAGGACGCCGGCGGTCGCAAAAACAAACGCATAAGAAGATACTGTTGATAAGCACATCCGTGAGGATTTTACGTTCGTTCGTCCATTATTGACGATGCGTCTAGTGTTTTGATTAGCGCTCCTAACTCCTTACTCCTGCGACGACCGTCGCGGGTTCGACTTCCGTAAGGGGCAAATGTTTGTGTGATGAGCACGAACATTTGTACCTAAGTCATGGATGTTTATGTATTTAAGTATTTATGGGAGTCGCCTTTGTCATAATCGCTGTCTAGTATTCGTAACATAAGAAAGAGAATATTCTTTTTTTTTGAAATCACGAAAGTTTGTGTGTTTTCTGGCGCATATTTATATTTTTTATTTTCATTTATGTATTTGATTCTGAATAAACAAGAATATATGTGTAGTTACCAAAATATTTTCTGCGGTTAAGTAACGAGCATTTAAAATAATTCCCTTTAGAGTAGTGTTTTGTAATATAGTTTATTACCCCTACAAAACTTTATAGTTCTGTATAAAATTTCAACTCAAGTTTATAAAATCGTCTTAACCGGGACCCAAGCCACAACACTAACATCTTGTTACAGTGCAAAAACCAAACGCAGCACACCACTAGATAGTGAAGTGACATACCTTTTAGACCAAAGCCGGCTTTTACAAGCTTCGCCTGTCGAATGTCCGATATTTATTGTCTCTGGCTAGTTTTAGTGTGAGCCTTTGTCGTTACGTTGGGTTCTTTTCAATGGCAGATTGCGTTTTGTTGTTAGTTCACGAAAGTCAGTATCGGTAGTGTGCTTTGTATTTCTTTTTTGTATACGGGTTGATTGGTGTGTAACCTTGTGTAAAAACATATTATTTACAACTTTATTTAAAAATAAATAAATCAAAACGATTGTTTTACCATTGCGATGCGCGATGATGCGATTTTATAAGACTCAAATTGCTTGAGTACCTAGGATGTTGATAGAGGCCATACGTTAAAATATTAAAACTAAAAAAAAAACTTTTTGTTTAATGACCAATTTTTTTATATTGATGCGTTAGATACTCTTTTGACCGACGTCAAAAGAGTATCTAACGCTTTTTCTTAAAAATAAATAAAATAAAACTTTGCCTAAAACTGAATCAAAATCGATTTAACCCAACTTAAGATAATCGCGGACAAAAATAATACAAATAAACACAAAGTTTAAACTGGAAACCTTCTTTTTTTGAAGGCTTTTTAATAGGCCCTGTTTTTGCTACAGTTCTTTCACGTAGCTTTCAATATTTTTATTTTTATTTTTTCAGATCTTGTTTTGACTCTGTTATACTGTCACACACTTGATAATAACACATTACATAACTGAATTTCCACCATCATCTCTCGAGAGGTTTAACAAATGTCGAAATTAGCACCTGATCATTTCTTACCTCATACATTACGGCATTACAAGTTAATGCCACGCTCCGAGCTCTAGGCAATGGTGGCGATAAATTTGCACAGCCCTGCCCTCTGGCATTTGATCTTAGGCTAGGAGCCAAGTTGCTAGGTTTTTACGTCACTCTTACTATAACAATACCATTTTTTTTTATCTTGAATAAGATATAGATGCCACTCAAAATGTAAAGATATATTAATCACACTAGTTTAATAAATACTTTTTAATCTTCACACTACAGTTATTAGTAACTTTGTACGCAATATCACGCCAAAGTTTAGCTGTGATGTCACTTAACATGAAAACCCGAAAATTTTTGCGTTTTCAAGTAATTTTGAATTAGATTAGGAATATTGAGAGACCTTTTTTTGAATTATTATAATTACATTTTTGTTTTCATAGTGTTTTGTCACTATACAAACTTAATAATAAAAATTGCACTTGTAAAATGCAACTAAGGCTGTGTGACAGACGAGGAATCGAACCCCGTGTCTTTTGCTATCCGGGCGTATGCATATACCATTCGGCGTACGCCCGGATAGCGTAAGACACGGCGGGGTTCGATTCCTTGTCTATCACACAGCCTAAGTTGCTTTTTACAAGAGCAATTTATACTATTGTCTTTTTTTTAATTATGTGACTTTTTGTTTTCCTTTTAGTAATGTTTAATGAATGTTTCTTTCAACTGTGTTCGAATGGTTGATTAATTTATATATAAATCAAAACTTCTTCTACAAATATTATGTAAATATACTCCAGTACAAAAACTGCAAAAGAGAAACTACTCGAACTTTTTCAAACGAAACTATAAATTACTGCACATGTCCGTACAACAATTCGCATGCATAATAACGTCGTAGTTCTTCTAATGTTCTGTTTCGTGAGTTTAGAATAAATGATTCACCCGACGTTATACGTGTCTCCGTTGAATGTAAACTTCCATAACAAATGTCAAAAGTTTTATCGTTAACGGACAGCGACGCTGCTACACTGTTTCGACTCATTAGAAAACATGGTACGCCACTTTTGTGGATTGCTACACAAATATTTTGAGTGATAAAAACGTGAGTTTTTGCGGGTCTATTGAAGTGATGTTTGTAATTTAAATGTCACGTTTATGGGTCAAGAGAGATCACTTAGAATGTAAAATAAATGAATAAAATTATAGTTCACATAAAATATCAAAAAATAAATATTTTATGAAATGGAAATAAATTAATGGCATTTATTTGGAAAATAAAAATACTTATACCTAATACTTATGTGCTCGTAGTGTGGCTCAAACTACCTCATAGTTGAAGTAAGGCCTTTGCCAAGCAGAAGGACGTTTCAGGCTTACTTTACTAATAAGTAAAACCATTAATAAACTTGACGAACTTAAATATTACTTGTTGTCCAGTACTTATACGTTAACATTAAATATTAATTGACTCGGACAAGTTGTACTGCGTCAAAAAAAAATACACAACACTTCACAATCGTTAGCACATCGCAACAAAGTTCACATACAAAGAAGCATTTGTATGCACTACAAAATGCACGATACATAAACCTTACAACGTGCGACATTGGTATTTCAGCCGCAGGTGTATAAAAGCGAGTTACAGGAATCACATGTGTTACTTACTGACGCCGGATCTATACTTCTATACAAATATTATAAAGCTGAAGAATTTGTTTGAACGCGCTAATATTAGGAACTACTGGATCGATTTAAAAAAATATTTTTATGTTGGATAGCTTATTTATTGAGGAAGGTTTTAGGCTATAAAACATCACGCTGCAACGACGCGCGGACGAAGTTGCGGGAGTCTGCTAATAATATTATAAAGCTAAACAGTTATAAAACATTAAACAGTGACAGGACAGGATGGAGCAAACTCAAAACGTGTGAACGCAGTCGTGGGGGACCAATAGTGTTATTGAAAATTCAAAGGCGAATATTTTAATTAGAAACTGTAACATACTCTTAAAAAGTTGCATAAAAGCTTCGCAGAGGTTACTAAGTTTTAAAAGCAATCAATGTATAGATAACAACAATGTTTTTGCATTAGAAATGTATCATCAGTTACACATGCAAGTAATGAAATGTGTGAGGAAAATATACATACACGCAACTGTAGCAGGAGTAATAATGTGGAGGTTTTAAACAAGTGGCATGACAGTGGTGGCGTGGGTAGTCAGATGAGGAATCGAACCCCGTGTCCGGATAGCGTACTATCCGGGCGCATGCCATCGTGAGAGCAATCTCACAAATATGATGAGGTCACGCAGCCTACGCATTAAAGACAGCACTTGCAAAATTCAACAGGCTTTCGCAGTTATCGGTTTCCGAGTGGAATAGGCATACGCCCGGATAGCGTAAGACATAGGGTTCGATTCCTCGTCTGTGCAAATTATATTATTAAGTTTGCATGGTAACAAAACACTATAAAAACAAATATGAATTTATAATCTTAGACTTTTTTAGGTTTTTACACGGAAATGTTATCCACCTTGTGAAAGAATAAAAGCGAATATCCAAAGTCGTACAACATTCGAACCAAGGCCCCAGGTGTAGAGTGATATACAAGGTTTATGGCCGGCACACGTGTGCGAGTCAGCGATGTTAGGTTTCCCGATTTACGAACGTTCGCAAGAATGTTACTAATCGAGTAGTGGACGAGGGAAATGGTACAGTCAGCCAAGAAAATGTGGTACAGTCAGTCAAAACAACAGTAAGAAGTTTACAAAGTTACAATTATCAATTTTCTCCCGCATTTTGGACACACACGCGTCACGGTCACATGTACCTTTAATTTAGTCACTCAGATAATACTTTTATGACGATTCTAATTTTGACAGAAAATCTAAGAGTAAAACGTCAGTCAGGAAGTTTGATATTCCTTCCATACATTTGGTGTCAAAATAGTTTTCTGAACAGCTTAATAGGTTTTTTACACTTTACTAATGCTTATGAATCAATTACTTTAGTACTATTCTACACTTTGTCTTAAATATTTTAAAAAAAAGTTTAAACTCATAACTTCGGAATGATCTCGCCCCAAGGCATCAAAAGGCTATTTTATTATTAATAAATTGAAAGTCAACAGTGACATCACCCTTCTAAGATACCAATTTAAGTTTGGTTTTTCTTTAGAAGTAAGTTAGCCTCGCTTGAAAAGAGTAATCTTATGAAATAAATACACCCCAAATAGACCTACTGAAATAAACTGAGTTGGTAAGGTCATAATATATAAAAAATGCTTTCTGTATTCTTACCTATCTAAAGGTATTACAATTGTTTGCAACCAATTGAATATTGTCGATTGCAGTTTTTCAGCATGTAACCCTAGGCTATAATAATATGCCAAAATTATCTAACGAATAACTTTAATATTTGTTTAAAATAATGGGAACGTAAAATAATGACACATGAGTAAAAAACAGCATTATATCTTAAATGCATAAATGAGTAGAGATTAATTAGAAGGACTTCTAAAAAATATAGAGGTACTTTTTAACTTAAACAATTTATCGAACGGACAATAATGACATCCGATTTACTTTACAATTTGACTTTAGGGAGTCGTTTACTTTAAAACAACTGAAAATGAACTCTATTCAAATCAAGTCAAGTTTGGATATCGTACTGTTACCAGATTAAATGTAATTTGGTATAAGTCACTTGCGGTTGAAATTCCGGGCGACGTATCTTTAATTACCTTTGCGTTTAATGAAGAGATTCCTCAGATTTTGTGTTGGTTGAGATATTCTTGAATAAACTGTTACGCAATAGTACATTGTGCCTCTGTACATAATATGAAATTAATTTCTAGGAGATATATAGAGGGAGCAATCTGAATGTCAAGTCAAAGCTTATTTGTTTGTGCTTTGTATACAAATTCCCATTATTCGTGGGAGTATGGAATTAATACACACAAGTATATTTACATAGATAAGACATTGTATTCATCAAAGATTGTATTTTTAAGACTTAGTTTTATAAGAGTCGATTTTACCAACGTCCGCCGATAAGGATTATTTGTCGAATATTATACAAAACTCATAATTTGAAAACGTCACCTATTTGACAGCCATCATTTATGAAAGTAACATTTTAAAATCGGACGTTTTATACTTATTCGGTCGGATAAGTTCTATCTGACGATGGTTAAATCGACATTGTAATTATCAAGGTTTCTATTTTTTAAGACGAAGTGAAAAATACGCAGTTATTTCTTTTCAATATAGAAACGATAGTAAGGCCAATATTGCACAATAAAAGAAAATAGTCATATATGACTTCAAGCTAATTCAATTAAACGTCATAAATATCTTTTTCAAATATTAGAAAAACTACAAAATGGAGGAGACATAAAAACGCAGACCGACACTCAAGTTAATGAATTCCCCAGTTTTAGTAAATAAGAAAATTTCCAAGAACTTGAGAGTTGTTAAAGTTTAATGTTGCGAAGTGCGTCTCCAAAACATCCACTTAGAAGGGACGAGAATTTCAATTTTAGGTCAGCGTTTCCACAGTTTCAATAGCAGCAGTAAGTTGACATATCCCATTGACAGTATCTGTCAAATATCTGTCAATAGTTACCGCCAATGTGCGCATGGTAGAAAAAATCTAGATCAGAAACTCTTCGACCTGCGCTTTTTTGTTACGTTGGTAAGTCGTCAACCGACAAAATGGACAGACGACCTTGAATTTACCGAAAAGACCACGTTGGACACTGACCACCTGCAGTTGATAACTGTGTAAAACTTTAGCCTTTAAAAGTCATATGAAGTCTTTGAAGTCTTAGTCCCAAACAGACACAAATACTTTTACACTTCCTAAATAAACCCTTTCACAGCCTCGGGACAATTTGTGGGCTATTGCTCAGAAGAAGCTGCTCAACAAACTCGGTCACCATTTTCATTATTTTTTTCAACAATGGACGTCGTTTAGCTGATATTTATGATTATAGTAATGAAATAGACCAGCATCCTTCTAACGTACGATTCGTAAGTTTTTCTTCACCAAGTGACATTTTGACGGACGAAAGTAACGGCTGTAGTCACCTGCTCCTAGACTTCATCGTCATCACTTTCCTTGCTCACCTTTACTGATCGTGGATGCCTAACACCTTTCCGTCGACATAAATGACAGTCATCAGTCGCTATCAATGTGCCGTCGTGAAGTGACATTTGTGTACCATGAGTTTACTCGCTAGCGACGACGGTATTACTTGCAAGTGACGACATCACTTTTTGTATGGAAAAATTCAGCTCTGTCAGTGACCGCTAGAGGCGCTGTGCAATTTTCCATAGAATTTTATTAGTCGTTGCTAGTGAATAAAACCGTTGTAAGCTCATGGTAACGGTACAGATCACTGATAGTAATAATATGTATTTCGCGCGAGTGTCGCGACAAGGTTGGAAGTGACAGTGACATATTCAGGCAGCATTGGACTACGCAAAGACACTAGGATAACTTTATTATTATTTTTTTACATGTTCTTCGTTCATAAGATATAATTGTTATTAGCACTCTTTATAAGCAAGGGCTGTTTTTTTTTACTAGTCTTTCAATACGAAGCCTGTGAATAGGCAAAAGCCATGTTTTACCACGACTGTGTGTGCATCAGAGATAAGACTACTGCCCTAATTTAACTGTGGCCCTTCGAAGGGGATTAGGTCGGTTACTCCGAGGAGCTATAACTAGCAACCCTTGACAAACATGGGCTTCTTATAAGGGCGAGGACACACGACACGGTTTCCACTCGTTCCTGGGGTCTGTTTGGCCATCTGCAAAATTAGCAGACAACTTTGCGGTTTGGAGTAGACTTCTGAACAGTCGTTTTCAATTAGAATTCTACCTGTGGTATTCTTTCAGGTAGCGTATACGCGTAAGCGCATATTGCCATGTATGGTTTGAGCAATCAAACCTACATGGCTCAACGTGTTCGCAAAACATGGTGTAGAAAACTAAGCTTCACGTCAGTCATGTCAAATATATATTTGATGGTTTAGAATGTTTTAACACTCAGTGTCATATTTTATATTTATAAAGATGAAATAGGAAATCTAAGATTGCGCACGGGCGGGACTCAAACCAGCAACTAACTAGGCTAACCGGGCCAAACACTCGTCCAATTGAGCTACCGTGCCTTGCGCATTTTTTGGTTTCTTATTTCATCTTTATTATTTTTTTTTCGTGTAGGTTATTTGATGGAGACATATTTTAGGTAAACTATCCTTATGCCTCTATGGGGATTTCTTAGAAGCTTCTTAGAATATCGGGTTTTTCGAAGTATGTATTTTACTTTTGACCGGAATACATTTCCAAGGAATGCCGTTTATACGTCTAAGCTTTGAACCAAAGAATGACGAGTCCTTTTCAGAGTGTGGGTGGAATCCGTATCGTGAGTTCTGTGCTTTATAGTGAAATATAGGCCTGACCTTCTTCCGGCCCTGATACCCTGGTATTTGGGCGTCAGTACGGGTGTAAATAAGGAGATTTCTCTTGCGTGTTTTATTTGATTCTTTTGTAAGAAAGACATAACGCTGTTTTTGTGGCATTTCATTTATATTTGGACGCCATAGTAAGTTGTTATAAAAAACTAAATGATCATAAAAAAAACTTGCGCAGAAATTTACTTATTAATAAATTCACTGAAAGCTCTATATAAGCCAAAAAAAATTGCTTATTGCTGAACAAAACATTTTACCAAAATATTTAGGAAAGTATAAAAGAAAGTTACCTATTACTATAACTATTGATGAAAGCAAAACAAAACATTTTCTTGTCCTAAATAGTTTCTATTAAGCCTAAATAAATAAGGTAATAAATGCTATGCTCCAATATCTCAGACGCTCGTTTTCTATTGGCATCTTTGATAGATTCTTTTCGGCAGTTCGGTAATTATTTCCATCCGTCAGTGGATGGCATAGTTATAGCTGTCAACTATAGATATCGATAATATAAACATTATCCAACAAAAAAATAACATACAATGTTTTCCAGTTGTAAAAGCACAAACTACACGTTTTTATATTATAATTTAAATCCTTAGAATTGAAAGACCACGTGTCTTAGGGTTTGACATACTGACACAGTCAACCTTGCATAAAAGGTTTTTCATTGGAAATTCATTGAAACAATATTGCCGTTGAAACATTTCATATTCCAATTTCACGGCTTCCCATCAGTATAGATACAGATAAAGGAACACTTATAATGCTATAAAAAAACATTTTTCCGTTGAAAGTACAAAATTTTTACCCAGGTGAATTTAAAAGGTTCGTTTATCGACAAATCCATCGAAAGATAGGCTACCCTATTATGCCGTCTGGGATTTTTTCCTGGTAAAGCAAACGCCTCAATGTCTGGCGCCCTGGTGTCTTACTTTATCAATATTTAGATCCAAAACCAAGGTGTGAGGAAATTTCTTTATAAACCATTACATATTCCGTTACAAGGCAATCTGCGTCGCCAATTACTGGGCACAGCAAATTCTATTTGTTTACCATCCATTATCATTTGTAGGGTGATAACTAAGTATCCACTTTTAATTTACTGCTACGAGGAATAAAAACGACTATCAATAGTTTGCAACCAAACAAGTCATTGGTATGTACGGACAACAGCACGACCACGGTAAATATTGCAAGATCGTATGCAGTTGTAACAGGGGTTATATTTCAACGCAATTTTTAAAATTGACGTGCTGGCAGCTGTACAGTCGTGTTTTATTTATTTATTTCACATCATTTTTAATTTCTCTTCATCTTTCATACAGAAACATATATGCGCGTTGTTTGTTACATGCGTTTATCGATTACAAAACGTTCGCAAAAAAGATTTTGCATGCTTCTACTATTATTGATTGTGCAGAATTTGCGCGTATAATGCAATAGCAAAGCTGTGCTCGAGACGGCTAGGCTCGAAGTTAGGGACCTTTTCGTATGCATCTCTACCCAACGCGCATACAGGTCGGAATCGGTGGAATGCAAAAACACTTACGCCGTTAATACACCAACGCTTTCTCAATAATGATAAGGATGCAATCATATCATCTAATTATATTAGAGCGAGACATACATAGCATATGCCACTGTCACATGCCGCATTCAAATGTCACATTCCGCATGCCAGTGTGGCGGTGTACTTACGGCATTATTCACCTTTCTTTTTCTTTTTCGCAAGGGGAAAATGTTTGTGTGATGAGCACGAATATTTGTACCTGAGTCATGGATGTGTAATATACATATATTGAAGTATTTATAGGAGACGTCTCCGTCATAATCGTTGTCTGGTATTCGTAACACAAGGATGAAAATTCCATACTTCGAAACTACGTTAATAGGTATGCTATTTGGCGCATATTTACTATCCTGAGGACGGCAATAGGTGTTGTGGGACTACCTTGACGAATCAGAGACCACTCGTCAAGTATAATATAAAATCGGGCAATCGGATTCGAAACGCACGCAAACGAATTCTATTCGAATAGTTGCGAAAATGTACAAGCATCTTCCTGAGTAGGACCTTTAGCCCGTCACTCGAATTTATTGAGATAGATAGGTGAGGGGACATCGGCGGGTTCGAGGGGTTTTTGCTGAGACAACTGTCATGTCACATTTCTCCGTAGTAATGGGTTGTAAGGAGTGATTACGTTTTATGGACTAGGAAGAGGCAGCTTATGGCTGACAGGATAGTGCTATAAGTAGATTTTTGCAGTATCCTAATGTAAAGGCCACATTAAATTTTTCTACAAAAACAGGGAGCATCAGCAGGGTCAATTAATCTAAATACAAACATTCAAATAACTTAAATGATCACTTAATAATGATTTTCAAAGTTATTTGAATGTTTTTATAAAAAGTGGCATACCTTTACCATATACATAGCACTCTAGAGAAGTTTTCGTGAAGTCTGGGGAGTCCACGTCGTTTTTATTTATTTTTAAAAGCTATTTGAAGAAGTCAAATATGAGAAAATTATGTTCCGCAATTTTGCAAGTTAATTAAAAAAAACCGACCAAGTGCGAGTCGGACTCACGCACTGCGGGTTCCGTGCCAACTTTAACTGAATTAGGGAATCCACTTACTTCTACTTAGTAAAATACCACAATATTTTGTTGACTGCAAATATAACTTTGTTTTTCATAGTGTTTGTATAAAGTACAAAGTTATGTTTGCAGTTGTTGAAAACATGCTATATTTCAAAAACTACTCGTTCGATCTCGTCCAAACCAATTTTCGTTGAAAGAATTTGTTACGAGCTATATTATATATTTTTTTCAAAATTTACACTCTCTTGGTTTAGAAGTTATATAGGGGGGGGACACCCATTTTACCGACTTTAAAAGAAAATGGTTTTAGAAACCTCAATATCATTTTGAAAGACCTATCCATAGACACGCATAGGTTTGACTAATTTTTTTTTTGTTTTAGTTTCATGTATGGGAGCCCCCCTTAAATGATATTATTTTTTTATTTTTTGCATGAGAATCGGTAAGCGGTTAACAGGATACATCTTCCTACCAAATTTCAACAGTGTAATGCTTATAGTTACAGAATAAAATAGCTGTGACATACTAAACTCTAAACTACTTAAAAGAACTTGTTGGCTCGTGTATGTGACTTTGATGTTAGTAAAACCGAAAAATTTTGCACAATAACATACAAAAAAACAATTTTAGTTTAAAAAATATATAATTTTCGTTAAAAGCATAAAAACGTTATAAAAGGCCACCGTGCCAAAAAACAATTTAAAAAGGCAGAATATGATAACTAAGAAACACGCATCGTGCATGGCATGCTACGGTGTTGGTCCGTGGCGGAACAGTTTAGTAGGCAAGGTGTCATAGTTTTAAAAAAAAAGCCGTAACATGTTCCAAGCACGGTCATGGTTTGCTACTGTAAACTGGGCAAAGCCCTTTAACCTCACGTTATCGAAACGAATTTATTGAATAAAAATACACCTTTCCATTTTATAACGTTTCTTAAATCCTCACCCTCACATGACTACCAACACCGGCTCGCCTCACAAGCACACATAACGATATCCTACGTCCACTCATGCCCGCGGCTCTCGTGTTGTGACCATAGCCATCTAGACTTCTAGAGACTATGTCACTGACGTAGTAAACTATGGGGCTTACCCTAAAATGATGTTATCTACTTATCTATAGATACCACATTCCGTCCATTCAAGACATGTGCTCGGTCAAAGTAGACAATCTCCCACCTCTCACGAGTTCGTTTCCACAGTGCTGACAACTTAAACAGTCTGTGCTTAACTTTTACGGCAACTCATTGACGGAGATGGCTCAGCCCAAATTCAGCTGACGCAGCAAGAAAATTAAACGAACCCGGTATGTACAGGCGAGGATAATGGAGTGTAAACAGATAATTTTGAACCTTGTGGCGATTTGACTAGATACTGTAGAAACGTTTCATTAAATATTGCGAATATAAATCATTTTAATTATTTCAATTGCGATTGAGAATAAAGAGACGGTTGTAAATACAAAATATCACTTGAATTTGCAATACTTGAACATGTACGAAACAGGGATCTAAAAGATCAAGCAAAATATTATCATATTATTTAGTAACTGCATGTTACTTTTGCAGTTACCATATTACCAAAAAAAAAACAAATCAATGTTTATAGGTATAAAATTATTGCCCTTTTCAATCTTATTAAAATGTTTTCTGTCCGTTCGTATTTAAAGTCTGCTAAGAGCTCTAAAAGTGTCAAAGTCATACTATGTAACATTACGCATGCTTTCGTAAATAAATATCTTATCTCATCTTAAATTTAATACACCCTGTATATGGCATTGCTCGTGAGTGTACGAAGACCAAATAACAGGGCAGTGAAGCGTGAACGCAAACAGCTACACCTGGCAGGGTCAATGCACTCGGTTTCAATGAGGATGCTGCGTAACTGAGATACACACGGATTTTGCGTTTGAGGAGCCAGTAAGAGATGCTTAATAAAATAATCTATTCATTCTTTCAACTAATTGTATAAATGTTTACAGTAAATATTATGTTTGACTTTTGATCTTTATGGATCCCTGAATATTAAAAAAACAAAGTTTAATACTGTAAAAATATTCCTACATAAACAAAGTATGGTATTTACTATTTACGATATAAACAACGACAACGAAAAAATAATAACAAGAAATAAACTAAACTAACTACATATACACATAAAAAAAAACTGGTTGCCCTGCGGGAAAGTGCCCAAAAGGCTGACTAGCCTTTTAGGCACACATTACTATAAAAAACAGATTTGATTACATTACAATTTTTACATTACAGTTTGAATACATTGACATTAAGACAATTTAGGACTACAAAAACTTGCATGTCTCATTTCCGCATTTTCAGTGTAACATATAGATGTTACACTGAAAATGCGGAAATTAACATTAGATTTAATAAGATTAGATACGTTTATATACTATGAATGTAAAGTGATTTGAAATAAATTTGGTTCGACAGCATACATATCAGCGTATAGCAGAAAAACGATTTTAAAAAGTTCAAGCCGCTCACAGTTAAATATAGAAAAATTAAACAGAGGGCAAATGGTTTCGTGGAGCTTTTTAAATGGTTTTTTTTACGTTAAGGGTATTTATTTTTTATGCTACAACTAAAATTTTAGTTATTAACCATATCTCAAAAACTACTGCACCAATTGTGATGACATTTACTATGTACCCTAATTTAAAATATACCTGGCTAATTGAACTCAAGAAATCCGTGGACGAACATTCATACACACATGCTCTTACGAAATTTAGCACACGTGTTTAGAAGCCTTTATAGATCAACGTACTCTAATACCATAAAATTTTAACGATATCACATACATACATATTGAATTAATTTAAACTCATGTGTATACGTAGACTGCTGCTGTCCGTTAAGGTTGATATCATATACCGACTTCAGATGAATTTGTTTCTCCTATTAGTCGTTAAAAGCTGTGATAATCTTTCAGTCGTTTATACAGATGATAAAAAATCTATTTAAAATAAATAAAATCTGTAGGTTTATCAGTTAAAGAAACTGTGTATCACTAGTCTTGGGAACAAGGGCTACATGGAAAAATAGGATAGCATGCAAACAGCCCCGCGTCTACAAAACATCTAGTTACAACAGGATGGATTTTTAATTTATCGTCATAACCTTCATAATGTTCTTTTAAATTTCAAGGGAATTACTTATTATTACACAAAAAATACTGGCAGAGACGTAGCCTTTCAGATCAGTAAGCTCAAGTGGTAATGGGCAGGGCGCTTAGCCCGAAGAACTGATCTGGCTGATAGGTCACAAAAGTTCTAGATTTGAGACCCTTCGACCATAGGCGCAGCGTAGGACGTTCACCGACAAGATGTATATACGAAGATCACAGGATCCCTCTGGGTGCAGTCCAGTACGACCGTTCGCTAAAAAAAACGTAGGGGAGGCCTACGTTCAGCAGGGAACATCCTTTGCCTGATAATGATGATGAATATAATCACTATACTTTAAAACTAACTTAAATTAACTTACTTTAAAAGTAACTTAAATATTGAATAGATAGTTAGGTATTAATAGTTACTATTACTATCTATTCAATCAAAATTCAATATTGAATCAAATCAAATCAATAAATCAAATTTCAATATTAAATTCTTCCTGAGTGATATAGTGGCCAAATGTAAGTCTGTAACTATTATATCAAGACTAATAAAATGTATGTAAAAAAATTAACTTTCATACGTACCTACGAAGTATAATAAGTAATTTGCACTAGCCACCAATTGTTAAATTAAATATATTCTATGAATAACTGAATTAAAACTGAAACTCCAAAATAATTTAACCACCTTAGTCGTTTTTAGTTATTGTGTAAGTTACAATGTATCTGATTGAACTTAAATAGTTATTAAAAACTTCTCCTTAGTGTAACAAATACTTTACTGAAAACCGCATCAAAATCGGTCCAGACTAACGCCAGATATTCCCGGACAAAAAAACATACATACAAACAAACAGGTTAAACTAATAACCTCCTTTATTAAGTCACTTAATTCAAATGGTGCAGTTAAGCAAAAGTGTCTAATTTAATCTTCAAATGAAAACGCAACAAGACTTTCAATAAATTTTGCAGGACGAGTAACTAAGAAGCGTAAATTTTCATTCAAGAATTCACCCTTTTAAAGGCAGGTATGCCCATAATGAACCAACTCTGTTAATTAGTTAACTCACTAAATTCAGATACGGACTTTTTGCTAATAGCTGTTTGTTAATTATATCCCTAGACTGTTGGAGAAGTTAAGCTTCAGTATCCGACTGTGTAGGTAGGTATTGAAATCATTGGGACTATTTTTGTTGATTTGAAAGAGTAATTTAGCAGTGAGTTCAAGATTTCTACAAACAGCACTAACTAATAAGAAGGCTTTATACTATGCCTATTAATATTCCTAATTTTTTGAGGCACTATACATGTAAAACTATGTGATTATGATTACGATTACCGGGGTCTGCAATCGACAGTCAAATTGTCGATAGCTTAGTAATAGTAACTTTAATCATAACCCAATAATGTTTACAGTTGTTTGTTTCGTATTACAAACTTAGTAGGTTAATAAGTATAATATGTTGTATAGCAATAGCTGATGTGTTTGTTAACACATTATTATAAATCTACTAATCTAACTATAGGTCTCAAAAAGAAGCTCAAATCACACAACGAGCGATGGAGAGGGCTATCTCAGCGAGGTCGAAACAGTAACGAGGAGATAAGTAGAAGAACTAAGGTAACAGACATACAAATCAGTAAACTAAAATGGTTGTAGGCAGGGGGCACATAACGCGAAAACCTAATGGCCGTTGGGGCCGAAAAGTTCTAGATTGGAAACCCTCCAATCGAAGGCGCAGCGTAGGATGTCCACCGACAAGATGAACAGACGGCCTCGAGATAATCGCAGGATCACACTGGATTCAGACTGCTCACAATCTGTCGTTATGGAAACTATTATTAAATGATCAGGTAATCCCCGTCGCCAGTACCTAGGGCACAACAAATAATGCCGCTTTAACCGATGGCTGAGTGTTAATACATGTAAACAAGATCTAGTTTGATTAGAACAAGAATAAGTTAATAGCTACTTATATTATTGCTAGCACAGAACAAAATGTTAGGTTAAAGAAATAATTCTGAAATGCAGCGTACACTTTTAAAATACGAATGTATAACATTTCACAATAACGTGTAAACAGAAGCAAATTCACCGTAGGTAAGTAGCAACGTAGAAAAAGAGAAAAACACGGTGCAAAATCACATTTACCCCTCATAGCAAATACTCAGACGAATATATAAAGTTCAAAGTGGGGTGAATAAAAGAAAAATGCTTTTACTTGCATTATATCGTGTTCTTACCATGAATAGGAATCGTTCGAGAGAAGTTATGAAAATTCTAGTGCGATCGGTTGGATTTGAACACACTCGTGTTTTGTTACTTTAAAAAGAAAATTTGCGAGTGCAAAAATTTTCAGCTCGATATTATTTGGTACGTGTTGTTATCAGATTCGGAGACGTAGAAGAAATATCGTAAACACACATTGTTTGAGAAAATTCAATTTATCTTACACATTATGGCCAAAAATAACAATACTTAACACATATTATAATGTTCTGTTAAGAAAATCATAAAAGTACTCGTTAGTAATAAGTCTACTGGGAATAAGAAGAAAACAGTTTACCAATGTATCATGATATTGAAACCATTTTAAGTGTTGTAAATGACATTGTTACTACACATTTGTTTACTAGAGTAAGTTAAATTTTTATCAAAGATCTCTTTAGTACTTTTCAGTTAAAAAATTGGTAAAAAATAGATTATGACACTCTATGACTCCATTGTACAATGCTCACTGAGATTCAATGAAACAATTTATCTCTTTGTAAAAATAAAAAAGCGCTATAAAATCGAAAACTAGTGAGTTATTTCAATTAATGTTATTTTACTGCCCAGACCGCCTGAGGGTGGTCGTAAAATGTATTTTTATGTGTTCTGGTAGTTGTTACTGGTAGATTCTGTGATTTAGTAGCTGTAATTATTGTAATTGTTTGGTTTGTCTGGTTTTAACATATTTTTTATTTTTAATATTTTATTAAAAACCTTTTTTTGATAGCCTCAGTTTGAAACACGCTGAATGCTATACCCATCAGTGGACGTCTTCTAGCTGATAATGACGATGAAGATTTGTCAGTCACAAATTTGGGCTACACACAAAAATTAAAGGCTTATGCTTCGTCCTCGCCAGTCCCCGTTACACCGGGTCGCTTTATTTTATCTTGAGGCGTCACTTTATTCACTAGTAAGCGTCGGCACTAGTCAGGCCTAACTTCTTCATATGATGAAAGAATGCAATGAAATAAACAAAGATAAACTGAATGTGACAACTACTTTTATTATAATTCTCACTTTTGCACCGAGTTGTTTGAATTTAAAGCGCTCTCAACTCAGTAATTCATCCATAAACATCGAAATAGTTTCAATGCTATCATTTGACTGCAATAAACGTATAGTAGAAGTTCTGCTTGTCAGTAGACTCAAAAACAAAAAATCTTAATAATAAATTATAGTTTCCTATTCGTCACATGAGCTAACTCATACGTGCTGAGGCAGTAGTTACAAATAAGTCGTCAACATAAATAATAATAATTAGAAGTGTTATGCCCCATTTTATAAAAAAAAAACTATATCCGCTTACTCCGGCTATTGTCCGCCGAATCGGGCCTTGTAAACAAAATAATGTTGATGTACAAACGCGTGAGGGCTAAATTCATTAATCAGTGAACGTTCATTGACGGCGAATCACAACGTTATCGTTAAAAGACAAAAACAAATACGAAGTTGGTCGAAAATTCAGTTTTTCTTTGCTAGTCGAATATTGTCAATACTAGACATTCCTTAATAATGGAAATAATTATTTTAAAATGAATTAAACTCAAAAATTTAAACTCAAGTAGACAATTAATCGTTGAACACTGAGATATAATTGAAATTAAAAAGTAAATTAGTTTCATTCGCTGACATTACTCTAAAAGTTATGAAAAGATTGCTTATTTTTATTTGTAGAATATTGTGGCCCTACTGACTCTTGACACACCATGCGGTCATATAAATTCATTGCATCGACCAGTCCAAGAATACATTATTATTGTTTATTGTCTTGTTTGTGTGCCATAGATTTCATTGAACGTAAAACCAGATATAAAACTAGTGGTGTTCAACTCTAGATTAACTATCTAGAGTTAACAGTCTTCCATTTGTGGTTATTTTAACATAAATCTTGCAAATATCTTTTGAAATATTATTAAATTTATCTTCATCGATAATTCAGGCAGAAAGAGCTTACTGTATCTTGAGATCCTTCAGTATGTGATGTTGCTCGCGTTTTCGAATGAATAGGATCCCATGCTGGTGGAATTTTCCAACCATCTTCTCTGTTGAAATTAGGATGTTTTCTTATTTGCATGGCCTCACGTAGCATGTGAGGAACGAAACGCCGTCTTTTGGAGAGTATTTTCATTTCGGCGTTTCGTCTATCAAAAAATCTCTTTGATTAATTGAAAGCTGACTTACCTTTTGAATAATATCATGTTTGATAATGTCTATAAATATGTTTTCTAATATGTCAGGTGTACGTTTTTTAATAGAAAGAAAACGATCTATAAAAGATTCGTAAGACATTATATAACTTGACTTCCATATCAGATACTGTTCTCAGATAACCACAAGCTAATCCTCACTCGCCACATCTAAATGGAGAAAGTGTTCGCTTCAAAATTCCACAGAATATCGGGTCTTACAAGAATTGATGAAATCTTATCTTTGCTGTGACAGGCGGACTACTCTGCCACTCTGCCAGCGTAATCATGAAGTATTGGCCAATAACAAACCCACAGCTAGGAAAAAAACACCAGTCCATTTCATGTATGTAGATGAAACAAATTATAATACTGTCCAACAAATTTTTGTGAGCCAACCGCAACAAAACTAAGTATTGTCACTCATAATAGTACATTATGATACAAGTGTGCTAAGTTGACCATTATATACAAGGCGATATTGTGTGCGCACGAGCGAAAGCGAGTGCGCCATAAGAAAGCCGCGTATATAATGGTCACAAGCACACGTGTTTCATACGACGTTTTTCAACACACTTGCGAGGAAAAACAAGACTCTTCATTTACTAAGTTTTTAATTATTAAAACAGTAAAATACATTTCACTCGATTTTGATTTTGGCAAAGGCTTTTGCACGCGTTTTTCGCCTTGTTACGTATGTCCGACGAAGTTAATAATAGGTTTTCTTCATTTTCTTCACTCGAAGTAGATATTTTCATAAATATTAAACTTCATAGTTAATCCAAACTTCGTCACAGCCGACAATTATTATTTACGAAAAATGGCGCGTTGTTTTTTTTTTTTGCCGCGATACCGATGCGCGCGCAAGGCTTAGGCGCGAACTAGATTGGCCAAAAGCCAAGATTAAAAATCTAATAATTCGTGTTTAAAACACAAATCACAGAAAATTTTAAATAATTTGAGCAATTTTTTAGTTATAAATCTGGTTTTACCATTTATTGAAATAAATATGTAGATACTGTTATTTTTCGCATAAATACTGTTTGTTGCTAAAATAAAAGTATTGTAAAGCCCGACTAAATTAAATCGCTTCTTCTTCTTACTTACGACTTGGTACAAATGTAAATTGGTCGGGTTAATAAACAAAAAGCACTAGTGCAATAATATACTGAAAAAGCACGCGTGTAATATCTATGATTATGAGCCAAAAATCGGTGGAATAAAAACGTCGTTTTGAGCAAGTGTGTTGAAAAGTTCGTTAAATGGCATTTAAAGGTAAACCGTGAACGCACAGTTCAGCGAAACACTCGTTACTTGTTTGTTACACACACTTGAAGAGTTTTATCCAAGTGCGCGGTAACCAGTGAAATGACTGATTCATGATAGTACTATTTTGTTTTGTGGATCTTAAAGTGGATTTAACGCTTCAAGCTAGTTTGTAAATATTTTCATGAACAAACATAAATAGATGGTATCTATTTCCGTGAAATGTAACACATCAATGTTGCTAAAAGAGCGCTTAAAAATAACAGTTTCACGATAATCAAATTAATTTTAAAGATTCACCAGTGACAGTCACTTGTTTTTTTATTGTGAGTATTTTTTTGGTTGTTAATGTTATTAAGATAAGGTAATGAAGCGACATATGATGTAAAAAGCCCTAAATTAATTAATAAACTTTTTCACTATTCCTTTTTAATATACAGGGTGTTATTTTGGTCAGTGACATCCAACTAAGGGATGATAATATGAGTTATGCTTATTCTATAAAAAATGTTTTTTTTTTTAATTCTGAGCAAGTTTTATACAAGAAAACCTCTTCACAACATTCAAAAAAATTACAAAACTAATGGGAAAACTCGCACACTAGCGTGAAGCTAGCGCTTATCTACGAAATACTACGCCGTAGCTAGTAAGCTACGAAGAGGCTACCTGGTGTTGGTAGTTTTAACTCGATTGCTGTACTGCATAAAAAAAATAATTTCTTGGGTATTAACATTTAAAAAAAATATTTTTTTTAATTTTTTTTTTTGGCATCAGTATCGTTTGTATAGCCACCCCTGAGTCGCTCGTCGCTGACCAAATCAACAACCTGTATATATAATTTGTAAAATGTAAAAAAGTTGGATCTTTAGCTGTTTCTTACACTTTCTCTGTGGCGTTGGCGAATAACAAAGTTTTTGGACGTCAGCTTAGTTCAGACTCGTTGGGATCCTTTCGATTTCCTTGTAAATTCGTCTATCTACATGGTAACGTTTTGCAGCGTGATCGCCTAACCCGATTTTCACATAGCAATCGTTATTATAAGCGAACTCCAAAGAAGTCCTTACTAGACATTGTCTGCCTGGACAATTCTGGATATGCTTTTATACCATTTGGATACCGGCAGGTACCGATCACGACACATCGGCAACATAAACAATTCTGTCTGATCATCAAATTGGTTCCTGTTTTAAAGAACTTATCGTAATAATAAAACTCAAATTGTAATTATTGCAGATTAATATTAATTTATATAAAGTTATTTAAGTTATTTATTAAGTTATTTAAGATTGTGAATATTTCACGACACGTTTGATCCAGTGGTAAGAGATCCTGACTACTGAACAGCGGTCGCGGGTTCGGATCCCACAAGGGCCAAATGTTTGGGTGATATAAGCACGAAAATTTGTACCTAAGTCATGGATGGATGCCCCGTCAAAATCGTCGTCTGAATCTTCGTAACACAAGGAAGAAAAATCTTTACCACGAAACTAGACAAGAAGAAAGAAAGACAGAAAATACGTTTATTGGTTTACATCACAAACACACACATACACAATATATCACATAAATTGGTGTGTTCTTTGGCGCATATTTATAAATATACGATACCTCCCAATTATACCAGCTATACGAGAGAAAATTTCTCAGACTAGTCATAAAAAGA
The DNA here is from genome assembly GCA_963924145.1 of Pyrausta purpuralis. Lineage (NCBI taxonomy): Eukaryota > Metazoa > Arthropoda > Insecta > Lepidoptera > Crambidae > Pyrausta > Pyrausta purpuralis. The sequence continues at coordinate 4,166,376 of OZ001653.1, read as the reverse complement.
ATATGACCATTTTAGATCGTGAATGTTTATTTTTATTAACTGCCAGTGGTGTCTCTTTCTAGGGCAGAATCTTTTTTCCTCTTTCCCCCTTGCGGTTCGATTTTATCTCTTTATTTATTGAGTTGTTTATTTAACATAATTGCTCCGGCTACCTTTTTTATCACGTCTGTATTTTTCGGAACTTTTCCCTTGGGCTATTTTGGAATCGTGGACTTTTCTGTCGGAAATAAGACGAGTTACTTGATAAGTTTCATCGTAGTAAGATAGCGATGACTTATTTTTTTTATTTTTTTAATGATTGACCACGGATTTCTCAAAAAAAAAAACGGACATTCATAGCGATATGTTTATTTTTAGTTTAATCAGGTATATTCCATTAGGAACATTTGTAAGTTTTATCAAAATCGGTCCCGTAGTTTTTGAGATGTGGGTAAAAACTAAAAATCATGAAATAAAAAATAAAAAAAATGAACTGCCTCCAAAAAAGTCAGTATCAATAAGTTGTTTCAAAGCGGTTTAATTCTTAAATTTTGGTATTTAATTTTTAAATAAAGATGCTCATCACTAATAAACTAAAAATAATTTTGTTGGTCTATACAATGTTATCTACTACTATTCATGAATTGTTTTTATAGTACTGTCGGATTGAAATTGGCTAGAAGAATAAAGGCAGAATAACTTACAGCTCTACAAAATTAACTATCCAACCAACTTTAAGATAGCAGTAGCGGTAAACCGTCTCCAACGATTTTCTTTTGGCGCCCATTCAAAAAGGCTTGAAACCATTGCCAGCCATTGGATTTTGAATTATCGCATTTACGTAACAACGACTACAATCGATTAAAGTTTAAGTAATAGACACTGATATTAGTTTTAAAAAATCTGTGCCACGAAAACCATGTCTGTAAGATACAGCAAACTCTCATATATAGACTTTCCCAATGTGAAAAAATATTAGTGAAAAGAAAATAGCCATAAGTACTTAACGCCAATTTTAGTATCAAAATCTTACTGTCAATTGAATTCTTATCGTTGAAACATTCACAGTATTAGAATTGCTAGCTTGTATTCAAAACTTTATTGTTTACCCAAATATTTAAATATATACTAATACTATAAAGCTGAAGAGTTTGTTTGTTTGTATGAACGGGCTAATCTCAGGAACTACTAGACCGATTTGAAAAAATATGTTTGTGCTGCATAGCTTATTAATCAAGGAAGGCTTTAGGCAGGACATCACGCTGCAACGGGCAAAATCAAAACGCGCGGACAAATTTGCGGGAACCGCTAGTTTCATTATAAAAGGAAATGACAGAATGGCGCCACGATTGAAAATGGTTGCCTTTTGTTATATCAATATACACTTCTGGCTTTTTAATACTCGTCGTAACTACATAAAAAACAAGTACATATATAATACGTCAGATAAGACTTATCCGCACAAGTAAGAAACGACCGATTATAAATGACATAAGCATAAAATTATGCAGACGAATTGGTGACGTTTTCCAATTATGCGTATTTATTCGTAAAATTTTCTTTATATGACGTTGGAAAAAAGCCTTAAAGGTGAAAAGCCTTAATGCCTTAAAAATGATGAATATCACTCATGGGCTTGATAGAATTGACATGTGGGCCATTTAAGTGGTCAACTCCTTGCTTGCTATACTATAAGCGATGAAAATATTGTGTAGGATACATAATAATTACAAATTACTTAATTAAATTTGTAACATTATCGTTATTATTACTTCATTAATAAATAAAAAACGCGAGTTAAAATTTGCTTTCGAGTTTTTTTTTTAAATATCAATAATGGTCACACTGTACTGTAACGGCAGGAATGACGTTTTTAAAGTGACACAGCCGTAACTAACTTTTCTGACATTAAATTATTTTAGTACAAATAACTAATAATATTGTAGTACAAAAGCACTATACGTGCCTTTAAAATTTGAGGGTTGCACCAAGATCCCATCATCAGATCCCGATTTGGTAACAATGAAACCTAGTAGGTTATCTCTAGGCAGGCGAAAATGTTTTTCAAATCGGTCTACAAATGCCTGTGAAATGAGGTAACACCGTCACAAAAACAATACATACAGCCGAGTTGACAACCTTCACCAAACTTAAAACGAACGTTTCGTCTTGTAAAATGCTCACATTTTCTTACGTTACTCAGGTATAGCCAGAATAAATAGAATAACTGTACTGTGTATCTAAAAGGTCGCAATCACAATTTCGCCCAGCGAATGTTCTTGGCTCTGTCTTCGGTTCGTTACCGATCTTTTGCTGTGCTGTATTTTAAATATATCACGGTTCATTGTATTTTGTTCATCTTCAATTGAACAGAAAATTGCGCTATGTAGCCAAAGATTTTTGATAAAAAGCAAGAGTTGAAGTGTTGATGATTTCGTTAGTAAGAGTTGCTCATTTGAAATATAACATAGTCACATTATTGCTAAGACTCAATTATTTTGTTATTTGAAAGTGAAATAAAGTAAAAATACTTTTAGTGTAATTATTACAGAAGGTTAAGACTAGGTTTTACGAACATAAAAATAATAAACATATATAATATTCGATGATATCGTTTGTCCTAAGCTAAAATTACTGTACCAACACACTAAGTTTAACCTTCTTTCACTTTATTATATTTGGAACATATTGTGCCCACATATTGAGAGTTTTAGTCTAAGCCTGATAAAAAGTGACATATTTTATAAATGTGCTTTCACATTGTAGCGACAGAAGGGCAGTAGCTGTGCATGCCCATACATAAAAAACAGCGACTGCTGCCACGCGACTGTTGCGCGACCGTCGCGCTGCCTAAGTCGCCTTAATGTGAAAGCGCTCTTAAGAGGCAAGACAATAGTGATTCAGTTTGTTGCGCAGCGTCTTCTTATCAACAGCCTCCAATTGTCGCGAAGTTGTGGCAGGGTATATTTGTTAGGACGTGAACAAATGCTCCAATTGAGTTTAATAAAAAAATCTAATTTTCCCCACTTTTTTCAACAGCATATCCATCTAATTCGTAAAAATATCAACAGGTAGTATGCATAGAAAAATTAAGACTTGTATCAAAAATTTATATCAATTAACTGTTATAGATAAACTACTTTACCGCCAAAGCAAAGGTTTGTAACAATTAACATGCATAACTATGAAACACAAATAAAACCAGAACACACTAGAATTTATTAAGGTTCCAGGCAGCGACGTTTCTTCAACAACACGACATACTTGTCAGCTGCGACTTGTCAGTAACAAAACTTTTGAGTTATAAGTAAAATACATTAGAAGGGTGTTTGTAAACACAGCCTAAACAAATTCACGGTACCCACTCCCCCTAAGAACTTTTGTGCGTGGTCTCACATACAGCGGAGAATCTGCTAGAGTTTATTTTTGTATATTTATCATTACTGTATATGTTATTGTGTATATTTATCATTACAAATTCCACCTGTCAGTTTTTATTAAACTCTTGCTTGTTTTATTCTGCAACAATTGCAGACTCCAAACGCTATGATTTGTCTAGTTATTATGCGAGCAAATCCATTCCAAAAATGCAAAGGCAAAAGTCATTATTCAATAAAGTTTAAAATATTACCATGGTTACTTAATCATACATAATCTAAGACTTCTTGTACACTGCGACCTTTAGCAGCAACGATGTAGCATCGATGCAGTCGCAAAATGTCAACCTTTGGACACTTGTGCTCCTTTAAGCATTTATACAGTTGCGATGTTAAAGCGCGTATCATCGATGCAGTCGTGATGCAGAAGCTGGACATTGACAAATTATGTACCGTAAATTGGCGACTGCATCGATATTAACGCACTTTAGTATCAATGCAGTCGCGCCTCTACATCGATGCTTAAGCGTAACTTCGTCGATGCCAAATTAAATCTGTTCTTTTCATGAGTCGCGACGCTGTGATGCTGATGATATGCGACTGCATCGGGAAAAACTAAAAGCATGCACCGATGATAAAAGTCAGTTTGGAAGGGGTAAAAAATCAAAGTTAGCCTGTAACATCCCACTGCTGGGCAAAAGCCTTACCTCAACTATGAGATAGTTTGAGCCATACTCCACCACGCAGGCTCAGTGCGGGTTGGTTGTGCAGTGCGGAGGGGTGTTGCAAGGCAAGCGATTAACCCAGCTGTCAGATGTTATCAAGCCGCCCATAAGGCCTCTGATTAGGCTTAACGACTAATATCAACCGATATTAGCCGGGGCCAACGGCTTAACGTGCCTTTCGAAGCACGGAGATGCTCGTGATGTACGTCACTTATATGGTCGGAATGGTCACCCAACCAAACACGACTGCGCCGTAGGTTGCTTCACTTTGGTATCACTACCAAAGCGCTGCTACCACTGCGGTACAATAACATAATTTCTAAAGTACAGTCGCCAGCACATCAGGTTATCCACTTTTGTTGCAAACTAGCCCTTATTACAACCGTATAAGATACCGCAGTGTTTATACCTTGAGGTGCTGTTGTCCGTACCTATACATGTTAAAAAAAATGCCGTTGTCTTATTATTCCGCTATCACTCAAGCCACCAACTTACAGGTATTTTGTACTTATAAATAAATGTAGCAAGAGTTTTCATGATTCTGGGGAAATGTTTATTCGGTTCGTCCTCTGAAGGGTGGAGTGATAAGGGTCGAGGATTTGAATAACGGTAAATTAAAGTTCTTGATTCAAAATAGGTTGGTAATGCGATCTCATCCTTGATAGTCGATTACTTCATGACAAATGTCGTGATCATTATTATATTTTATAAAATTAATATAAGGTTGCCAAGTCTCTTTAATGCAATTGCAAGTTACGTTGCTGTGCTACGACACGCTAAAGCCCAATTTTCCAACTTCAGACAAGGAATATTCACGAAATAAAATACAAAACGTCTTATTTGAAAAGGTCACCAATTTGTCAGCAATCATTTAAATAGATGTGATTTTAAAATCGGTCATTTTATACCTATTCAGGGTCGATTTACCAATTACAGATAAGAATTATCCGACTGAGTAAGTAGAAAACGATCGATTTTATAATGACGTTTACCTAAATGATTCCTGAGAAATAGGTGACATTTTCAAATAAGGCGTTTTGTATTATATTCGAAGAATGTTCCTTAACTGCTGTTTGTAAAATCGACACTTAATCCGATAAGTTCAGGCTTATTAGGTAAGTTTAAAAAGTCAAACGTTTAAAATTGGTCCTAAGAAGGAAAATAATAATTGCAATCAATAGTTTTCACGGTTTCCCAACGATATTTTCTTCAACCATCAGCGATGATGATTGCGATAGCGATGAAAGTTAAGAGGGTCTAGTCTCTCTATTTTATATATTTTCCATGCCTAGACCATCGATGCTAAGTGCACATGTTACAAACTTCAAATGAACGCTGAAGATGTATGTATTTTACTGGCAGTAACGATGGATATTTTCCCATACTTCTCCATTTCACCCAAGCCTTCAGTTTAAACCCACTCCGTTTTTACAACGTAAACATGTTGTTACTTTTATGTCATGTCGTTTGCTGGCAAGTTCCGTAAATTATTGCTGAATATACAGCAAGGTTCCGGCCATACGTCTTGCAAGGCGTTTTTATGAGTGGCGTGTAACTGATGCCCCTTGAAGTCGGTGAGCGACAAAATATACACCCGTGGTTATACTTTCGGCTTATGCAATACCTCTTCACTAGCAAAATGACAAAATATTTGCTTGGGATACATTGTAAACTATATGCGCTAAATTATTTATTTATTTATACTTTATTGCACAATAATACAATTTTGTACAAAAGGTGGACTTAACGCCATATGGCGTTCTCTACCAGTCATGGGTTAAGCATCATCTTTGGGTTAAGCAGAAATGATTGTGGGCCGTGCGACAAAGAAAAAAAAATATTAAAAAAAATGTTTACATAAATAATCTTCATAACGTTCTTAGTTTTTATGCAATAAAATGAATACCAAATAAATACAATTAATACTTAGATAATATTACACATACATAACACAAGCAATAAAATAAATACATTAATGATACATACATATACCAACATATACTATATATTATGACCAACGTTGTAGATAGATGTTATGGAGATGATTCCGATATATGAAGGAAGTGTGCACGAACGAGTTTAGTAAATTACCAGTTGGTTGAATTCAGAAGCATATTTTATTCGATGTTGGATTCGAATGGTTAGTCGAATGGTTTGCCATCATCAAAATTTAAGTTTTCTGGTGCGTATAAGTAATCAGCCAGTCTGATGGGACAGCAATCTGACACGACCGGAGTGAGATCAGGCGTTGGACCAGCGACTTTACGTGCTTTCCAAGGAACGAGGGTGAAACACTGCCAACTTCCAAACTCCGGGCTATCATAAGAATTTATGAACTGAAAAACATAGGTACATATTTTTGGTCCGACCGGGGGATCGAACCCGGAGCTCTGGCGCAGCCGTCGATTTTAAGTGCGACCCTCTAACCGCTGCGCCACCAAGGCAGTTAGGAGTATAAGTATGCTGTCAATAAATACACATATAATGTAAAAAAAAACATCTTAAGGAAGTTTACCAGTTTGTCCGCAACGTAGTAGAATTGTCCATTTTGTTGTTATAAATAAAAACAATAACCTCTAAGATGCAGGGGTGTATTTCGTCTAAGTACTAATCCGTTGTACAAAACCCGTAAACCTACTTTTGTCTTGATCAATATAAAGCCAAACATTCATCATTGGACTTTTTATTTCGGGTAAACTCCCCGGTTCACGTGGGCAGATGACGTCACAGGCAACCTTCCAGGTGAGGAGAGGGGGTAGGGGAGGGCATATTAAATGTATGCGCGCTCCGCTCTGGCTTTTGACCTTGAATACAGGGCAACATTTGCTTGGAATATCTCTTTTCGGATTGGTTTTGATTAGTAATCAATGCTTTGTTGAGAGAAGAATTTGGGAATACAATGAGGTGTGTACATATTGTATACAGACGGTTCCAAAATTATGAGAAGTGAAATTCTGATCTAAGCTCTCTAGAAATTGCGCAATCTCAGTGTTTGTTAATGGTCAGAATTAAAATATGGCATAAGTCCCTAATAAAATCCTTTAAAGTAAATTCCGCTTTGATCAAGCAGTGGTGTTTTAATAATTTTAGCTTAGCATAAAACGATCATTAATAATTAACTAAGTATTGGACAACAATCACATACATTGCTCTGATCCCAAGGTACGTACTTTGGGATCAGAGGCTTATGCACTTGATGTTATGGAAATCAGACACAACGGTGGTACCACAACACCCATACCCGATACAATATAGAAAAATTTGATTTCTATATTGACTCGACCGGGAATCGAACCCGGGACCTCGGAGCGGCGACGCCTTGAATTCAGCGTACTTAGCCACCACACCACGGAGGTCGTCATTAATCATCATCATCAATTACTCTTTAAAGCTGAAACTGAACTGAAGTTTTACAATTACTCTATAAAACTGCAGTTCTACAATGCTTGTATTAAATATGAGTAACTTTTTTGGTAACAAGCAGTTTATCGAAAATAAATAAAAATCGGATAATGGAGAACAGACAGCACATTAAAGTTAACTTCTTTTGGAATAACGATCACATGCGAAATAGGTAACATCACAAACATCGTAGTAATAGCGACTGAACAAGAATTTTCTCGGAGGGTCTGAATATTTGAATATAAATGTAAAAAGAGGCACGAAATCTCAATAGAGAGTTCTATAGATATAAGGAATGGAGAATTGGGAATCTCATTCTGACAGTTCATTGTTTTTGATTCTAAAGACATTTTTGAGACGGCAACTTGCAGGTGCGACATAATAATGCTCTTTAACTACTTTCTATATTTTCTATATTCTAGGTTTTTAGTTCAGCTCAGCGTTATACATACAATAATACAGGTTGATTTGAATTTATGGTGAGTGTTTTAGTAAAACATCTATTATTTTATCGAAACAAAACGGTCTGGTATTTCCATTCCCAAAAATGCAAATCCTGCGGAGTTCTTACCACCGCCAATAAATTCAGAATGATAAATTAGTATCCTCATTTGTTCTCCCAAATTATTATCTATCCATCTTACGTTTTTTGCAAACTTTTCCATCCCAATTAGACATAACTAATTGTTACACTCACAAAACCGCTCATTCATCAAGTAAACAAGTTGAAACAAAAGATAAAAACAATATACCTCATCAGGGATGAATTAATCAGCGCAGTCACGATCAAAGTTAACGACCACACGGACGCGAGTTGGCGCTGCTACCCTAACTCAGCACGACTTTGTGAACTCAAACTCAGCTAAACGATACTTGTCGATCGATGTTTTCGACGAATTTTCGCGTACAGTCAACTAAATCAACTAACAGTTAAAAAATATATATTTGATATTCGAGCTGTGGTCAAATGTACATTAATGAATATATTTTGAATGCTGCAAGATTTTGATGTAGAATAGGTAATTAACACTTTTTTTTATCGGTATATCCATACTGATTCCATATGGAAGATTTCATTGTTATCTTGTATATGTACATTATGCATTTGTTGTCGACTCTAGACATAGCTAAGAGTAATAGAGATATACGAAGATGGTGCAAGCTGACTTGACTGAACCTTGTAAGTTGTTGTTGAAAGCTTGTAAAAACACATAGTTATGACTTTGCTTTGTGATAAAGTTGTGATATTTTCATTGCTTACATCACTAATAATAATATTTTAAATATGAATAACGTGTAACAAATATGATAAGCATCAATTTCAGTCATAAGTTAAATAATTTCAATGTTATAAATAAAGTAATCTGTAATTTAATATTTGAACTTAATTAAATCCGTAGATTAAAAAATAACAAAACCTAGTTTAATGTTATTTTGTTTGAAAATATGTTGATATACTTACTGGTATTTTAACTTGTCCCTTAATATAATATGGAGAGCAGAGATATTCCATCACAAGTATTTAATTACTAAGGCTTGATTTCACAAACGTCAGATGAGGAAAATTTGTTATATAAAATACAATACGCGTAATTTGAAAACGTCACCAATTTGTCAGCAATTATCTAAGTCAATGTCAATGTCAAAATCCCCCTTAAAAGAATTCATCTTCACAATGTGAAAGTTTTCAATAAACTTTTTTTACATAGAGATATTTGAATTCATGTCTCCAGTCGTCTTCTACCGTGCCAAATAACAATAACATTCAGTTGAATTTTACTATACGTAACTACAGTTAAATGTTAACCAGTCGGACTGTACCCGAGCCATTATTACGAAAGTGTGGCGTAAAATTATTGGATTATCTCCATCTATTTTGTTACGACGTGATTGCCTAGTTACGGCACGAAGTTGGCCGATTGCGTTATAGTAAAAAAGTTGCCACTTTTTTATATCTCTTCTTTTTTGTTACAAGTGTAATGGCGGAATACTAGCGATGAGTAGAGATGTTTGTTCGATAAGCCTACTTGATAATTCTCGTGTTTGATAGCAGATCATTCGGTTAATTTTCTCCTATTTGGAATGACAAACAATTGATTCCAAAACTCTAAGCATAGAAATTGAATTATTCAAATATGGATCGTTAATTCGTATAATTTATAAATGAAACTTATTATAACATTGTGAAATAGGATGTTTAATTCCTTGTTATAAAGTAATCGAAATGTTAGGCTTATTGAAATAACCTTGCCTTCTGAAAATAAGGCCTCCGAAACATTAATGGAAAGTTTTAAGCTTTCTTGCATTTTATAACCGAAACTACACAAACTACGGGATTTAATGCAGCTTCAACTAAGAGTTGTCCCGAGACCATGACGCGTGCAACCGCGTCGAAACGTCAGGAAGGTAAATACATATTTACCTACAAAGTGAAAGTTAAAGTTGCATTAAATCCTGTAGTTTGTGTAGTTTCGATTAATGGACAGACTCTACATCAGTCGAAATGAAAGTTTGAAGTCACGAACTTTATAACGCTTATAGGCATTTTCTGTCCATTTAGGTGCCAAACAGTAAGTTTTTTTGAATTTATTGAAATTTAGAAGATTGTATTATTGTTTCAAGCTTCAAAATCGGAATGAGGCCAAAAAGGGAACGGCGCGGCGGCGTAAGTTTAAATTCGACAATACTCGCAAGTTAATTTGTGTGTTGATATAAATTTCATGAGTCAAGCTATCGCCGCATTGCTAATTTATTAAAACACTGTTGTTTAGTCGTGATCCATATTAAAGTTGATCCTTTGTCACACCGAAGAGGTTTTTGATTTCAACTTGCAGACTTTTTGAGTATAGTTAAGATAAAAATATAAAACTGTTTAATAAAAATGTGAACGTGACCTAAATAAATATTGACCCTACCTATTCTTATCTGGTTAGATCATGGCCATCATTTAGAAAAGGAAAAAAACTTTATTAAAAAAAAAACAATTAGTGGTAACCATTTTTTTTAAGTCAAAGTGTGTCAGGGTGCTCCCAGTAAGCGAGGGCAAGCCGGAAACAGGTGACTTTTTTTATTTTTTAAACATGGGTTACTTAGTAAATAAATCAACTTATACAAATATTGGTCAAACGATTTTTAACTAGGTAAATGGATTGCATTACAAATCGTCCAAACAATAACTCTTATACCACTTACACACTCCGACTTGTAGCATCGAACCGTCGCGAATATCCGAAACGCAATTCACGCATTGAACAGATTTAATTTGGGATCGTCACGCGTTAGGAGCGATGTAGAAGCGCGACTGCATCGATGCTTATGCGCGTTAGTATTGATGCAGTCGCCAATATAGAGGTACAGTACATAATTTGTCAATGTCCAGCTTCTACATTGCGATTGCATAGATGCTAACGCGCGTTAGCATTGCGACTATATTGGTGCTTAAAGTAGCGCAAGTGTGTAAAACTCCTTACACACTCCGACTTCCAGCATCGATGCGCGATGATCAGATTTATTATGGCATTCATGCTGTCGCCAATATACAGGTACAGTACATAATTTGTAAAAGTCATGCTTATGCATCGCGACTGCACCGCTGCTGAAAGTTTCAGTGTGCAAAGGGTCTTACAGCACAGTGTGACTGACCGTCGGGCGTGGGTGGACTGCCTACTATTACTTATTATATATTAAAAGCACACTTGAATGCCCGCTTGTAATTATCTCCAACTTTGAAGATTCCTCTCTCCTGTGGGCCCTTACTGTTTGACAGTTAACAAACTCTGAAATTTACATTTTACGAGCCCAACTTTGATGCAATTGTATTTCTTTGGCAATCCAGGAGTTTTGTTAGCTTTGTATCGTTTTCTGTTTTACGGTGAAACTTTCGGGAATGGTAAATATTTAATAAGAACCGTCAATCCGAAAATTAATTCAGATCGTTTGGTAGTTTGGATAATTTGACGTCCTGCTGACCATATATTTTACTCATAAAATTATTATCCCTTTGGAATAGAACGACAAAAGCGAGATGACACTAGCAGCAAACTGTGTGATAAAAAGAGATGGGTAGCAGAACCATTTTTGTCAGATGTCAAACAGTTGACCGCCCTGCAGAAGCTTGCTGAAAATTACGAGCATTAGATTAGTCCAAATCGAAGCCTCTTAATATACGACTTATATTTACCAATGCGCTTCAAATTTAAAGTACGCAGTTTGATTATTCTATTCTACAAACGTTAATTTACGTAAAAAATAAAGACAGAATAACACAGGGAATGTATATCGACGAATATTTTGTATAATGAAATAACTTTTAGTTTTACACTAGAGCTGCATGTTCAATATTTTGTGTCGACTGTTTATCATGCAGTAAACTACTATACTTAACTTAGGAACATTGTTATAAATCACCTGATCGAAAGGTTATCTCATTTAAAGCTACAAATGTTACTTATTTATGTTAGTTACTGACATCTTAAATCGGTTTCGTTTGACAGCTTTTACTTGTCCTTCTATTCCGATAGGAATATTAATTTTATGATTTTACTTGAACCAACAAGACGTCAAAATATCCAAACTATCAATTGTTTCAAATCAACTTTCATCTTAATGTCTTAGTTCAGTTTGTATTGTAAACATAAAGTTGCATGCATAATAAAAGATGATCGTGTAATAAACTAATAATGTAAGGCCTACCAGTGAGACATGGGTCCTCCGTGGCTGTGTCATCGACAGATGAAGACTTACCTGAAACAACACAAAAAATGTTTAATAAATAACTAAGTATGGTGATACTATACTTACGGGTTGAGAAAGTAAGTTGTAAATGGAGTTTTTAGGAAAACATTTTCGAAAAACGAATTGAAATCGTCCTGCGGAGGAAACATTGTCAATTTATTTCACTTTAAAACAATGAGTTAATTTTCTTATAAGTGAAACAAACTGTCAATGACTCAATTTAACAGACATGGAAACATACTTAAAATGTGACATGATTAAAATGTAAGTTACTCATAATACTCGTATGCTGGTTAATTTACGGTTTAAAAGGTTAATTTATATTTACCAATTTACAAAGAAAAGTAAATCACAAATAAGTTCTGAAATTTCATACTTAAAAGCTCATTTCGTTAAGCAATTCATAAATAATGTCACAACATTCTCGCATCAACGTCGGATGAAGGTCTAACGATTGACAGCCCAGAACAAGAGGCCAAGTTCTAAACAAGAAAGTTTCCCCAAAACATCTGGTCCGTTTTTTACTCGGAACATCCCGGTTCTTTCAGAGCTTTTAATAAATCACTCCTTGTTATAAACTTGGTGGCTGACCGAACCATTTTTTAAACCGCCCTTTTTGTCGTTAATGATTTTTTGTTTTTAACCGATGTTAAAAGAGAGTTTCTGATAGCAACATCGCTGATTCGTCAAGGAAGTTTCTTTTGATAATGGAAAATAAGAGGAAATTTATTTATGAAGGTAATTTAATTAAGGGCCGATTTTTCAATGGTCAAATAAAACTAATCAGACTGATAATTCATAAGCGATAGAATTTAAAAAATGTCAGTTACGTAAGATTGCTGACAATTATGTAACGTTTTCAAATTAGGCATATCGTACTTTGTTCGACGAATATTTCTTATCTATTAAAAAATCAGCCCTAAATTGAATAAAGTAATTCCAAAAGAACTTCAGCTTAGTTTTAGAGAAGACAACATTAGCTGGGTCTTAGACACAAGAATGAAAGTCACGGAGGTTAAGCCCAGCCCGAATAAACATGAATTTTGAATATAAATTTCAAACGAAACAGCCATTGGCATATGATTAAACGGGTTAATAAACTCATTTAATCTGATCACATTAACCACTATCGTTATTACACGCGGCACAATCACGTTATCACATTTATCATTTTACACTAATTATTCAATAAGAAGAGTTTATAGAGCAGTATGTAGTGACGGTGCATTTATTTGTTTTAGGGCCGATTTTTCAATGGCCAGATAAAACTTATCAGACTGATAAATTATTAAGCGACAGATTTAAAAACAATGACAGGTGACAATGATTGCTGACAATTAGGTGACGTTTTCAAGTTAGTCATATTGTATTTTGTTCGACGAATATTTCTTATTTGACTATTGAAAAATTAGCCCTTACTAGGTTTACACTTGTGGGCCCAATTGTTGAATCACTCGCTTGAATATGGGGTGTAATTTGTGTTTTAAAACGAATAAAATATGAATAGAAATCACGCGAAATATCGACGTTAGTACTTACATATTTCAGTTACCTTTTTATCACTTTCGTGTAAAATTACACTCATATTCATTGGAAAATCAGAAATTAACACTTTCCGGCGCGTTGAACGACTTTAGCCGTAAAACAATAAAAATTCTATCGGTCTGGGATACCGCCCCGGAAAGAGTTAATCGATTGATATCACACGCCATCTTGACACAAGTGACTCAAAATAGTGACCCTGATCCATGTAGAAAATATTTGTCGGTACTCACATCGTGCTAAATATACAAAGTTTCATTCCAGTTTTACCAATTTCAATAGTTTCCAGGGTTGTGTTCGATATTTCAAAGACAAAACATTTCAGCGCTGAACTCAAAAACATCTAAACATGAGCTGACTTGAAACATAAATAGAAAGCATTTTCGTTTACCTCACAATAAAAATATCATAAGACAGCACAGAATGGTCCGCGTTTATAAAATAAACAATAGATGGAAAAAGGTAGAGGATATTTAGGCCCTACAAACTTTATGGGGCTATGTCGTTTTTTCTTATGATTGCAAATGGAATTGCTTTGGGTAAGAATAGTTACTTTACAGGCAAAACGTTTTGTGTAGAAGAGTTATTAGAAGCCTCTTGTGAAATTCCCCGTGCAAATTAGGGAACAGTAAATGAAATTGTTATTGTTGAAGTACTATTCAGAAATGCTAAACAATTATCGAGTTGTTTTCAAGTTGTTTAGACGAGATAATATAAACAGTTGTGTTTATCGAAGTGTATTGATTTAATATTCTGTATTGGACTTCGTCCGTGCGTTGCTCCATCGGGCGACTCGCCGTAAGCGCATTAAGGTCAACACACACTTATCCGAGCCAAACGCGCCGAATGAATAGAAGTCAAGGAAGCCTCGCACACATATCCGATTTGGCCGAATCGACGGAATCGGACGAATCGGCCGCGTCGAAGAAATCATGAGATAGCGCTATGATTGACATCTAAAGGTGGGAGTGAGTATGAATATTTTATCCGGCGAGTCATCCGAATCGTTCGAGTCGACCGCATTAGCCGCACCGAAGCTGATAACGTCATCTAAATTGATCTGGGATTTCTAGGGTCCTTCCAGATTCGGACAATTTGACGCGGAAGAAGGTATAGCTACCTTCTTCCTTTGGGATCAAAGCAATGTATGTGATTGGTGTCTTATATAAAAAAAACATGCGCTGCTTTTTAAAAGTGGGTCCCGAGTTGATCTCGATGTTCCCGAGTTGAGGTGATGACGTTACGAGGTTGATAGATGTGCGTTGAAGTATTCAGTTTCATTCAAATAATACAGAATGCCTCAAGTTGACATTGCAATAACATATAATATAACATATACTCGTAATAATGTGGATATTTTAACTTTACTGATAAACTTGATCAATGACATATTCCTATTTTAGTGTTAGCTTACCACAAATTAACCGTAACTAAAACGTTATTCCAACTATCAAGCATTTATTCCAAATCCATTTTTCTACGCAAAGCCAAATTCCTTCAGACCTAAATATTTAATATTATTCTACTGCTTCTTAAAAACCTGTAAATGTATAAACGTAAAAAACAACACATAACGTTGACCTGGTTAAGTCGTTACTGATATCTGTAATGGCCTTGCGAGGAGGAAAAGCCAACAAATTCTCGTTAATGCAGCCATATATCACAATGTGAGTGAAAAATTGCACCCTGTATAAAAGTTACACAAACAGTTTAGGGAGGGAATCCATAACCATAACCAAGGTACTTGACAGCACATCAACTTACTTTTTAAAAGCAGAATATGCAATAAGAGATAATGTCACTTTTATAAAAAATAGGTACAAAGTGAAAAAATATCCCATAATATTAATTGCACTAACTAATCAATACTGTATCTAATACTGTACTAATCAATATTGTATGTAATGTTAGCTAAATAAAACGTTTCCCGAAGAAATGAAACAGTTAAACGTCACACATATTTTTTTAGCGTAATGCAAAAACCTATGACTTATTTTAAACAGATCCGTAATGAACGTTTGAATAATAAATACGAGGGTCAAACTGAAAGTTCTTAGAAAATCAAAAACTGATTACATTAGCCAGTTATTAGTTTTATTATATCTTTTCAAAATATTGTCCATTGACGTCAATACACCGCTGCATGCGATGGAACCACTGGGAAAAGCACTTTGCCCACTCGTCCTTAGGGGTCTCTTCAATGGCATCGCGATACGCAGCCACCGCTTCTTCAGCATTCATAAACCGCTTTCCTTTAAGTTTTTCTTTAATTTTTGGAAATAAATAAAAATCACAAGGCGCGAGGTCGGGGCTATACGGCGGGTGACCCAGTAATTCAACGTTTGATGTCGCCAAATAGTCGATCGTTCGCTTGGCGGTGTGCGACGAGGCGTTGTCGTGGTGAAGGAGGATCCTACTGCGAGGTCGTTTCTCTCGAACTTTTTCCAAGACAAGTGGCAAACAATTGGTAGTGTACCATTCTGCAGAAACTGTTTTTTGATCCTCTAACACAATTGTTGCGAAATGACCTATCCTTCCAAAGAACGAGGCCTCCATTTTTTTTCCCGCACTTCGATCTCTCTTCACTTTAGTTGGCAACTCCTCGAAAGGGAACACCCACTGAGCAGATTGTCTTTTGGTTTCAGGATCATAACAGTAAATCCAGCTTTCGTCACCTGTTAGTATGTCGAACACAGCATTTGAGTCACCTCCGTTAAATCTTTCAATCATTTTACGGCACCAATCCACACGATGGAGTTTTTGAGCCTTAGTCAAATTATGAGGTATCCACCGGGCGCAAAGCTTCCTGACCGCTAAATGTTCGTGGAGGATTTTGTGCACTTGACTCATACCGATACCTAAGCTTGTCCGAATCTGCTGATAGGTCACTCTTTTGTCAGTCTCTATCATACGCCGCACAACACAGATGTTATTTTCAGTCGTCGCCGTAGAAGGCCGTCCCTCACGTACATCATCAGTGAGATTAGTGCGACCACGTTTAAACTCATTAAACCAGTTGTAAACAGTCGCACGAGATGGGGCTTCATCGTGAAAGGCCAATCGTAGTCTATCATAACTTTCTTGTTGACTTAAATGACATCGAAAGTCATAAAAAATCATTGCACGAAAATTTTCTCGTGTTAAATTCATGTTGACGTGACACAGACAATTTTCAATTTGCCGCCAAATTGTAAAACAAATGACAAATGAATGAAATATATACTCAGTAATATTGGCAAAGAGTTCTATTTTCAAATTTTAGAATATTTTTTTTATTGTATTGTTTATAAGTGGCCAGTTCTAAGAACTTTCAGTTTGACCCTCGTAGTTATATATATATATATATATATATATATATATAGAGATCCCAACCCGTCAAATGTTGATCATGCGTGCCGTCACGCGAGCACTTTGTTGATCCGAAAACGTATGTTGATCCGGGTGCATTTTGTTGATCCAATATGCCTTTCTAAAACTAATGTGGCTCCAGTCGGATCAACAATTAACTCCGTCGAGATTTTAGTAACGCAGCAAAAATATTGATCCGATATACAAATCCACTCCGATAATTGTTGATCCAATTCAAATGGACCAATCAGAACACAGTATCCGATTATTGGCTGATCCGATTGAAATGAACCAATCAGAAGGCAGTATCAGATTTATTGTCGATCCGATTCAAATTAAACACTCATAAGGCAGTTTTCGTTTATACTAAGGAATTTATAAGTATCTGAACTTAGCAGAGCAAAGTCTGACAGAGCATAAATTAAAAAAGCCAAGGCCAAGTTCGAGTCGGTCTCGCGCACTGAGGGTTCCGTGCCAATTTTAACTGAATTAGGGATCTATTTACTTCCACTTGGGCAAAATTCCACAATAATGTTGACAGAAAATATTTCGTTGAAAGTTTTTGTTAAGATCTACATCATGTTTTTATTTTCATAATTTAAACTCGCCTAATTTAACGTATCACATATTTTTTATTCATAAAGATTAAATATGAAACCAAAAATTGCGCTCGGGCGAGACTTGAACCAGCAACTTTGTTGAGTCCATTGTCGGTCCAACCGTGCAAAACTTCTTTTCTGGTCTCTTGAGAATACCTACCTCATAACGACGTCAGAGGTCACGCCTTTAATGTTTATGAATATAAATTATGACACAGTAAGGCTATGACGTAGGGGCCATAATTGATTGATATGATACTTATTACTAACGTTCATAAGTGGCATTTTGTGTCCACAATTAATTAAATTATTTTTGACTTTGACTTTTAAAACATTATTAACCATTGGATAGCGAAGCGTTATTAATTTCCATGTTTAATTTATCCTGTTATGGATAACTACTTAGCCTACTAGTAGCGAAAAAATATATTTTATTAGATGAAATCTCATTAATTCAGGTAGACCATCAGGAAATCAGAACTCGTCGGATTCTAACAGTAATAAATGATAAGTATCTCGTTTTATAGCAATCAAGACCTATAACTGTTAACAGCACACCAGCAGAGCATAGGTGAATACAGGTATGAAGCAAAAAAATGATATTTTCTTTGGAAAAATCTCATTAATTCAGGTAGACAACCAGGAAGCCAGAACTTCCCGGATTATAATATCACGGGACATAATATATTAGGATAATATCCATTTAGATCTAGGACTCTCAACAGCGTACTATTAAAGCATAGGTAAAGACAGGTATGTAGCGAAAAAACGTCATACTGATTGAAAAAATCTCATTAATTCAGGTAGAGAACAAGGAACTAGCTTCTTGACTCTTTGGATTCTTACAGTCAAAATCATAAGCTATCTCGGTTTATAGCGATAAAGACCTAGAATTTTCAACAGCATATAAGCAGAGCACAGATGAAAACAAGTATGAAGCACAAAAAAAAACATGATTATATTCTTTGAAAAAAACTCATTTCAATTCAGTTAGACCATCAGGAAGCCAATACTCCATGAATTCTAACAGTTAAGGATGTACACAATGTCTGTTATAGTGACCTAGACCTGGAGCTCTCAAAAGCATACCAGCACAGCATAGGTGAAGACAGGTATGTAGCGAAAAACTTTATTTTCTTTGAAAAAAATATAAATTCAGGTAGACCACCAAGAAGACAGAACTCCTCGGATTATAATAGATGAGAATGATAACTGTATCAGTCATTGCAACCTAGACGTGTAGTTTAGAACAGCATATCAGCAAAGCATAGGTGAGAATAGGTATGCAGCGAAAAACGTTATTCTCTTTGAAAAAATCTCACTCTATCAGGTAGACCACAAGGAAGTTGAAACTTTTCGGATTCTACCTTAGAAAGATATAGGCTATATCAGGCATAGTGACCTAGACCTGGAGCTCTCACAAGCATATCAGCAGAGTAGAGGTGAATACAGGTATGTAGCGAAAAAATGATATTTTATTTGAAAAAATCTCATTAATTCAGAAAGAGAACCAGAAAGCTGGAACTCCTTAGATTATAATGGCTTAGAATATAAATTTTATAGATAGTACCTATTCAGCAAAGGAGAGGTGAAGACAGGTATGAAGCGAAAAAAAATGTTTTCTTTGAAAGAATGTTATTAATCCAGGTATACAACCAGGAATCTGGCACTTCCCGAATTCTAACAGTTTATAATGTAGGCTATGTAAATCATAGCGATGTAGACTTAGAACTCTCAACAGCATATCAGCAAAGCATTGGTGAAGACAGGTATGGAGCGAAAAAATCTTATTTTCATTGAAAAAAAAAACTCATTCATTCAGGGAGACCACCAGGAAGCCTGAACTCCTCGGATGATGACAGTTAAGAATGTTAACTATGTCAATTTAAAGCGATCTAGACCTGGAGCACTCAAAGGCATACCAGCAAATCATAGGTGAAAACAGGTGTGTAGTGAAAAAACCTTTTTATTGAAAAAAACTAATCAATTCAGGGAGACCACTAGAAAGTCAGAACTCCTCGGATTATAATAGACAAGAATATGAACTATGTCAATATTAGCAATCTAGACCTAGAGCTCTCAACAGCACATCAGCAAATTATAGGTGAAAACAGGTATATAGCGAAAAACTTTATTTTCTTTGAAAAAAACATCGACTTCCTGGTGGTCTACCTGAATTAATTAGAGTTTTTTTCTAAGGAAACGGCGTTTGTTCGTTACATACCTGTCTTCACCTATGCTCTGCTGATATCTTGTTGAGAGTTTCAGGTCTTAGTAAACATGATCAAGATACCTTACACCTTGATTTATTGGAGACCTAAGAGTTTAGTCTGTCTAGTGGTCTACCTGAACTAACGAGTGTTTTTTAAAACAACTACGTTTTTTCGCTACATACTATCTATGCTCTGCTGACATGTTTTTAAAATTTTCAGGCCTTTTTGAATATGACTGGGGTAGCTTTTATCCTGTACTATAAGAATCCAAAGAGTTCAGACTTCGTGGTGGTCTACCTGAATTAATAAGTGTTTTTTCTCCGAGATAATAATGTTTTTTGCTAGATACCTGTTTTCACCTATGCTCTGCTGATACGCTATTGAGAGTGCCAGATCTTAATGGGTATGATAAAGATAGCTTTTACCCTGTACTATTAAAATCTGAGGAGTTCAGGCTTCTTGGTGGTCTACCTAAATTAATTAGTGTTTTTTTCCAAGATAATAACGTTTTTTCGCTACATAACTCTCTTCATCTATGCTCTGCTGATATGCTGTCGACAATTCCAGGTCTTGATAGATGTGCCAGGGATTGCTTGCATCTTGTTCTTTTAGATGATACAGAGTTCTGGTTTGCTAATGGTCTACTTGAATAAATGAGTGTTATTTTCCATGAAAATTAAGTTTTTTGGCTCCATATTTGTATTCACCTATGATCAGCTGATATGCTGTTGAGAGTTCCGGGTCCAAATAGATTTGACAGAGATAATGTACATCTTGAAAGATCTGAATCCCAGTAGTTGGGGCTTGTTGATGGTCAACCTAATTCAATGAGATATTTTCCGAAAAAAAAAAATACGTTGTTAAGCTACAAACCTGTATTTATCTATGTTCTGCTGATATGTTGTTGAGAGTTCGAGATCTAAAAAGATATGATCAAGATTATTTACACCTTTGACAATAAGAATCTCAAGAGATCAAGCTTCCTGATGGTCTACCTGAATTAATGAGTATTTTTCTAAGAAAAAACATTTCTTCACTACGTACTTGTGTTCACCTATGCTCTGCTGATATGCTGGTGCGAGTTCCAGGTCTTTATATATGTGACCAGGATAGCTTACATCTTGCGTTACTTACATATAAAGAGGTTTGGCTTACTGATGCTCTACCTGAATTAATAAGTATTTTTTCCAAGAGAATAGCGTTTTTTCGCTAAATACCTGTTTTCACCTTTGTTCTGCTGATAAGCTGTTTACATTTCTAGGTCTTAGTAGATATGACCAAGATAGCTTACATCCGGAAGTATTAGACTCCGAAAAGTAAAGGCTTCCTGTTGGTTTATCTGAATAAACGAGTGTTTTTACAAGAAAATAACTGATTTCGCTACATACTTGTTTTCACCTATTATCTGCTGACATGCTGTGAGAGTTCCAGATCTAAGTGGCTACGACCAAAATTGCATACATCTTATTAGAATCGGAAGAGTTTGGGTCTACCGGTGGTTTGCCTGAATTATTGAGAATTAAAAAAAAATACATTCATAAGCTACATACCTGTCTCCAACTATTGTCTGCTGATATGTTGTGACAGTTCTCGATCTTAGTGGATGTGATTAAGATATTTTGTACTCTGAAGTATAAGAATTCAAAAAATCCAGGCTTCCTGGTGGTCTATCTTAATTTATGGGTGTTTTTAAAAAAATGGTTTTACGCTACATACTTATTTTCACCTATGCTCTGCTGATATGCTGTTAAGAATTTTATGTCTTTTTGGATGTGACTAGCAAACAGCTTGTTTTAAAATAATCTGAAGAGTTCTGTCTTTCTGATGATCTACCTGAATAATTAAGTTTTTTTTTTCAAAGAATATAACGTTTTTACACTACATACCTCTCTTCACCCATGCTCTGCTGATATGCTGTTGAGAGTTCCAGGTCTTAATGGATATGACCGGGATAACATATGCTGTTGAGATTTCCAGGTCCAAATAGATTTGACTGTGATAATTTATATCTTGAGCGATCAGAATCCTAGAAGCAATGGTTTGCTCATGGTCTACCTGAATCAATAAAATAATCAAAGAGAAATAACGTTGTTAAGCTACAAACCTGTCTTTATCTACGAGTATGTTCGGCTGATATGTTGTTGAGAGTTCGAGGTCTAAGTAGATATGATCAAGATAATTTACACCCTTGACAATTAGGATACGAAGAGATCAGGCTTCCTTGTGATCTACCTGAATTAATGACTGTTCTTTTCAAGAAAAAGTTTCTTCGCTACGTACTTGTGTTCACCTATGCTGTTGGGAGTTTTAGGTCTTGATGGATGTGACAAGGATAGCTTTTATATTGCGTTACTTGAACATTAAGAGTTTTGGCTTACTGATAGTCTACCTGAATCAATAAGTGTTTTCCAAGAGTATAACGTTTTTTCGCTACATACCATTTTTCACCTATTTTTTTTTGCTGAAATGCTGTGAGAATTATAGATCTTAGTGGCTTCAACCAAAATTGCAAATAAGAATCCGAAATTATTACCTATTAATATTTATATGTACCTGAATTAAATAGATTTCTTAAAGAAAATAACGTATTTTCGCTGCATACCGGTCTTTTCGTATTTTCGGCTGGTAAGCTGTTTACAGTACCAGGTCTTAGTGAATATGACCGAGATAGCTAACATACAGATTCCAGGCTTCCTGGTGGTCTACCTGAATAAATGAGTGGTTTTCCAAGAAGATTATCGTTTTTCAATACCTACTTGTTTTCACCTAAGCTCTGCTAATATTATGCTGTTGAAAGTTACAGAGCTTTTTCGACGTGACCATAATAGCTTACAGCTTGTGCTTAGAGAATTCAAACGGTTCTGGCTTGCTGACGATCAACCTGAATTAATGGGAATTTTTCAAAAAATATAACGTTTTTACGCTAAATACCTCTCTTCACCAGGTCCTAATGGATGTGACCGGGATAACTTACATCTTGTGCTGTGAGAATCCAAAAATTCTGGCTTGCTGATGGTCTACCTGTATTAATGTTTTTTTAAAGAAATGTTTTTATACTTGTCTTCATCTATGCTCTGCTGATATGCCGTTGAGAATTCGAGGTCTTTAAGGATGTGATTGGAATAGCTTACATCTTTTGCTACGAGAAACTAAAGAGGCTTGCTGATGGTCTACCTGAATTATTGAGATTTTTTCAAAGAAAATAACACTCGCTTATACCTGACCTCACCTATGCTCTGCTATGCTTTGAAAGTTGTAGCTAGCTATATTATACTTCTATTCTGTATTCTATCTTTTATAATTCGAAGAGTTCAGGCTATCAGGTTGTTTAACTAAATTAAAGAGTGTTTTCCTAGAAAATAATACATACTTTCGCTACAAAATTGCTTATACCTATGCTTTGCTGTTATGTTGTTGGGAGTTTGAGATCTTTATGGATGTGATCGGGATAGCTTACACTGCGAAATATTAGAATCTGAGGGGTGCCGTCTTCTAAGTGGTCTACGTGAATAAATGTATTTTTCCCTACATACCTGTTTTCACCTATGCTCTGCTGATATGCTGTTGAGCGTTCCAGGTCTTTATAGTTGTGACCAGGATGCATATTCGTAAATACCCGACGCGTCAGATGCCCGTAGTTACTTCGTAAATAGCAGACGTGTCGGACTAACGCATCGGGTATTTTTTTAACAAAATAATTCTTCTTTTTATTTTGTTCCATCCAAATTAAAAGAAAAAATAATAAACTATAACAGATTTATTAAAATGTTTTTTTACAATAGGTAGTTTGAAAAAAATAAAACTATAATGTAACGTATTGACGAAATAATACTTGTAGTATATTTGTACATAAATATGAATGAATTTAAAATATAGGTAATGATAATAATGGTAGTTTAAAGGCAGAAAGGGTGATTTAGCTAGTTTTTTGCCCTGTTGTTGTTTTACCTACAACAGTTTCTTAGTGCCACCTCTACGTGCTGCAGATGTCGGTTGTACCTACTGGAATACATTTACTTGCTGAGGACGGAATTTGGCTTCACTTTTTCAATTGCAATTAGTTCCTTAACATACCTAATTGTGCCTTTTCTGATGTTATGACTATTATCGCGCAAAAAAGCCGTTAAAAACTTTAAAACGATATTTCACTCACTTATACATATTTTTTTGCATTCAATTAGGTCAAAATATACTATTCACTGTAGATGACAACATTTTTGTACTCGTTATCCTGTGGTATTTTACTAATATCTCTCATAATGATTTTTTTGTTTTATAAATTATAACAATCACAACAGGTAGAAAGTTGAAACAATACTGATTGACGTGAATTGATACGTGATTGACCGGTAGAAATTGATTGTAGTGAATTGAAAAACAAGCCATTCCGGGCCCTCCGCTACTTACCGCGCGAGGCATCAAGGTAAAATGCTTCTGGATCAACGTTGGTTAGGTAAATTTTATATGCACATGAGTATAAAACGGATTCACATTTGACGCATCAGTGTAACTTTTCCACCGTTAGGGATCAACAAAAATATTTAACTAATGTAATTTTACGTTGACGACACCTGACACAGTTTAATCTGGAACTCTCAACAGCATATCAGCAAAGCATGGGTGAAAACAGGTATGAAGCAAAAAACCTTTGTTTTCTTTGAAAAAATCTTTTTAATTAATAATGGGTAGAACCCAGGACGCCAGAACGCTTCGGTATTTAATAGTGAAGAAAAATCTAAGTAATTCTGGTAGACCACCAGGAAGCTAAATCTCTTCGGATTCAAATTGATCAAAATGTGAACTATGTTAGTCATAGTAATAAGGACCTGAAACTTTCAAAGCATAGGTGAAGACTAGTATGTAGCAATAAATTATATTTTCTTTTAAACAAATCTTATTAATTCAGGTAGACAACCAGGAAGCTGAAACTTTTCGGGTTCTTACGGTATAGAATATACTGATAATACTATCTTGATCGTATCCACTAAGCCCTAGGACTCTCATTAACATACCAGCAAAGCATAGGTGAAGACAGGTATGTAGCGAAAAAAAATATTTTCTTTGAAAAAATCTCATTAATTCACGTAGAGCACAACGAAGCCTGAACTTCTCTCGATTCTAACAGCTGAGGATGTTAGCTATGTTATTGCTAGCAATATTGACCTAAATCTCTCAACAATATATCAGCAAAGTATAGGTGAAGACAGGTACATATATACCGAAAAAATATTACTTTCTTTGAAAAACTCTCATTAATTTAGATAGGCCCGCCCACAAGAAGCTCAAATTCCTCGGATTCTAAGAAGTAAGAATATAAGCTGTCATAGCATAATCATAGCGATATAGACCTAAAGCACTCAACAGCAAATCAGCATATCATAGGCGTATTATATTATCTGGGTCATAGGACATAAAGCATAAAGACGGGTATGTAGCGAAAAAAAAAAACGTTATTTTCTTTTTTTTTAAATCAACAATTCTGGTGGAACACCAGGAAGCCGAGACTCCTAGCATTTCTATAGTTCAGGATGTGAGCTATCCTGATCATATCCATCTAAATCGGAAACTCTCAACGGCATCAAAACCGCATAGGTGACGGCAGGTATGTAGCGCATTAACGTTATTCTATTTGGAAATACACTATTAATTCTGGTAGATATGCAGTTAGAACACCTCGGATTCTTATTTTTCAAGATGTAAGCTATCTTTATCATAATATCCATTTATATCTAGAACTCTCAACAGTGAGTGAGGTCCTTTTGGTTCGGACGTCACAGACACACGCACGCTGCTTGACTGGCATTTGTATAATAATTACCATATCAGTAGTCTTGTTTCATTTCTATTTTATTTGAATTAAACAATTTAATTTGATAAAGCTAAAAAGTTTGTTTGTTTCAACGCGCTAATCTCAGGAATAAGAAGGAGGGAGGAGAATAAGCAGGAGGCTAAGCTGCTAGACTGAATTATTTTTGTGTTAGATAGCCTATTGTGATGTATCTTTAGTTATAAGCACTATAATCATATATACGTACACGCATGTACTTTATATTCAACCGCATTACCTAATAAATCCAGTTATTATTCGGCACTCATGTGTTTCACTTAGTACTCCCGGCTCCAACCAGTATATGGCGACCCTGCCATCGGAAACCGACACCCTACCATATACGTAGTGGAGAGTTTTGCAACGCTAAATAATTGAGAAGTTATATTTCTACAATGAGTCAATTACATCGTGATCTTTACTATCGTGACTACGTTTGTGCAGAGGAAAAAGTTATTTCCGATCAAAATGGGAAAAAACATCTCTAAAGAAGAAACTGTCGTGGTGCAGAATGCTGTCGGTTCCAATCAGGCCCAAGCAGAAACTCTGGGATTTCATCTTTCTCTCACCAATATACTATTAACGATAATAGTTGTGGTCGTTTTGTTGGTGGTTTTGTATGCAGTTTATCGCCTGTATAGAAAATGTCACGTGAAGTGGATTACACGAGAATTGAATAGGAACGCAGTACGAAGATCGTATTTCCAAAGGTCGAGAACACCTCAAGCTACGCGTGCGAATCCCAAGACTTATCCCGATATTGTGTAGTTGTGAAATGTGCGGAAAAGTAGTGAAAAGTGCGGAAAGTAGTGAAAAGTGGTTTTGATAAAACGGCGCTAAGAAAAAGGACATGGACAATAGAATTAAACTCCTAGTATTATAATCAACATAAAATATATTAATCGGTCATATTTAATGTAAAGTTAGTAGTACTATTTTGTGGACAATGTGTTATTTCAACATTTTTGAGGTAAGAGTATTTTTGGTATGGCCATTATTTTAGAAGGTTTATATTATCAATTAAAAGATGTTAGAGTTTATCTGATAAAAATTGGACCGAAACGTAGACAAGGTGATATTTTAAACAAAAAGTTAGGAGAAGCATCGTTTTTGTATCATCAATATGAGAGTTGGTTAGAAAAATATTTTGATGATGTTGAGAAAGGAAAAATAGTTTCTAGTGATATTCCTTTAATAAAAAATTGTCGTAAGAAGTTTGAGCAGTTATACACTGATATTCTAAATTTATGTCAACACAGTAAAGTAGATACTGAATCAAAGATGGATACTTTTGATTTACGAACGGCATTGAATTTATTGTCTTGTACAGGAGATGACGAGTCAAGTGTAAAGCAATTAATTGACAACATTGAATATTATGAGTCAGTTTTAACAAATGATGAGTGTAAAAATAAATTAATGAATTTTGTCCTTAAAAGTAGATTATCTCAAGCAGCCAAGCTTAAGTTAAAATCTTCATATTCAAGTGTTTCAGAACTAGTAAAAGATATGCGGCGAGAACTTTTGCCCCAAAAATCTGCGGTGGCTATTCAATGTAGGTTACAACAAGCCAAACAGAATGACTTGACAATATCCGAATATGGTAAACTAATTACTGAAATGTTCGTTGACTTGACGGTATCGCAGGCTAACGGTGACAGTAAAAGTTACGATGTATTGAAACCATTAAATGAGAAACTTGCAATCAAAAAATTCGCCGATGGCCTTCGAAACCGCAGGTTGAGCACTATTATAGCTGCGAGGAATTTTAGCTCGATCAAGGATGCGGTCCAGGCAGCCCAGGACGAGGACACACCTTCGACTTCGACTTCGGGAGAGATTCTAGGTATGTCGAAACCTTATAATAATAATTCAAGGACCAATAGAGGTTATTTTAGTGGTGCCCGTAATTTCCGAGGGCGTTGCAACAACAGGTCTTTTTCACATCGAGGTCAAAATCGTCGGCCAGGAAATCAACAGACGGTAAGATTCCAAAATTATTCTTCGCGTGGTCAAAATCGTGGTCGTTTTAACCACCGAATTTTTTCTCAAAGGTCTAGAGGAAATCGATCGTTTAATAATTATAATTCTAACGTGAACGTTTTGAATGAGCAACCGAATAATTCGGGTCAGCCAGTTGATAAACTGGAAAGTAACCAAAACTTAAGCAACTTTTTTCGTGAACAATAATAAACAATGCGACCATTTAATATTGGCTAATGACAGTAATTGTTTTATAAACTTAATGTTATGCAATAAATCTCATTCATTTCTAGTAGATTCTGGAGCTTCTTTATGTGCTATAAAATATAGTGATATTCAGAACTATCATGTGCCTATCCAAAAAGAGAGCATTACCGTAAATGGACTCGGTGGCAAAGTCCGATCGATTGGACTCGTGTACTTACAGCTACAAGTAGGACAGATGAAATTGAATCATAAGTTTCATGTTTTTAGTCAGTTGCCAATTACGGCTAGTGGAATTATCGGCCGAGATTTCTTAAACAAATATCAGGCTCAACTGCACTTTGATAGTAACACCCTTACATTACGCGATGATTTTAAAACTGTTCAGTTACAATTAAAACAAAAATGTACTAGTTCGTTAAACATTGAAGCCCGATGCGAAACTATACATTATATTCAAACGGATTTCAAGGAAGATGTTTTAATTTGTTCATCGGAAATTCAAAAGGGAATATACTTAGCTAGTTCTATCGCCACCCCTGTAAATGGTTGCATACCAGTTCGTATATTAAATACAACCGAGAATGATATTTCTTTAGATATGATAAAACCAAATGTACACAGAGTTAGTGATTACCATATTTGTAAATTTGAAAAATCTTCTAATAGTGCAGACAGGGTAAAACAGTTATTTTCTTCACTGCAATTACAAAATTTAAATGCTGAAGAAAACCGAACAATAGAGAACTTATGTGCAAAGTATGCCGACATTTTTTTTCTACCAGGTGACAAGTTAAGCACTACAGATATTTATACACATTCTATTCATTTAAAATCAGATACCAGACCTATATTTTCAAAACAATACAAGGTTCCGCATTCACAAAAATCAGAGATGGATCGACAAATAAAAAGTATGTTGGAGGACGGTATTATAGAGCCTAGTAACAGTGAATGGTCAAGTCCTGTTTTACTTGTGCCAAAGAAAGTAGATTCTAGCGGTGAAAAGAAATGGCGATTGGTTGTAGACTACCGTAAAATTAATGATTGTATTCAAAACGATAAATTCCCATTACCAGATATTTCAAATATTTTAGATTCATTAACAGGCTGTATTTATTTCTCCCACCTTGACTTATACCAAGGATACTACAACATAAAATTAGACGAAGCGAGTAGAAAATTTACTTCATTTTATTCAGGCCAGTATCAAATGACTCGCATGCCAATGGGTCTTAAAACCAGCCCAAGTTCTTTTTCACGTATGATGACAATCGCAATGGCAGGCCTAAATTATGAGAAATGCCTGGTGTATTTAGATGATTTATTAGTTTTTGGACGCAATTTGATAGACCATAACAAAAATTTGCAAAACGTTTTTGAAAGGTTAAGAACTGTAAATTTAAAACTTAATCCGAAAAAGTGTTCATTCCTGAAGAAAGATATTTTGTATTTAGGACATGTTATTTCAGGTAGTGGAATTTTACCAGATCCAGATAAAATCTATGCTATTAAAAAATACCCCTGTCCAAAAACATCTGACGAAGTAAAAAGATTTGTCGCGTTTATGAACTATTATCGAAAGTTTATACCCAGATTTGCTGAGATAGCTTATCCATTGAATCAGCTATGTAGAAAAAATGTAGCCTTTGTTTGGGACGATAATTGCCAAAATGCTTTTGAACTCTTGAAAGCGAAAATTATATCTCCACCAATTTTAGAATATCCTGATTTAAGTCCAGAAAATGAGTTTACATTGCAAACCGATGCATCGAATAACGCAATAGGTGCAATTCTGAGCAATAAAAACGGCAAGCCAGTAGCTTTTGCCAGTCGTACACTTAATAAGGGCGAGAAAAACTATCCCGTTATTGAAAAGGAATTATTAGCTATTGTTTGGGGAGTAAAATACTTCCGCCCTTACTTGTATGGCCGTCATTTTAAAATATTGACAGATCATAAACCGTTAATATACCTTTTTAACATGAAAGATCCTTCAAGTCGACTCCTTAAATTCAGATTAGTTTTGGAAGAATACGACTTTAATGTTAACTTTGTAAAAGGTTCGAACAATGTGGCTGCAGACGCATTGTCTCGAATATCTATTTCTTGTAATGATTTAAAACAAATGCACGAATGCCTTGTAATGACTCGTGCACAGGCCAGAACTTTAAATGATGTTGATTCTCCGGCTTGTATAGTACCTACTGACGATCAGCCTGATCAACTGAGAGTCGTAAGTACTCATATAAAACCGAAGAATTCAGTAGAATTAAGATTTGTTGACGCAAAAAAGTTTAAGGAATTTAAGAGTAAAGGTACGATTACAGTAGAAAGCAAAGTGTTGTGTTACGTACCAAGTAGAAAAACTATTTACATTAAATATATAGATTCTCAATCGCAAATGACGCGAGACGAGTTTGTGAGGGAACTATATCAGTTTTGTAAAAATGTGAAAGTAGAAGAATTATGTATCGTAAAAAGTAAAGAATATGCTTTATTTATAGAAAAGTTATTAGAGGAAATAAAAAAGAGTAAAGAATGGTCCGGACCACGTGTTTGCATTTTGAGAGATATAATTAGAGTAGAAGATAAAGATGACAGACGTGTAATTTTAAATGATTTCCATCTCTTGCCTAGCAGTGGCCATGCTGGCATGAGAAGGATGTCTAGTAATATTAAAAAGTATTATTATTGGCCAGGCCTTGATGATGATGTAATAAAATTTGTTAGTAGTTGAGATAAATGTCAACGTCAAAAACACTCCATCCCTGTTAGAGAACCTATGGTTATAACAACGACAGCCAATTCAGCTTTTGAAAAAATATTTCTAGACCTAGTTGGACCTCTAGAGACAGATAATGACAATTATTCTTATATATTGACCTTGCAATGTGAGTTAACAAAATATGTTGAAGCTTACCCATTGAGATCTAAAAAATCAGAGGAAGTATCAAAATCATTAGTAAGTAATTTCATACTAAGGTATGGTATACCAAGGGAGATTGCAACGGATAAAGGTACAGAATTTTTATCTAATATTTTTCAGGATGTTTGTAAATTATTAGGAATTAAACAGCTGAACTCTACCGCATACCATCATCAGAGCATTGGTGCCTTAGAGGTAAGTCATAAACATTTGAACTCGTTTTTGAGGATACAGACCGATAACCATCCAGAGGCGTGGAGTAAGTGGCTACCTTTTTGGAGTTTTGCATATAATACGTCAGTTCATTCTGAAACTAAGTTTACTCCATTCGAGTTGGTTTTTGGAAAAAAATGTTCTCTGCCGAGTAATTTAAATAAAAACTATGTAGAACCTATTTATAATTACGAAAGCTATCCACAAGAATTAAGATATCGTATTCAATTAGCACAAAAGGAAGCTAGAGATAACTTACTTTGTAAGAAAAGTCAAAGAAAGGAATCATATGATTGTAAAATTAATCCTATCTCTTATAATGTTAACGATTTAATTTTAGTAAAAAATGAAACAGGAAGTAAATTAGATCCAATATATTTAGGTCCTTACAAAGTAATTAATGATGTATCACCTAACGTAGAAATATTGAAAAATAATAAAGTGTGTGTTGTCCATAAGAATCGTACTAAACTTTATAAATGTAATACCTAGTGTGTAAGTTATTAAGGTTAACCTTTGCACACTTTGTGTAAAAAAAAAAAAATATATATCATAATTTATATTTTTTTAATAGAAAGAGGGGAAGTGTGATGTATCTTTAGTTATAAGCACTATAATCATATATACGTACACGCATGTACTTTATATTCAACCGCATTACCTAATAAATCCAGTTATTATTCGGCACTCATGTGTTTCACTTAGTACTCCCGGCTCCAACCAGTATACTATCTATCGAGAAAGGCTTTAGGCTATAAAACATCACGATTAGCGTTGAAAAAAGCGGGAATATTCCCGTTTTTTCAAATTCCCTCGTTTCGAGAAAAACTAGAATTAAATATTTCATGTTTTTTATTAATAAAACGGAAGAATATGAAAGAAACGGAAAAATACGATAGGAAAAGTATTGATGTTTTTTTTGTGGAATATTTTCACTATTTAGAATGTTTTAACACTCACAGTGTCATATAGGTATTCTTAAAAGATAGAACACAGCCGGGATTCAAACCAGCATCTTTCTGGCTAACCGGGCCAAATGCTCTTCCAATTGAGCTACCGTGCTGTCGGTCCGACCGCGCGAAATTTCTGGTCTGTTATGGATACGTCATTGCGTTACGTCAAACCCATCTTATCATGCAACTGTTTTTTGAGCAAGATCGAATTACAATATTTATAATTGTTTTAAAAATTGGTATTGAAACCCCTTTTTTTCCAATCGTTTTATTTTTTATTTTTCGATACAAACGACTTAAATTTCAATAAAGCTGTTTTTTTTCCCAAGGTTTTTTCCTGATATATTTCAAAGTAACAAACCAATAACACGGTAAAAAGCGAAAAAACATTTCTTTCACGGAAAAAAACGATTTGTTTCTCCGAAAAAAAAAAATTGGTTGCCTGTAAAGTCGGTATACGGGCGAAAGTTTTACGTGACAACGACTTTTTATGTCTGTCTCTCTCGTTCTTACGCGTGCCTCTCACTCGCTCTCAGTGCTGCGCGCGCGGCAGACCGATCATAGTTGAGTGGGAGAGAGACGCAAGGCATTCGGCGGGCCTCTCTCTCGTTCGGTGACTCATCGTAACGTTACCGAGCGTTACACTTTTTCATTAGTGACTCCCAGCCGCAACCTAATTTAAGACGTTGTCACGTCAAAAACAATTTGTTTCTTTCGGAATTTTCAACGCTAATCACGATACAACTTCTTAGAGCAGAGCAACAATGACAAACATGCAAAAACGGGCGGAAAATATTCCTTTTGAGAGCTTCCGTTGCGAACGCAACGTAAACCGTTTAAGATGCATAAATATCATGTATGGCGGAATTGTTCCGCTTTAAATTTTTTACAATAAAATCCGCGACAGCGTATGTCCATCTGATATGGTTTACTTGGTACAAGCTTTTTATAATTTTTATTTGATATAAAATAATGTTCATATTTCAAAGGTTTTGATACACACAGGCATTTATTCGTATCAAAATAAATATAATTAAAAAAAAACATCATCACGAGCATTTCATTTTGAACAAAATTGCCCTTTACATCATTAAAATGCAGTATGTAAAGGTTGACATTTTTCGACTGCATCGATGCTAACGCGCGAGAGCATCGCCACTGCAGCGCTGCTAAAAGTCGCAGTGTGTAAAGGGTCTTGAAGAAGCTATCACAGTTTTAAAATAACTCCCCACCAAAATAATACTCGCAGTTTCAGTAAGAGTACAAAACGCACTTTCGGTAATCGCTATGGTTTCTAGCCTTTTACTTCCAATGAAAATATGTGTACTGCGTTAAAACATTTAACGAAAATGCCAAAATTTACGCAAGCGACGCTACACGCGCAAAGCATCAATATTTTCTAAAATTATTTTTTGTATTTTGTTGTGAGCTCGTGCGTTTGTTGGTGTGTTTGTTGTATTCTATATCCTTAATCAATTAACGCTTCGTTCTTACCTTATTCTAAATAATATTTTTTAAAGGAAATAACGTTTGTTCACTACATACCTGTCTTCCCCTATGCTAATAAGAGATCCAGGTCTAAACGCATATGATTAAAATAATTACATCCTGAACTATTAAAATCCGAGGAGCTTGGGCATCCTAGTGATCTACCAGAATTTTTAAAAGATACCTAATAATATATTTTTTTTACATTTCTTACATTTACTTTCGTTTTGTCTGCCAGACTATCATGTCTGCTAAGTTTACAGCCCTTCCAGGCCCTCCTGCACTTACCGCGCGGGGCATCAAGGTAAAATGTCCCTGGATCAACGTTGGTTAGGTAAATTTGGTACGCAAACGAATATAAAACGGATTCACATTTGACGCATCAGTATATTTTTTTCGACCGTTACGGATCAACAAAAATCTTTAACTAATGTATTTTTTGTTCACGAGTATGTCGGAAAGAGACCGATGCATATCGCTTGTCGCCCCATACATTTCAATCACGGATCAAAGTATATCTGTTGTGCTTGCCGAGAGCCGAAAATACACGCCCAAAAGGTAGATCAACATTTATTCTAACATCGTACTGGATCAACATTTCCATAGAACGGTTCATTATATATATATATATATATATATATATATATATATATATATAGTTATATATAGTATATTTGAAAAAATATATTAAAAAGAGTTCAGCGTAAAAAGAGTTCATGAATACCTTGCTAACGTAAGAGTTGAAAAGTTATTCATAATATTGTAGAGCATGCGAGGAGAGTATTTACATCTATCGATTTTCCGCATTTGATCGAACGTAGTTTCATATTTACATGTTTATATCAACCCCAAATGCGCTTTCCATTCCTTACTTTATTATCCTGGTAAAACAGCGCTTAAAACGATCAAATAAGAGACAGATACGATTCTTATAAAATATGAAATATGATGATGAAATAGGAAACCAAAAATTGCCCATGGGCGGGACTAGAACCTGCAAACTTTTGCAAACCGGGCCAAGGCTCATTCCAATCTAACTACTGGTCAAGTTACTGGTCTCTTATGAATATTATGTCAGCGCCATCTGCCCAACTATTTCTGATTTCTCAAAAACAAGAAGAATACATTTTTAATTCGACTAGATATAGTTAAAGTTTCATCAAAATCGGTCGAGTAATTTTTAAAATATGTGTACATAACTAAAATTTAAAAAAAAGACCGTCTTCAATAAACTGACTAAAAATCTTAAAATAAAGCTCTTCTGTCAGTTTTTTGAGAACTTTTTGCAGGTTGAGGCAGCCTTGACTACTGCCCTTAGTGCTCTCGACGATTATTATACAAAATGCACTAAAACCCAACCCATCGAAGACCGAATCCTGTGTTTTCCACCTACGCAACAGAGAGGCTCAGCGCAAATTAAACATCATCTGGAAGGGAGTGCCTATAGCACACAATGAGTACCCCAAATATTTGGGTATTACACTGGACAGGTCTTTAACCTATAAAAAATACTGCCAGAATACCAAGGCTAAAATTCATGCCCGCAACAGCTTAATTCGTCGTCTTACCTCCACTAAATGGGGCGCGTCACCGGATGTCTTGCGGACCTCCGCTCTGGCCCTGTCGTTTTCCGTTGGCGAATATGAATACGCATGTCCAGTTTGGGGTCGATCTTCTCATACAAAGCTGGTGGATACAGCCTTAAACGAGACTTGCGGAAGTATTACAGGCTGCCTAAAACCCACCCCGGTAGCA
This sequence comes from Pyrausta purpuralis, assembly GCA_963924145.1. NCBI lineage: Eukaryota > Metazoa > Arthropoda > Insecta > Lepidoptera > Crambidae > Pyrausta > Pyrausta purpuralis. Next base: position 4,131,105 of record OZ001653.1, on the reverse strand, counting down.
ATGCTGTATCCACTAGCTGGTATCGCACCTCCGGACATTCGCAGGCGAGTGGCTAGTGGAGTGGAGCGGCGTAAGCAGGAGGCGAGCGCACTTCATCCAATGCACGCTTACTGTACGGTCAGTTAAAGACTTAAAAGCCGCAGAAGCTTCATGAAGTGCGTTCCCCCTCTTGACCACGACCCCTCTACAGCGAGATGTCCTATGGGAGAACGGCCCCTTACCGCCTGCTCCTTTTGTTCCTCCTTCCGAACATCCTCCTGCAGGACACAAATTGCCATGGTCCACCTGGAAGTCCCTTAACAGACTCCGGACCCAAGTGGGTAGATGCAAGGACTCCATGTACAAGTGGGGATTTTCCGACGGAACAGATCTGTCCTGTGTTTGCGGGTTTACACCACAAAAAATGTCCCATTTAGTGTCTTGTCCTGCGTGCCCTGATTCGTGCTTACTAGAAGACCTTATTTGTGCTAACGACAAGGCAATCCACGTCGTCCATTACTGGGCACAAAAAATTTAAGTCGGTTTACCATCGACACGATAAGAAGAAGATTTTTGAAGGCGTTTAAATGCTTAGTTATTTAAAGTATTACATGGTCCAGCTTTTTTGACTCAGGCCGCAGCTTTAGTTTTGTTTAAATATTATGCAAACAAGTAAAAGTACATTTAATATAACCTCGTTCGTCTTTCCTACAGAAAACCAACGATACGTGTAAAGACCACCGCAACGCACCGGTTCGTAATAAACACTCCAATATGGCGTTGATGCATTAGGAACTATAAAATACTGCTTTAGTTTTCGTATTTTAAATTTCATAGCATGCAATTTGCTGGGAAGTGAAGTTAAATTTTTAAATTTAAATTAGCGTTGTGGTTTAGACCCAAATGAAAGAGAACTTAAGCAAAAAAAATAGTCAGGATTCATTTCTAATGTTTGATGAAATCATTTAAAAGGGATGTCCTGTAATTTCAGGATGATTTCAAAGTTTTACACACTGTTTTTTTTTTAATTTGAACTTTACTTTATTATTAACCAACAACAAAAAAACTAAAATAAGACATGCAACATAAAAAATAAACTTAGAATCTACCTACCTATTCTAAAACGAAACCATTTCCTTGCGTTAAGGAGGCTATGATGCTGGCTGCGCTGCCGCGTAGGATAGTAACGCAAGGCGCAAACAAAATCACTTGCAAGTGAGACGTACTTGCGACGCTGAACGTTTTAGGCAACAGTCCTTCTGATTCAGCTTTAGGGGCTGATTCTCTGCGATGGAAGGGAGCCAAAGTATCAACACAAGTTGCATCCCAAACTTAGGTCTGACCCCGTTCCCAGGGAATGATCATGAGGCCATCGGGTCTCTTGCCATCATCACAGACCAAACCACATGGTAACAACGTGAGGTTTCAACGTGTTAGGAACTTTAAAGGTGGCAAGAGCTCTTCTGGTGGCGTCATTAAGGGTAGCCTGACGTAACTCTCATCGAAATCGTTTGAGTTCCACATGAATGGTTATTAATAACTGATTTATCTCACTTTACAAAATATGTTGGTCAACACTTGACGTTAAGTGCAAAAACGGAGCAAGGCAAATAAACGTGAAAACTCAAAGCGACCAAAATCCCAGTCCATCAAATTTGTTCTGCCAACATTCGGAGAGGGCGCTGCGATCGATTTCTTTGTCGGCGTTTGTACGTGTTCTAGTGGGTAGTTTTAGGATTGTGTCGTTATGCGATACAGTTGTTCTGCTTTGAGCTGTTCAATGCCATGGAAAACTTGGATTTTGATAGGCACAGAAATAAATTGGATAGGCCATGGCCTGGACCTAAGAAGTGAATCTAAAATTATATATCTTTTAGGCTTATGTTAAATCAAAGCCTTTAGATCCTAGAAACAATTTCCTGATGAAAAGAATAAGTTCACGTAAACAAAAATGACTAATGAAAAACCGACTTCAAAACCAAAATGCACTAAAAAGTCTTAAATAAACTCTTGAACATTAAAATCAAAGGAATCCATTTTAGGGAAACAATTTCTTTTTGGAGTCGGTGCTGCGACAGGTGAGGCTGAATTTTCAAAGTGATGGCACCGACTCCAAAAAGAAATTGTTTCCCTAAAATGGATTCCTTTGCTTTCAATGTTCAAGAGTTTAAGTTGAAGTCGGTTTTTACTGTTTTAAAGTTAATTTTATTTCTCTATTTTTATAGTTTACAAGAGGAGGGGGGGATGTTGCACCTTATGACTCTGTTCTTTAAAAAGCTACAAACTACCTATCATATGTTCTGTCATTATAATTACTGAACTCCTAAGCGTTAAGGAGTTCCACCATCAGCTCAGCCCCACAATATGTGGACTATCAGACGTAACAACACGTCAACATTAAGATTCAAGTAAAGAAACACTGTACGTGCCTTTAAAATTTGAGGGTTTCCCTCGATTACACCAAGATCCCATCATCAGATCCCAAATAGAAAAAAATGGGACCAACTAGAAGGTACTTCCTCTAAGCAGGCAAAAAAAAATTCGAATCGGTCGACTAACGACTGAGATATGAGGTAACAAACATACAAAAAAAAAACATACAGTCGAATTGATAACCTCCTCCTTTTTTGAAGTCGGTTAAAAATTGTTAAAATACAAATAGAATATTTATGGCACAAGTGCATCTAGCATGAAAATGATTTATTTAATTTATTTAATTTAATCAAACTTTGTATAAAGTTGGACTAAACACCATGTGAGATTGTCTATCATTCATACCTTTGGGATAAATGCAATTTATGTGGCTGAGTAGTGGATCGTATTTTAGACTCTAATCACCAATAATAATAGCAAATACAAAAACGAATGGCTTTCTGTTGAATACTATAGAGAAACTGATAAAATCAGACACGTTTAAACCTAGAGTGAATCTTCAAAATGGATCCAACCGATCAGCAGAGTTAGTTGCCAGAGAATAATGTATGAAACGGTCTGATTTACCCACTTTAGTGTCGGTAACTGAATAGGCCATTCGTTAGTTTTATAGCTTCTTAGTATTTGCGGGGATTTAAAGTAGACGTTTAGTATTGTACTAATATCTTAGAGTAATGAGGCTCGCTTGATTCCCGATCTTATTGGGTTGGCATTAAAACTGCTTTTACTGTTTTTTTAAGTTGCATAAGAATAAGAGCCAAGACTGAAGATTTTAGTGTCAACTATGTGGCTGATTTATGGTGACGACGTTAAAAAATCTGAACAGCAACAGACATAAGTAACTTTCAGTTCTACGACTTATGATAAACTAGATCATGCATTAAAATAGGGTTAAATAAACCTGTTCGCGACGGTATATTGTTTTATTTTTCTGTATATCATAATACCTAAAGCCTTTTTCACAATGTCTTTATAAGATATGAATTATTCGTTGGTTGTGCTTGTTTGTCGATTCTGAAACAAGCCTTAAGAAACACTGTTGGTCATCGGTACGGCATTTTTTTTAAGTATGAATGTTTTGTACATATGTTTTTTTAATACTTTTTCTCTTTTTTGGACCAAACTCTCTCTAGCCCAAATCTAAAATACTTTTTCCTAATTTTCATTATATACTGATCTTTTTGGGCTTCGATCCTATTCAAAACAGCGATGACGTCAGAGATAAGTCAATATCTTAGATAATGCGTGTTGTGAGCGTTGAAGAGTAGGCCCTGACAAGTTTGCTGGAGTCGACTTGTGCAGAAACTTGGGGCGGGGGTTGGTCTAAGTTATAAGGTATTGCAGTTTTTAATAAATATACAAATATATGCACTAGATATGTGGTTCTAAAATGAGTACCTAATGCCATTGAATAACAGCACAAAGTAGACTGACAAGATAGACAGACGACCTTGTGAATACAACACATAAACACAAATGCATACCGCTTGCTTGTGATGATTGGACAAAATGAAACAGGTGCCAACAAAAAAATATTTTATTTATATTACATGTGCATTTTAATCATTCATTGATCATTAGAGGTTGTTAATATTATCGCATTTTTAAATTCAATTTTAATATTTTGTTTTTATTTCTTACGTAAGTAATCTGTTTCAAAAGTAATAAAAATAAACCAAAAACGAAAGTAAATGAATGAATTCGAAACATTTTGCAAACATTAAAATGAATTTAACGCGTGAATACCTCGCAGCCCCATTCCAAATTATGCGGTGCTAAACTATCACACGGAACTTCGCAAATGCAATTTCAGGCTGACATTTATGTAAAAATACGAGCAGTCACGAAGATAAAAACTCCTTAATTAAATTTCTGGTCGCGTAACTTATGATTTGGACCGCGGTCCACCCCTGCTGAGTTTCGGCAACTTTCGCGAAATCGCGATCAGTTTAAGGGTCTCGATTCTCAAGTAAGAGGTTAAAAGTGGTAAAGAGGAGCTGGCAAAACGGTTCCAGGTATATGTATAATAAACGGTAGTTAACAGATACATACTTCGTGGATTAATCGCTGAAATCGGTGAGTTTGCGTATACCTGAAGAAGCAGTAACGTTAATGTGATAATGCTATGATAATGTTGAAGTATTCCATTCAACTCGCCATCTTATTTGACTCATTAGCATTAGATACACTGCACCAGCTCTTAAAGACTGAATCGGAATAATTCTCTAGTGTTTGCGAAACGTTTTTTTCTTTTTTAACGGAGAACGACTCATCCGTAAATTTCTTCGGAAAATCAGGCATTCAATTCTTCTCGCGAATACACTCTTTCCTTCGCAAATATTGCTCGGTGGCATTATCAGCTGGCTTGAATTATTTATGTGCCTTAATTTTTTAAGACGTCTAGACTCATGAATAAATTGATATTTTTGGCAAAGAAGTTTTTTAAGAGAAAACATCGAGTGATTAAAGTTACATTGTAGAATTTTTATATTTTATAACTGACTAAATTCCAAAATGTGTTTAAGATATTTTCCTCATCAATCTTTAAAATTTATTTCTGATTGTGTGTACGTACATTTATTGAATCGTCTTTTTTGTACTATTGATTGCAAGGAATGTCATCAGAGTTTCTTAAAGACGCGATATCTTGATGAGGATGTAAAAAAAGATGTTTTTACGATCAGGTGTTGTAAATAATATTAGATAATAATACGGAACAGAAAGAACGCATCATACAACTCAATATTCGAAACGTAATCAATAAAACAAAACCCTATCGCTGCTACCAAAAAAAAGTGAAAATCTCGGCAAAGTTAAGGTCCAAACCTAATTATGAGAATATAAGCACTCACCAAGTATCGGCGCTGCGGTGTCTCAAGTCCTCTCAAGTTCCATTACCCGGAGGACCCTCATACGACCTCCTACAATTACAATGGCCTTCTTTGTGCGCCGATGACGGGAATTAATTGTCAATCGAGCCTTAATTGACGGAATCAGGAACACGCACGCAATGATTGATCGAATGAGATGCGAAGACAAAACGCTGATGTTAACAGATGGTTGTCACGGATTGACAATGACGCACTATTTGTGGATAGAATTGATTTGTTATGAGTGTCGAAAGTTTCCAGTAATTGAAGCGATAAAAAAGGAGTGTCAGTTTTAAAGCCTAGACATAAGCATAAGCATCTACATAAGTAAGAAAACTATTTTAAAAGTATATGCGATTTAATGTAAAAAATGTTAATTATCTACCGAACAGCATGTCAAAGTAATTAATGTGGTATGAGTATCTCATGAAGTTGTAATAAGGGTTAGTTTTCAACAAAAAATACAACCTGATATACAGGTAATTGTATTATATTAAAACTTTAAATAACTGCAGCTACGAAAAAAAAGATACTTCCACTTTTGATAAGCCACCGTAACCCCGTAGTGTTGAAATCATAGGTTTTGAATCTTAACGATGAGTCACAGTTTAAAATTAAGGTACCTTAAAAAAACTTTAACTAGGTACCTCAAACTAAAAGTAGTCACACTCAAAAACAAGTCTCACATATCTAGCTACATCGTATTATAAAAATGTGTGCCAACTATTTTCTACTTGTATCTATCGCAAAAAGCGGAACGGAAAACAACAGGGGATCCGAACAAAAAATTCGTACCACCGCGAAAATGTCCGTTCCAATGTATTCCGCCCCACTAGTTATATTCTGATAAATGATTGCTGTGATAAACTGCTCGTGTAAAGCCGTCCTTTGTTTTTGTTCTGTTATAAGATAGGAATATGCATGTCTGGATTGCTGACAGTTTAACTGTTGGCAGAGGGTCTTCAGATGCGCGACACATGCTTAATATACCTAAGGAGAGGACATAGAGTGAAGACAACAGGCAAAACGAATTCTTTTATAAAAAATAGTAGGAATTATTATCATTTTAGTCAGGCACCAAGATTTTAGATACAATGAAATTGTTATCGACGGTTTAGAAAAAAATATACAAGTTGAATTTATTCTGTAAAGAATAATATAGGGTCTTACAAATTAACTGCATTCCTTCTAGGGGCCAATTCTGATCCATTGGGATTTCTATGTTGGTTCCATACAAAAAATTGATGTATGAATGCAGTTGATTTTGTTAAACTCTGTATAACTACTTGTCCCACTGTAGAAAAACAGTTGGGTAGATGGCGTTGAAATCCAACCACTAGAGACCAGAAATTTCGCGCAGTCGGACTGACTGCACAGTAGCTCGATTAGAAAGAGCTTTGGCCCGGTTAGTCAAAGGTTTCGGATTCTTATTTCATCTTATAAGAATTGACATCGGACCATATAGATATTACAGCTACAGTACTCGCAAAGAATACTAGATAGTAGATACTACAACATCCTACTTCATTACATGGATGATAATATATATTTTTATCCATAGATCCTACTATTTCTCAGAACACACTGTGACTTTTAGCATTGATGCAGTCACGCGTTTTAGAAACACGCGACAGTTCAAGATATATTTATACATTGTGAATTAATTCTATAAGCAATAAAATATTTTTTACTATGATATGTGTCCATTGATTTTACTTAGACCCTTAAACACGCAGCGATACAGTCGCGATACATCACCGATACAGTAGCGACGCTAACGCACGTTAGTATCGATGCAGAAGCTGGACATTGACAAATTATGTAGGTAATGTATTTTGGTGACTGCATCAATACTAAATCGGGTTAGCATCCATGCAGTCACGCTTCTGCATTGATACTAACGCGCGACAGCATTCATGCTCAAAAGTCGCAGTGTGTAAGGGGTAATAAAGTCGTCTTAAAACTTTTGTAAAACGTAAGCTTTTTACTAGAACAGTTAAGATAAATTCTTTGGAAAATTAGTCAAAATTTATTGCTTCGGTATTTAAGATTAAAAGAGAATCCACAGGTTTTAGCGACGTCTCGAGTTTTATTTCTACGAGTTGTTCTTATCAGCGGTTTTAAATCGTTGCCAAGATTTATCGTTAGAAAATACCGTATAATGTTGGTACTGTGACAATGGCAACTTTTTTTGTTGCTAAAAAATTACTAAGTTTTATTTAAAAAAAACAGTGATTGTTTAAAACAATTTTCAGGTACATGGACATCTAGCTTAATATGATTTTTCTATGTCCGTCTGTCCATTCGTCTGTCCGTCTTGACAAAGCATAATTAAGTTTAAACAACTGAAACTCGTATGTTGAATCACCTAATTTTGCTAAACCTGCAACCTGAATCTGATTCCTTGCTGGAAAGTGAAAATTTAAAAAATATGTTAATTGTTTTCAGTAAATCAAATCAATCATTTTAATTGAAGGGCAAAATTTACGCATAATTAACGATTACATTGTTGTATATTTTTATCGCTTATATTGTTATCACTTTGAATGGTGCCACTTATAAATGTGCGTAAATTGGAATACCAATATTTTGGCCTGCCCAGCCTGTAAAATGGTCGTTAAACGCTGCGCACGCGTTATCTCTTTATCGTTATCATGAGTTTACTCGATAGCAACAACGGTTTTCGACGACGACGGAAAATTACAGTTCAGTCAGTGGCCGCTAGAGACGCTGTGCAATTTTCCATAGACTTTTTTACGTCGTCGCTAGCGAGTACAACCGTCGTAAACTCATGGTTACGGTACTGCACTATTAGCTTTTTCAAATTTGCTGGTTCAAGCGCAGGAGAAATAAACGACCAGTTTTAAAGGTCACTTTTTTAAGGTTCCGAAGTCAACCTTATAGTTCCGCAATGTCTATCGGTCTGTTCGTCCTTGGCTCAGGTCAGAGACCTAACGCTGATAGTACATCAACGCGTTCCGATACACGATACCGATACAGCATAATTATTAAGCAAATTTTGCATGCTGCATGCAAATGCGTTGGTGGCGTACAAACGGCTTTCGTACTAAAAACTAAAATTAAACTGACTAAATGCTGCACTAGACTCGTTGCCTTAATAAAAGTTTCCCGACTTATTTTAAAACTAGTCCATCTATGTATGAGTCAGTGTTAGTATACACAATTCAATTTAATGAATTTTAATAAATGACCATTAACGGTGTAAAACCCTCAGGTCAAGACAACGGGTATTCTTATGTGATGGCAACATATTCAATGGAACCAAATCAATGTGTTTACGAAGTAGTGGTCCCAGACTATGTGAGTAGAAGCCTAGAAGGATTATATAAGATAATATATAGAAGAGTTATCTAAAGACAAATAGAACCAACATAAATCTTTGCTGGTGTCCAGAAATAGAACTTGATATTTTCATTTACTATAGGGATGTAAGGGAGCTTGACCAAGACCTAAAGCTCCAAGCCAATCTCACCTTCAATTCACTCGACAGATTAGCAAAGAGAGACTCTTTTACTAGCCGTTATTCCATCATTTAAGGTCATATCTTTTAGTCTTTCTGCGCCAGGCCACCAGGACGCTCTGTTCGGGTCGTCTTGGGTAATAGCAATCTAAAAAAAAATAGTAATTAATGTCTGGTAAAATGTTCAATACTTGAATTGACGTTCTTACTAGTTTTCAGTAATCTGTAATTACTTAAAAATAATTGGTTATAACTTGTTTTAATTGAAGGGCACAATATACGCACCATTAACGATAACATTGTTCAATTTGTTATTATAGCATTGAAGAGGTTACTTATGAATTTGCGTAAAATTGTTATTTAGTATACTACCACCCATGCCACAATATGGCTGGAACTTCCTGCACTCACGTCATCCTTGTGTTTCTAGCGCTCTCAACATTGGTTACAGCAGAAGAGAAATGCGCTCTCGTATTCAAAGGTAATATTATAGTGACCTCTATCCATATGTCTGTTTGTAACCATCACGTTAAATGAATTAATGTTTCTTGTAAAAACTCTCAGGTTTTGACAATGAGCACCCTCATGTACTAGCGCCATTTTCAATGGATCCCAACCATTGTGTTTATAAAGTGGTTGTTCCGGACTATGTGAGTAGCAACAATGATATTCTTAGGAAAACCCTAAGTATTTCATCCTGACTGATGATGATATACGGCTACCTAGCAATGTTTGTGAGCTTGATAATTGCTAAATAATGTCAATTTAAGGGAAAAATTACAGCGGACAGGTTACTTATAGAAAATAATTGAGGGCCGTTGAAGCAGAAAACTTCTAGACAGGAGACCGTTGAATCAAAGACGCATAGCAAAACCATGTACCTACAACGTTCACCGTAAATATAGAAAGACGATCTTGTTAAACCCACTTGCAACTAACTGGTCACGATAGAAGACTATGGGTGCGGTAATGAAAATAAAGTGAAAGAAATAAAATGTCATTTTTAAATAAAATTTCCATTACTGCAGGTTTGTACAACTCCAAACGGTGCTAACAATCTCGGTGTGGGCGTGAATGCTTGTGAGCCGGACTCTCCACCCTTCGTAGAAATCTACGATGACCTGAAATACGTATGGGTGTATCGTTCCGACTGTTCACATGATGAGGGTCGGATTTCTGTGACCGTGTATTGCAAGAACGACACACTGGGGCGTATAGGACGCCAAGTATGAACGGTATTAAACAAGTCTTAAGAAGATCCACCGATTTGGCCCGTGCCAGGCTAACACTACCCACCAATGATCATCGGGTCATACCAAGAATAGAGTGATTCAAAAGATTAAGAATCTTTGACTGAAATCTCAGGTGTATTGCTTGTTTTTTTTTTTTGTTGCGAATTTTAAAATAAATTAGGCAGAGATTAATATAATCCATAAGTACCTACCTATTTACAATATAACGGTAATAAGTACATATATTTGTATGTTTCGGTTATAATTCGCAGTCAAAGGAATCAAACAAATCGCATTTAATGATGAACTGTTACCGATACCGTGAAAATATCAATATTATTAACTCAAATGCAAAAATAAAACTCCGCCAAGCCAATAAACAAAAATTACAAACCGATCCATCACACGAAAGTGCCTATGGATGGAGGTACATAGAAAAAATCTCCAAACGCTTCATCTTAATCAGCGTTAGCATAACAAGCAATTTGAACAAACTTCGATTCAGTAACATAAACTCGATTCATCTGCTTACACAGTGAAGTATGCAAACGCGCGTAACTCCGAGATGCAAATCCAACACATAGTTACGGCTTTATTCGAACTTGTCTTAAACTTTTTAGGGTTCCGTATCATATTACTACAAAACAAATTGTGTGTGTGTTTGTTTAGTGTAGAAATTTATCCACCTCTAGATCGCCTTCGCTGTAATCAGCTAATGCTGATGAAAACTGCATTGGTAGAGTCAAAATTACCCGGCAATCTAAAAGCTGTAAAAAAAAACAAATACGTACCTACATTTTGACCAAACTTGATTTTTCAGCTTTACTTAGTACATTATTAAAAGGGCTTTCCTCGTTTGGTAAAGTCTTCATGTGTAAATTCATTTCTATAATCAATCAATACCTAATAAATTCACATAAAATTTTATAATGAGGTAGTTGTGTCTCGAAAAGCTGTAAATTAATGCGGCGAATTATTTTGATACAGAATTAAAAAGTGACAGACAAATTCATAGAAAAGTGATATTTATACATTTAGTGCTATTAATAAACCTTCGTATAAACTCATAATGTTATTTTTTTCCCAAAAGTTGTCTGGAAGAGATCGCTTATACATTCCCTTTAAACGAATTAGTGAATAACCTATGTAATGTGGCATAAAGAGTTATCTTAGAAGAGTTATTTTATCTTTCTTTTATAATATTTTCTTATCGTCACGACGAAAATTTTTATTAATGTGATCATATTTCAAACGTAAATATTCTAATTGGACTGGAAAAAAAGGATTTTGCAAAGGCTCACTAAGAGCGTTTATACACGTCCTAAGAATAAGCTGCGCAACAAATTCAGTCAGTATTGTACGGAATCATATGACGACGGTCTCTAAACATGGAGTCCTTCGATTCACAGTAAGCCCCATTTTTCTAATGCATAAAAGAGAGGGAATTTAATTTGCGAAGCGAAGAAGCCCCGACGGATGCGTAGTTCGGAGCGTTGTCCAAGATTACAAGATTACAAGATTAGTACAAAACGTACTACTTTCTGAACCGATTAGTACGAACGTTCATTCCTTAGAAGTATTGGGAGAAGGAGGTAGGGTAACTCCACATATTGGCTTGTATGACTTCAAAGCAACAAGTTAAGGGAAAGTAGGTAGGTTGTTAGTGTGTCTTGGAATGCATGGAACTAAATAGATTTATTACAAGGAGTGCACGAGTTTACTAACTAGCTGGAAGTTTGTTCGGTCTTTTCAACAGGTTCAATTTGATATTGTAGTGAATTTATTATTTTGACACAAATGAAAACACTCAAAATAACTAAATAAGGGTACACACCCTTATTTAGTTATTTTGAGTGTTTTTACTGTTTGTATTGAGTACTAGAGCATAATCTGTTTGCTGTACTTTACCATCGGTTATGCAAAATAAAAAATAGCGAGATCTGCTAAGGGTCGATATTCCAAACTCTTGCGAAAGATTTTGGTTCCCGATGATTGTCATATTATACTTAAAACTCAGACGATAAATGCTCAGTTTTTTTTTGGTTATCGCTATAATAGAGGTAGAGACGTAATGGTAGCGTTCGACTTATACAGCGTGTTGTTTTGATTAGCAATGAGCCACTCAAGGGTGGTTTTATAAACGATACTGATGCCAAAAACATTCCTTTTTTAAATGGAATACCAGAACAATTCATTATTGCGATACTAGCGGGTGAGTCAAAACTACAAACACTAGGGCGCCTCTTAGTAGCTTAGTAGCTACAGCTTAGTATTTCGTAGATACGCGCAAGCTACGCGTGAGGGTGCCAATTTTTTCCGTCCGTTTGGATTTCTTTAGAATTTTGTAAAGAAGTTTTCTTTAATAAAACGTACATATAATTTGAAGATACTATTTTTTTAGAATAAACATAAGTTATATTATCATCCCTGGGTTGGATGTCACTGACCATAACAACACCCTGTTGTAATGATTTACAAGTACGTTTGTACAGAACAGTCGACCTAAAACTCCATTGTATGTGATTTTCATAAACATGAAGTATAATAGAATTTATGCGCATAAAGTGAGGCAAAAGTAATTAAACCTGTACGTTTGGGGAACTATGCTACTAATTTAAATTATAATTAAGCTGGCAATGTTAATAAGATGACCCCGGTATGTTGGGATAAACAAAGGAATTGTTATGGGAACTAATTGTAATGGGAAAAAGCTTGTAATAGAGGGGGATTTGTTTTAGAGCGCTTTCACACTAAAGCGACTTTAGAAGCGCGACGGTCGCGCGACAGCTGCGCTGCTGATAATTCATACATAAAAAACAGCAGTAGGCCACGGTAATATTATCTATACAGTAGTGTAACTCTGCCGTATTTTTGAAATAAATGCTAGCGCGGTACGTAAACTTGCGATAGGGTTGCCCACCTCCAGCATTTTTTTAACAATTGCTTACTTTGTGTTTCCATTTAGTTGAGTGATTGTAAATATAAAAATCTTTGTGAATAGAAAAGGAAATGTTCAATAAAAATGCGTTTTTACATTGGTAGTAAAGTAAAGTTATGCCTGTAACATCCCTCTGCTGGGCAAGGGCCTTACCTTAACTACGAGGTAGTTTGAGCCATACTCCACCACACGGGCTCAGTTCGGGTTGGTAGGGGTTTAAGATTGATTAAGCTCAATAGAAAATTCAGTAAAATTTAATCATATCAATAAATCATCCTTCTATTAGCCATTTTAAGCTAAATATTAAAGTTAGGTAGTTCAGTTTTATTATTGTTTGCAATAATCAGCAAAATCTTAGTTTTATTTTCGATTTTTAAAATTGGGTGCTTGCACTATTGTGGTGCAAGCACCCAATTTGACGTAATACGATATCATGCTAATTATAATAAGGTAGAATTACAAGAAACAGACTTCAGACAAAGGTCTTGGCATTCAATATTATGCAGCGATTTTAATTTTAACAATTACTCCAAGTGAAACTCTATAGATAATACACAGAACAACTTCTATTTACCCGCTATACGCGCTCTGTAGGTTTAAGCCCAAAAAAAGTACAGAGCCTAAAAAACAAAGGCATTTTAGCTCAAGAAAAGACACCAGGCTCCGAAAAGGGCATGGAAGACATGATCTGAATTAAACCAGCAAAAACAGAACCGAATAAGGGCAAGCTGTAAACTCACTGCCTTAAATTTAGTTTGGACGTGACAGACATAAAATTTGCTAAGTACGTGAAGTATGTTGATCCGCGGGGGTATTAGATAGCTCGGTCTCTTTCGCCTTCTTAAGGCTTCTACGCATACAACAATGCCGACATCTACTGATAATAATATATTACGTGTACATCAGTGTCAGTGAAAAATGATATTATAAATTCAAATACTTGAATGACGTCATTAACGGCTGCAATGGAAAAACCTCCGTCGTCTAGTCTTAGGGTACGATTATTGGGCTTGATAACCTAAGGTCTTGATTTCGACCCCTAATGCAGTCGTTGTGGGTTGGTATAATAGCAGCCCACAAGTCAAATCTATAGGCCTATCCGAATACAACAGTGCCGGCACCGTGCCGACACGTGCCGGTCAATAACTTATCCATCAGTGTTAGTGAAAAAGATAGAGTAGCATACATCTTGTACGACGGTATCCGCACTCGTCAGTAAGTGCACCTTCATATTAGTGGGACAACAGTGCATCTCTGTAATGTGAAAGGCTTACTGCTGTCATTTTTTGTATGAAACTGACAGCAGCGCGTCTGCCGCGCGACCGTTGCGCTGCTAAACTCGCTTAATTGTGAAAACGCTCTAAGTGCGCCTTCATATTAGAGCGACAGCAGCGCGTCTCTGTAATGTAAAGGGCTTACTGCTGTCATTTTATGTATGAAATTGACAGCAGTGCGACTCGCTTAAGTGTGAAAGCGTTCTAACAGTGATCACTGAACGTCACTGTCACTGACGAATGCTAATAGCGCTTTTCATTGCAGCTGTTAATGACGTCATGAAAGTATTTGACGGCTTAAACCAGCATTCAGAAGCGCTGACAAAAAATATAGATGCTTCGTTCGCAATTTAACATACAAGCGCTTGAAGTAGCTACTTGCCTCTGGTATACAACATATGAATTGCAATAACATTGCAATTGTGTAGGGGTTACCTAATAATCCTGTTAAGAGGAGAGGACACTGTTTTATGGTTGGATGATATTTTACGACCTCTTTTTCTTGGGGTCGGTATAGCTAGTAAACATTGGTAGCTACTTAGTTTTGGGGAAGGATATTAATGTGCATTATTTAATGTGCCATTAAAATAACTGTTACTATTAGTAATTGGTCTACCAGCAATTTGTGTAACATAATAAGTAAGTAAATGGTTTTTGGCATAATTATTGAGGTACTTACTTATTTATCTCAAACAGATTGAGGCTTATCTTTATATTAAACACAAACAGTGCAAAGTTAAAAATCAAAAGTTAATAAAAACGTAAACTAAAGAATAATAGTGTAAAGCGAGACTGGTATTCAAATATTTTAATTAAATCTCCAAGAAATAGCACTCGCTATCAATTTTATTCCAAAAACTTTCTCGTTTGTTACGAATTCATTTGATTGTAGACCTCTTTAGCTTAACAAGAGTTTTTAAACACTCCGAAATCTTTCCTCATCGAGTAAAATGAAGGAGGAATCTTAACAATCCATTTTGTGCTCAAAGAGAACGTTCTGGAAAAAATCTCAACCCTGCTGCGTTGTTGTAAGCAATTCTCGAATTACAAACCATTCCGTAAAAGTGGAGTTAT
The DNA here is from genome assembly GCA_963924145.1 of Pyrausta purpuralis. NCBI lineage: Eukaryota > Metazoa > Arthropoda > Insecta > Lepidoptera > Crambidae > Pyrausta > Pyrausta purpuralis. Next base: position 4,115,824 of record OZ001653.1, on the reverse strand, counting down.
CTGGAGTTATCACGGTCGGATTTTATTCGAAAACTTTCTGCAATCGCTGATTATTGGAAGTTAAAATTTTCTTTTTGTTGCGTCGCGGATCGGTCACGGAGGCGTGATTCTGTGCGAAAGGGCTGAACTTGGTATACAGTTTTATTATGTTTTGGTAAAAATTTGGCAAACTTTCCCTCTTGACAAGAACCGGGCGAAGTATCAACGGAAAGTTCCCGAACGACCCGAAAAACTTTCGATGTTTTTCCTCGGAATCAGAAATATGATGGATACAAATGTTCGTATTTTGTTTCGAGCTAAATTGATTATAGCGCGAGATAATCAGACTGATCCCGGCGGGTTTCATAAATTCTTGGTACTAATTTGAAAGTGTAAAATATGTGGATTCGTCTGGCGTTAATGAAAGTTATAAATAATGCGATGAGATTCGCAAGACAAAATTAGATATTTCGTTTCATATTTTTGAGATCGTACTTTGGAATGTTTGAATAACAAATTGCTACTTACTTTTGAGCGTAAGAAGGTACTAATATTATTATATACGGAATACACAAACATAATGTACTTATTCGTAGATTGGTATATCTGACAGCGAGTCTAAGTGGAAGTACTAGTACGAATTATATACTTGAAAAGATCTCTAACCGATTTCAAAAATAAGAAGGTAATTTTTAATTGAATCAACGACTAATGAGTTTTAACTGCCACAGTGGCATTTGCACTTCAAAGCGACGGCTGCGCCAATAGTTCGATCCCTGGGTTTGGCCAAAAATATGTACCTGGGGGTTTCTCCACAAATTCTCAGGGCAGCCCGGAGATTGGATGTTGGCGGTGTTGCACCCCCGTGCCTCGGATAACACGTAAAGCCGTTGGTCTTGCGCCTGATCTTTTTCTAGTCGTGTCATATTGCTTTCCCATCGGGCTATGAGAGTGAAAGGAATAGAGAGTGCACCTGTGTTTGCGCACACACTTGTATGTGTGTGATATGTCCCGCGTGAGTTGAATATAGTTGGAGATAATAAATATTCATTATTGCACAAATAAGAAAAAATATAATAAATCAGACAAATCACAAGCGATCGAGTGTTTATTAAAGGTAAAAAGTGGTGCGTAAAATGGCTTAACATTTTAATATTAAGAAAGATAATACTTCGAGATAGTTTAAAATAATAGATATTGTTTTAAAAAAAGTAACATATAAATAACCGTAAATTAAAAAAATATTACCTCAGCACTTTGGCTAAATAAATATTACCTGTAAATACCTTTAAATGAGACTCACTCGAACCTAAAGGCAAACTGTGTAAATTGTTTTGTAGGACTTTGTTTATAAAAATGTACCATGTTGTTTTCATCATAAATAATAATTATCATAATAAATGCAATGCAAAGATGAATCCAAGAAAGAATGTCAGTAAAGAATACTCCCTCAGTCTATCAAAGCGAAAGAGAATGCGCTTTTTCTCTAGCTTTGAACACAGAAAGGGACTGAGATTTTCAGATATGCAGAGGTAGGGAATTCCACAGTCGAACGGACTGGACATTGAACGACTGTGAGTAGTATAGGGAGAGAAGGGGGGAAAAGAAAGGTGTAGTCTACGGCAAGAACTCATGTTAACCTGGTCTTCGGCGGATGCAAGTGGAAACGTTCCTTTAGATATGGGAGAAATCGTGGATTGTAAAAGACATTGATCAACAGGTTAGGGATGTGAAGGTGATTTAATAGTAAGTTATTACATAAAGCATAGAGTCTAACCTTGTTCTTTATGTTTATTGCTTGTAAATTTAACTGTTTTGAACTTAGTAAAGTGCTCACGATTTCACAAAAAGTTTCAGTTAAAAGATTGTTAATTTATATTATCATGCACCCGGACATTTCTACAGAAGGGCACTTTTTTTCTCAATTCGGTGGTTGATTTTTAATTTGGATTTTGTAGTAGTTTAAATAATAAAAAATGAAGTTTACTCCATCCTGAAACATAAAATAACGATTTGCCTAAATTTTGTTGATTGATCTATGAGAAAAGTTAGGCTCCGAATTGAGAAAGCACCGAATTGAGAAAACGATGCACCGAATTGAGAAAATGAATCACCGAATTGAGAATAGATGCAACATTTTCTAATGTATTGTATTGTATTGCATTCTATTGTGTATATATAATGTATTTGGATCAAAATAAAAAAATACCTAAAGCGTTATGTTAACTGACTGCTGGTCTATCGGTTTAATAGTTTATGTGCCTATCTATATCAATAATTCTTTGTAATGTTAATAATAAAAAAAAACTGATCAACATGTTTATTTTTCGATATAACTAATAATCAGTCTTGTTTTTAAAACTCAAACAATTTAAACATTACAATTTTCAAAGAGGATAACTCAATACTATTTATTATCGATATATTTATATCTTTATTGTTTTATATATTTATATTGTCTTTTTATCTTTATTGTATATATTTATATTTTATTCTTATCCTTATTCTTTATTGCTTTACTGAACGAAAGGTCAAATTCACCACATGATAGTATCTAGTTACGTATCGGGAGCCGGGTGGGGAGTTTTTAAAAACTAACTAAATTAATTAAAATTAAAATGCGAGTAATGTCTGCACCGATTCGAAGATGATTTATTACTGGCTAACTAATTCTAAATACAGGCACGGGCCCTTGAGGCTGAAACGGCTAAGTCGATAATAAAATACACGAGCTTGCCCTTAAATATGCTGAGGCAACCCTAATCTAAGACAGAAGGGCGAGGGAGTTCCATGACTAGGTACTTGGTGCAGCATGTTTGTTAGTAAATAATGTCTTCATAATATTTTGTTACATATAATATTTAAATTCAATTAATCACATAAAATATTTTATAATAATTTAATATTTAAATACAATTAATCTCATAAAATAGGAAATTGAATATGTTACGTACGTTCGTAATACAATATTGTTGAATTGTTAATTTGTCAATTTTAAGACACTTATTAGTATTTTTGTACTAAGATCTGTAATTGGCCATACCCAATGTATTAAAACGTGAGTTATAGCAATGCATTACTAAAGCAAAGGCGGTTGAGATGGCTTGGACACATGCACCGCATGCACATGCATGGAGGCTTCTCGGCTACCTAGGCAAATCCTTATAGGACAAGTTGCATTTGCGAAGCGAAATGTAGGAAGACCTTTGTTAAGATTTAAGGATTGTGCAATGCGATACATGCTCACGTTTAAGGAAAAATGGAAAAAGGGAAAGCTTTGCCAATGACTGCGATGTATGGAGGAAATTACTAGCGGAGGGTTGCACATCACACGACAAGGCATGGTTTGAGTCTCTCGCCGAGACTCAAACCATGTTGCCCGGGATCGCAGCATCACTTCCTGATCTATGCCGCTCAATCGCTGAGACGGCATAGATCAGGAAGTGATGCTGCGATCCCGGGCAACATGCAGTTTAAATGCCGAGTGTGTGACCGTATTTGCCGTTCGCGTATAGGGCTCTACAGTCATGAAAGACATTGTAATAGACGCTGATTGAATCATCTGTAAAGATGGATCAAGGCCCATGTATGTATAGCAATGAATGTGCTGTTGATTTTCTCGATAAACAACAATAATCAACAACAACAATTAGCTAAATTAATAATATAAAAGTAAAACCTCAATTCGGTGTAAGTTTTCTCAATTCGGTGCACCATTTTCCACGGAATTGAGATCCATGGAATTGAGAAAATAACACAATACACCAAATTACCCAAAAATGTTATGAGTTACAGTAATTTCTACTAAACCTAACGATAGAAAGCTGTTAAACACTCAATAGTTTAAGCACATATGTCATAAAATACTTTAGATACATAATCGAGGTGGCACACCGATTTGAGAAATTACCCTGTACCAAAAACACCGAACGATTTCGTACCTTTGAAAATTGCTCCTGAGTGCTACAGATCTCCCGTTTACACTGTTCGTCCGCTCGGGCGATAGAGTTGGGCAGGTAAAAAAAGAAAATGGTAAGTAATGAAAAATACGGTAATTTATGGTAAAAAATGGTAAAATACTCGTAATTTACCAAATAGCGGTAAAATACTCAGTTGCTATATTTATTTATTTTATAATTTGTGCATGATTAAAGCTTTAATCCAAACGGTTGCTGGCGGTATTGATGGTAGAAAAAACTTCAAAAATTGATTATTTTGTACGTTACTTGGGTCACCATATAAAACAGAAAACAAATATTCGTGCGCGTTGCGTAAACTATTATATGGCATTTAACATTCGCACTCGCTTGTCTGGTTATTGACGAAACGTTCGAGGAAATATTCGTGCACGAGAGCTGACGCGAGCTTGCTGTTCACATTGATGTTCACACATCATCATCATCATTATCAGCCAAAGGACATCCACTACTGAACATATGCCACCCCCACGGTTTTCCACAGCGACCGGTTGTGAGTGGTCTGCATCCAGTTTGATCCTGCAATCTTTACAAGGTCGTCTGTTTATCTTGTCGGTGGACATCCCCCGCTGCGCTTTTGGTCGAAGGGTTTCCAATCTAGAATTTTTCTGCCCCAGCGGCCATCAGTTCCCTGCTATGTGCCCTGCCCAAGTGCCCACTGCCACTGGAGCTTACTGATTCGTAGGGATATGTCCGTTACCTTAGTTCTTCTACGTATCTCCTCGCTTCTGATTCGATCACCGAGCATAGCCCACTCCATCGCTCGTTGTGTGATTTTAAGCTTATTTATGAGGCCCATAACGTAACGGATCCGTATGTCTTCACTGGTGACATACACTGGTTGAAAACTTTCGTCTTCAGACACTGAGGTAATTGAGACGAGAGGACGCTCTTATGCAGTTTCCCGAACGCGTGCAGCGTTGGATTCTTCGGTTGACCTCTTTCTCAATCTAACTGGATCTTTCATCTAAGGTAGACGTACTCGTCGACAACTTCGAGAGTTGAGTTTCCAACGGATACTGGAGTAGGTATAACACGGGAACTTGACGTAATTTTCGTCTTTTCCATGTTTTTTTTAAAGACACACCTGTTGGGATACTTGTTCGAGCATAGTGACAAGATTATTCAGCGTCTTTGCCACAACGACTATATCATCGGCAAACCGGAGGCGTGTTATGCATTCGCTATTGACGCAGATGCCGAATCCTTCTCATTCCAGGAGCTTAAAGGCGTCTTCCAATGCCGCTGTAAACAGTTTCGGAGATATAACGTCTCCCTGTCTTACACCTCTCCGCAATGGAATCACCCTCGTATTTTGTTCCTGTACTCGGACCGACCATGGTGGCGTTGTTATGCAGACACTTTAACACCTATAGTCTATGTGACATCGCTGAAGAGACCTAAGCACTGCCCAAGTTTTGATCGAATCAAAAGCCTTCTCATAGTCCACAAACGCTAAACATAGAGGCATATTATACTCGTACTTCTCGGACTTCTGTATAATTTGCCTTAATAGATGTGGTCTATGGTACCGCAGCTTTTCAGAATTCGGCTTGTTCGGGAGGCTGGAAGTCATCAAACCTACTTGCGAAACGCTTCGTGATTCACACATGCGCGAGATTAGTCATAGCATTTGTTGTACATGAAGATGCCGAAGGTTGAATTAGTTGTGGCTTGCGCTCTGCAACTCGTTAGTTTGTTTAAATACTTGAATATCTTGTGTAAGAAAGTGAAAAGGCACCGGCGACGCAGACGATGGTGAGGTGAATGATAAGCTTAGCTTTTAGGTCAGTATGATAAGAGGGCATTTTTTTCAAAAATTGTACCCTTTTTCGTGATTTTCAGTTATTAAATTAATTACCCATATCACGAAAACTACTGGTTTTGATGGAACTTACACTGTAGGTACCCTAAGTAGCAATATATCTGATTGAACAAAAAATATTCATCTCGCTATGACTTCTCGTTTTCAAGAAATCCGTGGTGAAAAAAACATCAAAACACACATACACTTACGAAATTTTGAACACGTGTTTGTAACTTTGGAAGCCTTGATAGATTACCCCACTCGAATAATATAAAATTCTAACAATATCACATATCTTAAAGGTCGAATTGATAACCTCCTTTTTAAAATAAACATTAATATGTTTATATTACAAACACAATATCACTCATAAATTACAAAGTACAAAACAAAAATAAACCTAAAAAATATATTTTTGTGTGATGTAAATCCAGCTCATAGTTCGTGTTCGTATTGGCATGTAAAGAAGTATCATCTTGCTAAGACAGTAAAAATGAGTGAAATGTTATTCGTGGTGATTTGGTAAAGGATTTAAGTATATTTATATATTAAGTTTTGTTAATTAAAATCATTTGAATATTTTCCCAGTCATCGGTAATTTTACCGAGTAAATTACATGTTTTTGGTAATTTACTCGAAATTGAGTAAATTACCGGTCACAAACCCAACGCTAGGCGCAACTGTCAGATGACGGAAACAAGTAGTGCGCGTTCCTTTTATGCATAGTTAGTGCTACAGGTACATAAAAGTAAATTTCACCGAATTGAGGCACAAGCCTCGGACAAAATTTAAATCTGTCACTGTATTCAAATTAAAGGGTTCACGATATATGTAAGCACGTATATGGTTTCATTATTTATTCCTTGTTATAGGAATGTAGGAATAATAATCAGCAACTTATTATTTTAAAAGATATGAAACGAAAACTAGTAAATTCTGGAAACCGGACACTCCTTTTAAGGCCAAATTCTGCCCGTTTTTGAACTTTCCGATTTTTTTTAGACCGTATGTACAACCTAGTGGTCTTCTTGATATGCTCTCTATCAGGCCAAGAGTTGTATAAATACGTGTGATTTTTTTCAGACACGTTATTCAATTTTGAAGGTAGATTTTTTGCTCCAGTAGGTCAATCAGTCGCTTCTGTAGAAATGCCCCCATATTCCACAATCAAACTTCACTGATAGCCTGCTATACTAAGAAAGGCAAAGCTCAAAACGAGAAAGTTAGACCGCGCCGCAATACATTGGATACAAACTTACGTTATGAAACTTTGAGAAGCAAACACCAACGGCTAAGCCGAGATACGTATTGTAGGCAGGCAGGTGAATTTGTGTACTGTTAAATCTAAAATAAAATTGCTTTAAACCTTACATTGTTTAAGACTCTAACTAATGGTCATTCTGACATTTGCTTCAGGTATTTTTTCTACAAAACAATCGTAAAAATTCAACCGCTCTGGCAATGACATTTAACCGTTAGTTGAGTTAACTACCGATTATGCAACTGGATCTTAAGCTTGTTTTTATCAGTACGTCAATACAGCATGCATTCATTGATCAATTATATGTCAAGAGGCTAATTCAAATGTGTCGATTAATTGTGCTGTTTTACGTGGAAATCAATAATATTATTTTAATTTCTCAAGGTCTAAACTTCCTCTCATACTGAATTCAAAACACCTTTGTATTATTATACCGATGCCATAATAAACTGCAAAGATAAACTTCTAACCCACCCCCATTCATTTATATTCAAATTAAATGATATTGCTTCCAATACAGGTAAGAAAATTGTAATATCAAGAATCGATGCATATCAGCTTCGCTTTCGTTTTGAAACAAAATGTTACATTTTACAACGAACCTTACTGTGTAGTTTAGTTCGATGACAATTTAAGAAAATTACAGAAAATTGAACCTCGTTACTGAACCATATAGCCGCCAGATCAAAATAGAAAAGTTACAAATTGAATTATCTTTTGTTCCTATTGAGCAACTAACTAGCCAATGATAACACATTACTTTTTCGTTATTTAACATGCGTAAACCACGAAAGAATACTTGAACGAAAATAATCATCGCTGTTTTTTTTTAAAGTTTAGCATGTTGCGAAACCATTTAATAAATATCAATAACTAAAAGCTAAAAAAGCTCAAGCTTTGTAAATCTTAAATCAATAATTCAAAGATACAAAGCTGATGAAATTGTCTTTCAAGAAATCATGCATACAGGCCATACTCAGCGACCTTTGCTAAAACAAGTAATACAAACGACTTCCATCTTTATTATCCTTTTTATCTAGAGTTCAATACTCAATGCTCAATACTTTTTTTTCTCCATAATGTACAATTATAGGTATTACAATTTAGACAAAGTGCAAAACGATCATTGTGAACCCTTTCAGGCGCTGCAAAACAAGTGCTACAGAGAGAGGAAGCTTTACTATACAAATTAAGAAAAAATATATATAACAATACTTTAAAGTATTTAGTTTTTTTATAACTTATCATCTAAGTATTCATTGATGCTATAAAAAAAATTAGAAATAAGAAGTTGTTTCAGATTTTTGAGATTCAATATTACTTGCAACATTATGACTGATCCGAAATAGCTTGATGTGCTGCCGACAAAGATTGATTAATAAACAATACCTTCCTAACGTCTTAATACTTGCGAATAAAAGTAGCGTTCGACATGGGTTCACTTTGACGAAGGTGCGAATGTTCAGGTAACAGTAAATAAGTAACAAAGCTGTTATAAATATGGGTGTTTTATAACTTGCTTGATCTTTGCGCTCTCTTTTTAAAGGTACGAAGATTAAAGTACAGATTTTAAGTAAAAAAAAGGTTGCAGGATTTAAACGAGGAATGCATAGGAGTGATCAATTTCATATTTTATTCAAATAGCCTAAATTTTACATACAGATTTGTGACTGACCTTTGTGATGTGCTAGTATGCAATAAGATATAAATTAAATCTTGTCTTATTCACAGTGTGGCCACAAATACTGTTACAATTTAAAATAAAAACGATATTTCATTTGAATTTGGAATCTGTCATTTTTATACGATTACTCATTGTGTTTTCTAATTTTGGCGACAATACATTTTATAATATTTTGCGATATTAAAATGGAGTAGGGTGATAAAGAGAACCGAATCGCTGTGATTGCATTACACAAAGTTGGTATGGAGCCAAATGCAATTTTTAAAGCTCTCCATATGTTTGGTATTAGTCAAATGTTTGTGTACCGGGCTATCAATAGGTACAATGAAACCTCCTCTATTTGTAATAGAAAAAAAATCTGGCCGTCCACGTAGTGTTCGTACGAAAAAGATGGTCAAAGCACCAAGGGAAAGAATTTGCAGAAATCCTGTCCGAAAGCAAAAGATATTATGTCGGGAGATGAAGATAGCACCCAGAACCATGTCGCGTATTTTAAAAGATGACTTAGGACTTGCTGCCTATAAGAGACGCACTGGTCATTTTTTAACTGATACTAAAAAAGAATAAGGTGGTAAAATCGAAAAAACTACTGAAGCGGTACGCAAAGGGAGGTCACAGAAATTTTTTGTTTCCGGACGAGATCTTTACAATTGAGCAACATTTTAACAAACAAAATGACCGTATTTATGCTCAAACCCCTAAGGAAGCTTCCCAATTAATCGGCAGAGTGCAACGTGGGCATTACCCGACTTCAGTGATGGTTTGGTGGGGTGTTAGCTATGAAGGAGTGACTGAGCCATATTTTTGTGAAAAAGGTATCAAAACATCGGCACAAGTGCATCAATATACCATTCTTGAGAAGTTAGTTAAGCCCCTTAACAACACCATGTTCAATAACCAAGCATGGTCTTTCCAACAAAACTCGGCGCCGGGTCATAAAGCTCGGTCCACGCAGTCTTGGTTAGAAGCGAACGTTTCGGACTTCATCAGAGCTGAAGACTGGCCGTTGTCTAGTCCCGATCTTAATCCGCTGGATTATGATTTATGGTCCGTTTTAGAGAGTACGGCTTGCTCGAATACGATTGGCAGTGAAGAATTTTCCCATGGAAAGAGTAAGTGCTTTTATTGATAACTGGCGTCAACGTTTAAAGGACTGTATTGCAGCCAAACGAGACTACTTTGAATAAGCTTTTTATATTTTAAATTGTTTTATATTTTATTATAAAACTAACACACTGTAAAAGTAATAAATATTACCTGCATTTTTTTTCTTTGTGACAATATTTATGGCAAGACTTGGTATTAACTATTCCTACCCCAATTATCAAGTCCATATTTTGTTTGCTCCAATACTGAGGATTGATTCAACTCAACAATCGAATAAGCAATGCTTTTCAACAATTAGGTACACACTTAAACGCTGAGTATAAACTGTTATGACGACGAAGGTGTCATTTCCTTATTGAAAAATTCTTCCAGAAAATTAGGTACACACTTAAACGCTGAGTATAAACTGTTATGACGACGAAGGTGTCATTTCCTTATTGAAAAATTCTTCCAGAAAATTAAAGAGTAAAAAAAACATGTTATTTCAATTCAGAAGATAAACAGGCAGTGTTGGAAGTGTCAACATAGTTTCCCTGTCGAACAACCAGGTGGCGCTCGATAAAAGCTGAGATAAAATTGGTGTTTTTAAGTATTTATTGGTTGAGAAGAATTTGAAGAAGAAACGACGTCGCTATAAAAGTGCATACTATATTAACGAACACCTTAAAATAAGTAAATATACCTATTTCCGATTTTATTCTATAGTATAAAAACAAAATTTGTTAATTCCGCAATTCCAGGATTTTTACAATTTAAAAGTGCTTTCCAATAGCCAACACCTCAACTTTAGTTTAATATGCATCAGATTAACCGATCACTTATGATAATCTATTAGAACTTCCTAACACGTGTGCAAAATTTCGTAAGTCTATATAATATGTTTTTATGTTTGTTTGTTTTTTTCTGTATTTCTTGAAAACGAGAAGTCATAGCTAGATAATTATTTTATTTTATTATAGTTCAAGTTAGGGTACAGTGTAAGTTTTATGAAAATCGGTCCAACAGTTATTGAGGTATGAAAAATAATAACTAAAAATCATGAAATAAAATGTTTAAAAAAACAGCCTTTAAAAATCGATTAAAAAGTTGTGACTCTTTGACAATACATTTTGAAGCTTTTTAGTCTGTTTTTTTTTAATTCGTACCCACCCACGTCCTATTAGTACTTAATAGCTCTTAAATATATCTGTTGGTTTAAATGATATCATTATACTTACTCAAAACAAAAAACTCCCCAAGCTACTAAAAGTCGTGCAAAATATTACCTGATTTTAGTTTCACAGTTCACTCTATTTGAAAAGGGATAGGTATGGTTGTTATTTCGAATGCAAATTAAATTGAGCAAAAAAGTATTCGTATTCCATGATACGCTCTTCATAAATACAATTTTTGTCTTAGAATATTCGCTCCGTGTATCGTTACATATTGCCAGTGAAAAATCAACTCTATTGCTACTGGATGAAGTTTTGAAATGGTGTAAATCCAAAACAGAATTTAGTCGGCAAAAAATGTAATGATACAAGAACGGCATTTATTAAACAGATTGGGTGAAAATCCACCATGTTTGAGTCACGTATCGTAGGTAATGACGTCACGCACACTTTTCTTAGAACGGAGAGCAGCGTTATGGGCGAATGGCTTAAGAATAAGAATAATACGGTTTGATGTAACCCTTTTTGACCCTTTTGAAAGTAAAGAAAAGCAGTTCTGAAAATATTAGAAATGGTACGATATTTTTTTTAGATTTTAGTGGATTTATGGATACTTGGGTTATGTTCTTTAAGGTATCACAAAAGATAATGTTTTTTTGTGTATAACTTCCATTGAACTTGATTTGTCTACCTACCTTGGAAAAACAAACACATTAAAAATACGATGTTTTTTTTAAATTCTTGATAAATAAATAAATATCCTTTGGACATTCCCACAAATCGCCATCTAGTCCCAAAGTAAGCTACTCAAAGCTTGTGTTATGGGTGCCAGACAACGGATATAATACTTAAATACTTTTTGTTTGTAAATACATACATGATATACATAGAAAACACCCAGACCAATACAAACAGACATGTTCATGCACACAAATGTTTGTATTGTGCGGGGATCGAACCCGCAACCCGCTGCGTAGTAAGCGATTTCTCAACCACTACACCAGACGGGTTGTCAAAATTTCAAGTCTTGATAAAGCAGATATTTGACCACGATTGCGTCCGATGTCAAGTGTGGATTAGGTCATGCATATCTGTTTAGTAGCATGCTGTTCACTCTTTCCTTAAAGAGGCTTAGCTCAGTTTGAGAAAAACGAAACTATTAACAATTAAGTTAGCAACAACAATTAAGCCAATAAAGTTAGTAAACTTTAATGGCAAGTTGCAATCAATAAAAATATTCTTGCATTCAATTCCTAATCAACAAACCCTTATAACTCCTTAATCTCCCTAACTAAATACAGAGTATCTACAATTGTTTGCTTCATAATTAATTTGATCGATATCGAATCATCATCTGAAATAACAGATGACCTAATAAGTAGGTTTTGCTGTGAGAAATTCCAGATTGATGGCATCTGGGTCAGGCTCAGCCAGTCATAAATAGCCATAATTACCCCAAACTAGGGTCATTATTAAAATAGCTGGTTACAATATCAGCTACATAGATAATATTTTATATTGATAACACAGTGACGTTTTGTAAAGTTGACATAAGTTACACTCATCACCACGAAATCAATCAATTAAACCAATTAAATATGAGTCAAAATTATCCATTTCTTTACTAATTTTTTAAATAATTATATTTTTATATATTTTTTTATTTAAATTACTTTATCGACGGTGGATTTTTCTAAACAATCGAAAGGACTTGTGACACCTACTTTAAGATTTGATTACGCTCAGTTGGTCATCGAATCTACTCAAGCGACTTATCAGAATGAATAACTAAAAAAATGACATTTAAGAACATAAATGATTGCTGACAAATAAGTGACGTTTTCAAATAAGGCGTATTGCATTTAATTCGATGAAATTTCCTTTCCTTTCCTGACGTTCGAAAAATCGGTCCTAATTCTATTTACCAATCCATGTTATGCCGCGTCTTTATCCCTTCATTAATTAAAAGATTAGCATCTACACCAGATTGACCTTTTCCTGCGCCCTTCGCTAAGCGACCGCAAGCTCAGAAAATATTGGTGGACACCAAAGTCAACAATTCAGCATAATTGAATCGACATAGGTAATGGTTGCGATAAAGGTGGGGCACACCTGCTGGGGGGAACCACGTGCAGGGCGGGAAAGGGACGGGGATCATCGCCGTCTCGCTTACACTAATGGCTGCTTACAGGTAGGGTGGCGCTGCGTATCAAACCAGGTGACTGAAGCAACATATGCTCGACGAAATATATGCCACGCACTGCCCCGTTATTTTGTTTCACAGCGAGACGTGTCGACACAAATAGGCTTCTTACAATTTTCGCTCTCGATACGGCATTGTGGGTGACGGTTGATAACGAATTCAATCATGAGAACACACGCACTCTGAACGCTCAAGACGCATACAATACGATTTCCCACTTACTAATAAATTGATAATATTTGACAAAAAGGACGCGTACTAAAAATTTAAAAAAAACCTATTTAGAAAATATCTAATGACGTTTGACAGGTGTCAGCAGCAATTGTCAGCAAAAAGTGGAACCTGAGAAATCTTTCGTGAAATTATGAGTTTGGATTTTCCAACGATTGTCTTGATTGTTACAAATGTGGCCCAAATGGTATCTATCATGGTTTTACTACTTCCATTTTTAGATGTTATAACACTTTCGAAAACTATTAAAAGATTTGTAAACCATTTCCAAGTTCATCCTTATGCAATTGTTGCCATCATACTTTACGCAGCTAGTATTTCATTGTTTGGGATTCTTCAGCCTACAAAAGTTTTCAACTACCCCAAAAATCAAGAAACTGCTACAGACAAACTAAGACATATTATAGAAATAACGAATGCATCTAGGAATTACTTGCTTGGAGGTTTATCTTTGTTTTTCTTATTAGTACAAATAAGACTTTGCGATTACGTGCATTTTTCAGCGAAACTTACCGAATTTTCGGATTTGATGGGAAACTATGAAATCGTCGACATCGCGTATACTAGTGAAGGAGATAAAGAGCCAGAGCCCTCGTACGTTGTTTTTGACGAAGTCATAGAAGAAGACAATCAATCTGTCCGTTGGCCCAGTTTTGTTGAATTTAGTCCAAAAGAACACGACCAGATTAGAACATTTTTTAAGGCTACGCCGAAAAAGTTGAAGGTTCGATTAGCAGATAAATTCAGTTCTGAAAGTAATAAAGAACAACTAAAACAGATTACGAATCTAGATGAAAAGGAAAGTGAAGGTAGTAAAAGAGTGATCAAAATCATTGAAACTATATCTGGAGACGTAACAGAAACTCAAAATACTACAACCGATAAAAATAAAACTGTATCTACAAATAAAAGAAAGGGTGAGAAAATCAAATCCTCCACCACTACACAAACACAGAGCAAGAGAGCTAAATTGGACGACGTCACAAAGACTCAAAGTGACGCAACACAGAACGAAACAGCTGAAAGACTAACTTCCAGTAGTGAACAAAGTAAGACTGACAACGTTACTGGTGAAAACCAAAGCAATTATCCAATATGATAAATATATTTAGTTTGGTTGTAAGCATTATCATCTTTGCTGAACTATTGGTTATAATAGCCTTGCTCAAGCCAATTAGAGAGCCATATTACATAAGAGATTTATGGTTCAAAGTGCAAGAATATTCATACCTTCCTTCTAAACTTCTCGTGTTTGCAGTAATTGCATTATTCTTCAATACCTTCCTCGATATGTCGTGGGAGAAAAAATACCACGGCAATTTATTAGCTGAAGTGAAAGATGTTGAATTAGTTTTGGAGTTTTATTTAGCTAAAATGTCAATTAGTCATACTTGTTTTTTTATTGTTATGTTTCTTTTTATGTTGATTGAGAGAATACTCCAAAACCTTATTGTTATTGCAAGGCTTTTAGAATTTGAATTAATGTGCAGACATGCAATTTTGACTAGGGAAACTACTGGAGAGGCTTACAAAACTGTTCAATTACTTACAAATATATGTGACAATGTAAAAAACAAACAAGTAGCTAGAAAAAACACCAAAGGACGCAAGGAGAAAGGTTTGTCCGAATAAATTGTTTGTCAGTAAATTATATGTTGTTCTAATTCAACTTGATAATTATAATCACAACAGGTATTATTCTGCAATCACAAAACATAACCTCAAAATGACTAATCTACCATTGAATTCCTCGTAAATAACAATATTGCGATTTATTAATATTTTGCTTTAAGCTTTCATGGCCACTAACATAAGAATAGTTAGATACGGGAATGCTAACATGAATGAGTTATATATATTAACATATATTAGTCAAACTAAATGTTCTGTAGCAAGCCGAATGAGTAAACATATAAAAGCGGTCCAATTTAATGACAGGCAGAAATCAACTGTTGCGGAACATTTTGAGAAACGGGGCCAAATCACTGTATTCAGTTCCCTAGCTTTCAGATCATCTCGACAGATTGGTAAGGGAAGCGATTGAAATAACTTAATACAAACATTTTAAACGCGAGGACGTGTTTAATTTATGAAGTGTCTAGAATCCAGTGGTTCGGATGCGTAAGAACCATGTGAATAAACCAATATCATGGGAATAAACATAGTGCTGTTTCGCGAACAGATTCTGTCAGTATTGTGTGTCGAGAACAGATGCGAGAAAATAGTGAGTTTATGGACAATGATACCGGCAGCTAGCGGAATAAACGCCTGCAAAGGAGAGTAGACCGATATGTCTGCCAATAACAACCCACCCACAAGTTCTCTTCAGTAACTCCGTGATCATGGCACTTGCAACAAGGCTGAAATATCGGAAACTCATAAAAATGTTAAGGTATATTGTAGCAATCCCATATCTATTCTAATTGCGATTTATTGTGGTTTTTGCGATATTTAACATCGACTTTATTAGGTTATTTTAGACACACACACCGTCAAGGCATTTTGAGTCATGTAATAATACCAGTTGTACTACACTTTGTAATGCACCCTAAGATAGGCTGATAGTGAGAGTGGCAGAGCGTATGGGCAAAGTCACAGGAAATCATAAGTAAACTTTATTTTAAATATTAAAGCATCAATGTGTTCAGCTAGCATTGTTTTGATTTCCCCAATCGACTTCTATTTTGAAACAGTTTTTCCGATTTTCTATTTGAAAAAAAAAACACAAATCCGTAATCTATCAACGGGTACCCCAATATTGAAAGGTACTTTTCGTTTTTCGAGGTTTGGCATTCAGGTTTTAAGAATAGACAATGTAGTATTGAGTTTTTAAACCGGACATCAACTGACAGCTCGAAGTCCGATGAAAATAGAAAAAAAATACTTATTCACAAAACGAACTCCTGTTATTATATTGTCACAAAATTGACAGATGGTCAATCGAAAATGTAGAAGAAAATATTTAATTTTACCAAAACGGACATTTCCAGCGGAAAATGGCATAAAAGATATAATCTTATTCACGTCCGCAATATAAGGACCAGGAAAATGGACGCGGGGTGTATATTTTTGAGTTTCGTGCTGCTCATCCAGATGGCTTTGATCCTGGTCATGTTGAATCCTGTATATGACGTCAGGCAGATCAACAAGTTCATAAATACCGCATTGACAAATCACAGTTCCAGGTACTTCTGCACAGTGACATGCTACTTCGTAGCCATTGTGTACTTGGGAATTTACATCCCTATGCAGAAAGTCCACAAGCTGATCTTCTCGAATGTTCTATACGAGCATGACAAATTGATTTTACTAAGTAGTATTGAAAAGAATTACGTTATCGCCGGATTTTCCCTTTTCTTGGTCGTGATAATGTATGGCATACGAGGTTTGTTATCATACGCTGCGAATTTGGCTGATATTACGGATCGACCGAGTGACCGACTATTGGTCCATTCAGACTCGAAACTAGAGAAGAAACTTTTCGGTTTATCGGAGAACATTTTGCCGAATCTGCTGCGAGTGAAGAGGTCGATTTCGTACGAAACTATCCTGTTTACAAACGAGCTCAGGGAACAGTTGAAAGCGGTTATCAGAAACGTTGATTTTCCAAACAACAAGTGCACTCTTTCGAGTATCTTAGAGACCAGTACTGTGAATATGTAATTGATCTTGTTTTCCTACTAAGTTATGCCCGCCAATAAACATTGGTTTTTTTTTGTGTTTTTAATTTGGTAATTATAGTTTGTGTAGATTATTTTAAAATTCATGTAGATTTCAATGTTGTTTGGGTACATAATACAAAAATAAATTTTATTGGCAGGTAATCAAGCCGTCTTCAAACTTTATAATGTTTTCATAATAATCGTCATTTTTAATACTATGACATAGTCATTAGAACGTTAAAACATACGATATCATACAACTAAAACATAGAAGTAAAGCTGTGCTATGCTACTGTAGATCTACAGTACCGTTAATGAGTTTACTCGAAAGCGACGACGGTTTTACTCGCTAGCGACGACGTAGGTAACTTTTTGTATGGAAAATTTAAGTTTTGTCAATGACCGCTAGAGGCGCTGTGAAATTGTCCATGGCCTTTTTTTACGTCGTTGCTAGCGAGTTAAACCGTAGACTCATGGTAACTTAACAGATATATTTAGCTTTTACCTTTTTAATTGTGTAGTAAGCTTATGGCATAAATTATTTTTTTTATACTGTAAAGAAAAGACTTTCAGGCAAACCCCTAGGCCGTTTGATTTGAAGTTCCAGAACAAAGAGAAGGTACCAAGATGACTGTTAATAGACGCAGGAAGACCTGAAGCAATTATGTCTAATGCTCGCGTTCCGCCGCGCAACCACAACGGAGAACGTCGAAATAATGTTACGGTAAGTGAATTTTATGGCAGACTGATGGTTAGAAATAGTCAGGGAAGTTTACTTAGCACAATTCGCTGCAGTGTGCCCGCACAAAACACTGCCAAGTATTCGGGAATTCTGGGGAATTACGGCGTGGAGGCGACGAGAAATATTCGGAAAGACAGTGCCGTAAAAATAAAACGCCTCTACAAAAGCAAAGGAAAGAAAAATGCCAAATAGAAATGTGTGGAGCGAGTGCGAGCCGAGTATACATTAAAGCAAAATGGTTTCCGTTGAATTGAATACGTTTTTGGGATACGCAGAAATAATGTAACAATACGGGCCGAGCGGCTTGTGTGTATTTATTTTTCGTATTATTTAAAATAAATAGACCGGTCTTAAGCTACAAAAAAGTCTCGGATTTATTTCAATATGATCTTTCTGAAAGATACTTTGCGTGGTCACGCGTATGGGATGGGCACAATTGTTTTGCATTTTTTGCTTTTCAACAGATGCTGTGTTTCTCACAAGAAAACGTTTTCACAATTTTCACACAATAGTAGCTAGCTTAAAGATTAGGTAGGCACCTATATCTTACTAAAGTATTTTCTATGTCTTTTTTATTTTCATTTATATTTTTACTAAACGACCCAATGGTTTGACAGACAAAGAATTCTATACCTAAGCATTTATAGACCACAATTTCTTTTTATCACTTGAATTCGCGCTCTTATTAGGTATGAAATATTACGGGTGCTTGATATATTAAATTTTGCACCCCACGCTTTTTATTCTGAATTGAATTATTCTCTAACTCTTTGTAATTAAAAATTATTTTCTACTTTTAGTTTGCTATAAAAGCGTGTTTTTTTTTAGTTTTTTTAAACTATAATTTATTTTTCCTTTTTTATTTCGATGTTTCAATTAATTATTTGCGGACATGCGACAAGCGATAGCTCTATCTTTCTTACTACCTTACAGAGGATCCACGAAAGAATTTATTAATCCTGGCGGTCCTTATAAGGATATTGAGAAACTGTTATTAAATTATTGCATTCTCATCGGTCCTTGATACGTGTGCAAAGTTTCAAATTAATCAAACTTCTGGAAATCGCTCAAATTTATGCCCAAAGATTCCATTACATACTTACATACATACATAGATACAACCCAAGCTAATAAAAGCGTGGTAAAAACAGCAAAACCTAAATGAGAGTGGGCGGAATGTGTATTGAATGCACTCGGATAGATGGTCCCAAATCGTCACGCGATAGATACCACCAGACGGCTACCGACGAAGAGGTAGACCTAAAAAATGGTGGTGTGACGATCTGTTCAGCTTTGCGAGGGATTGGGAATTGTTGAACGCTGACAGGAAAATGAAAAAAAATAATGTAGGAGACCTTTGCCCAGCAGTGGGATGATTAAGATAGAATAATTCGTGCTGTCAAGATAATACACATTCAAAAACACTACCAAACGCCATAACTGTTCACTCGTAGCCAACAAATAATTGAGTTGTATCTGCCAAACGAAAAAGACCTTGTAGTTCTATCGTTGGCCGACACAAGAAGTTAAGTAGAACTCGCAACAAATACGTATCGGCAAGACATGCGTATTTTGGCAGCGACTCAAAATAGCTGCTTGGCGCCAGCGGTATTATGTCAGGTATTTGAAAGGTCTATGGGGATGAAATAATGCTCGGATTGAATAAAATAGTGATAAAAGTAAAATATAAAGGAGATTTAAATAGGCTTTTGCAGGCACCTTAAAAATTGTAATTACTCAAACTCTAATCTAAAATAAAGCCTGTATTTTGTATCAATAATCTGGAAAATAGAACTGATTTACAAAAATCAATACATGTAGGCGTTAAGTTCATCCTTTTTTAATATAAATTACTGTATACTTTTATGAATTTATTTTTTTGTCGTGACGAAAAAAATGTACATTTGGTTAAATACTTTTAAAAGTTTATCTCAATTGATCCCAATAATTAACTGACAATGAAAGTAGTAAGTCCTTGAAGAAGTTAATGAACAGAAACAATAAGTATACTACAGGTATATTGAGATGCCATAGAACTGGTTATTGTATGTGATTAATTGAATGCTACATTTGAAGATCCAATCTCGCCAAAAATACATTCTATATGTAATCAAAATATTTAATCCTTTTTTGGGTTGATCCTACGCTACTCCGTCCTCTGATCCTTTTATGATATTTTTAATGCTAAATACAGCCAAGTAAAATGATAAGGGTTCGGAAGTAGTGAACAACGTTTGCTGTTATCCAAATCAAAGGTTTAATGAATTGAAAACAGTTTTTTTGTTTTAGTTGTTTTGAGTACGTATTCGCGTAGCTATTTAAAAAAACACATATAGTAATTTTACAATCCGCGTAAACATAAGCCTCAGGGCAATTAACCACTCACCTACACCAAATTTCACTACGTTTTGTTTTTCATCCGAGGGATTAATTAATCAAATTGGTATGGGCTAGGAGCGCGCAAACAACCGTATTGGTATTTCAAGATACCTGTATCGGGTTTCAAAATGAATTGTTTATCAGCTACCTACAACATAAAGCAGAATTATCGATTTCAGTAAGATAAATGTATAAATGTAATATATAAATGTAAATCGAACGAATTAGCACGTTAATGTAAGAAACCACAGGTTTGATTTGAAAATTCTGTATTGTTGGATAATCGTCAATATTTGCTAGTAATATATTTATTTATTTATTTTATTTATTTAAAACATTTCATGCACAAACACAAGGTACATATGGCGGACTTAATGCTAAAAGCATTCTCTACCAGTCAACCATAGGTCTATACAGAGAAATTGCTGGCGGAATATAATATTAGCCAGTTATTTAAATTCAATTTACGTTATTTAAGTAAATGGCAAAGGGTACTTATCATTAGTAACATCAAAGTTAGAGTATATAAAGATAAGCTTTTTGTCCTATTTTGAATAAATAAGACACCAATCACATACATTGATCTGATCCCAAAGTTAGTAACTTATGCACTTCTATTATGGAAACCAGAAACAACTGTGGTACCACAACACCCAGACCCGTGACAATGTAGAAAGTTCTGATTTCTACAATGACCCGACTGTGAATCCAACCCGAGACCTTGGAGCGGCAACGCCTTGAAACTCAGCATGCTTTGCCACTACACCACGGGCTTCGTTATTTTTAACCGACTTCAAAAAAGGAGGAGGTTATCAAGTCGACTGTATGTTTTTTTTATTTTTTTTTTGTACGTTTGTTACCGCATATCTCAGTCGTTTGTCGACCGATTCGAAAAAATTTTTCGCCTACCTAGAAGGTCTACTTTCTAGTTGGTCTTATTGTTGCCAATTTGGGATCTGATGATGAGATCTTGGTGTAATCGAAAGAAACCCTCAAACTTTTAAGGCACGTATAGTGTTTTTTTACTAGGATCTTAATGTTGACGTGCTGTTACGTCTGATAGTCAATATATTGTGGGGCAGAGCTGATAGTAGAACTCCTTAACGCTTAGGAGTTCAGTATTTGTAATGACAGAACTTATGATAGGTAGTTTGTAGCTTCTTAAAAAACAGAGTCATAAGGTGCTACTCCCCCCCCCCCTATCTTGTAATCTCTAAAAATGAGAAAATAAAATTAACTTTAAAAAAAAGATCATCAATTAGAAATCCATTTTATGCAAACAATTTCTTTTTGGATTCGGTGCTGTAATAGTTAATGCTTGATGGTCAAAGTGATGGCACCGACTCCAAAAATATGGTTAAGAGTTTATTTAAGACTTTTTAGTGCATTTTGGTTTTGAAGTCGGTTTTTTACTTTTTTTAATACGGGTATCGTTACCATGAGTTTACGGCGGTTTGACTCACTAGCGACGATGTCAAAAAGTCTATGAAAAAATGCACAGCGCTTCTAGCGGTCACTAGCAGAACTAAAATTTTCCAAACACTTTTATAACGTCCTCGCTTGCGAATAAAACCTCCGAAAACTCAAGTAAAACATATTAGTATTATATATAGTTTAAGTTCCAACAAAAGCAAAACATAGGATGAATTTATAGTATTAATATGGGGGTTTCCATATTTATTACACTGGCCGCTGTTCGATTTGCCTTTTACACTGAATGGGATTCATATTTACATGAAGCCATTTATTACAATGCTATGGCAATTACGCAGTGCGGTCGATTGTGATTATAATTAGTAATACTAGTCTGGAATCATTTGATCCCACTGTAACCACAGCCGATATTAAACAGTAAAGTCTGTTTTTCTTTAGTAGTCCAAAAATGAAAACAATATTTTTATATCTTTTAAAATAATATCAATAATGAATTATCTATGTAACTTCTGAATTTTGTGTTTACCTTATTTAAAAATTAATAATTTTGTTAAAAAGGAATGTCAAGATTGTTTACAATGTTCGGCTAGCATATAAAAACGGACTTTACATACTTGTATGTTACTCTCGAAAGACATTACTCACGATGATACTGGTTATTGTTGTCACTAGTGCATTTGACCAATAACAGTGAGATTTGACTGTAACACATACAGGTGGCTATAAAACATTCGATGTTTGCGAAAATAGGCGGTCGGGGAAACCAAATCGATGACAGCGCTAGCAATGGCAAAAAATGACAATGTTGGAGGACGTCTGTCACCATTTCTCTTGCAATTAAAGCTCAATATTTACGTATATGTGCATTGTATTTTATAAATAAGTAAAAATCTACACTTTAAATAAATGTGGTAGTATAAAATAAATGGATAATACAATATTTTATAAGAATAATTATATACTTTTGCGCTTCTGCATCGATACTTATGCAGAAGCGTGAATGCATCGATACTAACGCACGTTAGTATCGCGACTGTGTCGATGCTAAAAGTCAAAGTGTGCAAAAGGTCATAATGAGCTTGTAACAAACAAGAAGTTTTTCGCAAAAAGTTTGGTTTATATACTATTTTCACTTAGCTATGCCTTTCGACAGAAGCAGTATTTAGTGGGTATAAAATTAGTTTCGGTCAATACAGTAACTAAATGTACGAGCGCTCTGGACATTTCATCAATTGTGGATGATGGGGAATCGTAGTGACACATCAATTTGGAATTAGTTACATTTCGGAATTGAACTAGTGATTTAGGTTCTAATGAAATTATTTCACTCGTGTGGAAAATAAACATAATGTCAACGGTAAATGAATATATGTTATTTGCTGTTAAAACTACGAATCAAAGAGATATTCTAAAAATAAAAAGTAAAAAACATAAGATGGAGAAGATTTCAAAAGAATATAACGTATATGTGATTCATATTTTAACCTCATTTCTTGACTCCGCGCTATATAAGCTGCTTTGTAAGCCTTTAAAGGCTTTAAATATTAAGAGAAGTGTGATATCAGATGCATTCGAAGATTTAACTACCATGTGTGCTTACTAAATTTATGTCCAAAACGTATAAATAAATCATCATTTATTTCAGGCATTGCACGAAAATAGTGTTAGTAACAATTATATTTTTTATTATTATGTAAGGACGTTTAAATTTAAAATGAAAATAAAAATAAAATATATATACGTTTATAGCAGGTAGCGTGTCACTATCCACGATGTCACGTCCAACCCCGTTGCGACACTCTATAGAAGCCTATTTATTTGTGATAAAAAGATCATAATAAGCAATAACTCCAGACTAGCTCAAATAAAGAACTGACTCCATCTAAAATTCTAACTAAAATGCATCAGCTACCCTCTAAATTTAAAGCAACCTCATTTAATTATTAACGTTGCGCACTGCGTGTCTTCTGGGGAGAAACAGGGGTCCTACTGCATAATAAGAACCGAATATCAGACACAGAGTTCTGGAATTCCGAATCTCGATGTCTGACTTTTTAGGTACATATGTGTCGCTTATGTGCAGACTGAAATCGTTAGTACAGCATCGCTTGAAACAGCACGTCAAGGTAAACACTGCGGTATCTTATGCAGATGTAATAAAGGCTAGTTGGCAACAAAAGTTGGAAACCTGATGTGCTGTCGACTGTTCAAACGAAGTCAGTTATGGACTTAAAACTAACCTCATTGTGTTTTTTTTTTATTCTGGTCACAGCAAACGAAAACACATACAAAATAAAACTAGAAGTAAGAGACTACAGTGCAATAAAGTAAACAAATAAGCATATACAAATAAAAATCTATTGGTATGTTAATCTATACACAAATAAATAATAAGTTAGGAGCCCATTTTTAAAGAATAATTTAATGCCTTAAATAGTAAAATTTGCCTTTAATATTCCGAATTAAACAGATTACAATAATCATCTACTCCAATACGGATACACGTGGTATCAAGAGTAGCCGCTCTGGGAGCGCGCGTTTCGTAGGATTCTTTACGCAATCCCTAGTCTGATGCCGGAGTTTAGTAATTATAAATGGGCCCATGTCGGTAATGAATTTTAGATGGCATGTCCCCGTCCCAGTTTATGGGGCAAGCACCTAAGCCCGTAGATATGAAGGCCATTTTACGGCTCAAAATAAGATTTAGCGACGCACTTTTGTTTTGTGGGTTCGATAATTTTAATAATGGATTCAGTGTTTTTTTTTGTGTTAATTTAACTGGCTGTTTCGGATGATTAAACGCAGTGTCAGGATGTTTATTTGACATTATATAGATGAAAATGACATTTTTTTTTAAAAAAGATACATTTATTTGTGTTTTACTCTGTCACCGTTTACGCAAATGAAATGTGTGAGCATCTGATTTATTAGCTATATTGCTAGTGAATAATAATAATAGTCGTCCTAGCCGATTTCAACTACGGTGGTCAGTCACAACGACTAACTGACAGCGCGGGACATATTATAGTGCACAAGTGGGTGCAAACACAGGTGCACTCTCTATTGCTTCACTCTCATAGCACGATGAGACAGCAATCTGACACGACCGGAGAGAGATCAGGCGCAGGACCAACGGCTTTACGTGCTTTTCCGAGGCACGGGGGTAAAACACCGCCAACTTCCAAACTTCATACTACCCTAAGAATTTCTGAACAGAAAAACACAGGTATAAAATTTTGTCCCGACCCAGGGATCGAACCAGGGACCTCGCTATAAAGTACGACCCTCTTACCGCTTCGCCACCGTGGCAGCAGTAGTAAATAATACTAACATGCATTATAATATAAAACAAGTAAATAAAACAGCTAACAAACCTTACTAAATTATTTAACCTCACAAACAACAATCTCGCAACATGCGCTGTGCAAACTAAATCTGGGCTAAATCACACAAACCGTATGGCAAAGTAATCTAAAACTTGGCGTGTAACAATTCGTATCCACTTGCCTTAACTCCCGGTAACTAATGACAAAAAACTTCGCCGATATTTGATTCAAACAACCGAACTGAACGTAAAAAGTTCTCAAAGACCAGATAAGTGACTAAGTTAAGGAGGTATTTAGGCGTAATTACCTACCTCCTGGATAGTGGGTCAGAGATTTATTTCATCCCCTAAAATCCCTTTAAAGACTTGGTCTAGTCCCGGTTATGGTGTAATGGGAAAACCGCGAATGCCTTTTTATAATGGCCCCAATAACGCACTGAGAGCGGATTTTGCGAAACGTTAAGTTAACGTAACGTTATGTTAAAAAATCTCTTTACTTGTGTTAACACTTTGAGCACCCTTTAAAATTCACGAAGAATAGCCCAGGAAGTCGACTTTATACGCGTTCTTTTATTAAAAACAGTAAAAAAATCTTG
This sequence comes from Pyrausta purpuralis, assembly GCA_963924145.1. Classification (NCBI taxonomy): domain Eukaryota; kingdom Metazoa; phylum Arthropoda; class Insecta; order Lepidoptera; family Crambidae; genus Pyrausta; species Pyrausta purpuralis. The sequence goes on along the minus strand of OZ001653.1, from coordinate 4,090,286 downwards.
CGCTATTTTTTAAATAGGGGCTTTGTGGCTCGATTGGTATGCTAGTGGCCAAGCACTCGGGTCCGAGTGCTACCTCTATAAAATGACGTCAGAAAATAACGTCTCTGTAAACTCGGACTTGTGTGCACTAAACGTGTTAAATTACGCTGAGATAATGCTAACTGACTATTTTTACTACTCAATATAATAAATGAAATCAATTTGTGTCAAATGAGTTTATTGAGTATCACAAGGACTTAAATCATAGATTAGCAAAATTTATTTATTTCTTTTTATTTAATCGAGTGCGCTTACCTGAGAAGACACTTATTCGTCAAAGTAATGTTTCCACTTAACAGTTAGTTACTCCGTTGATATGAAGACACACATAGTGAAAGTGCGAAAAACTATACTTGATTTATGAATCTTAAAATATTGCCAAGTGTTATCTTTCAGCTTAACAGCCTATTTCTTTCTTTCCCCACCGCTGTAGCTTATCAACTGGCCCTTAGGCGAACTGTTATCTCTATAAAACTTTCATAGATTTATTCTTTTTGTGAAAGGCCTTCCTCTATCCGACAGAGGCTTAGGATTTCGCGCACATTGTCTAGTAGGCCATTTTTCTAAATGAATAATATGGTTCATTTTTATTTCTAGCGCCATTTGATAAGACGTTCTCTCTTTCATGGAATGCAATATGCGTTTGACCCTTTACACACTGTTACTTTTAGCAGCGATGCTAACGCGCGTAAGCATCGATATAGTCGCGATGCAGAAGCTGAAATATGACAAATTATGTGCTAAATTTTGGCGATTGCATCGATACTAACGCGCGGCTGCATCAATGCTTAATTAAAGTCAAAGTCAAAAATATTTTTTTTAATTTAGGACACAAAATGCCACTTATACACGTTTATACGAGACAAGACAGACAATTTGGCAAGTGCTGAGAAGTAGCGCCGGAACAAACTCAGTCACCACTAGCTGCCACAAAAATGATACAAATCAAAATAAAATAAACAGGTAGGTACATCAGTTTGTTGCAGGCTGGACTGTCCATTGTCATAAAATCTGTTCATTGCGTGAGTTGAGATGCTGAAGCGCTTTTTCTAAACGCGCCACTGCATCGATGCTAAAAGTCGGTCTTTGGAATAAAAGTACGAGGGTCAAACTGAAAGTTCTTAGAAAATCAAAAACTGATTACATTAGCCAGTTATAAGTTTTATTATATCTTTTCAAAATATTGTCCATTGACGTCAATACACCGCTGCATGCGATGGAACCACTGGGAAAAGCACTTTGCCCACTCGTCCTTAGGGGTCTCTTCAATGGCATCGCGATACGCAGCCACCGCTTCTTCAGCATTCATAAACCGCTTTCCTTTAAGTTTTTCTTTAATTTTTGGAAATAAATAAAAATCACAAGGCGCGAGGTCGGGGCTATACGGCGGGTGACCCAGTAATTCAACGTTTGATGTCGCCAAACAGTCGATCGTTCGCTTGGCGGTGTGCGACGAGGCGTTGTCGTGGTGAAGGAGGATCCTACTGCGAGGTCGTTTCTCTCGAACTTTTTCCAAGACAAGTGGCAAACAATGGGTAGTGTACCATTCTGCAGAAACTGTTTTTTGATCCTCTAACACAATTGTTGCGAAATGACCTATCCTTCCAAAGAACGAGGCCACCATTTTTTTTCCCACACTTCGATCTCTCTTCACTTTAGTTGGCAACTTCTCGAAAGGAAACACCCACTGAGCAGATTGTCTTTTGGTTTCAGGATCATAACAGTAAATCCAGCTTTCGTCACCTGTTAGTATGTTGAACACAGCAATTGAGTCACCTCCGTTAAATCTTTCAATCATTTTACGGCACCAATCCACACGATGGAGTTTTTGAGCCTTAGTCAAATTATGAGGTATCCACCGGGCGCAAAGCTTCCTGCCCGCTAAATGTTCGTGGAGGATTTTGTGCACTTGACTCATATCGATGCCTAAGCTTGTCCGAATCTGCTGATAGGTCACTCTTTTGTCAGTCTCTATCATACGCCGCACAACACAGATGTTATTTTCAGTCGTCGCCGTAGAAGGCCGTCCCTCACGTACATCATCAGTGAGATTAGTGCGACCACGTTTAAACTCATTAAACCAGTTGTAAACAGTCGCACGAGATGGGGCTTCATCGTGAAAGGCCAATCGTAGTCTATCATAACTTTCTTGTTGACTTAAATGACATCGAAAGTCATAAAAAATCATTGCACGAAAATTTTCTCGTGTTAAATTCATGTTGACGTGACACAGACAATTTTCAATTTGCCGCCAAATCGTAAAACAAATGACAAATGAATGAAATATATACTCAGTAATATTGGCAAAGAGTTCTATTTTCAAATTTTAGAATATTTTTTTTATTATATTGTTTATAAGTGGCCAGTTCTAAGAACTTTCAGTTTGACCCTCGTATTATAACAATTGACACCGTGCGCGACGATGGCGCCTCAATCTATTGGCGGACGTTGAAATGACAAATGGCTGACTGTCATTCCAATGAATTTTAGGAAAAAATAATTACTATCCATTTTTTTATGAAATTACGTCATAAAAAACATTTTTTACCTATTTATAATAATGCACGGTAAAGAAAGTTTTGTGCTAAAACTACTAAAGAAGTGGTGATAGTCGTCCTCCAACGCAAACAGCGAATAGTAGATTTTTTTTGCAGTCGGGTACCCATACTTTAGTCATTCAGCTCGTTTAATTAATTTAAATATTTTAGCTTGTACAATTAACTTTACAACTCAGTTTTTGTATCTTCACCTTTTGCTTAGCCAATTTTACTTGCAATTTATCTGCGAGACGAAATATCTAGTTTCTCACAAACTTCTTCCCCATCTTCCAATAAACAATTTGGCACGGTCAGTTTCAGTTCGGAACGTTTCTCGAAGCCAATTTGCGTTTTATCGCAACAACATTCAAAACATGTCAAACCTTCGTGCGCGGCCGAAAACTGTTAAAAAATTCGAACAAAAAAGCTGAACTTAAAATTCGGGTAGGGGCAAGCTTTTGTGTGTTGCGGGTTCCAGGCTTTCCCTATTGAGTTTATCCTGGATTAATCAATTCGGTATAAGTGTTACTGTTACGTAAGAATGGTTAATTTTTTACTTTTTTATAAAACGTTTAAATGAAATGCCGGCTAGGCAGATGATTACACGGCGCCTAAATATTATTTCAAGTCCTGTTTCATGGCGTCTTCTGCTAAATACGAAATGGCGTTTCGTATTTTTATTGTAAACAGAGGTTTTGTCTCATTAGGATACAAATTTTCTGATATGATATCTCGTTTGGACGTGATAATACGTTTCCACTCACGCAACCCTAAAAAATGCTACATAAAGCGCTTGTGAGCTAAAATGGCAATTTTAAAAGCGCGACACGCGCTGTAAAAGGTCTTTATGCCCGGATGTGACGTAAACTTATTGTTTTTAGTTTTCAACTAAACGTTTTGTGTGTGCAATTTATTGGGGACTGTCGGAAAGCCGTATTTCAGTTTAAAATACCCTACCTACTATGATATAAAAGTATGCGAAACAATTATGAAACGTAGCAATCTCAGGGAAAACGATATTTTTTTGCTTAGAAGAAACAGCATTCTATCTAACGATAAATAAGGTGGTTTACTACGATCTTCTATCAAAGATAGTGCAATGTAAGTCGTGCGATGCTAATCAAACTTAGATACTTAAGTATTTTTTAAGTACTGTAACTGTTATTGTTATTTCCAGGTCTAGAAGCTAAGCTGGCAAGACATGTGTAACATCTATTCATGCATCTAGTATCTGGTCTAATATCTTAAGCTATTTGCATTTTCTCTTATAAATGATAGCAAAATTAAAACAAACCGAGGTTCAAATAATAAGCACTTTTAAACAACAACAAAACTAACCTCTACTCCAAACAGAAGTATAAAATACTGCAATAAACTGAATCGCTAAAATCCATCACATGCAGTCTAGCCAACATGAAAAATGGAACGAACAAATGCCACTGAAGCAAAATATTTAACAACCGATGTTGTAGATATTAAAGGAGAACTTACAGCAGGACATTACCACGAGGGCTAAAATGTCTTGATCCGAGTGCTCTAGAAATCTGCGCGAGACGGCTATATATAAAGTGCTCGAGGCAGAAAAGGACAGATATATCCTGCTAATGGCCGCAGCAGTCGAGCCAAAGGCGCCTCTCGTAAATAAATGAGCGAATGTGTATTTTTTTCTATTTCGTCTGCCTCCGCTCTGCTTTTGCAACTTAAACCATATTAGCAATAGAGAAGGTGCATTCTGTTTTGAAGCAGAACACTACAGCATACGAATATTACGGAACCTAGATTGGTACTTGAGGCATTGTAGGAGAATTATCAAATTTTGTTATCATTTGTTTTCTCAAAACATGTACATTGTTATAAACAAATAAATGTTGAGTTAGCATTATATTATTTTTTTTACTTTGAGAAAAAAGAGTGAAGGAAATTTGAAAAGACGAGTCTTTGAAGGAATACGACAAAATAATTTCAGCTGACGAAAAAAGTATGCAATAAAAACATGAGTTATTTATTGGAAATACCAAAGAAAAACGTTATCGGGAGAAACTTCGACAAAGCACAGAATTCTTTCTTTCTAGTATGTGCAAAATACTTGGGGCCAGTACGATCTGATATCTCTGTAAGTTGTTTCAACGGATTTCAGCTCTTGTTCCTTTTGTGATAGAGTTTAATATAGGTTTGCTTAGTTTGACAGTTAAGGGCAACTTTATGAAACGCGTTGGTTATGCGAAACGAGGCTAGGTGTGTTTAGCCTGGCGTTTGGTTTTATTCTGCAAAATAAAATGGGAATTTTAAACCAAGCCTCTTTTGTGAGTTGGTTGTAATGGAATAGGTTTTTGGGGTTATAAAGTTAGTGGAAAAATGAATAGAATATAGAATAAACATTATGTTCGCGTAGTCATTATTATTCATTCATCATTATTTATGTTAAAAGTGTTCAACATAGGTACGTATTACAATACCGAATTTTAAAATACCGAATTTCATAAGCCCTACGAACGGAAGGCCGAATTTTAGAATGCCGAATGTTTATATGATCGAAAGTTCTAAATACCAAAAGTTTGAAATCCCGAAAATTCAAAATACCGAATCTTAAAAGACCTATAATTGGAATGCCGAATACTTAAATGCCGAATTTTAAAATACCGACTGTTTATATGACCGAAAGTTTAATATACCGACTGTTTATATGACTGAAAGTTCAATATACCGACTGTTTATATGACCGAAAGTTTAACATACCGAAAAATTTAAAGCCCGATGATTAAAAATACCGAATTTTACAAGACCGATGAACGAAACGCCAAACAAATTGTATACCATTGAGATTGAGGTTCATTAAGAAAAACAAATTTTGATTGACCCCGACTCGCCGTGGTCCTTCGCCGTGGTACAAGTCTGCCCGATACTAGAGTGTAATTCAAAAGCCGGAGGCGCGGAGGGAGAGCAGCCCTCGCACACTGTAGCGAATCTCAGGCTCCCGTGCGAGCTGGGGCGGCTGAGGCTGGTCGCCGAAGGCGACCAGCAAGCCGAAGCTGCGGAGGCGAGCGTGGGTGCCTGTGATTCGCTACGCTAAGGCAAAAGGGCTGCACTTCCCGCAGCGCCGGAGAAGAGCAAAACCTATGCATGCTGCTACATACATGCATGCCTGTTTGATTGCTTGCATGCTACATGCCTGCTTGCTTGATTGCTTGTATGCTGCGTGCTGCATGCCTGCTTGATTGCTTGCATGCTGCATGCCTGCTTGCTACATGCATGCCTGTTTGATTGCTTGCACATTGTAAAAAAATAACTCCTACCGCAAAGTCAATCTTACTTTCGGGATTTTGAACTTCGGTATACTAACTGTAGGTATATTAATCTTCGGGATTTTAAACATTCGGGATATGAACCTTCGGTATTTCAAACTTTCGGGATTTCGAACTTTCGGGATTTCGTACTTTCGGTTATTTCAAATTCGGCATATTGAGCTTCGGTATATCGGGTAAAGGTATTTCATTCGTTCGGTATTTTGATTTTCGACGTTTCAAGTGTAGGTATTTCATTTGTAGGTATTATGAACTTTCGGTATTATAATACGTACACGTTCAACATACAGCATCCGACTTTTGTATTAAAAATAAGCTAGCTAATAGGTACGTTTTGTTTTGCGAAAACATACTAATAAAACATTTGGAGGTTCTTAATTATTTTTCTAAACATTTAGTACCGCTTTAGATCAGCTAACTTAAATTTAAATTAGTTATAGTAGGGGAGCCCACAATTCCGAATACACGAATATTTATTTACTTATATCTTATTGCGCAACCAAAATTTGTACAAAAGTTGGACTTAAAGCCATATGGCGTGCTCTACCAGTATCATCATATTTGCATTTAATAATACAACTTGCCAAATGCTTTGTTTAATTTACATTTCTTCCGTATGAAAAACCCAAATCGCCGGGGCTTAGGCGTCACCAAAATCGGTTAAATGACACGCCTTATTACGCATCCGGCTTTAAAATTGTACACGGACGGCATGGACAGAAAATTTATCCACCCCCTCGGTTCATTGTTGCCTTTAGCCCCATTTGAGGGGAGCAGGGGGGGGGCAGGGATGTATGCTGCAAATGTTGAAACTTTAAAAGTAAAAGAGTAAAAGCAGGGAAAAAGTCTTATCACTTATGATTAGGTTAAAGAGGAAAGAACTCCTTATGAAAGGAAATCGAATTGGTCGGTATATTTAAATAACAGTTTTAAGATTTCAAACATTTGCTGGCACACGCTTTTGAGTAACATTTTTCCCTACGCATTGGACAGATCACTACAAAACACTGCTGTGAAAAAATCAATACATTGTTGTTATCATAAAACCAAAACTATCATTTCGATTGCCATGAAAAAGCAATCGTCTGCCATGAGTTCTGTATCAACCGATAAATCTTCATATTTTTGTTTTTCAATTTATACACCAATCACATACTCTGATTCTGTGAGTAGCCGATGTTCTTGTGTTATGGAAAACATGCACAATAGTGTTACCACAACACCAAAACTCGAGAAAATATAGAATATTGTGATTTCTACATTGACCCGACCGGGAATCGAACCCGGGACCTCGTAGCAGCAACGCCTTGAAACCCAGCGTGCTTAGCCACTACATGGAGACTCAATTGAACAATAAATACATGCATTGCCCTTTTTTGGAACCTTTCAATGGTAACCCTTATATAGTTCGTGACCGGCCGAACTGATGTATGGGACAAGTTACGAAATTGGAGCACGACAATAAATTTTGCGAAAAATAATTCAACTGCATCTTTTGATGGCGAAACACTGCAGTCTCGATGTTCAAAGTTGCTGCCAGATAATTTTTGTTTGTACTTTATACTTTGTTTTGATAATGATGGTAACAAATCGTTTTTATTGACTGCAGTGTGGTAACAATAGCTTTATCTAAAAGATTTGTCACAATTTTCATGTTGAGTAAAAGTGAATTCGTGCAAACGAAACTTAGAAACGTTTGCCAAATTTAATAATTAATGATTATTACTTTATATACTACGTATTTTTAGAAAACATTATATCTTTTTACTTTAGATTTGCAACTAAAGAAAACATGGGTATCTATCATAACACAGATTTTTTTGATATCGAATTTCATTTCACAGAAAACTATTCAATGAATGTTAATATCTTTCTTTCTTGTTTAATCGAATAGTTATTTATCGTCGTTTCATAACATCGAATAACAGTTCACCAAAAAAATGTTTTGCAACTGTATTGTTAAGCAGAATAACGATATACCAAACTAATGTTTCATAGAATTATTAAGTTATCGATATAACCTTTCATAAAAACTTGTTTCAATGTGTAACGGTTCACATATATTTTTGCATACGCATGCAAGTAAGAAGGCATGCGCATGCATACGCATGCAAGTAAGAAGGCATACATGCATGCATTAATGCATGCAAGTAAGCAAGCAGGCATGCATAAATGCATGCATGCAAGCAAACAGGCATGCATGCAGCAAGCAAGCAGGCATGCAAACAAGCAGCATGCATTCGAATTTCCTCGTCTCCGGTGCTGCGGGAATAGCAGCCTCGTCGCCCTTGCGTAACAAGGCGCAGTCACCCACGCTCGCCTACGCAGCTTCGGCTTGCTGGTCGCCGTGCCTGCACCTTGTAACAGCGGGCGGAGGCTGCTCTCCCTCCGCGCCTCCGGCTTTTAAATTACACTCTAGTATCGGGCAGACTAGTACCACGGCGAGGAGACCACGGCGAGTCGGGATTAACGCAGTTTATTTATTAGATCAATATTTATTACATATTTATATCAGTTATGCTTTAAATTGTCTATTAATCAAGTATGCAATATAAGATTAGTAACAAATTTGTTTGGAAATACGGACTTTAGTGAAGTAAAATTCGATGTTTCAAGAATTCTGCGTTTAAAAATTAATTCAAATTTAAAAAGTTACAATCACTGAAACTTATGTGGAAATAAAATTATGGGTAACAAAATAGGAAGCTAACGTTACTTCGATAAAATACGTAATTTATGAAAAGAAGTAACGATGAAGTAAGTTTGTAGATAAAAAGCATTCGAGTAAATGAAATTGTGATGTAACAAGATTCTAGAATTTGTTGAATATTATTTTGAAACGTCTGCGAATCGTTTTATGGGAAATGAAAATCGATGAAGAAAATTGCGATTAAGTGATGGGTTCCCAGAAAACATACTAGTCAATCAACAACAGGACTCTAACTTTGCAACTAATTGTAAAAATAATTACTACACCAACAAAAAGCTTATTTTCAGTCAATTTGATATACTTTCTACCCTATACATATTTAAATGGTATGTGATGATTTGATGACGGTATGAAACACTTTGAAAGGAAATTTTGATCAAGGAGCATTTCTACTCACTGATGCACAAACGAGTGGCATCTCTTTGGCTGCGTGTGCGCACCAGTCCTAACAGCGTTTTACGATCTGTTGCAGATAGGTTTGACGGGCCGTTATTTTTTCAGTTTTAATAAATATTTCAATAAATGTTAATGTTTACTAACATAACTATTGAGTAAAAAATTTGTTACGTACTACTGAGAAAAGAGATTCCAAAATAAAAGCATTTATTAATTATTTATTTTGAATAAAATTTACTTTTCAAAAGTGTTTTTTTTTTATTTCAAGCTCTATTGTATTAGAAGAGTTTGAACATTTAGTTAATTAAGCTTAATATAAAAAATTACTTATCTATAATTATATTTTTGTTTTTATAAAGTTTTGTCACTATACAAACTTTATACTTAACATTGCACTTATCAAAAGCAACTTTGGCTGTGTGACAGACGAGGAATCAAACCTGAATCCCAGGGGTGGATTAATTTAACTAATCTAATAAAGTTTGGTAATTACATTTTATTGGAAAATAGGAAAAATATCTGATTAATTGTGACTTATAAAAGTTCATGAATTTTGTTTGAGAAACTACCACTCTTTGACATTATTAATCTTGATTATCGTAAATCAATCTCAACACACGCAGCAAATTTAAGTAATAGCTGTAAATGTAAATGTTGCCAGTAACTAACAAAATTCAAAACAGCCAGTTTAAACCCTTGCGACCCAACATATCAGTTAAAATTATGCACACGAACGCCTAATTCAATCCAAAACAAACACTCATCCACTTTTACGATATCACCTTAGAGTTAACATTTATTTTTATTATTGTGTTTGCCTCTGCACTTAGTGGTTAATAAACGTTTTGCTTTTCGGGAATTATTATGTCCAGTACATTTTTCTGTTATGGAATAGTTTAAGCTTGCGTCGTTTATTTAAAAGTGCTCAACGGGCTTTATTTTATTTTCAACAATATAAGATAAATTATAACAAGTCTGCAATTTTTGGAAGTGAATTTTAATTGCATTGAATGCATTCATAGCAGATTGTTATACAAAGGGAGAAAGTGACCCATTTCACTTGAAATGTTTCCGGTTAATAATTCGAGAGTGAAATGGGTTCTTTCACCCGATTTAAACAAACTATTTTACATTTCGACTGTGAGAAACATAAATAAATTTAGCTATGTGAGTTTAAATGATGATGAGGTACTGTGTTGTTATGTTGTTTGGCGAGAGATAAAACCTCAAGTTTTTGCACAACATATCAGTTTATTTACTGTCGTTATATATAGACCACATGATTAGAAGGACAGTTACGGTACGGAGGAAAACAATAGTAGGTACAACGCGGACGATATTAAATATTACAAAGCCTTGTTTCTCCCAGACAATTATAATAGTATAAAAACGCAACCTTTTAATCTTGTCACCAAAACTACCATATTAGGTTATCTCAAATTCCAGATTCAATTTTACCTAATGAGATAGTGTTGTGAGTGACAGCTAAAGGTGGGAGTGAGTAGGAAGAGTTTTAAATAAACACCATCCCGGCGAGTCGCCTCCGCCTGCTTACTAATATGTGCAATAATCGGCCATACTAAAAAAATACTGACAAAGACAAATAGAAAAAAGAAGTGTTGCTATGTATGGCGTGCACCCGAATGTTTTAATTGTAAGTTTTTAATTGCTAAAAATTAGATCAATTGTACATTTTTCATATCAACAATCAAACTTAACACGTTTTTCAATGTTTATTTAAACAAAACAATATAGAAAGCTCTTTTATTTTAATAATATGATGTGACTTAACTATCGTTAACTCCATGTGTGATCGTAGCAGTTAAAACTAAATTTCTTTTCACCCCAGAGATGGAAAAGCATTTTTCACCAAGCTATCTTCACATGAAAGTTCAATTTTCCAAACAGGACAGATAAAAATAAATATAAAAAACACAGCCGACAGCACATCAGGTTGCACATTTTTGTTGGAAACTAACCCTTTAAACAACTATAAAAATACCGCAGTGTCAATTTTGTGGTGCTGTTGTGTACATCACATTACACATTAAATATATAAATAGAAAGGCAAGCAATAATTTTATAAAGATGTGTTTCTTCAAATAATCTTTTAATGATGACTTAACTAATGGGCCACCTTTTCAACGCTCCTAATTCCACATTTCACCTTTGCAAACACCTAAATCGGATGCACACAACAGTTGCTCAGTCAAATAGCTTATCAGATAAGGCAACAAAGGCGTGTTTTCTGACAAATAGTTGATTTGGGCAAGCTTTGTTGGGACGCAATTGACAGGAAGGAGTAGAGTCGACGGAAAATGACGGACTTTCTTGCTTTTGTGAGGTAATTTGTTGACCGGTGACGGAGCGGTGGTTAACAGTTAACGGTGAGAAATTACTCAGCTTTGAAGGTGATCGTTTTTTGCAGGAAGACGGTTATAAATGTGAACAGTTAGATATTTTGTTTACGTACGTTAAAACCTATACAGATCGAAGTGACAGATTCTATCAACAAGTTTATTTTAAATAAATATAAATCAATATTTATTTATTATCAATAATTGGTGTCCAATTATTGCTCTGATCCCAAAGTAAATGTATGGAAATCAGACACAATTATGGTACCACAACACCCAAACCCGAGACAATATATAAAATTATGATTTCTACAATGACTCTACCGGAAATCGAACCCGGGACCTCGAAGCGGTCTCTCCTTGAAACCCAGCGTGCATAGCCACTTCACTACGGAGGTCGTCAAAGCTTTATTTTATAAGAAAGTAATTTTTATAACAGAAGAGTCGAACTTTCAGATCACCTTAGTACTCGTATTTGATGAGTGCTAACATGAAATACGACAGTTATAAACGTCTATGGTTCTTGTCTTACACCTGTTAGTTCTGTGTAAGCTTCAGAATGATAATAATAATATTCTATTCGATTTCGGTGATAGCAGGCTGTTTCAGCAGAGGTAAGCCAGGGGCGCATGAAATATTATAATGCCCGGTAAAGTTTCACGTATTAGGAAAATCTAAAAAACGTACAGTGACGGAGCTCTTGATATAATATAGTCTAATTAGGTATATATATTGATTTTATTAAATGTGTTATTTATTGTATTTATTATAAATTGTATTAATTTTGTTTTTGTTTTATATTAAAGATTGTTGATGCGAAAAATTTACCTTTTTTTCAATAATATTTTTATTTTATTCATTTGTCGCCCAAAATCATTCCTGCTTAGCCCAAAGTTATGACTGGTAGAGAATGCCATATGGCGTTTAGTCCACATTTCGTATAAATTTAGGTTGTCCAAAAAAGTATAAACGAAAAATTAATAAACTCGGTCCACTCTACGTATTTTTGTTTGCTTGATCAAGTTTAACACGTTTCGAAACGGAATGCGCAGTATAAATACCGCTGTCAACGTACAAAGCAACGAACATACTTGAGGATGAACAGTTAAAAACTTTTCCAGGTGTACCGCATTTCACAGGACTTGCAGGTCCGCAGATTTAAACTTTTAATTTTATCCTGCTTTGTTTCCGAAGTTATTTACACGGTCCGGAGTTAGTAAGGATTTCGAGGGTCCAGTAGAATTTTCGGGATGTATAAATCCTTATAAAAATATAGTAAGTAATTGCATTTTCTGTTGCATTTTCATTCAGTGTTGTAGTTTTATTTTTAATTTAAACGGGAGCAAATATGATTTCTATAGTCATTTGAATAATAAACAGAGGCGGAATTGTGTAAAGCAATCCTATTCATTTGATAGTTCAAAACGTACGGTCGGATCTGTCAAACTGCAGAACGGCCATACGTTTCACCTCTGAAAGAAATCGAGGAATCGTTTCTGTGTAGAAACACATCTTGTATCGGCGCATTGTAGAATAAATAGATAAATCACTCATCTTGAAGCTTAAGATAGGTAGTTTGAAACATATCAATTTACATACACAATTAAATGTAAATGGTACACTTGGAACCAATTGGCAATGGAACTGAAACCTTACAGCAAAGACATTTAATTTTATTAGTAAAGTTTAGTATTGATCGTGAATTAACACTATTGCCCACTTGGTTCCGACTTCATAGTCCAAGATAATTGAATTAAATTCTAAATCACCGACTTCAAAAAAAGGATGTAATCAAATCAATGTACCTATATATGTATGTGATATTGTTCAAATTTTATAATACTTGAACACGTGTGCTATTTGTATGTTTGTCTACGGACTCCTCGAAAACAAGAAGTAATAGCGAGATGTTTTTTTTATTTCAATTAGGTATATTTCAAGTTAGGGTACCGTGTAAGTTTTATCAAAATCGGTCCAGATGTTCTTGAGATATGGGTCAATAACTAAAAATTATGAAATAATTTAAAAAGTTACAATCACTGCCCCCATTTTTGTATGTTTTTTAGTCCAATATTATTGAATTAAACGTGACAGAGATCAAGTCGTTGTTGCTGTTGCTCAAATATAAGAATAATAAAACTTACGAGAGAAGCTTAGTTATTAAGGAACTCTTGTATTCGCGTGTTCTTAGTAAATTTTTGTATCTTGTTGCACCCCATTCATTTCTTATTTCAACATTGTTAGTTCCTTATTTCATCTCGGATTAGTGCTAAAGTTGTATCCGTTGATATGATATGAAATACAAGATGGTCGTAACTCCGCTTGCTTATAAAGGATTATAGCTCTCTGTCAAAGTTACTGGGTATCCTAGTTTTATGTGTAAGACCATAATACTGAAGCGTGTTGCTACAAGGTGTACTAAGTATTTGGGTGATTTCAGTCAAAGTTTGTTCCACGTTCTTGAGATACAACTATAAAATAAATGAGGTTGCTTCCTTAGTGCCAATATTATTCTAAGATCTTATATTAACTTTTCTGATGAAGTTATTCAAGCCTGAAGGTAGACACATGGTGATTAAGTGCCTCTCCCTCTATTTCCTGCCCTGCCCCTGCAGATTAGAACATGTCGATTTCTGAATGCAGCTTAACGTTCATCTTTGCCGCAACTCCATTTATTTATTGTTAAGTTGTAATCTATTGGCGTATTCGTACCGGAGAAGTAAAAAATAAAAAAGGTAAAAACCGACTTCAAAACCAAAATGAAATAAAAAGTCTTAAATAAACTCTTCACCATTGAAAGGAAAGGGATCCGTTTTAGGCAAACAATTTCTTTTTGGAGTCGGTGCTGTGATAGTTGATGCTTGATGGTCAAAGTGATGGCACCGACTCCAAAAAGAAATTGTTTGCCTAAAACGGATTCTTTTCCTTTCAACGGTGAAGAGTTTATTTAAGACTTTTTAGTGCATTTTGGTTTTGAAGTCGGTTTTTACTTTTTTTAAAAGTTTATGTTATTTCTTCATTTTTAGTGATTACATAAGAGGAGGGGGGGGGGGGGGGGCGGGTTGCACCTTATAATTCTATTTTTAAGTAGCTGCAAATTACCTATCATAAGTTCCGTCATTATAATTACTGAACTCCTAAGCATTAAGGAGTTCCACCATCAGCTCAGCCCCACAAGATGTTGACTATCAGACGTAACAACACGTCAACATTAAGACTCTAGTAAAGAAAGACTATACGTGCCTTTAAAATTTGAGGGTTTCCCTCGATTACACCAAGATCCCATTATCAGATCCCAAAATGGAAAAAATGGAACCAACTAGAAGGTACACCCTCTAAGTAAGCGAAAAATGTTTTCGATTCGGTCGACAAACGACTGAGATATGAGGTAACAAACATACAAAAAAAAACATACAGTCTAATTGATAACCTCCTCCTTTTTTGAAGTCGGTTAAAAATAAATGTTAAAGGGATAACAAGCTCGTGAATTAAAAGGTTTCATTGTAATTATTTTTCAAAATTGTACAGTACCTATTAGTTTTAAGTCCACATTGTTATGTTTGCTTGCCAGTTAATTCATATCACTTTTTTTGTAAATTTTATCTTCCAAGGGACCATGGGGCAGATTTAATCAAAGCAAACGGAGCAGAAGTTTGACATTAAGTTTAACTTGCGTTTGAGACAGTATTATATAATTTTAATAACAATAAACTTATATATACTCTTGAGCAATATGATTATTTTTGTTAACAAGAAGGAAGACGAACACAATTAAAAGCTAAAATTTTCTTTTTTGTTACTGTAATGCTTGATTTAGTTTTGTTGAAGTTTATTTAATATTTTAAAAACAATAAATATTATTAAAATAAAGACAAATTAATAATCTATCCTCTTTCTCCTGGTTTTTAACCAAGTTTGGAAAACTGCCCCATGTCGATTCAAATGTGCCCCTATAGGAAGCCTATATAAGTTTAAAAAAGAACACCTTTTTTTTCTTTTTCTTTTTCAACAAATTTATACATTTTATCATATTTATATAAACTAAGAAGTAAAATAGTAAGAAAATAAAAATATGTCTTTCCAATTTCTCTTCACAATAGAGTTTTTAAGAGTCCAAATGTGAGAAAAGTGCTAATGCGCCTCCTTTTTCGTTACATAGGTACTCCTTGAAGACTATTACTATTTTTGAACACTTTAAAAAAAATAAGATGTCACTGCCTAACTAAACGGAAAACGATAGTTATCCAAAATAGTTATTTTTCAGTGACAAAAATCTTAGAAAAGTATTCAAATAACACGCTTAATAACAACAATAATACATAATATTTTCGGATTTTACTTTAAGCTACTGATACAGTAGCTAAAAGTAAAATCCGAGTAAAAGTAAAAGTAAAAAAGATCAATGACAAAATTATAAATTTATGCAAAGTATTACGGATAAAATCAGGTTATCCTCATCAAAAATGAATATCTCTAAAATATTTAAGCAGAGTACACACATGACCTAGTTAGGGCAACAAGTGAAGTCCATTAAGTCTGTGTTAATTTTTAGGCGTGAAGGTTATTTGAAGTTTCGAACTAAATGTTAAATGGACTACTGTTTAATTGTTAATAGCTACTTTAATATCTAACGAAGCAAAAATTCTTTAGCAGACACAAAAACTGGACGTTAAAGTTGTTAATTCATATTTTCATAGACCTAAATAGTTACATTAAGGTATTACAAAAGTAAAAAGCCTAAAAAGGGGTCGATATATTTTGGAAAATCCTTACATTTGCTTGCAATACGCACGCGAGCTATTCTAATATCCGCAAGAAAGGAAAACAACAATAGAAAGACGGAAGGAACATGAGATAAATGAATGAGAAAATTAAACCACCTTCAAAACTTTCAACAAGCTTAAAATTTTCTTATTTTTCTTTTATTTAGGAGAAAGAAATTGTTTTGGATTCGGTGCATGATGTCAAGTACAACCAACAATCAAAGCATATAATGCAACTACGCCAAAAGAATTCGTTTCTCCTAAATAGAAGACAAATGCGTTATTTTAAGTTTTTTTGGTAAATTTTTGAGAGCGTTTTTTTTTAAATTCTTTCGTCGTCGTGATTTTTATTTATTAACCATATCTCAAAAACGACCCAACCGATTTTGATGAAAGTTACACTGTACCCTTAGTTAAAATATATACCTAAATTAACTAAAAAAAAGAATCATCTCGCTTTGACTTCTCGTTTTTGAGACATCAGTGAAGAAATATACGAACCTAAATACACTTATATTTAGCACACGTGTTTGGAAGCTAGATCTACTTACTTAAATATTATAATATTGCAACGATATCACAAAAATACACACTGGATTGATTATCTTCTTTATTGAAGTAGGTTAAAATCTGTGTATTTTATACATTATGAATCCGTAAAACACTTAGGTACAAGGTTGCAATCAATCACCTTGATTTTGTTCATATAATGTCAAAAATATAAATATACGAGTAAAGTTAAATATCGAGTTAATGAAAGTTTAAATACAGTCACTTCATTCTGATCAAAATGCATCGACAAGATTGAAACAAAAGTTGCTAGCGACAAATTGGAGTTCGCGTCATACATCGCTCGAATGCACGTTTTAACGTAATTAACCACTTAGTTAAAATGGTATAATAAATATTACTGCATTAATCTATACTATTATTTTAGAGCTCAACAGTTTACTTGTGTTAACTCGCTAATCTGAGGAAAACGATTCGATCTTTCGATCACAAACGAATCTCGATTTGTAATAAATATGTTTGTGTTAAATTCCTTATTTATCGGGGAAGGCATAAGGCTATAAAACACCTCACTGATACATAATCATCATCATCATTATCAGCCAAAGAGTGTCCACTGCTGAACATAGGCCTCCCCCACGGTTTTCCACAGCAACCGATCACTGGGACGTCCACTGACAAGACGACCTTGTTAAGATCGCGGGATCACTCTGGATGCAGACCACTGATAGAGGGAGGGAAAAAAACGCGCGGACGCCGTTGCGGGCACTGCTAGATTGATATGAAAACGGTGGAGTGACGTCTTGACTAACGATTGGGTGTCATTGACTTTTGACTGAGACCAATGGAAGGTGCTGGGGGAGCCCAGCAGTGAGATGATCTGAGATAAATAAATAAAACCGGCCAAGTGCGAGTCGGACTCGCGCACTAAGGGTTCCGTGCCAATTTTGACTGAATATAAGTTTGTTTTTCATAGTGTTTGCATGAAGAACAAAGTTATGTTTTCGGTTGTTGAAAATGTGCAATATCTCTAAAACTACTAGTTCGATCTCGTCCAAACCAATTTTCGTTGATAGTATTTGTTAAGATCTATTTTATTAATTATTTTTCAAAATCTACACTCGCTTAGTGTTAATGGGAGCGACTATCTATCAAACGTTACACTTTAAAAGAAAATGAAGTTTCATGTATGGGACCTTAAGGATTTTTGTGTTTTTTTTTTTTAAAAAAACGTAAAGCGGTTAACAAGATACGTCTTTACCTACCAAATTTTAATAGTGTGATGCTTATAGTTACAGAATAAAGTGGCTGTGACATACGAATGGACAGACAGACAGACTTGACGAAACTATACGGGTTATAAGGGGTCCGTTATTTGCCATTCGGCTACGGAACCCTAAAAAGATATACCCTACATTTCCACAATAAAGTAACGTGGAAAAATGCGTTTATGTTTAAAAGCTACTTTAGGGCTTCGTTGCCGATCGAAATGAGACCGTAACCTACAATTCTATCTAATAACGGCAAGGCAAAGGAAAGTACTGTATGAAATTAAATTATCTTTACAGAAATATGTATTTATGTACATAAATATGTATTTGGGTATTTATATGGTTTCCACATTGCGGCTTAACTACTTTCTAAGCCAATTTTGGTGAATGAGGTATCAATCGATTCCTTATTA
Source organism: Pyrausta purpuralis (assembly GCA_963924145.1). Lineage (NCBI taxonomy): Eukaryota > Metazoa > Arthropoda > Insecta > Lepidoptera > Crambidae > Pyrausta > Pyrausta purpuralis. Next base: position 4,071,988 of record OZ001653.1, on the reverse strand, counting down.
AATTTTGGATAACATTGGCTACTTTTTGTTAAAAAAAAATGTGTTTTTACACAATTTATTGGGGTACTTTAAAAAACCTTATAACGAGTATCAAATGTAAGAATATAAAATTCTGAGTAAATATGAGTGTATATACCTGCTTACAATTATGTTTATTCGCGTTCGAGTTGCACTTGACTGACTTGACTGAAATGAAGTAATCAATTCAATAAGTATGTATGTGATATCGTTAGAATTTTATAAGATTTGAGTATATTCATCTATTAAGGCTTCCAAATTTCGTAAGTGTATGTTTATGTATTTTTTATGTTTGTCCACGGATTTATCGAAAACGAGAAGCCATAGATATGATTCTTTTTTAGATTTTTTAGGTATAATTCAATATAGGTCATCATCGTAAATTTCATCAAAATCGGTCTAGTGCTTTTTGAGCTACGGGTAATAAATAAAATACGTGAAATTAAAAAAATATATTAAACTGCCTGTCAAATACAAACTGAACACAAAATAACGCATTTTACAACCTGTGTCGGAAGTCTCGACATAGTTCCCTGTAAAACCACCAGGTGGCGCTCGAAAAATGCTGAGACGAAATTGGTGTTTTCGTGTATTTATTGATTGAGAAGATTTTTTGAAAGAAGCTTAAAAAAATACAAATATTTTTAAATATTTATTTAAAATATAGCTACGTAAGTTAAAATAATATTTGATGAATCAGAAAATCATAAAATTGAAATTGTCTACGCGAAATGTCAAAAAATTTGCATCAGACTTCGCCCGCTGTTCTTTACAAGCACTACCTCTATTAAGCGATTAATGACTAAATCATATTTTGAGACTCTCAATCTTCGTGATAAGTTGGACTGTTAGTCCAACTTGTTCCTTAGATATATATTTTCTTACTTTTTTTTTTTTATTTATTAAGAGATTATTGTTGCTTTCCTTTGGATTGTAGTTGCCCCAATCGGACCTTATTTATAAATCTGACTACTCATATGTGGAGATTTATTATTAGTATTGATGTTAGCATTAAATTATTTAGATATACTGATTATTCAAACTGTAAATCTTCCTAAGAATATATAAATAAATTTTCCCTCTGTTTAGAAGAAACATATTCATTTGGAGACAGTATATTATGCGCGTTAACTATTGATGTAAGTAAGTACCGACTCCAATACTTTGTTTTGAGTTCAGTCTTTTATCATTTATTTTGTTATTTTACAAAACATTGCAGCTATGAACACAACAAGTCAGTTGACGTATGCAACTCAAAATACTGCACTGCGTTCAGGCTTAAGCCTCAACTCAGCAGTTCGACGGTGGTTTCGCTCTGATAACGCAAAGCCAGCGGATTATTCCATTCCGAGGTACCTGTGTTGGGAATTTCCATGTTATGGCGCTTACGTTACGGCGTGATTTAATTTCGAAATAGTGAAATGGTACCGATCGTTTGGTAGGAAATGGATATCTGGAAAACATCTTAAACTAACTATGGTTGTACTAGAATACCTTTTAATTTTGGCTAAGTTTACTTGTGATACCCTTTGAACTCCTTGCAACAAAACCGTCCAAGTAGGACTCACGTTTGAGGGGGTCCATACTAATGACTAGGTAAACAAAATAGGTGAATATTTCAAGTGCCTACCTGTTGCCATCATTAAATAAAAAAGGGTGAAACAATCGCGTTTATTGTATTAGAGTTGAACATAAATATTTAATTTATTTTGTTTTCAGTGCTTTTTGTTAAAGTGGTAAGAAAAAATACATACTTCGTGAAATTTTAACAGTATATCGTGATTCTTGAGAAACAATTTGGTGGACAGACAGCAAAGTCGTAGGTGCTATTTCTTCATCAATAGTAAGGTAAAAATATCGTTACCACCGTTTGAATATCTACGATAATTTGTGTTTAGAAGAAAAAATATCTTGACCAGAGGTCATTAAAATACCTATTTTAACGTTTCGTTACGTTAGGTAAGGGGAAACGCGCGAAGAACTGATAGCCGTTGGGGCAGGAAAGTTTTAGATTGGAAACCCGACCAGAGACGCAGCGTGGTACATCCATCAGCAAGATGGACAGACGACCTTATAAAGATTGCAGGATCAAACTGGGTGCAGACCGCTAGTGATCGGTCGCTGTGGAAAGCCATGGGGGAGGCCTATGTTCAGCAGTGGACGTCCTTTGGCTGATAATGATGATGATGATGTTAAGGTAGTTTTAATTCAAAACACACTATCAATTAAGAATATGGGTCTTATTAATTGGGTCCCCTATTTTCCCTTTAAGTACGGGACCTTGAAAACAAGAAACTCACAATAAAATTACTACCAACCAAGTGAATTATATTACTCCGTCATCTACACCGTGCTCGTAGCACGGTGCTTAACTACGGCAAAACGTTGCTACGAGTGCTGGCTACGACTTAAAAACATTACGTTATTTTTACTACGAAAATAATAATAGTGCAATCTTCATACTACCACTTCTGGCTTTATAAGCACTTAGTGATGTGAGGGCATGATAATAATATAAAATATAGAAACTTACTCTACGCCTCCTAAAGCTTGCTAATAGTAAAATTTAAAAAAATCCTCTTCCTACTAAACAGCAGTAAGACATTCTTCGTGTAATTTATCTAATTTACTTATGCACAGTTGCGTGATAGATAGTTAACTAATGGTTAATTGTCGTTCTAGCGGTTGAATATTTAGGATTTACGATTTACGAGTATTTTGAAGAATAAATACTTTTTGCAAATGCCAGAATGGCTATTTCATTGACCATTGGTTAAGGTACATTTTCTTCAAATCACGCACAATTTTAAACCAATATTTAACTGCTAGTTACGACATTTAACCAATAGTTGAGTTAACTAGCTCAACAAATAACTTACATTTCTCAATAAAAAAAGGTTTACTACTTTTTCTACAAACTAATTTCAATGCTTTGGTTGTATCTTACTTTGTAAGTATTAATGGTTACTATTTGATCACGCTTCTACTAGCAAACACCCCTCCACCAACCCGCACTGAGCCCGCGTGGTGGAGTATGGCTCAAACTACCACATAGTTGAGGTAAGGCCTTTGCCCAGCAGTGGGATGTTACACGCTGACATTACTAAACTTACACTAGGCCTTAAATATTAAACATGTGACACAGCAAATGATAGTCTGATCAAAAAACCGGCTAAAAACCGGCCGTGCGAGTCGGACTCGCGCAATGAGGGTTCCGTGCCAATTTTAAGTGAATTAGGGAATTCACTTACTTCCACTTAGCTTAAATACCACAATATTTTGTTGACAGCAAATATAACATTGTTTTTCATAGTGTTTGTATGAAGAACAAAGTTATGTTTGCGGTTATTGAAAATGTGCAATATCTCAAAAACTAATAGTTCGATCTCGTCCTAACCAATTTTCGTTGGAAGTGTTTGTTAAGATCAACATTACGTATTATTTTCGAAATTTACACTCGTTTGGCTTAGAAGTTAAAGGGGGAGGGGGATGCCCGTTTCACCACTTTGGGAGCGAATATTTATTAAACGTTAGACTTTAAAAGAAAAAAGTTATAGAAACCTCTATGACATTTTTAAAAGACCTATCTACTATAGACACCCCACTCGCATAGGTTTGACTAAAAAAATTTTTTGACATACATGAAACTAAAATCATTTTTTTTGACTCCCTTAGATATCTTTTTTTTTGTATAAGAATCGTAAAGCGGTTAACATGATACATCTTCCTACCAAATTTCAACAGTGTGGTGCCTATAGTTACAAAATAAAGGGGCTGTGACATACGGACGGACAGACAGACAGACAGAAAGAGAGACAGCTTTGACGAAACTATAAGGATTCCGTTTTTTGCCATTCGGCTACGGAACCCTAAAAAGTAGGCTTGTTGTGATTTCGAAATAGTAGTTTCCCATTTATCTCCGTAAATACAAATCATTCATTATTCACTCACCTAAACTACCAGCATCTTAAACCGCGTCTATCATTCATTCATCAGCGTTCAATCGCTTGACTAGCAAACAGGAGTAATTTGTATTGGCAAGCAGCGATCACATGCAATATTAAAGGCGAACCACGGACAGACAGACACGTGTTCTAGCTAATAACATTAGTTGACGCTTGTTTTGCGGTACGTGCTGTGACAGAGGAATTAGGTATGGAGATCATGAGCAAACTGGTGTATAATGTTGGATTGGAATTGAGAAAGCGACTGCTAATGACCAAGTGTTTTAAGAATTTGTGATCTTTAAAATTCATAAAAGCTATTTTTTAACCTTTGACGCAAAAAGAGCGAGATAATATAAGTTTAACGTCTTTCGGGAGAATCGTAGCACTGAAACAAATGAACTGATTTTTGATTAGGTTTTTTTTGTGTCACAATTTTTTTTATCCCATGTTTCAAGATGTCTGTTCAGCCGTTTAAGGATCATCAGCTCTTTTCTTATTTCTAGTTGTCACATCGATTCGAAATTTGGTACCGTGATACTTCAATTGAAGGTATGTGGTAAGGTTACCAAGACCTGAACAGCCGTTTATAGATCATCAGCTCTTAAATAATTGATTACACATTACATCCTTTCGATTAGATATGATAAGGTAACTATAGCTTTGAATGCAAGAGTCAGAGGGTTGCTTAAGTGTTTTTCATATCATGTCGAAATTTTAAACTTTGTTGCATTTTTAAAGGAAACTTCACAAAGTACGGGATTTAATGCAACTTTCACTTTCACTTTGTTGGCAAATATGTATACAAAGTGAAAGTGAAAGTTGCATAAAATCCCATAGTTTGTGAAGTATCATGTCGAAATATTGATAATTCAATCGTCTTTGCAAAAAAGTGTTCATACTTACAATTTTGTTTTAGTCTTCTCATGACTTATCTACTCGTATTTATGTTTAATAGTTTACGTACGCGAAGGTAATTGTGTTTGATTTTATAGCAAGGCCTATGATGGCACACTTTTGTATAACAGTAACCATCTTAATTATTTGTCAATTGTATTGATAAGTGAAATTTTACTATAGCTGAATCTTAAGAAGGGACTCTTGAGACTTCACCCTTAGTACAAACATCAAAGCACAAAACCAGATCGCTTGATCGAATTAACTCCAGCCGAGCAGCCTACAGGATGTAAGGAAATGACTCGAATCCGCGTTGATTCGACTCGGAAAGTCGCAAGCCATGAGCGGAAGTTTCACTGATCACGCAGCCAATTAATGGATCGATTGATTGGTCTGATATTTTTTTAAAACTCACGGTTCTTTGCGTTTTTGTTGTACTAAATTAACAATTTATTCGTTAATAGCTTCGTTCACTTTGCACTTTAAAAGCATTATGATAGTTAAACATTTGAGATGAAATGAAACCAAAGCACGGGCGGGACTCGAACCTGCAACTTCTGGCTAACCGGGCCAAACGCTCTTCCAACTGAGCTACCGCCCTGCCGGAACTTTAGAAAACATTCTAAAACATTTGAGATACAGATATTTATAGAATATTCTATATTGTTTTTTTTTTACGACCTCTGTGGTGTATTGGCAAGGCACGCTGTTTCAAGGCGTCGCCGCTCAGAGGTCCCGGGTTCGATTCCCGGTCGGGTCAATGTAGAAATCGTAATTTTCCATGTTGTCTCAGGTCTGAGTGATGTGGTACCACCGTTGTGTTTGATTTCTATAACACAAGTGCATTGGCTAATTACTTTGGGATCAGAGCAATGCATTTGATTAGTGTCCAATATTTATTTATTTGTAAACAAAAACAACTGAGACAGTTTTTTAACGATTTTTACAGCTATTTTTTATCTTGCATTCCAAAACGGTTGCCAATCCCGGCAACATGTCGTCGTGTCACGCGGCACCTTAACGTCACCACAACATAGTCTTAAAATATTAAGTGGACTTTGTATTAGTTGAGTTAGCATTGTATGTGTATATTATAAGGTATCTAAAAGGTTATGTCACAGCATTGAACTACTATTACTACCGTATGGAAGTGACACCACAAATAAATTTCATGCTCCATGAATTGATGGCACAGCCATCATAGTACAGATTCATAATTCGAAATTCAAATTTTCATGGAAAACTTCACACTCTTATCGTCGTATTTGCGACTCCTTTTGCTCCTCATAGCTTCTCTATACGTAGTAATATTAACTCACAGTGTCAGAGTGAGTGTATTGTGTTTTATAAAAGGTAACTAGTTTAAATAATGTTTTGATGAGATTATGTTTGATATTATTTAAAATATGAAAAATGTATGAAGTCATCGCATTCTGATATTAAAGCATTGAATACCTTTAACTTTAGTTAGCATTTTAAAATCTATGTCATGTATGAAGAGTAGCTTAAGAGAGTAAACGTATGTATGTTCTTTTAGAGCCTAAGCTGCCTCTTTCATTCCAAAGAAATTCCAAATGTTTTTATATAAGTCTAATCTTCTTTAAACGAGCAATAAATAACTTGACAGAGTTAGAAGCTATTAAAGTCCATACAAAGATAAAACTTGGATTCCAGAAATAGAATCCAACTATGCCGTCCATTTCGGTTTATGAACATTAAATCTTAACCTCTCTAAATTAGGTGCCTGAAACTTTTGACAGAGGAACCTTTGGGGCTGTGATTACGCAAACTAGTATTTGTGACTGAAGCGTAAAGTCCATTTTGAGTAAATGTCATTGTCAATGTCCCATTTGTGACATGGTCAAACCGTGCTTGTAGGTAATAATTTATTTTGCTGATGTAGAAAGATGAAAGGGTCTTTGAGTTTTAATTGCGAAGCATATCATTAGGGACTTTGTTTTGAACAAAATATTTCAAAGCCTATAAAACAAAAATTTTACTAACAAGATTAACGATACTCTTGACTCGACGAGATACAGGGTGTCGCCTGTAATAGTAGCATAAAGGCCTTTTTAATAACCAGTAATAAATTCAATATATTTTAAATTTTTAAAATGAAAAATAAATGTAATTTTATTTTCTATCAAAGTTTACTTGATATTGTCATTTACTGAGGTGCTCGTAGCGCAGTGGTAGCAGCGCTTTGGTAGTGATACCGATAGGGAAGCAACCTACAGCGCGGTCGTGTTTGGATGGGTGACCATTCCGACTATATAAGTGACGAATATCACGAGCATCTCCGTGCTTTGGAAGGGGCGTTAAGCTGTTAGTCCAAGCTAATATCGGTTGATATTAGTCGTTAAGCCTAGTCAGAGGCCTTATCGGCGGCTTGATAACATCTGACAGCAAGGTTAGTCGCTTGCCTTGCAAACACCCCTCCACCAACCCACACTGAGCCCGCGTGGTGGAATATGGCTCGAACTAACTCATAGTTGAGGTTAGGCCTTTGCTCAGCAGTAAGACGTTACAGGCTAACTTTACTTACTTTACTTTTTGTCATTTACTACAACGAGTTAGCGATTTGATATTATGCTGATTAGGGATTGACTTTAGATTACCTATCTACCATATCTCGGAGTCAAAGCATTTTGGAGAATGATTGATTAAAATTTATACTGGTATTACAGGCCATACGCTGTATAAATTCTGATATTCTGTCATATCACGTTAACTCAATTTACGAAGTCACGTGCATGCTTTGTTTTGTATCTTTTACTAGCGGACGCAGCGAACTTTGTTTGGCCCCCGGCTCTCACCCGCCTCGACTCCGTAAATTATATAATTATAATCATACTTCGGACGGTAACAAAACTGACAAAATAAAAATTATGAAAATCGGTCCACCCACTTATATTACATTTTTGATTAAACACACCAAAAAAGAGTGAGTGAAATCGTTCTAGACGTTCACATGACTAGACGTGACTAAAGAAAATATAAATGTATTTATAAAAATAGAATATTATTCTTATTTTCATCTAAGATATCAGGAAAATGGAGTAGAGAACTACGATCCAACAGATTTATAACAAAAAGTGACTAATAATCAACACATAAATCATTATTAGCGATTGAAACCTCAAAAGCAACGATATTTCGGTTCCGTGCATGCTATAAAAAAATAAACTGAAAACGATTGTTAAAACGTTACGCTCAGCTAACCTATAAATTTTCCTTTTATACACATCGTATCCTTAACTATTATCGCAGTCCCCGGAAACGGTAGTCCATTAAAAACCAAAATAATTCTTCGAATGCGACAAAGTGTGCCCAGAAAATGCTTCCATGGCGTTTGCGAACAAATGAAGTAGAAAAGAAAAAAAAACGTCACAACACCGAGAAGGGATCAAAGTAGATGATTTAATAAATATTCAGATGGGGAAAGAAGGCCAATGGGCCTAAATAGCGTGAACCGACTTAGGCGGTAGACGCACCGCAAATACTCTGGAAGCGAATATTGAACAATGTTTTTCTATTGGAGTGCAGTTTAACTCTATTATAGGAGAGAATGGCAAAACGACAAAATATAAAACAATAATATACAAATACATGTAGAAAATATCTCATACATACACTCATAAAATAGCTGATTTTGTAAATTTATCAGTCTTTGAATGAATGTATTCATTTTCAGTGTCAATTTGGAATCGCTGAAACAAACAAAATTGAAACAGTTTTAAAAATCATAAATTTTCAGTAGTATCGGTATTTTCCTCAAAATATCATAATCATAATATATCTCATCATATAACATAAAATATCCTTTTGTTTTGCGTTATCTGCCAGATACTTCATACGGAATTGAAAATGCTCGTTGGTTAGTCGTTAAATGTCAATGGCAAAACAGGCCCTAAAAATTAGATTTTATAAATTATTGACCACCTCCGTAGTGTAGTGGCTAAGCACGCAGGTTTCAAGGCGTCGCCGCTCAGGGTCCCGGGTTCGATTTCTAGTCGGGTAAATATAGAAATCAAAGTTTTCTATATTGTCTCGCGTCTGGGTGTTGTGGTACCACCGTTGTGTCTTCTATAACACAAGTGCATTAGCTACTTACTTTGGGATCAAGCAATGTTTGTGATTGGTGTCGAATATTAATTTATTTACAAATTTTTGACGTAAATAAAACTAGTATTTCTTGTAATGTGCACTCCGCCTTACCTCTATACCGTCGTGAGTATAAGACTGTTATTATGATAGCTTTCCTGATGTCAGTGCACAAAACTTTTTCACATGATTGTATGTAAATTTCTTTGTGGAAGTAAGTAAACAGGGTACAGTCACAAAATGATGCATATTTTTCGTCTACAAAAACCCCTTTTATATGTAAGAACAAACTGAGTAAATGTTGTAGGAAAATATTACAATTGTTTTCTAAATGCTGAAAAAAATGTTACACTAGTTTTTTAAAAACTATTTGAAATGGTTTTCTTAAAAATAAGTTACGTTACAAGACAACCAAATAAGATACAGGGTTATTTAATCGTTCAATTTATTTTTCTTTAAGTAGCGTTTGCCTCGATGGATATTTAAAAACTTCTATCCAAATCCAAACATCAAATAGCAAGTACAAAAAAAGGACTTCTTACCCAATACCCAGCCTCTACTTTCTTCTTAAACTCAGCAGTATTCAATCAAAAGTGACCTCTATCGACTCATTTTAGTATAACTAGGTGTCTCGATACAATAACCCTGACGGCTGACTACACAAGTCAGAGGACGAGGGTACTCGAAAAAACTCATATTTGGTCCCAACCGGTGCTTGGGTAATAAACGACACTCGATGGTAAAAAGTGCCACCCTATATTTTGATGCTCAATTTTCAATAGTTTGGGGGTCGGGAGCACAAAATTGGGTTAGCTAATAATAATAATATCCGCTTTTCAGAATTATTGCATATATTTTTGTCTGAAATAATATATACTTAACATGTTTTGTACGAAATCGGTATGTAATGTAAGATTTCTGTTTCAAACGATGGATATATTTTTTGTTGTCAATCACGCTATGAACATTTCACCCTTTATGTGTTTGTACTTTGGAGGTACCCGCAAATATTGCACGAAGAAAGGGTCAAAATTATATTCTATTATACAGCGATACCACAAAAATGACATCAACCATAATTGTGTTTAGTTTAGTGAAAAATGTATTTGATTTGATTAGAGAAAATGTCCAAACCTAGTATGACATTTCAATGCGCAATACGACTTGTGAATGAAATGTCATGTCATCAACATCATTACCAGCCAAAAAGCATACACTGCAGAAAAAGCCACGGCGAATAGACGACTTTGTAAAGACCGCTGGATCAAACTACGAGATGCAAAAATGTTATGTGATATACAATTATTTCAGCGTATAGCATTCACTGTCTCTTGACTATTTACCACACTCAGAGTAAATGCTATCCAGATAGACCCAAACAACATATAAAAAATGCGGCTCTACTACAATTAATACAATCTCAAAGTTTATTACAACTGGACTATAAGGGCCTTAGAACTCGGCGTATAGTAAACGCACAGGCGACTTTGAACGCAATATTGTTACCTAAGCACACGGGACGATTGTGAAACGCGCCTCTACTACGCGTATACTCGCTTTATATCGCGTCAAACGCGCGTATCATCTTGTATTATCAAAGCAAACGCAACAATCAGCGTCTACAGCTCCATAGACGCGTTCGTAATACGCGCGTCGTCTGCGCGTTATAATTACCCCGTGTTTTTAAACTCTTAAGTTCATTATAGTACTTGCAACTTCGTGACGTTTGGTTGTATCGAAATAAATATTTACAGCCTAAGAGTGACTTGCAAACCACGCTATATGCATGCACAGAAGTGGTTCCATCATGCGACGCTAGAAATTTAACTCACGCATCGAGCTAAAACGCCTGCATAATACAACGTATGCATGTTCGGACAACAGCACGTCAAGGTAAACACTGCGGTATCTTATACAGTTGTAATAAGGGATAGTTTGCAACAAAAGTGGGTAACCTGATGTGCTGGCGACTGTACGTACAAACATAGCCGAGTAGGAGTATCCTAGAAATTATTTCGGTGGACTTGGTTTCCAGTTTTGACACATCACAGGTTTAGATCTACTAGTAATAATTCGCATTTCAGTTTTTATGCCAAGTTATTGGAGAAATTTTATGTGAATTTTCAGTCAAACTAGTCTTTTAATGTTTTGTTTTCATAAATATATTTATATTATGTATCATTTTTACTAGCAAATTGTTGAGGTTTTAGTTTTGAAAGTTTCACTGATCCTGATACTTTTCTTGTTTAGTTTTATCATGTTCGCATCGTTCTGCAATGTGACTATGTAAGGACTTAAAAAGTCATATTGCAGAAATCAGGTAATCAATTTAATATGTATGTAAAGTCGTATAAATTTTACAGTATTTGAGTATGTTGATTTAGTAAGGCTTCTTAACACGTGTGCTAAATTTCGTAACTGTAAGTATGTTTATATATTCGTTCGTTTGTATGTTAGTCCACGGATTTCTCGATAGCGAGAAGTCATAGCGAGATGATTTCTTTTTTTTGTTCCATTAGGTATATTCCAACTTAGAATACAATGTAGGTAAGTGTCGTCAAAAATGGTCTAGTAGTTTTTTAACGAAATCGGTCCAGTCGTTTTCGAGGTATAGGTAATAACCAAAAAGTTACAAAAAAAACAACTGCCTTTTGACACCTGACTAAGAGTCGATTTTACCAACGTCAGATAGGACTTATCCGAACTAATAAATATAAAACGACCGATTTTAAAATATCACCTCAGTGTAAATATCACTCAGTCACTTATGTAATTTACATAAGTGACTGCTGACAAATAGGTGACGTTTTCGAATTAGGCGTTTTGCATTGTGTTTGACGAATATTCCTTATCTAATAAAAACGACTCAAAAAATATTTAAAAAACGCATTAATTGTCTTTAATTTCTATTAAAGCAAGAAATTATTTTGGAGTCCGTACATGATTTGCGTAAACTGTTGGTGGTTGGTGTACGTAAGCGTAACATCATGAACCGATTCAAAAAAAAAATGTTTCTCCTAAATAGAAGAAAAAGGCGTTGTTTTAAACTTTTTGGACATTTTTTATGGTGTTTTTAAAATATTTTTTTAGTACAAAATCAAGCCGGTTTTCGTTTCCTTTCAGTCTAGTTCTTCACAGAACTTAAAAGCTAAAAATCGGAGCATGATGATGACTGGATGTAGCCAATCAATGCAAGGCTTAGTACGAACTAAGTGCCCTTAAGCCTTAGTTGCGACTAGAGGCCCATTTAACCCTTGTTTTTAATTGGAAAATGTTTTCACGTTTCGCCTCAGCACGAATTCTTTCCACCGCCGTATTTCCCCGCGGGATTATTCAAAAACAATGCTGAAATTCGACGCTATGGAATTTGGATGAGTTTTTTGATCATGGCAGTGTAGGTTAAAAAAATATAATTTGTCAATTCCGAGTTCTTCAATGACAATGACAAATCCATGTTACTCTGAATGTTATCGCAATATGACTAGTTATAGAAACTATTTTTCTGCAACATTTTCGACAAATATTTTTTATATGGCTATAACGACAAGGATAAACATAATTATAAGGTTTTTTTATTAACTTTCAGCTACACTTTTGTTAAAATATATATAATTAATTAAACCAAAAGTGTCATTATTAATAAAGCTATTTCTGCTTGTTATGACTTTACTATTGAGCATTAGTGTAAGGCAATTCGTCACGTTTAAGTGATAAGAATAATAAATCAAATTACTAGATGGTACATAGTAGCTATATCAGTGTCACAATTTTGCTTTGTACCACCGATTGAGTACCTATTAACAACAACAACAACAATCTATAAAATGGGTGTTAGGTAAATTTTTAATGCATATTTGTATAGATTAATGTAATAATAATAAATAATAAAGAATGAATCTGCCTTTATTAAAATTAAACTCTTAAACCGACGGTGGCGTCCTACAGAATTAAATTACGTATTCCATATTAGACGTATCCTTAAACACAAAATATTTGTATTAAGCTAAACATAGTAAGGTTATTAATTTTTACCAAAGAAAATATTCTTGTATTAAAATGTGCTATCTACATAATTTTTAGACTTTTTATTTTGTACAAGGTAAATTCGGTAATAGTTTCCTAAAGCAAAAACGTCTTTCAGAAGCACTTTTGCAAAGCCAAAGTCGAATACATTGGGAAAATGCGGTAACCTTACACGAAACCGTACGAAACGAACACGAAGCCATAAATTAAAACTGACATAATTTGGCATGCATTCCCAAAAACGTTTTGTTTCATGAAACATTTTTACGCAGGACAGGGAAACCGCTGAAACGTGGTTGGAAAAGCGGTCTGTTTAGGTTACGCCGAGCGCATGGCCCTTTAAATCTACCGCAGTGTTCGTCCCGATCGTTTTTTGTTTTGAATTAGTGAATTTTCGTGCAGGATTGTAGGGGCAGTGTGACGGACGGTATTGATAGTGTTTTGTTTAAATATGGTACTTACAGTGTAGCGCGAATCGGGCACATAGCCGAGTGCGCACGAGGCCGCCTCGTCGCCCGGCCGGTACGGTGTTACCGCATGACGACACGTCCGGGCCCGCACCGCACGGCTCACCAGCGCTGGCCGACCAGCCCCAAGCTCCCTCCTCCCAGCTAGCAGACCACGATACGCCACGCCGCACAGTCCGACTGCCAACAACCACACACTTAAAACACTAAACCCAAACACCAGAATTGATGAAACAAACTGAATATACTCACATGAGCATGCCAGCGTCGGCCTCCTCAATCAACTAACGTAAACAGAACACACGATCATTTTGATCATCACATGCCGGGACGCGGACGGAGCTGGGGCGAGCGGGCCCCGCTCAGAGCATCGGCCCCGGGGGCTCAACGCCGTGGGTGACTCCGCACCACCGTGTGCGGAGTTTGATGGTAAATGGGAGGATTAGGCGGGCGCGGGGCGGAAGTTCGGAGGCCACACGCGCTCGTTGCCACTGCAAGCCGCCACTGAGGCGGGGCGGCCCGGGCAGACCCCCCGCGACCCGCGCCCCTCGCCCGCCATGTGCCCGGCGCTCAGCCTCTCGCCTCGCAAAGGGTTGTCGGCAAAGGGAAATTGCTACTATCGTCTTTTTGTCGCGACGACAATTGGCCGTGCTTTCGCCTCCTTTGAGCCGCTCTCGCTTTGACCAACGACGCTATTCTGCTTTGTGTTGCTGTTAAATCTATTTCATTGAATTAAATCCTTAACCCTCTTGATTTTTCATTAATTACAAATTATTATTACATGCCTATGAGAGTGGTGTAATGTAAGTCGCATGGTTATGTAACGGCGTGCGTCAGCCATGGCGGTTCACAGACGCAACGCGCCTGTCGGAAAACCCGTAACGCAGCCCTTAAATTTCTAGTGGATCGCGTCGAGCGGCCCCGAAGGCAGCCGACGAAGGCCGAACGACCCCGAACGCGCCACCGGCGCCGCCCAGTCGATACGATAAGCCCGTCTCCACTCACCGAACAAAGACACTAACCTATAATAATTAAATTTAATTAAGGATAACTGGACTATCTCGCATAATAAGCATATCGCTGCAACGCTAATCCTGAGATTCCATGCTTGAACTGAATAACCCACTCCCCCCCTACCCCGCACGCACGTTGTTTACGTGTAACGGAGCGCGCTGTCAGTAACAGTGAAAGGAAAGCTAAAATGGAAATTGTCGCAGAATTATGCAAATCTGCGTAAAAGATTGAAAAATATACTTATTCTGCTTGGAATTTCTGTTGGATGAGTCCAAAAATTTTCAAGCCTCATTTTCATTATTTATTTTTAAGATTATTTTTATTGGAAATTGTGATAGACTTTTCCTTCAAATAAGTTCACACATAAATCTTTACTTCAGTATTGGTGTAAGGTATGCGTGCGTTTGAAACGGCACTTGTGTTTTGCTGACTCCGACCGAACAGTTTGTATTTTTACCTTCAGATATAAGGTTAAAAGTCGCAAAGCAAGGTGTATGAGTAGAATACCCGAACAACAGTTGATATTGGCGTGTCACGGAGTTTGTCAGACGAAGATTACTTTTTGAAATGTTCAGAGACGAGTACGCCAACATTTGCGTACCTATAAATACTTTGACAAACAATTCTTTACGTGGGAAAAGTATTTGCTCTCTATATTTGCTATCTATCAAGTAACAAGTGGGTAGGTAAGTTCGAATGAAACTTTTCCGCACCAAACTTTAAAACTCATTTTATTTATTTGAGTCATGTGAGTAATTGTGAGTCAGATTACAGTTGATTCGGGATTGAGGTTTTCCTACGAGTTTTAATGATAAGAGACTATTAAGATATTTATTTTTAGTACTTTAGGTCTAGAATTGAGTACTCATTACTTATTTTATTTTAAAAGTATTTTCCAGAAATAAAATAACTTGTAGAACTAAACTATAATTCGAAACACACGGGCAAAATATTGTGTAGGATTAGGGTATTATAACCTAGACTTTATAAGAGTGTTGAGACTAAGTGTTTACGGGGTCCGGGTGCGGTGGTGGTAAATGAGAAGCCGTGAGTCTTCATTATAAATACTTTACTTGGTGCACCAATACATAATATTAACAATGGCCATGAGTGGTCGGGAAGCGCGGCGGGTGACTACTCATAGGAATTTCTGTTTATAATTATGTAAATATGTTCTGGATTTTGGAAACGGCTTTAAAGATTTTCCCAGAATTTTGTATAAAGTCAGGTTTGGAGGTAAGAAAAAACGATCTAGCTATGAATCATATTCAGAAAATGATGTATTGCCATATTTTTAGGCACTGAAATAGGGCTTAATAAATTTCATTTAACTAAAAAGGTTAATGGTCACGTTAGCTCGGCGAATAAGCCAGGCAAACGCGGAATGCGGGTTCGTGCCCCGGTAAAAAATATTGTTTCTGAAATTTTATTTTTGTTTTTATCAGTGTTTAGAACTTTTTCTCGCTCACTTAGATATTGCAAACTCACATGAAAAGAGCCTAGTTTCTTTGCACCTTATCGAACTCTCAATAGAAAGAAAGCAAGTTTGTATTACCTTCTTTCTTAACTACTTTCAGATGTATATTTTTTCAAATGTGTAGTTTATTGAAATAAAACAGGATAAAAAATCTGTCATATTGAAAGTTAATCAGTCAAAAGAGGTATATTTGACAAATTAAGCTTACTACATTCATATCAACGCATCAATTTGAACTATTCATACGATTGAGTACACATTAATTGGTATTCACATTACACGTGTTAATTACTCGGGCGATCTATAGCTATCGATTTTAATAAGTCAAGCAGGAGCTCTATTTTTGAATCACTCGCTTGAATATGATGTGTGAGTATCGTTCAAAAACAAATTAAAAATCAATGAAATCACGCAAAAGATTGGCGTTGGTACCTACTCACAAAATAAATTTATCTTTTTCTATCACTTTCACGTGAAATAATACTATTTTTTATTGGAAAATCGGGCAATAAACAATGAATATCACACGCCATCTTGACGCGAGTGATTCAAAAATAAGTACCCAGTAAATCACATTTGTTCACGTAGATAAACGGATTTTTTTTGTTATGATAGTCTCATATAACAGTTGGAGAGTATCAATTATAGGATATTTTCAATTATAACTTCTTGTTATTATTTACTGATTTCAAACTTGTTTAACCGACGTCAAAAAGGTTGAGGTTATCAATTCGACGAATTTGTTTTGTGACTGTGTTAGCTCATATCGCAATCATTTTTGAACCGATTTAAAAAAAAAACGACTGCCAAAAGGTAAGAATAGCGTTTTAGTACTAAAATCGTAATGATGACATCTTGTTACGTTTGTTAGTCAACATAGCTGAGCTGATGGTAAGATTCCTAAACGCTTAGGAGTCCAGTGATTATAATGACAAAATTTATGTGTCATTTGTGTGTATTTGTACGTACAGAGTTATGAGGTGCGAACCCGCCACCTCCTCTTATAATCACTAATAATGAACTTTTACAAAAAAAGTTTAAACCGACAACAGTTTATTTAAGGGGTTTGAAGTCGTTTTTTTTTTGTAAAAGTCATTTTTTTAATGCTTAATACAGTTTGTTAATACGTTTCAGAACTGGACTACATACTGGATATATCTATAACACCATTACAGTACATTGAGTCGAGGGAATGGTATGATTTGACTAGACTATTGAATATGTGATATGCCACACACTAAGTCTAGGCACTGTGTTATTGTAGAGGTATAACCACTTGAAGGTCAAAGGACATTTGAGTGTCTTAAAATTTTTTGGTGTCTTACATCCGGGTACACTAAAGTGTCCTACTATCGGGCGGCGATTAAAAATACTTTAGGTGTGGCTATTGGTAAGCATAGTGTCGCGGTTGTTTGGTCTTTAGTTTAAGGGAAAAAATGTAGCAGTGCAGCAAAGAAGCAGTGTTTTTATGCACCGTATATTTTTTTTTAATCAGTTTGAAGTGTGCCACAGATTTCGTTGCGCAGTTTTGATGTGAGTATGTCGTTAGTACTCTTTTTTCATTATTGATATCTTATAGTGTAATATCTTCACATGTTCCTGAAGATGTGCCCATTGCACACTCACCAAAGTATAGCCTGTAGAAAACCGACAGGAAGGTAGCGGCGATGGGCTATGCTATGGAGCTTAGCGCATAAAGGTTGTTCACGCTACACCGTGCCGGCGCCGGGTCAGGCTCCGGCCGAAGGCCGGCCGGGTCACGGTCAAACATTATCGTATACATTTTTAATCGACTTCAAAAAAGGAGGAGATTATCAATTCTACTGTATTTTTTTTTGTGTCTATGTTACCACATATCTCAGTCGCTGGTCGACCCATTCGAAATTTTTTTTTGCCTACTTAGAAAGTGTGCCTTCTAGTTGGTCCCATTTTTTCCATTTCGGGACCTGATGATGGGATCTTGGTGTAATCGAGGGAAACCCTCAAATTTTAAAGGCACGTGTAGTGTTTCTTTACTAGAATCTTAATGTTGACGTGTTGTTACGTCTGATAGTCAAGATCTTGTGGGGCTGAGCTGATGGTGAAACTCCTTAACGCTTAGGAGTTCAGTGATTATAATGAAATAACTTATAATAGGTAGTTTGTAGCTTCTTAAAGGACAGAGTAAAAATTGCAACCTCCCCCTTCCCCCCCTTCTACTATAATCTCTAAAAATGAAGAAATAAAATTAACTTTAAAAAAGTAAAAACCGACTTCAAAACAAAAATAAAACAAAATTAAATAAACTTTTTGATTATTGAAAGGAAAGGTGGGTTCTAGGCAAACAATTTCTTCTTGGAGTCGGTGCTGTGATAGTTGATGCTTGATGGTCAAAGTGATGGCACCGACTCCAAAAAGAATTGTTTGCCTAGAACTCACCTTTCCTTTCAATAGTCAAAAGTTTATTTTAGACTTTTTAGTGCATTTTGGTTTTAAAGTCGGTTTTTACTTTTTTAAAGTTAATGTATGAAGTGATTCATGTCTGAACGTGCCCCATCCGGGCCCGGACGGGGCACGTGGTTGAAATGGCTATGGGAAATTTTCTCGGCTCCGGTACGGTCCGGCCCCGGCACGTTGTAGCGTGAATTACCTTTTAATCTATTGAAATATTGGGAATCGGGTATAACAAAACACCAATGGTTTCTGTGAAGTGATATTTTGGTAATGCTGTCTAAACTAACTAAGCACTTAAGACTAAAGGTTAAATATTCTTATTTTTTATTAATTTATATATTTAAACTTTATTGCACTATAAGTTGTACAGTTGGCTGACTTAATGCCTCAGGACATTCTCTGCCAGTAAACCGCTTAGAAATAGAGAAAGTTGAATCTCTTTGTTTACTTATCTGTAAGAACATATTTTTTTACATAGCAAAGGAAACAATTGTAGAGATTGGACTTATTTTAAAATAGTTACTGGACTTGAACTCCTATATTTTTTCAGGACTGCAATCTGAAAACTTTAGTGAGGCTAAGTTAATAAATATCAAATAAATATTGAATACCAATCACATACATTTCTGCGACCCAAAAGTTAGTAGCTAATTCACTTGTGTTTTTGAAATCAGACACAACGGTGATAACTACACCGTGACCCGATACAATATAGAAAATTTGAATTTCTATGTTGACCCGACCGGGAATCAAACCCGGGAACTCAAAGCGGTGACGCCTTTAAACCCAGCGTGCTTAGCCACTACACCACGAAGGTCGTCAAATCTATACTAATATTATAAAGCTGAAGATATGTTTGTTTGAACGCGTTAATCTCAGGAACTACCATTATTGTTTTGAATAGCTTATTTGTCGAGAAAGGCTTCAGGGCTATAGTACATCATGCTGCGACATGCTAAACACAAATTGCGCGGACGAAGTCACGGGAGACCGCTAGTAACTATATAACAATAAGTAGATACTATATTATTGCCATATGAAAGACAATGTATAAATCACTTAAAAGGATTAACTTTTCAGTTAAAAATAGATGCAATAAACTAAATCCTTTGCAAATGAACTGGATACAATCAGAATATATTGGCAGCAGAAACTAATTGAAAGAAAGTTTTTTGTAGTCTGAAGTATTCTGCGCTTTACCCATTTTAATTGATTAAACACTTAAGATAAGCGAATTCAATTAAGAATCAAAGAAAGGAGTATTGGAATACGAGAGTCTACAAAATTGCATGATCAATTTGAGTTTATATTTAATACGGAAGTACAGTAGGTACGTCCATTAATTGATTAGCTGACGTACAATTTTAACAAATTATTTCCTAGAAAGTCTTCAACCAATTAAGTTGAACCATTTTTTGTTCACCAATAATAATATCAGTTACTAGCGGGCGCAGGAAACTTTGTTTTACCCCGGCCTCGTCTCACTCGTCCCGTCCGACAGTGACAAATTTAAAAATCATAAAAATTGGTCCAGCCAAAAATTGGCAGTGCTCGTACCGCAGTGGTGGCTGCGCTTTGGTAGAGATACTGAAGTTAAGCATCATACGGCGCAGTCGTGTTTGGATGGGTGACTATAAAGTCGCCTAAAAGGTCGGACCATATAAGTGACGTATAATACGGGCAGCTCCGTGCTTTAAAGGCACGTTAATCAGTTGATCCCGGCTAATATCGGTTGATATTAGTCGTTAAGTCTAGTCAGACCTTCTAGTCTAGCTTAATAAAATCTGCCAGAGAATTGGTCGCTTGCCTTGCAAACACCCCTCCGCGAATTCGCACTGAACTCCTATGATTTAGTATAGCTCATAGTACCTCACATTTGAGGTAACGCCTTTGCTCAGCAGTGGGTTGCTTACAGCCTAACTTTACTTTTTTTACAAGAAACAAAAAATATATCTGTTAACGTATTAAACTTAATAACATATATCAAATGGTCTAAATCTTATTTATTTCAAAGTTACAACAGTGGTGAACGAGATATATTGTAGCATCTTTCCAGAAGGGACCTAATATGTTTTTTCACTGTCGTTCGGTGTGTTTCAGGATATTTTAGGCACCTGAACCAGCTGCATGATTAACATAGGTTACTGAGACTACCTACCTGCAAGGAAAAAAGAGGTCAACGAAATCTTCACTTATTTATTCCGAAGCACAAAACAACAGCTACACTTGGGTTGAATAGTAATGAGTTTGCACCCGACCCTAGCTTTACACAAGTTTGTAATCGTCCCAGATGGTCAGTTTTATTCAGGCCATCCTGTATAAAATGGGTGAAAAAAGGACGAAATTCCCAGTGTCCAAAAATCTCCCTATTATAAGGTAGTAACTCACTTTTATTACGCGTGATAACTCCGTTTATTCAAATCGAGTTACAGTTTCCTTCATCTCAATAACGCAGGCGATAAAAAATCGAAGTAACGTGGCCATTAATTTGTTTTTAATTTAAAAATTGAACGTTAATTATTATTAAGAGGCTCGATGTTACGTCGCTTCCAATCTGGACTTAATTGGGAAACAAATTGTCATTTGAGATGGACCACTCGAGATGAATTGTTGTTTCTTTAGACGAATAAGTAAATTGGTTTTGTGAGGTATCAATATCCTCTTGTTTCGTAATCTCGATGAAATTACAAAGGAATCTCTTCAAGTTCCTGGAAACGTACCAAAGTGCATTTTGTTGAAAAGTTTTTTTTTAATCAGGGATATTGCTACTTGATCACACGAAAAAAATCTAACTAATAAAAATGATGTGACAAGTGAACAACCTATAGATAAAAACTCCAAGGTATCATTCTTTGTAATTTTGATATGGAAATGCACAGCGTTTGCTATTTGCTTACAGCATGTGACGTAACCAATAAAAATTTGTATTTTTTTTTACTTTAACGAGTAATGCTGTTGTTTCAAGAAAGTACAATGAATTAATTAATTAAATTACATGTATTATGAAATGTATCAAATCGAAAATTAAACAGAAGCAAGTAATCAAGTTCCAAGAGATTATGCCTCGTATTTATAAACTTCATAACCTAGTTCGGCAGCCAATTTGCTTGAGTCCGCGCCCTTGAGGATCGCAGTATTAATAAGGCCCATTACGCCATTCGGTTGCTTGGAGCTTGTGTGGCCAAAGCTTGTTAACGTCACTGACACTGTCAAACATTACTAGGGTTTTGTAGGGTGACCAGGAGGTTAATCTTTTTCAGGATCAAAAAATGTGTGATTTTTTTTTTGTTGATATATCTCATTTCTCACGTCGTACTAACCAACAATCAATCGCTATCGCGGCCAGATTAAATTAAATTCAATATGTTTATTAAAAAAAACCGGCCAAGTGCGAGTCGAACTCGCGCGCTGAGGGTTCCGTGCCAACTTTAACTGAATTAGGGAATCCACTTACTTCTACTTAGTAAAATACCACAATATTTTGTTGACTGCAAAATATAACTTTGTTTTTATAGTGTTTGTATGAAGTACAAAGTTATGTTTGCGGTTGTTGAAAACATGCTATATCACAAAAACTACTCGATCGATCTCGTCCAAACCAATTTTCTTTGAAAGTATTTGTTACGATCTATATTATTATTATTTTTCAAAATTTACACTTTCTTGGTTTAGAAGTTAGATATGGGGGGACGCCCATTTTACCACTTTGAAGCGGATAGCTATGAAACGTTAGACTTTCTAATAAGGTGGCTTTAGACTCTTTTAAAACGATATTGAGGTTCCTAAAACCATTTTCTTTTAAAGTCTAACGTTTCATAGCTATCCGCTTCCAAAGTGGTAAAATAGGCGTCCCCCCATATCTAACTTCTAAACCAAGAAAGTGTAAATTTTGAAAAATAATAATAATATAGATCGTAACAAATACTTTCAAAGAAAATTGATTTGGACGAGATCGATCGAGTAGTTTTTGTGATATAGCATGTTTTCAACAACCAAATACAACCAAACAAATAAATAGATTTAAAATAATCATTTTTAAATACATGAGGTTAACTACCTACGGCCAATTGGTGCAATTCAGAAGAATGAGACATAAACAGAGTTATGACTCAATCTACCGGTAAAGTAAAGATTATTATAGATAAAACCAGATTTATTTATGCCCTTAGACCGTATTTCGTTGTTTTCGTGTTAATGTATGAGTACCTGTGATTTAAAAACCCTATTATCTATTTATTCTGAAATCAAATGTAACAAAATTTGGCACGTGAATTTGAATCATACATAACAGAAAACCATGGTCACCCTAGCCATAACTGGCGCACTCGCAGATTGGATTCTGTCATACATGC
This sequence comes from Pyrausta purpuralis, assembly GCA_963924145.1. NCBI lineage: Eukaryota > Metazoa > Arthropoda > Insecta > Lepidoptera > Crambidae > Pyrausta > Pyrausta purpuralis. Next base: position 4,049,259 of record OZ001653.1, on the reverse strand, counting down.
TTTTAGCATCCTGGTCTCGGGTGAAACCATAAAACTATGTTAGTATATACATTATAGTATGTACATTTCCTATGCCATTGAAAGAAAAACGCTTTACGATCTCTTTTGAACATGAAAATAAAACTTATATTGATTCGCTTCAGAAATGTCTTCAAAGATATCCCCGAAGAAGTCCTCCTCATAGATTAGTTTTTATAGTTGCAGTTTATGATTTGTTTGTTTGTTTACCAATTGTTAGTTAAAGCAACTTTACTAAAACTTTTTTTTTAAACTATGTTTTTTTATTCTTGCCATGCCGTGATAACACGCATAATGATTATATGTTGTGTACCTCTATACCTAGTCTTGCCATAAATATTCTCACAAAGAAAAAAAAAATTTTAATGCAAATAATATTTATTTCTTTTACGGTGTGTTAGTTTTATATATAAATACAAAACAATTTAAAATATAAACAGCTTATTCGAAGTGGTCTCCATTGGATGGAATACAGTCCTTTAAACGTTGAGGTCCTTTAATCAATAGAAGCACGCACTCTTTCCATGGGAAAATTCTTCACTGCCAATCGTAAGGATTGTTTTAGGGACTCCAAATTATCATGGCGTTTAGAGCAAGCCGTACTCTATAAAACTGACCATAAATCACAATCCAGCGGATTAAGGTCGGGACTAGACGACGGCCAGTCTCAGCTCTGATGAAGTCCGAAACGTTCGCTTCTAACCAAGACTGCGTGGACCGAGCTTTATGACCCGGCGCCGAGTCTTGTTGGAAAGACCATGCTTGGTTATTGAACATGGTGTTGTTAAGGGGCTTAACTACCTTCTCAAGAATGGTATCTCGATACACTTGTGCCGATGTTTTGATACCTTTTCACAAAAATATGTCTCAGTCACTCCTTCATAGCTAACACCCCAACAACCATAGTAGGTTGTTTGATTTTACCACCCTATTCATTTTTAAATTATCAGTTAAAAAACGACCAGTGCGTCTCTTATAAGCTGCAAGTCCTTAGTCATCTTTTAAAATACGTGACATGGTTCTCGGTGCTATCTTTCTCTCCCGAAATAAAATCTTTTGCTTTCGGACAGGATTTCTGCGAATTCTTTCCTTTACTGCTTTGACCACCTTTTTCGTACGAACACTACGTGGACGGCCAGATCTTTTTCTGTCACAAACAGAGAAGGTCTCATTGTACCAATTGATAGCCCGGTACACAAACATTTGACTAATACCAAGCGTATGGAGAGTTTTAAAAATTGCATTTGGCTCCATACCAACTTTGTGTAATGCAATCACAGCGATTTGGGTATCTTTATCACCCCACTCCACTTTATTCTCCATCGAAAAATATTATAAATTATATTGGCGCCAAAATTAGAAAACACAATGAGCAATCTTATAAAAATGAGAGATTCCAAATTCAAATGTAATATCTTTCTTATTTTTAATTGTAACAGTACTAATGGCCAGACTGTGTATTCTAAGTTACATCCTAAGTTATGATGTGATCTGCTGTGTTTTGTTCATCTATACTAATATTATAAAGCTGAAGAGTTTGTTTTGTTCGTTCGTTTGTTTGTTTGAACGCGCTAATCTCAAAAACTACTTGCCCGATTTGAAAAATTATTTTTACGTTGGATAGTCCATTTATCGAGAAAGGCTTTAGGCTATGTAACATAAAGATACGACTCATAAGACCACAGCAGAAATGAAAAATGTTGCGAAAACGGGAGAAAGATATTCCTTTTGAGAGCTTCCGCTGCATACGCTGCGGAAACCGCTTAAGTTACACAAAAATCATGTATGACAGGATTGTTCAGCATTAAGAGTTCTATAATAAAGTCCGCAACAGCATATGTCTATCTTTTATGGTTAACTTACTACAACCTTTTTCATGTTAATAAATTTGTAAAAAAATAATGCATTATTTTTAGAGGTGTATTATACACACAGGTATTTATTCTTATCAAAATAAATACATTCATCATCACGAGCATTTCATTTAGAACCAAGTTGCCCTTATATCATTTGATTTCAATAAATATCTTAGGAGCTATCACAGTTTTAACATAACTCCGCACCAAAATAATGTTCGCAGCTTAAGTACAACGTGCGCTTGCGCTAATATATTATAAAGCTGAAGAGTTTGTTTGTTTTAACGCGCTTATTTCAGGAACTGCCAGACCGATTTGAAAAAATATTTCTGTGTTGGATAGCTTATTTATCGAGAAAGGCTTTAGGACATAAAACATGACGCTGCGACGGGAGGGGAGAGAGCAAACTCAAAACGCGCGGACGAAGTCGCGGGGGACCGCTAGTAAAAAATATACCCTTTTTATAAACTGACTGAGTTCAAAATGACGCATTTGTCATATGTTGAGGAGAAAGAAATTTATTTGGAGTCGGTGCATGCTGTGCGTAAACTGTTAATGATCATGAGCTTAAGATCATACATCATTTTTAGTTATTTATTACCGACATCTCAAAAAATACTAGACCTATTTTGATGAAACTTACGCAGTACCTTCAGTTTAAATATACCTAATTGAATTTTTGACGACCTCTGTGGTGAAGTGGCTTAGCACGCTGGGTGTCATGGCGTTGCCGCTTCGAGGTCCCAGGTTCGATTCCCGGTCGGATCAATGTAGAAATCATTATTTTCAATCTATATTGTCTCCGGTCTGGGTCTTGTGGTACCACCGTTGTGACTGATTTCCATAACAAAAGTGCATTGGCTACTTTGGGATCAGACCAACGTATGTGATTGGTGTCCAATATTCTTGTGCCTAGTGTCTTCTCATTTTTGAGAAATCCGTAAACTAACATTCAAATGTACAATCAAAAATTCTCTTACGTCATTTTGCACACGTATTTGGAATCCTTAATAGATCAACTTACTCGAACATCATCAAATTCTAACGATATCACATATATACACATTGAATTGATTACCTCATTTTTTAAGTCGGTAATAAAATGTTTGCCTGTCAAGATCTCATTTTCTTAAGCGTCCCATATCAGGTTGTTAATATCAAATACGTGCCTGTTACTGTGCGAATCTGACTCATATTTAGTTGGATAAGGTTTAAATACCTCATCGTTCTTAGATCATTGCATTATCTATCTGTCAACACTTGTATGTCTATCAATATATTATCTAGATCGCTACAATCATGAAACTGGAATACCTACGTAAGCTTATATTTTTAGGTTAACAATAAGTCCCTGTTGCGTGATCGATAGTTAACTCACCCAATTGTTAAATGTCGTTACCAGCATAATAAAGTATAAAGTAAGTTTGATGTAAAAATGCCTTAACTAAATGTCAGAATGATTATTTCAATGACCATTGGTCCTCTTTCGTCTCAGACGCTCGCCTGAGCAGACGCGTGTCGCTCTGCTTAAGTTTTTATAACATTCTTTTCGTAAATTAATCTTTCTCGCGGACGAAAGTGCACTTTATTATTTTAACACAGAGTTGAAGGTTAAGTGATCTACATTTTGCCACTGCCTGCTTGCTTACTGCTTGCGGCTCCGCGGTACACACGCGAGGAAAAGAAACGGCTTATATAATTGCTATCCCGCTCCGATCGGCCAGTTTTGTAGCAGCGTGCTACGAAGTGCTACGAGACGACTACGAACTAACCTTGCTGCGACAAATACGTAAACAATTAGTTAAAGATGAATCTTACACAACAAATTGAAGATTCACATAGAGTATTGACAGGATCTAAGATTGACCAAACAAAAAATATTATTTTCTCTCTAAAAGTCATTCTTCAGGTAACAAGTAACGTCCAGACTACCATTACATTCTTATATGAAGAATCCATACTTAAGGAAAAATAAATTACACCGAGAAACATAAAGGAAAGCGGGCAATTAATAAATAAATTAATATAATATGTGTTAAATTTTTGTTTGTATTTCGTTACTTAGTAATTATTTCAACTATATATGTGTATACTCGTAACGATACGAAAGACCAGGCTTCTCCTAATAGAGGTTATTATTAAAACAAAAAAGGAGATTCCCAACCGCTGTAATATTATTGTGTCAAAATAAATAAAATTTTGATTTTGATTGGTTAAGTTTTTTTTTCTCAAAATACCTAAATTTTGAAATATTCAGCCTCTACAACATTAAACTATTAGTTGAGTTAACTATCGAATACGAAATTGGCTCAACATGTAATCATTATGTAGTTTCGAAAGTAGTTTGTGCTTACAAAATCTAAAAACCGTAAAATAATGGTAAAAACTCTGAATTTGTTTTAACAAAACTAGGACAAACTCGCAATAGGCCTGCGTTTTTTATCTACTTCCTAATAAAATAGGTGACGCACTCGCAAAATCGAGAAACATCCCCAACATCGATTTCCTACTTATATCAATACCACCTGGGATCCACTGCCACAGTATTCCTGATTCGATTTGAGAAATCAATTCGGCTCGCTTGCAACCGGTAACCTAATATTCTTATTACTGATCTAGACGTCGTCCGAGGGAAAATATTCAGTGTGAACCGAATGCTGATTGGAGACCGACTATAGTTGAGTTAGTGCGATGTTTTGCGATAATTGGGAAATGGGTTTTTGAAAGTTGACTTATGTATTTACTTTTTTTTAATAAATAGTAATGAAACCTGTAAATTAATACGTTTACCGTTTTAATATTTCTTTATTCAGAATTCGGTCGTCTTTCAATTGCTACCCTTGTTGGGTTTAGCAGGAGACTTTTTTTTTCTCAGCGTACTCCAATATTTCGTTGCAGCATTCGCCATGCTGCTTTTTGACATAAAGTAGCCTAAGTTACCCAAACTATAGTAAGGGATCGTTTGATACTTACTTCATTCACAAAAATTGGCGCAGTAGTTAAACCGAAAATGTGGAACACACAAATATAACCCTGCTAAAATCATAACTCATCCGCAATTGGATGAACAGATATTTTGTATTTTTTTTGAACATTTATTAATAAAATTAATTTTAAATTTTTGACGGAGAACCCCCGCGATTTCGTTCGCACGTTTTGAGTTTGCTTCCTTTTCCCCCTCCCATCGCAGCGTGATATACCATGACCTAAAACCTTACTCGATAAATTAACTAGCCAATTCAAAAATAAATTTATTTATTTCCCGAGATTAGCCCGTTCAAACAATCAGGCTTCTATCTCTTCGGCTTTATACTATTAGTATAGGAAAATTTTAATATATAAATTAGTAAGTGATGCATATTACATACGAAAGTCGTATTTTTTTTACAAATAAATAGAGTTCTGGCTACCATTTCTTTTGATAAGTATGTGATGAACTGAAGGGTGAAACCTTTTTACGGGTTGAATCGGATTTAGATTCGAACAGTTTTTAGTTTCAAGCAAGAAATTGTGCTTTAATAACCGGCCAAGTGCGAGTCGGAATCGCGTACTTGGGGTTACGCGGGTTCCATGCCAACATTTACTGAATTAGAGAACCACTTACTTCCACTTAACACAGCCAAAATAGCACACAATTTTGTTGACAGCAAAAATAACTTTTCTTTTCATACTGTTTGTATAAAGAACAGAGTTATATGTGCGTTGTTGAAAATGACCTATGCCTCAAAAACTATCAGTTCGAAGTCTTCTAAACCAATTTGAAAGTATTTGCCAATTTTTATCAATGTACATATTTTTTAAATTTTCAATTGCTTAGTTTAAAGCAGAAAAGAGAAAAGAATGACGAATATTCAACCGACAAGAGCGCCGCTCTTAAATTGAGGAAGAACTTTTCAAATTAGATGGACGACCATTTTACCACTTAGCAAGCACCTTTCTCTAAGTGTAAGAGTTTAAGAATGAAAATAGTACAGAGGTTTCTACAGTACATCTACCTACTAAGTTTCTACTGTGTAATGATAATAGTTTTAGAATAAAGTGGCTGTGACATACTCACAAACAGACAGACTTGACGAGACGAAAAAAACAGAACTCTTATAATACAGTTCCGTTTTTGTTATTTAGATAGGGAATCATAAAAACCGGCCAAGTGTGCGTTGGACTCGCGCACTGAGGGTTTCGTGCCAATTTCAACTAAATTAGGAAATTTTCCGTTTACTTCCACATAGCAAAATTTCGCACAATATTTTGTTGACAGCAAATATAACATTGTTTTTCATAGTGTTTGATCCCGTCCAAACTAAATTTTCTTGGAAGTATTCGTTAAGATCTACATTACGTATTTTTTCCAAAACATACACTCGCTTAGTTTCGAAGTTAAAGGAAGGGGGGGGGGAGGTCGCCGATTTTTCTTTGAAAGCGTCTATCTATCAAACGTTAGACTCTAAAAGAAAATGAATTTAGGAACCTCATTTTAAAAGACCTATCGATAGACACCATTTTTTTGTTTTGTTACATTAAATACATTAATGGGAGCCTCCCCATATCATTATTTTTTGTTCTTTGTATAAGAACTGTAAAGCGGTTAATAGGATACATCTTCCTACCAATTTCAACAGTGCGATGCTTTAGTTACAGAATAAAGTGGCTGTGACATACGGAACGGACATACACTCAGACACACAGACTCGACGAAACTATAAGAGCTCCGTTTTTTGCCATTCATAAAATATGCACATCAAAATAGATAGGTATTAAATCACATTTTTATTTATTTAAGGACAACCAAAAAAGCAAACACTTCACAAGCACAAAATATAAGAAATGACAACATAGTTAGAGTGTTGCCTTAATTAAAGGCTGCTACGACATGCGTTATAAATATTGTAGTCTGAGACAAACTATAGTAACCTGCACTACATGAGTAATTGCAAATTTAATTAACGCGTTCATACACGCATACCACAATTGTCATCTTTTGTGCCGTGGCGCATAAGAACTGCATACAAAGTTTGAGGACGTCCACACTCGTATCGCCGTATGGCAAACAAAATATTGCTTATTGTATGTTGCTAACGTCCGTAGACGTTGACTGGCAGTACAACCGAACACGACGTTTGACGACGTTGTTCATGTGTGTGTGGGTATTTCTATATGCGTGTGTGAATAATGTTCAAGTAACAAAAAAAATAATGTATTGTAGCGCTAGAACTAGAGATTCGACGTCGCCAGCCGTTGTGCTTTGAAACAAAATAAAACTAAGGACGCGGTTAGACTATGAGCCTCATCACGAATATCATTTTTGGACGTTCTATAACGTTGTTAGGACGAAAGTGTTAACATTCACTTTAAAATTAAGCCCGTCGATTTAACATTCGTTTTACATTTACGTAGTGAGTATGACATGTCAATCTCTGTGGCATTTAGGCGAGATAGTTTACCGAAATGAAATAGGATCCTGTTCATAGTTGAAAAATGGCCTAGGTTAGTCTTAAAACTATCAACGGCAAATATCTGGATAGCCGAGCCAACTTGTACGATACACTGTCGTTAATCTATGCGGGATGCAGGAGATCGGAGCAATCAACATTCCAGCCAAATTTATACAATACCAAAATATTAAGCCAAAAAAACTAAGCAACCGTCTCCAAGAGCTCTTAGACCCCTTACACATTGCGACTTTTAGCAGCGACCCCTTACACATTGCTACTTTTAGCAGCATCAATGCAGTCGTGATGCTGTCGCACGTGAGCATCGATGCAGTGGCCAGAATTTATCTTATATTTTTTAGAATAGTCGCGATGCAGAAGCTGGAAATTGTAAAATTATGTACTTTATCTTGGCGACTGCTAACTACTGACTGATAACTTCATGCACAAAACGTAAAAATTTACATATGGCAAACTTAATGCCAAAAAGCATTCTCTACCTGTCAGCTATGGGTCAAAACAGAGAAAAATATATATACAGGCGGTGCAAGTAAAGTTTTAGGAGCAAGAAAAGAGAAGAGAATAGCGATAAAGATGTCTATAATACGATGATAAATATACATACTGCCTTTTACTCATATACGAATATACTCGTTTAAAAAATAATAAAATATGTAGCTTTTATGTAAACATACACATAATTCAAATAAACGTAATATGGTACATATAGATAAATTAATGTCAATGAGACGGGTCAGTGAGTTCGTCTCTGTAAAGTGTTCGCAATGCCCTCTTGAAAGTAAATTTCGAAGTAGATGTTTGGACACTTTTTGGAAGCCCATTCCAAAGTCGCATGGCTGCGAGATTAAATAAATTGGACATAAAGCCAAATCTTAATTATTTTATATTTTTTAGAGTATATTTTAATATTATTAATACTTTAATATTATTTAATCTGTTCATAGCGTGAGTCGCGATTCTGAAGCGCGTTTCAAAAAGACAAATTATGTCCTGTATTTTGGCGACTGCACAGATACTAATGCGTGTTAGAATCGATGCAAAAAGTCACAGTGTCTAAGGGGTCTTAAACACGACATAAGTAAAAAACGCACGCAGCGCTATTTGCCGACGGGAAAGGAACTAATTATGCTGTCTCCCCGTTTTTGATACCGGCACTGTTAATCACATCTTATCTCGTAAGTGGCTGAGATAAACCGTTAAATATTTACCGGGGCCCGGGGATGCGATGCATTCCAATGAGACCGGACGCCCACGTCTTTTACACGTGAGCGGCACAAACGAGATTTCATTACGTCATTCATTTGCTTGGGAGATAATTTTCTCTTAAACACAAAGGTATGGAACATATGAAACTTTTAAACCTGTGGATAAGTTGTTAAACTGGGTGAAAATTTATTACCTAGTGTTAGGATTCACCGTGTCACGGGCGATTCATTGTATGGTTCGTTTTTTAAACAACAGAACAGTAATAAAAACAAATTCGCCTGGTTATTATTATAATTATACGAAATATATATTTTTGAAATTTACTTTATACTAGCGGTTCCCTGCGACTTTGTCTGCGCGTAATGACTCTTCTTTAATAGTCTAAAGCCTTCCTTAATAAATAAACTGTCCAAAACGAAATACTTTTTCAAATCGGTTCAGTAGTTCCTGAAATAAGAACGTTCAAACAAACAAACAAATGATTCAGCTTTTTAATATTAATATAAGTAGATTATTTTTTTCAACTCGTAACTCTGGTTAACAAAGTCCATTCTGATTAAAATTTTCGATTACGCATCCGAGCAATTCAATTTTGGACTTAATAAAACCCCAAAATAAAAAGTCTTGGGGGTGTTATCACAGGATCTAGGCGGCTAACTCACCAGTCCGAAGCGCGAAATTAGCTGTTCACCAGATTGTTCACGAAATAAAGCTGTAATTTCTTTAGCTGTGTGGCAAGTTTTGTTGGTACCACATGCCTTGGAGATCACAGGTTTAAATTTCAAGAAACAAATGCACTGTTATTGTAGTTTTGCTTGTATGTAATGACAGTTTTTGAATCTCTTTAGGATACTCTTAGAACCAAATACGGCAATTTTGTTTGTTAAAGTATTTATTAAGGTGGTGAAATGTGCGACATTACTAAACAAAATAAATAAATATGCAAAAACTATGACATAAATTTGATTTTAATACTGTTTTTTAGCCTTGAAAAAAGGACCTTTAGATGCACCATCCTTTATAACTTATGTCACTTATGCTTTAGAATGTTTTTAACACTCACAGTGTCATATTTTATATTCATAAAGATGAAATAAGAAACCAAAAATTTGCGCACGGGCGGGACTTGAACCAGCAACCTTTTGGCACACCGGGCCAAAAGCTCTTGCAATATGAAAAAGTAAATATTAGGTAAACACTTAAAAAATGTATTTCATAAACGTAAAACACGTAGTATTTAATTTGCAGACGATCTTCGTTTAACTTTGTTACTCAAAAACAATTTGAATATCACCTTGCTATAAAAACATAATTTAAAAAACATCCATTGTATGTCTAAATGAAAAATAGATAAGGCTTCCCCGACACAATCGTGCAAATATATAATTTTTAAATGATCCTCCGACACTGAAGGGTTATCTCCGAGGTACGATTAAAACGAAATGTGGATTGTAATTTGCATCGGCATTAAAGTGTTGATTAAAGACAGCGGGAGTTGTCATTAGGGGAAATTCCAGGATGCATTATTTTCGCTGCGTAAATTAAATAACTGTTTCAGATTATTAACCCCAATCAGAGACTATAAAGCATTAAACAGGTGAACGCATACTACAGCAGTATTACAACGAGTCATAAAACAGAGCCCTTTAATATGGCTTAAAACTGACAAATTTTGCGTAAATTTATTGTTGTGGCTAGATAAAGGTGACCAATATCCTGTATAAGCGTAAATGTGAAAGTTACATACATACTCGTACAGGAGTAAATATCAAACTAATGTATCAAATAAGGAAACTAAGGCTCACCACGATACTTTAGAAAATGAATTACTACAGCCAGTGCTGGTACCAGACAAAGATTATGACGGGGGCGTCTCCCATACATACTCAAATAATATAATTGTAACAAGTTACATCGTGTCCGTAAGTCTCTTATTCATAATCCTGAAGTACACAAGGATTCATTTTGAGTTCATTTACCTCTTCCCAAACAGCTCACCCAATACTCAATACTTTATTGCTTCATTATATAAATAAATAATAATAATAAATAATAAATAAATATCCTTTGGACATTCCCACACATCGCCATCTAGTCCCAAAGTAAGCTACTCAAAGCTTGTGTTATGGGTGCCAGACAACGGATATAATACTTAAATACTTTTTGTTTGTAAATGCATACATAATATACATAGAAAACACCCAGACCAATACAAAGAGACATGTTCATGCACACAAATGTTTGTATTGTGCGGGGATTCAACCCGCGCCCGCTGCGTAGTAGGCGATTTCTCGACCACTACACCAGACGGGTCGTCATTATGTACAAAAGGTTTGACAATTTTAGTAATGTGCGATCATTATGAACACAGCAGTTGTTAGCAACATTTTTTCGTTTCCCTCTCCTATTAAAATGCCCAACTTCAAAACAAAACTGCGCAAAGAATACCCATTATAGAAACAAGGAGTTTTCCCAAACCGTGACGAGGGTGTGCTATTTATCATAATATCAGCCGACCGCTCTTATTAGTTTTGGCCCGCGTTTTATACATGAGTGAGTTCGGTAATAAACGCCTATATCGAAAACAGATTAACTGTTTACATTTTGTATGTGTGGGGTGGTGTATTTTTCAACGTAATATTGTAAAAACCGCAAGATTACAATCTCACATTTACAAATGTGTTGTGAACATTAAGTTGTAAGTACCAAAAAGTACGCTTTTTGGTACTTACATCTCAACCTAATATGGATTCGCTTCGCTCACCCCGTCTACTCTTCATCTACACTGACGTCACTGATCCAGCACTTTTTCTAATGATTCGTCATTCCCGTTTACGTTATAATGTATCACAGCCACCGGTTGAATGAGAACTACTTCATCAGCCGCACTAGATTTCTCCTGAATCTAAAACCGCTACCTCTAGTAATTCAGGAAGAAGCAAAGGCAGCTGCCTTAAGACTGTGAAAATAAAATTTAGTAACCACACACTCAAAAATCCTAAATGGGTCTTTGAAAAAAGACCAGTTTTAGACTCACCCATGGACAGGATACCATCTCAAAATATCTTTGACAGAAATTATAACATCCAACTCATGGAAGAGCCAAGAGACAGCTCAGGCATAAATACAGAAGAATATACACAGACGGCTCGTAAACCTCACAGGGTAGAGGAGCTGGTGTTTTCTCAAATGACATAATCATCAAAATATCAACAACTTTAAGCAAATGAAACACTATCTTCCAAGCAGAATTTATCGGCATCACTAGGGCAGAACAGGCAGTTGCAGCCAGAGAAGTATAAGACTTACATATTAAAATCATCTCGGACAGTGCATTGGTGCTCCAAGTCCTAAAAATAACAGCATAACATTTGTTCTCATTTTGTAGTGCCACAAAGCACAACAATCCATAGCAAAAACCAATGAGGTATCTTTGCAATGGATCATAGGACACAGTAACTCACTAGGTAACGACGCAGGTGATGAACTAGCCTAGAGAGATTAGTGACAACAGTTTAAGGACCGAAACCTTTGCTACCCATACCACGGGCCCAAATAAGAACTTGACCTACGTGAAGAAGCAGAAGCAGCACACCAGGAAGACTGGAGATATGGCGATGGTTGCAGGCAAATAAAGAAGGCTGTTCCAAACGCCTTGAAAAGGCTTGCCCGCAACCTCATCCAATTACCAAGAGACAAACTACGCTTAGGCCCTATTTCCACCAAAGCAGAGAGGAGAGGAGACGGAAGGAGATGTGCTGCAAAGCTGGCAGGTTATTGGAAGTTAGGAGAAGAGATGTGACAATAACGAAATCTGATTGGTTTATTAAAATACTTCTCCTCCCGTCTCCTCTCCTCTCTGCTTTGGTGGAAACCGGGCCTTAGCCATAGGCACCATAACTGTTCATAGTCTCTTAAACAAACACATTTTCACAGGTGTCACAGACAGCCCCCTGTGCAGAGGGTGCAAAGGGGCAGAAGAAACACCACAACAGTGCTCATGGAGTGCACAAGTGTGGTAGAACAACGGGCAAATATTCTTAAATCCCAGCTACTTTCCCAGAGGCTATTGGTAATCTGAACAGGTTGCTAGCTTTTTAGGAAAGCCTGGGTTGTTTTGAATAGAAAAAAGGAACATACGCACAATGACCTAATCGTGAGGCTAAGTGCGAAAAACACACCAGCCAAACTAAGTAACTAACTGTAATAGTGTATGAATTTCGGTACAGATCATAATAAATAGTCAGATTATAATTGAACGGATTTGAAACCGTTAGATTATATATAATCTTGCGGTTTTTACAATATGACTAACCCATTTACAATTCTTTAATGAGAGTTGCGAACTCTAAGAGTTGCGAACTACAAGAGTAGTCACTTCTTTTTTGCGGTTTTTTGCGTGTATGTATTGATTGAACGAGCGAACCACGAGATAACAATGTAACGGATTTGAAACTTGTAATCTCGTGGTTTATACAATATGACGATGACAATACAGTTTATAATTAAAGTAAGGATTGATTGACAAGCCTTGACTTATAACATTTACTGATTTAATAGTATTTAAAGTTTGTCTTATGGTGCAGGCGGAGAATGATGAGTGTAGATACCTGCTGTCAATGGACTATACGTACCGACCTGTATTTCGTAGCGAGTCGGCAAAAGCGCCGACCTAGCATTCATGGTGCCGCGGGTGCACTGCAGAGTCCCACAATGCTTATAACTAGACTTAACTGTGTTTTTAATCACACACTAAGCGGCTAAAGTTGTTGGTAGTGCACAACACTTTGATTAAGCTTACCGATTTTTACGGACAACATCACGTCAATGTAAACACTGCGGTATCTTATTCTGTTGTAATAAGTGCTAGTTTGCAAAACAAAAGTAGGTAACCTGATGTGCTAGCCACTGTACAATTGTTTTTTGTCCTAAAAAAAATACAAAAATAGTAGTAGGAATGTACGAGGGGAGGTGACCTTTGCACTACGTAAATTTAGGTCGCTGAAACAAATTAAAACGTACGCTGTAGTAATCCCAAATCTTAGTGTCTAACGCATTTGAGTTCCTTCAGTATTACCAATATGTATTATAATAAAAGAACGTGAAAAAAATGCTAACGCTAAACCATATCGTTACATTGACACTTTAAGATTAAAATCATTGTAATAACTTTAAAATTTGAGGATTTCATTGATTCAATGCAATTCGTCTTAAGGCACCTTAATACGTTCCACATTGAAAAGTACCTTCAAATGATGTACCCATTCTTAAGTTGATGCAAATTGCCATACGCAGTTCTACTTTATTCCCCCGAAGCCGAAAGTCATAACTTGAATTTCGCAAATTGACTGGCAGCGAAGGAAATTATACAAAAAGTGTAAACTCGCACGCATAGCGCACACCTGTTAGTAACTTTACTTCTTAGTCGATTTTTGGTATGCGGACAGAGTGATACGCGGGCGCGCGTTGTGAAAGAATTCAGAAAATAAGGAAATTTATAAGTTTGACCTGAAGACCACGATAATCAAGATAAGCTACGTTACTTTTAAAACTACTGCATTGTTGTCTACTGCTGCAAGTTTTTGTTTTTCACATTTTGCGTTGACAATTTCAAGTGTCTGATTTTTTGCTGCATTTTATATTCTTCTATCTTAAGCTTCATTGAAAAAATCGTTTCAATTAATATATACACGCAAAAAAAAATTGTCTCAGCGCATTGTCTACGCGAAATGTCAAAAAAAAATGCTTCAGATTACGCCCGCAGCTTAGAAGTGACTATTCTTGCCTCTCACACTTCGCATCTCTCAATATGGGTTAGTCTTAGGGCCTGTTTCACAATGTCTAAGTTAGCACTACGCGATGGAGCGAGCTCAGCCAGAAGCCTATAAACGCATTTTTATATGATATGGGTTTGTTCTTCTCTCCTATAATATACCAGACGAGACAAAGACAGGGACGACGATCAAGCGAGATTACCCAGAAAAGCCTGTTCACTCTTTTTGTGAAAATAACAGGGTCTTAGACTGTTGGAAACACAGATGCGGGTAGAGTTCTACTTTTTTGCTGTGCGCAGTATGAAAGATGATGAGAAGCGCTATGTTTTAGTCAGTGGAATATTAACGAGGTACGGGTGGTAATCCGCATTGTATCTTGTTTTGCAATAGAAGAAGGGAGCTGGTGGGATGAGCTCATGGAGTTCCTTTGCACTCTCCAAAGTAGCTTCTGAGTCTAAATACGTTTGGTTCTAAAAACAAATAAATTTATTGGAGGGATACCTATATTAAACACACAATACTATACATAATTTACAAAGTTATAAATGCTAAATTTGATAATCATGTTGAAAGAAGTCCAGTCGTGCCTTATAATTTCCTTCGCTCCAGTAGTTCTCTCTAACTTTTCACTCCGACACTCTTCTGGCTTCATGTTTAACCCCTTCTCTCTCACAGCCATTTGACTTTGGAATGGCCTCCCAAAGATGTTCAAGTCAAGCGACAACATTATTTTTTTCTTTCAAGAAGGCCTTGCATGCCTTTATGAGGAAGAGCTATCCGTCTTGACTCATTGTCATTATTTCATTTCAAGTGTACCTTCATTATTACGTATATGTACTAAGTGTATCTAATATGTATATAAATATGGCATTAATGTAATAAGTAGTATGTAAATTTACTCTCATTATAATTGCTAATTTGTAAGTACCTTTTACATTGTAGTTATTAACGTCACGCTCTTTATGTTGTCCCTTTATTACTTTTTCGCGCCGCCTGTATTTTCTCTATTAAGACCTATGGTTGACTGTTAGAGAACGCTTTTAGCATTATGTCCGCCATATGTACCGTTAATTAAATAAACTGGTGAACTTAGAGGACTGTCTTTGGTTTGATAGTAAGATCATCGCATTGTTACATTCTCGCATTGCCCAGTAACAAAACCTGGGTCGAATTTCAGTCCTAATTACTGAGGAGTGGCTGGTTCGATCTTCAGTCGCTGAATCGAGTTTGCCAAAACTCCCAGTTGGTAATTGGCGAAAGTTTAAGCCATTGTTAGTTAACGGCCAAGTTGTACGTGTACGTTATTGTTTTAGCAGAAGAGATCATGTAAGAAAGGTGTCGGACTTGGCCTCTGTTCATTGTGTTCTTGGTGTTCGCGAGAATGGGGCTTTATTGTATTTACATAGTTATATCATACCCGATACTTGAAGCCTGATCATGCAATGCAACTTCTGCAACGACGAATGACTACATGCTTGTAGTAACATTTTAACACATATACTGCCTGTAAAAATTACGGAAAATAACCCAGGACACCGCAGTTCTTGACACCGCAGTTCTTACGCGTAATTAATATAAAATCGTTAAATAATATTTGCGCAATTAACACTTAAAAAAATATGCGCACACGGGCTCGAGTGGTCGGCACACATCGTGCTGGTGGCCATGCATTCTGCATGCAGGCTACTGCTGAACATAGGCCTCCCCCACGGTTTTCCACAGCGACCGATTACAAGCGATCTGCATCTAGTTTATTTTTTGTGATCTTTTAAAAGTCGTCTGTCTATTTTGTAGGTGAACATACTGCGCCGGGTTTTTGGACGAAGGGTCTCAAATCTAGAACTTTTCTGCCCCAAAAGCCATGAGTTCTTTGCGCTATGTGCCCTGCCCACTGCCACTTGAGCTTACTGATTTTCAGAGCTATTTCCTTTGCTATGTAAATGATATCTTTATCATATTATTATAATCAAAAGTATATTGAAGGGTTTTAATATTTTAAGAAAACATACGACATATAAGTTTTCTGATGCAGTTACATTAAAAAAACAGCTTGCTAGTGATCACAAACTTCTTTTTTTATGTATGTAGATGTGAAACAGACCTTGTGAACAGAAACAGACTATGACCTTTATGATCCAATAAGGAGTTGTTTCTAAATATACCATCTTTTGTTATTTTTATGTAAATTCAACAGATTTTATTAGGTGCTTCATTTTTAAAATTTCAGTTAAAATGACTCGAACGACCAGTGCGCAGTGCAAGTATTTCAAACTCACATATATTTTTGAAGCGGAGACCCGTCAGAATTGTATTTATGCCTCCGAGTATAGTGCTTTTGTATGTTTTATTCAAATTTTAATCTCTATATCTATCGATATTTTCCTCGAGTCTTTGGCACATCACATGTTAAAGATTCAAACATTTTAAAGATTCAAGGATACCTATTTATCTAGTTACTTATGAAGATATATTTTAAATAGACATCATCCAGACATCAGTATCAAGAATAACAGTCATTTTAAACACTTTTTAATATTAGTTATTCATAAACACAACAAGATAAATAGGCAACCTTGTAAAGATCGCAGGATCACACTAAAATGCAGGCTGCTTGCGACTAGTCGCTTTGGGAAACCGTAGGGATGCCTTTGTTAAGCACTGTTTAACAAAAGCATCCCGCCTTTGTTAAGCAGAGGGCTTCCTTTAACTGTTAATAATTATAATGAATGATGAATCATTCATCATTTTTAAAATAGGCAGATAATTAGTTATATCAGTCAACAATAATCGCGTATGACTAGTAACAGCCTATTTTAACCTTGCAATTAATACCAAAAGTATTACAATTTACTTAAGTTCCCGCCAACTTGCTAATGAAACAGTCCAATTTGTAGTGTTCTTAGTGAGAATTAGCGTGAGTTGCCCTAAGTGGTTCGACGGTTAATTCGGTTTGAAGATTTAGTTTGTTTGAAAAGGTTTTTAGACTTATATTTTGTCAGGTTTACAGAAAATCTATCGAATAAGGATAAGCTTGCTATATCACAATTAAGGCTTCGAAAGGATTACCGGTACATAAAACCGAATGACGAATAGGTATTATAAAGTAGATGATTTTTGAAAAGAAAGAATGTATGGACTCAAATGCTCACCAAAAATATTTAAAACCTTTTTTAAAAGAGGCATTGACAATAGTAAATGAATTTGTTGCGTGGTTTTTCTCAGCACTCGCCCATAATTGTCTCAAAGCTATGGTAGGGTTTATATTGGGAAGTGTAAAAGTGCTCTCAGTGAATCTTTTTGCTTATATAAATGACTTTATATGTCTTGATAGTCAGTTATAGCTCAAATGAATTAAAGAAAATTATTGGGTACTTATCACATACTTTACGTTTCATTTCAATATTTATTTATAACTTAACATTACTTATGTATGATACTCAAAACCAACGTAAGATATGTAATGAGCAAATTTTATTCTTATAATTGTTTCTTTCAGGCTATAACAGCGCTATAAAAGCACAGACAATAAGGCCAGTCCTAAGGCAGGCAAACTACAGAAGCAACTCAGTCAACATAGCAAGCAAATTCAAATAATAGCACAAAATAATAAACCCTCACAACAGTGACTTTTATAAACTTAAATACGGCAATGCACAATTGGTGGGTATCGTCTGCTAGCCTGGAGTCTTTTTAAATTGAATTCCGAGTAACCCATTCTTGGATACAAGTTTCGCATCTGTAGTAACTCAAAACTTCGTCAGTTATCTTTTTAGAGTACTACTTTCTACTAACTACTTTGCTAACATATCTCTGTAATATCAATTTTTAACCGACTTCAAAAAAGGAGGAGGTTATCAATTCGACTGTATGTTTTTTTTTTGTATGTTTGTTACCTCATATCTCAGTCGTTAGTCGACCGATTCAAAAAAAAATTTCGCCTACTTAAAGGGTGTAGGGTGTAGGTGGGTCTTCCCTCCCCCCTTCTCTTGTAAACTCTAAAAATGGAGAAATAAAATTAACTTTAAAAAAGTAAATACCGACTTTAAAACCAAAGTGCACTAAAAAGTCTTAAGTAAACTCTTGAACATTGAAAGAAAAGGAATCCATTTAAGGAAACAATTTCTTTTTGGAGTCGGTGCCATCACTTTGAAAATTCAGCCTCACCTGTCGCAGCACCGACTCCAAAAATAAATTGTTTCCCTAAAATGGATTCCTTTCCTTTCAATGTTCAAGAGTTTATTTAAGACTTTTTAGTGCATTTTGGTTTTGAAGTCGGTTTTTTCCTTTTTTAAAGTTAATTTTTAGTTCCTGTTTTACAATACCTAAGTATGTTCTGGTTAGTGCTATTTCCTTTACACTTTATATGAAATGTGCTTTATTCAAACTTTTTTTCATTATAGTGTTTACTCGGATCTTGCAATGGGGCCAGCAAGATAATACTAAATTAAAAGTTTTTTAAGACTACAGTTTCGTCAGTCATTTAAATCTTTTTCTACACACTTGCTCAAAACGACGTTTTTATTCCACCGATTTTTGGCTCATAATCATAGATATTAAACACGCGTGCTTTTTTATTATATTATTGCACTAGTGCTTTTAGTTTATTAACCCAACTAATTTACATTTGTACCCTAGTACCAAGTCGTAAGTAAGAAGAAGAAGCAATTTAATTTAGTCAGGTTATACAATACTTTTATTTTAGCAACAAACAGTATTTATGCGAAAAATAACAGTATCTACATATTTATTACAATAAATGGTAAATCCAGATTTATTACTAAAAATAGCTCAAATTAATTTAACATTTTCTGTGATTTGTGTTTTAAACACAAATTATTACATTTTTAATCTTGGCTTTTGGCTGATCTAGTTCGCGCCTAAGCCTTGCGCGCATCGGTATCGCGGCAAGAAAAAAAAAACAACGCGCCATTTTTCGTAAATAATAATCGTCGGCTGTGACGAAGTTTGGATTAATTATGAAGTTTAATATTAATGAAAATGTCTACTTCAAGTGAAGAAAACCTATTATTAACTCCGCCGGACATACGTAACAAGGCGAAAAACGCGTGCGAAAGTCTTTGCCGTCAAAATCGAGTGAAATGTATTTTTACTGTTTTAATAATTAAAACTTAGTAAATGAAGAGTCTTGTTTTTTTCCTCGCAAGTGTGTTGAAAAACGTCGTATGAAACACGTGTGCCTGTGACCATTATATACGCGGCTTTCTTCTGGCGCACTCGCTTTCGCTCGTGCGCACACAATACGCCTTGTATATAATGGTCAACTTAGCACACTTGTATCATAATGTACTATTAATTATAAGCAAGTTGAGACTGTAATCTGTTTGTGTACTTAGTAAATAAATAAATACTTTTCCAGTGACTATGATTGCCCACCCTATGAAAAACATTTTGTAAGTTGGGACTAATTACAAAAAATTTACGAAACACTTGTATGGTTAATTCATAACTGCCAGTAAAATCCGTGTTTCTTTGCTTTTTTTTCCTTTTTTATTACTAGTAATATACACAATGTTTTCATAACTTTTAATTTAATATTACTGAATAAAATTATTTAACTATTTTATTTTAAACGGTATTCAACGGTTATTCAACGGTATTCAACTCACAACTTATGTAAGTTGTGAGTTTTGTGTTTATATTATTTTAAAATTAATCATTTCCTTGAAAAATAACGTCAAGTTTATTTACTATATTCAGCTAGCTAAGAAAAACGGACTTTAAATAAAAACACTTTATTTTCAAATTTTAGAGCTTTCGTTGAAGGAGTTTTGATTATTTCTTATCTCTTGGTTGCTTATACCTTGACTTCATATTAAGAAATTATTATTACACAAAACTATTCCGAATATTTCCAAATGTTTTTAGTTTGAGTAATCTCATGATTCATAGTTAAGTGAACTTTGTTACCTTGACATTAGAATTTTGGCAAACGTGAAAAACTTATAATTAACGAGCTCTTATCAATAATTATGTATATGTTTTTGAAGCAAACTAACTCGCAACGGACAATTGAGACTTTATTTTTTAAGAATGAAACTGATTGCTTTACGCGATACGAACGAGACAGTTTGCCAAATAAACTTCACAATTGCTAGAAAAGTAATTTCAGGGCACCTTTACCCCGAAAAATTGAGGCCAGAGCCGTGAAAATGTACGGGAACCGTTTTCTAATCATATTGCAAAGCTTTTGTTCTGTTAGCTGATAAAATACGCCTTATATTTAACAACCTGATCCACAATGTCGTAATCAATTCTGATAAGTATTGTTTATCAGATACTTCAAACGACATGACGTTCTCTCGACTCTTGTTTTTCGACCATGAAATAGGTCCAAGTTCGTGACGAGTCCATGACATAAATCTTACGTATTTAGAGGTAGCAATCGTTTTAACAGACCACAATCGCCATAGTAATGGATTAAAGAAATTACGACTATTATATCGTCGGTTGTGACATGGTAGTCAGACCGCCCTATGAAACTGAGTCGTATTTTTAATTTCTAAGATTATTCACTCAATTGATCATCTATATAGTACTATTCAAATAAAGAATCTTCTTCCAGTTCAATCATATTAAGTTACCAACCATCTGAAGCCGACCTAGCTGCAGCTTTAACACGAGCTTTTCTATATGCACAAAATAAGCCCTACTTACCCGCATTGACCGTACGGCCACAAACAGAGGCTGTCACGAGCAAAATCCCATCCCGTGTGTTCTCTTGTCCCGAAAATTGTCGTCGTAATTCCCTGAGATTCAATTTAAAATCGCTCGAACCCGGCTATTCCCCCAAGAGTGGCCAGTAATTGCTATAGACTGTGCAGATGCATTCAAAAATCGAAAATGCAGTCCAACAATAAAACCGCAAAGCTCAATTTCACGGGAATTCCATTGATTGTTTTGCGGTGTTCCGATTTTAAATAAAGCAATGTTTGGCTACGCCAAGACCGTTCGTGGAGAGTAAACAAATCTTATGACTCTTTTCTGTTTTGAAAAACATGTTTTTGGAGAACGAAAATATGACTCTTGAAATTAGACAGATATGGATGGATTCATATTTCTTTTGAGGCTGAGAGAGATGATCTTTGTAATAAAACATTGTGCCTACCAATTTAGGAAGGTGCTTATTTTTATGGTCAAACAAACAGTGCTATTTTCGACCCCCCGATGCAAAAAGAAAGGGATGTTATTTAACGTGCATGTGTGTGTATTTGTCTGTTTTTTCGTAGCATCCAAATGGATGAACCTATTTTCGATAAGTTTTTTAATCATAGAATTTTTTATCTCAAGTATGCTTAGTTAATATCTAGTTTTAAAAGTCAAAAGCTAGCAAAAAGTTAATCTGGGCAAAAACTTGATATTTACTTTATTCTTAAATTCTTAATTCTAATTTACGTTTGTCTTGATACTGATTGATTATTTTATATTTTATGGACTCAGTCTGCAAGTTAAACTGGGCAAAACTTGATATTTACCTTATTCTTAAATTCTGAATTCTAATTCACCTTTGTTTTGATACTGATTGATTATTTTATATTTAATGGACTCAGGGCTGATTTTTCAATAGTCAGATATGAAATATTCGTCGAACAAAATACAACATGGCTAATTTGAAAACGTCACCTAATTGTCAGCAATCATACGTAACTGTCATTTTTTTAAGTCTGTCTGATAAGGTTTATCTGACCATTGAACAATAAGCCCTTAGTCTGAAATAAATGTTTTTCTTTTTAAATTAAATAAAGATAAACGTCATGATTGTGTCATTCTTAAAAGGCAACAAAGGTTTTTTCTTTTTTTTTAATATATTACTTTCCATCATAACTTAAAGTGATATAATTTTGCTCATGTCTCTACGTTAAAACAACGTTGAATCCAATGTGTAGTCAACATGGCACTTACACCAACTTTGAAACCTAACACATCGTATGCAAGTACCCATTAAAAATCGTGTTGGCACGAAGTAAGTAGGTGACTGTTAGTATCGGTATTGGAACATGTGTCCACTTTGTACTAAAAGGTTTTAAGAACCGGAAAGCCTAAGAGTGCTGTCACTGACATAACGCCACCAACACTCATAGTATTTATTTTCAAAGGCGCATTTTTAACTTTAGAGTCAATGCCTTTATAACTTCGCAATTGGGAAAACTGTTCGAAAACTGGATCGACATTATTAATGTATTTATTTTTAACCGACCTCAAAAAAGAGGAGGTTATCAATTTCCTCATATTATCACAGTCATTTGTGAACCGATTTGAAAAATATTGCCTACCTAGAGGTTATACCTTCGAGATGGTCTCATTGTTGACAAGTAGAAGGGAACCCCTCAAATAATACGTAGACTTATGAAACGTAATTTGTAGCTTCTTTAAGAACAGAGTCATTAGGTGCAACCCCCCTCCGCCTATAATCACTAAAAATTAAGAAATAAAATTAACTTAAAAAAAAATAAAAACCAAATTTAAAACTAAAATGCAGTGAAAAATCTTAAAATAAAATTTTGTCCCTTTAAAGGAAAGGATTTAAGCCGAACACTTTTTTTTTGGAGTCGGTGACTTTTGCATCACTTTTACCATCTCAAGTATCAACTAAGAGAACACCGACACCAAAAAGAAATGGTTTACCTAAAATGGAGTCCTTTCCTTCAAAGAGTCAAGAGTTTATTTTAGACTTTTTTGTGCATTTTGGTTTTGAAGTCGGTTTTAACTTAAATACAAAGGGAAACAAAAGAAAGTTTTTTTTTTAATTGTGGTAAGTTTTAGAAGGGCGTACTCATATGAGTACAGCGCGACCACTTAAATTGAAAAAAAAATCAATGCTCTGTCATGCTATACAAAAGTTTTTTTTTGGGAAGGTTTGTAAAAAAGGTTTGTTTGTTTGTAGTTTTCGGAAGACACTTGTTTGTCCTGTTTCCACGCACTTTACCAGTTGTTGATATCCAATGACTTTATGGACTGTGCGATCGTTGCCTGTCTATCATCACTGCTGTGTTGTGTATGAACGCCATATTTCTGGTAATGAGACAGTCACTAAGTCTTCATCAGGTTCTTCTTCTTCATCCGTTACTACCGTCGGAGGTGGAGGTATACTAGCTTAATTATAATTGGATTCATCAGTATTTTCTTCAAAATTTATTGAACAGCTTCTTTTAACCCCTCATAGTTATTTATAGTAATTTGTATTAAAATAATTGTAAGTAAACTAAGACAATGTATAATTTTCTTATATGCATGTTGCCGCTGTGCTCGATTGAGCGCAGTAATGTTCATTTCACGATATTTTTTCTAATAATTGCAATTTACTTATTATTTGTGTATATTATTAGAGAAAAATGATGATTTAATAGTATATATTCGTTAAATGATCTATAAATATCATTTTGATACAGAAAATTATAATAAAGCGCGCGTAACTATAGTTTGGTGATGTCCTTATAATATGCAGTGATCCATTAGAGACAGTTTTAAATCTAGTCTAGTATGATATTTAGATTAAGTGATTATTGAAGAATTGTAATAACGCTAAAAACTTACTAAATATTTTTAACGTAAATGCTACCTAACGAAATCGAACTGTACTCAATTTAGTACGGCGGCGCTAAATGGATTTAATTTAGACTTTCAGCTTTCTTCTTAGTTACTATGTAACTACGTTCGCACTCTGAAAAATTGAAGAATTATTTAAATTAGTTTCACATTTTCATTTATAAAATACTTATTCATTGATTCAAACATTACGTCGATCATTTTAAGTAGATTATTATTGAGAGAAATGCAAGGTAATAAAAGGAACTTACAGAACAGATTACTAGTAGTTTTAAACCTGCGACCAAAGTCAGAAGCAAACGAAAATTAAAATTTTTACGTTTCCCTCGATAAGATCAATCATCTGATTATCTGCTGCATCAAGCATTCTATTAGGTAACTTATGTATATAAATGTATTTTATAAATCAAACAAAAAAAATCTTCTCAATCAATGAGTCACTAAAACACGAATTTTGGCTTGGCGTTTTTGAGCGCCACCTGGTGTTCTACAGGAAAATTATGTTAAGACTTCAACGCCAGTACGCACAGTATAAGCACTAGTGCATCTTTAATTGAGTTGGATACTAGGTAGTCTGTGTCGTTCGATCTTCCGCTAAACGGTTCCATAATCAGGCAATCGATGTTATTTGAAGTATGCAGTTTTAACGAGCACAGTCTCTGTACCGTTACTATGAGTTTACTTGCGACGACGGTCTTACTTACTAGCGACGACGTCACTTTTTGTATGAAAAGTTTTAGGTCTGTCAGTTTTTTGGTTATTTTAGACAGCTAGAGGCGCTGTGCATTTTTTTTACATCGTCCATATACCGAGTAAAACCGTTGTAGACTCAAAGTAACGGAACTGTTTTCTTTTATACAGGTTGTTACTGGTAATAGGATCAAAAATTTATAACTTAGGCCTTTTAAGTAACCACTAATCTATCTTATTCTAAATGGTTTAAATTTTTTATTATGTGATATAAATTTATTATTATTTTCAAACAAAATAACTCGAATCAGCAATGTATTGCAAATAAATGCGTCCTGTCATAGAATTTGACATTGTCATTTACTACAACGAGTTTGCGATTTTGATAAACATTGACGAGGGATTACAACTTTGGATATATATATATCTCTGAGTTAAAGAATTTCAGAGCACTATGACCAGGTCAAGGTAACAACGTACACTCAGTAGAATCATTGATTAAAATGTTTGCTCCTATTACAAGTCACGCACTGTAAACTCCATGTACGACCGGAGAGAGTCGCTGAAGACCAATGGCTTTACGTGCTGTCCCATTGGGCTATGAGAGTGAAAAGAATAGACAGTGCACCTGTGTTTGCGCACACGCTTGTGCTCTATAACATGTCCCGCACAGTCGGTTAGTCGTTGTGATTGACCACCGTAGTTGAAATTGGGGGACTATAACTATTACTCCATTTACGAGTATTTGTACACATTATGCACATTTCCTATAAATAAATTTTGTGACTGACCTACATTATGTGCGATGAATAGTTTTGTTACCTCATCTTATACAGGGTCTAACAAATGAATGATCGATAGCCAACGGGGGGTATCTATGAATCACAATGATTAGATCTCGCTCACCAAATTCGGTCCAAAAACACAAGCTAGTTTCTAAAATAACTAAGCATCTGCGTGTTTTAGAAGTAAAAAAGAAAATAAATTTAAATGGTGGTATGTTAATAATATTATTGTATCTTACTACATGCTCCTGCACTCTGTAAAATATTTCTGCATGACCTAAAGGCACGACTGGGAGAGAATGCTATTATCATTAAGTCCACATTTTGTACATTTTTATTTAAACAATATTTTTTTAATAAAACTACTACACTGACAAATACGCACATTAGACTGACCGGGCCAAACGCTCTACCAATTGAGCTACCATGCTGTCGGTCCGACCGTGTGAAATTTCTGATCTCTTATGGATACGTCATTACGCGTGACGTTAGCGCTACCTACCCGTCTGCTTATGCAACAATGGGCCAAGTAGTTATTCATTACAGTATAAATTCAACTTTGAAATTGTTAACGCTTCGCTATCCAATAATTTGGAATGTGAATATGACACTGTGAGTGTTAAAAAAATTCTAAACCAATTAAATTGTAATTATATTTCATATGCCACTTTTTCCTTTAAAAACAACTGCCGACACACCGAAAAAAATAAAGGTGAAGCCTAATCGTCTTTCTAATCTGTCACCCACAATCAAGGTAGTGGCTGTAATTCCATCTCATAGGTGTTACAAGATATCACCCAGAAATTGAGATGGTTAATTGAGTAAAGCACGCATTAATGGAAGCGAGCTGAAACCTTTCTTGGTCTAAACTTTAACTTTTAATACATCAGCTGTCCGTAGTGAAATTTCAAACTCAAGATTAAGTTCTGTTTTACAAGGTGTGGCTTGTCATAGGAGCAAAAACTCATAATATATTTTACCTTGAAGTAACCACTTATCAATTATAAATTGATTTTATTTCCTGAAATGAAAAAAAAAAATATTTTCATTTTCTGACAAAATAAATCGAACCAGCAATGTCTTGCAAATTATTATTATTAAGTTATAGAACTAAACATTGTCATTTGCTACTACGAGTTAGCGATGTTGACATACATTTACTAGGGATTATTATATCTCTGAGACAAAGCATTTCAAAGCACTTTCACCAGGTCAATGTAATTACGTTTACTCCTTAAAATAATTCATCAAACTTTTGTTCCTATTACAAGTCAATGTATTTTTTATAACTCTACCTATATAATCAAAAATATTTGTAGAACCTCTGTTACCAACATTCGTGAGCTTTTTTGAGTAAATAAGAATTAATTAATTAACAATTGTAATCAATAGAGCAAATAAACCTCATTGTAATGTTGGATCATATTTATTCACAACGTGTAAATTCGATACATAAAATGAAAACATTTAAAAATTAAATGTCCTCACGCCTTTACATCCTATGACATAAAATCGGTCTTCTGATATCAGGTTAAAACCCAGACTTAGG
The DNA here is from genome assembly GCA_963924145.1 of Pyrausta purpuralis. NCBI lineage: Eukaryota > Metazoa > Arthropoda > Insecta > Lepidoptera > Crambidae > Pyrausta > Pyrausta purpuralis. Next base: position 4,022,367 of record OZ001653.1, on the reverse strand, counting down.
TTGTTAAAATGTGTCATTCATATTAAAATAACAATATTGTGGTACGCCGGCATCACAAAAAATTGATTACATTTTGACCGACTGTTTTTTATTGATTAACGTTTTACTGTACAATAAGATATTGCAGAAATACTTTTACGTCTGCATGCAATTGTTACCTGACGTGATGATAAAATTAAGAAAGCATTTATTTATTACGCCTTATTTTTTTCCCTCTGCATCGTACCATGACCGAACTAGGTCGAGGCACGAAAATCAACTCAATACCCTGAACTTTGCCTTCTGAACGGATTGACATTCTGTGACGCTGTTATATGCAGAGTATATAACTACCTCTGTGGCGCAGCGGTAAGAGGGTTGCACTTTAAAGTGACGGCTGCGCCAGAGGTCCCCGTCAGAGTTCGATCCCCGGGACGAGCCAAAAATACATACCTTTTTTCTGTTCAGAAATTCTTAGGGTAGCCCGGAGTTTTGAAGTTGGTGGTGTTTAACCCCCGTGCCTCGGAAAAACACGTAAAGCTGTTGGTCCTGCGCCTGATCTCTCTCCGGTCGTGTCAGATTTTTGTCCCATCGGGCTATGAGGGTGGAATGAACAGAGAGTGCACCTGTGTTTGTGCACACACTTGTGCACTATAATATTGCCCGCACAGTCGGTTAGTCGTTGTGACTGTACGTACGACCGTAGTCGAAATCGGCTAGGGGGACTATTATTAATAATACTCACCGTGCATAAAATGTGACGGTGTTGGTTGGTATCATTGTTTTCAATACAAAGAATATTTGTTTGCCTGACGCGTTCCTAGCATGGTCATGGTATGTTATGGTATAGTAAGAAAAACCCTTTAGGTCTTAGATAGCATATGACAGCGCAAGAAGTATAGCGCTCTAAACGCAGGAACTTGATAGCCTGGCCATGCTATAGCCAGCCAATAACATATACTCCCTGGCGATCTTACTAACTTATATAGTATAGTGTACTGAGCTATCAATTGTTCCAGAAGGTTAGTCTCATAATATTTTTGAATGTTAGTGAAAAATCAACAAAGGAAGGAGTATCACGATAAAAGAGCCGATCCTAAACAAAAAGTGATTGAAAAAACGCGTTGTTGCCCCAATCCTTTTTTAAGATCCGACCATTTTCCTCCATCAAAATCGACAGCCCAAAAATATAACAATGGCTCATCCATAGATATATATCTCCAAACAGTGATATCTAATACCCTTGGCTTTGCTCTTGTAAATCAAATCAAGTTTTTGAATCTTTTATTGATCTCGTGACGACTGCTATGTAATTCGAATAAGCCTTCACAAAGACGATTTTTGCGTTTATTCAACGCAATGTAGTCTTTATTATTTCGGACATAAGACATTCGTATTTGTTGGTGTAGAATTTGCGCAAAAGGAGGCGTATTTTGTCAACGGAGAGCCGGCAAGACTGGCATAGCTACTTTTAATAATATATCAGACGAAGATCTGAAGGCATTTTTTATTTATACACCGAGGATGTAAACGTTTATTGAGGTAAATAGGAATTATTCAAATACTACGTGTTCAGTAGCAGTCGCTTTGATTTGAAAGATTGAGAAATATGATTTTTGAAGGTTTAAATTAACCATGGCATATCTTCCAAACCATTCTTGGATAATCACATAAAAAATATCTTAATTTAAAAATCAGATCTTACACAGAAAAGTTATGTATATTTAAGTGACAAAACATGGATCATAATATGATAAAGTTGACTTAGAGATAAATTGAAGTCAAGGACTAAACTAAACATTGTCCTCCTTACATACGAAATGAGACATCATAACATCAACATACAAATATTACTTCGCTGCAATGTGTAGCATTGTGATATTGCCAAACGGTTTGAATTTCTTATTTAGGGTTCAGTAAATTAAATAATATATTTTTTTAATTGGTTCTTGAAGGTAATGTCATAACTTTAATGGTCACCAACATGAGAAAAATCAGAATAGTTACCAACGAGTAATAGCACTTGCAACAGTGCCGAAATCTCGGCAACTCATAGTTAACATGGTAGCAAGTTCGTAATTAATTATCTATTATAAGGTAATCTTTCCATTTCTAGTTGTTTTTTCGATCATGTAAGTTTTTAACTTTAGTCCTAACCGACGCTTAATTGAATATGTATCTACTTAGATACATTAATAAATTACAAACAAACCTGACGAGGTGCCCTCGTATTTTGAACAAACTAGAGCAAACATTAAACTTTGGAATAACTTGTAGTAAAGAGCAAAACCACTTAAAACTATTACCTCTAATGTCGTTATGAGACATTTTGCCGATACGTTGAAAACTCCTCTTGGCTCCAATTTTATTAACGGACCATGGAGCTATGAAGATTTTTAAAAACAACTGAATGATACTGCAAGAATGTTACTTTTGCTGATCAAATATGCTTTCAGAAAGATTTTTGCCTAAGGCTATTTTTTGGTCTAAGTAACTCTACCTTTCTCTCTCTCATCATCATCATTATCATCCAAAGGACATCCACTGCTGAACATAGGCCTCCCCTAAGGCTTTCCATGGCGACCTATCACTAGCGGTCTGCATGCAGTTTGATCCTGGGATCTTTACAAGCTTGTCTGTCCATCTTGTCAGTGGACGTCCTACGCTTCGTCTTTGGAAAGGTCTCTAATCTAGAACTTTCCTGCCCCAACGGCCATCAGTTCTTCACGCTATATATGTCCTACCCATTGCCACTTGAGCTTACTGATTCCCAAGGCTATGTCCGTTACCTGAGTTCATCTACGTATCTCCTCAATTATTATTTTACCAAATTACATATTAAACAAGGATTTGATAGATAGGCTAGCTAGCGATATTTTTAATTTTTGTATGAATATGATCAAATAAGTTTTTCAAATTTCAACATACGTCTAAGAATATTTTACAGAAAGACCCCTACTACGTCAGTACGATCAATTGCAACAGCTACAAATACACAATAGCTGTTTTATTCTTTTCTCTAAAAACGTGTAAAATAAAATTAAAAATTAAAAACACGACTGCCGTTCTGTAATTTGTCTGAAAAAGTTAAAATTTCTTAGTTTTATGTTATCTTCTTTAAAATATATACAGGTATTGTGTTATTTTGTCATGCAACTGGGTTTGGTTGCTGTCGCAGGACATCTTTACGATATGACCTCACAGTAAAAAATGTCACCCGTACGTGATAAAAGCCATTTCACGGAAATTTTAACGCAATACGTGTAGGTATATTCTAAAAAACAGAATGATTAAAATATGATCGATCGGTCAATAATAAAAATCTTGTTTTAAACTATTCGAGACAAATTTCAGAACGGCGGTCGCGTTTTGTTTTGTTTTTATTTTTTTATTTTATTGAAAATAAAATATGCAAAGAGAATAAAAGTTAACAAAAATCTAGCATAAAATTGACACGAGTGATTCAAAAACAGGCTAGAGGCCTTGTAATCGTGCTATGTAATTTTTAACACCACATTCATCAAAAATAACAAGTTACCAGTGATCCATAATAATTCGTTACGGAAGTTGTTCCATCCATCACCCTGGATTCGATTACGAAATAATTACAGCACGGATTGCAATAAATATTAGGATCTGCGGTAAGTAGGTTATATAATAAAGTAGCCACACATGTGAATAGGGTATTAGGAGTATGTCCTAGTCTGATAATTACTGCTTGTAAGATATGAAATGTTAAAAAAATATAACAAATAATAATGATATCTCCGCTGCATTGCGTATCATCAAATGAGATCTTACTCAAATGGTTGGCTAGCTGTTCTGCTTTTTTAAAAATAACTTTAAAGTTTTTAATAAACGTTTCACTCTGAAAAAACTCAATTTTAGGCGAACAGTTTCGTTTTCGAGTTGGTGCCCTGACGGATGATGCTTAAGATGGCCAATTCGATGGTACCGTCTCCAAAAAGATATTGTTCGCCTCAAATGGAGTCCTTTCTTTTAAAGGTCAAGAGTTTATTTAAGACTTTTTAGTGCATTTTTTTTAAATTTGGTTTTTACTTCTTTATAAAAGTTAATTGCAACTTTTTAGTGATGAATAAAAGCGTAAAAGTGTGGGGTTGCACCTTTTGACTTTGTTCTCTAATAAGCTAAATTATACCTGACAAATTCGATCGTCATAATAACTGAACTCTTAAGCGTTGAGGAGTCAGCTTAACCACACAAAATGTCGACTATAAGACTGTCGTGCGTTTCTAAAATGCGCGACAGCATCGATACTAAAAGGCGCAGTCATGTTACCATTAAAATAGTTGTTCAAAAATACTATACTTGCCTTTAAAATTTGAGGGTTTCCCTCGATCACACTAAGATTACATCATTAGATCCCATTTTGGCAACAATGGAACCACTAGAAGGTAAAACTCTAAGTAGGTTAAAAATAATTTGAAATCCACCAAATATGACTGAGATACGAGGTGACATACATTTAAAAATAGTAAAGTTTAGTATTGTTGTAAATTGGTGTGTTAGTACGGTTAGTTTAGTTAGAGAGACCCTTTTTTATAGTATGCACTAAACACGTTAAATAAATTGTTAAGCACACTTCAAAGTTAATCATCATCATCATTATCAGCCAAATTACGTCCACTGCTGAACATAGGCCTCCCCCACGGCTTTCCACTGGGACCGATAGCAAGAAAAATTAATAGACAGAAAAAAATGTGTCCTGCTACCCAAAATGTTCGTACAGACACAAATAAATTTTATTTTAATTTGATTACTTACAAAATCAACATTTCGACATATATTATTCAAGAAAATCTGTACTATTTTTTGTTTCGTAGCTACATGGACTTGCATACCGGTACAGTCAACGAGATGTTTTTAAACGTCAATCAAACAATAAAAAAACACACCAAAATGAAGTCATTGAAATAAAAAATATATTACACATTCTGTGTAGACCTATGGTTGACTGGTCCTATGATAAAATGCTTTTAGCATTAATTCCGCCATATATAAATATATAAATATTGGACACCAATCACATACATTGCTCTGATCCCAAAGTTAGTAGCTTATGCATTTTTGTTATGAAAATCAGACACAACGGTGGTGCCACAACACCCAGACCCGAGACAATATCGAAAATTTTGATTTTAACATTGACCCGACCAGGAATCGAACTCGGAACCTCGAAGCGGCGACGCCTTGAAACCCAGCGTGCTTAGCCACTACGTCGTCATATGTACTTTTTGTTTGTGCATGAAGTGTTTTAAATAAGTAAATATACATAATCACTTATTTAGGAATTCACCATTCGTGATGGTCTTATTTAAAAACGACGAATTAAACGAACATGTGTTTTTTTATTACTTCAAATTGGCGCGGGCTATCCGATAACTTAACGATTAATTAGTGAAGTAAATGAATACACAAATAATTAAGTTAATTTGTCATCGCTGGCCGCACACTGGCTTAGCCACGGTGATTAACTATGAAAAATGAGAAATAACAAGCTTTGAATTCAAAATTCATTAAATACTTAGCCCTGTCATTTTTATTCAGTCCGTTTTTTCATAATGAACATGATTTTGAAATTGCGTCATAATTATTTACTTCATTCGGAATGATAAATTGTGATTTACTTAACAATAACAATAATAAAAAAAGCTATGATTCATCTGAAAACATAAGAAATGATTTGATATTTGTCCAGTTTAAGTAAAGGTAATTGAACTCTCATGAATAATTATAATATAGAAATTGGTAAAATCTTTTTTAGAAAATGATTGATGAAAATCGAAGCACTAAATCTGTTGTTTCCAACTGTACGAATAATTTCTTACGTTTACAGGCCATGTAAGATACAACACTAACAAGATTTGTCTCGCCTCCGAGACGTTCAACGGTATATCGAAAATTAATTATATTTTTAGAATTCCGTAGCCCAACGAAACCCTTAGTGGTTTAGAATGTTTTTAACACTCAGTGTCATATTTTATATTAATAAAGATGAAATATGAAACGGAAAATTTAAACCAGCAACTTTTTGGCTTACCGGGCCAAACGCTCTACCAATTAAGCTACCGTGCTGTTTGACCAACCTTGCGAATTTTGTGGTCTCTTACGGATACGTCATTATGCGTGACGTTTAGCGCCATCTACCCGTCTGTTTATGCAATAGTGGGCAAAGTAGTTATTCTTTACAGAATAAATTCAACTTGAAAATTTATTTCGCTTTGCTTATTAATGGGTTTGAATGTTTTTAACACTCAGTGTCTTATTTTATGTTCATAAAAATGAAATAAAAAAGCATTTTTTTTTGAAAGATGAAATAAGAAAACAAGTTGTGGGTTTCTTATTTAATCTTTATGAATGTAAAATATGACACTGTGAGTGTTAAAAACATTTATTCTGTAAAGAATAACTACTTGGCCCACTGTTGCATAAACAGACGGGTAGATGGCGCTTAACGTCACGCATAATGACGTATTCATAAGAGTCCACAAATTTCGCAAGGTCGGACCGACCACACGGTAGCTCAATTTGTAGAGCGTTTGGCCCGGTTAGCCAAAAAGTTGCTGGTTCGAGTCCCGCCCATGCGCAAATTTATGGTTTCTTATTTCATCTTTATGAAGGAGCCCTTATTGTTGCGCCATATCCGTCTATCCGCCTGTCAGTTCACAGTCCAGCGCAGAGAGCTAAACTGTGAACTGTAATTTCGTAAAGATATACTCGTATATTCTCATCTCCCCGCCAATGCGGTAAAATAAAATTTTGAAATCATTTATTTTTGTACCTCCCTTTTTTTTCCTCGCCAAACCCGTATATCATTGAATATGTATTTTAAAATGAGTGTGAGATTTTTCAAATATTTTTTCGATAATGCGGCCTGTTTCCTTAACATTCAGCTTCAAAAGGTAAATAATTGTTAGAGTCCAATGTCTCGAACCTCTTTCAACTAAGCGGTAGTACGAGGATACGTGGAAAAACTCGCAGCACTGCTATTATCATAAACAAATGACAGAGTTGTAGTCCATAAACTTGAAGCAAAATATTTTCATGTGATTTTGCGTTTAATTGCGAATACAAAAATGCGTTATGGTATCAAACTAAAACTGTTGTTAAATATTGGGTTTGACTGTGTCTTTTAGTAGAAAAAAGAACATTTGTTCATCATCATGAGTCATCATTATCAAAAGATTTAATTATATTTAACAGATACAGGGTGACTTTGTTATCAGTACCGAAATTTTGTGTAATGACTCCACTGATGAATATGAACAACTTTTACTATGGGGGCAATAGTGAAATCGAGAAAAAAAAACAGCTGTTCCATACACTGTGACCGCGCGCCAATTGTACTTTTGTATGGAACAGCTGATTTTTTTTTCTCGATTTCACTATTGCCCCCATAGTAAAAGTTGTTCATATTCATCAGTGGAGTCTTTACACAAAATTTCGGTACTCATAACAAAGTCACCCTGTATATGTAGTACATGCGGAAACCTTCGTGCGCAAGTCTGACTCCCATTTGGCCAGTTTTCTGGATTTTTTGATAATAAAATTGATTAATAGAAAATATCTTTTCTTAATTAACAACACATACAGAAACGACATCCACCGCTGAAAATAGGCCTCCTAGACAGTTTTCCACATCCAATGATCACAAAAGGTCTGCATCCAGTGGGATCCTGCGATTTTTACAAGGTCTGGTTTGTCAATTTTTTCGGTGGACATCCTACGTACGTTCACAAAACATAGTCATCATAAATTAATATTTTGACAAAATGATGTTGACACAAATAAAAAAACCGGCTAAGTGCGAGTCGGACTCGCATACTAAGGGTTCCGTGCCAACTTTAACCGAATTATAGATCCACTTACTTCCACTCAGCCAAAATACAATAATATTTTGTTGAAAGCAAATATAACTTTGCTTTTCAAAGTATTTGTTTGAATAACAAAGTCATGTTTGCGGTTATTGAAAAGTGCTCTATCTTTAAATCTACTAGTTCGATCTCATTCAAACCAATTTCCATTGAAATCCAAAGATTTAAAAAAAAACACTCGCTTAGTTTAAAAACTAGATGAGGGTTGGGTGACGCCCATTCTACCACTTTGAAAGTGTCTATCTCACAAACGTTAGACTTTTAGAGAAAATGGTTGTAGGAACCTCGATGTCATTTTAAAAGACCTATCTTTAAACGGGTGTTTACATGCATAGGTTTAACAAAAAAAGGTTTTAGTTTTATGTATGGGAGCCCCCTTAAATATCATTATTTTTTATTTTTTGTACGATCATCGTAAATTGGTTTACAGGGTACATCCACCTACTAATTTTCAACCGTTCAGTACTAACAGTTTCAGAATAAAGTGGTTGTGACATACGGACGGTCAGACAGACAGACAGACAGACAGACTTGTCGAAACTATAAGGGTTCCGTTTTGCCATTCGGCTACGGAACCCTAAAAGTACCTACCTATTTAAATAGGTAAATCATGTTCACGATAACAGTATTTTTGTCTTTAAATTACAATATTTCGATACCAAAGTAATCAAAGATTTTCTGAGTGGAAGTAGACGTTAGTTTTTGTAAAATCAATGAGACATCCGTTCCAAGATAAATATATACTGGACCGCTTGTTTTGAAATTTTAACGACGTACAGACATGAACATCGGCCATCGATTCTGGCTATAAATTATGCACGAATTACACGTACTCGTAGATTCCAGATCTTGAATCATGAGCTTGGTAGACCTGCTTATCCTAAATCAACATTTTTAAGTTTTAACGTTTATTCTGGATAAGAGTCGGAAGCATTGAAAATCTATATCTTGTAATACAAAGTTTTTAAAGCAACGATTTGTCATATTTATTAACAAACTACTTTTTTTTTTTGAGAAATGTAAATATTTTGAGTTCTATCCCTAATCATAATAGTAAATTTTACCTTTTAAGGCCACTTGCGCATGATGATTTAACCCAGAATTACGCTAACCCTGATTGCAATCATCATTATTTCTGTCTCGGTCAGTTTATGTGACGTTGACAGAGACCGAATGAAGATTTAATCCAGGATTAGCGTAATCATGGGTTAAATCATCATGCGCAAGTCCACTTAAGGTGGATTTTCATTCTGTCTCTGTCATTATCAAATAATCTGACCGAGACAGAATAATGATTTCAACCAGGATTCACGTTATCCTAGGTTAGAGTCATCGTGTGCTAGTCGGCCTTATTGACTGCAACGTCTTACTCATAGACAACTGTTCCTTGTAGTTTTAACAACAGAGCAAACTAAATACGAACATACTACTCAATGTTGTTGTAGTGGTATTGTACTCGTTGTGATTTACTGGCGATAAGGCAGGTTGACCGGGAGGGTCTTGTTTTACACAAAACCCATTTTCCACCCTCAAGCTAATGCGATAGAGAGCAAAGTAGTTAAGCAAGAGGTAACGTGTTTCTATCAAAGAAGGGGGAATTAAAAGTTACACGACGTTGAAATATTGTAAACTACAAGATTATGTCCGAACGTTGTTTTCGGCAATCTGTGTAGTTTTTTTTTTATTACTAGCGGTGCAAGCGAAATTCATTTCACCCGTTATTTTATCAAAAAATTCAAAAAATTCAAAATTACTTTATTTTGTACATAGGCTATTGCTAGCACTTATACACGTCCCAACATTGGCCCTACCACAGCTTCGGGACAATTGTGGGCTAGTGCTGAGAAGAAGCTGCGCAACAAACTCAGTCACTATTGTCAATGCCTCTTTTTAAAATATTACAATTAAAAGTTCTTACAAGCTAGACCATACATTGTTATCGTTCATACAATCATTTATTCTATAATATCCTTTAGTCATTAAACATCGTATAACAATAGATTTGAATTTATGTAAAGGTAATTCAATTATATTTTGAGGCAATTTATTAAAGAAAGTAATACATCTTCCAATAAACGAGTGATTAACCTTCTGAAGTCTGAAGTTTGGAACGGCAAGTTTATTCTTGTTTCTAGTATTGAAATCATGTAAATCACTTTTTTTAGGAAAAAAGTGCTAGTTTTTACGAACATTAATCAAATTTTCATAAATAAACTGTGAATATACTGTAAGTATCTTGACTTCTTTAAACAAATCCCTTAAAGAGTCGTCAGATTTGAGATTGTAAATAGCCCGTACAGCTCGCTTTTGCAGTATGAATATTGTTTCAATATCTGCAGCCGAGCCCCATAACAAGATACCATAAGACATGATACTATGAAAATAGCTAAAGTAAACTAACCTTGCCGTTTCAACGTCAGTCAAAAGCCTTATCTTTCTTACTGCATAGGCAGCCAAACTAAGTTTCCCTGACAAGGTCTCGATATGTGGACCCCATTGAAGATTATGATCTACGGTTATTCCCAAAAACGTTGAGCTTTGTATAGTATCTAGTGGCTCATCTTTAACCATGATTTGCGTTGGGACTTGTCTGACATTAGGCATTGTAAATTTTATGCATTTGGTTTTACCCGCATTAAGCACTAAATTATTAACGGTAAACCAATGAAGCACCTGTCAAAGAGCACCATTTACATCGTCAAAAGATTTTTTGGCCCTTGGAGTCTTAAAAATTAAGGAAGTATCATCTGCAAACAGTACTATTTCACATACATCATCGACAAAGTATGGAAGCTCATTTATATATATCAGAAACAACAACGGTCCCAATATCGATTCTTGGGGCACTCCCATTTTTAGAGGTGCTCCAGGAGACTCAGTTCCATTAATATAAACCTTTTGTGTTCTATCACTAACATAAGATTTCAATAAACCTAGCGCATCGATCGAAATGCCGTAATGTTGAAGTTTTTTCAATAAGGTCTCATGGTCTACACAATCAAATGCTTTAGAGAGGTCACAAAATACTCCTATAGCATCACACCTACCGTCGTATGCATCAAATACATGTTTCAAGAGAGCAACCCCAGCATCAGCAGTACTTCTACCTTTTGTAAAACCAAACTGTTTATTACGTAATAATTGATTAGTTGTGAAATGAAATAGAAGTTGATTAAAAATTATCTTTTCAAAAATTTTGCTAAGCACGGGTAAAATTGATATTGGTCGAAAGTTGGAGGGGTCGCATTTTTCTCCTGATTTAAAAAGTGGAACGATTTTACTAAATTTCATTAAATTTGGAAACTTGCCTTCATCGACACATTTATTAAATATGATCGCTAAACGCGGAGCTATAAATTCAATAATGGTTTTAATTATATAAACAGATAATCCCCATAAGTCCTCAGTCTTTTTCAAATTAAGTTCATTGAATGTTTTTATAATAACCTCAGAGGATACATGCCTAAAGTTCAGTAAAGAATGACATTCATCAATATTAGATCTAAGAATAGATTGGGCTTGTTCTGGAGATGATGCAAGATCTTTGGTTGTTAATGTTGCAATATTAGTAAAGAAATTTTTAAAGACATTTGCAACCTCTAAATTAGAATTAACTATCTTCATCATCATCATCATCATTATCAGCCAAAGGACGTCCACTGCTGAACATAGGCCTCCCCCACGGATTTCCACAGCGACCGATCACTAGCGGTCTGCATCCAGTTTGATCCTGCGATCTTTATAAGGTCGTCTGTCCATCTTGTTGGTGGACGTCCCACGCTGCGTCTCTGGTCGAAGGGTCTCCAATCGAGAACTTTCCTGCCCCAACGGCCATCAGTTCTTCGCGCTATGTGCCCTGCCCATTGCCACTTGAGCTTACTGATTCTCAAGGCTATGTCCGTTACCTTAGTTCTTCTACGTATCTCCTCATTTCTGATTCGATCCCGTAGAGAAACACCCAGCATAGCCCTTTCCATCGCTCGTTGTGTGATTTTGAGCTTCATTATAAGGCCCATAGTAAGAGACCATGTTTCGGATCCGTATGTCATCACTGGTAACACACACTGGTTGAAGACTTTCGTCTTCAGACACTGAGGTAGATGAGATGAGAAGACACTCTTGCGCAATTTCCCGAACGCTGCCCAGCCGAGTTGGATTCGTCGATTGACCTCTTTCTCGAAGTTGGACCTACCCAATTGGATCACTTGTCCGAGGTAGACGTACTCGTCGACAACTTCGAGAGTTGAGTTCCCAACGGATACTGGAGTGGGTACGACAAGGGAGTTCGACATAATTTTCGTCTTTTCCATGTTCATTTTAAGACCCACTTGTTGGGATACTCGGTCAAGGTCTTCGAGCATAGTGCCAAGATCGTCCAGCGTCTTTGCCACAACAACTATATCATCGGCAAATCGGAGGTGTGTTATGTATTCGCCATTAACATTGATGCCGATTCTTTCCCATTCCAGAAGTTTGAAGGCGTCTTCCAATGCCGCTGTGAACAGTTTCGGAGATATGACATCTCCCTGTCTCACACCTCTCCGCAATGGAATCGCCTTCGTGTTCTGCTCCTGTACTCGGACCGACATGGTGGCGTTATTGTAAAGGCACCTTAACACCTCTATACACCTATAGTCTATGTGGCACCGCTGCAGAGACTGAAGCACCGCCCAAGTTTCGATCGAATCAAAGGCCTTCTCATAGTCCACAAACGCTAAGCATAGAGGCATATTATACTCCTCGGACTTCTGTATAATTTGCCTAAGCGTATGAATGTGGTCTATGGTACTATAGCCTTTTCGGAAACCGGCTTGTTCGGGAGGCTGGAAGTCATCAAACCTACGTGCGAGACGATTCGTGATAACCCTTGAAAACAGCTTGTAGACATGGCTCAGGAGTGAGATGGGTCTGTAGTTCCTCAATAAGGTTTTGTCTCCTTTTTTGAAGAACAACACCACCACACTCCTGTTCCATGCCTCAGGCGTGATGCCCTCTAGCAGCACGGAATTAAAGAGTCTCTGAAGGACTTTAAGTACCGGTGTTCCACCCGCCTTCAGAAGCTCTGCTGTGATTCCGTCCTCGCCAGGTGCCTTGTTGTTTTTGAGCTGTTTAAGGGCCATCCTAATCTCGTAGAGGCTGATGTCCGGGATGTCTTCGGTGTAGTGACGGGTCAGGATAGCTCGTGGGTCTCTGGCCGAGCTATCAACGGGTTTGGCTACTGAGGTGTACAACTGCCCATAGAACCTTTCGATCTCCCTCAAAACCTCTGCTTTCGTCGACGCTACACTGCCGTCCTCCGTCTTAAGCTTCGTCAACAGGCTCTGCCCAATAGACATGTCCCTTGCAAACACTTTGGAGCCTTGGTTCCGCTCTATCGTTTCTTTAACACTATTAGTGTTAAAGCAACGAATGTCGTGTCGCAGGGACTTCCATATTTGTCTATTGAGCTGCCTGTAGTTTTCAGCATTAACGGAGGTCTGCAGTGCCATAGATCGACGTTTTGCCATAAGGTCGAGAGTGTGGACCGACAGTTTTTGAGGTCTATTTTTACGGCCAGGCCTAAAATACTTAGACCCCACCGTTTGAACAGTTTCCACAAATCCGTCATTAATTTCGTCCACTGTAACGCAATTTTCTAGGCAATCAAAGCGGTTTGACAACTCGAGTTGAAAGCTCTCGGGATTTTGGATATGAGCACGAGTCGGTCGGAGCGTGGACTTCATCAGGCGTGATCTTTCCAATTTGACATTTATATTCAATGTGCCTCGAACCATTCGGTGATCACTTCCGGTTTTCACCCTGTTGATCACGGAGACATCATTGAATAACCGTCTCTTGGAGGTCATGAAGAAGTCAATCTCGTTTCTCGTGAAGCCATCGGGACTCAACCAAGTCCACTTCCTTTGAGGCGGCTTCTGGAAGAAAGAGTTCATCGCAAAGAGTCCCTCCTTCTCCAGAAAGTCGGCCAGCCTCTGTCCCCTGGCGTTCCTCTTTGCCCGTATCCAAAAGGTCCCACCTTCAACTCATTCTCGCCTCGCTTGCCTAGTTTCGCGTTGAGGTCCCCCATTACAACAGTATAATAGGTTTTGGAAGTATGTATGGCTCTACTTACGTCCTCATACATTTCCTCCACCTCTTCATCCGGGTGTTTCGAGGTCGGTGCATATACCTGTATGACCTTCAGCGAATACCTCTTGGATATTCTGAGTATAAGGTATATTACCCTGCTCGACACACTCTCGATGGTCTCGATATTGTTGACGAGGGACTTGTGAACGAGGAACCCGACACCACCTTGGGACTTTCGTTGGTTGCCTTCCCGGTAGTAGAGCAGGTTTCCGGACTGTAGAGTTATCGTGTCCTCGCCCTCTCTACGGACTTCTGATAGACCCATTATGTCCCAGTGTAACCTGCTCATTTCTTCCTCCAGCTCGAGCAACTTCTCATCTGTCCTCAGTGTACACGTGTTGTACGTTACCAGGGCCAGTTGTCGTCGGGGGTGGCAGCGCGATTAACTATCTTACTTCCAACTTTTAAGGAAAACGAATGATCTTTTGTTTTGTTTTTACACGTTTCCTTGTTTATAATGTTCCAGGTAGCTTTCGCCTAATTCTTGGAATCGGTAACTATCCTTCGAATATGGTTAGACTTAGCCTGTGCACATACTTTTTTAAAGATTTTTGAGTAGTTCTTCACATATTCTATAATGTGTGGGTCATGGGTCTGTTCTTTAATATTATATAGTTCGTATAATTTATTCCTACTTTTAAAAATACCAACTGTAGCCCATTTATTAAATTTAAACTTGACCTGATTTGACTTTACTGTTTTTTTTGTAAATATTTGATTATATTCGTTCTTTATCAAAGTGAATAAATCTTCATAAAGTTTATCAGCGTTGTTACTATTACTGTGAATTAAAGATTGAATACCTTCGCAAATCTTACTTTTAAATCTATTTATTCTATTAACAGAGATTGGCCTATATACAATATCTACAGCATTTGAGATGGGACTGTGTTCAAACGCGACTTTTTGTCCTCTGTGGTCGGACCTTAAACAATGTAAAATTGATTTATCAATTACTTTAATATTACAGAAAATGTTATCTAAGCACGTAGCTGTTGTAGGAGTCACTCTCGTAGGTTCATTAAAAACGTTCACTAAGTTAAAAGACTTAAAGAGACCAAGAAAACTCATTGACTGTTGCATTTTTTTAAGTATATCTACATTATAATCACCGCATATTATCAAAGATTTACTTTGCTTAGAAACTTTCGATAAGGCTATTTCCATTGTAGCTTCAAAAAGGCCGTAATCTGCATTGGGAGGACTGTATACGCTTATTATAATATATTGGTCTAACTCAACACATGCAAGTTGAATAGTTCGTTCAATACTAAGTGATACAATATCTTTACGCTCTTTATAGTTTAATTGATTTTTCAAAAGAATGAGTGACCCTCCTCTAGTAGTTGTCTCTCTAGTGAATGAACTACCAACTTTATAATCATCTATGCTTAACATTAGTTCATGCTTAAGAAACCAATGTTCCGTTACACACATAATTTGAACATCAAAATCTTGTAAAAATAGAGATACTTCTAGTTCTTTGCCGGCCAGACCTTGTATATTCTGATGCACAATATTGAATGTAGGCCTGGCTTTTGTCTGACCTCTTAGTTTAAATCCTTAGAGGTTGTCAAATGATTAATATCAAAATTAGTAATACTACTATAGTACATTATGATACAAGTGTGCTAAGTTGACCATTAAATATAAGGTGATATTGTGTGCGCACGAGCGAAAGCGAGTGCGCCATAAGAAAGCCGCGTATATAATGGTCACAGGCACACGCGTATCATACGACGTTTTTCAACACACTTGCGAGGAAAAAACAAGACTCTTCATTTACTAAGTTTTTAATTATTAAAATATTTACTCGTAGTAAAAATACATTTCACTCGACTTTGATGGCAAAAGACTATCGCACGCGTTTTTCGTCTCGTTACGTATGACCGCCACAGTTAATAATAGGTTTTCTTCATTTTCTTTACTTGAAGTAGACATTTTCGTTAATATTAAACTTCACAATTAATCCAAACTTCGTCACAGCCGACAATTACCTATTAACGAAAAATGGCGCATTGTTTTTTTTTCTTGCCGCGATACCGATGCGCGCGCAAGGCTAAGGGCGAACTAGATCAGCCAACAGCTAAGATTAAAAATCTAATAATTCGTGTTAAAAACACAAATTACAGAAAAATTAAATGAAAAATCTGGATTTGCCATTTATTCAAATAAATACCTATGCAGAATACTGTTATTTTTCGCATAAATAATGTTTGTTGCTAAAATAAAAGTTATAACCCGACTAAATTACATAGCTTCTTCTTCTTACTTACGACTTGGTACTAGGGTACAAACCTAAATTGGTCGGGTTAATAAACTAAAGGCACTAGTGCAATAATATAACGAAAAAGCACGCGTGTTTAATATCAAGGATTATGTGCCAAAAATCGGTGGAATAAAAACGTCATTTTGAGCAAGTGTGTTGAAAATATTATTAGAACATGTCATGTTATTGTTAATAAAACATTTAATGTTAAAGGCTAACAAAGTAGCTATTTGTTTTTTATATTTTTTATGGCAGGTGTAAAGAGCCGCCTGTCGAACTAAATCTGTTGTCAATAAATTTATTTTGTCAAAAAACACAAATTTGTCATTATGACGCACAATTAAGTAAAATAATAAAGTATTCAGTAAATGAATACTGTTATTTGCCGTATAATTACTACAAAATGGCAAGGCACAGAATAAAATTCTTTTCACATTAAGTCCTGACAAAATTGTAAAATTCTTTATGATATTGGATTTCGACAAATTCTGACTATTTCCTAACATTATAATTAGTATTGAATTACAGTCAAGGTCACTATTTTTAATACATTTAACTATTTGGTCAAGGGAAGCGTCAGGCATACAATTATTTACAATATTACAATTTAATTGTAAACTTAACAATGGACCATAACCAACTCCTAGTCTATCCGAGAAGGCAATAACATTGTTAACATTTTTTAAGTTTTCATGTGATTTAGGGCTCATAGAAAATGTTTCTTGCGAACACAACAACTGGCCAACTCCTCTTTGTTTATTGTAGTCAAATTCTAAGTTCAATGTGATATTTGGCAATGATTTGCAAGTATTTGAGGCTGTATTTCCCAGTTCTAAAAGTTTGTTTGCTGCCAGGATGTGTTCTGATATTTGGTCTTGGGCTGAATTGTATTTAGATGTCATTGATTTTAAAGACTCCTGTAACATTGAGATATTGGCCTGTAGTTGTTTAATGTCCATGTCATATCTATTTCTACTTTCCTGTAGCTTGTTATTATAAATTTCCAAACTGTCTAATAATTCTAACCGTTCCTTTCTTAACTTTACATTATTATAAAAACATTTTTGTTTTTTAACCATCTGTTTTGTTTTGGTTATAATTTTATTAATTTTAAAATATTTGCTCTTTTATTAAAATTAAAATTATTAAAATTACAATAGCTATTAAAATCGATTGCTGGCTATTTTACAAGATGATAATCAACAAAAACGAGAGTTGGCGCTTCGGAGAGTTTTAAGGGCAAGAAAAGACTAGAAAGACAAGAACATTCGGGAGTTTCAGTTACCAAAGCTAAAAAATGCAACAAACTATGGTGATTTGATAGAATGTGCGAAAGAGATGATGGCGGAACCTCCTGTAACAATGAAATACAGCAACTCTGAAATTACTACAAAAATTTCATCTGGAGGTAAATAGTTTGATATTGAGAAGTACCCTTGCCACACTCAAGCAATCGAAAGGTGTGTCGAAAATTTTACCTGAGGCTTCAGCGCCTGTTTGTGGACCCGATGCTCAAGATGGTTACATTCATTCATTAATTGGAACTAGAATAATATCCAGGCACGAAATACCTATTTTTGACACAAAATCTCAGTATTCCCGATAAAAAAAAGACACTGGGACTTCTGATACTGAACATTAAAATTATATTTTTAAGGTAATTTTTATAAATTTTTTCATTGTACTAGTAGTTTTAAGTATAAATTCAGTAAAATATACAGTATTATTATCAGAAATAAATGTTTATTTGTAACTCAATTTTTTCCTATTTTCCTATATTCATACCTAATGCGCCACCTCAAGATATTGAGTTAGAAAGCTGGTACTTTGCATGGACATTTCCATTGCGATGGATCACTGTTTGAGAAACCAGGAAACTTAAAATTCATAAAATAAAAAAAATCACTCCACCCTACTGCACAGTGATTAAAGTGCAGTCTATAGAAAATCAACAGGGATGCTACTTTGCGGCGATGGCATAGATTTTGATGAAAGGCATAGAATTTGCTGACAAATCTCAACATAAAACTTTGATATTGTGACGTTAAACTATAATATTCAAGAGATACACATTCAATACTACGTAGCCACGCCCAAGAAGTCGCGCCAATACGCGTTGTTTTATTTACTACCAACATGTTGTCAACGCGTTTACGCATTGAAGTTACATCAACGGCGTGTTATAAACGCTAGCCACTTGTCGTTACTTAATCTAGTTTTACCATCTACTTATCAACTTTGTAAGTAAAATCTATTACCTTAAACTATACCTAGTCTTGCCATACATATTGTCACAAAGAAAAAAAAAATTAATGCAAATAATATTTATTATTTTTACAGTGTGTTAGTTTTATACAAAAATATTAAACAATTTAAAATATAAACAGCTTATTCGAAGTGGTCTCCATTGGATGGAATACAGTCCTTTAAACGTTGAGGCCAGTTATCAATAGAAACACGCACTCTTTCCATGGGAAAATTCTCCACTGCCAATCGTATGGATTGTTTTAGGGACTCCAAATTATTATGGCGTTTAGAGCAAGCTGTACTCTCTAAGACTGACTATAAATCATAATCCAGCAGATTAAGATTGGGACTAGACGACGGTCAGTCTTCAGCTCTGATGAAGTCCGAAACGTTCGCTTCTAACCAAGACTGCGTGGACCGAGCTTTATGACCCGGCGCCGAGTCTTGTTGGAAAAACCATGCTTGGTTATTGAACATGGTGTTGTTAAGGGGCTTAACTACCTTCTCACGAATGGTATCTTGATACACTTGTGCCGATGTTTTGATACCATTTTCACAAAAATAGGGCTCAGTCACTCCTTCATAGCTAACACCCCACCAAACCATCACTAAAGTTGGGTTGCACTCTGCTGACTAAAAGGGAAGCTTATACGGTCATTTTGTTTGTTAAAATGTTACTAATTTGTAATGATTTTCTCATCCGTAAACAAAAATTTTCTGTGACCTTCCTTTGCGTACCGCTTCAGAAGTTTTTTTCGATTTTACCACCCCATTCTTTTTTAAATTATCAGTTAAAAATGACCAGTGCGTCTCTTATGGGTTGAAAGTCCTAAGTCATCTTTTAAAATACACGACATGGTTCTGGGTGCTATCTTCATCTCCCGAGATAAAATCTTTTGCTTTCAGACAGGATGTTTTTGACCACTTTGACCACCTTTTTCGTACGAACACTACGTGGACGGCCAGATCTTTTTCTGGCACAAACAGAGGAGATCTCATTGTACCTATTGACAGCCCGGTACACAAACATTTGACTAATACCAAGCGTATGGAGAGTTTTAAAAATTGCATTTGGCTTCGTACCAACTTTGTGTAATGCAATCACAGCGATTCGGTTCTCTTTATTACCCCACTCCATTTTAATATCGCAAAATATTATAAAATGTATTGGCGCCAAAATTAGAAAACACAATGAGCAATCGTATAAAAATGACAAATTCCAAATTCAAATGTAATTTCTTTCCTATTTTTAATTGTAACAGTATTTATAGCCAGACCGTGTATAATTCTATTGGAAACATATTTAACTTTGTAGCAACTAGTACAACTGAGCGAATATGTTTAATGCCGCTAATGTTACAAACTTGAGTTCTGAGTCATCCGCGTAGAATCGCAGATATTAATCGTCGGTCGGTCCGGTCACAGGACAACAACTGAAATTTCTTAATTTCTCGCTCAACACGAGAGGCCACTTTCTAAAAGCAATAAGTATAATAGCATTTGATATCCGATGAAATGAAAGCCGATCGGCGAGCGCTATTCCATCCAATATTTCGTATTGAACAAGAATAGTGATGTGTTGGAGCTGTGTTGGTGATTTTCGTCGATAAAATATTTTTATAGATTTTATATATCCTTCATGTGCAATCTCATAAAAACAATATTCAGTTCATAATCAAGATAAGCTATCAAATTATTTGCTTTTCACTAAAACATTTCCTTGACATATGATATGCAGATATTTAGCATCATTTTTTTAATTTAACCCGACATTTTGCTACCATCGACTATGTCTCACCTGACGGTATGCTCAAAATGTGTGAATGATGATTTAAAAAAAATACACTCTACTTGATTATTGTGTGTATTTCTTTAATTGTTGAAACTTAGTAATACCACTTTATATACAGACGACAGCACGTCAAGGTAAACACTGCAGTATCTTAATACGAGTATGCTTAAAGATGAAATAAAAAACCAAAAATAAGACTTGAACCAGCAACCTTTTGGCTGACCGGGCCAAACGCTCTTACGCATTGAGTAGTATGCAGTTGTAATAAGGGCTAGTTTGTAACAAAAGTAGTAACCTGATGTGCTTACTACTGTAAGTACTTCACTTTTGACACACGCTCTTGACGGTCGCGTTTGGAATGTTATCCTTGGTTTACACAAAAGAGAACTATCGTGGTAATTGTAGTTCCATTTAGTTATTCAATTTTTATCGGAATTGAAAATAAGGAATAAAAAGTACAAAACAAAAAAAAAACAAGTTCATTCAACAAAAACATGTGACATTGATTCCTTAATGATTTCTAAACAGTTAATTTTACAACACCATTTGTTTTGCTCTATCCGTTTTAGACCTAAACCTATGTAAAGACACAAAAAATACACAATATTATTATAAAAATATTGTGTATTTGTATTACATAACGTATTATTTACATCACAAAAACTTAGAATTAGGTAAAGAGTTTTAAAATAAGAAATTATAACATAAAACTAGCTAAAGCATGCACAACAACGTTTTACTTAAGAAGTTAACAGTCGCGTGTCTGAAACGAGCGGCACGCACTATCACGAAATGTTCCATGATCTCGTGTCCGTCAACGGTTTCTATGTGTGCGTTGCTCGAGCGCACGTTCTATGAAGTTTTATTTCTGTTAATACCTGTCTTTTGGGGTAATACTTTTTTCATATTGGATAAAATACCGTTTTTCCCATCACTAGACGAACGTTTGGGGCGACGAGTTCATCCTATACAAAATATTAAATTTCGGCCGTATATTAATGTAACGTTATAGTGAGCACTTTTGTTGCTTAAGTGAGTTCAAGAGAAATCTATTTTGAGCTCAAAAATAATACAATGCGGACACAGATATAGTGAAATTAAGTCTTATGAAGTAAACTTGTATTATTTTAATGGTTTTAGAGACTACGAAGTTATTCAATTCAAAATAAATATTATGTGTATTTGATAAAAAACAGATACTATTTATACCTTATCCAAAATATTCAATCGTATTAACTTATTACACAGTGAAAATACGTAATAAAAGAACATACAAAATTGTACAACTTTTAAATATTAACTGTATTTTTATTATTAAAGTTAAATTGACGTTACATAGCTAACCATGCATTGTGATCTAAACGGAGAGTGTATATAAAACTTCAGCTCAATCCATTGAAGATAACTTTTTCAAAATTAAGTTGCAAGATTTCACCCGGACAAACATGCATTGCAAGTTAAATAAAATCATCCAAAAAGCGCATTTCCTTTTTCACTTATATAAACATATTTAGAGCTCAGTCGAAGCAACACCTTTATGGGGTACAATATTTTATATTACGACGACGACACTCTTAAACTAAGTTATGAAACATAATAACTTGCTGAAACACTCACTCAGTTAAGTTAGAGTTGCATTTTTGTATAAAGTGTCTTTGTAAGGTTGCGTTGCGCCAAAGAAATTTAACTTTTACAATATTTATTTTGGTAAATAGTATTGACACTATTTTTGGTGACGATCACGTTAAATGTCTTTAGCGAATAAAATATTTTTTACAAAAAAAAAAGATGTTTATATTTTTAATAAATGATAAAATATACCGCATATTAAAAGTACTGTGACATAGATTAAAAAG
Source organism: Pyrausta purpuralis (assembly GCA_963924145.1). Classification (NCBI taxonomy): domain Eukaryota; kingdom Metazoa; phylum Arthropoda; class Insecta; order Lepidoptera; family Crambidae; genus Pyrausta; species Pyrausta purpuralis. Next base: position 4,000,200 of record OZ001653.1, on the reverse strand, counting down.
CTCACTTATATTCATTATACGAAGAGGTACTGATTTTCTGTTATTATTTTATTTTTTCTGCAAAATTAAACACATTCCACAGCTACTTGTATTACGGTAATATTTTTCGGCGGAACGGTTTGGAGATGATAATGTGACTACGATGTGCGTGCTACGCGGCTACGGCACGTCTTTGCTACGAGGCAACGCTGCTACGCGCCACGGCACAGCTCTTTTCGTAGCAAATAAGAGGGTATAGAAAATAGACCTTAAACATTATACTCTGTGACTAACGCGCGTTAGCATCGATGCAGTCGTAAAATGGCAACCCTTACATACTGCGCTACTCTTAGCATCTATGCAGTCGCCAGAAGTTGGAAATGGTCAAATTATGTAATGAATTGTGGCGACTGCATCGATACTAACGCGCGACTGCATCGATGCGTGAAATTAAAGTTGTTCGTCTGGGGTCTTACACACGGCGACTTTAAGCAACGATTAAAAGTCGCCGTGTGTAAGACCCACTACGACCCCGTCGCCAAAATACTGTGCATAATTTGTCTATTTCCAGCTTCTGCATCGTGACTGTATCGATGCTAACGCGCGTTAGCATCGCAACTGCATCGATGTTAAAAACCAGTGCAGTGTGTAAGAGTTGACAGTTTGCGACTGCATCAATGCTGCATCGCGACTGCATCGATACTAGAAGTCGCAGTGTGTTAGGGGTCATAGTGATTTAAAGCTTATTTTCTAAGCTACGCAATTGTCTTTCATGTAGGTGAAGATAAACATAAATTAAGTTTTTTTTAAAATGAGTGTCTAAAACAATCAACTATTGATCTGCAAAAATCTTGACTTGACTAAGACGTAAAGTTTATACTTGCAAGTTGACAGGAGTTATGTCAAAATTAGCTATCACTAAAATTTAAAATTGCGATTTTATCGTAGATCACTGAAAATTTATGAGTGTTTAGTTTAATTGTTCGCTACGTTTCTGATACGCGAAGTTTAATAACATGTCAAGCGTTCACACAAACTCTCTATCGTCTTAGAACTTAACAATAGCAAGCCGCTTTGCATACACTTCAGGCCACGGAAACTGGCCGCTACTAACAACTATTTTATGCTGAGCAAGAAAAGTTTAACAAGTGAATTTTAATTGTTTAAAGGCAATAATAATACTTTATTGCACACCTTAAACATAATAATTACACAGGATAGTATCTTATTCATTCGCTAGCAGTACAACTGCTAGCGAATGAATAAGATACTATCTTAGGTGGTCTTATTGCTTGAAGCAATTTCTTTCAGACCACCTTCAGGTAAGCAAAAGCATGAAAAAAAAAGTTTTTCATCAAATCTGATTTAATATATAGCAAACCTATTATTTTATAAGAAGTTCGTAGTTCAAAATACTATCATCATCATCATTATTAGCCAAAGGTCGTCTGCTAAATAAAAGCCTCCCCCACGGTTTTCCATAGTGACCGATCACAAGCGGTCTTTAGCATGGTATTTAAACAGTTAAGCACGATGTGGCTCAAGATTCTACACATGTATAAAATGAAGGCAATCCAACATTCAGGTAACAGATAACAGAAAGCCACACGGTGCCGATAGGGAATTAAACTTCTCACTCATAACTCGGCATATATTTTCGAGTAATAACAACCTTTGTCTGAGATCATTTCAATAATATCCCAAGTTTAATAGCCCCGCTCCGCAGGCCCGCGGCAGTAATAAAATTTAACGTGTCGTTGCAGAGTTTTGTGACTTTAGCCAAATTTATCGCTGGAACTTTTTCTCGCGATCCATTTGTTAATCTGGGCGTATTCGTCTTTGAAAAATACGGAGGCGATATGTCTCGCTTTCTGCGCACTCAAAAGTTGTGCGAATTTTGTGCCATTCAGTGTATAGGTTTGTTATGTTATGTGTTGTGTTTGTGACGGTTTTGATATGAAATTTCAAAGCTCTTAACTTGATAAATAATTAAATATTGCTTTACTACAAGAATGATTTAGAAAGTGCAATTAAGTTTTGCGTACATTGAATTATCATTGTACCTACGCAAACATAGTTATGATAAGTATTGAATAAAACAATCAGCCCATCTTCAGTAAAAAAAAATGTAAGGTTAGTCTGTAACATCCCACTGCTGGTATTTCGTAGGTATGCGCTAGCTACCCTATTAACCCGTGATTCCCAATTCGTTTTTTTTAAATGTTATGAAGAGGTGTTATTTTATAAAACTTGCATATTATTTAAATAATTTTTTTAGAACAATCATTTTATCATCCCTAAGTTGGATGTCACTGACCAAAAACACCTGTATAGTCTATAGTAAACACTAAGAATGACTATCATGGCTCGGTAACAAGTGTGACTACACACACTGCATATGCTAAAAGTCAAAATTAACTACTGCTACTACGAACTATAAAATTGTTATACTTTTGGAATAGAACGACAAGAGCGAGATATCATTAGACACAAACTGTGTTTAAAAAAAGAGATTGGAGATGCAATGTAGCAGAACCGTTATGGCAGCTGTCAGTCAGTTTGGAAAAACATGAAGGCTTGCTGATTTTTTTGTTTAATTTAAGTGAAATTGAATAGTGAATTAGTCCAAATCGAAGCGTCGTAATGTACGACTTATATTTACCAATGCGCTTCAAATTTTAAGTACGCAGTTTGATTAATCTATTTTATAAACGTTAATTTACGTAAAAAGTAAACATAAAACAACACCGGTAATGCATATCTACGAATATTTTGTATAAAGCAATAATATTTAGTTTTACACCAAAGCTGCATATGCGATTTTTGTGACGACTGTTTATCATGTGGTAAACTAATATGTTTGATTTATGAAGATTGGTGTAAATAACCTGAACGAAAGGTAATCCCGTTTTAAGCTACAAATGTTACGTACTTAAGTTAGTTACTGACATCCTAAATCGGTTTTGTTTAATAGCTTCTACTTGACCTTCTCTTCCGATAGGAATATTAATTTTATGCTACGAACTTATATTGACATAACTCAAACTTAGTTATTTAACGGACAACACGCCAACAGTTACACAGGAACGCATGAATCTCATTACCGATATGTACAGAGAACATCTATTTACCTGCTTTGCATATAATTTAAATGTTACGAAAGCGTTCGCATTGGGTACTTAGGGAACTTTGATGAGTTCTAAACTTGGAGATTTCCGCCGTTCAAGTATTATAATGACGTGTTTATGCGTGAAGCCCTTGAAACCGTGCGAGGGTATTTAGGCATTTTAATTGTGGTTGAAAAGGATCATGGAGCAAGCGAGCGAAGCGATTTTGCGATAAGAATGATTACCTTGCGCACTGAGGGTTCTGTGCCAACTTTAACTGAATAATCCCTTAATTAGTTCCTTCCTAATTCACTTATTTTCACTGAGCCAAAATACCAGAATATTTTATGTACAGCATTTTTTTATTATTAAATGTACTTAGAAGTCTTAGCCTAAAGTGGCTTCCTTTCCTTTCAAGGGTCAAGAGTTTATTAAAGATTTTTAGTGCATATTGATTTCGAACTTGGTTTTCCTTTTTTTTCTTAATTTTGAGTTATTGCAGGAAAGGGGGAGGGGGCGTTGCACCTTATATCTCTTCTCTAATAAGCTACAAATTACCTATCATAAGTTCTGTCATTATACCTATAATTACTGAACTCCTAAGCGTTAAGGAGTTCCACCATCAGCTTAGCTCCACAAGATGTTGACTATCAGACGAAACAACACGTCAACATTAAGATTATAGTAAAAAACACTCTGTGTGCCTTTAAAATTTGTTTTCCTCGATTACACCAAGATCCCATCATCTGATCCCAAATTGGTAGGTGAAAAAAAAATTACAAATCGGTCTACAAATGACTGAGATATGAGGTAACATAGATAAAAAAAGGAAAAAAAATATAGTCGAATTGATAAGCTCCTCCTTTTTTGAAGACGGTTAAAATAACTTTGTTATTCATAGTGTTTGTACGAGTATAAAGGACTACTGACGAAGGTTATAGACGATATGCTATATTTCAAAAACTACGACCTCGACAGACAGATAGACAGAATTGACCAAACTATAAGAGATTCGTTTTTTGCCATTCGGTTACGGAACCCTTAAAAGCAGTTCCGGCGAACTTTATTCATCCCCCTATGTCCTGTCCGAGGGAAAGACTTATCTAACATAGTAACAGTAATGAGAATCGGTCAATTCGTTCTTGAGTTGTAAGTAACACGACTTTCCTTTGATTGTAAGAAAAAAAAAGATAAGAAGAAGATTTGGACCTGTTTCCCGTCTGCTATTCTGATTACTATCATCCAAATTTATAATGATTTACAGGGTGTTGTTTTGGTCAGTGACATCCAACTCAGGATGATAATGTGAGTTATGATTATTCTAAAAAAAACGCATCCTTGCGCGTAGCTAGCGCGTTTCTAAAAAACACTACGACGTAGCTAGTAAGCTACGAAGAGGCTACCTGGTGTTGTTTGTTTTGACTCAATCGCTGTATCGAATTAATAAATTGATTTTAAGGGTTTTATTTCCATCAAAAAATTTGTTATAACTATATTTTATTTGGCATCAATATCGCTTGTACAGCCACCTCTGAGTCGCTCGTTGCTGACTAGAACAACAACCTGTATAAGTACAGTAACTCGTAAAAATGACAAGAAAAGTGATTCACGGTAAACCCTTCTTTCAAGTTCTCTAAACACAATTTTATTAAGGCAAAGTACACTTCAAGTGCGACAGGCCATCAACAATATTTTAAGCTTAACCCAAGCCGAGGTAAGTTTTAACATGATATTTTCATATTTCCTGCACTAACAGCACGAAATATTATATAAACATATACATAATTTTAATTAAAATTTATCTATGTGTACCATATTATGTATATTATGTATATTTGTGTACCATATTATTTATATACACAATATGGTACACATAGATAAATTAATGTCAATTAGCCGGGTCAGTGAGTTCGTCTCTACAACTAGAATGATTTATCATGTGATTCCGTTTCAAGATGGTACTAGACGACTTAAAATTTTTACGACACTCAAGCGACCCACTTTATTGGTATTTTAATTCTATTGTTCTTATAGTAACATACTTTTTTGTCTTCTCATCTACATGTTCATGACTTAAAGCCATTGTAAACAAAGTTTTGCGGTGTATTCATACCGGGTTACTCCAACTTTTAACTGGCCAGATGCGACTCAGCCTCTCGAGTATGAATCTGATTTGCTTTTAGATTAATATAGGGTGGGAAACTTTTTATGGTCCCTTGTTGGGAAGTAGAACTGTGGTGTTGAGTGGTGCAAAGGTTTGAGGATATTTATAAACGAGACTGGCCATAAGAATATCCGTTCGTATCAATGTCAGTTGCCAAATACAAGCAGAGATCATAATGTTGTTTAACAGTAAGGAGGTTTTAGATTTATGGGTATTTATAAATTGAATATTTTTCATGTATTTATTAGCACACAGATACAAACATATGTGTATTATTAATTTTTGGAGTTTGAAAGATTCCATTTGCAGAAGGATATCATATTCCTTTTAATTTAAGTGTTTTTGACACCCCTTAATTATGAGGAAAGACCTACATTGAGATCTGACCGTAGTAAATACCTACTTTCCGAAAGTAGAAAATAATAAGTCTACGTGACTTACAAATAAAATTGTGCCAGGCCTGATAAAAGAATATAAGAATAATTTACAATAAAAGGTGTCTACAACCTCGCAATAAGGAATCCACATTATTTATAGTAACAATTTGATTTGCACACCAATCAAAAGAATAAGTATTCATAGAATGAAGCTAAGCGGTCTACTTAAGTTTAAATAATAATGAAAAATGCCATAAAATTATTATCCCTTTGGAATAGAACGACAAAAGCGAGATGTCACTAGCAGCAAACTGTGTGATAAAAAGAGATGGGTAGCAGAACCATTTTTGTCAGATGTCAAACAGTTGACCGCCCTGCAGAAGCTCGCTGAAAATTACGTGCATTTGATTTTTTATATGTAAGGAATACCTAGTAAGGTATCCCTTAAGGTATTTATAATAATGCCGTGCTTTTCGTTGATGTAGTTTAGTACTGTTATTTAGGTTACTGAATAGATGGCGTTAGATGTCATTCATTTAGTTCAAAATAATATTTTTGCTTCTGCATAATCTGTGCGATGACTGTCAGAAAATGCGGAATTTGTCATTGTATAATTTCAAACAAGAAATAATTATTGTGTACAAAAAGATCGACAAATTAACTTTAAATGTCGTTTCTTTGTTATTACAGGTAATGTTTTAATGTTATTACAACGTAATTTGTGTTTTCTTTGTTTTATGATGAGTATGATAAAGTAAGATTTTCTAAATAAAAACTTTGTTATTACAGACAGAGCAACACATTGTTTAATTTGTTGGAGAATAAAACAAAAAGCCTAATTGGAAGTGATAATATTATAAAACGACATTTCTAGTATAGAAAATGGACAAGTTGAAGTTCACGTTTGCAGTATTGGCAGCATCAGATGGCAAAACAAATGTCATCTGTATAACGTCAATTGAGACACCAGATGGCCGCATATATGATATACCTGATGAGATGAAACCCGCGATTAAACACACCACCATAACGTCAATGGATACTTATACCAAAGTCAAGAATTCATTGAAAAAAAGGCATCAGACACGTAAATTGTGGATACCTCTTACGGAGGATTTAAGGAAAATTTACCTAGACGAAGGTGAGAATTTACAATTTGGCGATCAATATCTGGATGAAATCACAACTGAAGCTGAGTTCACTGCTAATAATACTAAAAGTGGTACAATGGATACAAAAAATTTAGGAAAAATTGCTGAAAGATTTTTACTCGAGAAATTTTCAGGCAAAACATCAAATGTTAACCAATGGATCGGTGAATTTGAGAGTGAATGTACACGTTACGAGATATATAAAGATGAGGAAAAAATTGAAATATTAAAGCACTTACTAGAAAGACAATGCCTAGATTGGTACACCAGTATGTTAATAAAATGTACTGTAAATTCAGAATGGACAATTTGGAAAACAAACTTTTGTGAAACATATGGAAACAAAGGTTGGTCACAAGTTAAATATGCATTTACATTTAAGTTTCAAGGAGGTTCATTACTGGAATATGCCACAAAAAAAGAAAGACTATTATTAGAAGTCAATAAAAAGATTGATATACAGACACTGATTAACCTTATTGTTATGGGTCTACCAGATTATATAATTTACAAAATAGACAAAGAATCGATAGCATCAACTGCAGGGCTTTTTAATGAAATTGGTAAACATGAACAATCATTCAATAAAAATAACTTTAATAAATTTAAAAGAAACACAGTAGACAGTAAAGTAAAAATTGATAAAAACAAGCCTTGCAAAATATGTGAAAAATTAAATAAAGGTAGTCGTTTCCATCCAGAAGATAAATGCTGGTTTAAACAGACTGATGATAATGAAAACAAGAGAAACTTTAGTAAACATGTAAACAATACAGTATTAGATGTTGAATTGAGTGAAAATGAGCCAAAAAACGAGTAATTACACCATTAATTAAAGTTAAACTAACATTAGAAGAAAAATTTGACATATTTGGTATATATGATTCAGGATCTAATGTATCTCTGATAAATTCAAAATTGGTAAGACTGAAGAATGAAGAAAATAAAGGATATAAAAATACAAATTTGGTAACAATTAATGGTGTAAAGAAGACAAATGGTTTTACAACAATAAAAATAAAGATATTTAACATAGAAAAGTATATTGATGTTTACATAATAGATGGAGAAGAATTTAGGTATGATTTTCTAATTGGACTTGATATTATAAAAGAATTTAATTTGATCCAGAATGAAAATCTAGAAATTGAGCAGACATCAAAAAAACACTATACTAAAGAACAACAAGTTAAAACCAAATGTAATGAAAGAGAAGATGAAGAAATCTTGCATTTTATTAATTTTAACGAGCATATAAAAGAGGAAGAATTCATAATGGATTTAGAACATTTAAATGGTCAACAACAATATGAAATAAATGCACTTATTAATAAGTATAAGTCTAGTTTTGCAAGGGACAAGTATGATATTGGAACAGTAAAAGATTATGAAGCTCGAATTGATCTACTTGTGGACAAATACTGTAGTAAAAGACCTTATAGATGTTCAATAGAGGATAAATTAGAGATAGAAAAACAAGTTAGTAAATTACTGGAGAGAAATCTTATCGAAGAATCATACAGTCCATTTGCAGCACCGGTAACCTTGGCTTTCAAAAAAGAAGACAATAAAAGGACAAGATTGTGTATAGATTTCAGAGATCTAAATAAAATTGTGGTACCTCAGGCTCAACCTTTTCCAATAATTGAAGACTTAGTAACAAAAACTAGAAACTGTAAGTACTTTTCATCATTAGATATTAACTCTGCGTTCTGGTCTATTCCGCTACGAGTAGAAGATAGAAAGAAGACTGCTTTTGTTACACAAGAAGGCCACTACCAATGGACATGCTTACCCTTTGGTTTGAAAACTTCTCCAGCTATATTTCAAAGAATACTAAGTAATATACTGAGAAAGCACAAACTGACAGATTTTGCTGTCAATTTCATTGATGACATATTAGTATTTTCAAGGTCATATGAAGCCCATATAAGCCATTTATCACAGCTTTTAGAGGCAATAGAAAAAGAAGGTTTTCGATTAAAATTCACAAAATGTCGATTTGCTACCAATTCAGTTAAATATCTCGGACACATAATACAAGATAATACAGTCAGACCAGTGAGAGATAACTTGACTTCTATACGGGATTTCCCAACACCAAAAAATCAAAAAAATATACGACAACTTTTAGGAAAAATCAATTTTTACCGGGAATACATACCTAATATTTCGATAATTTTAGAACCACTACATAAGTTACTAAGGAAAAATCAAAGGTTTGTTTGGTCAACACAATGTCAAGAAGCTTTTGAAAAGATAAAACTACTGCTATGCTCACAACCAATCTTAGAAATATATGATCGAGATTTGCCAATTACAATTTATACTGATGCATCAATGGAAGGTATTGGAGCTGTGCTAAAGCAAATGCAACCAAACGGGAAAGAAAAACCTGTAGCATATTTTTCAAAGAAGCTAAATGATTTACAAAAGAGAAAAAAAGCTATATATTTAGAATGCTTAGCAATTAAAGAAGCAATACGATATTGGCAATATTGGCTAATAGGAAAACATTTCACGGTATATTCTGACCATAAACCATTGGAGAATTTAAACATTAAATCGAGAACAGATGAAGAATTAGGAGAATTATCCTATTATTTATCACAATATGACTTTACAATAAAGTATGCACCCGGAAAGGACAACTTAGAAGCAGATTGTTTAAGTAGAAACCCTGTTCTAGAAGCGAATAATGATTTACATGAACAATTACAAGTAATCAATTTGATTACATTAGAAGACATAATAAAAGATCAAAAAAACAATAAAGATATTCAAAGATATAAAAATGTAACATACAGTAATAATATATATTATAAAACATTGAAAAAGAAGAATAAAATTATACTATCGGAGGAATTTAGTATAGATTTTATAAAACTAATACATGAAAATATGTGTCATATAGGTATAAAACAAATGCAAAATAAAATAAGAAAATTTTATATGGCGAAGAACTTATCAAAAAACATTAATGATCTATGCAAACGATGTGAGGTATGTATAAAAAATAAGACGAGAGGACAAGCTAAATATGGTTTAATGTCGCATTTAGGTCCCGCCACAAAACCATTTGAGATAGTCTCAATAGATACAATTGGAGGATTCGGTGGCGCTCGATCTACTAAAAGATATTTGCACCTTTTAGTCGATCATTTCACTAGATATGCGTATATAGTTACCTCAAAAACACAGAGTGCAAGGGACTTTATTAAACTCATAGAAAATGTACCAAATTGTAATGAAATTGGCATGGTTCTTACCGACCAATACCCGGGAATCAACTCAAAAGAATTCAAAGATTTTTTAAGAGAAAAATCAATCCCTCTAATTTTTACTGCAGTAAATTCGCCGTTTTCTAATGGACTCAATGAAAGAGTTAACCAAACACTTGTAAATAAAATAAGATGCAAGATCCAAATACTAAGGCATGGACGACTATTGCTCATAATTGTGTTAAAAGGTATAATAACACAGAACATTCAGTAACAGGCTTTGCGCCAAGATACTTATTGGATGGTACTGATGTTTCATTTATACCAGATGAACTTAAACTGGAACTAGAAGTAGATAACTGGAATAGAGACAGAGATATTGCTTTAAAAAGAACAATTAAATCACATGAATATAATAAAAGGATAGTTGATAAAAACAGAAAACAACACAATTTTAAAGCAGGAGATATGGTATATGTTGAAAATGGTCATAAATTAAATAGAAAGAAATTAGATGAGTTAAGGATTGGTCCGTTTAAAATCGAAGAAAAAATATCAGAATCAATATACAGAATAAATACAGGCCACAAGAAAATAGAATCAAATCTATTCCATATTACAAAACTTATTCCTGTTGTTATGCCCACATCAAGAGAAAACGAAGATACGGATGAAGAAGTGGAGATAGGAGATCAACTCCAGAGAACTTTTCTACCCTAGGGGGGGAGATGTAAGGAATACCTAGTAAGGTATCCCTTAAGGTATTTATAATTATGCCGTGCTTTTCGTTGATGTAGTTTAGTACTGTTATTTAGGTTACTGAATAGATGGCGTTAGATGTCATTCATTTAGTTCAAAATAATATTTTTGCTTCTGCATAATCTGTGCGATGACTGTCAGAAAATGCGGAATTTGTCATTGTATAATTTCAAACAAGAAATAATTATTGTGTACAAAAAGATCGACAAATTAACTTTAAATGTCGTTTCTTTGTTATTACAGGTAATGTTTTAATGTTATTACAACGTAATTTGTGTTTTCTTTGTTTTATGATGAGTATGATAAAGTAAGATTTTCTAAATAAAAACTTTGTTATTACAGACAGAGCAACACATTGTTTAATTTGTTGGAGAATAAAACAAAAAGCCTAATTGGAAGTGATAATATTATATATATTTAAAAGTGACATTGTGAATATTTTAGAGAAATAATGCGTCTGAAACATGGTGACTTGATCGGTGATTGATTGTTATGCATTACAGCGGCATAACCCGAACAAATAATCATTTAACAGGTAGAGTAGTCCAAATCGAAGCCTCTTAATATACGACTTATATTTACCAATGCGCTTTAAATTTAAAGTACGCAGTTTGATTATTCTATTCTGCAAACGTTAATTTACGTAAAAAAAAAGACAGAATAACACAGGGAATGTATATCGACGAATATTTTGTAAAATGAAATAACTTTTAGTTTTACACTAGAGCTGCATGTTCAATATTTTGTGTCGACTGTGTATCATGCAGTAAACTACTATATTTAACTTAGGTACATTGTTATAAATCACCTGATCAAAAGGTTATCTCATTTAAAGCTACAAATGTTACTTACTTAAGCTAGTTACTGACATCTTAAATCGGTTTCGTTTGACAGCTTTTACTTGTCCTTCTATTCCGATAGGGATATTAATTTTATGAAAAATGCCAAGTGGGTCGCTTTTTCTCTTGTAAACGTTATCGGCAGCCATCACTTAGGCACTTGACATTTGACATATAGAGATCTGTTGCAACCTTTACCGATTAATAAACTTCTATGAAAACCCTTACTAACATTTTCTACTCTCAGAAACCCTGTTTTACGAAATATGAAATGAGTGGTTGACAAGAGCCACTTTTCACTGTGAGTGCCCAAAAGTTTTGACGATATTTGTACTGACCTTCGATCATCTACTCAAGCATATAGCATGGCATACAAAAATGTCGGAAAGTCGACGGCATGTCGAATAGCCACTATCGATTTTTAGGGTTCCGTAGCCGAATGGCAAAAAACGGAACCCTTATAGTTTCGTCAAGTCTGTCTGTCTGTCTGTCTGTCTTTCTGTCTATCTGTCTGTCCGTCCGTATGTCACAGCCACTTTATTCTGTAACTATAAACATCACACTATTAAAACTTGGTAGGAAGATGTATCTTGTTAACCCGTCCCGTGATCGCCTTTGTGGAGGGGCGACACGGGTCGTGATACGATTTTTATGATAAACTTGTTTTTGTCATACTATCGAGCTTTGTACGTTAATATAAGTGTTTATTTCTTTACAAAACCTTACATATGATATATTTTAAGAAAGAAGAAGAACCATGCTATCCTGTAATTTTGTCAGTAGTTCGTCTGCTACTTCCTAGAAATAAAAATAAAAATAAATATTTTGTTTATTTTCGTTACCTTATAACCTAAAACTTGCCGCCATTAATCTGCAAAGTATAAAGTAGCTGCGCACTGTTTTTCGGCACAACACAATACACTCACTCTTTGCCTTTCGATTTCACTAATGTTTTTGTCACAAATCACTATAAATCTAATACAAAACATAATGTTTACGCAAACGAAAAAACCGGCCGGCCATGGCAAAAATGGCGATCAGGTCGACTAATATTGCTTTTAATTTTTTTTCTGGTGCAGCTACTACAAAATTCTTTTGACGAGCATTTACGAAGCTAGTAGATAAAACTGCAGAGTGAATTAAATTTTCTACCAATGCAAAATTGTCAAGATAAATCCATAGACACGACCTCAAATATCATGTTTGTGTTAGGCACACCACGTGTGCGTAGGACGCTACCGGTACATTTTGAGTTACGCACACGTGTGGTGCGCAGGACGTTTGACGGGTTAACCGCTACACGACTGTCATATAAAAAATAAAAATAATAACATTTAAGGGGGGGCTCCCATACATGCAACTAACTTTTTATGGATAGGTCTCTTCAAATGACGTAGAAGTTTCTAAAACCATTTTCTTTTAAAGTCTAACGTTTCATAGCTAGACGCTTCCAAAGTGGTAAAATGGGCGTCCCCCCCATCTAACTTCTAAACTAAGCGAGTGTAAATCTTGAAAAAAAAATATGATGTAGATCTTACCAAATACTTTCAACGATAATTGGTTCGGACGGGATCAAACAAGAAGTTTTTGAGATATAACACAATTTCAACAACCGCAAACTTAACTTTGCTCTTCATACAAACACTATGAAAAACAAAGTTATATTTGCTGTCAACAAAATATTGTGATATTTTGCTAAGTGGAAGTAAGTGGATTATCTAATTCAGTTAAAGTAGGCACGGAACCCTCAGTGCACGAGTCCGACTCGCACTTGGCCGGTTTTTTCAAAGTCATGCCACTGAAAATGATATGATTTTGAAAAAATTGGATTAAAGAATAAGGACGGCTTATGGACGGTATCCACCGCTTCAGATAGATATATATACATATATAAAACTTCACAATTAGTGTTATGCGGCAAATTTTAATTAATTATAAATTAAAGGATTATTTTAAAAATAATAATGTATAGACTTGCTTTGAAAATCAAAACAATGTTAACCTTTTGCAACGAGGCATTGACAATAGTGACTGAGTTTGTTGCGCAGCTTCTTCTCAGCACCAGCCCACAAATGTCCCGAAGCAGTGGTAGGGTTTTATTGGGACGTGCATAAATACCCCGTGTCCATAAAGATGAAATAAGAAACCAAAAATTTGCGCACAGGCGGGACTTGAACCAGCAACCTTTTGGCAAACCGGGCCAAACGCTCTTACCAATTGAGCCACCGTGCTGTTAGTCCGACCCTGCGAAATTTGTGGTTTCTTATGAAAACGTCAATTGCGTGACGCTTAGCGCCATCTAGCCATCTGTTTATGAAACAGATGGCCCAAGAAGTTATTCTTTACAGAATAAATTCAACTTGGAAATTGATGTCGCTTCGCTATCTAATGCTTTTAGAATGTTTTTAACACTCACAGTGTCATATTTTATATTCATAAAGATGAAATAAGAAACCAAAAATTTGCGCACCGGGCCGGGCCAAACGCTCTTACCAATTGAGCCACCGTGCTCTTTGATGATGATGGCGCTAAGCGTCACGCAAGTGACGTTTTCATAAGAAACCACAAATTTCGCAGGGTCGGAATCACATAATCCACTAAAACGCCAATTATTGCAGCTGTTCATTGTAATATCCTCTAGTATAGTTTACCAAAAATATGTGATAAGTCTCTTTGGGAGCGCTGAGACGTATTAGGGCATTGAATACTCAGGATTAGGTTCGTTAGGCATATGCGATGATATGATCAAAGAAAAAAAACAAGTTTATTGCTCTTGATCACAAGTGAGTCTCGAAAGGTACTTACTATGAGTACAATAAGTGTTATCTTATCTTGGGATAGTAACTCGTTAACATCGTTATAATAAGGTCAGTATTCTTCAGTATCTGAGATATGTACTTTTATTTTTGGCAACATAACAACGTAAATTATTGACCTTTATATCGCCTAATTCGATATTCACGACAGTATAGCCTAGGGACTTAATAACGATTTCGTCAAACGTTTCGTCAATGGCGAGTCGTGCAGCGAGTGTGTAAATGCCGTTTAAGAGTTTACGCAACGCGCACGAATACTTGTTTCCTGTTTTGATAGGACGACTCAAGTTACGTAAGAAATAATCATTTTTTAAGTGTTTTCTACCATTAGCACCGCCAACAACCGTTTGGATTAAAGTTTAGTCATGCACAAATTTGAAAAAAAAACAATAATAGCAACTGAATATTTTACCGCCATTTGGTAAAAAAAAAGAGTATTTTACCATTCTTTACCATAAATTCCCATATTTTTCATTACTTACCGTTATATATTTTACCCTGCCCAACTCTAGTCGAAACTCAAATGTCTGTCTTTGTCACACACGTTCTGATATACATAGTTGGCGTATTTAAAATGTAAGAGTATATATTTAGGATTAAAATTAGACACATTGTGGGCTTTTTACTGCTTAAACCAGGCTCCAGCATTGAAAAATCTATGTAGGATACATATGTCCGCTGCCTGCTTAAGGGTTAGGACCATTTCCCACGGCAGTCCAGTGTTCTGGATCACTGCATTACTAGATCCCGCAGAAAACTCTGGTGACGATACGGTCATTCGTCAACTGAGTCCTGTCAACTCCTGTCAGTTGCATGTCAATCTCGCTTTCACGGACCGATAAAATGGCGCGCTGTATATTCTTATCTTTTACAGCGTCGTCGTGGCAGTTGCTGTGTTTACGCATACTGTATTTTTTAGAAGTGGAACTAGTCCAGTTTAATGATAAAACTTAATTATTTAAATAAACCGCCTTTAAAAAACTGAGTAAGAGTTGATTCGACCAAACGAGAATAAATGTTAACCTTAGAATACACCGCTAGCTATCTGTATATCAATCGCGTGTATCAATCGCGTTTATACGGAAGTAACACTTATACCCACCGTGTTGCGTAAAATAAGTGCAAACCAATGATATTGTATTAAGAACTAGATCACCGGTGAGAGGCTTAAAGATCAATAAAATTAGTGAGTTTTGTTTCTTAGCCAACCCACGAACTAACATGGTCAATATTCTAAGAGAGTGCTATACATGGAGTAGTTTGGTACTATATTTTTTAATAATAATTTAACGACCGTCACAGTGTGGTGGTTTACGTTCCGGACTACAAAGATAAGCAGTCGCGGGTTTGAATCCCGCCCGCACGACCCTAACAAATATGTCTATGGAAATGTATGTTAATATGTCTGTTAAATTACACCTTCAATTTTATTAAAGTAACAGCGTAGACGCTCACGGATCAAAAGGTCACCGGCACTCGCGTTAACAAAAGTATAGCAAAAGACTGTTGATAAACACATCTGTGAGGGATGATCCTCACGATTGTAAAAAAAATATGTACGCTCAATATTAGCGTGTTATTTGAAGGAATCATCCTGTTTACATGATGCCAGGTGACTATGGTGTATTAATAAATATTTAATTAATTTAATTTGAAAAAATATACATGTGGTCACATGATCGTGAATGCCTAGTAGTGAACGTGACTGATATTGGCGCCATGGCGTTTCACGTGATACATTCAAATTGCATTTATAAGATAATTATTTAATATTTTAAATGTTAAATAGTTTGATACTAAAATGTTTTTGTTTATTAATATACTACCGAGCTAAAGTGTGAACTCAATTTTAACATTAGGCCAACGAGTCTATTGTAATGTATCTACATACTTTAAAAAATATATTTAGAAAGCTACTCTATTAAGACTCTGTTCCGAAACTGATGTCTGATGTGATAGGTGTCAATCCATTGACATCCATTAATCAGACGGTGCCATATTTGTGTACTCTTTTAGTTCGCGAGGCGTCATCTACTTCTAAATACAATATCATTGGTGCGAACCGAAGTTTATCGTAATGACGTCTGCTTGTCATAATAAGATTTATGTCGTTATGTCAGAATGTTTTGTCAAATTCAAAACTTCTGACCTCTTGATACTTTGCTACGGTATAATACGACAGTGTTTTGTTGACAGAATTTTTACTTTCACACCGAAGAGATTTGGTGTAGCATTGATTTGCCGGATAATAAAATTCATGAGTTCAATTATTGTTCTGTTAGTGATTCCTATCACAATTCACGTCGACAAACAACTTTAAGTTATTCGAATATAAAATCGAGGTCAAAATTATTCTTCGTATAGTTACGTGCATATAAGTCAATGTTTGGTAGAATCCAACCTAAAAAGCCAAATATGTATATAACACATTCATCTTTTATTTACGAAAAACAAATTCTTTCGGTGTCGGTGCATGCATCATGATGCTTACCTAAACTGACAGTCTACACACATCATGTACCAACTCCAACAGAATTTGTTTCTTCTAAATAGAAGATGAATACATAAACATATATCAAAAACTACTGAACCGATTTTGATAAAACTTACACTGTACTCAAAGTTAAACAACACTCCGTTTATTGGTTGAAAAAAAAACCAAAATCAATTTATTATTGCGAGTCAAAACTACCAACACCACGGTCGCCTCTTCGTAGTTTACTTGCTACGGCGTGGTATTTCGTAGATATGCGCTAGCTACGCGCAAATGTACGAGTTTCTCCATTCGTTTTGTTTGTTTTAAAGAATGTTGTGAAGAGGTTTTCGTTTATAAATCTTGCATATAATTTAAAGTTATTTTTAAGAATAAGCAGAACTCATATTATCATTCCAATTCTGTGCAAGAAAGTAAACGTTTTCAATCATAAAAGACCTAATATTACGCCAATGGGATAATATTTCAGTGGCAATTAATAAAATTAGTTGCAGAGATTGCTTATTTATAAATATTGTTAATATAATAGTCTATCTCTTTACCAAAAGGTTGTTTGGGAGTGATCGCTTTTAGCGATAAGACCGCTTTAGACGTACATTTCCTTTAAGTTTAAATACTGTTACTGACTTTTTGTGTTGTGCCATACAAAGCTATGTTATTATTGTTATTCGATGATTATTGTTTTCGACGCTGAAAGCGATATCGGTAGCCGTTAAAGCCTGCACCGATCCAGTAACGTAACGAATCGTCGAAGGCCTCGACTTTATACAAGCCCATCGATTGCCCAAAGATACAACTCGGAACTGTGTAAGGGTCACCACATTGTATAATAGAACAGGACTTTTTAAAAAGTATTTATTGTGAGTATTTAATAGATACATCGACTGGTTAATGATATAACTCAGACCTGTGGTGTCAAATACGGAAGTCTTGAAATAGTTCCTAGTAAAACCACAAGGTGGCGTTCTAAAAAAGGTAAAATAAAATTGGTGTTGTCGTGTATTTATGAGATAGAAAAAAATGATTGCATGGAGCTTAAAAAAATTACAAATACATATTTTTTGTTTAGAATTAAAAAGAGTATAAGATGCAGCATATTAAAAAAATTCTACGTAAAATGTTTTCCATGTCGCGTCGTCAATTTCATTTTTCAAATTTGTCTGTTTCATTAAATATTATTTCTGTTTGCGTAGCTATATTTGAAAAATCTTAAAAAATCAATGTAGTTTTTAAGCATCATTGAAAAATTCTTTTCAAACAATAAATACATGAAAACACCCATTTTGTCTTAGCGTTGTCTACGCCCGCAGACTGCGACCGCTGGCTTTGCATATGTCACCGTTATAATGTAAAACCCTCGAGATTACAATTTTACGGTTTCAAATCCGGTAGTTTGTAATCTATCGACTTATTGTGAATAATCTCAACATGGTTTAGCGTTTACGCTTTAATTTGTACTTACATGTCGACCTAACACGAATCCTTCACCTACCCTACTCATCATTTTGCCTAGTAATTCGTTTTTTTAGTTAACGTTACAATATATAAAGTTACAGTTCACAAAAAAAACGTCAGGTTACAATTAAATGGATTTATACCCGTTGGATTGTAATCACGCAGTTTTTATAATATAACGATAACACATAAACTATTTTTGACAAAAGACGTATTGATTGACTCCTATTTTGTATAAAGGCTATTACTAGCACTTATACACGTCCCAACATTGTCTACACCACAGTTTTGGGACTATTGTAGGCTAGTGCTGAGAAGAAGCTGCGCATCAAACTTAGTTACTATTGTCAAATAAAAAAAAAGTTAAAAAAAAAAAAACAATTTTTAAAGTCGTACTAGCCTCTACATATCAGCTAGTCTACATAAATTGTAATCGTTCATATAATCATCTAGTTTATAATATTTAGTCATTAAATATAGTTTAACAATCAATTTGAATTTATCAAGGGTCATTCAATTGTAGTTTAAGGTAATTTAATTAAGTAAGTAATACATCTTCCAATAAATGAGTGATTATTAACCTCCTGTACTCTGAAGTTTGGAACGGCAAGCTTAGGCATTCTTGTTTTGGGTATTGAAATGGAATTTGTTATCGTCAAAAAGCTAAGTGATTTAAAGCTGCATCTAACAATGCAACTCTAGAATTTTAGTATTTAAGTTAAAAGCAGAATAAATAGTATGAAGTGTTCAATTTCCCACAATAGGTAGATAGAAAATACTTATAACATTTTAGGAGGCGTAGATATTTTTTGTAATACAGCTCAAAAACTTAGTTTCTATTCTTTGCCTTTCAAAACATCATAATTTTGTGCATTTTAAACTTTAGAAGATTTTTGAATATAATTTGTAAAAATAATAATATTTTTGTGAAGTGTTGTTTTCGTCAGACGAGCGACTCAAGGGTGGCTGTGCAAACGATACTGAAACCCACAAAATATATTTTTTACGCGGTACAGCTATCGAGTCAAAACTACCATCACCAGGGAGCTTCTTCGAAGCTTAATAGCTACGGCGTAGTATTTCGTAGATAAGCGCTAGCTACGTGCTAGGGTGCGAATTTCCTATTCGTTTTGTCATTTTTTTGAATGTTGTGAAGAGGTTTTCTTGTATAAAACTTGCTCAGAATTTTTAAAAATCATTTTTTTTTTTGAATAAGCATAACTCATATTATCATCCCTGAGTTGGATGTTACTGACCAAAACAACACCCTGTATATGACCCAGCAGAAAATCAGCAAATTGAACTTATTTGTCGCTGAACAAAATAATTTTATGATAATATTGACATTCACACCAAAACATTTTTTTTGTTGCCACAGCAAAAACGTAGCCCGAAACGAGTCTAAATAGCGGTCTGCAATTCCGGAAAAGCAGACAAACTTTGGAATAGCAAATTCGAGGCATGACGAAGCAAACAATTAAGGGAGATCCGATGAGTGACTCAACAGCTTTGCTGACAGGCCACAGCCAAACCCCTAGTGGTATTACGTAACATGCCAATGATAACATTTAAATACACTTGTTATTATTGGTAAACAAAATTATATACACGTGTCAAGAGGGAATTTTTCTGGTGTGAGTCATGAAGCGATCGAGAACAGATCAAATATTTAGGTGATAGTGTTAGTCCTTAGCCGATAAAGAAATTGTTTATCCGGGCAAATATTTTTTTATCGCGGTCAGAGAAATAAATAGTTACGTAATCAACCACAGAGTAACTAGTTTCAGAGGTTTAAATAAAAAAAAAACATGCAGTTGATTGGGTTAATAAAAGTTTGAAACAGAAATTCTGCCAGAGTTACAAGACTTAGTGACAAGAATCTAAAACCATATTTTTAACTACATAATTTTCTGAAAAAAATATTTTAGAAATATAACCGCCTCTAAAAACAGTTAGTTATTTAGGCGGTTAAACTTATTTTTAACCGACTTCAAAAAAGGAGGAGGTTATCAATTCGACTGTTTTTTTTTTGTATGTATGTTACCTCATATTATCTCAGTCGTCTGTTGACCAAATTGAAAAATTTTTTTCGCCTACTGAGAGGGTGTACCTTCTAGTTGGTCCCATTTTTTCCATTTTGGGATCTGATGATGGGATCTTGGTGTAATTGAGGGAAACCCTCAAATTTTAAAGGCACGTATAGTGTTTTTTTACTAGAATCTTAATGTTGACGTGTTGTTACGTCTGATAGTCAACATTTTGTGGGGCTGAGCTGATGGTGGAACTCCTTAACGCTTAAGAGTTCAGTAATTATAATGACGGAACTTATGGTAGGTAATTTGTAGCTTCTTAAAAAATAGAATCATAAGGTAAAACTCCCCGCTCCCTCCCCCCCTCTTATGTAATCACTAAAAATGAAGAAATAAAATAAACTTTAAAAAAAGTAAAAACCGACTTCAAAACCAAAATGCACTAAAAAGTCTTAAATAAACTCTTCACCATTAAAAGGAAAGGAATCCGTTTTAGGCAAACAATTTCTTTTTGGAGTCGGTGCCATCACTTTGACCATCAAGCATCAACTATCACAGCACCGACTCCAAAAAGAAATTGTTTACCTAAAACGGATTCCTTTCCTTTTAATGGTGAAGAGTTTATTTAAGACTTTTTAGTGCATTTTGGTTTTGAAGTCGGTTTTTACTTTTTTTTAAAGTTTTTATTATATTTAGTTACTACTCATACCTCAAGAACTACTGGACCGTATTTGATGAAAATTACACTGTACCTTCAGCTTAACTACACCTGATTAAACTATAAAAGAATCATCTCGCTATAACTTCTCGTTTTTGGAAAATCCAGAAACAAACACAATTATACTTACGAAATTTTGCACACCTGGTAGCAAGCCTGAATAAATCAATATACTTCAATTTTATTTATATCTGACGATGTCACAAACATACAGCTCGAATTGATTACCTCCTTTTTTGAAGTCGGCAAAAATTCGTTTGTGTTCATGCTGTTTCCCACGGCCGTCTAGCTCTGAGGGATCATTGCATGAGCACTGAATGCCGCAGAAAACGTTACTGTGTTTAGACAGATTTTTTTTGCAGGTACGTTTGTCCGTCAACCGAGTCTTGTCAACATTCTATATCGCTTGCACTTACCGTTTAATAACAAAGCGGCGCAGTGTATATTCCTACCTTTTACAGCGTTGCCATGGTAACTTCGTTTGTGCATACTGTCATTTTAGATGAAGACCTGATTCTTTTAATGATAAAACTGGGACAGTAAAAACAGCGAACGAGATTTCCGAGTAAATATTACCTTTCTATTAAACGGCATCCTGTGAAAAACAGTACCTACAAAATACGGGATCTCTGTAGAAAACGGCCTATCTGCTGTCCTATATTCCAAAAAAAAAAAATTTGCTATGATATTTCAAATACATGGTCACCCCAATAATATTGCTCCGAAAATGCGTCCTGATACTTCATACATAAAACATGGGGGGACCGTGAGCCAATAATATTGTATTGTTTGACAGAAGCGACGGCGTGCGAAATTATGATAAGTATTGGGTAACATCGTAACGTTGACGGCTCCTGTAAAAATTAAATTTACTCACAATCATTACATCAGAGTCAACACAGATTCAACAATGTAAGATCGCAAATGAAATATAGAATGGAGTAAAAACATGAGTACTGTTTTTTTCATGGCAAGACTCACTGACGACATCCGCTGTGTAGTGTTTAAGCACGCTGGGTTCCAAGGCGTCTCAAGTTTCCGGGTTCGATTCCCAGCCGAATTCTCTCGGGTCTGAGTGTTGTGTTGTGGTACCACCGTTGTGTCTGATTTCCATAACAATTGTCGTTTTCGAGAAATCCTTGGAGAAACCTACGTACACTTATGAAATTAAGCACACGTGTTTGGAAGCCTTACATCAAATGATAACCTTCTTTGTTTTGAAGTCGGTAAACATGATAGCAGCTTTATTAGTGCGCTTTCACATTAGACCGTCTCTCTAATGTAAAGGGCTTTCTGCTGTCATTTTATGTATAAAATTGCCAGCAGCGCGACTGCCGTGCAACCGTCGCGCTGCTAAAGTTGCCTTAGTGTGAAAGCGCTTTTATTGAAGTAGCAGCTTACCCATGAAAAATAGAGAAACGTAAAAGCGAGGTCCACATAATACAAAGTAAAACCCACCCATAAAATTATGTCCTTAGCGGATTGAAGTGCGCCGATTTATCTCCAGCTCTAAGGCTTGGTAAGTAATCTGGGGGCCGGGATTTGCCTTCACTTCAACGCGTTTTATACATCACACTGACGTATGCTAATAGAGGTAGGGGAAACGAAAAAATATAAGAATTTAAAGGCATTTATTGGATGGCAACACTTTCAACACCATTATGTGTTTAATTACGATTTCTTTACTAAGCAGCCTATTAAATACAATGTGTGTTGAAAAAAACTGTTTTTTTTAATTTTCTTTTTGATGTCAATGACTTTTGGATCTTGCTCAGTCTTTACATGTTTCTAGTATATTATTTGTACCGGATAACCAGTGATTCGTCAAGTATTCTTTTTTTGATATTGGAATATTTTGGAAAATCGTTAATAAAACAAATAAGGACCAAAGGCAGAAGTTTTTCTTTAACAAACAATAGAGTGTTGTTTAAAACAAGATTCAAATTAGGTCTCGCGTCAGAAGCCTTTTTATAAAGCATCCCAAAATATTTCAAGTTCATGATATAATTTATAGTTAGTATTTACGTCTTTACCCATACATGTGATTAAAATAAAGTAAGTGAAACCACACTATAAGGTATATTTATCATTAATAGTTACTAAATCTCAAGAAATTAAGTTTGTGGAATTTAGACAGATACTTAGCAACTCCAAGTTGTCGATCCCCAGTGGTCAAGTCAAATATTAGTTTACTGAAATCTCGGATGTTCTAAACTAGTTATCACTGTTAACAATTAAATGTTACAGGCAATTAAACTGTTTTACACCTGAATAAAAAATAAGGATATTGTGAGATAAACATCCTCTTTTTTAACTTATGTCATCCCACTGCTGGGCAAAGTTCTCCTCTTTCGCCTTCCATTGGTTAATCTCTTGCAAGGCTGGTCAAGTCTGACTTCTTTTTAACCGACTTAAAAAAGGAGGTTCTCAGTTCGACCTCTAAGTTTGTATGTATGTTTGTCCGCGAATATCTCGCATTCGGCTGAACCGATTGTGATGCGGTTTTTACTTAAGTATTTGTTAAATTAAGGAGCAGGTTTTATCCCCGCACCATACAAACATTTGTGTGCATGAACATGTCTGTTTGTATTAGTCTGAGTGTTTTCTGTGTATATCATGTATGTATCTACAAACAAAAAGTATTTAAGTATTATATCCGTTGTCTGGCACCCATAACACAAGCTATGGGTAGCTTACTTTGGGACTAGATGGCGATGTGTGGGAATGTCCAAAGGATATTTATTTTATTTATTTATTAAAAGTCTCAACTGTTCTCGGAGCTTTATTAAACAGGCTTTTGTGGCTTGAAATCAGTAAGTTGTTATAACTACGTATCGAAACGCTTTGCCAAGCAAAAAATGAGTTGCAAATACGACGACAAGTTTATAACGTATTCCTTAAAATTGGAAAATTGAATATGAAACCATTTGTATGAGTTAATGACAAGAGGCGCCAATTAATGGCGCACGAGATGAGGCGCACGAGAGAGGATGGCATACGCCCGGATTGCGTAAGACACGGGGTTCGATTCCTCGTCTGTCACAACAGCCAAAGTTGCTTTTTACAAGTGCAATTTGCTATTTATATTATAAGGTTTGTTATACTTTATAATAGCAAGTTATTATTTATTTACTGACTAGCGATAAATCGTCACAGGCAACTTAATTATATGCCGATCCTTTTTCTATAACTGACGCAGTACAATCGTCGTTTGAAAACTAATTACATATTTTGACGTTCGTTATAATAAAGTTAAATGGTGCATTGGGTGCCATAGACGCTTTACACACTGCGTCTTTTAGCAGCAATGCAGTCGCGATACTAACGCGCGTTAGCATCGATGCAATCGCAAAGTGTCAACCTTTACACACTGCGCTATTAGCATCGATACAGTCACGATGCAGAAGCTGGAAATGGTCAAATTATGAACTGAGTTTGGGCAACTGCTTTGATACTAACGTGCGACTGCATCGATGCTAAATTAAATCTAGTCATTGCGTGAGTCACGATGCTGAACCGTTTTTTCAAAACGCGCTACTGATATATAATGCTAAAAGTCGCAGTGCTTAATGGGTCTTAGAATCTCATTCAATACGCGAAGAGCGGTAACTTATTTAAATTAAACCTACCAATTCCCACAGGCACGTATAACATAAGGCAAAGTCACAGCACGAAATAAACGATCAAAATATCTGTCTTACGAATATAAATCAGTGTGGGGACCGGCGCGAGTTATAAGTACGAAAACGTATTCCGCATTGCGGCTTCGTGGCTTAAATGCATACACAACGTGTCAGTGGTACACAGAGTATATATTATCATCAAGAGAATGCAACTAACTTCTGCGACACACGGGGTATAGGTTTGGGGAACTGTCGCAAAAAAGGCAGAAAACTACTATAAACTAAATAGGACAAAATGAAAAAATAAATAAAAAAATACTCTTTGGACAGTTTTCATCACTGAAATTGGTTTTGATTTCTTGTAGTACTTTATTGACGTTGGTTTATTTGTTTCATTTCTAAAGACGTCCAGCGCGATGCAACGACGCAGGACGATTCACAACGTTTGATAAACTATTTGGCTTGGGTTTTGGCTAGATGTCCTAAAATTGTTTTAATTTATGTCATAGTTTGATCGAATGTCGATATTTCAGTTCAAAAACAAATATAATAACAGAAAAAAAAATAGTTCAATCAACAAAAATCAATGTTATTATATTTTTCTATATAATTGACAATCACGGAATTTTTACTAAATCCGTAACCGAATGATTCTGAATTGAGGGGCTGGTTCGAATCCGGGATCCAACATTACATTTTTTTGTCCTGAAGTTACTCAGTAGCCACTCTTCAGTAATTAGATTG
This sequence comes from Pyrausta purpuralis, assembly GCA_963924145.1. NCBI lineage: Eukaryota > Metazoa > Arthropoda > Insecta > Lepidoptera > Crambidae > Pyrausta > Pyrausta purpuralis. The sequence continues at coordinate 3,974,723 of OZ001653.1, read as the reverse complement.
TTGCATCGTAACATTCTCGCATATTGAAAATCCAGTAGTTCTTCTCTAAATATTGACATTATTCATGTTAAGCTCTTTATTGCAAGTATTGATGATCATAAATTGACGATAAAACAGAATTTTAACCAGATTGCGAGCTTCGTTATCATATCACGTGAATTATTTACAATTAAGATAATGCAACGAGCTGTGACACACGGACAGTTGAATATTTTTTTGTTAAAATACTAATACAGATAATATTTTTATTACATTTAATAATAAATACATCCCGTAGATAATAGAAAAATGGGTGAACAAATTTTCATGAAACGTAACTAAAACATTCGGGTTAAAATCAAATCATGGCGGCAACACTCTAGTCAGTCGAACTTTTACCACTGAACCAAAAAACAATAATTGGAGTTGTATGTGTTTAGCGTTCATGTACGCTTTCTTATTTCGTGTTTTCGTTCAATTGCGAGTTTAACCGTTTAATCTTAAAAAATAAGTTACATATCCACATGAAAAACCAACGGCACGAAAAAAAAGACGTGTGGTACTCGGAGACTGCCGCGCTAAAGCTATTGCATAGTATTTTTTATCAACTTATGCAATTATAATTATTCATTTATTTTATTTATACAACCAATGCCACCTAAAGACGGGTTGCTGAACTAAAGATACAAGCGTGATATTTTAAATAGTCATCAAAAGTTCTGCTGTTCATCGATAGATGGAAAAACTAAAAAGTATCACCGCTGTGCCGGTCGAAAACTATTGACGACACGTTAGGTGTATTGGTTTGACCTCCTGACTATTACGCCGGCCGTCGGCGGCATGGATGTTTAATATGAATTTAAATATTTATGGGAGATGCCCCCGTTATATGGTATTCGTAAGACAAGGATGAAAATTCTTTCAATGAAGAAACCACGACAATTGGTGTGTTGTCTGGCTCATATTTATTTTTCAACTGGGAAGAAAATTCGATCGGCAAACTTTTTCATATACGAATTGCACGATAATCTGCCCCCAGTGTCGGAAGTCTCGACATAGTTCCGTGTAAAACCACCAGGTGGCGCTCGAAAAATGCTGAGACAAAATTAATGTTTTCGTATACTTATTGATTGAGAAGAATTTTTCAATGATGCTTAAAAAACTACAATTTTTTCTTAAGATTTATTAAAAATGTAACTACGTAAGTTAAAATGATATTTGATGAATTAGAAAATCATAAAATTGAAATTGTCGACGCGAAATGTCAAAAATGATGCTTCAGACTTCGCCCGCTGATCTTAAAATCTAAGAATACTTTAATGTTTTACCCTCCTCCTTAACCATTTTGCTATTAAGATAAACTGTTTTTTTATGGCACTGAACATTTCATATCCGAGGACAGGCATCAAGCCTCTGTAATAATAGCAAAAAGAATACGCCTTTAGTAATTATTTTGACGCGTAATTACGAGCGTTGGCAAATGAAGATGGCGTCTGCTATCGTCATACCATCTGCCAAATCTGTATGTTCTTTGGGTGGTTGCCAACGTCCACAGGTTATTGAAGGGCGAAATAATTTACTTGGCCTCATCAGCATTACTGGCAATAAGTGATTGTACGTTTACTATACGGTTTGATTAGTTAGCATTTGATAAATCATAGATTTGTTTATAAATCACTTTGTTGTTTTAAAGGGCTCCCCGAATTTTTGACGCGCACACTAGCGCCACTCTATTTAAAATAATTATTACTTCTTTAATACAAAAACAATAAAAAATCTGGTAGACACGAATGTAGTTCAGGTTCTATAGTATATTTAATTCCTTTTTAATTGTATCAAAAGTAGTTTACTGTAGTTAGAGTTAGAAAAACTGCTAGATATGGCAATTTTTGGCAATTTTTCCAACTATAATAGCAGATAACTCTATTTTATTGAACTTAAACATTGTATCCAAACCACATAACCAGAGCTACAATCACATCAATAAGATTTTCGATTGGTATTTTATTTAACGAGTTATGATTTTTCTACTAAAGTGGCGCTAGTGTGCGCGTTAAAACTTCGGAGAGCCCCTTAAGAAAAGAACTTGCAATCGATGTTAAAAAAATAAAACGAATGTTAGAAACTTAACCGTGTGAAACGTCATGAATATACTACTTGAATTTACATTATACAACAGAGTCTAATGTTGTAACCTCATAATGTTTATAATTTATGATTAACATCATATATATCATGTAAGCTGTACCTATTAGTTAGTATTACCTAATAATTTAGATTTTAATACACAGACCGCAGTCTTTGAGATTCAAAACCATTCCAATTACGACTTTATAAATTTTATTAATAATGATTGTAATTTATTTTATTTTTTCCGATTTGCTCACCAATCTACCAGCCAGTATGTAGCATCAGGTTTAAACGGCATTTGGAAATTATTCACCTCGGCCCTCAGGTTTTTAATTCCATTTACCTGGCAACATTCAACCTCAAATAAAAATACTGACACGCTACCTCTGTGATAACGAAACTGCAACCTGAGGGACGATTACGTGTCTTAATCGCTGTCGCATTGCAATTGTAAGGCGCCTATTCCACAATCATGCACATCCATTCTACTAGAATTACATGACAATTAGACCTTCCAATTAGATATTCCATAAGAATAATCATGATTGATAAAAACAATGGCCATGAATTACCCATTTTCTATCAGTACCGTTACCATGATTTGTTTATGTTGTTAAATTGTTGATTTATTAAATTCAAACAGTTGTTGAATCAAGAAAAGCCAAGTCCAAACACAGGCATTCTATACCAGCACATCAAGCTATACTTTTACATTGCATAAAAGTGCTTATAAGAACTGCATAGATGCTGCAGTGTTAAGTTTGTCATGCAGTATACGTGAGATCCCAAGACGCTTGCGATGCATCTCATGTTTCTGAATTAAACAAATTAACTTTTGTCTACACTGCTATGCCGTTTCAACAAACTGAGAATGCGATTCTTTAAATTTTTAAATCAAGAACATTGTGTTCTTAAATTCTTTAGTTTTAACTATTGAATTTCTTTATCTAGCGGATGGAACTGACACCACGAACAAATCTGGTGCCATGAATTGACGCCCCTTGTCATCAACTCATACAATGGTTTCATATTCGAAATGTAAATTTCAAGAATGATGTCATAATCTTGTCGTCATAATGCGATACAATTTTTGTTAGGCATAGCTTTTCTACAAGAACGAGTATTACAACTTTCTGGTTTTGATCGTTGGAAGTGATGTTTGTTGATTTGTAATTCCTAAATATAGTTTTCTTCGTCATCATTTACCTTGGTACATGCTTTTGTTAATAGCTAACTTCTCATATCAACGGAAAAAAACACATCGTAAAAATGTACGGTCGCGGTATCTCGTGCTTATCCACTTTAAGTAACGCCTGTTTTTGTTGACATGGACATGATGAGCACACATGCTCATCTTGTCATAAGAGTCATTTTCTTAGAAAAAAGTGGTTAAGACGACAGACCTCGACCGTATCTAGCCAACGTTACGTTACCTATCTTACAAGCTAATACTTTGATTTTATTTTTATGACAAAAATTACTGACCTATCAATATAAGCGCTGACAAAAGATGATTCAGATTTAAGAATGTCTTAAGTACTTATATGTGTAAAACAATCATATTTCTACCTTCAACCAAGCTTTGGTGATACGCGGCAATATGCTGGCCCGAAGATTTGTCCGCTGTTCAGATTAGGTCAAAATAACCTTGTTCAAAGCGTATTGCCAAGGTCTGTACGCGAATGGTCTGTGGATGCAGTACGATAAAAAATCACTGAACACCTTGCGAGTACAGTACCAAAACGTTTCCAGGATAATGTTGGCATTTCCCCGCTATTGCAGTGCATCTGGCATGTATACACAGACCCGAACTGACGGCTTTAATGTCGTAGTTTGGAAAAAGTAGCATCACTGATGGGAAGAATACGAAGAGTGACCACAGCATCCTGAGAACGATGGCAAATAATCAGCATGCGCCTATTGAGAGGCATTTCGTGCGATTGATGACTCATACAGTAGACGATAATTCTTTTAAATGTCGGCCGCTCGGAGTGCCTCGTAGGTACATGATGAATTATTTATTATTTGTTTAATTTAATTTATTTATGATTGATTTTTAGTAAATCTGATTTCTTTTTAATTCAATATAATTTAATGTGTATGTAAGTACTAACACCGAGTTTATAAGCATTTTTACCCCGTATTACCAATCCATTGATTTTTGTTGTCCAAAACTAATTTGAATTGAATTGAAAAAAAATGTATACCGCGAAGAAATATTTAGCTAAACATTTTTTTAATAACCGAAGTAACTTTAAACAACCTAGCTAGACAGCTAGCTAGACTAGTCAATCATTGAACAAAGCTCCAACACAAATAAATGTAAAACGCAGGGCAAAGGCATCCAAACGTTACCCCGGAGACTATTTACTTACGAAAGCTCTGAAATACCTTAAGCTTTCGCTCAACAGACAAAGAATGTAACTAGTTTGCTTAAACAGTTCATTAAGGAAACAAAGCTTGGGACTGCGACAGTCGAACTTATTACTAGAAGTCCTGAAAGTTCAAGTCATTTGGTTTTAAACCTTATTTCTTGAGTAATTAGGGCTGCAGAGATGATTTAATTAACACAAAAGTATGTCTAAGAAAACTGACGGATACTAGAATTGAATCTTTCTGATTGAGGTTTTTCCTAACTTCCTATCGATATCGACTCAGGTTATAATAACAAGTGAAAATCCATTAATGTTCTTCAAAAAAAAAAAACGACACCTTACTTGTGTCATGACTCCATCAGAAGTTTCATATTCACATTTTTAAACCATTAAATTGATAAAATAGTGTCTAATATAGCGTTGCACTCTACCCATGTTAATTTTTAAATCTTTATGTTAAATGTTAAATTATTTTAGCAAGATAGAGTAAAGACCCACCCAAACATTTGTAAAACTGAAAATAATTAGCAATAACATGGTGGAACCTAAATTTACCGACACGATTCCGATACAGCTCAAATGGTGTATGCTTGTCGAGTATGTAAACATACCAGCACATCAACTTACCACAAAAAGTCAAATCTTGTCAACGAAAATTTAACTTTAGTGTATAAGGCTTAAAGTTTAAAATTGGTCCAAAAAATGCGTAATTTTAGGATATGTTCAAGTGCCCGAATGTACATAATTCAAACGTAGGAGTATCCTCTCCGCATTGCAGTCGTTGGCAGTCGCCACCTTTGAAGTGGGCTTGCCAAATGTGCGGGGCAGACGGTTACCAGTGAACGCACCCTAACAAGGTAAGCAAACTATAAACGGTAGGTACTGTTAGGCTGCTTGTGCATTAATTTGAATTCCATATCGTCGACGGAAAGGCAAAATTACTGAAGCGCCAATTTGTCGAAAATGAGTTATATATACCGTTAGACTGCATTTTTTTTTCTGCGTCTATCTGTCTAGGTTACATAGCGATTGGAGAACATTTTTGGCGCTTAGGGTGCCTGAAAAATGGGCCTTAATTTTTTGCCGCGTTACTGAAGCGACATACTTTTAGGTGTTTTTATTGAGTGTGTCGCATAAGCCATATATATTTAAATTCATTGGTTATAAGTAACTTTGGCTTCCCAGATAATGATAATGTACAACTGATACGTAGCTTTGACTTTTAATATATGGTATATTGCTAGCGGGTACGAATTTTTGCCTCCTAATATTTTTTACTTTTATTTCTTATAAGTAAATTTGCTTTTCACTAATAAAAAGGGTAAAAGCAAGTAAGTAATTTTGCGCTTATGCATTTTTATTAGTGAAGGCAGTTAAGTAATTTTGCATTGCACGAATATAATGCACTAATGGCGGTTAAGTAAATATGCTTTGCAGGAATTTCACACTAATGATCCAACAGCAAATTGGTATTACCACAATTTGGATAAAAATGTGTTGTAAGTATAAACTAATGTCGAGATTTTTAAAGCTATTCTCGTATATGTAAAGTTGAACTACCATTACTTGTAAATAATTACTCTATTAGAAATATTTGCCACTTTATTAATTTACATTAATCACCTATTCGTAGTAAGTTTTTGTAAGTAACGGCATATAAGACTATAATTTACTCATTATAAGTATAATTCGTCAAAACCTTCGTGAAGAGGATGGAAAAAAAAAACCTAGTCTCTATAGTGATGATGAGAATAAAGTAGAAACTTTTGAAGTTATTCCACAATTACATGCAATCCCAACATCCTCGTTAAAGAGTGAAACCTTCTTAGCTAAAAGTGACAATAATAATTATGTAAAAGAAGACTTCTGCGAAAACTTTAAAGATGATTATATAGTTTTTCAGCAAGCTGATGTACAGGAATTGGATCAACTGAAAAATATAAACGAAATTGAAAGTAATAATTTACAAAACGAGGAAAAAATTGAACCATTTTACAATGATGACAATAAAGAGTTATATTCAGCAATAGAAATGTCGGACGTACAAAACTGTGACAGTGTAATGAAAAAACAAGATCATCCAATTCCGCAAATGAATGACAAAGATAATGATCATCACATAGAAGAAAAGATGTTACGGCAAATAAAAAGACAAAAGTACGTTGATTTTTTGTCAGATAATGAAGATTTTGTATGGAGCTCAAGTTCATGGGAAGGTTCAGATATCGAAACAACCGAAGAAGAAGAAAAAGAAGGAGGAAAAAAAAGAAAACAAAAGACAAAGAAGAAAAAGCTAATAAAAAAAACGAAAAATAACTTGGGAAAAGAAAGTAGTACAATAAAAACACAAATAGAAACCACAGAAGAAAAAGAACTAACGAAGAAGAAATTAAAAAGGATCAACAAAAAAAAGATAAACAAATTAAAGAAGAGCTTAGGAGAAGAATATGTTACCAAAAAAGGGAAACTTGTACCCGCAAAAGAGATGAAACCCAATCCCTGTATTAAAGGAAAATGTAGCAATGAACGATATAAATGAAGAACGAAGACAGCAAATTTTTAAATATTTTTGGAGTTTGGACACGATAAGACGTAAAGATTGGTTGGTGAGCAACAGTAAAAGAAAAAACGTGGAGCGGAAAAGATCATCGGAACTTAGCAGACGTACTGCTACTTTTAATTACTTCATAAATAAAGGCGAAGGTCGCAAACAAGGATTTTTAATTTTTTTGATTAAGACTCTAGATCTTAACCAAAAAACTATGTACAACATTGTAAATACTGCTTGTTATGGTTCTGCAAAAGATGATTCTAGAGGAAAACATGTGCCGGCAAATAAAACTCCCAGCGAGACATTAGCTAGCGTTCGAAGATATATACAAAACTTACCATCTCTTCCGTCGCATTACTGCCGCAAAAATACTACGCGAACTTATTTGCCTACGGAATTCAAAAATATAACAAACCTTTATAGACTTTATAAAGAAAAACAAGAAAAAATGGCACAGACTTCGTGGGTGAAAGGCTATTCAAAAAAGTATTTTATGAAGAGTTCAACCTAGGGTTTCATGTGCCACGTAAAGATAAATGTGTGAAATGTCTTGAATTTGAGAATAAAAAAGACAATGAGTCTGAAGAAAGTAAAAAGCACTTACAAGAGAAAAAAGAGACTTATGAAAGATTCAAAAGCCATCAAGTAATTCACGAAAAGGATAGTTCGATTTTGTGCACTAGTTTTGACTTACAAAAAGTTTTGAATACTCCACATGGTGAAAGCATGCTCTTGTACTATAGTAGGAAATTAGCGGTGTACAATTTAACATTTTATGAGTCAGGTACTAAAAACGGATATTGTTACACATGGTCAGAGGTGGATGGCAAAAGAGGGGCAAATGAGGTGGCATCGATATTACGGAAGTATATATTCAAAGTTGATGAACTTGGATCCATCAAACATTTACTTCTATATTGCGATTCATGCCCCGGGCAAAATAAAAATAAAATAAATCTTGGATGTATAAATGAGACTTTACATGAATGTACTAATTTATTGTCCATACAAATCAATTACTTGCTACCAGGGCAAACCTACATGCCCGTTGACTCCATGCATACGGTGATTGAAAAGAGCATAAATTGAGTGATAATTTGGGCACCTTCACAATGGCCTACAGTTTTTTGTTTGGCTAGAAAATCGCCTAAGGTCTATGAAGTAGAGCCTTTAAGACATACAGATTTTTACAAATGGGACGCAGTGTCGGATAAATATTTTAAAGGTAACTTAACCGGTAAAATCAGCAAAATTAGAGTTGTGACTTTCAAGAAATCCAATTTGGATAAGATTTTAGTGAAATATTCTATGAACACAGATGTTCCAGCTGAAGAGATTGAGGTGCTTAACAGAAATATCACAAACCAATTAAAGCCATGTTATAAGTCGTTACTACCAATTTCAAAAAAGAAATATGCGGATCTTATGAAAATATGCACAAATAACACTATACCTTTGATGTTTCAACAGGAGTATAAAAGCCTTCCTAATGCAAACAATGTTCAAGATACATTAAAAGAGACTGATATTGAAGATAATGAAGACTGATTACTTAATAATATTTTTTATCCATCTGTTAAATTTGTGAAACCTGATTTGTTTTAAATACCTCAATTAAGTAGATTAATAGTATGATTATTAATATTAATATCTCATTATACAATACTATATGCCTGAAATTTGACTGGACTATTCTATTACACTTAACAGAGAATCCAGTAATTTTTTTTAAGGGACTCATACTACACGACAATGCTTAAAATTGAAATTGCGAAAATGAATCAGTTGATTTACAGTAGTACAATGTTTTTATCTTAATAAGATCTTTAGATTTTCTTATCTTGTTCTTTAGGTCAACATTTTTTTCATAAAACATCGTATTGCTGTAAATCAGCTGATTAATTTTCGCAATTTCAATTGTGAGCATTGACATGTAGTATGAGGTCTTGATCTCCGGTTCGTTTGAATTCCTATACTACTCGAATGATACTTAGGTACTTAATACTACTTTGTTGATTGTGGTGTAGCAGTGGTACACTACTTGTTTTTTTGTAATTGTGTTGGAAATTTATGTTTATTTTTTTTAAAAAAAAACAGGATTTATGTTAAAGTTTATTTACTAAATACAAAGTTGATTATTATGAAGATTTTATTTGGTTTTATTAATTGACCCCAATCATTGACTTCATGTACATGATTCCTAATAATTAAAATATTTTAGACAGCCGTTTGTCCATAGATTTACAATAATTATCAATATCTGCTGGGTGATAGAAACTAGACAGTGTAAACCACAGTTGATTGTATTTTATTAAAGGTAGGTATTTACATGATTAAGGTCATTTGGATCTTAGACAAGAAAGTCAAATGGCGTTTCAGATTTCATTCTTGGTCATTTATTTTCCCAACGTAGCTAATAAGTTATTTTGTAGTATTCCACTTAAGCTAAAAATATTTTGCCAGTAGTTTTGGTCGACTTACCATTCAACTTCTAAACAAGGAAGGTAAGTATGATTCACACTATATTTATTTTTGCACTTGTCATAAGAATTTTTAGCCTTTAATTTATACATTTGTTTTTCTATTATGAAGTTTTGCCATACATAGAACTTTTGGTTGGTAACAAATAAGAAATTTCACCGCACATGAAAAGCAATAGGTTACTTACGTTAGTAATTTTGCCATACCTGAAAATCTTTTTTTGCTTCTTTTAAGTTATTTTGACTTTCTAGGTACTAAAAATATTTTAATTATAAGAAATTTTGCCGCACATGAAAAGCAATAGGAAACTTACGTTAGTAATTTTGCCTTACATGAAAAGCAATAGGTAACTAACGTTAGTAATTTTGCCTTACCTGAAAATATATTTTTTCTTATAGTAAGTAATTTTGACTTTCTATGTATAAAAAATATTTTGATTTTAAGAAATTTTGCCTGGCAAAGATTTACTGAAAAGATGAGTTCCTTTTACTGAAGCGCCCATTAATTCTTAAATTAACTACGTTTTAAATTTACCCATAACTTTAAAAAACGGCAAAAAAATGAAGCACTTGATTGGTATTGTTTTTATAAAAAAATACTGAATACAAAAATTTATACGATTTCTTTTCCTAAAAATAAAACTTTGAAATTCATTTTCCAAAAGTGCACTTTTGGCGCTTCAGTAATTTTGCCTTTCCGTCGACGATATGTAGTCGATAAATATAAATAACAATATCAAGGATCTTTGTCGTCATAAATCATATCAAATACCACTTTTCACTGAGTCAGCTTCGACCAGACGACCTCCGTGGTGTAGTGGTTAAGCACGCTGGTTTCAAAGCGTCGCCGCTCCAAGGTCCTGGATTCGATTCCCGGTCAGTTCAATATAGAAATCAAAATTTCTATATTGTCCCGGGTCTGGGTGTTGTGGTACCACCGGTTGTGTCTGATTTCTATAACACAAGTGCAATTAGCTACTTACTTTGGGATCAGAGCAACGTATGTGATTGGCGTCCAATATTTAAATTTAAAAAAAAAAAGCTTGCTCTATCGTAGACAACCATGCTTGGATAAGTTTTGAGTCAAGAGTAAATCTATAAAAGTGAAGTAGGTATGTTCAGTCCCAATGCTATGCAAATACCTAACCTCGACTATAAGGAAGGTTGAGCCATAACCACCACGCGAGCTCAGTGTAGACTGGTGGAGAGGTATTTGCAAGGCAAGCGACTTGATAACATCTGAAAGATGTTATCAAGCAGCCAATAAGGCCTCTGACTTTGTTTAACAACTAATATTAACTGATATTAGCCGAAACCAACAGCTTGGCTTGCCTTCTCAATTACGGATATGCTCATGATATACGTCACTTAAATGGTCGGAATGGTAATAAAACACGACCGCACCTTAGGTTGCTTAACTTTGGTATCCCTATCAAAGCACTTCGCGACAAAATTTTCAAGAGTAAATCTATTATGGTAAATTGAATAAGGGTACAATGTGTGATTTAGCTGCCGCGGTTAGCGACGTGGAAACCATTGTCCAGAAAACAAATATATACATTTTGTCAGACGCTGCGAGCTGTCGAATACTAGTAATAATATATAGTAATATTGGACACCAATCACATACATTGCTCTGATCCCAAAGTAAGTAGCTAATGCACTTGTGTTATGGAAATCAGACACAACGGTGGTACCACAACACCCAGACCCGAGACAATATAGAAAATTTTGATTTCTATATTGACCCGACCGGTAATCGAACCCGGGACCTCGGAGCAGCGACGCCTTGAAACTAGCGTGCTTAGTCACTACACCACGGAGGTCGTCCTAATACAATATCATCCGTAGTACCTAAGTGCTTAGGTTTGAAGTCTTCAAATGTCACGAATTCACTATTTATTGCAATGTTTACATAAACTACACCGGTATCATAGTATTTGTTTGTTACATGTATCTTAATTGGTATTAGCCTTACTTTGAAACCGAGGTTTGTCGGATCGGCTGAAAACGTATACTATGCAGCTTTTTCTAGAAATTAAAACGGTTTAAAAAAAAATGGTACCTACGCAATAATCCAGTGAGATTATTGGGTGCTCATAAAGTGATCTACAGGCCGACTGATGCTTACTAGAGGGAGAGTTTCCCATACAGGGTCTTGTTTTGGTTAGCGACGCTCGACTCAGAGGTGGTTGTAAAAGCAATACTGATGTCCAAATCAAAATATTTTAAAGAAAAAACTCACAATAACAATTTATTATTCCGATTCTAGCGAGCGAGTCAAAACTACCTACGCCAGTGTCGGAAGTCTCGACATAGTTCCGTGTAAAACCACCAGGTGGCGCTCGAAAAATGCTGAAACAAAATTGGTGTTTTCGTGTATTTATTGATTGAGAAGAATTTTTGAATGATGCTTAAAAAACTAAAAATATTTTTTAAGATTTATCAAAGATATAGCTACGTAAGTTAAAATGATATTTGAAGAATTAGAAAATCATAAAATTGAAATTGTCGACGCGAAATGTCAAAAATTATGCATCAGACTTCGCCCGCTGGTCACCTCTTCGTAGCTTACTAGCTACGGCGCAGTATTTCGTAGATATGCAAGCTACAAACGAGGGTGCGAGTGTCCATTCATAAAACTTGTATATAAGAAAATATTTATTTTAGAATAAGCATAGCTCATATTATCATCGCTGAGTTGGATGTCACTGACGGAAACAACATCCTGTATGTTGTGATTAACAAGGCTTAACCGCTGTAATTGGTTTCGAGCCCATCAAGCCATCACAATAGTTAAGTGTATGACGAGCCAATTGCGTAATCTGTGTACGGTAATCTAGCTACTATTAGCCTTTTGGGATAAACAATATTGAGGCTTAGTCGCACTACCTCACAGTAACTTATTATAACGACTATATCTAACAACATTTTTAGTATGAAATTTGACACCTATTAGGTTTTGGGACTTTTAAATAGTAAAAAGTAGGAAGTAGGGTCTGATATTTTTCACCATCATTTTGAGTCTAAGGCTTATTGTTCAATAGTCAGATAAGAAATATTCGTCGAACAAAATACAATATGGTTAATTTTAAAACGGCACCTAATTGTCAGCGATCAAACATAACTGTATTTTTTTAAATCCGTCGCTTTATTATTTATCAGTCTGATAAATTTAAATAATAATAATAATAGTCCCCCTAGCCGATTTCGACTACGGTGGCCAGTCACAACGACTAACCGACTGCGCGAGACATATAATAGTGCACAAGTGTGTACGTAAACACAGGTGCTCTCTCTATTCCTTTCACTCTCATAACCCGATGGGACAGCAATCTGACACGACCGGAGAGAGATCAGGCGCAGGACCAACAGCTTTACGTGCTTTCCGAGGCAAGGGGGTGAAACACCGCCAACTTCCAAACTCCGGGCTACCCTAAGAAGTTCTGAGCAGAAAAATTCAGGTATATATTTTTGGCCCGACCCGGGGATCGAACCCGGGACCTCTGGCGCAGCCGTTGCTTTAAAGTGTGACCCTTCTACCGCTGCGCCACCGAGGCAGTAGCACAGTACAGTAGCACAGGGCAGTTTTTTTTGATAAGTTTTATCTGAGTATTGAAAAATCGGCCCTAAATAAAATACTTGGCAACCATGGGTGGCCATTGTTCAGCAGTTGACATCCTACATCTGATAATAATGATAGTTTCTTGTTATTTGACATAGGTAACAGCTTTTAAAGAAACAGGGATTTTAGTTGATGTTCCATTTTTTTTTAACTGCTCACAAACGTCATTATAATTATTACTCGACCCGCCTCCGCATGGGTGTACTCAAGTTAAAAAGTTCCTTGAAAAAAAATATCTCCTCATTCCACTCAATAATCACTCTGTGTATTGCTAAACAGCATGATTGCCAGTTATGAGTTTAACACTAACAAAACAGCAGACAAATAGATATGGCGGAAGACATTTTTAAAAAAAATTGCACTCCGGGAGTGCCGGCAGAAGTGAAAACTTAAATATCAACGTTGTGCATTTTTGATTTTTTGGAATAGTTAGGGAATAATTTTGAATGAATTGCTCTTATTATCAATATTAAAGTACTATCATTTTTGTGATAGAATACAATAAAAATAATAATAATAATATAATATTTTTATAGAATACAATATTTATTTATTGCGCTATCGTATACAAACATTACAATTTATATTATATTAAATTACATTAAAAAGTTTATCTCTCAGAAAAATCAACTTACATCCATAATTTCGCCAACCGTCTTACGGTTTTTCGATCAGCCCACGTGTCCTGACGCGAGTTTCACATTTTTCCCCCATCCCACAAAAGTGCTCAACGCCGCTAAAGAAGTTTTCACTTCAAAAAAAATATTTAAGAGATATTCAGTCCTTAGCCGGAAAATTCCCACTTTCTGCAAAAAAATCGATCAAGCCACCGAACCACCTTATACTTAATGCTTCATATTAACTGGCCTTATATTCCAAAGACATCGAGGGTAAAATGAAACGCCGTGACACCCGCCTCGTCATGTGACGTCATCAATCATACATCGCTCGACGCAACACGTATAAGATTTTAGAATAACCCGCGTTATTATTTTTCGCTATCTCAACGTGTCAAATTCTTTTGGGTCAATGAACTTGTGGTGATGGGTGGATGGTTTCATATAGTAAAACTTGCTGTTATTTGAATAAGGTATAATCATAAAAAAGTTAAGTTATAATGACGGTTCCGTTCAACCATAATTTAAAAATGAGTATTTACCGGCGTTATAGTATGGTATTTCATGCGAAGAAGTAAAAGATAAGGCACATCAAAAGTTTAATAAAATTGTTTTTTTTTTTAATTAACAGACTTTTGGTGAAAATAATAATAATTCTAAATATTCTGTATTTCACAAATAAGGACACAAGAAACAATAACATTACAAACAAATTATTAGAACAATATTGGCGGTCTTATCGCTGGAAGCGATCTCTTCCAGATAACCATTGGTGAAAGCAAAACAACGTTTATTAGTACAATATGTCCTGGGAAGTGACAATATTACTTTAACCCCAACAAATTTACTTTTAAAAAGTCTCTCCGCACCCACTATCTTAACCTTGGCTCTCTTCAGAACTAACAGCCATTTTCTTTTATTTGTGTTCTTTGGATGTCGTTATTATCATCAATTCATCACCTTTATCATTCATAATTTTGTATTTATTAAGTTTATGTATTCTATGTATGTTTATTATTCTTTTGCTTATGTATCTTATTATATATTTGTGTAATATTAGTATGTATGTTTATGTTAGTTCATTTTACTTCTTTTTCTTACCAATCTTCTCACATATTTTTAATATTCCGCCATTGATTAAACTCTCTGCATTACCAGGTGGTTGTCTGGTAGAGAATGCCATTAGACATTTAGTCCGCCAATTGTACAACTTACAGTGCAATAAAGTTTAAATAAAATAAAATAATATTTCCTCAAAAATTTCAAGATTCTGAGTTCACAGGAAGTAGGTACTCTGTAGGTTTTGATTCACTCGCATAGGAGCGAGTGTTGAAAATTAGCGGCGGCATAACCTGCTTAGTCTTTTAATTTTTTAAAGACCAGAGTATTTGATATTTGATAAAAAGAGTCTTGTCAGAAAGACGGACAACCAAGTGCTCCTATAAGGGTTCCGTTTTTTCCTCTCGACGCACGGAACCGCAAAAAAAGGTTTCCAAGACACTTTTCAAGCCACCAATCTAATTATATTCAAAAGTTAACTCTGACTGCAGCTGACATTTGCAAAGTTACCATCAACTCCATCATTTATACAGTACGTACAGCTATGTAGGTATAAATTAGTTATTAACATCACGTATTTGGCAGAGGCCTTATTGTTTCCTTATTGGGATAGCCTTCAATTGCAGTGATAATCGGGATGATAGATTACTCCGGAGATAGGCTTTGGCGTTAGGTCCGAAGATTATTCTAGAAACATGGTAATGGAGAAATAAAAAAATGATTATTTTATGAATATAACTGTGAGTTCGCTCCCAGTGATAAGACCGCCAATATTTAATTTCTGATAAGTCTGTTTTATTTTTTTGTTAATTGTTTTCTTGCTTGTGCAATTATTAGAAAGATTTAATAATAGCAGTTTTAAGAATCTTCGAATTCATTAGAGATTCTCTACCAATCAACATTTGAGGTATATAGATACTTGTACATTTTAGATATCGTTAATTTATTTACTACAATTGATCAAAACACACTCATAATTAAACGTAATACTTGACGTCTGTCTTTAATTGCAAAAAAAATAACTCCAACGGTTTTGATAAATCTTTAAATCTAAAGTCATGCAAGCCTACTCTCTTTCCATCATCACTCACATCAAATCGTAGGCAAGACCGCTCACTCGCAAAAAGTCCTTGATTCAGCGTCTCAAAAACGTTCCACCAAAGAAAATGGGGGAATTCCTGCAAGAATTTCCTCAGTCACCTTTTGAAATAATGGCCCATTTACACCGCATCGTGACGTGGACACCTGTAGCCCATATTTCTAATCCAGAAACGCCCACGAGGAAAAACATACAAATATTACCTGGAATGGAAGAGAATATGTTAAGGTTAATGTTTGTAAAGGCGCCATGTAAATACGACATACTTGTACGTTTATGATTAAATCAGCGGATGGAAAAAAGAGATTAACAAAAGCTTTAAAATTTCTACGATAAATTGGATTATTAAATAGGTGCTCGAGATTCTGTTACTTGTTACTTATTAAATTTTATGACTTTAGTTTAATACGTATTTAAAAACTAATACTATCCGAAATTAGGAGCCCTTTGCATTAAAGCGATCCTTTACTATTTTTAGAAAATTTAAACTAGGCTCGTACAAAGAAATTATGCAGTTTTTGTTTCACTAAAAGTCTTCACTAGAAATCAGTTGTTAATCATAAATCTCCTACACTATTAATTGACCCAACATAATGACAGAAAAATAACAGCAAAAGCTGAACCAATCGCAAATCACTAAGCGCTACAAAAACGACAGCTTAAGCGCTCTCGTTTGACTATTTGAGCGTGAAACGATATTAATTGCCGAACAGCTAACGCCATCTTTTGACACGGTTAGTTAACTAAACACGCGCTAAGGCCATGAATGGGCCAACACGCATGCGTACTACGCATCGATCCGTGAGGCTGGCATGTAAATAATGTAGTCGACGACAAAAAATTCGCCGCCTAATATTTTCGGTATGACACTTTGATGCCTTTGCGTGTGGTGTGTAAAGTATAGAGCCATTTGATGGAATATTTGAGCACAGATTCAGAGGTTATTGTATTTCATTTCAGCTGTCTTATACATATTTAATTTAAAAAATATTTATTTAAAAAGAAACAACTGTCAACAAAAAGTAAAATGGTTGCACGGTTAAAACAATATTTTCATAAAACATACATGAAAAATTAATAAACTGTACACAGCTTACTGAAACAAAACAGTAAAACATGGCGTCACATGTGTAGGCATGCGAAGATTATGAAATGAGAAATGGGTGCTATTATATACCGAAATCGCAACAGAATTTACGATTTCCATGATTGTAAATATCAATGAAGCTCGTTATCCATACGCATACATCGCGATATATTTCACTGAACCTACCGATAATATTTCGTTCGGAGTCGGCGCACTGGGGCTGAAGTTACTGCGTTTTCCCGCTAGTATGCGAAGAGGCGCCACCGTCGTTGCAGTCTCTCGGGCGTAGCTGTCAAAATTCCATAATCAAAAATCCTTTTTTGTTTACATTTCAAACTGGCATAACACAAAAATAATACATTATGACGTTCTTCAAAATAAAAACATAAAACTTTTGCGCGGAAATTTGTTCAAACTGAGAACATAACCTCGTTTCGTTCTGAAGTGATTTCTCGCGATGCTCCGTGCAATCATTGTTGTGTTTTTGTTGATTTTTACCCTATGTTTCGCGAATCCTGATGCAAAAAGGCTGTACGATGACTTGTTGAGTAACTACAATAGACTGATTCGGCCAGTTGACAAGAATAACAACACCGTTCTGGTCAAGTTGGGGCTGAGGCTCTCTCAACTGATTGATTTGGTGAGTTACTTTATTTTACCTTTCTTTCTAAATAAAGCAATATAGTAAATTAAATGTATCTCTTGTGTATTTGTATCCTTTGATTTTAACCTACAAACAAATTCACTGATTTGATTAGAGACCATGCGGGAGCTTATGAGGAAGTGCTTTTAAATCAAGATCATTACCAAAAGCTCTCATAATATTGTGCATGTTATGTTAGCAGAGTTGATTTTGTCCACCATGCTATAAGTCAATCAACAGGTTTCAGTTTGAGAAGTAAATGAAAAACAGACCTTATTTGTGACTTACTAAAATGATTGACATAAGCAGATGTACTTTCCATTTCATTTTTTTTACCGCTTTAAAGCTTTTGAGACCTGAAAGAAGACAATTGCAGATACAATAACGTACAGAGAATCCATATCGATTTAAGTCCTGTAAATAACGTCAAATTCGTTTCACCAACACAATACTTAAGGGTATTTTGTCCCTCCTAAATCCGAGATAAATGGGTATCTTAAAGAGTCACTGATTTATGCCTCTATAGGGGATAGGGACACACTTCAGGCTTCAGAACAGAGGATGTACTAGACTAGAGTTTTGCACAGTAAGTAGAGAATGTTTTAAAGCATTAAGTCCGCATTTCTACTTTCATTTGTTTGTGCAATACAGAAAAAAAAGAAATCAGGATGCCGTAGAGGGTGTGGATTGGTAAAACAGAGAGCGCTGGTTTGAGCCATTTATCAGGAAAATGTTTCTTTTAATTTGATTAATCTATGAACATAAGGAGTCGGTATGACATACTGCACTAAAGACGCATCCTACTAATTTAAATTCATAAATATTAAATATTGGACACCAACAACACCAAGACCCGAGACAAAATAATAAAATATGATTTTTATATTGACCTGACCGGTAATCGAACCCGGGACCTTGGAGCGGCGACGCCTTTAATCCCAGCGTGCTTAGCCACTACACTACGGAGGTCGTCAAAAATTCATAGACTGACTTACTTAAATCCAAAGTACTATCAGTCCGAGATAAAAATGCTTGACGCGTTTTTCTGTCCCTGTCATTATTAATCTAAATACAGTACCTTTATAATATCCCATCTGTATCTGCGCAAGTGGCTCGTAGATTTTCATATTGGTGGTCCAACCTTTTTTTCTTTCAGTAATGGTTTTACTTTGCAGTTGGGAGCCGCGTTACGAACGCGGTCTTGACTTGATCTTGACACTATACTTTACGATTACGATATAGGTCAGTCAAATAAGTATCGTTAAACCTTGTAGAAGGAATTTGAAGGAACACGATTTTGAGCTTCGTAACTTTGTTTGGACTAGTAAGGAGGTCAACATATCGTATCATAAAGTCTGTACTTCTTGAGCCAGGAGGAAGAGGAGGGTTTAAAAGTTTTTTTTAGGTTTTTCACCTAATTATCGGAAACTATGCGTTTTAGCGACATACGACCTACAAAATGAAAGCTGATAAAATTTGGCTCAATTTCAAATTATTCAAGTTTTAAACTGATTTCAAAAAAAGGGGGCCATCAATTAGACGAATATTTCTGTGACATCTTTCGAATTGGATAATATTTGACTATGATGAGCTATCAAGGCTTCCAAAAACGTGGGCTAAATTTCGTTAGTGTATGTTTGTTTGTTTGTTTCATATTCGTATATTTGTATAATTTTATTGTTCGTTACGGATAAAACGAATGCGATGTGGTTGATTTGAATTTTCTTTTTTTATTTATTTACGTAATCTGTTTAGTAGTCTTTGTGGTATGTGCAAAAAATAATTTAAAAAAATAACGGTTTTATTATATAGACGCTAACATTTTTTTTATCAAACCTATGTATGTATAACCTATGTATATGTTGATATATGTATGTATTATGTTATGTTATGTATGTGATATACTATGTTATGTATGTGTAATACAATGTGAGTATTAATTGTATTTATTTGGGACTTTTTTTTGTATATAATTAATTTTGTTTCTTTGTCGCACCGCCCACAATCATTTCTGCTTAGCCCAAAGGCATGACTGGTAGACAACGCCATATGGCGTTAAGTCCACCTTTTGTACAAAATGTTATTATTGTGCAATAAAGTATAAATGCGTGTAGCAAGTCTATGGATAGGCCTTTTAAATTGATATCTATATATATATATATATGTATATGATATATGATATATATCTATAGACATATTTTCTCTATATAACGTTTAAGAGATAGACCAAAGTGGTAAAATGGGCGTCCCCTATCTAAATTTTAAACTCAGTTAGTGTAAATTTTGAAGAAAAAAAAACACATTATGTAGATCTTGACAAAGACTTTCAACGAAAATTGGTTTGAACGAGATCAAACTAGTAGTTTTTAGGATAGAGCACATTTTCAATAACCGCAAACATAAGTTTGTTATTCATACAATTACTATGAAAAACAAAATTATATTTGCTGTCAACAAAATATTGTAGTATTTTGCTACGTGGAAGTAAGTGGATCTCTCAGTTAAAGTTGGCACGGAACGCTTAGTGTGCGAGTTCGTTTCGCACTTGGCCGGTTTTCATTCTTACGCTCTTTCTTTTGACACTTTATCACTTCCTTCGCACAGCCAGTACTTTCTCTTTATAGACCTTTGGTTGACTGATAGAGAATGCTTTTAGCATTTACTCCGCTATATGTACGAGTACTTTCTGTTTGTGCATGAAGTGTTTTTAAATACCTACCCCATAGCAATATATTATTAAGCAGCACTTCATTAGCCCTCAACGCAAAAAGCGCGGGCAACAAGGCCCGATCACGCCTCGGGCTAGCTACGGTCGCAATCTCATAAGGCTATACACTATTGCTGGAAAATGACCCTTAAATCAACTGAATTTAAGATACCGCATTGTTAAGGTTAACGTACTGTTGTCTGTATACGTGTACCATGTCCATGCTCCTAAAAATATCGCGCTAATTACGTGATCCGCCTGGAGAAAACTCTAATGTAAGAATAAAATAGATAAGTTTATTATTTACTGTTAGTCTACGTTTTGGTTATTTAAAACTTTTGAATATTGTTTTGTGGCGATGCAGTACCGTAACCACGAGTTTACTCGCTAGCGATGACGGTTTTACTCGCTAGCGACAATGTGACTTTTTTTTTGGAAATATTTAGTTCTGTCAGTGACCGCTAGAGGCGCTGTGCAATTTTCCATATTATTTTTTCTTTGTCGCTAGCGAGTCAAGCTGTCAGTTACTTTGAAAAATTCAGTACGGCCGCCGGCACATCCCGCCGGGCGGTGTGGATACACCATTAGAGAAATCGAAAACGATAACAATATATGTCAAACGACATTTAAATGGATCGTGGGTCGTTATTCACTTTTGTCATTTCTATAGAATTTATCACGTCTTTCCAATTTTCGTTCGCCACAAGTTTATATCCATAGGTTATATTCTAAAATCCCGAACGATTTAACCGATTTTCGTTTATTTTTTTAAGTCATAGGAAATTTTAGCCGAGTGTTCCTATTCAAGTTTAATATTTTTTTATAATTTAAATTTAATGTAATAAACATCCTCGATTTAACTAACGAAAAACTAATGTCTAGATGAATGCACTCATATTATTTCAAAGTTAGTCTGTTACTATAGCAACAACACGAAACTATCACATTTTGCATTATCACGAAATAGAATAACTTCTAATGGGTCAGCGAAAATTAAATCGGGCCCGTTAATTAAAATTGGTAATTAGTTTTGTGATTGCACGAGAGCAAACTAGCGTCGTAGATAATGTGCTAGTTGGCATGACTAGGACTGTGTCTCGGCTTCTAAATAATAAAGAGCAGCGAAGATATAAATAATTAAATTATGAAGCGATAAATAGGAGTGAAAAATGATTTATTTATTTTAACATGAGACTTCTTCTTCTTCGAGTCGACTGGTAACAGTCATAATATTTTCGCCCAGTTTTGTGCAACGTTGATTGCGTTGGCGATTGCCTGCTGTACATCTTGATGCGTTCATGAGCTAGGACATTTGGGGCAGGACAAGAGATAGGCCATTGTCTGCACCGCACCGTAACATGAGACTAAACTCTGTGTACGGAATAGATTACAAAGGCTATTTTTTTGTGTTGATACATAGTTTCAAGATCTGGGGGCGTATTAAAATCCAACATTAGCCGTTCAATGTCCAGGCAGCTCAATTCCGACTGAGTTTAAACGAAATTTATCAATGTAATTAATATTATATAAATACTACAATAGTACAAATAGTAATATTTATATTACTTTATTGGAGTATTATTATAAATATCATGCAAAATCACAATACAAAATATGTGTATGCCGTAAAGAGTCAAATTGTAGCTTTTGCCGCAAGTTTTTTTTTTTAATTCATAAATGTATCGTTCTAGATGTAATTTACACTATAATCAATTGCTAACTTACTATGAGTCAATAATGTCGTTGAGCCAGGTGGAATATTTTGTACAATCGCCAGCACATCAGGTTATCCACCTTATTTGCAAAATAGCCCTTAAAACAACTGCATAAGATACCGCAGTGTTTAACTTGACATGCTGTTGTCCGTACAACGCTTTATTGAAATCACCAGAACCTACGCAATTTCGAAACTCTACTATTTGCTGTCAGAGGACACATTTATACAAAACTAGGTACTCAAAATTTCTCTTAGTATCTCTATCAATTTCGGTCTTTACGACCTGAATATTTAAAACCAATATTTCAAAACTTAGATATTCATTAAATAACACAAGAAGCACTACAATGTCGATCCAACCCGGCGAAACAAATGACGATTCCCATCACAACCCGCCAAGAACAAACGGTTGGCTCATTAAAAATTGCCAGAACAAAGACTAAACTAGATAAAGGGTTGTATTAGCATTTAAATTACGTTGAAACTTACGCAACGGATTCCACGGCGGTGGATGTCTCTACGCTGTCGCGGCAGGAATGCCAACTATGGGATACAAAGCGAGTATACACAAAGAGAACGCGTTTTTAGTGCTACAGTTATGTTGGATTTCTGCTCCGTGAAGCGGGCGTTAGGCAGAAAACGCTCGCTAGAAATGTAGGCAGAAAACTTAAACGTCTTTGAGTAAATTGGAGGGGTGCTCGTGTGCCGAAGATTGGAAGCGGTATTGTGTAGGACTTTTAAAATCAGGTAAACGTATTTTAAAAATATTCCTAATACTAGCTAAAAAGGTATGCTTTACAAATAAAGTTTCCTTATGGTTTTGGGTGGATTCTGATTGAATAACCCTGTTGCAACTTGAATCAGTAATATTTATAGGTTAATAAGTTTAAAAAGTCCAAATTTCAGTAGAAATTTATGCGTCAGTGGGTTTTTTCCTATTTTTGTTCTCTTTTTGGCGTTATATTTGGCGTTACGGCTATTTAATTTGTTCTGACTTTGGTTGTGCAATAAAGTTTCGATAAACTTACACGTACTTATTTGAACTTTAAAGTGCAAATGAACGTAAAAATCGACAAATAGTTTAACACTTCCTATACATAATTAAATATTAACCAAGTATTTGTAATTATTGATTATTATTAATTCCTCCAATCTTTAAAAGTTCACTGACCCGCAATTTCCACTCCTTTACAGCATTCCTCAAGTGCTCTTCAAAAATTTAAAAGCAAGTAAAACCAACTGGCGTCGCGTTTTGAATTTTATTTGCGCGTAACCTAGTCGCTAACGACTTCGGCTGTAAAGGGTCCTTAATTGAAACGAAATTGACGTTTACAATCCGCCCTGGGTCTCTTAATTGCTATGCATTTTGCCACGTAAGGCATTCTGGAGTTTTCAGGCCTATTGGCTAACTCGGTCGCTTTTGTATTCCAACCTTTCATGTTTTTGAAAGTTTTGAGATACTCACATTTACTTTGTCAGAGGCCAATGCCTTCGAAAATTTTGACAATGCGTCTGCCCTACGTCAAACGCTGACTCTGACATCATCATCATAATTATCAGCCACAGAACGTAAATTGCGAAATATAAGCGTCTCTCGTGGATTTTCATGCCGCATGGTTGCACGCGGTTTGTATCCACACTAGTGGATGCATCATATTGTAATCCTGCGATCATTTCAACATCATCATCATCATCATAATCAGCCAAAGGACGTCCACTGCTGAACATAGGCCTCCCCCACGGCTTTCCACAGCGACCGATCACTAGCGGTCTGCATCCAGTTTGATCCTGCGATCTTTTTAAGGTCGTCTGTCCATCTTGTTGGTGGACGTCCTACGCTGCGTCTTTGGTCGAAGGGTCTCCAATCTAGAACTTTCCTGCCCCAACGGCCATCAGTTCTTCGCGCTATGTGCCCTGCCCACTGCCACTTAAGCTTACTGATTCTCAAGGCTATGTCCGTTACATTGGTTCTTCTACGTATCTCTTCGTTTCTGATTCGATCTCGTAGAGAAACACCGAGCATAGCCCGCTCCATCGCTCGTTGTGTAATTCTGAGCTTCATTATAAGGCCCATAGTAAGAGACCACGTTTCGGATCCGTATGTCATCACTGGTAACACACACTGATTGAAGACTTTCGTCTTCAGACACTGAGGTAATTGAGACGAGAAGACGCTCTTGCGCAGTTTCCCGAACGCTGCCCAGCCGATCATTTCAACATTGTCTGTTTATCTTGCCAACTTATGACGTTATGATTTTGAAAGCCCCGACGCATTATCTGACTTGACTACCAATCGGCGGCACTGATGAGGTTCCTACCTACTTGACATCATCGAAGGTCCGTTTGATATTTTAATAGCGAGCACGATAAACTTCTTCCTCTGACCACGTACAGACTGGTTGCAATGCTATCGCCCTTACTATTATAGTAGGTGTGTTATCAATCCTGTCAGTGTCAGTTCCTATAACCATCGCCGCAGAGTTACATCCCTGTCAGTCTTCTTTAGGCTGCACTTCGGCCACTGTGCAAATGAACTGCATGATCTTGTTCCACTAGCTCTGTTCCATCATAGGGGGATCAGATGTAAGGTAAGCGTACCACCCTTATGTTGTTGATATTCCGCATGCTCGCACCAAGCGATTTGGTGACACTGAAAAAAAAGTGTCATTCCTGTCTCACTTGCTCTTACTAAATAGCGGCGCAGCATATTGCGCTCTCGCTTTTCTCTATCGACATTATGGCCTTAAGAATGAATTGCTAAAGAACTGACTTCAGTTACGTTATACCGCTGCCGACCCGTTCTCTGTGGTGCTCGTTCCACTAAGTTTTATAACGTTTTTAGTGTTGCCAGTCTTGGACTTAGGTGCTTTGTTAGCTAAATTGTGGGCGGCTTGTTTGGACTTTGGAATAGGCATCGGGCACAGATTTGGCATAATAAATGCGCTTAATGATGAGAAATTAATAATTATCTAATTTTATCTTACTTTATTGTAGATTTTTTACCGAACAAAGTACGTAAGACGTTCGTTCTTTTGGCATTACTTTATGATCTTACTAGATGAAATATGAAATCAACAATTCGCGCACGTGCTGGATTCGAACCAATTCCCTTTGGCTTATCGAGTCAATGCTCTTTGATACCCACTTTATTTTTGGTTACTCTGTTTTGATGATGTGTAATGCGTAAGTTCCATGTTTCGATCTACTTTCCAGGAACATCCATGCCAAATTCTAATTATAGTAAGGCAATCTTTTAAGATCCCTGACATCGCATTATTTTCATCCAAGCAGCAATAACGACCATCACATCAAACCAACGTTACAACCACAATCAGTAGTTACAAATGTCCTCCAATCCTTCACGTAAACAGGACACGTTTTACCAGAATGTCACTAATAAAACGCTAACCGGTGTCGAGGGTGGCCGTAAAATACCTAGTTACAGACAGGTCGTCTCAGACTAGATCGTCCGGCGTATTAAGCTCGGAAGGGTTTTAAAGATCAGCGTCAGCTCTTGAGTACATTCAAAATATTTTGATATTTATTTGCAGCTAGCAGAAAAAATGCTACAGGGTGAATGAACTCCTCGTGGCTACTGATACAAAAAGCTCGTTGGTCCAAAATATTTTTTTTTTTTTTTAAAATAGTCATTAACGCATTTGAAAATGTACTTACGTACTTATTTTCTTTGCCTATGGTGTGATTCCGCCAACGTGAAAAAAATGCCCCTAAAGCTATCCCAACGCCATCTAGTGAGCTATAAAACTGCCTATTGGTTACTCTTTGGGTGTTTTCTAGTGGTTTCTCGGGCTGATAGACAACTTTGGACTTAGTAAGTCACTCTATGAATTTTTGACGACCTCCGTGGTCAAGTGGCTAGCACATGCTTTCAAGCGTCGCCATCTCGTGAGGTTCCGGGTTCGATTCCTGGTCGGGTCAATGTAGAAAACGATCTTTTCTATATTGTCTCGGGTCTGGGTGTTGTGGTACCACCGTTGTGTCTGATTTCTATAACACAAATGCATTGGCTACCTACTTACTTTGGGATCCGAACAATGTATGTGATTGTTAGAAAAAAAAAGAAAAAAAATTGGACACGAGTATTAAAAAACACAGTCAGTCATAGCAGTCTATTTCTACTGTAATTAAAATAATCAAATACACTTAATTCATAACACTAAAACTAGCATAATGTTAACAAAACCTAACACAAGTACGCGAGATACCTAATCGACGAAATCTATATCTATACTAATATTATAAAGCTGAAGAGTTTGTTTGTTTGTTTGTTTAAACGCGCTATTCTCAAAAACTACTGGGAATCTTAAAGAGTCACTGATTTATGCCTCTTTAGGGGATAGGGACACACTTCAGGCTGCAGAACAGAAGATGTACTAGACTAGAGTTTCACACAGTAAGTATAGAATGCTTTAAAGGATTAAGTCCGCATTTTTACTTTCATTTGTTTGTGCAATACAGAAAAAAAATGTAATCGGTATGCACTAGAGAGTGTGGATAGGTGAAATATAGAGCGCTGATTTGAGTCATTTATTAGGAAAGTGTTTCTTTTAAATTGGTTGATCTATAAACATAAGGAGTCGGTATGACATCTGCACTCATCTTACTAATTTAAATGCATAAATCTATACTAATATTATAAAGCTGAAGAGTTTGTTTGTTTGTTTGAACGCGCTAATCTCAAAAACTACTGGCCCGATTTGAAAAAATATTTTTACGTTGGATAGTACATTTATCGAGGAAGGCGTTAGGCTATATAACATAAAGATACGACTCATAAGACCACAGCAGAAATGATAAATGTTGCGAAAACGGGAGAAAGATATACCTTTTGAGAGCTTCCGCTGCATACGCTGCGGAAACCGCTTAAGTTACACAAAAATCATGTATGACAGGATTGTTCAGCATTAAGAGTTCTATAATAAAGTCCGCGACAGCATATGTCTATCTTTTATGGTTTACTTACTACAACCTTTTTTATGTTAATAAATTTGTAAAAAAATAATACATTATTTTTAGAGGTGTATTACACACACAGGTATTTATTCTTATCAAAATAAATACATTCATCATCACGAGCATTTCATTTAGAACCAAGTTACCCTTTATATCATTTGATTTCAATAAATATCTTAGGAGCTATTACAGTTTTAACATAACACCGCACCAAAATAATGTTCGCAGCTTAAGTACAACGTGCGCTTGCGCTAATCTATACTAATATTATAAAGCTGAAGAGTTTGTTTGTTTGTTTGAACGCGCTAATCTCAGAAACTACTGGTCCGATTTGAAAAATTATTTTTTCGTTGTATAGTCTATTTATCGAGGAAGGCTTAAGGCTATATAACATAAAGATACGACTCATAAGACCACAGCAGAAATTAAAAATGTTGCG
Organism: Pyrausta purpuralis; assembly: GCA_963924145.1. Classification (NCBI taxonomy): domain Eukaryota; kingdom Metazoa; phylum Arthropoda; class Insecta; order Lepidoptera; family Crambidae; genus Pyrausta; species Pyrausta purpuralis. Next base: position 3,947,241 of record OZ001653.1, on the reverse strand, counting down.
AAAACGGGAGAAAGATATTCCTTTTGAGAGCTTCCCCTGCGTACGCTGCGGAAACCGCTTAAGTTACACAAAAAAACATGTATGACAGGATTGTTCAACATTAAGAGTTCTATAATAAAGTCTGCGACAGCATATATCTATCTTTTATGGTTGACTATAACCTTTTTTATGTTAATAAATTTGTAAAAAATAATGCAATATTTTAAGAGGTGTATTATACACAAAGGTATTTATTCTTATCAAAATAAATACATTCACCATCACGACCATTTCATTTAGAACAAAGTTGCCCTTTATATCATTTGATTTCAATAAATATCTTAGGAGCTATCACAGTTTTACCATAACTCCGCACCAAATAATGTTCGCAGCTTTAGTACAACGTGCGCTTGCGCTATTTATACTAATATTATAAAGCTGAAGAGTTTGTTTGTTTGTTTGTTTGTTTGTTTGAACGCGCTAATCTCAGAAACTACTGGCCCGATTTGAAAAAATATTTTGATGTTAGATAGTCCATTTATCGAGGAAGGCTTTAAGCTGTATAACATAAAGATACGACTCACAGGACCACAGCAGCAATGAAAAATGTTGCGAAAACGGGAGAAAGATATTCCTTTTGAGAGCTTCCGCTGCGTACGCTGCGGAAACCGCTAAAGTTACACAAAAATCATGTATGACAAGATTGTTCAGCATAAGGAGTTCTACAATAAAATCCGCGACAGCATAAGTCTATCTTTTATGGTTGACTTACTACAACATTTTTTATGTTAATAAATTTGTAAAAAAATAATGCATCATTTTTAGAGGTGTATTATACATACAGGTATTTATTCTTATCAGAATAAATACATTCATCATCACGAGCATTTCATTTAGAACAAAGTTGCCCTTTATATCATTTGATTTCAATAAATATCTTAGGAGCTATCACAGTTTTAACATAACTCCGCACCAAAATAATGTTCGCAGCTTAAATACAACGTGCGCTTGCGCTAATCTATACTAATATTATAAAGCTGAAGAGTTTGTTTGTTTGTTTGTTTGTTTGTTTGAACGCGCTAATCTCAAAAACTACTGGCCCGATTTGAAAAATTTTTTTTACGTTGGATAGTCCATTTATCGAGGAAGGCTTTAGGCTATAAAACATAAAGATACAACTCATAAGACCACAGCAGAAATGAAAAATGTTGCGAAATCGGGAAAAAGATATTCCTTTTGAGAGCTTCCGCTGCATACGCTGCGGAAACCGCTTAAGTTACACAAAAATCATGTATGACAGGATTGTTCAACATTAAGAGTTCTATAATAAAGTCCGTGACAGCATATGTCTATCTTTTATGGTTGACTTACTACAACCTTTTTTATGTTAATAAATTTGTAAAAAAATAATGCATTATTTTTAGAGGTGTATTATACATACAGGTATTTATTCTTATCAAAATAAATACATTCATCATCACGAGCATTTTATTTAGAACCAAGTTGCCCTTTATATCATTTGATTTCAATAAATATCTTAGGAGCTATCACAGTTTTAACATAACTCCGCACCAAAATAATGTTCGCAGCTTAAGTACAACGTGCGCTTGCGCTAATATATTATAAAGCTGAAGAGTTTGTTTGTTTGAACGCGCTTATCTCAGGAACTGCTGGACCGATTTGAAAAAATATTTCTGTGTTTGATAGCTTATTTATCGAGAAAGGCTTTAGGATATAACACATGACGCTGCGACGGGAGGGGAGGGAGCAAACTCAAAACGCGCGGACGAAGTCGCGGGGGACCGCTAGTTATATTATAAAGCTGAAGTGTTTGTTGGTTTGAACGCGCTTATCTCAGGAACTGCTGAACCGATTTGAAAAAATATTTCTGTGTTAGATAGCTTATTTATTGGGAAAGGTTTTAGGATATAAAACATCACGCTGCGACGGGAAGGGAGGGAGCAAACTCAAAACGCGCGGACGAAGTCGCGGGGGACCGCTAGTGTATTATAAAGCTGAAGAGTTTGTTTGTTTGAAAGCGCTTATCTCAGGAACTGCTGGACCGATTTGAAAAAATATTTCTGTGTTGGATAGCTTATGTATCGAGAAAGGCTTTAGGATATAAAACATGACGCTGCGACGGGAGGGGAGGGAGCAAACTCAAAACGCGCGGACGAAGTCGCGGGGGACCGCTAGTCTACAATAAACACAAAACAGAACCGCCAACGGTCGCCGGTCAAAGTGGCTGCTGCATGGCCGCTTTATTTACTGCTGTAAATTCAACCTCATAAACTGCACAAGCCTCACTACGGTAAGATACTTCAAAATTTATGACATTACAGTCAACAAAGTAATATATGGACTTGCATGATCACCACAAACATTGTAAACCTTTTAAAAAGTGATGGAAGTATGATAGTGACTGAGTTTGTTGTCCCCATAGCCCATAGCTGTGGTAGGGTTTATATTGGGACAAGTAACAGTGCCTTCAGTTGGTCTACTCCCATTTGCATAAATAAATTACTTTTTATTTAATACTAGCGGTCCCCCGCGACTTCGTCCGCGCGTTTTGAGTTTGCTCCCTCCCTTCCCGTCGCAGCGTGATGTTTTATATCCTAAAACCTTTCCCAAAAATAAGCTATCTAACACAGAAATATTTTTCAAATCGGTTCAGCAGTTCCTGAGATAAGCGCGTTCAAACCAACAAACTCTTCAGCTTTATAATATAATTAGCGCAAGCGCACGTTGTACTTAAGCTGCGAACATTATTTTGGTGCGGAGTTATGTTAAAACTGTGATAGCTCCTAAGATATTTATTGAAATCAAATGATATAAAGGGCAACTTTGTTCTAAATGAAATGCTCGTGATGATGAATGTATTTATTCTGATAAGAATAAATACCTGTATGTATAATACACCTCTAAAAATGATGCATTATTTTTTTACAAATTTATTAACATAAAAAATGTTGTAGTAAGTCAACCATAAAAGATAGACTTATGCTGTCGCGGATTTTATTGTAGAACTTCTTATGCTGAACAATCTTGTCATACATGATTTTTGTGTAACTTTAGCGGTTTCCGCAGCGTACGCAGCGGAAGCTCTCAAAAGGAATATCTTTCTCCCGTTTTCGCAACATTTTTCATTGCTGCTGTGGTCCTGTGAGTTGTATCTTTATGTTATATAGCTTAAAGCCTTCCTCGATAAATGGACTATCTAACATAAAAATATTTTTCAAATCGGGCCAGTAGTTTCTGAGATTAGCGCGTTCAAACAAACAAACAAACTCTTCAGCTTTATAATATTAGTATAGATAAATAGCACTTGAAAAAAAAACAACTGTGTCATACTAACACCGTGTCTTACGCTATCCGGACGTTTGCCTTTGCCCCTCGGCCACCGACATATTGGCAAGTCTGTTGAATTTTGCAAGTGCTTTCTTTAACGCGTACGCTTCGTGACCTCATTAATGTTGCGATATTGCTCTCACAATCTGAAGGTTTTTTTTAGTAATAAGTAACAATTGGTCAAGATGAAGGAATCCGATTTATAATTATATTTTTGTTTTATTAGTCCATTGAATAAGTCCCTCCAAGGGGGGTCTAGAGTGCGTTAGTTAGTAACGTAAGATGTTTCTTCGGAAACATATCGAGAGTCCTTAGGTAATAAACATACTAAAACCCCGGGATACTAGGAGGAGCCCCGGAGTGGGGGGAGGGGGGAAAGGGTCCATTTTTTTCATTTTTCGCTTAAATCTCCAAAATGGTACATGTTAGAGAAAAACTTTCAAGGACAAGTTGAAAGGCCATAAAATTATCTACAAGTTGTACCTAAATCATTTTTTTCTATTAGCAGCCGTTTTCGAGATTCGGATTCCTTCATCTTGACCAATTGTTACTTATAACTAAAAAAACCTAGTAACTTTTAATTGTAACCTTTCTTTTAACATTTTTGTTTATAACAACTTTAATTAAAAATAAACGTTGTATCATTAAATGTTCATCCTAATACGATTTTTGAAAAATTCCGGTAAAACTGTCGATTTTACACAACACTAATTAATGTATAATAGCAAGTTAGCCGCCATTCTCCAACATACCTCACTTCAAAACTTATCTAATATGCGGGTTAATATTGAAATTTCTAATTAACAGGCAGACGCATGTCAATTTATTATGTGGGAGTAGACGAATTGCTTGTACAAGGAAGTTGGTACAAGTTTGATAGTCTTTCGAAGTGAGCGGTTGAGCGAAGTAAAGTTTCGTGTGAGACAAATGTACGATTAAACTTGAGTGTAACACAAATTATTCATTTTATTGAAGACGCGAGTCAGTGTGTCTGGTATTGAAGTCACACTGACGCACTGATTTAGGCCTGATTTTTCCAACGGAATATTTGTCAAATAAAATTCGTAACGCCTGATTTGGAAACGTCACCATTTTATCAGCAATAATTTATATGTCATTTTAAAATCGGTCGTTATATACTTATTCAGTCTGATAAGTCTTATCTGACGATTTAAAAATTGGTCCATAGTGATCAATTCAAGGTCGTTAATTAGCTATCATATTTAATTCTCAGATGAAACCAAAAACTATTATTTAGGCTGTCATAACATTACAAGCTTCGTTCGTTTCTCGGTCGGGTAAAAATAATATCTTCATCATACTAATCGACTAGGTAATTAAACACATGTTTCGATTTATTCATATAAGCAAAGAAAGTTTTATTTTTTTATGTATGTTTTCTACAGTATTAAGAAATAAATTAATGTGCGCCAGACAACACACCAACTGTCTAGTTTCGAAGTAAGGAATTTTCTTCCATGTGCTACGAAAACAAAACAACAGTTATGGCAGGGGCGTCTCCCATAAATAAAATACATACAGCGCCTGTAATAGGAGCAAAATGTTTAATCAACGATTTAACAGAGTATACGTATTTACCGATAACATTTATCGCGTCGTTTTGTTAATTGTTTTCACTTGTAACACATGTACATAATAGTATTCAATTACTGCTTTAGTATGGTTGAAATGGCGACTTGAGATTTATTTTGTAATAAATATAATATTCATAAAGATGAAATAAGAAACCAAAAATTTGCGCACGGGCGGGACTTGAACCAGCAACCTTTTGGCAAACCGGGCCAAACGCTCTTACCAATTGAGCTACCGTGCTGTCAGTCCGACCCGGCGAAATTTGTGGTTTCAATAATTTTTTAAAACTTTATGAAAACGTCAATTGCGTGACACTGTGAGTGTTAAAAACATTCTAAAGCATAAATATAATATTCTATAATATCCGATTCTAGTATCTAGTGTATAATAGTCAACTGCCGCGATAAATGATAAATAGACGCGCATCTTAGGCCTGCGAGTCAAAGTGATCAAAAATGCTTTAACTTTGACCTTCAAAATTACTAACTCGTTTAAGTATATGACAATATCAAGTCCTTTGACTAGATGCATTTTGTTTGCAATACGTTGTTGTTTCGATTAAATTTGTTACAAAATGTCAGTTAAAAAAACATTTAGGATCAAATACTGGTTACTAAAAGGGCTAGTATTTTTTTTTTGATCTTATTACAGACCACACCCTGTATTTACCAAAAATTTGCTCCTTGCAGGATTCAAACCCGCGACTAACTACTAACGCCAACCAAACGGTTCGTGGACAGAAGTATTAAATATTATCAGTATTATAACGCAGACTGTACCTTGTCACTGCTGCACCCACACGTAGAGATATATTCCGTTTCCATTTGCTAAGCACTATTTATATTCCAGTTAGATTGCTCTACATGGCATGCAGTGAACAAATTCTATGAATTTTAGTAGCTGACAAATGCTACGAAATTCCGAAGCTAACGAATACTACAATCGCAATAATCCATTTGAATTCGTAACATGCTTAAAAACGAACATTACGAGTATATGAACTTTTTTGAAATTCCACAAATGAAAATATGCAAATATATATTTACAACGACTGTCTAAAGTTACTTTTCATATTGAATTTTATAAAAAACTTGCTTCCATGTTAATCTATACCACCTAGGCCCCTTACATCTCTCTATACAAAACGGGTCTCTTGATGTTCCATCGCGCTTCCCTCCCATTCAGTATACACGTCCGTTTTGATGAGTCGATATCTGGATCTCTGCCAAGACCATGAATCGATTGTTTGAAAGCTGAGTTCGTAGTCCGGTCAATTGACGCGACCAATCGGGAGACATGACAACTACTTGGTTGGTTAAAGACAATCTAGTGATTCGGAGTTGACATGTAAGTGGTTAATGTATAATTTAAGACCAAACGTAGACTACACAGCATAAATTGCGATCGTGATCAAATATTTGCTTAGAAAAAATACAAAAAACTGGTTTGAATAACGCTGAATCTTTTTTGCGCTGTGGTCATCATCATCATCATTATCAGCCAAAGGACGTTCATTGCTGAACATAGGCCTCCCCAACGGTTATCCACAGCAACCGATCACAAACGGTCTGCATCCAGTGTGTTCCCGCAATCTTAACAAGGTCGTTCGTCCATCTTGTCTGTGGACGTCCTACGTTGCGCTTTTTGTGCTGTGGTAAATCAAATTTATCAAAGATCTAGATACCCTAGTTTTTGATAACTGGGCCCGGTTAGCCAAAGGTTGCGGGTTCGAGTCCCACCCGGGGCAATTTTTAGTTTCTTATTTCAAAAAAGCTAAAGTGGGACTGGGCTAGGCACGTAAGCCGCATGTCGGATGACCTCTGCGCAAAAATCTGCACCGAGTGGATTCCTTTCAATTAAAGTCGGCCACGAGGCAGACACAGAAAAAGATGGCTCACTTTACAGGAACTGGCAGGCAGTTGCCGAAAATTGTGGTGAGTGCAAATTGGGTAAGGAAATCTTTGCCCAGCAGTGAGAAACTATAGGCTCATACTATAGTGATATAATAATAATTATTATTTAAATTAAATATGTAATATTTTTTCATTAAATTATTATTTGAATAAAAATAACTCTATGAGTACTAAAAACATTCTAAACCATCGACCGTAGTTTTGGATAAGATAAAGTATTCCTGGTATGTTCACTCGACATTACTCAGTAGCATTTCACTTCGAAGTCAGTATGATAAAAGTTAATGTTTTATGAATCTGGGTCCTGACATAATAACGAATTGTCATTGTTGATTGCAAGTGTTGATTGACGGTAAATCATTGTGTTAGTACAATATTTATTAACAACTTGTTGTTTATTGTTTCAGAATCTCAAGGATCAGATTTTAACCACCAACGTTTGGCTGGAGCATGTGAGTTAAAAATTGTTTAAATTAGGCATTAATATACACCCTTCAGGTCTACCAAAAATGAATTTACACGTGAAACGCTTCTCATAGGGGTTATAGGACCTTGAGGGACTAATCCTTTGAGCTAGGAACCAGCCGGTTTTATTATTGGCCGTAACATAATTTAGTTTGGAAGCATTTTTTTCTAAACAACAGGAGGTCGTATTTGTAACCTTTGAAAATTCAATCCAACTCCGCTGCTGCTCCAACTTTTAAGGATCTGAGATGAGAGGGAACCAAAGTATCGACACAAGTTGCATCTCAAACTTAGGCTCGACCCCGTTCCCAGGGAATGAGCGTAAGTCCATTGGGTCTCTTGCCATCATCATAGACCAAACCACGTGGTCCCAATGTGGAAGGAACATTAATGGTGGCAAGCATTCTTCAGATTGCGTACTTACGGGGGCGTGACGGGCGAATGCAATACAATACTCGTAGATATCCATTTTATTTTATAGCACAATTGCATTGACTTTTTGGTAATACGAGAATATGTATTTTGGTTCAACAGTCACTTGGCCGTGCTTATGAGACACTACTTTACTATTTATTTGTTTTTTTTTAGGAATGGGAAGACCACAAGTTCAAATGGGATCCTCTGGAGTATGGTGGTGTCAAGGAGCTGTACGTGCCATCTGAACACATATGGTTACCAGACATCGTGTTGTACAACAAGTAAGTGCTATTTATTTCAATGACTTAGCCAAAACTTTATTTCAAAGTAATTGAACGAAAATTAATTAATTAACCTTAAGTAGCTATAAAGTAATCCCAGTTTTTGACCCTGTTAACAAATACTCGCTGCTTCCTTGTTGTATCTATCTAAAAATATCATGCAGCATGGTGTATTGGTGTTGTTCAATTTATATTTTGACCAAAGCTGACAGTTACTTAATGGCTATCCTACAAATTCTTATCTGAGACAATAATCAGAATAATTGCAATTCAATATTCTTTAATACCCATCTTCATCATCATGTATCATGATAACCTGATATATTTAGTTCCACTATCACTGAATACTTAAGTGAACCATACCATCCCCATCACTGTACATGATTCCCAAGTTACACCATTCATGTTATCGGGGACCGTAGTAGTTAGTAATTAATTCGTATACTCGTAACATCCGCCTAAGTTTGCTGGCGTCTGGACATTCGCTTTGCAAATTGCATTCACGGGTTAGGGGTCTACTGTATATGAGTAGCGATATGACAGCTGTGTGTACTACCCGGCTTTCATTAAAATTGAGCTGTCATATTTGACATGCACCTGCCGCTTCCTCGCTTGCCCATCCTCGTTCGTCTGTTTCGTGTTAATAAGGTTTAGTTTTGCACATTCTTCCTTTATTATTAATATCAATAAAAAAAGAACTTAATGATATCCTTGACAAAGGCCCGGAACCGAACCAAGTTAGAGTCAAGGTCGAAGCCCACTAATTAACCCGTCACGGTGACAGCACCGTGTCAATTCGAGGATTTCAGTGTTCTTTGGATGAAACTGCATGCTTTAACGCACATCTATCAACTTCGTAACGGATCCTCGGATCGAGACCAACTCGGGACCCACTCTCGACCAGCGGCGCATGCGTTGTAACGCGCTTACGGCGCGCCGCCCGCTGGTTAACGACTATCCATCCACCCTGTCAAACGGGCTGTCATTCACCAGAAGAATTGTAATAAGTTATAGCAAACCTGATCCGACCTACCTACTTGCGACATAATTCAGCCAATGACATATGATATTTTAACTTTAAGTAGGTATTTAAGTTTAAGGTTATATCTATATCTATTGTGTTTGGAAACTAATTATTAGTCGTCTTCTTCTTAGAATATATGAATGAACTCGCCTTAAGCGTTTGACATAGCTCTATCGTATTGTATTTACGAATACCTACTTCGTGATGAGAAATAACGACCCATCTATCGGAAATGTCCTTAAAAAGTACGTTATTATGTGTATTCGTGGAGGTCAAGCCCCTGTTTTCTCCGTATTAAAGGGTAGGACCTCTGAATGAGTTGCAAATTAGGCCTTGTTAGCTACCTTCTAATGTACAGCCCTTTGACACTATAAGTCAGCATCCGTAACGTTCTGTTGCATTTTAATTACTTGTTGAGTGGTATTTTGCATGCAAAACTATGGCACCTTACCAAACTTGATGTCAGCTTTGTTGTGAGTATGCAATGCCTGTTTATTTATTGTATAATATTCCTGTGAATTGGAAAAAGATAGCCTTTCGCGATGAATATAACAGCTGCAATACACTAGGTTAATTTTCAACTTTAGCGAGTACAAGCTACTATTACGTAATTGAAGTATTTGTAGACAATATAAGATTGAAATGGAAACCGTATTAAAACTAAAACCGGATTTAAATTGAAACCGTATTAAAACTATTAAACCTCTCAATGATTTTCGAATTTTCCTATCAGTCTCAAGTAAAATTATTCAGCAAAAACTCTTCAGGGGGTGTATAGCCCCATTTGCACCCTCTACATCAACTATCTAACTGCCCTTTGATAGAGCACGTGACTCTCATTCAAGGCAGGAATAGCAGTTAGTGAAATTAATTCGCTCGCAGACCCTAGTTGCTCAGTTGTATCCGCTAATTGCACTTCTGATACAAAGGATATTTTAGATTCGTGTTTAGTTTTACGTAAGTTGCATCATTAGTGCAACACACCGAATTTTAATATCAAAAAGTATGTAAACACGTCTCCCTGTAGCCGTTAGTTTTTCTTTTCATTTATTTAGGAAATTAACGGTGATACAATATTCACATTATATTTTTAATGGCTTACAAAAACCAAAGTAAAGGAATAAAGATATAATAGGATAAATATTAACATAATATCAATGAGATAACGCTACAACTGTCCTTATGTCGCTTATCATTATAAATGTGTGTGCGTGTGTGCGTGTGCGTGTGTGTGTGTGTGTGTGTGTGTGTGTGTGTGTGTGTGTGTGTGTGTGTGTGTATGTGTCTCTCTCTCTCTCTCTCTGTGTGTGTGTGTGTGTGTGTGTGTGTGTGTGTGTGTGTGTGTGTGTGTGTGTGTGTGGGTGGGTGGGTGTGGGTGTGTGTGTGTGTTTTATTCAACGCCTCTATAACTTTAGTTTTAAATCACGTACGGATGTGATGACATACGGATCCGAAACGTGGTCTCTAACTGTGGGCCTCATAAATAAGCTCAAAATTACACAACGAGCGATGGAGCGGGCTATATTCGGTGTTTCTCTACGAGATCGAATCAGAAATGAGGAGATACGTAGAAGAACTAAGGTAACGGATATATCCCTACGAATTAGTAAGCTCAAGTGGCAGTGGGCAGGGCAAATAGCGCGAAGAACTGATGGCCGTTGGGGCAGAAAAGTTCTAGATTGGAGACTTCTTGCGATCCTATAACATTTAAAAGTACACAATACACCGGTTTCGACCTAATCAACGTTAAAAATCTAGCAAATCACATGTTCAGACTTAAACTGCTGAACTTTGTCTTAAGCAAATATAGTTTTACCCTCGGGATAGGACACAGGACAGTTTCACTCCCGAGCATAATTGAAAGAGTTGAAATTTCTGTAAATAATAGTATTTTAACATTATAATAAATTTACGGTTTATATGACTCAGTGCAGTGGAGCCGAAAACATTGCAAGCACCAAAGGTCCTCACATAGCGGAGTAATTACGGTGAAGTTTCTCTGCCGTTTCATGATTAAGGATATTCAGATTAGTATCGCAGAATTGTCCAATTCTGACGTGGAAATTGGATTTGCGATGCATAGTAGTAAACAATGCTTCTGCTTATTATCTGTCTTGCACTGCCAGTTTCCGTGTTTGTTTCTTTTGCATTTTTGGAAATATCCAATATTGATTGTTTGAAATTTTCCAGACCATCTAGTTTCTAGTAACATTAATTTCCCTAGCGATGAAACTATGTCATGATAAATAAGTAAGCAAGGAAGTGTGCTATCGACTTGTTTGCACGGTGGAATTGGACTAAGCGGCCGGCAAAGATTTGTAAAAAAACCGGCTAATTGCTAGTCGGACTCGCCCACTGAGGGTTCCGTGCCAACTTTAACTTATTATGGATCCACTTACTTCCAATTAGCCAAAATACCACAACATTCTGTTGTCATAACTTTGTTTTCGATAGTGTTTGTGTATAAAGAACAAAGTTATGTTTGCGAATGTTGAAAATGTGCTATATCTCAAAAACTACTAGCTCTATCTCGTTGAAACCAATTTTCTTTGAAAGTTTTTATAGTAATGTTTTTTTTTTTCAAAATTTACACTCGCTTAAACATATCTCTTTAGAAGAGTCTATCTCCCAAATGTTAAAATTTCAGAAAAAAATTTTTTTGTAACCTTATTGTTATTGGAATATACCATAGACACAGTCACAGGTTTAACCAAAAAAATCAAAAAAACCTCAAATGTCATTTTTTATTTATTTTTTGTATAGGAATCGTAAAGTGATTAACGGAATATACTTACCTACTACGTTCCATCTGTGTTATGCTAATAGTTTCAGAATAAAGTGACTGTGACATACGGACGGACAGACAGACAGATGAAACTATTTTTTAGGGTTCAGTTTTTGCCATTCGGTTTCGGAACCCTAAAAAAGATAGTATGGTATACAAAAAAAATAGTAGTAAAGACATAAAAATACCTTGTTTAATCTCTCAAGGCCTTTGTCGTCGCATGACAGATAGTTTTTTTTTCGCTGCCTTCCCAAACTTAGGCCACCCTCACACTGCCGACACAGCGTAAGATTGGTGGCACGTGCGTATCATTCGCTTATGATTAATCGTTGACAGCCTGTTTTGACACAACACGATGTATCACTCCTGAATGCTTACTTGTCGATACGTCGCGATCAATTAGCTTTGGTACTGTGTAAGCTGTTGGACAGGTGTTTGAGTGAGTCACTTTTTGGCAAATATAAAGTTTTCTGAGACATTTTGGTATTTGGCACTTTTTGTATATAGATTTTTAGTATAATTTCATTACTTCTGACTGGAGGTTACGAATAGTAGGTATTATTGATGGCATGCAGCCACTCAGTCAACAAGACGCAGAAAAGAAGACAGTTTTTCTCATCTTTAATCCTCCTCTTCTCATTCATATCATCGACATTTCAGGACGTTGATTATCCTGTATTTTTTCCTAAACTATCAAACAACCCATGTTGTTTTAGAAGTTTGTGACATAAAGACGAGTGTATACCCCAGTTTTCCCCATTATTAATGAAAACACTAACCCAAAAAAGCAAAACAAAAAGTACACCAGTACAATCCCGCCGGCCATATCAAGCAGACAGTTGATTTATAGTTCTGGCCCCATGACCGCACCCGCTATGGGATGGACACGGTGCAATATGGATGCTGTCCGACCATTAGTCATTGTTATTTTGCCATTGCAATAACGGAACGTCAACAGGGACATTGCAGTTCTTTCCGCCGTTTCGATGTTTGGGCATGAAAAGTGCACGTATCAGGTGTCAAATTCGTCTGTGATTTCAGTTGATCCACCGGCAATAACACAAGTCAAATAATAACAACAATGTTACTTTCACAATGTTCAGTACGTAAACATAGACTGTACTCTTATCATACAGTTTTTAAACTATACTAACCCTAATAAGAATTATAATCATCGTATGTACCACGTCATATTAATGTGTGTCTCTACCTTGTAAGCTGTAATCTTCAGTTTCGTTTCCTATCTCATTCGTTTCATTGTGGTACTTTATAAAATGTAAAATGATGACTTTTTAAATAAGTAGAGCTGGCTTGTTTAAATTTTTAAATTATTCTCAAAGTCAACGTCAAACTCATTTATGCAATTTAGGACACAAAATGCCACTTATGAACGTTAATTATTAATATCAATCAATTACGGCCCATATGGGGCTATTATAAGACACAGACTATCTGGCAAGTGCTGAGAAGAAACGCTGGAACAATCTCAGTCACCACTAGCTGCCACAAAAATAATACAAATCAGAATAAACAGGCAGGTACATCATTTTGGTGCAAGCTGGACTGTCCAATCATTCTCGTCATTAAGATAGTCTTGAATTTTATAATACCCCTTCGACATTAGGGTAGTTTTCACATGTAACTTAAATTTGTTGATAGGTAGCTCGATAACATTATGAGAAATTTGTTTCAATTTTCCAAGAATGCATTAATTGTTTTGGCTAACCTGAAGTTTGGCATGAAAAGTTTGTTTTAATTTGTTATAGTCAAAATAAGTCTCTGCATACTGGATCACAAATATATTAGTTGATTTACAGGAGCAATAGGTATGGGTGCATGCGGCAGGACTGATGCAATACAACCGTCCGACTAGCGAGATTTGTCTGTTTGTCACTGCTACGCAGCTTCAATGGCTGGGAAAGGCCTTTTGATATTGCCGTCTGTTTAAATGATGTAGACATTGATGATGTTAGTTACTCGGTAAGAGTAGAAACAGGAGAGGTCAAAAATGCTCACATTAGAAGTGACGTCTTAAACAAGCATCTACGAAATAGCACGATAGATGTCATTTATAGTGTACAAAGTTCAGGCTTCGAAAGGCACGTTGAGCTGTTAAGGCGAGCTAATACAAGTTAAAATTATTTTTCATTTCTCCATTTCTGAAAACTGAACTTTAACATGAAGATAGACGAGTGCAAATAGGTTTTTCATTTCTAGGGTGGAAAGTAATTTAGTTTTAATTGCTACGATCAGACATGAAGTCAAGGATAATTCAGTCACATTTTATTATTAAAATTAGTGGTTTCCGCGACTTCGTCCGCGCGTTTTGAGTTTGCTCCCTACTCTCCCGTTGCAGCATGATGCTTACAGCCTAAAACCTTCCCCGATAAAAAAGCTATCCAACACAGTTTTTTTTTTTAAATCAGTACATTAGTTCTTGAGATTAGCGCGTGCAAACAAACAAATTCTTCAGCTTTATAATAATAACACAGATAAAAGAGCTTTCCAAAACGTTAGTCGTAGTATATATATATATAAAACATCGAACAACCAGTTTATTATGATTGTAGAATTAAAAAATATACAATTATTGGTCTAATTTTAACAACAAAAAAATAACAATAAAAATATATGATACAAAATCGAATATGCAATTTGACATAACCTGTGGTAGTTTTCGTGACAGAAAAAAAGATTGCGTTCTTTCACTATTTTTATTGTCTTTGAGAAAATTTGTATTTGTTTTTGTACGAGTAACTATAATCAACAAGACTTTTACCATGTAAGGGCGATAACTTTCACTATCATTCCTTAATAACACAATTAGACTCAAGTCATGAGACGACCAATAGAGTGGTTGAATGGTGGAGTCATGGAGGCTGTATAACGAAGTGTTTCACATAATTTCTATCTTTACCTATATTTTACTCAAAAGTACAATCATTACTATAATTTAAATATTCAATTCCTTTTCTTTCAGAGAAAAACTTAGAAATTCCTTTAAAATTACTTCAATCACATATAAACAAATAGACGACCACAAACAACACTAGACAATCACAAAGCCATAATATTCACAGGACTCAGACCTTATAAATAATCTAAGCTAACTAAGTAATTAGGGTCATATTTAGTAATACTGGATGATTTTCTTAAGAATAGACGTAAGGGTTAGACATGGAGATAGATAGATAGATTAGGAGATAGGGGAGGGGTACCACCACAGTGTCTTTTCAATTTCATTTTAAAAACAAAACTCAATCATGTTCTCCTGTACATAGCATTGACAAGGAATAGAGCCCACAAAACCGAATACCGTCAGAACAATGGCACGTAAATGAACCCGTGACTGCAGCAACCTCAGTGAACAGTCGTCTCCGACAGCCGCCATAAACCTATCAGACGGCAAGTCATACGTAAACGCACGGATATACGGCTCTGAGGCATGCTGCAAGCGAAAAGCTTTTCTTATTCAATGATAAGATCCTGATGGTACTTACTATAGTTTAGAAAAAACTCCACAATCAAGATTAAAAACAAGCTTTAATAGTAGCTTAGTAATCACGAAAGCCATAGTTGCTGCTATTGAAAATAACCTATCAACTAACCTAATAACCCATATGGGCCATAATTAATTGATATAAATGCTTCAACACCCGAGCTGTTGCAGGCAACCGCATAGAATTTGCATTGTGTCTTGTTCACATACGCTTGAGGGATTAATTAATAATTGACGTACATAAGTGGAATTTTGTGTCCTAAATTGAATAAAGGGTTTTTGACTTTGACTTTGACTTAACACATCGTTCTTTAGCCCATTTTATAGGATGTGTTGGTAATACACCGTAAAATTTTTGTAGTTGTTTTCCCGCAGCTTGACATTTTAACTTTAGTAGTACTATCGAATTATGCATACGAGTAATTTTTTTTTTCTCAACTCAAAAAACTAACAATCATCAACCCGAAATAAATACTTTACTACCTTATTAAGTAATGAATTATCATTAAGAAAATAATCTTGATATTTTTTTATGTTCGTGTTAAGTTGTTTAGTTAAGGATAGATAAATGTATTTACGACATATTTTATGATTTGAAAAAGAAAAGCTTCACAAATGTATTGTACTACTGATATAGAATAATTTTACTGCGGGAAATTAACCACTGAAATTCCATCGTGTTTAATAAAACGGTAGCCAAGCTACTGAAGCACATTAAAATAAGGTTATTTGGTCATTTTTTTAATATGATTATAATTTTTCCTAACCAACTTGAATACCTTTTTAAGTACAAATTTGACTTGTATTTGTGCTTGTCACTGTATCAATTATTGGTAGTCCTAATGAAATTGATATTAGATGATATTGTTTGTTCTAAACAAAAATTACTAACACTTAAGTTAAAACCAAGTGCCCATACTTTAAATGTGTGTTAAAGGCAAGCAACCTTATTCATAATAACCTAAACAGTCTTACAAACCTATTTTAGCTATTACACTGTTTTGTCACTTTCTGTCAAATGATGACAGCGCCAAGAAAGAGCGAGACAAAACAGTGTAATACTTAAAACAGGTTTATTATACTGTTTAAGTTATTATGAATAAGGGGTAGTTCTTTACTCAAGACACGTTGTTTTCCTGTAAATTTGTTTACTGACTGTTTCACACTTGTTCTGTGACCTTAAATAAATTAAAAAAAATACAAACATAGAAGCACTAAATCAATATCCTGCCAAAAACAAAATGAGTCAATTAGGGCTATAAGAGGTGAAGTACCAAAGATGTTTTTGACTTTATATATTAAGATACGAGTATTTGTCCAAGTATTGATTCTCTCTAAGTGGATTGTAACAAAATCGCTTTTACCTTATAACTGAGGCGGCACGCACAGGGTCAACATAGCGTAAGATTAGTCGCACGTGTGCCGCTTATTCGCTCTTAGTTGTGTTTTGTTCAGCTACTCGTAAATCTCCGATTTCATTTTATTATTATTTTGATTCTTTGCTGGACTCTAATGGTCGAAGAAGAACTAAATAGCCAATGTATCGACGTTTTACTGATATAAAAGTATTTTGATTATCTATGATATAACATGTTTAGTGAAAATTTTAAAGATAGTTATGTATAAACTTGCAAGATCACACAAACGCTGTAAACCTTTTGAAAAGAGGCATTATAAAGTTCTATGTAATTAAAAAAACACTTTGAGTAATACTCCAAGTATTACTTAAAACCAAACCTAGCTACTGTGTCCACATCTTAATTATATTACTTATATTATAAAAGCGAAAGTTTTAGCGTGGATGTATGTTTGCTACTTTTTCAAGCAAAAACTACTGAATGGATTTCGATGTAACTTAACAATAATATAGTTCATGAACTGGAATAGCACTAGGCTATAATTTATTATGTTTTTTTATGATATACCTACAATATTACGGAGGTTTAACTGCCAGACAATGCTTGTACCATTATAAATTATCTAAAGCACTAAAGTCGTTATATAGATAAAAATATATACGCAAGTGAAGCCGTGGGGAGCCGCAAATCATCAATAATACTATTATTTTGAATAATAATGTCATCCTTCCTTCCACGGCCCTTCAAATCAAACTCTTATTACGCATTTTCTTCAACCAGTGCCGACGGAGAGTACGTGGTCACTACTATGACGAAGGCAGTTCTTCATAACACCGGAAAAGTGTTGTGGACTCCGCCAGCTATCTTCAAGTCTTCGTGCGAGATCGACGTCAGATACTTTCCTTTTGATCAACAGACTTGCTTCTTGAAGTTTGGCTCTTGGAGCTATGATGGAGACCAGGTAAGGATATCTTTGAAATTATCTTCTCTAAATAGTGTGACAACAGACCGCTTTCAACCGCTCAGTGTAAATCGCTGTCATACCAATATCAACACTTTTTCACAAAGAAACATGATAAAAAAAGATTCAAAGTACTTCGTATTGGCACTGGGCAGATCGCAAAGGGATGGAGATCGAGACTAAAAACCAATTCAATTTGTCACTGTGATATTTACAAGTGATATGGGTCTTAAAAGTCCTTTGTGAGAAACCTCCGTTTGTCACATATGTTCCCAAAATGATGTACGAGCAGAGACCCAACTTTAAAAGACAATGAACGTATCACCACTGCCAGCTAACTCGCTCACTCTTTTAGATTTATTGGCATGTATGAAAGAGACGGGTAGAGCAGATTTATGGAATATGTCCCATTACAGGGTAGAGCCTCAGAAACAAATCACTCAGAGAATGGGACCAATTAATCTTTCAATATTGTTCGTTGGTAAGAATAGGTAATTTATTAGATTCGTACTGAATGTGACAAAAATGACTATTATGAATGAGACTATTTTTCTTTTAAAGAAATGTAGATATTTTCTTCTTGGATTCTACGTAAATGAAGTTTTTGTATTAAGATAATAATAAATAAAATATTGAGTTTTCTCCATAAATAAAAAAATCGGAAATAAACAGATTAAAAAATATATATTATATTTAACTGTCTAGTAAAATGAATAGAATTCTGCACAAAATTACAGTAGCGGAATACAATTACGTTACGTTAATACACATCACATTAAACTGTCTTTAAAATTTGTGTGCCAAACATGAATTTCAATATCAAACAATACACGTAAACATCTATTATAAATTAGATTCAAACTTTGTCAAACAAAAACAAAAGCTTAAGAAATCTTACGCCATCAAAAGGCTATTAGATTTCACGTGCTCCAAAGAAAATAACGTAGACAATAAACACGTCATCCAGAGAATTTATTAACGCGTCAAACGACAAAGACACTGGTAGTCCTCTCAATTAATTTAGCAGTAAACTTCATTACGTGTGTACTAAAACCGGCATACGGGAGATGCTTTATATTAGATTGTTTTTATGTAATCTTATGTGTGCTCATTTCGTAGTGTATTTGTAATGACGCTCTTACGTTTTTCTGTTTGATTCAATCTAGGGCAATTAAAGATAATTCAATTAAATTATTAACATAACATGTGGTTATAGTTCTTTGGTTAATTGGAGTTATTATTTAAGAAGAGTAATTTTAAGTCTACACCGAATCGCATTGTTGTATGCTCTCATGCGTTGATAAGTAACTACCTTATTAAAGGAATAAGTGAGCTATGGCAATTGGTTATACGACAAAACAGTCTAAGAATCAAATTAGTCTACTAACTCACGAAATTTAGCACACGTGTTTGAAAGCCTTAGTAAATTATCATATCCAAATATTAAATCAAATTCCAACTCCGAATTGATTACCTCTTTTTTGAAGTTGGTAAAAATCAAAACATTTTTTTCTTGGCAAACAGTCTTAATGTAACTAGCTGTTGGTATCGAAATAATTTAATAAGTTCGCTCCATTTAAAGATGAGTGGACCGTTATTTTAATTCGTCTATAAAACATAGAAGCACGGCTGTGTGAGTGGAAGACATGGAAAATTCTGAAAATAACAAAAGCCTCATAGAGTCCCGTATATTCCTTTTTAGCTAACTATATTCTTTTAACTTTTATTCTCACAGATCGATTTGAAGCACATTAACCAGAAGAAAGGTGACATGGTGGAGGTAGGCATCGACCTTCGGGAGTACTATCCTTCGGTGGAGTGGGATATCCTCGGAGTACCAGCGGAGAGGCATGAGAGATACTATCCATGTTGCCAGGAGCCTTACCCAGGTTTGTTTAGATGTAGTCGACGATTTTTGTAACCTTGTCTAGCTGATAAGGTTACATAATTTGACCAAAATTTCAAAAATTAGATAATACCTTAACTTAGTAAATGTATTGATAAAACATATTGATATTTTTAATTATATTTAACATTTACCTGATTTGATCATGATTTAAAAAGGCATTTTGAATGGGTCTAAAAACGGTCAAAGGTCATGGTCACGGGTCATGGCGTATTAAATGACGTCACAGCGTAAGTTCGAAAGTCTTTTTGATACGAAAATACTGCGAAGAGTTGTCTATGACACCAAAAAAAGTCCGCCATCGTGCATGGCGTGACGTTACATCCTCTGATAGGCGTATAAGATCACGCATTACCAAACCTGATTATCCTCATTTAATTAATTCGTCTTATGAAACCTATCTTCAGACCATGATTAATCACTAGGTACTAACAACATGTGATTCGTTTTTAGTGGATACTAGCCTATTATATAGAGTCAACGTCAAAGTGATAAAATAAAGCGGTCAAAATCTATACTAATATTATAAAGCTGAAGAATATTTTTGTTTGTTTCAGCGCGCTAATCTCAAGCACTACTGTACCGATTTTAAAAAATATTTTGTGATATAATTAATGGAATCAGGCGTTACTTTGCGAAAATGCATTATTATCCCTCCCATTACGCTGCGATACTTCATATCAGAGCGCTTACCACGAAAAACTAAATCCGGGACTACGATCATCATTTTGTGGATCCCCACGAGGTTTCGGACCGCGGGACGAATCGTCCGAGTGCTGTTTCACAATAGAGTTATTATACTATTTGCGACGTAGCATGGTGCGGGTGACACTTGCACTAACGTTTCATTTCGCTCTTGAAAGTTGTCACGATTTAGAAATTATGATTTAGTTTTTTAGCTGTACCACATTCGTAAAATATGAAATCATTAATAATTGTAGAATATTTAATTAAACCCAACCAGATAGTTCTAGTCTACAAATAGAAGGTAATTGAAAGAAAAAAATAAACTTTAAAAAAAAGTAAAAACCGACTTCAAAACCAAAATGCACTAAAAAGTCTTAAACAAACTCTTCACCATTGAAAGGAAAGGAATCCGTTTTAGGCAAACAATTTCTTTTTGGAGTCGGTGCTGTGATAGTTGATGCTTGATGGTCAAAGTGATGGCACCGACTCCAAAAAGAAATTGTTTGCCTAAAACGGATCCCTTTCCTTTCAATGGTGAAGAGTTTATTTAAGACTTTTTAGTGCATTTTGGTTTTGAAGTTGGTTTTTACTTTTTTTTTAAGTTTATTTTATTTCTTTATTTTTAGTGATTACATAAGAGGGGGGGGGGGGGGGGAAGTTGCACCTTATGATTCTATTTTTAAAGAAGCTATAAATTACCTATCATAAGTTTCGTCATTATAATTACTGAACTCCTAGGCGTTAAGAAGTTCCACCATCAGCTCAGCCCCACAAGATGTTGACTATCAGACGTAACAACACGTCAACATTAAGATTCTAGTAAAACTAACACTATACGTGCCTTTAAAATTTGAGGGTTTCCCTCGAATACACCAAGATCCCATCATCAGATCCCAAAATGGAGGAATCCCAACTAGAAGGTATACCCTCTAAGTAGGTGAAAAAATTTTTCGATTCGGTCGACAAACGACTGAGATATGAGGTAACATACATACAAAAAAAAAATAATGATAAAAAAAACATACAGTCGAATTGATAACCTCCTCCTTTTTTGAAGTCGGTTAAAAATATGAAAAATGTTATGCATGTAACGTAACGCGTATTGCGTGTTTAGTGTTGGGATGCAGTGCTGTGCTAAATAATCGATATTTTAAAATAATAAAAAAACGTATGTTGTCTGTAGTCCATTTATTATTGTTCAAAACTTTATTTATATTAATGATACAATAGAACATTAAGGTAAGATTGCTTGAAAGTATTAGAAAAAATAAGGTTTTATTCGTCTATACTCATATCAGAGTCAGGAACATCTGAATTTATAACTATAAACTTTGACAAACAACACAACAAACTATAACAAATTAACCAACAGAAATACGAAAATACTAGCACTCGTACTGACAGATTTCCACGAGTAATCAAAATGGCCGCCTTCGCCATAATGTTGTCACGAAAAAAACCCTAAACCAGATTTAAATAATTTTGTAATATAATCACAAAGACATGTCCATAAAATATTTATATTGTTATGTTTATACATGTAGTTACACTGTACAACTGAATAACACACTGATTTTCATTACAATATTAAAGAGAACTAAATTTATGGTGCAAGTAAATATCTTCAGGTACCTATAAATAGGATTGCATAAAGACCATCCCTAGTCATGGGGCACTGACAGATGTCAACGTCACATAGACAACTGTCACCCGCACCATGCTACATCGCAAATAGTATAGCACCACAATGGTCGATGAAATGGGTTGATACAAAAAATATTTTTGGCGATATTGTGGTGGTGGTGTGAACGTCCTCATGCTGAAACAGCACTTCAGCGATTTGCACCGAGGTCAGAGAACCCATGCGATGCAAAATACTTCAATGCCCAGCACTTTTAGAATGCAATCATTACTACTAAACGCTTCGGATCTGCAAAACTATAACCGTATTAATGATATTTGTATTTCTTAGTAGGCCCCAAGGCCACAACACTGGCGGGCTAATCTCTATTTGGGATGTTAATCATATCGTAAGTAATATTTCACAAATACGCAAACATTTAACGACAACAGGTTAGTTGTTAAATGTGAGTACTACTGTTTATAGGGTTAAAAGTTGATATAATTCACTTCAGTATCAATCAATTAATACTTATGAAAAAAACATTATTATCAATGCTCCCTAACTCATTTGAGGTAACGATACACAAGACTGTAGCTGGCACACTTTCATGCCAGCTACTTGCACGTGCCATCTACTTGTATGTGTAGGGAGACACTTACTGGCATTAAATGTGAGGAAGGGCACGCGGGGAGCTCCAAATCATCATCTTTTATAATGCGCACAGCCAAAGAGTGGAACTCTTTGCCTGCATCGGTGTTTCCAAGAGAATATAACCCGAAAACTTTTAAAAACAGAGTGAACAGGCTTCTTCTGGGTGAGCTCGCTCCATCGTCGACTCTGTTTAAGCCCAATTAGGTGTAGGCTAGAGTCAAGAGCAAACCCACCTCGAATAAAAAAAAACTGGTGCATTTAAAAAAAAAGTATTACTATATGAAAAACATTAGTATGCATATGTGCATGAAAGTACATAAATTGCTAAACTAGCACATGCCAGTAACTGGCATGCAAGCTACTGGTACATTTTACAGGCATGTGTATCGCAGCCTTTACTGCCGCCCACTCGTACCCAGTGTGTAGTAGCGTCATTTTGCTGACGTCTTTTTATATAAAGCACCAGCACGCTGTTTGTCGACAAGCCGGACGGATCCAATTGTATATGTCTTTTTTATTAATAAGAATGGTGCAAATATCTTTAACTATTAAAAAAACACATTTCTACATCCCTTTTGCAAATCAACGCCAAAGCACACTAGCGCAACAGCTATAAAATGAAAACTAAACGTAACGTTAACGTAAAAACGTTAACTCTTTTGTCCCCCCGTCACGCGGCGATACTTCACGCCACGCCACAACACTCCGTGGCTAATCTCCACTTAGGCTGTAAATTACATCGTGGCTCGACGACGCCGCTTATCTATGTTAAATTACTGCGTTTTACTGCGGTCTTGTACAGGTTAAGCGGTTGTTTTGCTTGGCTCAAGAATAGGCGTGTTCGGAATACTGATCAGCGATAATGGAGATACGGCTGTTTGATTATGTTGCTTGATTTAGGGATTAGAATCGTGTGGGTGGTTAATTATTTCAAAATGTAATGCGAGGTTAGACTTCTCGCTTTTTGAGCTGCCCTGTTATTTTGAAGATAATGCTCGTCAAAAGAGTGTTACATGAGCAGTTTAAAAGCCAACACCAAAACTCACGGTAGAGGAGGATGACACTTAAAATTTTCTGATGTTGCGTATATACCTTGATCCTGAGGTGATACATTACTCTTGGCATTTAATTCAGATCATTAAATTAATGTTTATTTATAATAAACACTTTTACGAATTTCAATTTCTTTAAAAAAAATTAATTTCATATCAACTAAAAGCTTAGATGAAATTTATCTAATATGAATTGTTCTTTACCTGAGCTGGCAACGTCGCTGTTTTTTTTTTAATATACAAGTTTAACGTCCTCGGCTGTACGCCATACAGACAATTCTTCATTATAGTATTTTCATTTTTCAATACTTAAAACTAAAACTAACACTAAACTAGCCTAACTTAACCTAACTCATTGAAATGCGAGGTGGTCCGCATTCCAATGCTCAAAAAGGAAGCTAAGCGGAACAGCGATCCGGGTAAGACGACGCGATTAGAGCACGCTTCACCATAATTCTCACTTTAACTTCATTGTTTTCTTCAAAAGCACGAATTATCATGACAATTCCACCGCACAATCACAATAATTGACCCGAAAATAACAATTTCTAAAATGAAGAAATATGGTCCGTCCTTCCCTTTTCGTTTCCCGCGCAAAAACACGGCAACGTCGCTGTTAACGTCATTGACATTGTTTTTTTTTTTTAATTTTGACTTTTGAAACTATGACATAATGACTTTTGACAAAGAGTTCAATTCAGAAATTCAGTTTGATAGTGTTGCACTAGGTGGCAACGTCTCATAGATAAAGACTTTCTTACTGCACAATATTATTATTACTTTTTAAATTAATTGGTAATAACTTAAAAACTATGCTATTTACACTACTGTTTCACAAGAGCTATAGAAGTTTTATTTAAAGTGTATATCCTCAAGAAGACGGTGTATACGAGTAGTTATGAAATGATTGTAATGCTTTAGGTACCAAATAAAAACATAGAAGAACTTTGATGATTATTAGTGCAAAAAATAAATTTCTGTTATCTCTCTGATTCTTGTTAGAATTAACAAATGTAAAGGAACAATTGAACAGGAGAAAAACCACAATTAACACAAAAACCAGCATCAAAAGGATATTCGGTTTATTCGTATGAAGTGTCACCTTGTTAGTGTTAGACGGATAATCGATTGTGGCATTATGTACTATGATAGACAACACTAGGACTTATGGACAGCACTAGACCTGTCAGATAGATAGATGGTGTTTGAGATTAATTGGATTGTTGTGGAATTGTCCCGCGTAATTTTACTTGCTTCATTGATTATTGTATAATTAGTAACTTTGTTATGAAATAAAAATATTCTTCAACACACCGAGTTTATCTCTATTATATCAGAAGTGAAATGTGAACATCAAGCCCACTCGTGGATTTTCACAATAAAGTTCACGTCACGTTGCAAATGCAATCTACCGGCTACCGGCAAGCAAATGTTTCTTACAAGACGAAAACCTTATTTAATATCAGGAAATCAAAGGAAGTTACTCCAATTCCAAAGTCAAAACACAAGGATAAGTAAGACATGGAAACAGTAAGACAGAAATGATTTATTCGAATATAATCATCAAATTCAACCTAGAACTCGTGTGTAGTCTTCAGGATCTCATAAAACTCTAATGCACCTTTAGTCGAGCTTATCGCAATGTAAAGACAAATGAAATCTATCCTGTGTGCTACTTGGGAAGTCATAAACATGCACTTGTTAAGGAATTATGTCGTCTGCAAGCATATAAAAACATGCAAAATTAATCAGCAATTGAGTTGAATAGCAATATTTTACCTGATACCAAGTTAAGTATACTGGGCTTTACTATTTTCTTAGTTGATTTCTAATGTGTGACAAGTTCATTATTTCTAACATGACTACCATGTTTGAGGTGTAATAATCAGTTGTGACAAATGAACCCTATATGGGGAGAGTAAGGTCTACCAGGTTGAGTGTAAGATTATCATTTAAACTGAGCTCTAACATTATTCCAGTTAGAATAATGTGCTAAAGAGGTGGTGAGAGCATGTCATCCTTAGCCGTTGAAAATTGCTATTGAAATTGTTGTATTACACCAAAAGTATGATGCATTTACCTTATAAGTCATTCAAGCATAAATGAATGGGTTAATCATAACATAACATAACATACTGCCAGAGAAATAACTTCATAAACCTTTAAAATTAATGCTGAGTAACAGCAAAGTTATAATAGCATCTTTAAAATGTTAGCAATTTCTTGAAAAATCTATAATATTATATTGTTGGTGTCACAAAGTAATGGGAATGCTAAAATTAGATATTGACTATTGGTAACATTTCTTGACAATGCTTATAATATTTTGTTATGCTGCACTAAGAGGTATGCAGTAGAATGTCATACTGTGATCGGTTTCATTAGATCAGGGCCTTTGAGGATAGTGGAAATCTTGAAATGTTTTGCAATAATGTTATATTTCAGGATAACTTTATAACTAACTTTAGTTTGATTTGGATACCTAAGGCTATACCTTAAGGTTTCAGATGAAAATAATAAAAGAATGTTAATACTGAATGTCATTCAATCACTGAGTAGAATTATTCGGTAAAGTAAGAAATTCAAATCAAATCTTTCAAGTCAAATCAATCAAATTGTGGTATGATGTAAAATTACTAATATTACAATTTACTTTAAAGTTCTGGTAGATAGTTTTCCAATGATGTAATTATTGCATTTAACAAATGGAGATGTGCAATTGATGTTCAAGTAAAAAAATAAAACTATTCACATCTGTTTCTATAATTTCATAATTGTTTTAGTTATGTCTAGTTCTGAAAACAAAGAGGCATGTTCTAACCCAACTTTATAAGTTTTAGCTGTGCATGAAAATGTGAATGCCAACTAACTGCCTTGTGAAATGCATCTCCAAAGTGCATAGGAGATAAAATGGCACATTTGAAAAATCTGGAGTGAATTATTAAAGGATAAAATAATACCAATGATCAAAGATGGAGGTAAAAAGTAAAGAGCTGTGTTTAGGTGAGTTAATTACTGCAAAATATTACTCTAGTATTTCAGCATAACAAAATTCATCTCAGTGATCTTATGGATCATATCAAGTTCATGTTTCCTATTTGTGAGGGAAAAATAAATTAATATTGAACTTAATTATATTAAAATAAAGAAATTCATCTCATGGCACTTAGGTGATTGAGGTTAGGTAACAAATTAACTTCAGTATAAAGTATGGTCATGATGGTAATTTATCAATGGTTAGTATTGTTGTATATCTGATCCTGATTCACTGTGAATTGGTTGAATTTGTTGCCGCTCGGGGCTCCCAGGCCGCTCGGGGCTCACTCGCTGCTCGAGATCTGTCGCCGCTCGGGGCTCACTGGCCGCTCGGGGCTCACTCACTGCTAGAGCTCTGTCGCCGCTCGGGGCTCACTGGCTGCTCGGGGCTCACTCGCTGCTCGAGCTCTGTCGCCGCTCGGGGCTCACTGGCCGCTCGGGGCTTACTCGCTGCTTGAGCTCTGTCGCCGCTCGGGGCTCACTTGCCGCACGGGGCTCACTCTCGCCGCACGGGGCTGACTTGACGCACAATGCTGACTTGACGCACGGTGCTCATTTGCCGCACGGGGCTCACTTGCCGCACGGGGCTCACTCTCGCCGCACGGGGCTGACTTGACGCACAATGCTTATTTGCCGCACGGGGCTCACTTGCCGCACGTGGCTCATTTGCCGCACGGGGCTCACTTGCCGCACGGGGCTCACTGGCCGCACGAGGCTCCGTCGCCGAGAGGAGCTCATTGCCGAAGGCTCTGGTTGCCGAACGACGCCAACTGCCGAAGGGAGTGTGCTGCCGATTGACTGCGCGAAAAGACGTTATTGGGGAAGACACCAGGGTATCCTTCGAGGACGAAGGGTTTTTCAGGATGGCCGAACTGTTAGACGGATAATCGATTGTGGCATTATGTACTATGATAGACAACACTAGGACTTATGGACAGCACTAGACCTGTCAGATAGATGGTGTTTGAGATTAATTGGATTGTTGTGGAATTGTCCCGCGTAATTTTACTTGCTTCATTGATTATTGTATAATTAGTAACTTTGTTATGAAATAAAAATATTCTTCAACACACCGAGTTTATCTCTATTATTAGTATTTAACACAAAAAAACTTTCGAAAAAGCTCTCGTATCCCGACATTAAACACATTGAGGCCACATTTCAGCGCGTATAGTAACAACCGCACATTTCACGTTTAGATAAACGCGTAATGAGACCCATTTCATTCGCAGGGTTGTCACGGCTTTATAAAATTACTTTCTGATTTTAACGTCAGGTGAAATTAGCAATTTTACAAATATTGTAGTGAGTGGGAACAACCAATCTGTCGGTTGTTGTGACAAGTTTCTACTTATACCTTAAATCTCGAGAGAAATTTCTATTCATATCACTATAAAAACTGTTTTAATGAACTGAAAAAAAAAGTAATCGATCTTGCTTTATATGGCCGAGGTATCTAATGCCTTACCACTTCCAAACAAAAATCGCTTTCACACACGCCTACATCAAAAATGGTCTGTTCAAATAAAAGTTGTCACGAAGATATATAAATTAATAAATAATAATAATAAATATCCTTTGGACATTCCCACACATCTAGCCCCAAAGTAGGCTACTCAAAGCTTGTGTTATGGGTGCCAGACAACGGATATAATACTTAAATACTTTTTTTTGTAAATACATACATGATATACATAGAAAACACCCAGACCAATACAAACAGACATGTTCATGCATACAAATGTTTGTATTGTGCGGGGGTCGAACCCGCACCCGCTGCGTAGTAGGCGATTTCTCGACCACTACACCAGACGGGTCGTCTAATTCGAATTCTTGAAACTGTTACAATAATAATGGTCTAAAGTCACTAATAACATTCAATTTAAGCTTAAAAATATAGATACAAGTTTTTTATGTTATTTTATGTAAATAATTAAAGATGTAGCAATGACATTTAAAACATTTCACTCAATATCTTATATTTGACAGCCCTGTTCATTTGTGCTGGACGGCTCTCGTGAGATTTTCAACTTTTTCGCTGACTCTACCCACATATTTACGGTTATTACTTCAACGCGGCCGCCCGATTAATTTTTGTTGAGGCTGCTGACGGCATACGCCGGTTTGAAGACCTTGGACAAAACCATTGTATTCAGTCATGGAGTTAAAGTTAAAAGTAAGCGGTTTGAATTAAGAAACAGAGGTCTGTGTCTTCATGATTGAGAGAGAAACCACTAAAGCTATACGTATTAATGAAATAGATGCCTACTAGCGAGGATGTAAACTTTTAAAAACTTAAACACACACTGCGTGTAATGCCCCTTTCACACTGTGAATTTTAGCATTGATGCAGTCACGATTTTTTTTGAACGTGCGTCACCAACGCTACTCCAGCAACGATCAGATTTTAGCATCGATGTTAACGCGCATTGTCAAATGCCAATACAAAGATATAGTCATCAATAGTCAGCTTCTGTTCTCGTATGTATCTCGACTACATCGACGCTAAAAGTAGCGTGAGTGTGTAAAGGCGAACCCTTTGCGACTGCATCGATGCTGCATCGCGACTGTATTGCTGCTAAAAGTAACCGCCCAACTAGCACACAAGCAGCTTTCACCGCCATTATAGAGCTTCTTAGCAATACAATGGCCGTTGAAAAGCTTAAACCAACTCCTCAGCCTGTATAGCAACGTATTCTAATGCTATTATACAGGTAGGCGATACAGTGGCCATACAATCGTAATCATTTACACTAAAGCAGTTACAATGGTATCTTGTTCCGTCATTCTACAGGTGATAGAGGTATAGTAGCGTTGTGAACACTCCTTTACCACTAGTAGAGCTATAAATGATTTTTTGGAAGGTATGAGTGTTTGAAAGGCGCTATAGGATGCTACTTAATCACTTTGAGTGGAAAAGGGAGTCTCTATAGATTCTCAAGGTCTATTATAGTGTTTATCACCACTCTTGTAGCGTCATTACCTACACTAGAGTTAAAGTTACTCTGTAGTAGCGCTAAAGGCGCTATATTTGAGGAAATGAACTCTTTCGTAGCGCTAAGCGCGCTATAGTAGTGGTTTTAATTACTTGAGACGATGAGTAATACGTTTATAGCGTTGCTGTAGCGCTTTAAGTGGGACAGGAGCGGTTTCAAATGCTTTGAAAAACGTAAACGTTGTCGTCCATTTTGAGTTATCCCGAATAATATGACAACTATTTTCAACAATAACAATAACAACGCCCACATTGATATCGAGTTATTACAACTACTCTATGGTTTAGTTTCGATATTATTTATTCATAAATGACTTAAACATCTATTGGGAAGTCTTAATAAGTGGTTTTAATAAACTATAAAAACTATGTCACCAATATTATAAAAGTATTATAACACTAAAAACGTATTATCTTGTGGGCACGTTAAAATCTAAGCGAAAATACATGTATATATTCACAGTAAACTGATACTCGCAATAAATATGTCACAGTAATAATATATTCAAACTTTCCTTTTGAGTTTTATGTATTTGAAAAACTTCTGACAGACAACACCTTGTTTCATTTGCACTGATTTAAAATCAAAACTATTATTTTTACATAAGTATTAAGTTTTTAGTCACACAATCGCGATCAAATACGACAAGAGCTGCAGTATAGCGCTACAAAACATAATTTTACTCTTGCAGCGTTCGCTACACCTTTTTAAGCGTCATTGTATATCCGTTAGCGTACACAACCACTCTTATAGCGTCATTGTACAAACATTAACGTACATCACCACTCTTGTAGCGTCATTATACGGCGGTTCTAACTCTTATTTCGCTGGTATAGCGCGATTGTAGAGCTGATACCGTAATAAAAAGTGCCTATTTTAGGGTTAGAGTAGCGCTATAGCAGTTTATACGGCTGCTGTATGGCTTATCTATACAGCTAATGCCGTAATCGACAACCTCTTAACGGCCACTGTAGAGCTTCTTATAGCGCTTGTGTGCTATGTAGGTACATTCTTAATTATTAATAAGCAAAGAAGTAATCATGACCGGAATTCCCGAAATCCCAGACTTTATCTAAAACTAAGCCTGATATTTGAATAAAACCGAAAGATGTTTAATTAGTTTGCTTTCAAAGCTTTCTCAAAACTGAGTTTACGGCTGTTGGAAAATAAATTGTTTTTGCGAGTTCTGTAAATCTGACAAAAGCATCGTTTAGCTGCAAATAATGATATTATGAATACAAGGAGTCACTGGAAAAGTTTAAAGGTAGCTGATTTTATCGTTTAATTCTTATTTGTCTACTTTTTATCATATAGTTTTTATAAATAAAAGAGAAAATGTATTTGAGTCTAAACAAATTTAAGTATGTTCGTTGAATATCCATTTAGTATAGAAACTAATACGCTTACATGATACATTTTAGATACTTAAGTAACTGGACTAAGCTAGTGTGCTTTAATGCTTCAACACCCGAGCGGTTGCAGGCAACCGTATAACAATAGAATTTGCATTGTGTCTCGTTCACATACGCTTGAGGGATTAAACACGCATATGCCTGGCAGAGGTATGAGTTTCTAGCTTCATTTCCTCCTAAGCTATCGGTCGCGTACGTCAATCGAAAATACGAATAATAGCGAATATTTACAATATACCTAAAAACCGTCAGCGTCGTCGTGGTGGGTGCCATAAAATATTGCGTTTATAAGTAGGTCTGATATTAAAATAAAAAACCATTCCATTGCGTTCCCTAAATACTATGGCTACCACTAAAGCAAAACCATGTACCACTATAAGATTTGCAACACCAACGAAAGATTCATCGATAACTTTAATTAACAGCTAGCAAACTCGTTAACTCGTCTTAAATACTAAGCATTACTCATAGTTAAGAGCGAATAAAACTATCTCTAAAGCAATCGCGCGAAGTGGCGGGTAACCGTTGTCGTAATTACAGTCAGAAGTTTCTCCTGGATGAGATTTACCTGTTTTAAATTAGTCCTCGTTCTGAGGAATGTTGGGCAGTTGGGTGGACAAATATTTAAACTATTGGCTATAAAGCATATTAAACTTCTTCTGTTAATAGACGTACATTTAGCTTCGACCACAATATAATCACTTAATGTGAGCTCGTGGTCAAATGCCAACTTTTTTATTACTAGCGGTCCCACACAACTCCGTCTGTGCGTTTTGAGTTTGCCCTCCCCTCCCGTTGCAGCGTTTTATAGCCTATAACCTTCCTCAATAAAAAAAGATATCCAAACCAAAAATATTTTTTTAAATCGGTCTAATTGTTCCTGAGTTTGACGCATTCAAACAAACAAACTCTTCAGCTTTGAAATATTAGTATTAATAAGAAAAAAAAACCTAGGTAGTTTGAGAAACATAGAATAAGTACTCCGATTTTCAAAATAAATTTATAACGTTATTATTGATAGATTTCCAACAAATTTACTTTTAAATTGCTTATTAAAGTCAGATAATTGACTGAACTTGAATGCAATGCTTTTGCTCCAGCATGTATGTAAAACCCATCTGTCAGTTACTGCCCACACACCCTATCTCCGATATTTACAAGTTATCACTTTAATTTCTTTTCACAATGTCAAATACACCAAAACGCAGCCAAGATAATTCTACTGAGTCACTGGCCGCAGTCTGAGCACAAGTATGGATGAGTTTGAGTCGCAACTTCTCTCCGGTAAGTCCTCACCAGCGAAGGACATCGGCTAGCTCAGTGTCGAATTCCTCTCCTTTAAATCTACTGTTTGAAGCATCCTGACACTTCTGAAGCAGCAGATCACCGAAGTCAACAAGACGATCGACATCTCTAAGATGCGCTTGCACCGAAAACATCTTGTTCTTAGTGGATTCCGGGAATCTAGCAATGATGTTGGATTGGCTGTGGTCAATGGTATGAAAATCAATCTTCATATGGCAGACTTTTCAAGGGCAGCTATCAAGACTTGTTACACGCTCACTAAGGGACGGACAGCCCAAGTTCATACTTATCAAGTTTGCAGTTCAGAGTTTAAAAAATGCAGTGGGAAAAAAGAAGTTACATCTTAAGGAACCTGCATTTGTGTTAACAGAGTTCTTCACAAAGCACAGCTTATCTACGCGGCAACGCGTTTGGTGTATTGGTTAGCGCGCCTGACTATTACGCCGCCGTCGCGGGTTCAAATCCCGGATTTAAGTATTTATGGGAAACGCCCCCCTCCTAATCGTTGTCTGGTATTCGTAACACAAGAATGAAAATTCCTTTCGTCGAAACCATTAAAAATGGTGTGTTGTCTGGCGCATATTCATATATTAATAGTGTAGATTTATCTCTTTTTGTAGCAGCGTGCAAAAACTTTGGTATATGCAAGGTGTGGACTCAGGATGGTATCATAAATAAATATCCTTTTCCTTTGGACATTCCCACACATCGCCATCTAGTCCCAAAGTACGCTAATCAAAGTAAGTAAGCTACTCATAGCTTGTGTTATGGGTGCCAGACAACGGATATAATACTTAAGTACTTTTTGTTTGTGAGACCAATACAAACAGACATGTTCATGCACACAAATGTTTGTATTGTGCGGGGATCAAACCCGCACCCCGCTGCGTAGTAGGCGATTTCTCGACCACTACACCAGACAGGTCGTCAAATAAAAACCATACGAGGGTCAAACTGAAAGTTTTTAGAAAATCAAAAACTGATTACATTAGCCAGTTATTAGTTTTATTATATCTTTTCAAAATATTGTCCATTGACGTCAATACACCGCTGCATGCGATGGAACCACTGGGAAAAGCACTTTGCCCACTCGTCCTTAGGGGTCTCTTCAATGGCATCGCGATACGCAGCCACCGCTTCTTCAGCATTCATAAACCGCTTTCCTTTAAGTTTTTCTTTAATTTTTGGAAATAAATAAAAATCACAAGGCGCGAGGTCGGGGCTATACGGCGGGTGACCCAGTAATTCAACGTTTGATGTCGCCAAATAGTCGATCGTTCGCTTGGCGGTGTGCGACGAGGCGTTGTCGTGGTGAAGGAGGATCCTACTGCGAGGTCGTTCCTCTCGAACTTTTTCCAAGACAAGTGGCAAACAATTGGTAGTGTACCATTCTGCAGAAACTGTTTTTTGATCCTCTTACACAATTGTTGCGAAATGACCTATCCTTCCAAAGAACGAGGCCACCATTTTTTTTCCCGCACTTCGATCTCTCTTCACTTTAGTTGGCAACTCCTCGAAAGGAAACACCCACTGAGCAGATTGTCTTTTGGTTTCAGGATCATAACAGTAAATCCAGCTTTCGTCACCTGTTAGTATGTCGAACACAGCATTTGAGTCACCTCCGTTAAATCTTTCAATCATTTTACGGCACCAATCCACACGATGGAGTTTTTGAACCTTAGTCAAATTATGAGGTATCCACCGGGCGCAAAGCTTCCTGACCGCTAAATGTTCGTGGAGGATTTTGTGCACTTGACTCATACCGATGCCTAAGCTTGTCCGAATCTGCTGATAGGTCACTCTTTTGTCAGTCTCTATCATACGCCGCACAACACAGATGTTATTTTCAGTCGTCGCCGTAGAAGGCCGTCCCTCACGTACATCATCAGTGAGATTAGTGCGACCACGTTTAAACTCATTAAACCAGTTGTAAACAGTCGCACGAGATGGGGCTTCATCGTGAAAGGCCAATCGTAGTCTATCATAACTTTCTTGTTGACTTAAATGACATCGAAAGTCATAAAAAATCATTGCACGAAAATTTTCTCGTGTTAAATTCATGTTGACGTGACACAGACAATTTTCAATTTGCCGCCAAATCGTAAAACAAATGACATATGAATGAAATATATACTCAGTAATATTGGCAAAGAGTTCTATTTTCAAATTTTAAATTTTTTTTTTTATTATATTGTTTATAAGTGGCCAGTTCTAAGAACTTTCAGTTTGACCCTCGTACATCACGCTGAACCGATAAATATCGTTCTCCCAAATGGCAATCACTGTCACATATTCAGCAGTGCTAGTTTTTACTCAATACAGAAAAATATGAAAAATATTACAGCGATTGGTAAAATAACATGAAAAATAAGTACCGAGAGAAGAACTTCTTTTAATTACCACTGCATTCTATAAACTTATGCCACTGTCGTGGCAAAAAACTGAACTATAAAAATATTCCTGCAAACCTTTCTCCAAGTGGCGCAATATTTTCCCCAACCTAAGTGGCAGGCTGTAAAATATCGCTGGCACCTGGACTTTGGATGTGATGCCTGAAGAGCCGACCTCACTTCAGGTCAGAGCACGTGACTTTAATGATCACCTAACGGGGATATTCAGACACGGAAGGTTTCGTTGCAGTAAGACACTTTATTAACCAAGCGTCAAAATGTTTTTAGACTTTTTTTACTCAGCAGTGCCTACCTAATAAGTTAATTGCACATAAGTTATAAATAACGAACATTGTACCAACAAAATTCAGAAAGAAATTTAATGATACGTATAGCAAAACAAATGACAAACAATTTGAGGTTTATTTAGGTTAAGGGTTGTTTTATTATCATCGACGAAGAAGCACTAACTAACGAAATACAAATATTATGGATCGTCATTTATGAAGTGTTTGGCAGATAACACCAACTTTCTTGTCTTGGTCTCTGAGATTTAATTGACCATGTTGTAGGTCAGGACAATTTGGATCAAACTTCACTTGAGGTAAGTTCGTTTGATCATCCAATCAAAACTTATTTTAAAACATTGTGAAACAGACTACTGTAAGCGCTGACTGCCAATAATCATTTAAGGTGGTATAATTTTTAAACCAATATAGAGATATGAGGGAACACAGCAACAAAAAACAGAGAAAAAAACATACAGTCGAATTAATAACAACCTCTTTTTTTAAATTGGATAAAAAACTTTACCTTCCCCTTTATCATTTACCTATGCCTTCTAACAAAGAGTAACCGAGAAATACCTTCTAATTAATGTTGCCCAATTTGTCCAATAAAGCACTCACTTAATTACAATCAACACGGCCCATTCGAGTAATTGTCGGTACTTGAAACATGTTGTGGGCGGGGACGCTTTGTCAACCCTTATACGGCCTGTGATACGTTACATTCTGTTTTACAGGTAGGCTTTATTTGAATGCGGATATTCTATCTTATGGGGTGAGACGGTTTGTTTTCTTTTTCGGTTCTTGTGACAAGAAATCTTTCTTTTTTTAATATAGGTTAACAGGCAGGTAATTAATGAAAGAAATAGTGACAGAATAAAAAGGCGCATCACACACACAGCACGTAATCACACAGGATTGCCACACTGAAGATATTTTTAAGGTTTCGTAGCCGAAGGGCAAAAAACAGAACCCTTACAGTTTCGAAAAGGTGTTATCTATGGTCATTCCTAAGTATTTATATGTGGAGCAAGTTCCAACTTTTACAACAGTAGTTTATTATAATATCATCATGTAGACATTCATTTATGTATGACCTTTAATGTATTTTGTTTTTGGTGAGTTTATGGTAACTATACAGGATGTTGTTTTGGTCAGCGACGAGCGACTCAGGGGTGGTTGTACAAACGATACTGATGCCAAAAGAAATATACATTTTTTTAATGGAAAAAACC
The DNA here is from genome assembly GCA_963924145.1 of Pyrausta purpuralis. Taxonomy (NCBI): domain Eukaryota; kingdom Metazoa; phylum Arthropoda; class Insecta; order Lepidoptera; family Crambidae; genus Pyrausta; species Pyrausta purpuralis. The sequence goes on along the minus strand of OZ001653.1, from coordinate 3,911,037 downwards.
CACATAATCATTTTTTTATCCGGTACAGTGATCGAGTCAAAACCACCCTCACCAGGTAGCCTCTTCGTAGCTTACTAGCTACGGCGGAGTAATTCGTAGATAAGGGCTAGCTACGCGCTAGGGTGCGAGTTTACCCATTCCTTTTGTATTTTTTTTTAAATGTTGTGAATAGGTTATCTTGAATAAAATTTGCTCAGAATTAAAAGAAATCATTTTTTTAGATTAAGCATAACTTATATTATCATCCCTGAGTTGGATGTCACTGACCAAAACAACACCCTGTATAAGCATGATTTTGGTTTTAATTATATTAAATTTTATACCGTTGTCGTGTGTCCATTTTATGACACATTGAAATCGGCTTGCATTTTTTCTTGTATTGGTATTTATCTTTTTCTCTTGCTTGTACGAGTAGATAGGTCTGATTATATATATTTTTTTAATTTGTCTGGGTAAGTTCCGTTGCTATTAAAATACTAACTATTTTTGAATTACTTTAAGATCTTTAACCGTTTAAATATTGTGACTAAGAAGAAGTAATTAGATCCTTTTTTCAGCTAAAGTTGGCACGGAACTCTCAATCCGCGAGTCCGACTCGCACTTGGCCGGTATTTTTGTTATGAATACACTAATTATGCCTAGTGTATTCATTAAAAAGTCAAGGGAACAAAGTATTTTATTATTTTCAACAAATTTTCTCTACAACATTGCATTAATCAGCAATCTGGGAAAAGCTCGGATAAAACCAGGGCCCCACTGTGGATTAGAAAAATACTTAACAAAACCATGTAAGAAAGGACACCTTTGTCTGTTGTCCTTATTTCTGTGTATAAAGAGCTTTTTGTACTTTTGTACCCATAGGATACCGTTCCTTTGATGACGATGCTATAGTAGGCCGGTAAATTTGTACTTTGAAAGAACAAGTTTTGCTGGTGAACAAAAAAGTTTTAGAAGTTTTATCGTATGTTCACTTGTGCTTATAAAGTTATTTTGATGTGAAACATTTACATTATTGAAACTAAATGCACAAAAAAATGTATTGCACATGTGGCGGACTTGATGCCAATAGCATTCTCTACAAGTCAACCATATGTAGTGAAGTATATCTATAATATTTGATATTTTGACTCTATTTAGTATAATCAATTCATGACATGACATAGTTTTGTGGTTCCACCGCTGTTTCTGATTTCCATCGCAAGTGATTTAAACACTTACTTTACGGTCAGAGCAATGTATGTTGGTATCAAATATTTTTTTTTAAGCTTACATCTTTTAACCGCTTAGTTTTTACAATAAAAGTTATATACCATTTTATCATTAGCATACCTTTTCCAGCAATCTTCAGTGCCGCCAGACATCTTCCAGCCTTCGGGAACCATCATCTCAATAAATTATAAATTATTTGGCAGCTTATAAAGAATGTTCTTACCCATTTCGAACATTGTCCGACATGTGATTTTTCTTTTGTTCCAGATATTTTCTTCAACATCACGCTGCGCAGAAAAACCCTATTTTACACGGTCAATCTGATCGTACCCTGCGTCGGTATTTCGTACTTATCAGTACTCGTATTCTATTTACCCGCTGATTCTGGAGAAAAAATCGCTTTGAGCATTTCTATACTTCTATCGCAAACCATGTTCTTTTTGCTGATATCCGAAATCATACCTTCCACATCCCTCGCTTTGCCATTGTTAGGAAAATATCTACTGTTCACTATGTTGTTGGTTGGTTTGTCTGTGGTGATAACTATTATAATACTGAACGTTCATTACCGTAAGCCTAGTACTCATAAGATGGCGCCGTGGGTTAGAACATTCTTTATAACGAAACTGCCGAAATTACTCCTAATGCGGGTTCCCAAAGACTTGCTAAGAGATCTAGCAGCACAGAAGATAGCTGGAAGGAGTATGAAGAAGAATAAGTTCAAGGACGCTCTGACAGCTGCCGAACAGTCTAATTCTAATGCTTCAAGCCCAGATTCTCTGCGCCATCACTTGCCTGGTGGATGTAACGGACTTCACTCTACTACTGCTACGAACAGGTATGTTTTATGTCTAAATCGACATTACTGTAGAGGTAACTCACACACGGATAAACTGTTCTACTATGCTGCTTTAATATAGTAATACTATGAAAAAGGAAATTTATGCTCATACACATCATATAAACACAGATAGCAATCGGTAAATTGTCTTATTTAACTTAACTGCTGATAGCGTAAGTTTTTCTTTAGATCAGCATCATCAAATGCGTACTGCAGTGGTTCTGTATGTATTGTTAAACAGGCGTGGTACAATTTCAAATCTAAATACACAGATATGTTACGTTTTCAACCGTCTTAACCGGCTATTCACTCTTGCACACCCAAATAATACAAAAATGGTCCAGAAAGAAGATGTGTAGTGTTATCGTACATAAAACAGTTTTATTTTGTTTGATTGAAATAAACACAAATCTTCTTTCCTATCCAAACCTCTCTAATACGGCTTTATGATCCTTAATTTAATGTAATATCTCTCATGACGCAGATTCAGCGGCCTAGTCGGCGCTCTCGGCAGTCTTGGCGCAGGCTACAACGGCTTACCCTCAGTGATGTCAGGTCTCGACGACTCGCTAAGCGACGTGGCTCCTCGCAAGAAATACCCTTTTGAACTGGAGAAGGCCATCCATAACGTCATGTTTATACAGCATCACATGCAGCGACAGGACGAGTTTAATGCGGTTGGTATTATGGAGAACAGAGAAAAGCAAAGACTGGTTTATAAAAAAATTGACAGTAATAACCGAGTTATACCATTTGCATAAGACAAAAAATGGTAGAAGGTATTTTTTTAAGTTTCTTAAGCCCTGTATAAACTGAGAAATCAATGTAGCCTGCCGACTTTAAATATCAGTCCATCTCAACTTTGACTAGGTGACCATAAAATAATTCAAAATTCAAAGGATATTGACCAAAACCGGGCCCAGATTGCGTCTTTGTAGTTTATATTTCAAAAATCTTGTTTGAATTATGATTGCACTGGTTTTTTAAGGGTAACTAAGTATTGAATTACTTTAGTTAAATATGACATTGACTTCTGAATGTATCAAAATGAATGTAGGTGTGGTGCAGTAACTCTGCAATTACAAAAACAACCTCAAAAAGTCTAATCTACCATTAAATTCCTCGTAAACCCCTAATTATTTTTCCAAAAAATTTCTTTGTCTGTGTTCTTTCAAATATTTATATATTTTATCCGAACATTTTGTAAAGACGCATACAGACGCAAAGTGGACTGGGTTTCTATAGAGTTTTGGTCAAGATCCCTTAAATAAAACTAGTAATCGAGAAAAAAACATATGTTGATGTACTTATTTAACTACTAACTTAAATTCATATCTTTTTGAGATCCCCTCTCACCATCCTTTTTCCATACAGGAGGACCAAGACTGGGGCTTTGTGGCCATGGTTCTCGACCGCCTCTTCCTCTGGATCTTCACAATCGCTTCCATCGTGGGTACCTTCGCCATTCTCTGCGAAGCGCCATCTCTGTACGACGACACGAAACCTATCGATATGATACTCTCTTCGGTCGCTCAGCAACAATTCTTACCTGTTGATAGTGGAGATCCGTAGATGTAATAGGGGTCTTGAAAGATTTGTCTCTCTCTAAAGTGTAAAAAAAGTACAAGGCATATTCAAGGGTGTCAATCAAGTATAAATATAGTTTTTGTTTTTATAATTCAAGATTTTTCTGTAGTTTAGACCCGACTCTTGGCTCATACTTATATTACACACAAACACTACGAAAATGGCAAAAAAAAACTATACAAGGTGTCAAAAAAGTACGAGTCAAAATCATGCGGGGGGTTAAGAGTCAAATTTAAAATATAGGAAGATTTAAAAAAAAATGTAATTTTCTCTAAAAGTTTTTATACTTTTCTTATTTTTTTCTGTATTTGTAAACTCGATTGTCAACCACCCTCTTGGATTTGGCTCATACTTTTTTTACAGCCTGTACTTATATGCGCTCTTCGTTTTAGTGCGCTTTCACATGCGCCAGTGACAGCGCTGTAATGTGAAGGCATACTGCTGCCATTGATTTAATAAATTATCGGCAACGCAGCTGTCACGCGACCGTTGCGCTGCTAAAGTCACTAAAGTGTGAAGGCGCTCTTAGGCTTCTTGTAAACGAGGAACTGATTGTAAAACGCATCAAGTGTGACTAAACCCTGATGATTGACTTTTGACACTATGGTTTATGATAATCTTTTCTAAACTAAATCAATCAAATTAACATCAAAAATGTATATTACTTAGTAGAACAAAAAACAACTGTATGAAAGAAAATATAACCAACTGTTTCAAATCGATAGTCATTATTTTAAAACTTAAATGATTTCATGCAGAAACATGTGGTATGTAATATACTCGTATATAGATGACTTATGCCATAGAAAAGTATTGCGCAATAAATAATGTGAATTTCGTTTTTATAATATCCAATGCTCATTATTATTTACAAGTTCGCAGTTTTTAAGAGAGATGTACTTGACTGCTTTCTGCCAAAATATCTTTAGATACTTTCTCAATATATTTTGCTCAAAATTTTGACTTGACTTACAAATTCGTAACTTGTTATTTTATTTATTTAGAAACAAGGCGTTTGATAGCGCTAGCTATTACTTTACCTAGACTAATGTTAAGAGTACCTCCTTTTTTAGTAAGTAAAAATACTGAATTCATTGTTGTAGTCTTTACGTGTATTCTAATATAATTCAAGTTGTAGCCAAATAAGGCTGTGATTTTTCTATACGTCTATATGATTAGTTATACTCATATTTATAATATTATAAATAGGAACCTCTTATAAGCCATTGTTGTAGTTATCAAATAGCTCAAAAGTTAGTAAAGGTTAAAGCAAATCTACCTACCCGGCAAGGGAACAACACCAACCAGGCGTCAAACATACGGAATCACGTTACGTAAAGGGAACAGCAACGCTTTGGCATGGAGTCGCCACCGGTTATCGAACGTCTCTCCTCAGATCGTGTTTTATACCACATATGACAGTCCTTCATATAAATTACAGATTGTTTGATAGGGTACGTGGATAGTTGACAACCATTGGGCGACTCGCCGAAAGCGCGTTACAACCCATGCGCCGCTGGTCGAGAGTGGGTCCTCAGTTGGTCTCGATCCAAGGTAGTGACGAAGTTGATGGATGTGCGTTGAAGTATGAAATTACATACAAATAATACTCAACGTGTAGAGTTAATACGGTGCTGTTCCCGTAACGGGCGTATAGATGTGCTAGAACCTTAAATCATAATAGTAGAAACAGGTCTTTAAATAGTTTGTGTGAGCGATTGTGTGTTTGTTACATTTTCTATATACTATTAATATTACCTAGTCATTGCGTAGTCATAAGAATTTTCAAATAAATATGGCTGTGTTAGAAATAGTGTTTAGCTTAATCGTAATTTTTAAGTATTTCAATATAAGATACAAAAAACACGAGGTTTGTCTCAAATAACAATTAAGTAATTTACGTCATATTATTAAGCATGGTTAATTAAAAATCAGTTAGCATAAGCAATATTTATTATCAAAGAATTTATCTAATTCATTATTGTTGTTAAAAACCTTAGCTATGTTTAGAATGTTTTTGCAATATTCATAGTTTGGACAAACTATCAACATTAACAATACAACTCAGCATCAACTTCTCAATAATTTTAATCTAATGTAGTAATTAATGGTTACTTGTAATGTTGCGTCAATGTCTCAAATGTAACTTGAAGTATTCTAAATAAATTGCGTAAATCATATGTTTTTTGTATTCCTAAAATTTAAATAAGCCTACATGGCTCTTATCATAATATGAATCAGGGATCGCACCATTAAAATTTACGTAAAATTCCACGAAAAGTTTGCTATAGTAATCCAGTCAAAAACTTTGACAAAGTAGAACACAGTCTAATGCTTTATAATGTTTTTAACACTCACAGTCAGTATCCATAAAGATGAAATAAGATGCCATCTGTTTCATAAACGGACGGCTAGATGGCGCTAAGTGTCACGCAATTGACGTTTTCATAAGAAACCACAAATTTCGCAGGGTCGGACTGACAGCACGGTAGCTCAATTGGTAAGAGCGTTTGGCCCGGTCTGCCAAAAGGTTGCTGGTTCAAGTCCCGCCCGTGCGCAAATTTTTGGTTTCTTTTTTTATCTTTATGGATAGAACACAGTTATTAATATACAGGGCTTAACAAAATTAACTGCATTCCTTCTCGGGGCTGATTCTGTAGCTAAAATAAGACTTTTTGCATGTAACCAACATCAAAATTACAACAAAAAAAAACTCCGTACAAACAAGCATCAGTTAATCGGCACTCTAGTATATGAAAATTAAATATTTTTTTGTGATTACGATGTTGGTTCCATGTACAAAATTGTTGTGTTTGAGCATGAGAATAAACCCAAATGAGGAATTAAGTTACCTAATTTTGATAGGCCCTATATAAGGTAAAATCGTTTTAATGATAATATTTAACTGGATCTTTGTATTCGTCACAGAAATAAAGGACATTTTTTTTTAAATTCTCTCTAACAAATAAATTATATATCTTTAAAACTACACCCTGTCAATTTCAAAAAATATCTACGTCATCGGCTTCGCCCCTCTCATTTCGTTTTGATTTTGATGCCCAATCCTTTTCTTTCTCTAATCTTAACCCTAATTCACAAAAAAATAAACTCAAACTTTCTCAAAAACTAGCGTCTAAAAAAAGTGTTTTCTACAAAAAATGATTCATTTATTGTGGTAAAAAGACCCTTTAAATATTATCTCTTAAAACAAGGTAACCATATATGTATTTAACATTTAACTCAATCCTTTTACATGGCTTGATTCTTGCTTGCTGGTTATAGTGCACTATGCGTTCGCAATGCACATAATGCACCCCTTCACTTTGAAGCGAGATCAGCTCACCTACACCCTTACACACTACACCAAAGACCCTTTACACACTTTGACTTTTAGCAGACGAGTCGATGTGTGTAAAGGGTCTTTAGACGATGCAGTCGCGATGCTAACGCGCGTTAACATCGATACAGACGCGCTGCAGAAGCTGTAAATTGTCAAATTTATGTACTGAATTTTGGCGACTAACTAACGCGCGGTAGCATCGATGCAGTCGCGCTTCTGCATCGATGCTAACGCGCGAATGCATCGATGCTAAATTAAATCTGTTCATTGCGTTAGTCGCAGTGTGAAAGGGGTCTAAGGCCCAGTTGCGAGATAGATTATTACCAGCAGTCGAATATTTACGATTGTGTGTTTTTTGAAGAAAAAATACACTAATCAATGGTTATTGAACATTTTCTTATAATCTTATAACTATCGATTACGCAACTAGGCCTTGGTGTATACCAAAACAACAGTAAACATAGGGATACCCCTCAATTCTATGTATTGTCATAAAAGTAAGCTTTCCAAGACATTACTCTTCCTCAAATCTCGTGGACTGTGATCAAAGCACAGAAAATAAACATTATTCGACGTCTTCTCCTAAGCCTTTTTCATCGAACAAAAGATCGAATACGAAGCAACAGCCACTCGCGTATCGTAAGATTTCGATATAAAACAGATATTTTCCCTCGGTTTTCCCTTGAACGAATTGTAAGGAAAAGCCACGTTCACATTTTTGTATCATACGAGTTGTAATAGATTGTGGAACAAGAGAAAAGGGTTGAGTTTTTGTCTACTTTATACTTAAAGATAAGGCTTAAGTAATTTCGGTCCGTTACATTTACAATTTTTTGACTTCCATTTTACCTAATATTGCTTATTATCTTTAACCTAAATAAATAATGCGAGGTAATGCTGCCAGCATTTTGGGTACCTTACCACAAGAAACATTTTCACTTTATTTTTTAATTATATTTTTTATTTTATTTTCTTGTACATATTTCTGTAGTTATTATTATTGTTGTAATAACTAGCTGTATCTTATTGACAATTAAACCATTATATACATTAACTTTTTATACATATTAGAGCAGTACATACTTATAATTTGAATGATTTATTTTGGCTTCATATTACAATCTTATTTTTTTATTAGGAGCACTTCAGCTTTTTCTACTACGCAAGTTATTATATCTAGACTTTGATCTTTTATCGAAGATGTCAAAACTGTATATCTATATCATTTTTATTTTTTAGCAGTGTGTAACTTGCTCAAACTTTTAATATTCAACTCATATTAGCTCTGCTCTCTTCTAGGTATGTTTACTATAATGAATAATGTATAGCCCAGTTGACCGATAGCAAAATTTGTCTAGGTACTGACTTTAAAATAAGTAATTTAGCAATTCAATTAGATTTCCAGTTTAAAACAAAAAGGATCGCAGAATTACAGCTTTCAAACGAAGAATTGGAGTTTGTCGCGTTTGTCTTGTACGGAATTAGCATTTAGTGGATTTCTTTGGAACAAATTGCCGTTTTGAGAGTAGGTAATGCGGAGCGAAGTTTTCGGATACATTTAAGTACAGTCAACAGCGAAAGTAGATGATCAAAATCAGACATTCAATACTAATGAACGAAGTTGGTGTCAGAAGAATGTGACGTATCAGTGATTCAAAAGAATGTGATTGTAAATCACACTAAACATTAACTACTAGTACAGCTGCCATATATTAGTGATCAGTTTAGACTCCAAAATTCATAAACTTAATTCGCGCCAGAACTAAGAAGTGTTTTCTTTTTTCAAAACTAGTGAACACCTAAAATCAAAAATTAAATAATCATGCAAATAATTCATCCCAACTCATTATATAAATATCCCAGTAATTTTATTTATTAAGTTTTTCGAAAAAAACGGATGAATTGATATTTGCCGAATTTCGTCCCATTGAACCCCGGAGGAAGCATTTATTAATAAAAAATCATATAATTGAAAAACTTGTGCTTATGTCAATTGTTTAAAAGTAGATTATGCAATACAGAATAATAATTAGATAAATATTGTAATCTTTGTACTTTGTGAACTTGTGTCAATATTCAAAACTAGCTGATGCAATTCAAAACCATAACTCAATGAATACATTATATTTGTAAATTACAGCTATAGAGTGAAAACATCATATTTTTTTTAATTTCGTTATATTCAATTTTATTTAAATGTATAAATAATTAAAAACTTCATTACCGTGATCAATATAAAAAAAACGATAGGCCAAGACGGCTTCAATATATTAAAACCTGAAGTTAGATAAATATTTTAAGTGGCATTTTTTATGTTGACTGGTTGCGCTTTTGTCGCAATGTTAACGTTGAGCACTGTTCGGGGCAGTGACAGATAGACAGACTTATTTATTGTTTGGCACTGCATCTGTACCTTTGTGTTTGTGTGCATAAAAATATATAATATAGTAAGAAAAAATATCGAAATATACGAATAAATTTAAAGCAACAGCAAATAGTAATTCAATTGTAGGTTGACACTGACACCAACTTCGTTCATTAGTATTGAATGTCTGATTTTGATCATCGACTTTTGCTGTTGACTTGAGAATGATTTTGTTTCTGAAAAAATTAAATTCAAACATGACATTAAAATCAGACTTAAGGTACAATTTGATATTACATAATAATAAAAAAACGCTAAATTATTTTAATATTACACAAATACACACAAACATACACTTACGTTTGAACGTGTGTTTGGAAGCCTTATACTCGTATGATCAAAATACTAAAATTCAATTCAATTCTGATGACATCACATACAGATCGAATTGATTACCTTCTTTTCGAAGTCGGTAAAAATTGCTCGTGCGTACACATTCAAAGAATACCATTAACCCAAAAATATTATTTATTTAATATTAATAAACTTTATTTCACAAAAAAGAGTGCTTAAGCTCCACCTTTGCCAAGCAAGGTAGACGCTCACGGATCAAAGGGCCGCCGGCGGTCGCGCAAACAAAAGTAAACACATCCGTTTGGGGTTAACAGTTGTAGCGATATATAAAAATAATCATAAACCCATTGAAATGTAGAAATCTACATTATTTTACGGTGCGCTAAATTAAAGCAATATCTTCAATTTTTCAGATGGGCGAACGCACTCATATCTACATTGAAAGCTGCAGGTGTAAATTAAATATCGTTTGTCAGTAATTTGAAAATATCTATTTTAAAAGATTATCTTTGATATAATTTTCAATCAATCGGGTTTAAAGAACTCTACAAAAAGAACAATTAATGTCCTCAAGAATCGGTTCACTAAATATTGATTACGTGTGTGGTTAAGTTACATAGACCGACACAACATAATGTACCCCCGATAAGCATTAAATCAACAATTCATTATCTTAAGTTCAAGGAGATTATTTAAGACTCGATGTCACCAGCTTTTAGCCTTATGATCCTTAGTGACTTGACTTGCCCGAACATTAAGGAACTAGTCATATTTTGTAATCGCAAGAAATAAGCAAACTTAGAACGCACCAGTTTATTCAATCCGAGCCAGCTAATTTCCAACTATTTAACAAACAGCAGCCTGAAACCAGCAAAACCGAAACACCAACTTAACCGCCGGTCGATGTAAGTCGAATTAAAAACGTCCCAGGCAAAAACCGTACAGTTTCTACCCGCAACGATTTGGAATGATGCCAGTCCCGTGTTAACGGACTCTGAACCCGCTACTGTCGGTTTTTAATCACTGCCCTGTCGGCGACGTGTGATCCGGTGGAAAAACGATCAGGAATTTGGGCACGCACTGCTGGGGTAATGGTGCTAAGTTTTTATGAACTTGGCAATATTTTTCTGGGTCACTCAGTAGTCTAGCAGATTATTATATTGGTGTATAAGTGTAAGCACTTAAACTATTAACTGAGCCTGACGCTGAAGGCAGATACCCACAATATGCGATATCGCCAGAGAATACGCATTGCTTTATGTAAGAAGAAATTATGAAAGTTATAGGAGTTTAAGGTTTTTAGTTAGCATTTTTTTATATTTACCAAAGCAAAAACTAAGTATAGTCGCTCCTATACAAAAAAAGCTCCGTGAAACACAGTTACGATGGTTTAGAATGTTTTTGAAACTTACAGTTTCATATTTGATATTCATAAAGATTTTAATCTTCTTATTTATAAGAAACCAAAAATTTACGCGCGTGCTGTCTGTCCGAGTTTGCGAAATTTGTGGTCTCTTTATCAATGATATTGTTTTTAGAAGTAGATGACGCCTCGCGAACTAAAAGAGTACACAAATATGGCACCGTCTGATTAATGGATGTCAATGGATTGACATCTATCACATCAGACATCAGATTCGGAACAGAGACAGTACAGTCAGTCAGAGTAGGTACATTACAATAGACTCGTTGGCCTAATTTTAAAATTGAGTTCACACTTTAGCTCAGTAGTATATTACCCAACAACAACATTCTATTTTCAAACTATTTAACATTTCAAATATTGAATAATTATCTAATAAACGCAATTTGAATTTATCACGTGAATCCTTGAAATGTCATGGTGCCAATATCAGAGTCACGTTCACTGCTAGGCATTCACGATCACGTGACCACGTGTATATTTTTTACAAAGTAAATTAATTGTAATATTTACAGTCCTTATTTAAATAAATATATTAATACACCATAGCCATCTGGCATCATGTAAACAGGATGATTCCTTCAAATAACATGCTAATAGTTAGCGTACGTATCTTTTTCTACAATCGTGAGGATCATCCCTCACAGATGTGTTTATCAAAAGTCACAGTTTCACAGTTTTTTTATACTTTTGTTAACGCGAGTGCCGGTGACCTTTTGATCGGTAAGCGTCTACGATGCTACTTTAAAAAAAATTAAGGTGTAATTTATAGTTATTTAACAGACATATTAACATACATTTCCATAGACATATTTGTTAGGGTCGTGCGGGCGAGATTTGAACCCGCGACTGCTTATCTTTGTAGTCCGGAACGTAAACCACCACACCGTGACGGTCGTTAAATTATTATTAAAAAATATAGTACCAGACTACTCCATGTATAGCACTGTCTTAGAATATCGACCAAGTTAGTCCGTGGGTTAGCTAAGAAACAAAACTCGATAATTTTATTGAAAATTTTTCAATCATAAATGATAGGCATCATTAAATACAATTTACTTAACGAAAATATGATATTCGGACTGTTTTTATTTATTTATTTAGGTGTTTCTGCAATTTTAGAGGCGCACTGAAGTATTAAGACACTGACGCCATCAAAAACGGACTACGTCAAAATTAATTTGAAGTGAGGTGTTGTTTAGCTGAGCCATCTTTTAGCCTCTCACCGGTAATCTAGTTCTTAATACAATATCATTGCTCTTTATCTTATGAATATAACATATGACACTGTAAGTGTCAACAACATTCTAAACCATTAGATAGCGAAGCGTCATCAATTTCCAAGTACAATTTATTCTGTAATGAATAACTATGTACTTGGCCCACTGTCGCATTATCAGACGCGTAGATGGCGCTAAAGGTCACGCGTAATGACGTCTCCATAAGAGACCACAAATTTCGCAATCTCAGACAAACAACACGGTAGCTCAATTGATAGAGCGTTTGGCCCGGTCAGCCAATAAGTTGCTGGTTCGATTCCCGCCGGTGCGCAAATTTTTGGTTTCCTATTTAATCTTTATGAACAGTTACGATGGTTTGGACACAATCAGAGGAGAGGGACAGATCGTCATAAACATAGCCCTAAGTCTTACAGAATACCCAAGAGGATGGAGTAGACCGGAATTCACACGAAGGTCCAACACAATAATAGTCCCCCTAGCCGATTTCGACTACAGTGGTCAGTCACAACGACCAACTGACTGCGCGGGACATATAGTGCACAAGTGTGTGCGCAAACACAAGTGCACTCTCTATTCCTTTCACTCTCATAGCCCGATGGGACAGCATTCTGACACGACCGGAGAGAGTTCAGGCGCAGGACCAACGGCTTTACGTGATTTTCCGAGGCACGGGGGTAAAACACCGCCAACTTCCGAATTCCGGGGTACCGTAAGAATTTCTGAATAGAAAAACTCAGGTATGTATTTTTGGCCCGACCTGGGGATCAAAACCGGGACCTCTGGCGTAGCCGTCGCCTTATAGTGTGACCCTCCTACCGCTGCGCCACCGAGGCAGTTCCAATATAAGGAACGACCTAAAGGACCTCAATATCACAGCGGAGACAACCAAGAATCGTTCGCTCTGGCGCAAACTGACAAGAAGACACGACCCCACGTAAACGGGGACAGAGAACAGAGGAAAGGAAGAAGAAGAAAACCATAGCAAAGGCTATATTATGGGGTAGGTAAACGGTTTTTGATAAAAATATTTTGTTCATAAGATATATAGTAAGACTAAGCATCTTACTCTCAGTTGGCCACGAAAATATCACTAACATTTTTAAATGACATATTTATCAATCTTACTACTTTTAACACAGGTGCCTAGCCTAAGATCATAAAAGTAGCATTACGTTTTCTAGATCTCTTCTAAAACATAGGAATAAATACATATCTCATGCTTCATCGAGTTCCAAACTGCGCCTACCCGAGATATTTATTTCAAAGACCGACTGGAACTTATAAGATTATTCCCGACCATGTCTGTCAAACTTCGAAGTTATCCCAGTTTAACTCAACTTTGCGAAGCTGTACTCATACTGCAAGCTTTTTGTTAGTCTGCTAACAGATTTAATGGTTAACAACGAGTTTGTTTGTTGAGAAAAGTGTTGACGATAGTTTAATAGATATGATTCAGCCGCTACATCGATTCAAAGTAATATATATCTTAATAATATCGTAAAGGAAATAAAGTTTACTGATTCTTTTATGCCAGGTAGCACTGAGAAAACAGCGTAAAATCACAATCTTTGCAACAGTCTGCTGTTCAAAGATTTTGAGCCAGTATAAGCAAAGTGACGTTGTAAGTAATACTTATGTACAGTCGCCAGCTGCACATCAGGTTACCCACTTTTGTTGCAAACTAGCCGTTATTACAACGGCATAAGAGACCGCAGTGTTTACCTTGACGTGCTGCTGTCCGCATTATCATATTTCATAAAAACATCGGTGGCTCAAATAGTGGTCAAAAAGTCGAGCAGTAGAAGATCGGATCTAGTAAAATAAGTCCATTTCTATATATTAAAATCGTCTTTTACTATATTAGATGCACGATGGCAATTTTCGGAGAATCTTGTCAGTATTTCAATAGTTTTGTAGCGTCTAAGCGAACTGGGAACGATCGGCTATGTTATATTTCTAATACAAGTTCGATTCAGAGAATTTATGCACATAAATAAATCTGTCATTTAATAGTTTATGGGCAGTTTACGGCAGCTGGCAAGTAATTCAACGTTGCCACTACAAAGCTACGACAATTCGAGTTAGAACATAATTGAATTGCAGATGTGCTTTCCGCCATCGTAAACTGTCTGCCGAGAATAACGAATAATTTATGATTTCTATTTAAAATCCATTTCAAAATTTTCAAACTGAGGTATCTCGTCAAAAGGTGTAAACTCGAGTTATAAACAATTTAAAGTTATGCATAACTTGAATCCATAATCAAAAAGAAAATACTCTCTTTCTATTGTTTGAATTTAATAAGAAGAATTAATGAAGCAAACCTAGCAGTATGAATTCTCGCTTGCACTATTGGCTTTTATGAGGCTTGTCACAAGAGATAAGATACATCAAATTGCTACTTAAAACAAAGTAAGGACAAAATTAAATAATAAAAAAAAGATAAAATTTTAATTAAATGAAAAAAGCATAAAGCCCCAAGGTGTGCCAAAAAGTTTAGGGGCTCAGTATAAATCATAAAAGCAGATGGTAAGCATGACACTGATTTTCAGCGCGAACCTTTGCTAGGTGCTGGGTGTAAACACACACTGACGAGTACAACTCATATCAGCTGGTTTATAAGGTAAAGCCCTTGCCCACAAGGGCATTATTCACTTTTAACCATAATAATAAGTTAACTTTATTTGCAATTTTTTTGTGATTTTAGGAGGGGTCGCACTTTTCGAATCTGTGCTTTAATAGGCTGCAAATTACCTATCATAAGTTCTGTCATTAAAATCACTGTACTTCTAAGCGTTTAAGAGTTCCAATCGCAGCTCAGCTCCATACAATGTTGTCTATCAGGCGCAACAACAAGTCTACATTAAGATCCAAGTACGAAAACACTACATGCGCCTTATAAATTCAAGGTTTTCCCTTGATTGCACCAAGATCCCATCATCAGATCCCAATTTTACAACAACGGGACCAACAAGAAGGTATAACCTCTAGGTAGGCGAAAAAATTTCCAAATCAGTCGACAAATGCCAAAACATGAGGTAAAAGATACAAAAAAACATACATTAGAATTGAAAACCTCCTCCTTATTTGAAGTCGGTTAAAAATTACACTTTTACAATACTCAAAACACAGTTTTCGAAAAACAAACACTAAAAATCTTGCCACAACTGCCGCTCACATCCAAATTAACCCTCAAGATTTCCGCGCACGAGTAAAAAGTGTTCAAATAGTGCATCGTGGGTACTTCCGAGCAAACCCTCTCTCAGACCCTTAGTTCAAACAGAAGTCCATTACGTAATATAGACTGCGTGTGCTGAATTGCAAGTTGGGTCTTTTAGACCGTCTGTGCCAACTAATGGATTTGATTGGTTGTTTTGTTTTGACAGCGCGGGAAAGCAATGCGGTTTTGAAATTGGTATTGCTACCTCTGATGCTACAAATCGTTAAAATCTGGCGTGTCAACTATTTAGTACTAAGTGTAAGTTTTTTGGGGTGGTAAACTTTCTTGACTACAAAGCCATGGTCGTGGATTTGAATCCATCACAAAGAAAAATATTTGTGTCATGAGTCATGAGCATGAGTGCTTGTACTTATTATTACCCAGCTTGGTTTCGAGTGGACAAAAGCTGGGTAGGTACGAGTATTTATCAGTACCATTTTATAACTTTTTTAAAGAACCGTATGATGACCTGATGACCATGAGGACACTATCGAAATCCGTGGCGTAGTTGAGAAGTTAAAAAAAAAAGAAAGCAAAAAGGGTAAGAAGAAGGAGAGTAAAGTAAATCTTTTACTTGTGACTTGCAATAAATTTATCTGAATCTGGAGACAACAAATTCGAGAGGAGAGACAAAGAAAGTAGAAGTTAAATTTAAATTAATAGCATTTTCTGTAACCGTAAAATGCAACTTAAATAAAATACAAAAAGCAGTCGCGCTGCAGCTGACTAGAATTCCGTATACATCATTAGTTGTTATTAAGTTTGTCAGTCCAGACCAGAATTAGCTCCAACGCCTTCGTCTGACGGTAATAAACATAGTAACATCTACTATAACCTGATCTCTACTTCCATCTTGTAATCTTGGATATGTAGCTCAAAAGCTGGAAGCTAGAGGTCTTATAATGTTGGTCACCAGTCTATTAGTTTCTAGGGGTGATCATCTTGAAAGTTTTATTTCCACGAAGTTACAAGTTGCGAACGACACAAACAAGATTAAGAATTATTCGGTGTTGGAAGTGATGTTCGCACTTTATTTTTAAAAACGTTTTATATCTATTATAAAATATTTATCTAAGGTTTATTATTAAGAAAAAATACTTATGGTATGGGGGGATATAAAGTATGGGGATCGTTGATTGATCCACTATAATTACTGTTCTCAAGTTGCAATTATGTAAAAAGAAAACTGTGAAACTACTTTCAACAATTTATTGTTATGTTTGAAATATATTAAATTCATTTTAAAAATATATATCAGGTAGCAGGCATTAGTTAGAATCATTACTCTAGCCTAAATCCAAACGCCGAGGTATCAGAGATATCACAAAATGTTGAAGCATTTCACTCGTTTCGATTTTCGTGTACCTTTGTTTTTTACGACCCAATTTAAACCGAGGCACCAACCCAACAAAATGAGCGTCAAAACAATTGATTTCTTAATCAAAGTAGCGAACTGGGAACTATTGTAAAGTTGCGGGGGTGCAGCATTGTCTACAGTTTTTAATCAAATTTATCGCGTCCCGGACAGAATTAAAGACGAAACGCATAAATTAAAAGGAGTTACTCAAAGTTCAGAGTTTCATTCAGAGAGGTGAGCTCTTTTGAAGAATTGTTCCTATTCTTCGACCGACCGCGACAAACTTTATCAATCCACAATTGAGTTGCTCTTAAACATTAACTCGAACGAATAAGAC
This sequence comes from Pyrausta purpuralis, assembly GCA_963924145.1. Classification (NCBI taxonomy): domain Eukaryota; kingdom Metazoa; phylum Arthropoda; class Insecta; order Lepidoptera; family Crambidae; genus Pyrausta; species Pyrausta purpuralis. The sequence continues at coordinate 3,893,763 of OZ001653.1, read as the reverse complement.
ACAAAATCCAATGAGGATTCGACTGAAAGTAGAAGATCGAAATTCGTCGAGTTCTATGCTAATGTACAGCTCCCATTGGAAAGATTCAGACTACGGCCGAATTGGATGGCGAATCATTGGAATATTTATTAGTCTAGGGAATCCAAGGTTCGGTTTCTGGTTTGGTTTGTTAGCATCAGAAGGGTCTTGTAAACAACGCCCCGAACTTTCAGGCAGTTACCTATGTTATAGTCAAAAATATTGAAGTAGACAAGGTTCTTGATATTGAATAATTAAATATGAATATTAAAAACCAAGTAGCTAATGCACTAGTGTTATGGAAATCAGACACAACGGAGTGGTATCACAAGATTGACACCTTTAACATTGATACAATTGATAACTTCTATGGTATCGATTCACAAGGTAAATCATCATCATCTAATTTAAGAGCTATGCTCCTGTTGGTAGATATTTTTTCCATAAAAAATCCAAATCCTAAAGGGAAACTAAAGAACAGAAATTAACTTAGCTGTACTTAATCATAGCAAATATTAAAAAATACAATTAAAAAAAACGCAACGGTTAAGTACATCAGTATCGTTTAGATTAAGCTACGCAGATCGAAATTCGATTAGAACTAATTAAAAAATTCACAGTCGGTTAGAAGGAATTTCTATTTCTACTTATTTGGGGCATAATGCTAATAAAAAAAAAAAACTAATTCTGCCAACATAAGATACTACATATTTTATACTATGCCACTTTTAAGGTCGGTTCATTTAATTAGTGTATTTATTGGAAGTTTCACTGAGGTCAAACTTCGCCCATTAAATCCGTTTAACTGACCCGTCTGAATTGACGGTTCGGGTGTGAATTGCCAATAGGGTCATGTCATGTGACAAGGAATAAAGTTTTAAGGTTTCTTTAAATTTTACAAGATTATTACATGTTTGAATTCCTATTGTGAAAAAATAGTTTATTGTTGGGGTAGAGCTTGATTGAGAAGAGCCTGATAGAGGTCTCCTAATCCAGGTAATTACACTTTAAAAAGGTGACCTTAGCCTTTGTATATGTAAACTCCTTTATTATTATTATTTTTCATATGGTGATTTGCATGATCGTCGATCGTCAAACGACTAACACAATACAATTTTCATAATTACTTAAACATAATCATAGCAAGGAGATATGTACCTAAATATGAATAAACTTGTCAAACAAAGTAGCTGGTTAATCTATGCGGCCATTTCTAAAAGAAGATTATTTCCATAGGTAGTTTCCCATTCCATTACAACGAATACCTCCTTATTTCTCTGTAACCATGAAACAAGTAAAAGGAAACATTCTTGCATATATATATATTATGCATTTTTCATTTCCAAAAAACAAAAATATAATAAGAAATATAATACAGTCATTTACACCCGCAAACACGCTACGAATGCTCAATACATTACACTTGGTACAATAACAAAGGAAATGCACCTCCATTTTGAGCACTAAAAACCTCCAAAATGGCCGGGGACGATAAATTTGAAGACGCCATCATAGGTAAAATAGATACGCAACGACTGTAAAGTCTAGGATTAGTCTTAGGTCTTACTCTCTGTACAACGTCCTCTTTATTTCGGCCACAGAAGATTTAATAGCACTATTACTTTAGGCTAAACGATTGCTATTAATACTATATGCTTGCTTATATCATACTTGTACATGCATACATACACATGATGTTAGCAATGTTTTATGTTATTTTTTTGTAGCTACTTAGGACTTGTATTCTAAACCGTTTAGAAGTATAAATGTTTGTACGTGTACTAATCCCTACCGACCTTCTTTTGTCAATTTAAAAAAATGGTTAAAATTGCAATAAAAAAATGAAGCAAGTTTTAAAGCGTAATAATGTTATGTCCGACGTGCACAATATTTATTATTTCATCTTTATGAATATAAAATATGACACTGTGAGTGTTAAAAACATACTAAAGCATTAGATAGCGAAGCGACATCAATTTCCAAGTTGAATTTATTCTGTAAAGAATAACTGCTTGGGCCATCTGTTTCATACACAGATGGCTAGATGGCGCTAAGCGTCACGCAATTGTCGTTTTCATAAGAAACCACAAATTTCGCCGGGTCGGACTGACAGCACGGTAGCTCAATTGGTAAGAGCGTTTGGCCCGGTTTGCCAAAAGGTTGCTGGTTCAAGTCCCGCCCGTGCGCAAATTTTTGGTTTCTTATTTCATCTTTATGAATATAAAATATGACACTGTGAGTGTTAAAAACATACTAAAGCATTAGATAGCGAAGCGACATCAATTTCCAAGTTGAATTTATTCTGTAAAGAATAACTGCTTGGGCCATCTGTTTCATACACAGATGGCTAGATGGCGCTAAGCGTCACGCAATTGACGTTTTCATAAGAAACCACAAATTTCGCCGGGTCGGACTGACAGCACGGTAGCTCAATTGGTAAGAGCGTTTGGCCCGGTTTGCCAAAAGGTTGCTGGTTCAAGTCCCGCCCGTGCGCAAATTTTTGGTTTCTTATTTCATCTTTATGAATATAAAATATGACACTGTGAGTGTTAAAAACATACTAAAGCATTAGATAGCGAAGCGACATCAATTTCCAAGTTGAATTTATTCTGTAAAGAATAACTGCTTGGGCCATCTGTTTCATACACAGATGGCTAGATGGCGCTAAGCGTCACGCAATTGACGTTTTCATAAGAAACCACAAATTTCGCCGGGTCGGACTGACAGCACGGTAGCTCAATTGGTAAGAGCGTTTGGCCCGGTTTGCCAAAAGGTTGCTGGTTCAAGTCCCGCCCGTGCGCAAATTTTTGGTTTCTTATTTCATCTTTATGAATATAAAATATGACACTGTGAGTGTTAAAAACATACTAAAGCATTAGATAGCGAAGCGACATCAATTTCCAAGTTGAATTTATTCTGTAAAGAATAACTGCTTGGGCCATCTGTTTCATACACAGATGGCTAGATGGCGCTAAGCGTCACGCAATTGACGTTTTCATAAGAAACCACAAATTTCGCCGGGTCGGACTGACAGCACGGTAGCTCAATTGGTAAGAGCGTTTGGCCCGGTTTGCCAAAAGGTTGCTGGTTCAAGTCCCGCCCGTGCGCAAAATTTTTGGTTTCTTATTTCATCTTTATGAATATAAAATATGACACTGTGAGTGTTAAAAACATACTAAAGCATTAGATAGCGAAGCGACATCAATTTCCAAGTTGAATTTATTCTGTAAAGAATAACTGCTTGGGCCATCTGTTTCATACACAGATGGCTAGATGGCGCTAAGCGTCACGCAATTGACGTTTTCATAAGAAACCACAAATTTCGCCGGGTCGGACTGACAGCACGGTAGCTCAATTGGTAAGAGCGTTTGGCCCGGTTTGCCAAAAGGTTGCTGGTTCAAGTCCCGCCCGTGCGCAAATTTTTGGTTTCTTATTTCATCTTTATGAATATAAAATATGACACTGTGAGTGTTAAAAACATACTAAAGCATTAGATAGCGAAGCGACATCAATTTCCAAGTTGAATTTATTCTGTAAAGAATAACTGCTTGGGCCATCTGTTTCATACACAGATGGCTAGATGGCGCTAAGCGTCACGCAATTGACGTTTTCATAAGAAACCACAAATTTCGCCGGGTCGGACTGACAGCACGGTAGCTCAATTGGTAAGAGCGTTTGGCCCGGTTTGCCAAAAGGTTGCTGGTTCAAGTCCCGCCCGTGCGCAAATTTTTGGTTTCTTATTTCATCTTTATGAATATTTGTTAAATGAGTTTGATCTAGTATTTTTGGCTCAAGTTTTCTATCGTCATCTCATTGGAGTCCATATTTAGAGCTCTAAAGATGGAGTATATTTAGAAAAGAGCCTCTAGCCTTTCTGATCTCCTTGCGCTATGTTGCCAAGTTCCCGAGTTATCCTCTTTGATGTAGCAGGAATATCTCGCGCGCCCGGGATTTTGCAGAAAATTATCTTGTGATAGTTCGCAAGCGACTATCATGGCGATAAGATGTTTTGTACGTTAATATTTGCATAACTTTGAATGCCGTTGTAGCTTAGAACCAAATAAATAACTGATACGGTAACTATGACACATTGTGGTTGATCGGAGATGCTTTTAACCCATCGAAGCTGCGTTGCAATGATAAGCATTAACGCTCCTTTGACCAATAATTGTGTTTGTCAAATGTTGGAATGGAATGTGTATCTATACTTATATCATAAAGCTGAAGAGTTTGAACGCGCTTCCTTATCTCAAAAACTAATGGACCGTTTTGAAAAAATATTTTTGTGTTGGATAGATTATTTATCAAGGAAGACTATAAGCTATGAAACATCATGCTGCGACGGAAGAGGAGGGAGTCACAGATTATAGTTCTGTGGAGGGAGCAAACTTAAAACGCGCGGATGAAGTTGCAGGGAACCGCAAGTAATAAGCATAAACGCACGACTGGACAAATATTGACTGTTATATAACGATGGAATGGAATCGAAGGGGGAACGAAAGTGTAAGGGAAATGGTAATAGCAATTTTTTTAAGATCAATATTGCAACTTATATTTGTCTTAGCAACGACGAATCACTTATCAAATTTTATCTTGTATTAAGTCTCTATTAACTTTTTTAATATTTTTTTTTTATATATTCTTTATTGCACAAACAAAAATGAAGTACAAATGGCGGGCTTAAGGCTTTAAAGCATTCTTTACCAGTCAACCATTGGCAGTAACAGTTGAGGCGGCGTAAAATTACTAAAAAAACTAACATATACTTATATTTACATAAATACTTTTTAAGTAAACCAACATAACCATACATAAATACAACAAATAAATTAATAATAAATATCCTTTGGACTTTCCCACACATCGCCATCTAGCTAGTCCCAAAGTAAGCTACTCAAAGCTTGTGTTATGGGTGCCAGACAACGGATATAATACTTAAATACTCTTTGTTTGTAAATACATACATGATATACATAGAAAACACACAGACCAATACAAACAGACATGTTCATGCACACAAATGTTTGTAGTGTGCGGGGATCGAACCCGCAACCCGCTGCGTAGTAGGCGATTTCTCGACCACTACACCAGACGGGTCGTCAAATAAAAATCATACATCACGCTGAACAGATAGATATACATGTTATTTATTCTCGTCGGATTACCGTTGCTCCACACGATTTATTTACGTCCAAAAGTGTCTGGAACGTAGAATTTGATAAATAAAACGTAAATACTGAACTACAATTTCACTCAGTGATTAACGTCTATGTTCAAAAGACGACAGCAATAGAAGCTAGGTAACTTATTCAACAGACCTTTTATTTATGTTATTAAAGTCTGACAATAAACTTTCACTCTGCATACCAAAGCCCGCAAAAGCTCACTGTATATCCGCCAGAAACCAACGTAAAACATCTGAGACACGAATTTATTGCATCGCATAACATCCTCGGACAAATGCTCGGACCAAAGTCGAGTTCCGTCAAATGATGGCTCCAGTGGCCGACAAATATGACGGATAAAGAGAAAGCCGCAGGGGTATCACATAACTTGATAGATTTATATTACAATTGTATTTAAATAACGGCATAGAAGTTTATATGGAAAATCCCAGGCAACGTTTTAGTCACGTTGAGCAGGGTGCAAAAATAACTACGGTGGAGGGAATAATTAAAGTCTGTTGATCTACCATAAAGTGAAAAATAATTAAATCCGTAGAGATAGAAGGACTCAATTTTCATTTTGACGGTAAGTAAAAAGTTGAAATGTAAGGAACCATCCCAAAACAACAAAACACCGTTTATAGTTTTGTTCGTAAATCACTAACTGCAGCCGATAAGGTTAAATAAAGAGCGTATTCAGTGAATAGAAACACTCGTTCGAAAAATTGCAGACGACAAAGCATGCGATTAAAACTCATGTGGCTTAAACAATGTTTGAGTGTTTTTGTTTGAAACTTCTTTAGGGCCACTGATTGGCATGCTTAGGCTTTACACAAATGCATTCGCATGTGACAATACGAAGCTCGCAAATGTCAATAGTGGCATCCTTTCGATCTAGGTAGACTAATGACGTCAAAGGTGCGTTTGCCATTTTTTTAGTATGGTTTTATTCTTGACTCCAGACCAAATTAAGTGCGACTAAGATGAAGTTCAAGATGAAACGTGGTCGCCCAGAAGAAGCCTTTTCACTCTTAATTTGAATAGATTCGGATTGTAATTACTAGGAAACGTCAACCAAAACAATTTGCTGTGCAGGACTTTCCAACTGCTCTTATGCAATCATTACTGCAATCGCTATCGCAATCATTGTTAGTTTTGTAATACCCCTTACCAACCCCGCTTTATGACGCTATTCACTAGCTTGGTATATTGAAATGTAAATAAAATGCTTGGGAAGAATTATTGCGGGTAGCCGGTGTCTTGTGTGTATTCCTTGTGATATTTTAGACAAGCTCTGGTTTCAACAACACCTGAATATTGAGTAAAACACTATTTTACGGAAAATTTCGCAAATCTTTATTACATTTTAAACCCGTCGTTTCGAAAACTCTACAGTACCTATTATGATTTGTGAAATGAATTTAATATTAATAAAAACCAATTGTCATTTTATTCATAAAAGAAAGTCGTTTCGTTTCACCATTTATAACTTCAAAAGTATCATAAGTATATTTTTTAAGGTTCCGTAGCCGAATGGCAAAAAACTGAACCCTTATAGTTTCGTCAAGTCTGTCTGTCTGTCTTTCTGTCTGTCAGTATGTCACAGCGATTTTATTCTGTAACTATAAGCATCACACTGTTAAAATTTTGTGGGAAGATGTATCCTGTTAACCGCTTTACGATTCTTATACAAAAAATAATGATATTTCAGGGGGGCTCCCATACATTAAACTAAGACCAAAAAGTTTTTTTTGTCAAACCTATACGTGTGGGATGTCTTTGGATAGGTCTTTTAAAATGAAATCGAGGTTTCTATAACCATTTTCTCTAAAAGTCTAACGATTGCGTCTAGCGTATATCTCATACGCTTCGAAAGTGGTAAAATGGGCTTGATTGCTGTGATTTTTGTTCGAAAACTAATAAAATATTTACGAAATTCACGCAAAATATAGCTCAAGTAGGTACTCGCAAAATTGAGTTATCTTTTCTAATCCCATCCGTGTGGATTTCAACTGATTTCATTCTAAAATGGGACTTCAATCAATGAATATCACACGCTACTTTGACGCGAGTGACTTAAATATATGGCTCAAGACCTGCGACAATATGTGTATAGAAAATAATTATAATAACTATAAAACGGGACCGGGGCGAAACGAAGTACGTTGGGATCTTGTATAAAAGGAGGAAATAACGCCAAGTCCCATACCCTAGTATTCATACCTTTAGGCCAATCATGGCAGAACGTTTATTCCAGTTTCTTCAATGCTTTCTGATTCGTTTCACTCTGTATATAGCACGGTTCGTTTGAGATTTTTGCTGGCGTTTCCTGATTGCTTCTGCTTAGATAAACACGTGGGTAGTTAGATGATGCGTTTAAATATTACAACCTGATTGCGAAGGGTTGGTGTTGTAGAGCTGCCTGTGACCACGGATGCTGTAAAATATTCGAAACGTTAGGCGATTAATCAATTCTAATGTCATAACGGTGAAAAGTTTGTTTGTTTGTTTAAACGCGCTAATCTCATCTCGAAACTACAGGACCGATTTGAAAAAACTATTTCTGTGTTGGATTGGTTATTTATTTAAGAAAAATGGCTATAAACATCACGCTGCAACTGGAGACGAGGGAGCAAACTCAAAACACGCAGACGAAGTCGCGGGGGACCGATAGTTACAATTTATTTTATCTCGTTAATCTTAATGTGCCGTTAATAAATGTTTAGACCATGTTCTAAAATAAACCTTGTATCCACTCAATACACTGCCAAATATTTGAATAAAAGAGGTAGAATATGCCATTACAATTATTTACGGAAACCCTTAAGGTAATTTTGCCCCAGCCAATATTTCCAAAAACAAATAGGCAATAAGAAAACATCGCTATGTCGAGGATTCATCAAAGACGAATCTCTTTATCTTATTTTTTATTTTCCCATCCAATGAGCATGAGAGTTCCAACTATTACTAGTGTCGTGTGTAATGCTATGCCGATTTTTATCGAAAATCATTGTCAGTAGGTAGTAGATTCACCAAATTGTTTTGCAGACCCTTGTTTTATGTTTTTAAGGTTAAAGTTAGATAAACAATATAAAGGATAAGAAGTAACACGGATGTTTCGTAGTATGAGAACAATTCTCAAAGAATGAGAGAACGTGTAAGGATATAATATATATTTAATTTAATGTCATAACCACAATGTAATAGTACTAAAAAAACAACTTTTTTTTAGATATAATCCAATTGAAAAAGTCCTAAAGCACATTGGAAAATTCACACAGTTGATTTATGACATACTTAAGATTGTCTGTGTCAGTGACCTAAAAACCTAAAGTTATCGGCATCTTATCGATAATTTTAGCTTTTTCTCATCCTTATCCGGGTTTTTCGTACGTTTGCCGGCGGCGTCGAAGGCTGAGCAATCGTTGTATTTTATCATCGCTTCTAATGAACTCAATATAAGGGAAATGTGCATTGGAACAGCCTCAGCCATATATTATTCGAGGGAATGTGTATTTTGCCGAGACAAAAAGGTGGCAACATTCGCGAAGACAAACGTTACTTCGTTAGGTGATTCATGGCCAGTCTCTTTTACAGAAATCAGCTTTTATTTTATTTAAGCGAAAAGATAGGTCTTGTTGGTCATATAAATGACAAAGATGGTTAGAAAAACGAAAATGCTTGGCTTATTTTAATGTGGGTTAAAATGATTAATGTAAAAAGCTGTAGTTTTCATAAACATAACCTAGATTACGGATACGATGAATATGATGATGTATACATTTTTGTACTCAAAATTAGACCCGTCACAATGTTTACATCCCTTTACTATTTCTACTACACAAAATTTAACTAAACTACGAACTTCACGATTGCTTTTGAAACCAAACACTTAACCGTTAACTCGCTAGTTGTTTAAACAATGCTAAGTGGCTTAATCATTAGGGAAACCCCAATCCTTGCGAGTCTGTGTGTGAACAACTTTATACTTCGAAACGAGATTAATTTCTTAACTTGACAGCTTTGATGTCAAACAGCAGTAATACCGGATTCAATTTGGGACACCCAAAACGCTACTCGAAGCGGATGGGCGTTCCCGCTCCGGTAATGTCGTTTAGGAAAAATATTTTAAGGTACTTTAGATATCTTTTTTTATCGTATTTTCTGGTAAAATTGAAGTCAAAGTGTTAATTATTTTCACACCGCCTTTACTTGGTTTAAAAAATAGTTGTTCGTTGTTGTCCGTTGAAATCTAAAAAATTATGTGGATTACTTTTGCATTGTTTGCTTTGTTGGTTTTAATAATTGATCTACATAGGTAACTATAGCATAGTTTGCTCGTATATTATATGTATTTATTAATTATAAGTTTTTTTTGTATTTATTCATTTGTTTTATTCTATTTGTGATATAAGTGTATTAATTATATATTTTTATTCTTACTTCTATTATGTAACTATCTTTGAAGTATAATATTAAAATTCCAGCTTTATTTTTGCACACCGTTTTTACCTCACTGATAAACGTTGTTTCCTCTACCCAATGGTTGTTTGGAAGAGATCGATTCCAGGTTTGAAGACCGCCAATATTGTACAAATGATTTGCCTGTTTTGTTAAGTATAGAGGAGAAAGATAATAAAAAAAACATTGTCATAAAGTTGGTGAACAAAAAAAGTGTTTTCTAAACCAAAGACTATTATTTTATTTTGATCAGTTTTTTTTTAATACTCCAAAACCATTTCCCGATCGCCACATACCAAAGCAGGCACAGCCCGTGTTCTTGGCCGTAGCTAAACAACAGTTAGTTAATGACTTGTGAGTTGCCTGTAATTTCAGCCTGGAGCAAGCGGCCAAGATTGATGGCCTGCAGTGTACAAAGTAGCACAGATTTGGGACAACTTCGAGTTAGTTGGGAACCCTTGAAAGCTTTTGATTGGTGACTAAGATATTTTTTAGAAATTGAAGGACAGTTTTCTTTAGTATTCTGTTCCAATGTTTGGTGGACGCTGTTATGAGATGATAATTTATGGTTGTCGTCTTGTCAAAAGATGTCGAAATACCTTTTTTTGTCTTTTAATAAATAAATTTAATGAAAAGTAGGGCACTCACATCTCATTATTCCCACATATGCTGAACCCTATTACATAGTGTCGAAGTGGGATTCCCAGAGTTAAAAATAGAAAGTAAATCCAAAAATAAAATTAGTCTTGCAGGATGCGGGAACATGGCTATGTCCGATAATCTATCAAATAATTGGAAAAATTGGATACAATCGTTCAAAATAGTCCTTAGGTACCTTCGATGGAGGCGGAGAGCGACGGAAGAAAAGTAGTGTTGCTCCTACATATGATTGAGGAGCCAGGTGTGGAGATATTTAATTCATTCCAGAAAGATGTTGATACGATCACGTATGATGAGATTGTTAAACTTTTTGAGACTTATTTTGTGCCGAAACGTAATCTTACATTTGAATGCCATAGCTTCTTTACGCACAAACAAGGTGCTGACCAGACGTTGGAATAATGACGCGTAATAATTGCGCTTTCCTGGGTAATTCTTCGTATTTTAGGCATTCTTATTGTTAAACACATCTTTAAGAGTGTAAACGAAGTTCTTTTTCCTTCTGGTGAATGGTCTTCCCGCAATGCTGAGGATCGTGACTGTATGTCAATCTTCTCCACTCGGTCCGGTTCTGCGCCATATGTACCGCTCCCTGTATCTGATCTCCCGTCACCTCCTTGAGTTTGTCCACCCATCTAGCTGGCGCTCTTCCTCTAGCGCGCTTCCCCTCCATTAGTCCGAGAATGATGAGTTTCACTAGGCTGTGCAATGGGGATCGCATTAGTTCTTCAAGGATAGATACATTGGTTCTCATAGCAGTCCAAGGAATGCGGAGCAGCTTTCTCCAGCACTACATTTCAAAGACCTGAATATTGTTGCGTTCCTTTTTCCTGAGACATCAAGTCTCCAAACGAAAGTCTAACAAATTAAAATAATCCTACGATACTAATGTTCATCAACAAGCCATGCCATGCCGCGTTAGTTGCGACGCCCTAGTCTCTGAATAAGGCAAGCTTCAGCTAAATTATTATTTAGTTCGCAACAAGGCGGGTGATGTGAAAATGCAGACAACTTTCCCTGTAGATGACATAATACACAAGAAATGCAATATAGTACAGAAAATATTTGAATTCTAGGAATTGTATAAAACTCCTAGAACGACGCTTTTTAGGAAATGTATACAATATTCATTTAGAGTTTTTTTTTTATGCACATATCGTAAGAACTGTATACATTTCCTAAAAATGAGTTATTCATTTTTTAATCGACTTCAAAAAATGAGGAGGTTATCAATTTGACTGTATGTTTTTTTTATCTATGTTACCTCAAATCTCAGTCGTATGTCGACCGATTCGAAAAAAAAATTCGCCTACTTAGAGGGTATATCTCCTAGTTGGTCCCATCGAGGGAAGCCCTCAAATTTTAAATTTCTTTTTGGAGTCGTTGCCTTCACTTTGGCAATCAAGCATCAACTATCACAGCACCGACTCCAAAAATAAATTGTTTGCCTAAAATGGGTTCCTCTCCTTTCAATTGTCAAGAGTTTATTAAAGACTTTTTAATGCATTTTGGTTTTGAAGTCGTTTTTTTTTCAATAAAGTCCTAGTTTGGTAGATGGAACGTTAATTGTTGAAAGCTTACCTAAAACTAATAAAAATCAAAATATTTGCATCACCATTTTGACACAATACACGTATCTGTTACTTTTATAGACACAAACGTCATACCTAATAGTAAGATACGAAATTGCTACCATCTACCTTATCATTAATAAGCTTCTAATATTTCGGCACCGTTTGAAGCGTTTTATGGTACATGGTAACAATTCCGTATTTAACCATTCTAAAGAACACGTTATGATCTAATATTTTCCCAAAATGTGGGTTGACTATTTAACTTTCTTTGATATCGTAGCTGCTGGATTTAAAATATAGGGTTGACTGCTATCTAGTTTTGACGTAAAAAATACATCAAAATCGTGTAAGTACTCAACAGGTTAACTGTATACAGTATAACTGAGATATCTACGACGATTACTTGTCTTTGTATAAAGTCGACGGCCTAGTTACGCGGATCGAGTCCACTCGCAAGTTATCTTGTTAACGACGGAGGACTTTTAACAAACTCCTAGCGAATATGAGAGCCTGGTAGTGCGATCGTTTTCTTTAATAGAAATGAGGGAAAATCCTGCGGACGACATTCAAGAATTAAAATTGTGGGGTAAGAAGCAGATTATTTCTTACAAGAGTGTAGTACGACAATGTATGTAATTTTATTGTTTTTATGTTACGAGGAGTGTATGAATTCTAGGAATTGTATATGTTATGGACCCAGGTGATTAATGCAGGCATTATTTATAATCGGGAATAATGAATAATGTCTAGCTTTATCGGGCTAAGTGATTAATTTCTATCTTAACTCCATTATTTATCACATTGCACGGTCATTATTATATTAATACATGATAGTTGGGCAATTTGATAATAAAGCTATATTAGAAATGACAATAACAATAAAAAGATTGTAATTTAATATGTTTGTAATACTCTGCTCAAAAGGCGATGGGCAATATGTGCCCGGTCAATTTGATTATTTGAATAATTATTATCAATTTGCACTCTCATATTGGGCATTTTTCATAATGACCGGGCATTACGTATACTGATCAATTTACGAGTATCACTTGGTCCATAACATATACAACCCATAGAAAATGTACACAATCCAAAGCTATTTAGGAAATGTATAAAATATTGATTAAGAGATTATTTTATGTGAACATCTCCTGTTTATTTTGTAGAATTCCAATATTGATTTAGGAAATGTATAAAAATAACGCTATGTGTGAACAAAATAAAAAAAAACATGTATTAAAATATGTAATCAAAGCTTTTACTAAGGATCTCATTGTGACGATTATTAACAATCATAGAATATAATATAATAACTTTACTCCTTAGTAAAAATATTTTCTATTTCTTGATAAATTAAGAAATAGTTTTATTTATTTATTAAGGCTCGCATTAAGATTAACAAGTAACAATTAATTCACTTCAATACAATCTATACTAATATTATAAAGCTGAAGAGTTTGTTTGTTTGTTTGTTTGAACGCGCTAATCTCAGAAACTACTGGCCCGATTTGAAAAATCTTTTTTACGTTGGATAGTCCATTTATCGAGGAAGGCTTTAAGCTATATAACATAAAGATACGACTCATAAGACCACAGCAGAAATGAAAAATGTTGCGAAAACGGGAGAAAGATATTCCTTTTGAGATCTTCCGCTGCATACGCTGCAGAAACCGCTTAAGTTACACAAAAATCATGTATGACAGGATTGTTTGGCATTAAGAGTTCTATAATAAAGTCCGCGAAATTATATGTCTATCTTTTATGGTTAACTTACTACAACCTTTTTTATGTTAATAAATTTGTAAAAAAATGATGCAATATTTTTAGAGGTGTATTATACACACAGGTATTTATTCTTATCAAAATAAATACATTCATCATCACGAGCATTTCATTTAGAACCAAGTTGCCCTTTATATCATTTGATTTCAATAAATATCTTAGGAGCTATCACAGTTTTAACATAACTCCGCACCAAAATAATGTTCGCAGCTTAAGTACAACGTGCGCTTGCGCTAATACAGGGTGTCCCAGAAATCAACGATAAACCGAAAACGGGTGATAGGCCAAGTCATGACAGTTATTAGAAAAATATAAAAAAAAATCTTTGTCGTGTATATTTCATATTATAAATATTTTAAAAAATATCGGAAAAACTGACATCCTGTGATGATCTTTCAAGTCCTAAGACTACAAATATTACTTTTTTGAATATTTTTTTTCTGCATTGTAGTCATGACTAACCCTTCTTTAAATAACAGTTCATATTTTAAACATACCTGCCTTAGTTTTAATAAAATGGTGTGTTTTTGCCCAACAATAAATTCAAAATAATTACTACACCCAACTTTAATCGTCTGTACTGTAAAAAAAAAATACTACCATATTTTGGCAAGTAACTTTAAAAGATGGCGCATTTAATCTGGATTCCAAAATGGTATGATACTTGTTAGATTACTTCTTAATTGAAGAAAAAAAAAATTTTTTAACGGAACCGGGTTTCAAGCCAACTGTTTAATTATTTAAAATGTTGGAATTAAGTTGTTATGTGACGACTATGAGTGACGTCATCTTGTCTAGAGTGAGCGAGACAGATTGTGACGCTAAGTGCGAGTGCTTTTTTTTTTTTTTTTTTTTTTTTTTTTTTTTTTTTTTTTTTTTTTTGATAAAAAAGCACTCGCACTTAGCGTCACAATCTGTCTCGCTCACTCTAGACAAGATGACGTCACTCATAGTCGTCACATAACAACTTAATTCCAACATTTTAAATAATTAAACAGTTGGCTTGAAACCCGGTTCCGTTAAAAAATTTTTTTTTTTCTTCAATTAAGAAGTAACCTAACAAGTATCATACCATTTTGGAATCCAGATTAAATGCGCCATCTTTTAAAGTTACTTGCCAAAATATGGTAGTATTTTTTTTTTACAGTACAGACGATTAAAGTTGGGTGTAGTAATTATTTTGAATTTATTGTTGGGCAAAAACACACCATTTTATTAAAACTAAGGCAGGTATGTTTAAAATATGAACTGTTATTTAAAGAAGGGTTAGTCATGACTACAATGCAGAAAAAAAATATTCAAAAAAGTAATATTTGTAGTCTTAGGACTTGAAAGATCATCACAGGATGTCAGTTTTTCCGATATTTTTTAAAATATTTATAATATGAAATATACACGACAACGATTTTTTTTTATATTTTTCTAATAACTGTCATGACTTGGCCTATCACCCGTTTTCGGTTTATCGTTGATTTCTGGGACACCCTGTATATTATAAAGCTGAAGAGTTTGTTTGTTTGAACGCGCTTATCTCAGGAACTGCTGGACCGATTTGAAAAAATATTTCTGTGTTGGATAGCTTATTTATCGAGAAAGGCTTTAGGATATAAAAAATGACGCTGCGACGGGAGGGGAGGGAGCAAACTCAAAACGCGCGGACGAAGTCGCGGGGGACCGCTAGTTATATTATAAAGCTGAAGAGTTTGTTGGTTTGAACGCGCTTATCTCAGGAACTGCTGAACCGATTTGAAAAAATATTTCTGTGTTAGATAGCTTATTTATTGAAAAAGGCTTTAGGATATAAAACATCACGCTGCGACGGGATGGGAGGGAGCAAACTCAAAACGCGCGGACGAAGTCGCGGGGGACCGCTAGTTAGTAATAAAATAGATTCTTATAATATGAACTTTATCGTTTGATGTTTAAAGAATTCGATAAACTGTGTTTAATACATTTTCAAAGGACATTTCATCTTAATATTCACCAGTTACTAAGGTATGGTGGAACAATTGTAGAATTAAAATTAATAACAAAACTAGTGGCAATAGTCCGGCCCGCCTCCTAGTTGAAAAAAAAAATCATTTTCAAAATGTTTTTTTAAAGGACTTTCCCTTCACTCTTACGCCAGAGGACGTCATGTGATACGACAATTCATTAAAATTTGAGTCAATTAATTATTGTAAACCAAATAATTCTTGTTTTTTATGAACCATATATAAGAATGTTTTTAAATATGTATGAAACCAGTCTACCTTGGGATCAAGATATGACAAGGGTATACGATATCAGTTTATTTTTAGATTTTTTGTCCAAATAGGTACCCTAATTCTGAATCATAATCAGTTTTTTTTTGACACTGCTCATAATATTGAAACAAGTCAATATTTGTCAAACTTAAATATATATATAAATAATTAAATAAATAAAAAACTCATAGTAACTAACTCGAAAGATAGTATTGATATTTACTATAATCCTTAAAAGTTATCCAGGCAATAAAATTAAGAGTAAATTTACAACGAGAAATCTCACCATGTGCCGACTATCGAATACTCGGCGAACATTCCTGGTCGATTAGTCGAATATTAGATAAACGTATTTGGCCGGGGCCGGGTAGTACCAAAACTTCTGTCGGAGAAATTGTTTGCGGTCGTTCGCCCTTATAAAGTCACAAAGCTCTCAGAAGCCGATTTTTAATCTTCTTCATTTCTGAAGAAGATTGTATATTGTATATTGATTGATATAGTTACTTTTCAGTTACCAAAATACTTATTGAATTTTTAATCTATACTAATATTATAAAGCTGAAGAGTTTGTTTGTTTGTTTGTTTGTTTGAACGCGCTGATCTCAAAAACTACTGGCCCGATTTGAATTTTTTTTTTGCGTTGGATAGTTCATTTATCGAGGAAGGCTTTAGGCTATATAACATAAAGATACGACTCATAAGACCACAACAGAAATGAAAAATGTTGCGCAAACGGGAGAAAGATATTCCTTTTGAGAGCTTCCGCTGCATACGCTGCGGAAACCGCTTAAGTTACACAAAAATCATGTATGACAGGATTGTTCAACATTAAAAGTTCTATAATAAAGTCTGCGACAGCATATGTCTATCTTTTATGGTTGACTTACTAAAACCTTTTTTATGTTAATAAATTTGTAAAATTAGAGGTGTATTATACACACAGGTATTTATTCTTATCAAAATAAATACATTCATCATCACGAGCATTTCATTTAGAACCAAGTTGCCCTGTATATCATTTGATTTCAATAAATATCTTAGGAGCTATCACAGTTTTAACATAACTCCGCACCAAAATAATGGTCGCAGCTTAAGTACAACGTGCGCTTGCGCTAATTAATATTATAAAGCTGAAGAGTTTGTTTGTTTGTTTGTTTGTTTGTTTGAACGCGCTAATCTCAAAAACTACTGGCCCGATTTGAAAAATTATTTTTACGTTGGATAGTCCATTTATCGAGGAAGGCTTTAGGCTATATAACATAAAGATACGACTCATAAAACCACAGCAGAAATGAAAAATGTTGCGAAAACGGGAGAAAGATATTCCTTTTGAGAGCTTCCGCTGCATACGCTGCGGAAACCGCTTAAGTAACACAAAAAACATGTATGACAGGATTGTTCAGCATTAAGAGGTCTATAATAAAGTCCGCGACAGCATATGTCTATCTTTTATGGTTGACTTACTACAACCTTTTTTATGTTAATAAATTTGAAAAAAAAATAATGCATTATTGTTAGAGGTGTATTATACACACAGGTATTTATTCTTATCAAAATAAATACAATCATCATCACGAACATTTCATTTAGAACCAAGTTGCCCTTTATATCATTTGATTTCAATAAATATCTTAGGAGCTATCACAGTTTTAACATAACTCCGCACCAAAATAATGTTCGCAGCTTAAGTACAACGTGCGCTTGCGCTAATATATTGCTACTAGCTGAAGAGTTTGTTTGTTTAAACGCGCTTATCTCAGGAACTGCTGGACCGATTTGAAAAAATATTTCTGTGTTGGATAGCTTATTTATCGAGAAAGGCTTTAGGATATAAAACATGACGCTGCGACGGGAGGGGCGGGAGCAAACTCAAAACGCGCGGACGAAGTCGCGGGGGACCGCTAGTGTATTATAAAGCTGAAGAGTTTGTTTGTTTGAACGCGCTTATCTCAGGAACTGATGGACCGATTTGAAAAAATATTTCTGTATTGGATAGCTTATTTATCGAGAAGGGCTTTAGGATATAAAACATGACGCTGCGACGGGAGGGGAGGGAGCAAACTCAAAACACGCGGACGAAGTCGCGGGGGACCGCTAGTTAATTTACAAAAATACATGTAACATAAGTTACATCACACATTTCCAGGTGATTTTGGAATTGTATATAATTGTCATTGAATACAATTGTATTCAATGACGAATTGAAAACATTTCCTGTAACATTAACAAACATAATTAATTTTAAGGGCCTGATTCCTCATCGACAAATAAGCACTAACCAACGAATAATTCAATATTATTCTGATTCCGTATTGGACAGATTTAGATATTGAGAAACAGACCGTAATTAATTCATCCAATGATGACCTGCGCTGGTAGTCTGATGTTGCAAAAATTTGACATTTCATTATCACAAAAAACAGCTTGCAGTATCACGAAATCTGATAAAATTAACCGTATTCATATCGCAATCTTCAAACGTACACATTTGCCACGAATCGTACCCGATACACATCCTCCTATTAATTGGGGTAACCGTTATAACGGAAGATATTTTTATATTAGAGAGCTTATAGTCCTTACTGTCGAACTGATGGTTTTTACTGTCAATAAATATGCAACAATTCATCAAATTTAATTAAAGCTGTCTGACTGATTGAAAATAGAGACAAAAAATGGCATGAAATCATGATGAAGGTTCAGAAAATAATATTATAAACCTATCTCAGCACAAGCACACAGCAATAAAACCGGCCAAGTGCAAGTAGGACTCGCTCACTAAGGGTTCCGTGCCAACTTTAACTCAATAAGAGATCCACTTACTTCCACTTAGCCAAAATATCACAATATTTTTTTGACAGCAAATACAACTTTGTTTTTCATAGTATTTCTATAAATAATAAAGTTATGTCTGCGGTTATTGAAAATATGCTCTATCTCAAAAACTGATAGTTCGATCTCGTTCAAACCAACATCTACATCGTGTATTTTTTTTTTCAAAATTTACACTCGCTTAGTTTAAAAGTTCGAGGGGGGAAGAATCACATTTTACCTAGACTTTTAGAGAAAATGGTTTGAGGAACCTCATTGTCATTTTAAACAACCATAGACACGCTACACGCATAGGTTTGACTTTTTTTTTGTTTTAGTTTCGTGTATGGGAGCCCCTCCTTAAATGTCATTATTTTGTATGGTTTCAAGGAGAATCGTAAAGCTGTTAACAGGATACCTCTTCCTGCCAAATTTCAATAGTGTGATGCTTATAGTTTCAGAATAAAGTGGCTGTGACATATGGACGGACTTACAGACAGACAGACAGACTTGACTAAACTATAAGGATTCCGTTATTTGCCATTCGGCTACGGAACCCTAAAAATAAGCTTTGTTATATCTATCGCTATCGCTTTGGCTATGACGATACACGAGCCTTATTTTAATAAGGTTTAAGGTTCGCGGTGAATATTAATTTAAGGAAAAATAAAAATAAATCCTGCAACACCGGTAATAAGTAAATCAATACCTTATGTCAGTTTGACATTAAATAAACAACGTTTTGCAAATAATTTATTATTGCAACTATTAAATTAAATTTCACAAGAATTCCCAGCCAATACAGTAAAATACAAATCGGAATCGGAAAATATAAAAACACATTATCTTGAAGGATAGATAAATAAATAGAATCCATGCATGTAAGTAATAAAATTTTGCAACGTGTTTCTATGTGCATAAGAAGCTAGATATTCAGTATGTGTTTATGGTTTCATGATTTAAATATAATATTCAACTAGTGATTATTTAACTGAGTTTATATCGGGTTCTCACTTAATAAGATCCGAGCCCCTCATGTATTGCAGAACTATTTAAAAACAAGTTTTCAGCAGATTACAGTTAAAAAGACTTACAGTCAGAGCAAGAACTTACAAATCCGAAAAACGAAACCAAAACGAGCGCATAAAGATGCAGGAGACATGTGAAGTGCATTAAGAACGATTTATAATAGCTTTTTCAATTATTTTCAGGACTTTGTCACGAATTGCTGCAGTTGAAAGTTTGAAGGAGTGACAAAGCAATAATTGCAGTACAATAAAAATGATAGTGTTAATTAAATAATAGAAAACCACAAAATACCTTCTAATAAACGATTCTACCTCTCTAATAACCATTATTCCCTCTAATCAATGGTTGTCTGGAAGAGATCGCTCCCAGCGACAAGACCGCCAATATTGTACTACTTATGATTTGATTGAAATGTTTTTGTTTCTTGTGTCCTTATTTGTGCAATATTCTTTAATATTATTATTATTATCATTAAATGATAATCATTCCAGAATCTTTTATTTATCGTTTCTCATACGTTAAGTATATAGTAACAGAAAGTCGCGTTTGTTACAGTACTAATAACTCCAGACGGGGGCACAATTTTCATTATTTAGAGTTAGTTTAATTCGTCGTCGTGCCGAATAGGACATACGACAGCCATCATTATAAATATATATGCGATATGTACTCTGCCCGTTGCTGCGACTTTTTTAAACATTGTTGCACTTGCGCGTGTTGAAAATGCGCTTCAGCATCGGGACTCATGCAATGAACAGATTTAATATAGCATCGATGCAGTTGGCATTGGTATGGATGCAAACGCCACAATTCAGTACGTAATTTGACAATGTCGAGCATTATCATCGCGACTGCAACGATGCTGCATCGCGACTGCATTGCTGCTAAAAATCACAGAGTGTAAAGGGTCTATAGTTTCACTGGTCTAAGTCCGTTGCGACACTGGATGCAACACGCAAACGATTACTGTAGAAAACTGTGGTGGAGGCCTATTCTAGCTTATAGAATGATGATGGTGACGTAGAAGTATTCGCTTCGATAAAAACCATCCAAATGCGACGGAACCGTAAATAACTTTGGTTTCATAAAAAAATAAACAAGAACTCAAGAGCTTTAGAAGCTGTTATTTATATAGTAGTCTACCTTTTAGCTGTATTAATGAGAGCCAAATAAGGGTTGCAAATAGTGATCGAGTGTTCTAGTGGTTATCAACTTTCTTTTAAAAATTGATGCCTCTCATCGTGCATTATTGTCTTAAATATACTTTAAAAATATAATTTCAAGTAAAGGTGCAATATTATAGATTGTTTTATCAGCTACATTACTAATTACTTCGTAAGTGCCTTAAAATTCGAGGTAATGTAGGTAAGAAGGTACGTAAATTAAGTAGTAAATACGTTGTGTAATTGAAAATATCAATTGTGGAGTTAAATTAGGGAATTCCGACGGGATTTCCTATTTTCTAATTATTCAACCCTCAACACAATTTGTTGTATTCATTATTGGAATTGTTATCAGGCTTTTGAAAAAAATAATTAAAAATACTGCGTTTATTTTAACCTTATTACCGCACAAATGCGACAACTGGGCCACGAGTATTAAATAAAATAATTTCTAGTTACTTATCTTTTTTCGACGATAATGAAAATGACATTAGAAAAATGTGCTTGCGAGATTGACATTTGTAAAAATTGCAAGTCCCGACGAATGGAGTTATCGTCGAAATTAGCCGTATTCAAATACAAATCCTAAGTAAAGGAAATGTATGAAAATTATTAAAAAGCATCATAATCTATTAAAAAGCATGTCTCTAGAAGTTAGTTCCCTAAAGTATCCGCAAGAGGCTCTTTACATTCGAAAACGATAGTAACACCGTATCTAGGAATTAAACAGTTGAGTAAAGGTAAAAAATACATAGAAAAATCTTTTGATTTTTTTCTAACATAATTCTAGCATAATTTTCGATTTTTCTGCTAAGATGAGCTTTTACAGATTTTCATTACCCTCGATAGCGTTATCGTCAACATCTGTCAAAATTAGTGTGTCGAGTCCTGCAAATTTGCGTTGTCGGCGTATCGACTGTCAAAACATGGTGTCGAGTCTCGCAATTCACGAGTTACTCGAGTTAGCATACGTCACTTCGCGACGAAACTACCACGCCTGCGGGCGTAGTCTGATGCATCATTTTTGACATTTTGCGTCGACAATTTCAATTTTATGATTTTCTAATTCATTAAATATCATTTTAACTCACGTAGCTATATCTTTAATAAATCTTAAAAAATATTTGTAGTTTTTTAAGCATCATTCAAAAAATCTTCTCAATCAATAAATACACGAAAACACCAATTTTGTCTCAGCATTTTTCTAGCGCCACCTGGTGGTTTTACACGGAACTATGTCGAGACTTCCGACACTGGAGGCCGATTCTCGCGGCAATAAAACTTATTTCGTGTGGTAATTTGATTGCGAGTTTAACCGTTTTTCCTAAAAAATCAAGTAAAATATCTACACGTAAAAAAACTATAGCACGAACAAAATCTAAATACATAAATATCGTGACCCTAAGAAGTCAAAAACTATTTTTCTTCGAAAAGAAAATTCGATCGGTTAATTTTTTTGTATACGAATTGCATAAGAGCTGCCCCCTGGAGGCCTATTCTCGCGGCAATCGAGCTTTCTTCGAGCGGTAATTCGATTGCGAGTTTAACCATTATACATAAAAAAATGTATACATGTATGGGATTGCTATCTAGTACAATACCATTATATAAGTATCTTAATGTAATGAAATTGATTGTAATCTGTTATGTTTTCCTGAAATAAAAAAAAAAAAAAAAAACAAGTTAAATATCTACACCGAAAAGAAAACTATCGCACAAACATAATCTAAATACATAGAAATCGTGACCCTAAAAAATCAAAAACTATTTTTTCTTCGACAAAGAAAATTCGATATACGAATTGCACGAGAATTGTCCTCCTGTGTCGGAAGTCTCGTTATAGTTCCGTGTAAAACCACCAGGTGGCGCTCGAAAAATGCTGAGACAAAATTGGTGTTTCGTGTATTTATTGTTTGAGAAGAATTTTTGAATCATGCTTAAAAAACTACAAATATTTTTTAAGATTTATTAAAGATATAGCTACGTAAGTTAAAATTATATTTGATGAATTAGAAAATCATAAAATTGAAATTGTCGACGCGAAATGTCAAAAATGATGCATCAGACTACGCCCGCTGGGGGTCGATTCTCGCGGCAATCGAACTTTTTTCGTGCGGTAATTCGATTGCGAGTTTAACCGTTTTAACTAAAAAATCAAGTTAAATATCTACACGTAAAAAAACTATTGTTAGAACAAAATCTAAATACATAGAAATCGTGACCCTGAGAAACCAAAAACTATTTTTTCTTTGACAAAGAAAATTCGATCAGTGAACTTTTTTCGTATACGAATTGCACGAGAATTGGCCCCTTGAGGCCGATTCTCGCGGCAGTCGAACTTTTTTCGTGTGATAATTCGATTGCCAGTTCAACCGTTTTACCCAAAAAATCAAGTAAAATACCCACTCGTAACAAAAACTATCGCATGTAACAAAATCTAAATATGTGTATACCTATAGAAATCGTGCCCTGAGATATCAATAACAATTTTTTTCTTCAACAAAGAAAATTCGATCGGTGAACTTTTACGGACGGTGAAAAGTTATCAATTCAATGTGCATGTATGTGATATTGTTAAAATTTTATAATATTTGAGTTGATCTATGAAAGTTTCCAAACACGTTCGCAAAATTTAGAACGTGTATGCATGCTTGTATATTGAATCTATTTGTCCACAGATTTTTCGAAAACAAGAAGATATAGCGAGATGATTCTTTTTTAAGTAAAAAAAAAACCAGCCAAGTGCGAATCGGACTTGCGCACTGAGGGTTCCGTTCCAACTTTAACTGAATTAGGGAATCCACTTACTTCTACTTAGTAAAATACCACAAGTTTTTGTTGACTGCAAATATAACTTTGTTTTTCATAGTGTTTGTATGAAGTGCAAAGTTATGTTTGCGGTAGTTGAAAATGTGCTATATCTTAACTTCAAAAACTACTAGTTCGATCCCGTCCGAACCAATTTTAAGTATTTGTTAAGATCTACATTCCATTTTTTTTTTGTTAAATTTACACTAGCTTGGTTTAGAAGTTAGATGGGGGGGGGGGGGCATTTTACCACTTTGGAAGCGTCTAGCTATGAAACGTCAGACTTTAAAAGAAAATGGTTTAAAGAACCTCACTGTTATTTTAAAAGACCTATCCGTAGACCCCATAGATCCCACACGCATAGGTTTGACAATTTATTTATTTTTGGTTTTAGTTTCATGTATGGGTACCCCCCTTAAATGTCATTATTTTTTATATGAGAATCGGTAAGCGGTTAACAGAATACATCTTTCTACCAAATTTCAATTGTGTAATGCTTATAGTTAAAGAATAAAATGGCTGTGACATACGGACGGACAGACAGACAGACAGACAGACAGACAGACTTGACGAAACTATATGGGTTCTGTTTTTTGCCATTCGTCTACGGAACCCTAAAAACGGTAACGAAAGGGTACAGTGTTAGTTTCAACAAAATTGGTCCAGTAGTTTTTGAGGTATGAGTAAATAACTAAAAATAATGAGTTAAAAGATATAAAAAAGAATAACCGCCTTTAAAAAACTGACTTAAAAGCTTAAAAACACGCATTTGTCCTCAAATTAGGAGAAACAGATGCATTTGGAGCTGTGCATGATGTCAAGCTTATACCTACATTAACAGTATACACTCATCATACACCTACTCGGACTTATTACAATCTCTTGTGCGTTGTGGTCCATCTTTTTCTTGGCATGAAGGCAATCTAGCCAGTATTGACTTTTAAATTTAAAGAATTTAAAGTCAACAACTCAGGAGTATTATTTTTAAATCTCCAATTTACTGCGAAATCCTCATAACTTTAAAACTGGAACCAAAACGGTGTACGAACCAATCAGAGTTATCATCTCGGCTCTGCGATTACGCGCTCTCTCGTCGTAAATTCAGCGACGCGAATTCCAAGCAAAAAAACCGCTAGTGATGTGTCTCAATTTCGAGTTATTTATAACATTGAGTTGTGACTACAGAAAAGTTGTCACAATTGTAGGTACCTCGTTTGCGGTACTATAATTCGCAACACCTAGAGGTACCTTTTTTTTTATTTTTTTATTCGAAATGGGTTTGCTCTTGACTCTAGCCTACACCTAATTGGGCTTAGACAGAGTCGGCGATGGAGCGAGCTCACCCAGAAGATTTACTTGAAAGATCTTCTTAAAATAATGAAATCTTTGATAAACATTTTGTCTTTATAGACTAATAATCGACCACAAAATTGAGACATTTCTGACATCACTTTAATATGAAGTAAGTCTTAATAATAATATGAAGTAGGGGAGGCCGGGGCTAAAAGTTCCGATTTTCAAATAACTTGGAATTATGTGATGGAAATGAAAAGTTTTAACTTTGATATTTAAATCTATTAAAGAATTTTAATTAGTCTCTGTAATAATATAGTAATTTCTGTCAGTGTCTCAATAGTTTATTTTTTACAGGCATATTTTTGCAAAATTTCGGAAGGGAACATTCAACCCCGCGTTGGGGCGAGTTGTTCCATGTGTGGGGCAAATTGTGCCGCTTGGATAATAGAAATAAAATATGAGAATAATTTAGGTTTCTTTTAAATAAAACAGGAAAACACAACAAAACATTACTAGTTACATCTATTTAAACATTTTGCACTGGCAATTCAAGCTCTACCAGCTTATAAATCTTACTATCTTCATGCTTAATAATAATTTAGGATACAAAAAATCTAACTGGAAAAGATCCTTGAGATAGACACTTTTTTATAACAAAAACATATTGGCACTTTCATAACAGAACATAAAAAAATATAATCATAACTGGTAAACTTCAGATAAATGTTTCTTTGAAACTTTAATAGAGATTTATCGAGTTATAAATCTTATCAATACATAACTGCATTTATTTTAACTAAATAACACAACTGGTAACCTCCAGACTAACGTTTCATTAATAAGTGTAATGACAAGTGAGATCACAACTTCAATTCCAATCAAATAACAAAACGATACCTTTAACGTCCGTACTTGATTCATTTACTATATCTTGAGGTTATCAAATTATTTTTATTTTAGTGGAATCACAATGAAGACAAACCATCAGTCTTGTTTTAAGCACACATAATTAACTTTGGCAACTTTTATTCTTAATCATATTCATCAGAATGTGAATATGAATCACAACAAACTATGCAGTACCATTCCAGATCTTCGTCACTATCACTCTCGCTTTCTTGTAATACTCTTCGTTTAGCTTTTTCTTCAGCTTTTTCCTTTCTTTTTCCTTTTCCTTTATTATTTTTGTTTTCTTTTCCTTTGTCACTAATGTCTTCGTTTTTCTTTGCTTTCTCCTTTGCCTGTTCTTCAGCTAATGCATTTTTGTTGGTGTGTCAGTCAAAACAGCTGTTTTTCTTATACGGCGCTTTGTAGCCATCTGCGATCTTGGTGGTGCCTTTGGTAAAGGTTTTACGATTTCAGGGTTAAACACAGCTGAATCATTTGTCTTTTCTGGTGCTAATTGAAGGTTTTGTCTACTATTAATGGTCAAAGCGGCATCTTGAGAGGCATCACCCTAATTTGTTGCCGATTGCTGAGGTTGTTCACCAATTCTACCCCATGTTTAAGTGGTTATGGTTACAGGTTCGGCTGCACATTATTCTGAGGTAATATTTGAATATTGGATGGCCCTGGCTGGTCATCTATTTTAGACGCAACTGAAATGCTCGAAGGCTGGAGAAGTTGTTCATTTGACACAGCTTGAGACGAATCAGTTTGTAACAGTGTTTCTTCCATCTCGTATAAAAGCATTGGCAGCTTGGCGTAATAACAATTCGGAAGTTGTACCTCTCTCAGTTTTTCGTTTTTAGGTACGGACCATCCTAAAAATAAATAAGACCTTATAAAAATATGATAAATTTGAGGGGGGTAAGTTGTTCCGGGGAACAACTAGCCCCTTTAGGAGGGAACTTGTAGCCCCATATTAAGTTTTTGTATTAAAACTGTAATGCTCTCAAATTGACGAAATCAATTGAAAAAACATTGAAACAATAAGATTCCTAACTAATGCCACTTTTTAATAGGAAAGATACTCGTAAATCGGTCAATAATAAATAAAAATAGACCAAAAAGTCTACATACGAAAAAATTTACCCACGTGGTGTTCTAATAGCACGGTGCACACAGCCACTTGTCCGCCGCCGTCGGAGCAACTAAGATAGCCGCCAGCGCGGCGCGTCACCTGATGCTTATACTACGCACTTTCCGTGTATTGCTATCTATTTCCTTTACAAAGTTATAACTGTCGGAACAATTTACCCCGGGAACTTCCAACCCCGGCCTCCAGAAAATTAGGAGGAGAAGACAATAACAGCGACGCCAGAATCGTCTCAGTTTCACTCTAATTAAAATATATTATGGTTTCCTAGTAATATATGAATATGGCCATTTCAATGCTCAATTTAGGAGATAAAATATAAAAGGATCACCAAATCATGAGAATACTCAGATTTAGAACATAATTCAGCCTACCCCATAAGTACCTGCTACCAATTATAATCAAACGATAATATCTCTAGAAACTAAGAGAAAATACATATTATTATGAACCCAACATAACCCATAATCCTTTGAAAAAAGACAAACAGCGGAACTAGAACTCTTAACCACTTAAACCAGCATTTAAATTTTAATTAAAGAGTAAAAATCGAGCAAGCACTTCGTTCCTAAACCCAGCACTTATCTGGATAGTAACTCGAATTGTTTTCGCTGGGAGCTTATCTTTCTTTTGTTGGTAATAAATTCGTTTTCTTTAGCCCAGCCTTAACAATGCCTGAGACTGAGATTACCTTGTGTTTTATTTAAGATATCGTCAATTGGTAATTGGTTTTTTTATCGGTCACTCCTCTGTCCTTTCAGACGCTGGATTTGGAAGGAACAATTAACGTGGGGACAAGACTGTAAGGCAAACAAAAGAGGTAGACATTTAATTAGAGGTAAAATTCTCAGGCAGGTGACACAAGCGCGGTAAGAGAGTATTTTCAAATTTTTCAGAAAATAGTTAAAGCTTTTCAGCGTTCTCAGGACCACAATCCATAATTAAGGACTTAAGAAACCGTAATAAGCCTAAATTACGACTTATTTATAATCAAGCAAAACTGCTACATTACAATAATATAATTAAATTAGAAAAAATAAAATAATCCCCGACATTAAGTGACACACGGTCCCAAAACTCGAATCGATCAGCAGTTATATCCCCTCATCAACAAAAAAACAGCTCGTTATCTTCAATTGGTTGAAAAGATTTTCATAAAACATGGTAACTTGGGTTAAAATTATATAAAAACATAATTTGGGGGTGGAATTAAATGGCTGTGACAAATGGACGGACAGACAGACAGACTTGACGAAACTATAAGGGTTCCGATTTTCGCCATTCGACTTCATTCGACCTTAAAAATCATACCAGTTTATAAAACTATGGTTTATCTTTTATCAGTTGACTTTTATTGATCAACTGCAAATGTGGATCTTTTTTTTCTAATATGAATTAATTATCTGCAGCTAATTTAAAATCTAATTAACTGCCAAACATATTATCTCCTAGCTAAACAGTGCGTGGCAATAACTGCACTGCAAAATACGAGATTTCGAATATTCGTGTTCCAGTTGACGCCCACATCAACAATTTAATTTCGAATAACTAAACACGAGCGTTCATGCCTACGCAATGCGCAGGGCTGTCCAATAATATTTGTATATGTATATATTTTATTACTGATGGTGGTTGCGCAGCACCTTTGAAGCGACGGCTACGCCAGAGGTCCCGGGTTCCATCCCTGGGTCAGAACAAAAATATGTACGTGGGTTTTTCTATAAACACTTTAAGGGCAGACCGGAGATAGGAAGTTAGCGGTGTTTCACTCCCGTGCCTCGGAAAGCACGTAAAGCCTTTGGTCCTGCACCTAATCGCTTTCTGGTCGTGTCAGATTGCTGTTTTATCGGGCTATGAGAGTGGAAGGAATATAGAGTGCATCTGTGTTTGCTCACACACTTGTGCACTATAATATGTCTCGCGCAGTCGGTTAGTCGTTGTCGATGGCTACAGTTGTCTAAACTCCTAGTAAATGTATAAAACGAGCACTATGTGTGAATAAAACAAACTAAACACGTTTTTTACGTCACATTGACACAATTACTTATGTAAAAATCATACAGTATATACTTATTTAATTCTTAGACCCTTTAGACACTGCAACTTTTAGCAGCGATGCAGTCGCGACGCTGAAGCGTGTTTACAATACACTTGGCTGCATTGATGCTAAAAGTTCCAGTGTGTAAAGGGTCTTACCAATTCAAGAATCAGATTTTTTTAAGGCTCTCATTGAGACAATCACATAACAAACATACGGTTTATAAATTGTAATATCTTCATACTTAATAATTATTTTGGAAATATAGTTTTTAATCAGGTTTCCCTTGTGAATTACAATAAAATAATCGAATATATTAAATTTCCGATTGCTGATTAGGAAATGTATAAATTTCTTATGAAATGTGTCTCATATAATTTACATCACACATTTCCGGGTAAATGTAGTAATAACATACAATTCCAAGGAATTTTGTACAATGACGGATATCATATATTTCTTGTAACATAAACATGACAGCTGTAGAAGAGTAGAGCTGCGCTAAATTACAGAAATGAACGTGGTGTGTGGTTTTGCAAATTCTAAAGCATTGCGTGCATTCACGTATTTACCTATTGCATTGCACTATAAAGGGGTATTTCATCATGGACGAATAAGTACTAGCCAATAAAAATATCAATCGTTATTTCATATTATGAAGTATTGCACAGTTAGCGCTAATGGGAGGCCGTAGGTAAGTATGATAAACTTTATATTAATATTAAGAGAGGTCAAAATAGCACGTATTCTATTTATTAATCAATAATTGCAACCACGTCCACGGCTGAACATGGGCCTCCCCCATGGTGGTCTACAGGCAGTGGTTGCTCGAGGTCTGCATCGAGTATGATCCTGCGATACTTATATACCTACTACAAGGATAGGGAAATTATAATCGTAAAACGTATTAAAACCCCTAAATTTAAACACAGTGACATGGTACCGAATTTCGAATTGATCGAACATGAGAAAGTTAGTAAGATCTCTTTATCAACTAGAAAAGGGCTGATAATCTTCAAAATGCTGAACATACTTTTATATAACATGGTTAAGAATACTCGGGTTAAATTTATTTATAGTTTGGGACCTACGAAACAGACAAAAACACTAATATACAGAAACTTCTAACACCATTCTATTTTTGCATCGAGGGTTAAAAAATAAATGCAAGTGTGTGAACCCTAATCGTTGTTGAGAATAACGTGAACCCGGCATTCGTGATCGGCGAATTTATTTCACCGCAGTACAATGGCGGAATCAGTGCATACCCATTATCAGCATAACGTGTGCCTCATATCAATTGTTAGCACTAGTGATTGGGTGAGGGTTTGCCTGAACATGATCATTGTGGTTGAAAATATCATACAAACCTATCAGCACCAGAAGTTCTATAATAACAATACTTGTTTAGTCCATTTCATTTTGCTAGTCGAATTTGTAAAAAATCTTGACATTATCTAGTAAGGTGATTTGTTTATTTTCACAACATAACAATTAGCCAAATTTCATGGATCACATATTAACACGCAAAAAAACACTGACTGCGCAATAATGAGTAACACAAATTCAATTTTAGTCTCAAAATTTGCGTTCTAACACACATATTTTCACACACGATGCCGAACACAAGTGCATTGTTAAACAGCGCAAGAACATCTGTCTCGAATGATAAACAATCAAAACTACCCCCATGTTTTCGACTACGTGTAGTTGAACGCTGTATCTATTGTGTTTGCAACCAAAATTTTTGTTTCGAATATGATTGGTAGTGACGTAAGTACTGATCAATGAAAAAAATATGTCAGGAAGTAGAAAAAGGTAGGCATGTTTTAGTTTCCGCGTCTTCTTAAAATACAATTTTAAAAACCGACTTCATAATGCATTTATCTTCTTTTAAGAAGAAACAAATTACTTTGGAGGCGGTGCATGATGTATAGCCTACCTTCACTAACACTCTTCACATATCATGTTGTTTTTTTAAGCATCTAGGCAGACATTTGGCCACAATCTCTGACTAGTGGATGAATGATATCTGACTAGTATCAGCCTATTCACCCTCTTCTTGAATTCAGCCAAAAATAATGGCTAGGAAAGACATCTGCTGGCAGCGAATTCCATTCCCTAGCTGTGCGCATGAGCAATGTAGATTTAAACCTATTTTTGAGCATTGATGATAGGTCTACGATGTAAGGATGTAAATCGCGTCCGCGTCTTGTGTTCCGCTGTTAAAAGGGGGCTGGTGGTATCAGATTGCGCAGTTCTCTCGCACACTCTCCGAAATGCAGCCTGTAAAAAATTGAAAGACACGCCACTTTACGTCTTTGTTTTAGGCAGTAGGCTACGTTAAAAAGCTCAGTATCTCCAATTATCCTTTTTGCAGTCAGCAGTCAGTTGATATTTGGTAGAACCATCCCAGAGGTAGCAGCAATACTCCATCCAGGACCGGATCTGAGCTTGGTACTCATAGAGTAGAATAAGCTGCTTCGGTATGAAGTATCACCTGACCTTGGATAGGACGCTAAGCTTTCTAGCTCTGACACCAAAACAATTCGTTTCCCCTAAATAAAAGGCAATTGCCTTATTTTAAGCTTTTTAGTCAGTTTATTTTTTATTTATTTTTTTTATTTCATGATTTTTAGTTATTACCTATATTTTAAGCTATTGGATCTACTAACACTATACTCTAAGTTAGAATATGACTGATGGAACTAAAAAAAACATCACGCTATGACTTTCTCGCTTTTGAAAAAAATCCGTGAACAAACATACATATACCATTTGGAAGCCTTACCTACTAGATCAACATAATTCAATAAGTATCATTAAAATTCGAACGATATCACATACAAACACGTTGAATTGATTACCTCCTTTTTTGAAGTCGGTAAAAATGGCTGACACATCCAAATTATAAGTAATTTGAAAAGGGTAATACCACTGACACCTTCAATATATTAATTTGGCGTCGATTTGCTTGTTTATTACTCTCCTCCTTTCTTTTGATGTAACAAAATAAATTATATTTCGATTATTGAGCTTTAACAATTACGAACACTCCTCTTCATATAGCTGCGTATGTGTTTTTGTTCATAGTTATAGAACCTTCACTTTATTGCCAGTAGAAGCCTAGATCATGTTTTTGACAAACTTCAAATTATTTGCAGTAGCTCTATTAAAAGCAGCTCCGAATACGTTCAATAATGGTATTATTAGTACCATGACAAAAAAGGTAAGGAACGCCTTTCAGTGCGACAAAGCAAACATGCTCGTAACATGGTAGTGAAAATGTCAAAAATCATCTGGCGCTCAAACAAACAAATCGACTGTCAGCTCTTATCAGTTTTCAAGTTACTTCCAATGATAAGTTGGCTCTTCTTGTATACATCGACAGCTCAAACCGCTTGCAGCAATAAGGCAGCTTAGCGAACGTCAAACTTGTAATCACCGCCACGAATTCCGCTGTTATAATATCCGAAACTTAACGTACAGTAGACTTGAATGTACGAAGCGAATTCAGAGAGTGGACACGTTTATTTTACACGAGATCATAATTATTAATGATACCAGATCTTAGGTGGAATTGTGTAAAGCAATCGTATTCATTTGACAGTTCAAAACGTACGGTATGAACTGTCAAACGCTTTGTTCTTTGCCGTTTGACAGATCATACCGTACGTTTTGAACTGTCAAATGAATACGACTGCTTTACACAATCGCACCCCTTATTTCAGATACAAATTAAACAAGGACGCTGCACTTTTTGAGAACTTATTGATACTAATCTTAAAGATTCCTTGGTACTTTGTATGTTACGCAAGAATGAATCTATCTTTAATAGAGACTTAAAAAAGGAGGTTACCAATTCGACCTGAACGTAGGTACACACATTGAAAAAGTTTGTGATCTCTTTGAATATATTTTTTACGATAAACGATATCGTATCATATTATTGTTATTAATTTTAGGTTTCATAAGTATTTTAAGGAAACATGCAACAAATATGTATTCTTGATTTTGGTAAGTTAGCCTATGCTAGTGATCACAAACTTTTTTGATGTGTGTTTGAGATATCGTTACAATTTGATTATATCAGAGTATGTTGCTCATTTATTTAATGTTTCCAAACACGTGTCATGTATATTTTTGTATATTTGTCCACGTATATATTTTTAAAAACTAGAAGCCAAAACCAAATGATTCTATTTTTAGTTCAGTCAGGTATTATCGAACTTATAGTATTGTCAAATTTTCATGAAATTCGGTTCAGTGGTTTATGATATATAAGTTATAATGACAAAAAGTCAGGAAATAAAAATAAAAAACACATTTTTATAAATTGTAACGGACAAAATATTATTTTTAAATTTAAAGAAAAAACTGTCAGTACTTACTATAGTTTATAAATTCAAACATCTGAGCATTAAATCAAAATAAAATTTTTCATCCCGTCACAGCAACTGTAAATTAGGGTAAATTTAAGTGACTTATAAATAAATAAACTTAAAATTACTGTCAAAAGAGGCACAAATAATCTGCTTGATATTTGGACCTCAATATCTGTCAAAATATGTAGTGTGTCAGACCATGACACACTACATATTTGTGTGTCTGAAAACGATGCGGTGAGTCTGAGAACGTTCGACCCTTTGCACAATGCGACTTTAAGCAGCAATGCAGTCGCGATGCAGCATCAAGCAGTCGCGACATGTCAGCCTTAGCATCGTTCCGAATACTTATCCAAAGTCAAGCCTACTTTTGCAGTCACTCAGCTATTAACCAATCACGGGTATCATAAAGGAAATCTACATCGTTTCCATATCACGGTGGATGACAAATGTCCTTGCGATAATACCCAAACTCAAAGCTGGATGCATCTTTTGCATTCCTGCCCCCGCTTCGACGCAAAACGCTCTGACCACGTTATCACGTGCAACTGCTGCGAATCAATCCCTACAACTTATCTGAGATAATTACCAAAGACTCCATCCTAAACTCCTTTCAAAGCATTCTCACGTATATCGTGAACCACTTGAAAGAATTCAATAAGACTTAAACGAATCTCCACTTATAATCATACATGAACTAAATAAATAAAACCAATTGTTGAAATACACCGTTAACTCCGCAAAAACGACATCCGTTAGTCGACCCATTAAAAAAAAACTTTTAGCATCGATACAGTCACGATGCAGAAACTGGTTATTGACAAATTATGTTCTTTAAATTGGCGCAAAATTAAATCTGTTCATCCCGTGTACTCGCATGCTATCGTACGTTTTCAAAACGCGCTTCTGCATCAATGCTACCAGTCGCAGTGTTTAAGGGTCTTTATTTTAAAATTTGCCGTATCCAAATATTTTTACACTTAAATGGACTCTTAAGAAGGAAGTATGTAGTTTAAGCGGCGCCATAGTTGCGAGTTATCGCACACCACACTGTGACACTAGTTTCAGTTTTAGTTTAGTCGGTTCTATGAGGCGAATAAATAGTTGACACTCTGTGAGCGACGTCTATTTAATGCATGAATAATTTATCACAGACTTGAGAACTTGAATAATATTTATGATGCTGTGTAAGATCAAGATTCTGAGCAGCATAACTATTTGCCATGCTACCTTTGAAAATAAAAAAAAACCGACCAAATTCTAGTTGCACACTAAAGGTTCCGTGCCAACTTTATATAAATAAGAGATCCACTTAACTTCACTTAGCCAAAATACCACAATATTTTGTTGACAGCATTTTTTTAAATATTTTGTATAAGAATTGTAAAGCGGTTAACGGGATACATCTACCTAATCTAAATTTAAACTGTGTCATACTAATAGTTTCAAAATAAAATGGCCGTGACATACGGACGGACATTCAGACAGACATTTTTGCCATTCAACTACGGAACCCTACTAAGGGGACCATCGGCTAAACTAAAGTATCTTTTGGCCAAATAATAAAACTGTCTCGTTTCTTGCTCAACGGATAAGTATTGCTATCCAACGCGGTAACGCAGTCGGGATCCTTGTCTACCTGCCTCATGAACACGGTTTTGTTTGTTACGTATTTTTTTTATATGTATTCCTACTTTTGATACCTAATAAAGATTCCACAATAAAAAAGTCATTAATTTCAGATAAAGCCAACGATTAGTACTAATACTTTGCGACGACGCGTTTGGTGTAGTGGTTAAGTGATGTTCCTGACTATAACGTCAGCCGTCTCGGTTTCGAATCCAACAGGGGAACTTTTTGCACGAACATTTGTACCTAATGCATGGATGTTACATCTGTTTAAGTATTCATGGGAGTCATAATTGTTGTTTGGTATTCGTAACACAAGGAAGAAAATACTGAGGTGTAAAGTAATATATTGGACACCAATCACATACATTGCTCTGACCCCAAAGTAATTAGCTAATGCACTTGTGTTATGGAAATCAGACACAACGGTGGTACTACAAAACCCAGACCCTAGACAGTATAGATTTTTTTATATTTCTGTATTGACCCAACCTGATTCGATCGAAACTTGGGCGGTGCTTCGGTCTCTTCAGCGGTGTCACATAGACTATAGGTATATAGAGGTGTTAAAGTGTCTATATAACAACGCCACCATGTCGTTTCGAGTACAGGAACAGAAGACGAGGGCGATTCCATTGCAAAGAGGTGTGAGACAGGGCGATGTTATATCTCCGAAACTGTTTACAGCGGCATTGACTATACGTTATGGCATTGTTACGCGAAAACACTTAACGATGTTTCTCAACAAGTCATTGGTAAACCAACAAAGAAAAACCAAGACTGGTTCGATGACTCTGATTTGGAAATACGTCGGCTTGTTGAGAAATCACGTCTTGCCTTGAGAGGTGTCATCGGTGCGGGGCAGCGCAGATTTATACAACGGGATCTCAAAAATAAGATGCGTGAACTTAAGGATAGTTGGTGGAGTCAGAAAGCCCAAGAGCTGCAGATGCTAGCTGATAGCGGACAGACTGCAAAGTTTTTTGATGGGCTGAAGTCCGTTTACGGTCCTCGGGTGAAGAAAATTGCCCCAGTTTATACGCGCGATAAATCCAGGCGATTGACAGATTCGGAAGAGGTTCTCCTTCGTTGGGCTGAACACTTCAATGAAGTGCTGAATCCTGGTAGTCAAGGAGCAGATCTGTCTTATATCAATTGGCTTGAGAGCTTGCCCAGTGAATCAAGTTTGGAAGAGCCTCCGTCGTATGAAGAGTTCAATGGTGCCGTAAAGCGGTTAAAAAATGGTAAATCACCTGGTTCGGACAGTCTTCCTTCTGAAGTTTTTAAATATGGTGGATCAAACATCAGGTCCAAGCTGTTCGACCTTATCAAAATTATTTGGGACGTTGAGACTGTACCACAAGACTGGAAGGATGCTTCAATAACCAAATTATATAAAGGCAAAGGAGAACTCTCCGATTGTAGCTCCTATCGAGGCATATCTCTTCTCTCTACGGCAGGGAAAATTTTGGCGCATATTCTGAACAGACGCCTAAGTACCCTAGCCGAGAGCTTCCTTCCCGAAACTCAATGTGGGTTTCGACCTAATAGGGGCACGGCTGACGCCATCTTTGTTGTCAAGCAAATGCAAGAAAAAAGCCTTGAACAACATCGTGACCTCTATTTATGTTTTGTGGACCTAGAGAAGGCCTTTGACCGCGTACCTAGAATTGCTCTCTGGGCTGTTCTGGAGAAATATGGTTGTTCCGTGAAGTTTGTCAATTTAGTGCGACAGTTTCATGAGGGTATGACAGCCCGCGTACGTCACGAAAACAACTTCACGGAACAGTTCCCTGTCACTAGCGGTGTCAAACAAGGCTGCGTTATAGCTCCGACGCTTTTCGCCATTTACTTTGCGGCAGTAATGAGTGATGCTCTTAGGCGCTGTAATAACCAGATCTCCATAAATGTCCGTATGGATAAAAGCGTCTTCGACCTCACACGCTTTAGAGCAAAACGCAAGGCATACTCCGTTCCGGTAGCGGAAATCCTCTATGCCAATGATGTCTGCCTTATGGCTGACAATTTGGACTACCTGCAGAGTTACCTTGACAGTCTGGACGAATCCTGTCGCAAGTTTGGCTTAGTGATCAGTGCTTCTAAGACTCAGATTCTTAAACAGCCTGTTAAAGGCAAATCTGTGAATGAGAATGCTGTTTACCTGCAAGGCAAGCCACTAGATGAAGTAGGGACCTTCCGGTACCTTGGAAGTTTAGTGCGCAGTGACAATCGCCTTGACTCAGAAATCTCTGCACGGATCGGTAAAGCCGCTGCTGCTTTCGGTGGTCTGAGCCAACGAGTCTGGAAATCGCACGACTTAAAGCTTCACACAAAACTGGCCGTTTATAAAGCAATAACATTACCTTTGCTCCTCTATGCCTCGGAGACTTGGTGTCTGTACAGGAAAGACATCAAGCGGCTCGATATTTTCCATCTTAAATGTCTCCGAGCAATTCTCCGGCTGAAGTGGCAGGACCGTGTGTCGAACTTGGAGGTTTTGCGCCGAACCAACCTTACAGGAATGGAGTGCCTGCTGATGAAAGGTCAACTTCGCTGGTGCGGACACGTCGTGCGCATGGAGCCTACCAGGTTGCCAAAACAGATATTTTACTCTGAGCTCAGTTCAGGTAAACGCAAACCAGGTGGGCAGTACCTGCGTTACAAAGACGTGTTGAAGCGCCATCTGACTGCTGCCAATATACCGCATGACTCGTGGGAGAGGCTGGCGACACAGAGGATTGAATGGCGAACTGCTGTCAAAGCGAGTTTGGGAGATTATGAGCAAGCCCGGCTCGAAGATCTCGACGCCAAACGCCAAATCCGCAAGACTCGGCCTAAGCCCTCCTATAAGTACAAGTACAATGAATCTGGGACTCTTTGCTGTGCCTCTTGCAACCGGACTTTCAAAACCAAATTTGGCTATGCAAGTCACGCTCGCGCCCATGCAAGAGCCCAGGCTAACACCAGCTAAGGGTGTCGCCGTCGACGGATACGTCTGGGAGGACATCATCATCACAGCGGCATTGGAAGACGCCTTCAAGCTCCTGGAATGGGAAGGATTCGGCATCTCCGTCAATGGCGAATACATAACACACCTTCGGTTAGCCGATGATATAATCGTTGTGGCAAAGACGCTGGATGATCTTGGCACTATGCTCGAAGACCTCGACCGAGTATTCCAACAAGTGGGTCTTAAAATGAACATGGAAAAGACGAAAATTATGTCAAGCTCCCTTGTTATACCCACTCCAGTATCTGTTAGGAACTCAACTCTCGAAGTTGTCGACGAGTACGTCTACCTGGGACAAGTGATCCAATTGGGTAGGTCCAACTTTGAGAAAGAGGTCATTCGACGAATCTAACTCGGCTGGGCAGCGTTTAGGAAACTGCGCAAGAGCGTCTTCTCGTCTCAATTACCTCAGTGTCTTAAGACGAAAGTCTTCAACCAGTGTGTGTTACCAGTGATGACATACGGATCCAAAACGTGGTCTCTAACTATGGGCCTCATAAAGAAGTTCAAAACTACACTACGAGCGATGGAGCGGGCTATGCTCGGTGATTCTCTACGAGATCAAATCAAAAACGAGGAGATACGTAGAAATACCAAGGTAATGGACATAGCGTCGAGAATCAGTAAGCTTAAGTGGCAGTGGGCCGGGCACATAGCGCGAAGAACTGATAGCCGTTGGGGCAAGAAAGTTCTAGATTGGATGCAGACCGCTAGTGATCGGTCGCTATGGAAAGCCGTGGGTCAGGCCTATGTTCAGCAGTGGACGTCCTTTGCCTGATAATGACGATGATGATTGACCCGACCGGGAATCGAACCCGGGACCTCGGAGCGGTGACGCTAAACACGCTGGTTTCAATTCAGCATGTTTAGCCACTACACCAGGAAGGTCGTGTCTTCGTGATATTTCATGGTGTGAACGCGTGTGGGGTGCTTGAATAATAAACACGTAGTATAAATCTTTAGGTTCTTCTCCAATAGTTTTATCCCAACAAAATAGCACAAAGATAGGGCACAAAGTGAGAGAAAGTACAAAAAGAGGCATATTCTGGCATGCAGTTTAATTTTTAACCGACTTCAAAAAAGGAGGAGGTTATCAATTCGACTGTATGTTTTTTTTATATATATTTTTTTGTATGTGTGTTACCTCATATCTCAGTCGTTTGTCGACCGAATCGAAAAATTTTTTCGCCTACTTAGAGGGTGCACTTTCTAGTTGGTCCCATTTTTTCAATTTTGGGATCTGATGATGGGATCTTGGTGTAATCGAGGGACACCCTCAAATTTTAAAGGCACGTATGGTGTTTCGTAACTAGAATCTTAATGTTGACGTGTCGTTACGTCTGATAGTCAACATTTTGTGGGGCTGAGCTGATGGTGGAACTCCTTAACGCTTAGGAGTTCAGTAATTATAATGACGGAACTTATGATAGGTAATTTGTAGCTTCTTAAAAAATAGAATCATAAGGTGCATCCCCCCCCCCCCTCTTATGTAATCACTAAAAATGAAGAAATAAAATAAACTTTACAAAAAAGTAAAAACCGACTTCAAAACCAAAATGCACTAAAAAGTCTTAAATAAACTGTTCACCATTGAAAGGAAAGGAATGCGTTTAAGGCAAACAATTTCTTTTTGGAGTCGGTGCAATCACTTTGACCATCAAGCATCAACTATCACAGCACCGACTCCAAAAAGAAATTGTTTGCCTAAAACGGATTTCTTTCCTTTCAATGGTGAAGAGTTTATTTAAGACTTTTTAGTGCATTTTGGTTTTAAAGTTGGTTTTTAATTTTTTTTAAAGTTTATTTTATACATATCATAACCCAGAACAACGGTAGGAAACAGTGGGGACGACATCCGTTTCCTTAACTGAACATTTACTTTAATATTTATTAGTAGGGATAAACAATATAATTTCATTAATAATATAATTTCACTAATAATTTCATTAATTATTTAGTTTTTAATCGTACTGAATTAAGTTAGCCTTAAAATTATTATCATAATAGTCACAATATTTTAAATAAATCTAAGCTTCATCAATCAATCTGAGTCAACTTCCTTTGGCGCCAAAATTAACATTTGTTATACAGCAAACATAAAGGTCTAATTAGTGTCCCAATAATCTTTAAATAATAAATTTACAATAAATTAAATATAATTATAATAATTAAATCATCTCAAGATTAATCCAAGTTATTCTTATAATCATAGCCGAATTACATTCAACATGGTGGACACTACCAGAATTTCCACAATAAACGTTATTATTATGTCAAATGTAGATAGGTGTATAAATTATGATGTATTGAACATATGACAAAGAGAATGTGTAATTTAGTGAATACTGTGGTGTTAGATAAGTCACACGCAGTGAGTATGTGGTTTAGTGCATTACAGAACGAAGTAAATATGTGGGGCAGCTACTAGGATCGGGAATTATCTTGTAATACTACATAACAGTTTCAATCTTGTAAATAATTAATTAATTATGAGTTCTTTTACGTAGAAGTTGCATCTTCGATAGGTATTCTCGATTCTTTGTCTGTAGATCAGATAATTAATATACATCAAGTATTAGTTTCTGTATTAAAATTTACGAAAACTGATTGATTGATGATTGATCATTATAAAAAGGAATTAAAAAAGAAAACGCAAGTCTTCATCAAACAAGAGCATCCATGTATTAAAAAATATAATCTTGAACATACGTTCTGGCGGCTTAATACTTTTTAACAAAAATCGCCTGCACACGCGACACAACAATGGTACAGCGTCACTTTAAACAAAAGTCGACGTAAGATTTAAGCGAATTTGGATCTTCAGCTGGTAAGGCAGCGATGACCTCGAGAGCACCTACCTACTTTCTAGGGGAACTACAAGTGCATGACGAGTCAGCTTGTTAATGGTGTCATTAAACCACAATATAAGGATTTGACGTCAAAATGACTCTATTTACCTGCAAGCCATAGGAACCAGTTTTGCGATCTTGTTCCTCAGTCAAGTTTATTTCTCCAGTAGAGACGACGTGTAAACAAATATTGAGGAAAACATACTCCGAAATTAAAGAGTTCAATGTATTTATAGCTATGAAAATGTTTTTGGTTCTCATGGTGTCTTTGACGACAGGTATTTTAAACGTTTCTATTAAATTACGAACAGTTAGCGTAAGTTTTACTTTATGAAAGCAGTTACATATTTAGTTATGAATTGACTTTGAAATTAACATACAATATTTTTGGTTTAATTATACATTTAATTTATAGTGTTTCCGGGAGATTTGGATGCAAAACATGCCAGTGAATTTAGCAGGGTAAAAAGGGTAAGCATTCAAAATTTTCTTAGTCACTTTTTCTCATTATCTTACGAGTGTACAT
Source organism: Pyrausta purpuralis (assembly GCA_963924145.1). NCBI lineage: Eukaryota > Metazoa > Arthropoda > Insecta > Lepidoptera > Crambidae > Pyrausta > Pyrausta purpuralis. The sequence goes on along the minus strand of OZ001653.1, from coordinate 3,852,275 downwards.
TTATAAATGTGCGTAAGCGCACAATTTGCACATTTGTAGGAGGAAGTGGGTAGAGTAAACATTATTCATCTTATCATTTCTGTTTTTAACAGATCTCGCTTAGCAAGACTATTTATAGGTTTTTTTACAAGTCGACCAATACCGACTCTGATTTTTAGTATCATTATTTGAAAGATTATTTTTAGTATGGATACCTTCCCGTTTTGTAAACGTCATCTAATACCTACACACAAGTGGCGTTTTGCAACCTTTTTTGTATTATCTGACTGTACTATACAAAATCCATCAACAAGGTTGACCAAACACCACAAAATGTATGTGGAGCTTTAAAAATGTTACAAAACGCTACTTTTAATCATTATCATTATCATAAATCGAATTATTTCTACAACATCAAACTAACTTAGTTAAGTTTAGTAAGGTGCATAGGCAATTAGGGATAAATATATATTGTTTTATAGGTAAATGTTATCTAGACAACAAAACACTAACTTAGGCACACAACGAATATTCATCGAATATTATAATTTACGGCTATTTTGAAAACAGTTCCTATTCGTAAGTAATCTTTCAATAGATTCCCAAAATACAGGTTTTCTAGTTGGGTTCACCTTTATAGGGTTCCGTAGCCGAATGGCCAAAAACGGAACCCTTATATTTTCGTCAATTCTGTCAGTCTGTCTGTCCATCCGTATGTCACAGCCACTTTATTTGTATCCTGTTAACCGCTTTATGATTCTTATACAAAAAAATTAAAATAATGATATGAAAGGGGGGGGGGGGCTCCCTCCCATACATGAAACTAAAACCGAAAAACTTTTTTTTGTCAAAACTATGCGTCTATAGATAGGTCTTTAAAAATGAGATAGAGGTACCAAAAAATATTAACTTTTAAAGTCTAACGTTTGGTAGATAGACTCTTCCAAAGTGGTAAAATGGGCGTCCCCCCAGTCTAACTTCTAAACTAAGCGAGTGTGAATTTAGAAAAAAAAAGTGTAATGTAGATTTAAACAAATACTTTCAACGAAAATTTGTTTGGAAGAAATCGAACAAGTAGTTTTTGAGATATAGTATATTTTCAACAACCGCAAACATAACTTTGTTTTTCATACAAACACTATGAAAAACAGAGTTATATTTGCTGTCAACAAAATATTGTGCTAAGTGAAAGAAAGTGGGTTCCCTAATTCAGTAAAAGTTGACACAGAACCCTCAGTGCACGAGTCCGACTCGCACTTGGCCGGTTTTTTAATGTTTTCTTTCCCTACCACTTCTTTAATGTGTAACTACTTGTAAATATATATTAACAAAACTTAACAAATGAGAAAATCTTCAGGATCCCTACCACCGCGCGAGACACAGGTAATTCCTAGTTCGATGGTGGATGGCTGATTGTTGATGTAATACTATGTGCTACTGTTACTATAATGGGAGTGAAACAATAAAAGATTTATTTAATAATGCATTTTTTGTGTAGGTATACAATGAGAGTTACGAAACGGCAAGGCTTCCAAACGAGAAAGACCCGTCTAAATAATATGTTCATTTTGTTTATTAAAGATCTTCCAATTGAACGTTTTAAAAGAAAGTTTGTAAAATGGCTGATGGAAAAGAACTTCCTTACAGCTAGTGCCATTTTCAAACAATAATTGTTATTTTAAAATTGACATAAATAAAATTTAGGGTACACAATCAAATAAATTTAAGGAAAAACATGAGTGCTATATTTGAATCATCATCTGCACATGACCATGTTTTTGGCAAAAAAACGACATCATTTCACTTCAAATAATTACTGTGTGTGTATGAGTTAACTATTATTTCTGTATTTTATACCTAAATATGTCATCGTCGCGTTAGGTACTCAACATTTGTGTGATTTTATCCTCAATGCACTGTACATTTAAATATCCTTTGGTATTCGTGCCTTCATAACACATTGATTTTCTGTATGGAGTTCGGTATTAACACACTGCTATACCAAAAAGAGCTAGCTTTCTTGTGATTAGGATAAAAAGCAGACTTTCTATTGAAAAAAAATTAAATACTTGGATAAAACTTTTGAAATAATATTTACGGGCAAAAGTGGTTTTATTCACGTCTTTGAGAGACGATTTCTTTCTTGTCACCTACATTTAAGATACCTTTATGTTTTACAGCAAGATGACAAGTGGTCCTGGGGCTATACAAATCAGAGTGAAACAGCTAACTCCGATGTACTTGTGAGTTATTTTCAACAATAATTAATAAATTTACAAACGTATCAACGACCCCATATCTTAACACGAGATCCATTTATAATCTACTCCATTTATTCATCAAAGGCTCCTTCCTCATTCCACTTTTAGTGAGAACTTTTAATTGTTTATATAGGTAATCATTTTGAGGAAAAGCACTCTTTATGCAAGCGAGTATCATTAAATTGTCAATAGGCTGTCAAAGGCGTTTCAGATAACTAATAAAAATATGTATACCTAATTCTCTTTATATACCCACACGATTATCACAAACAATTTTATCTTGACCTAGAATAGTGTCATTTTATTTCGTTTCACATTTATAATCTGTACAGAGAATTTTGAAACCTGAAGAGGAAAATTCAACTACAAGTACTACTGAAGAACCCACAACAGAAAATCCTTGTGACCCAAAGGAACCAGACAGGCCAAATTTTAACTCACCAGGACGCAGGATAAGCGAAGTTAGTAAGTATTGTCCCTACCCTTGGATAGCCAGAGCGCCCGATGGTGGGCGCTGAGCATGAATTTCGCGATTATACCAAGCGCCCACCTGTGGGCGCTTTTTAATTACTTTTTTGCAAAAAAAAAAAATGGGTGTATAAATGCTTATTCCTTGGGCATGTTGGCCTTTATGAGTAAAAAACAGATGTTTCTACACCATAGACCGCAAACACATCCGGTTGCTGTCAGTTATTGATTAAAATTCGATTTTTTTTTCTCGCAATTTTTTTCGTAGATGTCGTTACCCTACCACGAATTTTTTTGGTTCTATATTTTCATTTTTGAATACATTTTTTTTTATTACAAGCATAGGTTATTTATTCAGTAACAATAAGCTTTTTACAGAATGATAATAGCTTGTTTCAATAAGATTTTATAACTGTTTACGTAACGTGTATCCTGACACCGCGCGAATTGCGTACGCGCACGCAGTCCACCGCGGAAACGCGACCGCCACCGCAATTGCGCCTTAGGAGGTTAAAAATACCCTGACGACCAATATTAAAATCTTTTTGTCACAAAAACTTCGCAGTTATTTTTATGTCCTTATAAATTTTAGCCAAAAGATGATAATTAAAGAAATAGGTTAGTTATGGCTATAAAAAAAACCTTAAGACATTCCCACACATCGCCATCTAGCCCCAAAGTAAGCTACTCAAAGCTTGTGTTATGGGTGCCAGACAACGGATATAATACTTAAATACTTTTTTTTTTGTTTGTAAATACATACATGATATACATAGAAACACCCAGACCAATACAAACAGACATGTTCATGCACACAAATGTTTGTATTGTGCGGGGTCGATCCCCGCACAATACACACAACCCGCTACCCGCAACCCACAACCCGCTGCGTAGTAGGCGATTTCTTGACCACTACTCCAGACGGGACGTCGTATGTATTCTAAAATAAAATTCTCTTTTTTTTCAGAATGCTATGAATATATCTTTGAAATAAAAGTTCGAGACGACCAAGCACGGAACGCTCAAGCATGTAAGTATAATTTAAAAAAATAATGGATTGGCGTGTTTAGAAACTTTTCTTATAATGCCTTGTAAACAGACAATGTAGACAATTGTATTACAATAGTAGAAGTATGTTGGAGATAGTTCGGCCACAGACAAAAATAATATACATAAAGTGTCATGGTTTGGAGATACTGCCACTTTTTATATTTTTTTGTGTCAGAAAATTATACTACTTACAGTAATAATAGTAAATGGTAGAGGAGACGTGGAAGATTGGCCTGCACCGATCTGATAACTCGATGAGACATATTATATTTTTATCTTATATAAATTATAAATAAATATGCCTATGATAACTTGCCTCTTGAAAAGACATCATCATCATCATCATCATCATTATCAGCCAAAGGACGTTCACTGCTGAACATAGGCCTCCCCCACGGCTTTCCACGGCGACCGATTACTAGCGGTCTGCATCCAGTTTAATCCTGCAATCTTTATAAGGTCGTCTGTCCATCTTGTTGGTGGACGTCCCACGCTGCGTCTTTGGTCGAAGGGTCTCCAATCTAGAACTTTCCTGCCCCAACGGCCATCAGTTCTTCGCGCTATGTGCCCTGCCCATTGCCACTGATTCTCAAAAAAGTTCTTCTTGAAAAGTGTTCGAACCTATTTTTATTTTATAAATTTTAATTACTTTTCTTTCATAACCATCATAAATCATAAATCATAAAAATCTTTATTGTGGATCACAGGTTAAAAAAGTTGAACAATGGTAGAAGTACTCTCTGTGTCCTGCCTCTAGCTAGGGCATACAATGATAGAAGGGCACATGTTAAAAATACAGTTAATACAATAATAATTAAGGTAAATTCAATCGATTACAAAAAGAAATTAAAATTAATTAATTAATTATGTCAGTCAGAAGCTCTCTACGTCACAAACTCATTAATAGTATAGAAACATTTTCCAATTAAATATTCATGCAATTTAGATTTAAATATATTAATGTCATTCAAGTCTCTGATTGTTTTTTGGTATTTTGTTGTAAATCCGGGGAGCATTACCAAATACACTTTTACTAAATAGGCTTGATTTAGCACCAACTGAGCACAATTTATCCTTGTGGCGTTCTCGAGACATAAATTCAAAATTTTCAATGTTATGTCTTATAAACAAAGCACATTCCAAAATATAGATGCACGGCAGTGTTAAGATTTTTTTGTCAATAAAATAAGGTTTACAGGAGTCGTCACATTTAAGCCTAAACATTGATCTTATGCAGGACTTTTGAGCTTTAAATACTTTGTCCCTATCGGTAGAATTTCCCCAGAAACCTTTGCACTATTGTAATAACCAAATGTTTTTAATCTCAAATGATGGTTTAGAACACACAGGATATGCCTAGAAAGGCTTGCCTACTTATTTTTGTGCCTGGCTATCTGGCAAGTAGATGAAAACAGTTAATTCAATATAGTTAAGTACCTACATCGATCTGTTATCTTCTTAGGCTTTTTTTGACTTATTAGACTATTAATTAAGATAAAACACATTGGGTAATGACAAGAGTGAAGGTGATGAAAAAAAATAATTAAAAAAAATGCTATTAACATTTATCGATAGGCAAGTTATCATAGGCATATTTGTTTATAAATATATGGTCTGGTATTTTTTGGAAAGCCTGTATAAATGTATAATATTATTTGATTTCGTTTATGTTTTCAGGTAAAGAAGCCAGAAGAAAGAAGCGACCCCATGGTGGTGGTGGTCACGCAGTCGGCGGTCGGGACGCTGAGCCAGGAGAGTTTCCACACATGGTAAACAAAAAAAATTTAGTTACCTTACAAACATTCTTAGCTCTATGTGAATGTAGACCAACATTATAGTCCTGCTGATACAGACTAGAGAGCCCCTTCTTCCGACACTGCTGCGACAGACATGTCAGGCAGCTGCTAGGGTACGGGAATCCCCGTAATAAAATTTTAAATAAAAGTAGTAAATATTATTGTGACAATGATAATAATATATTTCTATACCTCTAAATTACATTACTACATTGAGTCAATAGACTAACAATGAAAATTTTAACGAAATGTATTATATCAAATAACATTTTATTTGATATAATACATTTCGTTAAAAATTTCATTTCATTTCTATTAGTATTTTCTATATTAGCTTTATATTATTCTACAATAACAAAAGATAATTACAATACAAAAATGACATGCTGTTGTTTCAAATATATTATCAATGTTATTTCAAATAAAGGAATTTAAATTTGACTGCTGATAGAGTCCTCTGACATAGAGGACTCCAGTGTCGGAAGTCTCGACATAGTTCCGTGTAAAACCACCAGGTGGCGCTCGAAAAATGCTGAGACGAAATTGGTGTTTTCGTGTATTTATTGATTGAGAAGAATTTTTGAATGATGCTTAAAAAACTACAAATATTTTGTAAGATTTATTAAAGATATAGCTACGTAAGTTAAAATGATATTTGATGAATTAGAAAATCATAAAATTGAAATTGTCGACGCGAAATGTCAAAAATGATGCATCAGACTTCGCCCGCTGGTCGAGTTCAAATCAGTTTTTTACAGAGACTGGACACAGATTGTTTGCGTTTAGTGTGATTAAGTGCAGCGATCTTTTCATGTTCGTCTGCCTGTTTTGCTAGTAGACGTCCTGCCAGGACCTACACACGCTCTTGTTACTATGAATAACAAGGTCGGCAAAGGGTGTTAAATCTCTTCATTCTTTACCCTAAACCTTGATGGAAGGGATTGAGTCACAGTTAGCCGAAAATATGATTTGCTTATTTGTTGCCTTAATTACCGTCTCCTTAATCTATACAGTAACACATTACTTAGGTTAGTTTCTGTGTAGTATATTTTATTTTATTTAAACACAAAACAGTTTACTGTTGAGGAGAAACAAATTTTATACATAAATGAGTATTACACTAAACTGTAAGCCGAAACGTGTGCTTGAGGAATGTAAAGAATGAATTACATCGTTTAGAAAATTCAACTCTTATATATTATATATACTAACTATATTTTATTACCCACGAAAATTAATTAAACGAGACACCAATTAATTGTAAAACATCTATATATATATATAAATGAATTGCTGTTCGTTAGTCTCACTAAAATTCGAGAACGGCTGATCGGATTTATCTTATCTTAGTCTTGAAATGTTCGTGGAGGTCTAGGGAAGGTTTAAAAGGCGAGAAAAAATCCAAAAACGCGCGGACGAAGTCGCGTGGGACCACTAGTCACATATAAATCTAAAGAAGACAGTCGGACTAGATCCCATGATATCGATACTCGGATAGTCGTGCGATAAATCATTGTATAGGCGACACATCCGTACTATCGGGTTGTAGTACGAGGTGTTGTTGCGATACACTTGGAGTTAGAATAGCTTAGGCCTGTGATCACGGGCTCTGTAATGCGTCTATATTGTTTTTTACCAAAAACGAAACGCTAAACCTGGTTTATTTAATAACGAATCTAATTAAATAATCTAAGGTTCGCTTAAACCAAGGCTGTGTCTACAAGTCCTTGATTTTTGTGCCAGGGTGCCATAGGCTGGCAAGCGGTCATTGGCGGTTGGATCTTTAAATGTGGTGGTTCCCTCATCAGCGATAAGTTCGTGTTGACTGCCGCTCACTGCTCCAAGGCTTCTGAACGAGACACCAGCATTTCTGACGTAAACCCTAAGATTGTGAGATTAGGAGACAAGGATATTGGCGATGGAATAATCAAAGTGGTAAGTCAATCTAATCAGCATGCCGTGATGGCTGATGTCAATAAAACCAATCATTCATATTGACGACAAAGCCCATCACATATACTGCCTCTCTCATTTGATTTCAATATGAATCCCTTATTTAAGGCAATTTGTCTAGCAACAGAAAAGCCTTCCTCCTAGTTATTGCAATTGCTTAAGCATCTTACTGAAAAATAGTTAAATTAAAAATTTGAAAAACATCCCGACATCAATAGGGTACGATATGAGGAAGTTAGTTAGATTCTCTATTCAACTAAAAAAAGATCAGATAATCTTTAAACGGCTGTACAAATTTTCATAAAAGATAAGATTCATTCGCTCGGGAGCTAGGATACCACAGACAGTTACACAAATACACAGACAGACACCTAAAACTTATGAGACCCTTCTCTTTTTTCGTGGAGGGTTTAAAAAGCCTAATCAAATCAATAAAGTATGTTATTGTTCTAGCGTAAATACGGTACTGGAATCAATGTTACCAAGACGATCAAGCGAGTAATTGATCATCCAAACTATAAAGCCCCGAAGAAGAATTTCGACATAGCTCTCATTGAGTTGGAGGAGACGGTAGAATTCAACAAATACATCCAACCAGCCTGCCTCGGGTTTGGAAACAGTGAAGTGTTGGTAGGAAAGAAGGCGACACTAACTGGCTGGGGAGTTATCGAGACAGGTGATTAAGGACCTTAACCTTATGCTGAAATGAGACATCCATAATCTATGGTTTAAATAACTTGAGACTAACGTTCTCACCGAAATTGCTGGGCCTGAGGGCGTAGTTGGAATTAAAAAGTTCTTCTCAATCAATTTCCAGTAACAAAAAAAACATCACCAATATTGCAAGCGGCGGTGGTGGACATCTTTGATTCTTCTTTATGTGACAAGCTACTGACGCCTTCCTGCAACCGACACTGGTGCAAGATGGAAAACCATCAGCTATGTGCTGGAAAACTGGAAGGAGGAGTTGATGCTTGCCAGGTAATTGTAATTTATTCCATGAAGATGTTAATGCAGGCGTTAGAAGAGAGGCATTTTTAAAAATCCTTCTTGATAACCAGTGTAAGCTTTGGAGTGGCATCGAAATAAGTATTGCACACCACAAACCAAAATGGATACGCACGTTTGCATTTGGTGGTTACTAAATAAATAACCACGGCTAGTCGTCTTACTGAAAACTCTGATAGTAAGCATCTGGTCCAAAATTAGTGTCATAATTTGGTCAATTCATCTAGAACATTGTACATAAGTTTATGTATTTTTTTAGGGTGATTCTGGAGGCCCACTCCAGCTCAAGATCCCTCTCCCAGCTACCACTAAAGGTCGCATGTACCACGTGGTCGGCGTGACGTCATTCGGCATCGGGTGCGCTCTGCCGAACCTGCCAGGCATATACACCAGGGTGGCCAGCTTCGTTGACTGGGTCGAGGGGATTGTATGGAAATAAATGTTGAATACCTACTAATTTAAAAACAAATCTTAATACTGAGACCAATTACAAGGGTCATTAGTTAGACGTCAGTGAATCATACCTCAGGATCTTGACCAAAACTCTATAGAAACTCAGCCCACTTTGCGTCAGCATGCGTCTTTACAAATTGTTCGTATAAAATATATAAATATTTGAAAGAATACACACATGTTTTTTTTAAATAATCAGGGGTTTACGAGGCACGATTCAATGGCAGATTAGTCATTTTGAGGTTATGTTTTGTGATTGCAGAGTTAATGCACCTCACCTACATTCATTTTGATACATTCAGAAGGTAATTGTTATATTTTACTAAAGTAATTCAATACTTACTTACTTAGTTACCCTTAAAACACAAGTACAATTATAATTCAATCAAGAAAGCTAAAAGTCACAGTGTATAAAGGGGTCTTTATTTGCACCAATACTTGTGATAAATCGAAAATACTGCAACAGGGTTTGTATTTTTTCACATTATCCTATATTATTTTAATCAAGAAAATACCACATTTGCCAGCATCTTCCAAGTGTCATGGTGACCTGAATGGATTAGCGAAACTGAAAGACTGTTACCGCTTGGAAACTCTGAGCGAGCAAAGATGAAGATAACTCTTTCTTGCGCATGACATAAGTTGATAACAAAATTGTTTAATCAAAATGTGCAAATTTAGCGTTTGCATCGCTATAAGCGAGTAATTAAGATAGTCCAAGATTAAGGAGTCGTTTTTAGTGTTATGAATAAGCTTGTGAATAAGGTATACTATAAACACATTAGTTATCGCAACCACTGATTGAAATCACAATTTTTAAACTTAATTCATACAAAACGAGGAAAATCTGTGTAATTGATTGTCATCAAAGAATAATAACGCAATTGTTGTTGTAACAACCCAAGGTTGTCAACATACAATACTCAATCGGATGTACATACATAACGAAATGACGAATATACTTACTAAAACTTAATTGGTTCTTTCCTTTAAAATCGACCCTATTTTCCGTGCAGCGGAATGGTTTTTCACCGACCAGTCGGTCGTGGGATTATCCCGGAATTTAATCCCGCAAAATCGCTGGACTCCCAATCTCGGCATAAAATCCCGCATTAACGAAGCGCCATCACAACTAGGTTATTCGCAATTTGGTCATCGGTATTCGATACTTACAAGGTCAATTCGCTGATATAATATTTCATACAGTAAAACAAGGTGTAACCAAACCTTACAAAAGATCGCGGGATCAAACTGGATGCAGACCGCTAGTGATCGGTCGCTGTGGAAAGCCGTGGGGGAGGCCTATGTTCAGCAGTGGACGTCCTTTGGCTGATAATGATGATGATGATGATGATGAACCAAACCTAAAGAATAAATATTTTAGATTATGTTTGTACGAGTATACACATAAATTATACATATTGTGCAGTTTATTTAATCTCAATTTATTACTATTTTACTTTATGACATTGAAATCGTTAATAATTATATATTTATAACGAAATATATTTAAAAAGTATTAAAAATACATAGGTCATATTAATGGAATCTTTCATTATCCAGTGATTGGCTAACGGCAAGCAGAGAACTTCTTTTTTGTCAGAACAGAAAAGACATAATTATAGTTTTTATTAAAGGTATGGCATCGTATGGTTAAGCATTCTCTACCACTCACACAGAAAGATTGTTGGCGGTGCGACACCCTGATTACTGAAATTTTTGTTTCTATTGTGATAATACTCGACAGACACAACTGTAAAAACATGCAGCTCAAAATGAGTTGCAAATTGCTGCGAACTTGTCAAATTACTTCATAACTATTTCCCCATAACATCAGGAAGCTCAATCCGCCAAACGACCCATGTAAAGGGCAGCCCTCCTCAATTATGTACGGCACTTGTTGCTTCCAGGGGCTAAGTGTGCAAGTTGCTCTGCCGCCTCCATAATGCAACCAAGTTAGCTCTACAAGGCTTTGCGCTCCTGTTACTTCGGAGAGCTAATCAATTATTTTAGCGTAGTTTCGAAGTTTAAAATTATGGGCAATTTAATTAAGAAAGTGCATGTCGTGGAGAGGTCCTAAATTGCTACTGGAATAACTTAAAACAAACTTTCAGAATCGGAACTATTATAGTATAATGTAAAGTAAATATACCTACCTTTTTAGCGTGTCCTACTCGTACGTGTCCAAATGTATGAATACAGATTTGTTACCTTTAACAAAATACATGAGTTTTTCAAGATGGTGCATCGACCGCCCGTGAGGTCCCGGATTCGCTCCCCGGGTTGGGTCAAAAATATGTACCTGGGTTTTTCTGGGCCGGAGTTTGGAAATTAGCGGTGCTTCACCCCCGTGCTTCGTTGCGCACGTAAAGACTTTGGTCCTGCGCCTGATCTCTCTCTGGTCGTGTGTTGCTGTCCCATCGGGCTATGAGAGTGAAAGGAATAAAAAGTACCTATACACCTGTGTTTGCGCACACATTGGTGCATAATGTCCTGCGCAGAAGGCTAGTCGTTGAGGGTGACCACCATACGTGATAAAAAAATCATATTATTATGTTATGGTGAGTAATTAAGATAACGGATAGACATATCCGAGTCGATGTATACGAGTGATTAAAACAATATTTTAAAAAACTTAAAATCATTGATTTAACCGAAAAATTGCAAGAAAGAAGCGTTTATTGACCATCATGACCAGAGTTAGTTGAGTTATCTATCGATCATGAAACCGGCCCTTATTCTTTATAACTATGAAACTCCATACAAAATATTGTCTAATTACCAGTTTACCGTCCAATTAAATCGGTCTAGTGTTACCAGGGTGGCATGCTAAAACATTAGATAAGAGGTTTTCTGCCGCAACTCCATCACGGGAGGCCGCTGCACTCGCCAGCCGAAAGCCGGCTTAGGACACCGCCTAAATGGATCCAGATTGCAGAACGATGTCACAGTGAAAATAGGTACAGAGGGATTACTCTGTATACTAACGAACATATTATATTATAAAAAAATAGTTATGTTTGTGTGTTATACCAAAGACGAGGCACACGAATTTTTAGGAAGTCGAAAACTGAGGTAAGAATAATTCAAAATGATACATTGATGTATTTTTAAACCAGTAACTGTCTTAACGATTGATTTGTAGAGTAAATAATATAAGAATGTAATTTAATTCGAGTCGTTGAATGTTTGAGAGACTCCGTTGGATGGGCCATCTCGAAAGAATGGGGGAGGATCGTAGCGCCAAAGCAGTGTATCTTGGAATACCTCGTGGCCGCCGCCCCGTCGGCCGGCCCAGATACCGCTGGAAGGACGCCGTCCTATCAGATCTGCAGGAGCTACAAGTTGCAGACTGGCAAGAGGCGGCGCAAGACCGGATCAGATGGCGTTCTCTTGTGTCGGAGGCCAAGACACACTTTGGGTCGCTGCGCCAAAGGAGTAGTAATGTTTGAGTGAATGAATGACATTGAAGATATTCATTTTTCTGGTCACAACACTACTTATTTTACGTATATGGTAATACTGTATACACCAAATACTCTACGGGAGTATTGATTGTACCCTATATATAATATTTTTTGTCGTATACATACGCCGAAGTTTTATTCAATATTAGTCATTGCTACTCTTGGAATGCTTTGCGGTACAGCTTAATGTCCTATCGAGATCATCTTAAGAGACAAAATCGTTTGCACCTCGCATCATCTTTTGCTTAAATTGACGCCAGTTCATGTACACCGAGTCTGCCAGTGATTTACGTTAGGTACTATACCAATGCTGAAATAAAAGCACTGTTCAATATGAGAGGGGATCTAATGATTGAGTATTAGTCAGATACACGATGAACAAGCCTTTTGAATATTTCTACATTATGACGATTCTCCTCCGGATAGGGAGATTGCCTCGTTTTTCATTTACTGCAAAAGCGTTTCGGTCACGTTTTTAAGAGATTCAATTTCAATCGCATTTAGGTCGGAATTTACACTCGAAGTTGTTAAAAAAACATACGTATGTGTTCAGTATAGTAGCTTATTAACTGTTCTTAGTCATTTTGATATTCAACTGCCGTAAATGGGTAATAAATTACATCATTGTCTTCATGACTATAAATCACGACTTTAAATGTAAATTGCCAAGAGATGAACATTACGAGATGAACATTTAAATGACTCATTGTAATAAATAAAATAGTCTATAATTAAAATTCTGTGTGATCTATCATTTTGTTAAGCTTGTAAGTATGTTGGACTAGCTTTGTAAATTTGCTAATGTTTTTTTATGAATACAGTCCGTTTCTCTTTGCTAGTCAAATATTGTAAACAATCTTGACATTCATTTTTAACGAAATGATTCATTTTAAAATAGGTTAAACACAAAACTCAATACTTACATAGGTAATTTATCGTTGAATATTAAGGTATTCTTTAAAAAATAGTTAATTTATTTTATTCACTTATATTATTATAACAGTTATGAACTAGCAAAAACGGACTGTATAAACAAATAATTGCGTCATCTCACTGCACGGTCAATTTAATTGCCACTCTGGAACTAAATCGATCACACAATTACACTTAATCATTGATCAGAACTTAGTTAAAGTGTGTTGGTTTTAAATAGATGTCCCGCCCCCTTTTTTCTGCTTCACATGGTGCACGCGCATAGCGATAAACAAGTATGCCGCATGTTTTTATTGAAATCGTTACTGATATTATAAACCTGAAAGTAACTCTATCTGTCTTTCTGTACGTCTGTCTGTCTGTTACGCATTCACGCCAAAACTACTGAACCGTTCTAAATAAAACTTGGCACACACATAGTGTAGACTCTATTTGTGACTCTCATGATAAAAAAAGGATTGTAAGGGATTGAAAAGGGAGATGAAAGTTTATTGTCAAAGCAAGAGGCTTGAAACTTATTTTAAACGCTCATGATTAGATATAAATGAATATGACATTAAAATATCTAACAATATTTACCTTTTTTTTATCTAACCTTCATCATCCCACAGCTGGGCGAAGATCTCCCTCAATTTTTCACATGTCTCTGTCAGCGGCCATGGATTCCGAATCTCTCGCAAAGCTGGACAGATCGTCACACCACAAAAAGGATTTAAGTTTGGATGAAAATTATTCATTTTTGAGGAACGACGAAACTCTTTCTATGGCGTTTGATTTATTATGTAGACATAAATAAAACGATATTCAAATTATGTAGAAAAACCCTTATAAAGACTTTATATTTATATTTGACGACCCTTTATATTTGATGACCCGTCTGGTGTAGTGGTCGAGAAATCGCCTACTACGCAGCGGGTGCGGGTTCGATCCCCGCACAATACGAACATTTGTGTGCATGAACATGTCTGTTTGTATTGGTCTGGGTGTTTTCTATGTATATCATGTATGTATTTAAAAAAAAAGTATTTTAAGTATTATATCCGTTGTCTGGCACCCATAACACAAGCTTTGAGTAGCTTACTTTGGGGCTAGATGGCGATGTGTGGGAATGTCCAAAGGATATTTATTTATTATTATTGTTTATTTATTATATCTTGCGTACTCATGCAAATACTTATGTATCTTTATCGTCAAATCGTTAACCTAAATAATCAAATTCTACTCAAAGTCACTATTCCACGCGGACGAAGTCACGGGCACAGCTAGTAAGTAAATAAAGGTAATAAAAAAGACGTAATTAAGCATGACATAGCTGAGGCTTTGAGGGATATCGCAACTTCACTACCACAACAAATAATATCTCCAGCTTAAAGACCTAGAGTATCACCAAGATATTAGAGCCATCGTAGCACTAAAAGCAACAGATTTCGACCAAGACAAAACAGTTGCTGTAAACAGTTTAAAGTTAACTTATGGGAACACTCTGCAGAAGACAAACGTCGTGACTGAGATCAGCAATAGATTCGCTGGGTAGGCTTTTACCTAACTCAATTGCTATATCGTTTGTGTCGTTATGCATTTGGAAAGCTCATTCAACATCCTGTTTACAATTGTTGAGTAAAAAATATTCAATTAGTAACAAAGGGTTTTTTGTTAGTTATAAAAAAAGGAAAAGGAACTTTAAAAAAATGAGGTATGCATGATAACTGGTGAAGTAAAAAATGAAAAAAAAAAACAAGTAAATTATTTTTTGATATGCTATGTTGAAGAGTTAATCGATTGGTAAACAAGTCGATTAAACTTAACCGCTTTTCTAAATTTCTTTGAAAAGTACTTTATTTCATGCTTTGGTTGTCTTGTAGCGTCTAGCGTAATGTCAGATTTAAAAAAGTTAAAAATAATAGCCTTTGTGCTATTCTGATGTGCTGAACTATAATAATATTGTTAAATTTCATCAAGATTTTTTGCATTAGATAGACACATTTATCCTCAAAAAAAAATGCATTTATAATATTGCAGTAAAATGTTCGATAATAAAAACATCGTATCGTTTCCCACATATTTATACTCGCAGAAGTACTTACTTCTAAAAAATCCAGTCTCACGGATTACAATCGATTAGCGATCGCTTAGTTTTGTAATACCTCTGCCGGTATCCTATAAGCTAGCCCATTTGTACAACGCATAGCTGAACATTTATCCCCGACAGTGGGTAATACGCGATTTAGTTAGGATCGTTTTTTCAAATTGCTAGTAAGTATTTCAGGTGATCCTTTTAAAGATCAGCGAGTTAGGTTCCACCTAAACTGGATTATTTGAATCCATTTTTAATTTATTTTCTTGTTTTCAATTAAAAGAAGCTACCTAATCAGATAATGTGTATGAATAAGGGCCGATTTTTCCAACGTCAGATAAGACTTATCAGACTGAATAAGTATAAAACAAACAATTTTAAAATGACATTTACATAAATGATTGCTGACAAATTGGCGAAGTTCTCAAATTAGTCATATTGTATTTTATTCGAAGAATATTTTTTATCTGACTTTGAAAAAATTTAGGCAAAAATCCTTTATCTGAAGAACCATACCCAATACGTGTAAGATAAAATAACATTTCATTGACTTAAGATTCTACGGGATCACACTGGATGCAGACCGCTTGTGATAGGTCACTGTGGAAAACCATGGGGTAGGCCTATGTTCAGCAGTGGACGTCCTTTAGCTGATAATCAACCTATACTCGCAGCTCTATTACACGATGTCACTATCTTTAGTCAACATCAGAAAAATCTGATTTTGTACAAAGAACCACTTTTTTATCGAGTTATTAAAGTATCATTGTGCAACGCAACCTACGAGTATTACGAAAAAACAAGTAGTCGTTTAGATTACATGAGTTAATAACAAAAAAACACATACAACTATAGGTATATACGTAGCGACATATAATATCAACAGATTAACATGTTTTTATTTCCATACAATATCCTCTATCCAGTCAACAAAGCTGGCAACCCTGGTGTATATCCCGGGCAGGTTGGGTAGAGCACACCCGATGCCGAATGACGTCACGCCGACGATGTGGTACATACGACCGTTTGTGCTGGGCGGTAGTGGTATCTTGATCTGGAGAGGGCCTCCGGAATCACCCTTGAACAAAAAGTTGCTTTTGAAATAAGGGATCTATGTAGTTTTGGGGCGCAGAATTATTATACAGTATGATCGGTATATCGTGACCCAAATTAAAACGATTTTTAATGTTACGTATTCTTAGAATAAGTGTACGATATTTTGCGGTTTTACTTACATCAAATGACATACACAAGCCATCTAGTTCTTTTTAAATTTACTTGCAATGTTGCGGAACATATTTTTTTCAAATTTGACCCGCAACTTTATATGGCTGTGAAAAATAAACAAAAAACGACTGGACTCGTCGGACTTCATGAAAACTTCTCTAAGACTGTGCTTATAGTAAAGGTATACACTTATTATAAAAACAAATAATTAACTTCGAAAATGCTGCATACAAAAATCGCACCAAACTAGTTTTTATAATTTGAATTGCCCGATGTTTGTTGAACTTATAAAAAGTTGCGGGGAGGTAATTGGTTACAATTAAAAGCATCTTGTACACGTGCCAGGTGCATTGACAACGGTCACCCATTTAATAACAGCCACGGCCAAGGTTATTTTCCTTTAGTTATCACAAACCACGGCGCCTCCGCCTTACCTGACAAGCATCAACTCCTCCTGCCAGTTTCCCAGCGCAGAGCTGATGCTCTTGCATACCGCACCAGTGTCGGTTGCAGGAAGGCTTCAGTAGCTGGTCACATTCAAGCGAGTCGAATATATCCACTACGGCAGCCTGAAGCTCTGGAGATGTGGTTCTGCTTACTGAAAAAACGAAAGTTCTAAAATTAAAGTTAATCCATAGATCTTAAACAGGAAAGTCATGTTGTATTAAATTATCACCAGGGTACATAAAATGACGGATAGACTTGCTTTTGTTCGTTTTAATACCAAACATACCTGTAAATAAACTAAAAGTACTCGACCTAATTATTGAATCCAAAAATAAACCACATTAATTATAACATAATTATTATGTTCTAATATTCGCTTTGCGAAAAACTAATTAACTCTGAAATTAGAATCGTTATCACATGATCATCAAATATAGCAAATAATCATATCGTTAGCAATGAATTATTTCGGTAACACAATTTTATTGCATTTTAATTAACATTGCATAGTGATTTGCAGTATCATATTATTAGTGTACTAAACTAAATAAAGTTATAATTGAAATATATGAATATATTCATAATGTTATAGATAGCAACAAAAGAAGAGATAAAATAATTTTCATCTTTTTAGCCATCTGTACTCGTAATAACTTCGGACTGTATCCCATAACGGCAGCGAGCCCGCTGGGAGCCCGCGGACTAGAAGACTATAAGTGCCTGAGTATCTAGCCATATCTCCACTTAAAATGTTCCATTTCCATTTTTGACCAAGAACCTCGGGTGAATATGACGGGTCGTATTTAGAAAAGTAGTTATCACCTGTTTCCACGACTCCTCAGCCTTTAATATGGCTTTCTGCCCGAGCAAGGCGGCACTTCCCGAACCCAAGGTAGGCTGGCTGGATGTACTTGTTGAACTCAATGAGCGCTATGTCAAAGTTCTTCTTCGGCGCCAGATGGCTTGGTTTCTCTATTATTATCACTACCACCTATTTTTATTTTTGCATTGGACACTAATCAATCAGAACATAATCAATGGAATCAGAGCAATGTATCTCTGATTCCAAAGTAACTTATGTAAACCAGACACAACGGTGGCACCACAACCCCCAGACCCGAGAAAATATAGAAAATTACGATTTCTACATTGACCCGACCGGGAGTCAAACTTGAAACCCAGCGTGCTCAGCTATACACCACGGAAGTCGTCATCACATTCTGTTCATGACCAATCTCACAAGACAAGAATCTGTTCTAAGGATCGCACATTTGAACCATCCAGTAATGTCGAGGTTGATTTCGGCGTTTTCCTGTGTTCAAGTTACTCAAGCATGAGTTCAAATTGTAAGTATATTATTTCGTTGAATTGAAAGTGTCTAGCTATCTTGAAAAGAGAAACCTTTTAGAATTCGGAAATTGAGTTATAAGTTACATCTCCGTGCTATGATCGCGCACTTGATCATGTCATAAGTCATGTTGGACTAACGTCTCACCACTCTTCAACTCAGTGATGAAACTGCGACTATTCACGGGAACAGCACACACTTGAGAACTGTATTAGACATGTTTAATAGTGTTAAAGCATAGCGTGGGACGTCCACACTGGATGCAGACAGCTCACAGCTGGCCGCTGTGGAAAACCGTGGGGGAGGCCTATGTTCAGCAGAAGTCGTCCTTTGGCTGTGTGTTACCTGTTTCCACGACCCCCCAGCCAGTAAGTGTTGCTTTCTGGCCGACCAAGGCGGCGCTCTCCCCGAACCCGAGACAGGCCGGCTGAATGTATTTGTTGAATTCCACTGCATTAGACAATTCGATGAGCGCTATGTCGAAGTACTTTTTCGGAGCTTTGTAGTTTGGATGCTCGATTATTCGTTTGATTTGAGCCGTGGTGGGGTAGGATTCGTTTGCGAACTGAAAATGATAAAAGAAGTGTATTGTATCTACTTTAAACTCACGTCACGGAGTATACCATATACATACTCCCTCATACTTTAGGTAAGGCGTTTGCCCAACAGTGTTGGCAAAAGCCTTACTAACTTTTGGACCTGCCCATATGATTATATTTCAACTTTTAAATTTTTACGTACAGTATATTTAGCATACCTGCATATTATATTTTACATACGACAAGGCAAGCCGTGTCGCCCATTACTGGGCACAACAAATTTAAGTCGCTTTACCATCGACACGATAAGAAGAAGCATACCTTCATACTTTTAAATCTTTAATCTATTATTTTCTATTGATAAATACTTAATTCAATTCCTTGGAACTCAAATTTCATTACTAAAAATAAGCTTATTTAGAACTTACTTCGTCAGCAATATTCTTATCACCCAACCTTACAATCTTCGGCACCACGTCAGCAATGCTGGTATCCCGTTCAGACGCCTTAGAACAATGTGCAGCAGTCAGCACAAACTTTTCACTGATCAGCGAACCGCCGCATTTGAAGATCCATGTGCCCACTGACGCCTTCCAGCCTATGGCGCCCTGGTACAATTTAAATCGATTTAAAAATGAAAATTGAAATAATTTCGTTAAAAGATCCTACCTAGCCTAGAAAAGTTAATATTGCATAGATGTGTAGAGTAAAAATTCAAATCAAGTTTCATTGAAATCTTTGACTGCGATTTTAAGTATGAGAAAAGATGAAATCGTAAATGAAAGAGCAGAGATGACATCATTTAGCCATGCTTACAAACAAGACACGTAAGATTCGTAACTACCAAGAAAAATCAGCTTTAGGTGTCTAGAAAGTCTCATTTAAAGCTAAAAACGATATGACAGATGAAGTTATATATCAGTAAGCCCATAGTGAAATTTAAAAAGTCAGTAGTGTGTTACCATATGCGGAAATTCTCCAGGCAATGCATCTCTACCTCCGATGGCATAATAAGGACCGAATGGACCAGGGTGCTTAATTCTCCACTTTAAACCTAGAACCATAAAGTATAACTTAAGTTTCAGGCTACGTACCGACTGTACAATTATTAGAATATTTAATAACTTCGCTTTCTATACGTTATATAACTTTAAACGCTTCAAAATTTTAAATCATTGTTTTGTTACAATTAACTTTTAGTACTTTGATGTACCTAGTATTTACTTACATGCTAGTTGATGGCTTGACCTTTCCTCTCTTACTTTGATATCATAAATGTATTCGTAGCACTCTGGAAATTTTCAGGATAACTTTAATATGATCTGTTAAACTAAAAATGTGACATTGATACAAAAAAACATTACGCGGAAGAAAGAAACCGACTAAGTGAAGTTAAAGAGTGGACCATTCAGTGGCAGACAGTCGGGATGGCAAGCTAAAAAAGGTAGAAAGTTTTAGAATTTGTGTATTTGTCTGAAATAAATAAATGTGCTTATGTATGGCTTTGATACTAACTCACATCACAGAGCCTACGACCTGGCGCATTGAAGTCAATAACTTTTGGCTCATAATTTATCAGGCATGGGTTTGGCTCAATCGTCGTGGTTGTTGGTTCCGTTGCTACTAGTTTCGCACTCTCTGAGTTCCTCTAAGGATTGAAATAAGAAAGAAGCTTATTTTGAATATATACTTTTGCGATTGGCCGTCATCATTACATGAAACTCTTTAATAAAATTAATGTAAGTAAAACCAGAACAAGAGACTTACATTTGAATTTTCAGTAGTGGTTGTTGTGACATCGACATATCCCCAGCTCCAATTACTGTCATCTTCCTACAAAATAATTAGTTTTTACATGTAAGTTTAAAGTAACTAGGAATCATCCTTTATTTTTTATTGCTACAATCATAGACCTATTAAATGGTATGACAGGTAATAACATCTTAAAAATTTTATAGCTTGGAGGGAAATGGAAACGTTCGAAGATTGGATTGTAGCCAAACAAGTTAATATTTTTTCCTTAAGATGATAAACTTTGCCTTAAGGATAGTAAAATTTTGAAAGGTAACTCCAAACTGGTTTGTTTTTTTGCTAAATAATTTGGAAACGAATGTATAATTAAAGATCTAGCAATAGCTTAAAAGTATTCGGTTATTTCTCGTAAGGAACGACGAGATACGAATGATTTTAAGCAACGTAAAACTCCTGATAAAGTAAAAAAGAGATTGGAAGACAAAAAAGAGATTCTTCTACAAAGTGGGTACTACACTCTTAGCATTTTAATCCCTCTCCTAGCGTGGCATGAGGCCAAAATGTCATCATCATCATCATAATCAGCCAAAGGTTCATTGTCGTCCACTGCTGAATATAGGCCTTACCACGGCGCTTTCCTCAGCTACCGATCTCAAGCGGTCTGCGTCCAGTTTGATCCTGCGATCTTTACAAGGTCGTTTTTTTATCTTGTCGGTGGACGTCCTCTCATGCGTCTTTGGTCAAAGGTCACCAATATAGAACTTTGTTGTTTCAACGGTCATCAGTTCCTCGCGTTATGTGCCCTGTCCATTGCCACTAGGGGTAACTGATTCTCATGGCTATGATCGTTACCTTAGTTTTTCAACGTAACTCCTCATTTCTAATTCGACCAGAGTGTAAACTTGATAAACTTTACTGTGAGGTAAAACCCAAATACTTACTTACTCACATCCCGGCGGAGAAAACGGGCGCAGTGCCAGGCAGATAACAGTAAATTATGATAATGTATATCCCTGTCATGTTAGTTTTATTTCGTTGTAACGTTAAAAGGTTCGGCTGATCTTATGTAGGCGATTGCAACGTTTTGTGCATGGTGATGTGAAGGCAAAGTACACATTTTGTTTGGGAAAAAAAACCTGTATGTAAAAACGGAGGTCTAAATGCATTAAAAACTGGTAAGTAGTGCTGTTCATATGGTCAACCAGTTCTAAATAAGGTTATGGTAGTACTATACGATGAGTAATATTCGAACTTCAGAAACAAGTATAAAATACATCACATACATTGCTCCAATCCCAAGCTAAGTAGCTAAAGCACTTGTGTTATGGAAATCGGAAACACCGGACGTACCA
Organism: Pyrausta purpuralis; assembly: GCA_963924145.1. Lineage (NCBI taxonomy): Eukaryota > Metazoa > Arthropoda > Insecta > Lepidoptera > Crambidae > Pyrausta > Pyrausta purpuralis. Next base: position 3,830,168 of record OZ001653.1, on the reverse strand, counting down.
CAACACTCAGACCCGAGATAATATAGAAAAGTTCGTTTTCTACATTGACCCGACCGGGAATCGAACCCGGAACCTCACGAGATGGCGACGCTTGAAACTAGCGTGCTAGCCACTCGAACACGGAGGTCGTGTATAATGATATAAGACCAAAAGTAAATATATAAATAAAACGCTCAATAACTAATTTTTTGCTATTTTTGTTTTTTTTACAGTGTGACAGACAAGGAATTCCTTGTCTGACACAGTTGCTTTTTACAAGTGCAATTTATGTTATTTTATCGATTTCACATTTCATGATTCTCTATTTTTAGAATTTAATTTTAAAATACATTTAATTCAGCCTAATGCTACAAATGTGCCCTATAACTAACTACTTATAGAATACCAGTCTTTTAATCAAATGCTTAAGCAAAGAGAACACGTTGCTTCAGATATAAAATGTCTATAATAATTCATTCAAAAGAAAAGTTGTCTCAAATTATATCTTAAGATATTGTATGGTACTAACCCTTTTGATTCGTCGAGAGTAACTGGCTTCTCTTGCTTCTAAATCACGAGGCAACACTACAAAAACAGCACAAACAACAAAATAATTGTAATAAACATATTAATACTTAAACATAACTCATGGAAAAATCATCAGAATTCTCGTTTCAAATCACGGCACATCGTATTGAAAGAAATGCAACCCAACCTGTTATCAAAAATATCCATAGCACCACACCTTTCTTCATCATGATACACAATAGTTGGTTGTTTGCAAAAACTATTTCAACAAAAGACAGATTGTAAGATAAGGTCATTGACACGTGCTCTTCACTCGTTAATGCAGACTTGAATGATCTTGGAAGTCTCAAAACAAGTTTCCAAGTTGTTTGAGTGCGAACCTTTAACATGGATATTTATTAACTTACCAGTATAAATATACCTATAAATAATATATTTACCAACCGCTAGCTACGTCATTCTTACGTCGAAATTATTGTTATTTACATAACACGTTCCACCAATCTTGGTATGCATTTTATAGAAGACAGGAATATAAAGATCTATCAAAAGAACCATGAAATATTTCCATCGCTGCCGTGATATTTATTCTCCATCAGTCATTTTAAACATAACGTATCTCTGAGGTTACTAATAAATACATAGGTAGTTTATTAGTTCTAGCACCAAATTCTTTAGAGGGTCATTAACCATTTCCCTATTAATCTATATAGTTAAAATAAAGTTTAAAGAATCTTTATTTCTCAAAAGAACACAGTTCACTTACATGAGATTTGACTGAACAAAGATTATCAATACTTATAATATCTAAGTTTACAGTAATAGATCGAGACGCGTGTTAAAATGTAGACTTTACCTAATTCAGGAAGTCGTGAAACTGGTAAAATAAAAGAAAATATTTAATCTACTCCATTTATTTTTTCCAAACAACAACAATGTCAAATCTCAGTCTGTGTTAGAGAATATTTAGTAAAATAAAGTCAGTTAATAATTGTAAGTAGACAGTGCTACTTTTATGTTTAGTGGTTCTTATTGTTAAATACAGAATGTCCAAAAATATTTGTTTGTGCAATAAAACACAATTTTGTTTTGTATTTTTTTAATGTTGACTATTTGGATACGAAAAAAGAATTTATGTCAAAACGCTGCTGGCATTCTTCAAATCTGGAACAAAATTACGGGAGGACTCGCTGTCACAGCTCAGTGTTGCTGCCATTTTTGCCCTGATGTTTTGTTAACATTGCGTTATATTTGACGAAATGGTATTATTCATGGGAAATAGTCAAGCGGGCTTGGTCAGGTCCCTAGGGTCCATCAAAGGGGCTACTATGTCTGGCTAAGGCATTGAATTGTTTTTTCTTATTTTCATGAAGATCGACTACGCTCACCGTTCCAATGTTAATAGTGACAGATATTACGAACAGCTGTTAAATTTGAAAGCCAAAAGTTGCAAGATTAACTCATTATATCATTAGTTTAACTCATAAAAGTGGCTCCAACAAGACGGAGCCACATTTCCTGATATCAAATCTATAAATTTAAGCTGTTAACGAATTATTATCTAATAAAATGGAGTTGAGAAGAGGTAACATCAACTGGCTTTCCTAGAGAAACCAAAAAAATAATGGATATGAGAAAAAATCGACAAATCTAACGCGATCGAAACAAAACATTAAGGCGGAATCGGCAGAAATATCAAAAAACTATGAGTGATTGCGTCATCGCCAATCTTCGTTCCAGATTATAAGACTTCCAGCAGCTTTAAGTTTAACGTCACCATTTGAATAACACTACGTTTTAGAAATAAATTTCCATTTAGTATTCCTAATAATCAACACAAAAAAAAAACAAATAACCTAGTAACTTTCGTTTTATTAAACAAATAATATACTATTTTTCGACATCTGTATTTATGATTATTCATACACTTGTATTTATAGATTTTTTAAAGAATGTGCATCAAATAAATGATTTATGATTTATGTGTTATTATAAGATAATTATATTTGCGGTTAATGTATGGTATTATTTTGTAAATCTCAACAAATCAATATATCCGCCATTTTCCATCGGGCATTGAAACCCGAGGCAGTAATAAGTCTATTTCGGAACGCGTATAAGTGTTCCTACTGGACTTATATATAAATAAATGAATAAATAAAAATCTATGGGGGTTGTTCAGCAGTGGTCGTCTTGTAGTCTATGTTGATGATTTCCAAACATGATTCTCGATCCAGTCAAGAAATCTATCCACTCTGGTGTATATTGCGGGCAGATTGGGTATAGAACATGTGATGCCAAATGACGTCACGCCGACCACAAGGTGCATACGACCTTTTGTAGTTGTTGCAAGTGGCATCTTGAGCTGGAGGGGGCTCCCGGAGTCACCCTGGAAGAAAAAGGGTTTGTTAAAAGCTGCATGTTGAATATTTTGGAACTGTTGAAATAACTGCAAAATTTTGAGCCTGTCAAAGTATTGTGAAGGGAAGCGAGGTATTTATTTTTCAATTTACTACTTATCTAGAAAAAATATGCTATCCCAAATCAAAAATATATCAAAGCACTGTGAAATAATAGGTATATAAACCAAATTCAATAATGCTCAGTGCGGGACTGATATGAACGTATTGTTTAATCCATAAGCGATGACTCAAACCAAACTTTGAAGTTTGGACTTAGGTCTTTCGTGTTTGTACTTGTAAAACTCTTTCCCCCTTATTTCAAACTTTATTTAGTACCAAGCTTAAGACTTTATTTTTAACCAACCAATTTATGAAACTGTCGTAATGACAGCATTCAATAATGGGTTTACACTTTCCTAATTGGTCGGGTAACCTAAGTCTTGGTTTGAATCTGGTACTATTTTCTTGTTAACAAGGTTATTGAGTGAACATTATATGTATCTTAAATTACCCGGCAAGCGTCCACATCTCCAGCCAGCTCAACAGCACAAATTTGATGATCTTGCATCCCGCACCAAGTCCTAGTGCAAGAGGGGGTCAGCAAACGATTACAGAGCGAAGTGTTGAAGATCTCTACCACCGCTTCTTTCAGCTCAGGAAATTTTGGTGCGCTCGCTAGAAGAATTTGAAACTCATGATTAATATTTTAGAGCATATTTAGCTACATTAGTATACGGAAGAAATCGAAATTCCTAGAATCTCGGCCCTGAAGAAAGGAAGAACTGCTTTGTCTTCAAAAAATTAAATGGAAATAGTGAACTTTATTTGTATATGCATTGCACGAGAATTGGCCTCCAAGAACTAGATGTTTATTATCTCAGCGTATAGTATATTGCGTTGTCTGCAAACTTAAATGAGTTTATATTCGTATTTTGGGTAACTAGGTAAACTTTTACGTCATCTGTCCATAGGAAATGTGTTTAAGATCCCACCTGATAGTTTTACTCAAAAATTGTTATAAAGCCGTCATTCATAATTACACAAAGGTAAAATTAATTGCTTATTATTATAGTACGGACAACAGCACGTCGAGGTATCTTATGCAGTTGTAATAAGGGCTAGTTTGCAATAAAAGTGGGTAGCCTGATGTGCTGTCGACTGTACAATAAATTGATAAGAAAATACTTAGTAAAATGTCAAACATTCTTATATGATTGGTGAATGATAACTGAACAATCGTACTCAAAAACATGCCGGCTCTAGTTATTTTGGAATTTTGATTATTATTTTGAATTCTATTTGCCAAATCTAGAGGACCAAAAATGTAAAAAAAAATATGCCTTCAAACATTATTTCAGACCTAACCACAATTACGAGACAGGAGCTATACTCTACCAATTGGTTTTATTTGACACCTGTTTTGTGTTTGTTGGTTACTCAAACCCGTATAATTTTTTGGTGTTCGCATCACTGCCTGCAGTTTCACACACTTGTCAATACTATGTTAACGAATATACGAATTTTTACCTCTCAGACTTCTTTACTTTACCAGCCCTCAAACAACTAATTACAGTCTTGTACGAGATGTTTGTCAGCCAAATATAACAAAATAGACTTACATGTGTCGACAACTCCCCATCCAGTCAACGTTGCCTTCACTCCAGCCAAAGATTCTCCAGTCCCCAAGCAAGCTGGCTGGATAAACTCGCTGAAAGCGACTGGTGTCTCAAACTCGATAAGGGCTATGTCGAAGTATCTCTTCGAAGGCTTGAACTGTTCGTGTTTGATAATACGCTTGATATTCACTGTGGTTGGCTGAAATAAAATAAACAATTAATAATATGATTCATTGTTATTATGACTTGCGGTCAACTTAATTGATTTGCAAGTGTTTTGTATTCATAGACAACATGACTGGGTCTTGGTTCCATATGCACTCATACTATTATATATCTATTTTGAAATGAGTTGCTCATCGGTACAGTCAGATTAGACAATGGTTGCGCACTCACTCGTTAGTTAGTAGATAAATTATAAAGGTATACATTAATTATATGATATAGGTATTTTCACGCTGACTTAAGATAACATTTAATGTACTTTAAAATCGTGTACAAGTATACTTTAATAAATATAACTGAATTTAACATTAATATTTAGCAATTTTGATAAACATTTAAGCATTTTAAGTGTTTTGTTTTACCAAGTTGCAGACCCCTTACACACTGCAACTTTCAGTATCGATGCAGTCGCGTATATTGCAAACGCGCTTCAGCATCGCGAATCTAGCAATGAACAGATTTTATTAAACATCGATGCAGTCGCGCGTTAGTATCAGTAATAGTTAGCATCGCGACTGTATCGATACGAAAAGAAGCGCAGTGTGTAACGGTTGACATTTTGCGTCTGCATTGTTGCTAACGCGCGTTAAGGTGCGCTTACACGAGGGCAATAATTGCTCGGCGACACGAATGGACCGATCTGGAGCAATTAGTGGAGCAATGTGGAGCAATATGGAGCAAAATAAATAAATTGCGGCAATTATTTCGGCAATATTGCTTGTAATTACTCCAGATATTTCATATCGCTCAATGTCGCAGATACGAATTGACGAATATCCAATGGGCTTGGAAATTCTAGGCAATTTTTGTATGCATCTCGTTCGCACTTGTACGTTTTGCGGCTTGCCGTCTTGCTTCCGCGGAGAGAGCAAGAGGTCGGGTGGAAGTTGGATAGCGTAAAGTTCATTCTAGTAAAGTTTTTGAATAATATATCATCTAATTCTTTACACAATGAAAATTGCGGCCTTTTTGCCAAAAACGATCGCACCCAGATACGCCTATTCCTTTTCTTTCTTTTTTGTTTTTGATGAATAATAAAAAAAGCGCTACAAGCCGCCGTAGCAAAAACAATGTCGTCCATAGCGAGCGAATACTGAAATGCTCGTGTAGGACAGTATTGCCTTGATGAAGTTGCGCCACTGAAATGCTCGTGTAGGACAGTATTGCCTAGTTGATGAAGTTGCACCATAGCGCTCAATATTGTATTGCGCAGAATTGATGCTTGTTGCCGTTGCCGTAAATTGCTTGATGTAGTCATGACGTCATAGTTGACGGATATTGACTGGAATTGAGCAATTTTAGTTGCCCGTGTAAGCGCACCTTTAGTATCGCAAATGTATTGCTCCTAAAAGTCGCAGTATGTAAAGGGTAACAGACGTCAAAAATCTAGCCCATTATAGTGACGTTATCATACAGTCACAGTCAATCTTGTAGCCTCAATCAGATAAAATCAATGTTTTTAGAGGGTTGACAATAAAATTAGAATTGCTACCGCATTTGGATTTGGCAAACATAAATACTCACGTTATTAACGATGTCCTTATCCCCTAACCTCACGATTTTCGGCACCGTGTCTGCGAGCCTGGTATCTCTGGGTGATGCTCTTGCGCAGTATGCAGCGGTCAGCACAAATCTATTACTGATGAGGGTACCGCCGCATTGGAAGATCCACCCGCCATTTACTGCTGGCCAGCCTATGATAGCCTGGTAAAATTTTAAAATTTGTTTTATAATAATAATAAAAATACTTTATTGCACACCATTAACATAATAACATAGGATAGTGTCTTATATATTTGCTATAAGTACAATTTAGGCGGTCTTATTGCTTGTAGCAATTTCTTCCAGACAACCTTCAGGTAAGGAAAAGCATGAGGAATGAAAGAAGAGGCATGGCGATGAAATTATTTTAAACAAATTTAAAATGGACAGGTTTTTATAAAGAAACATAAAGGAAGATGATAAGTGCATATTATATAAAAATTAAATATCAATAAATGATCATATAATACACACCATAATACAAAATATATAAACTAATACATATTTAAACATTTATATAAATATATATATATATTAATAAATATGTTAAAATAAATGCATAATCAGTTGCAACCAGCAGATCCGAGAAGAATAAAAGGAGTAGTAAGTAAGTAAGTAGATATTGTCAAAAGACTAAAGAAATTATAAACGAGAAAGGAAAAAGGTTTTTACTTTACGTTTAAAAGTAGGCAGCGTTTTGGACTCCCTGATTGAAAGGGGCAGAGAGTTCCATAAACGGATTGCCTGTATTGTAAAAGATTGTGAGTACGTACGAGAAGCATGAGGAGGAAAAAGGAGGCGAAGTGTTTTGGAGGACCGCATATCACGACCCTGAGGCGGCTGCATGAATTGGAAGCGCTCTTTCAAGTATGGAGGAGATTTAGGGTTAAAAAGAATAGTGTAGAGAAGGGATAGTACGTGTAAGTCACGACGAAAGCGAATGGGCAACCATTTCAGCTGAGCGCGGTACTCTGAGACATGATCGTATTTACGCAATCCGAATATGATGCGAATGCAAAAGTTCTGAAGGCGCTCAAGCTTACTTAGGAAGATCTCGTTGAGATCTAAGTAGCAGCAATCTGCATAATCCAAAATGGGCAGGAGTAAGGCCTGAACAAGCGCAATCTTAGTGGGTATTGGGAGAAAATTACGAAGTCTATTCAATGACGCTGCAGCAGCATACACTTTCCTGCTCACCTCAGCCACTTGCTTAGTCCAAGTATATAATAAAGACTATTAAGGAAAATAGCTAGATAATCATTAGCCAAGGCCTAAATCGCACCTGATAGTAAGGAGACTCACTGCACATGACTATGGTTCGGGCTAGGCATTCTGAATATTTCATATTTTTTTTTTCATTAATGGATCACATTATACTAAGAGGAATATAGGCATGAGCAAGAAAGCCCTACATAATTTTTGTGCGAATTTTCTTCGTTTTCGTCTTTTCTCGTCTCACGGGGTAGGCTTAAGTTATCACGTTATCATGCGGCGCCATTTAGTACGCTGGCTGGTATTATCTTCAGACCAAGACACCTCATGCTCTTCTGGACATTTTACAGCCAGTTCGTATGAGATTTTCCAACTTCCCCCTTTCTGGTAGCCATAGACAGGCACTTTTTCACGATATGATCATTGAGTACTGTAACCACGCTTTGTATCCGTACCATCTGAGCCTTACGTCACATATTTTATGATATTTAATACACACATATATTCTACATTATTTTTTTGCCAATGTTGAAAAGGAGAATGGAAATAGGTACATGATTATTTTCTTACCATGTGTGGATATTTTCCAGGTATGGCATCTTGCCCTTCTGTAATTTCAGTTTCAGCAAACGTTCCTTCTTTTTTTGCGTGTTCTAGACCTGAAATATATAAAAATATTTTATCTAAATTCGAATTGCTTTTTTTTGGAACTTACGAGTACTATAAGTTACAACTGTCTTTTTTTTTATAAATAAACTTTTAAATAACACATTAACTGTCGTGCAACAGAGCCAAGAAATATTATTTTGAAGTAAATGAATATATTTTACACCCGTAAAATGTATTTTACTTACATGCTTTATTACGACGATTAATTTCTTCTCGAACTCTTATATCGGAGATGTATTCGTAACATTCTGAAATGTACAGTTCAATGGTTATTTGTCATTATTATCAACCATAAACAATTCAGATGTCGGTCTAGTTAAATTCGGCATATGCAAAATGGAATGAAAAAACGATGTACCTATGTGATATAAGTAGTGATCGGATAATCGCATGCATATTTACCTAAAGTTGAGTAGTTTGCTAATATGGAATGCGCTTTTGAAACGAAAAAATCCCGGGATGGCGGAATTTTCAAATTAGTTTTGTTAGCACACTGAGCGCCACGGTGGTCACCGGTGAGCCCCAAACAACATTTTTCTATTGTATCTCGTTTCATGGCAAATCCGTAACTATTAAATCAAATCGGGTGTAGGTTTATTTAATTATTTTAAGGCCAACATGCTAATACGGAATGCGCTTTTTTATCGGAAAAAATCCCGAGATTTCCGAATTGACAAATCTAGTGATTTTATTATAGAATCAAATGGGGTGTACTACTGTGTGTGTATGTACTATCTTCTGTTTAATGGTCTTCTTACACTCAATATACTCATAAACTAACGGAGAGCTTAAAATTAACTTCAAGTACATTAATAAAGTTAAATATCAGAGTCCTGTTTATAAAATAAATACCACATGTTGAAGACGTTGATTTCTCACCATGTTACATAATAGTTTCGTATTCCCGAATTTTTCTGGAATCCCAGGAATCATATTTGAAAATATATATTTTTTGAGAAGCCACCTCTATAATATCTTAGCAAAAATGAACTTTAGGTAAATATGCATCTGATTATCCGATCACTGGATATAAGAAATGAGCATAACACACAAGTAATACTAAATCTTTAACAAGGTAATAATAAAGGTCTTGTTGTTAAAATTGATTCTTTTGATAATACCTACTTTACGTAGTTTCACAAAATAATACTTAATAAGTTAATGTTACTCAAGACATTCATAACAAGTTACTACTAAATTGCTGCAGAAACCTCAAAGATCTAAGATTAAAAAGAGGTTGAAGAGAGAACGTGGCGAATGTGGCAAATGAACATTTGGTAGAAGTAAAACACAATCAAGGTAAAAAGTAGTAGTAAAAACACAATCAAATTCGATACTAACTCACTTCACTCAATCTTCTTCCTGGGGCGCTGAAGTCAGGTAAAGGAGGATTGTATTTTCTTGAACAAGGGTCTGAGTCTTGTGAAACATTTGGCAAATTGATAGGCGCCTGTGTCACATGCCTGAATGGTTTCTATAGTGGAAAACAAAAGGGGTTATGGAAAATCGTATGGGATATGGTGTATTGTTGGGGACACAGGTACTCATTCAAATATATGGTATGTTTGCAAATCATTTAAATTGAAGTAATGCTGTTTCGCAACATGATTGCAAACGATTTTTTCTTCTAAGTCCCTTAAGAATTGTACATACGATAGAGAAAAAATCTTCTATGTATTTTGCGCTGACAGGGATTGTTATATAATATGCATAGTGTTTTAAAGCTTCAAAAATAGTTCATTGTTGATTAAAATTCTTTTGAAAATATGGTTAAAATATTATTTATTTATATATTATTTATTGCACAAACAAATTGAAGTACAAAAGGCAGACTTAATGCTTTAAAGCATTCTCTACCAGTCAACTATTGGGTGAGGCAGAAACAGTTCAGGCAGTGTAATAAAACAAAAAAACGAACATAATTAAGAATGAACTAACATACATACTTCTTAAATAAACCTGCATAAACATACATAAATACAACAAAATCCATATGAATACACGTTGAACAGATATTATGTTATTTATTCTCATTGAGAAAAAGATTGCGTATAGACTTTTTGTACACATTTTGATGTTGATGCCTTGATCGTATCTGGGAGGGAGTTCCAAAGTCTGATGGCGCTGAGGGTGAAAGACTTGGAGACACAAGCAGTCTTATGCAAGGGTGTGTACAGCTGCAGGGCATTGTTACTACGGAGGGTCCGGGAACTGATGTCACTCATAAATTTAAAATTACATTTAAGATAATTGAGCAAATTTGGATAACCAAGAATACTGAACAGAGTGCAGAGGATTCTAAGATTTGTACGCTTTCCAATATTGAACTAATTTAGCTAAGACCGGTATGGAGATATAATATGGTCGTACTTCCGTACGCCTAAAATAAAGCAAATGCATTTATTAAGGAGACGATCAAGTTTGTTCAAAAAGTTTTGGGATAGATTCGTACAGCACACATGAAATATAATTTGCCGACCTCCGTGGTGTAGTGGCTAAGCACGCTGGTTACAAGGCGTCGCCGCTCCGAGGTCCTGGGTTCGATTCCCGGTCGGGTCAATATAGAAATCATAATTTTCTATATTATCTCGGGTCTAAGTGTTGTGGTACCACCGTTGTGTCTGATTTCCATAATAAAGTGCATTAGCTACTTACTTTGGGATCAGATCAATGTATGTGATTGGTGTCCAATACAATATATATAATCAAATTGAAACTTACGGTAGCATGTTCCATAGGCGTGTCGCTCCAGTTCCATAGATCATCCTGAAAAGAAATCATTTATTATTAATAAAAAAATATAACTTATGTATATTTTTTTTTGGTATTTTTGCAGCAAAATAATACAACATCATTTTGAGAGCCCAAACTTTATCATTTATGCCCACATCTTTCAAAATGTGTTTTTACTGGGACCGTTTATTGGTACGTCATCAAGATTTTTACATTGTAAAATATATGCAAACAAAATAAGCAAGTAACAGTTATATAAATATTAAGAAATATTTCTACGCCACTATTTTTTCAAGTTCTTATATTGGAATTTTTGTATTTTCAACTGCTTTTAAATTGATGAAGACTAGGATCGAAGTAACCCTTAATTATTTTTTGTTTTTGTAAATTGCTGAAAATCAGTTACTTTAACAATTTTTTGGTCTTAATGTGACTTATTTATTAGATGCACTGGCAAGATGAGGTTTATAGGCCATTAACCTAATAACATTAGTAACATACCTACGCATATTATTTTTAAATTTGCATGAATATGAATTTAATTGAAAAATATAGAAATAATAGCCACAAATATCCTTGCCTCAAGCGGCCAATGGTGTAAAAAAATATTTAAATGATAGTGCCTGTTTATTTATTTTTTGTAATTTTGCCCCAAAAATTTATGTTTGCTGATTTTTTCTAACCATAACAAAAATGATTCTAAACATTATGAATAAAGTTATCAGATCATAAGAACAACGATTATTCCACGTAAATAAACACATACCTCTTCATTTTGTCTTCGAGATTGACGAGCAAGTTTTGCTTCCAAATCACTTGGCAGAACTAAAAAATAAAATTGATTTATCACTTGACAATTTCTGCACACAACAAACTTTAATAACAGATTGAAAAAACATAACACAGCTGTTGATCCTAACGAAAATAGTATTACCTAGTATCAAAAATACTGATAAAGCAACCAATCTCGCCATGATTCAAAACAAGACACTGCGTACTGTTTCTGCGATCACAAAATGTCCTTTCTACGGCACAGTTATTCCGATGAGGTCATTGACACGTCGAAGAAATAATAAAAGTCAGACGTATTGCACTCAATAAGGTTGTCTCGTGTCTGGTTCAATGAGTAATGAGTACTGGCGTACGTAACAACTGTTTTATATACTACTGAATGCTTATCTTAATCCCTCCGTCATTGTTTGTATTAGAAACGTCATACTAGTTTTCCTCTTTGTTGTGGTAGGCTAATAATAGCGCAAATAACCCACACGTGGGTATTAATTATATACATTCGAAGCTCTTAGTCAAAAGACGATTCAACAACGCCTGAGCGTAGATGAAAGGCACAATCATCATACTGAGAAAAAATATATACAAACACACCACTTATGTTATGTTACAGGTTACCTTAAAAGAAACATATATGAAAATGTATTTGTCTTCCATTAAGATGATATTTAGTTACTACCCATATCTCAAAAACGACTTATCCGATTTTGATTAAACTTGCACAGTAGCTGTAATGTTGCCGGCAACATTGCCGTGCAGAACATCTCATAACACGACTAAAGATATTAAAACGTATCCGATACAACCTTTTTCCAAATCAAAATATTAAGTGCCTTGAATCATAAAAAATGTAAGTCAAGGGTGTCACAAAACGCATATAGGTACCTTGTGAAAATCTTTTAAATATTAACAAAAAAGCTTTTGCCACGGGAAAAAATACTCCTGAGTCAAAGCGCTACCTTCCACCCCTAAACGCTACTAATTCTTTTGACAGTTGTTTGTGAGGTGTAATGCGGGGAAAAATTGTGCCCAAATATGAGTATATGTTCCAGCAAATTATAACTATATTTTATTAACACGCGTCACCTGTAACTGGAGGCGAAGATGATTTATAAGCGTCAATATCGGTCCCTCACGCCAATTCGTCTCAGGGACGTTGGGTTTCATTAATCAAGGAGTTGACGTTTAATATTTCACCTCCAACCTTGCCGGTGAGTGATCGGAGCAGATTGTTTTATGAAACGTCACGAAGTCACGTTTGATTTAGCGTTCTCATTTAAAAATCTGGTTCCTTGCTAGCTTGCTAAGTGTTTTTAAGCTTTAAGATATTATTATAATACGGTAATGTTAGCCGAAGCTATGGTACGAGACATATAACTTATAAATTTACTTACAATTATTAAAATATTATCCGATCAATTAGTGCTCCAATTTTTTAGTTGAAGAAATGCATAAATTTAAGCAAGCATTAAAACATTGAATGTCTACTACGCAATATTGCGTAGCACTGGTTTTTGATAGGGGCCAATGATGACCTGATCATATATTTGGCATTAAATATGTGTTTTTTATTTACTTTTTGTAACGAACAAAGCTATAAGAAAAAAGACGTTATATATCTATCCAAAAAGAAATGAAGAATTCCAGTTTAAATTTAAAAGTACTACAGACTTTACTCCAAAAAATCTCATCCACACTTCACTATAAAATTATTAGGTATAAAATATTCTGACTCAAAGGACACATGCCTCCAGTTCATAAAATACTCAATTTACGTCAGATCCAAAAGTAAACTGGCTCATAAAAACTGTGCGCGGGTTTTTGGTCAACATAAGGGTCAACATAGACGAAAGAATAATTCGGGTTCAATTTTAACTTGAATATTGAATCCACGATACTTGCGCAAACAGAAATATTTTTTTTTAAATTTGCAATATTGAAGTTTGAAAAGAAGTAGTGTGAGTGGAATATGATTATGGGGTAATGCCGATTTGAAAGTGGAGTGAATGTAACAGGTATAATTGTTGCAATTTCTGAGCTTTTTACAGCAAGATTCATAAAGATCAGCATCCTTTTGGCCCGATCAGCTAAAAGGTTGCTGGTTCAAGTCCCGCCCGTGCGCAAATTTTTGGTATCTCATTTCATCTTTATGAATATAAAATATGACACTGTGAGTGTTAAAAACATTTTAAAACCATAAGATTAAAGATATTAATAAGTACTCTATTAGCAAATATCTGCGTCAAAAAAGAAAAACTAAAACAACAATAGATTTTACATTACTTTATTAATAAGAAACAACAAAATAAATCTCTAGTGCATATTAGAAGCCATTGTTGGATCGTGAGAAAAATGTTAAAACTATAGTAAAAGTCGCTGAATTTTTTTCGCTAGCGTTATCCCGTGAAAAGAACAATTTGTGCATTGTAAACAGTGCCTCATACATAACGTGTGTGCCGTTCCTTAACTGTGCCATAAAAAGCGTGCGCGTACGTTCGTCCAACATAAAGCCGGCTATAAACGGTCAGACACGCACGATCTGTCCCTATACCAGGAAACGGTATGCTTTCTACTTTCCTCTCTGTAACGACTATCTTCTATTGCTCTTAGTCGTTGAAGCACAGTTGAAGCTCTGATGTTGCTATGTTGTATTTTGCTTGTCAATAATAAAGCAGCAGTGTATACTTAGGTACCCTCTCACAGGTCATGGATATTCTTTTAATATATTTCAGTAGCAAAGCGATATCATGCATTACAATTAATCAATCAATCATTTATTAATTACAAATTATATTGTAACAAATACAAATTATAGTTAATATCGTCATGATTCACCTTAAAGGTATATGAATATAAACATTAATAAAGTTATTTTTCAATTTTTTCTTCGACAAATATTCTTAAGTCATAATACACTTTTACAGCAAGGAAGCCACAGAGCGCATTTTTTTAAATCTTTTGACATTATTGATTGACGTAATGTTTAATGGGATTTTATTGTAGATTGGTTAGGTGCCATGCAATTCACACTTATTCGTCGAAGAAAGGTTTTGCATCCATGATTAACTTTCACAGTGTCTGCACGACGTGCAACTTTTGAAATTCAAAAATTTGGAATACATAATGTTTATTTTACATATCGGCCAATTTAATGTCAGTTTTGCCTGTACCTAATCATAGGTGATTTGTTATGTGTACACCTTATCTTGATTAGCCTAACAAAATAAACATTAATCTATCAATCATCGCTTCGTGTTTTCCTCCTATTTTACACCTTCAAAATTTTCAAGAGTCATACAATGATTTCAGATTTCCTAGTACATGGCAGTGAGTACAAAAACGCGCGCATGATTATATTAGCATACTGAATCACACGTATTGTAATAACAAGAATATTTTACCTAGAGGCATATCCGCATTCAAAAACGGGTGTTTTCTATGTATATCATGTATGTATTTACAAAAAAAAAGTATTTAAGTATTATATCCGTTGTCTGGCACCCATAACACAAGCTTTGAGTAGCTTACTTTGGGGCTAGATGGCGATGTGTGGGAATGTCCAAAGGATATTTATTTATTTATTATTATTAAATACTAAACAGGTATGGGATTATACTCAAAATATTAAATAAGGAACATAGCAATCATTTTATTCAACGAGACACTCCGTTACTTTTTACGTCATTAAAACCATGGTAGATATATGAACTCAAATCGTTATAAGCGAAAATATTGTAACTGGGTCTTTGTATACATCATAGAATCAGGACACTAACATATTTTTTTAGTGAAATACAGTTTATATTACTTTAACAAAAAAAAAATTAAAACAGCACCTTGTCAATTTTAAAAGTTGTCGACGTGACTCAACACCAATTTTTTTAAATCTGAAAAAATAATATACTTTTTACTCTTATTTTCTCGAAAACTAGCGTGTATATAAACCCAAAGTTTTTTCTACATAGAAATATTCATTTTTTTTTAGTTTGCTCAACTCGTGCAATAAAACTTGTTATTTGGCGAAAATAGAGCTGATTAGATGGAGCGATTTCACCCAAAAGAAGCCTGTTCAACTTGACTTTGAAGATACTGTAATTATAATGCCAATGACGTCATAGTACGTCATTCACTTCTTATTTTAAGTATGCTTTCTGCGATTGGATGTAAAGCTATCGTTACTCCAGTAGTATAGTTCGTATTCGTCCAGTTTACGACAAGCGAATACATTTGCACTGCTCATGAGCTCAACATTCATGAGACCCGTTGATTGTCAGGAGTCGATGTCGACTAATATATGAACATTGGATCGAGGAAACCTATTCTGTAAAACATAGCCAGTGTTTTTGACTGCGGCTATATTTGTCACATACACTGATTTGCAGTTTGTAAAGGCAAGACAGCGTAGACCAATAATACGAGTATCGTCTTACAAAGAAAAGATTTACGAAGACATTTAATCAACTCTCTTCGTAAACCAATCGTTACTATATGTTGGCTGACCAAAAAAATATATATTTTGTGAACTGCCCTTTACCGAGCATTATCGCTCAGGTAAGACAGACCATTAATAATTGTGTTGGTGCATGTTCGTAAACTCAACACTGCTTTTGTCTGTGCTTTTTATAATATTTTAAAGTTTTTTTTTATTAAAGTCTGATTTTCTTTGCTAGTTCAATAAAGTAAACAAGTAGTAACAACGAAGTAACAAGTTAACTATTTTACTATAAAAGATCTCTGTATTCAAGGATGAATTATCTATGTACTCGTAAGTTTTGAATTTTGTGTATATCTTATTTTATAATTAATCATTTCTATAAAAAGGAATATCAAGATTGTTTAGATACTCGACTATCGAAGAAAAACGCACTTTACATTATAAAATTATAGTTTACACTTACCTAATTATTTTCTTCAAATAATCTAAAGTTAAAGAAGATTTTTGCGTTTGTAATTGTTGAATACAAAGCACCTATAAGTACCACTTACAACAAACGCATAAGTAGCTTGATAACCTTTCTTCCTTCATCCCAACCGTGGGCTTTTTCGCCAAATGAGCAAACAGTATGTACATCACGTGTAACTAAAGATTTTAACACACTGAGAGCTTAAAAAAGTTGACTTATGTTTCCTAAAAAATATTTATGCTATAGTTATTTTACATATTAAATTTAAAAGTCTAAAATATATTTAGTTAAAATAATGATTTAACATTTTAGCCGGATAGTTTTCACTGAACATACATATTGGCTCATTTGATAAGTATGGTGAGCCCCAAGAAACATTCCGTTTGATTGTGCTCCTCTAAGGAAATTGGGCTTGATTAAAAGTAACATGAAATCCTTGCATGCAAGTAGCATTTCAAATAATTGAACTGATTCTGACGATCTTACACCCATTACAATCTTTCAACAGAACCTAAGGGTACGACTGGAAGAGAATGCTCACGGCGCTAAAGTCCATCTTTTGAATACTTTTTACCGAGTTAAAAAGAAGGTTATCATATTACATATAAGGAATATATATGTATGCTATGTCTTTTGACTTGATAATATTTGAATATGTTGATATAAACCTCTAAAGGCTTCCAAACACGTGAGCAAAATTTCGTAAGTGTGTGTATGTTTATCCCCAGATATCTCAAAGACGAGAAGTCATATCGAGATGATTCTTTTTAAGTTCAATCAGGTATATTCCAACATAGGTTACAGTGTAAGTTTTATCAAAATACGACTAGTATTTTTTAAGATACTAGTAATAACTAATACTAATGAAATAAAAATAAATGTACGTTAGACTGTTGGTGTATAGTACGTAAGCTTGACACCATGCACAGACTCCTATCTATAAAAAATGTTTTTTTCTAAATAAAAGCCAAATGATTTATTTGAGTTTTTTAGACAGATGTTAGAACGAAAGGATAAAGTTTCACGTGCCCATGATAATATAAGATCTCCTTTTGGTAAGGCATAGGGTTTTTATACCCATAAGATTGACGTCCCAAGTTTAACTTATCAAAACGGGAAAATGTAGTCTGTTTAAACTTTAATTCCAGCAGGTGTTAACAAATATTGTTTTATTTTATTTTTCGTATTTCCCAAGATAAACATGGGCCTTTTGGGAGCTAAAATAAATCAGGTTAATACTATCTTAAATATCCTGTTTTTCTCACCTAATGAATAATATCAAAGGGGTTATCCATAATACCAATATAGATCAAAAATATTTTTTCCTTTAGATCAAAATCTCAAAATACTCAGAGACATAAATACTTATCTTAAACAAAAGGTATTATTGCTTTTGAAAGAATAATATTATCGGACTTTCAGCGAAAAAAAGAAAGAGAACGGGGCTATCCTCAAAGGCTGTTAAAAATAAACTAGTATACATATAGGATTATTTGAAACATAGTTTTTGCATTTTTTATGTATGAGTTTTTCTTGTGATGTGAAAGTAGCTCTTTGATCTCTGTGTACCCGCGATTCAAAACGCGTAATATATGCAGAGACACGCGCGGTATGTTCGAGATAAGCCAGAGCTACAATCACACCGTACTGGAACCTTTTGGTGTTAGAAAGTTTCTCAAGATAGAGCGCGAATTGGGCTAGATTTATAAATCATAAAAAGCGAAATACATAATATAATTTAAGATACAAATCGCGCGAGTACCGCGGTCGCCCCCGCGCCCGCACCCGCTACCATTCAGTTTTCGGCCATAGTGTAGTAGCCTATGGCCTTCTGAAATAAATAAGGTCTTTGGTAATAGCTAGCGCGTTCCAACAAATAATCAAACAAACTCTAATAGTTTAGAATGTTTTTAACACTCACAGTGTCATATTTTATATTCATAGATATGAAATAAGTAACCAAAAATTCGCGCACGGGCGGGACTTGAACCAGCAACCTCTTGGCTGACTGAGCCAAACGCTCTTACCAATTGAGCTACCGTGCTGTTAGTACGACCTTGCGAAATTTGTGATCTCCTATGAATTCGTCATTGCGTGACGCTTAGCGCCATTTACCGTCTGTTTATGAAACAAATGGTTGCTGGTTCAAGTCCCGCCCGTGCGCAAATTTTTGGTTTCTTAATTCATCTTTATGAATACAAACAAACTCTTTCATTTTAACTATACGAGTATATGTTGCCAGTTGCCACTAAGACTTATTTACTTACTTTTGCATTTTAGTACATCTGCGCTAGAAAGCTCTGTTCTGGGCTATCTCGCCTCAGATTTTTTTGAGCACATTCTCTATCATTATTATTTACTTTATCTAATATATAATTAATATAATTATTTTTAAAGTTGTTTTAGTTTATGAATTCAACACTCCAGTCATAAAGTGTTTTATAGACTACAGTAAGGACTTTGATTGTGTTATATGGTCAGCCCGATGGAGGATTCTGGAGGAACTTGGAGTGCCAAAGCACCTAGTTCTGGTGATACAGTCGCTCTATCATCACAGTCAGAGCGTTGTCAGCGTCGACAAGCAAACATCAAAGCCTTTTAATTTCCAAAAGGGTGTAAGGCAAAGCTGCATTTTGTCCCCAATTCTGTTCAATATCTACGGGCAATACATCATCAGGCGTACTTTCTATGGCTGGGAAGGTGTCTCCATTGCCAGCCGTAGAATAACTAATCTCCGCTACGCGGACGAAGCAACGCTTTACGCGGTGGATCTCCTTAATAGAATGGGAAGGATCAGTCTGGAACTGGTCAAAACTAACCATTCCAAAACAAAGCTCATAGTGGTGGACCGCTTTAGCTCTCTACGAATGCCAGTTTTGCTTGGTCTCGAAGAAGTGGACGATTTCATATACCTTGGTGCGTCCATCAGCAAAACAGGATTCTGCGAAAAATCAGAAGGCATATTGGATTGCCCAAGAGCGCAATGGTCCAGCTTCAGAAAATATGGAAAGATGGAAACATATCTCGGAATACAAAGCTGAACCTTATAAGCACGTTAGTCTTCTACATTTTTAGCTACAACGCAGAGACATGGACAGTCAAAAAGGCGGACCGAAGTCGAATTGATGCTTTTGAGATGTGGTGCTGGCGAAAGATGCTGAGGATACCATGGACTACATTTCACACAAACGATTCCATCCTTCAAGAGCTCGGTATAAAAATCAGGCTCTCTACCACCTGCCTTCGAAGGATTCTAGAGTTTTTGGCCACATTGCGAGAAAAAATGGACACCACCGCGAACAGTCAATGGTTACCGGCGAGATAACCAATGGCAAAAGTCCATGAGGATGCAATCCAATTACATAGTCCGATAAGATTCGCACTGCGATAGATGCTAATCTCTACGCAGCTCTCACAGAAATAGATGGAAGATCATCATCAAAAGCAAACTCAGAAAGAGGTGTCACGATCTTCAGCAATGAGAAGTACATGCGAGGAGGAGGAAGAGAAGGAGGTTTTAAATAAATCGTTTTGTATTGTAAATATGTTACTATACATCACAAAAAATTGCAATCACTTTATTATTATCGGTATATTAATATTTAATTTATTTTTAAATATTTAAAGAAAATACAAAACGGATATGCTTGCTTGTATAAGCTAGATTAAAAAAAATGTGTATATGTATTTTGAATTAACATCTCGGTGTGATAGTCATCCGCTACGCAACTACAAGGAAATGAGTATCCTTTAAGATTCCCGTTGAAACTTAAAGCAAACAATAGCTCTAACAAATCGCTCCCAACGAACGCTAAGTTCGATATCGCGAAATTTAAACGAAACAAACTAGTTAATACCCGCGTTGACTTTGGAAATACTGTTCAACTTGAGATTAATTCAGTTGGTGATAACACGCATGTTTACACAGGTGGCAGGGTGTATAGTTACTCACTGAATAAAGTTATGTGATAATCAAATCCTGTTTGACCTGATTCATATTTAAACATTCCAAACCATTTTTATCGACTTTAAAAAAGGAGGTCATCGATTGAATGTGTATGTATGTGATATCGTTGGAATTTTTGGATAATGTTTAAATATACAGGGTGTTGATTTGGTCAGCGACGAGCGACTCAGGGGTGGCTATACAAACGATACTGATGCCAAAAAAAATATTTAAAAAATGTATTTTTTTTTAATGGAAAAAACCCAAAAAAAAACCGGTGCAGCGATCGAGTCAAAACCACCAACACCAGGTAGTCTCTTCGTAGCTTACTAGCTACGGCGTAGTATTTCGTAGATAAGCGCTAGCTACGCGCAAGGGTGCGAGTTTTCCTATTCGTTTTGTAATTTTTTTGAATGTTGTGAAGAGGTTTTCTTGTATAAAACTTGCTCCGAATTTAAAACATTTTTTTAGAATAAGAATAACTCATATTATCATCCCTGAGTTGGATGTCACTGACCAAAACTGTATTGTGGTCAAGCTTTTATTTATCTCTTTTTATTTATCTGTTCAAGCTTTCAAACACGTGTGCAAAATTTTGTAAGTGTATGTATGTTTGTATACATGCACTTACGAAATTTGTATGATTGTATGTTTATCCACGGATTTCTCGAAAACGAGTTAACACTCACAGTGTCATATTTTATGTTCATAAAATATGACACTGTGAGTGTCTACCTACTCTAAAATCCAACCCTAATTCATAAGTCAAGTCCAATATATTTGCGACTCCATATGGAGGCGTGGACTTAGCACTATAAACGATATAGTACTCCAAATGGAGTCGTGGATAGCAAACGTGTTAAATATAGATTGGTTTTTGTTCGTAGTTGCAGTTTGAGCGTATCTTAGCTTTATTTGGTGTATTTTATTATTATTTATTAAATGTACAAAACAGAGAAACAACAGTTGCTTGACAAATAAAATAAATTAAAGTAAGTAAGATGCAGAAGTATGCTGCGACTCCACTATCATGGACACACAGCATGATAAGCTTAACATCGATCCATGTAACAGATAAATTAAATAGTGGTAAAATTATAAATAACAAAATAAAGTTAACTGATGTCATAGTATAACTTCTCGATAACTTTGTAAAGAGCAGTTCCCTATTTCGTGATAGCAGAGTTGTAGATGTCAGAGACTTCGACGCGTTTGTATAACGTTTCGTGCCACGATGCCTAAGTTGTTCGTCATCATCATTGAGGACCTTCTATGGTGTTGTGTCTTGCTTGGGTATTGGTGTTATGTGTCAAATTAATTTTTGATTTCAATAAATCAAGTGCATTTACTTCTTTCTTTGACATTATTCAATGTTCGTGATTTGTGTCCAATATTTTAATATCGCCATTCTCCAATCGTCAAATAAATCTGATCCCATAGTGAAATAAACTAAAATTTTAAATCGCAGTTCTGAAACAAAGGACGTATCAGCCAACAACAGTTGTCGGTCATCAACACGAACAACAGGTGGGGCGATATATTATTAACGAGTCTCCGAGGGCGCGGAACTGTGTCAATGGATGAGAGTAGTTTATAGTTGCCGTCGGAGTTTTAAGAGATGCTTTTGTACACCTTGTAGATACGGAGTGGATGAATACCTATTAACGTAAAGCAACACAAAAAAGAATAACCGAGTTTAATCTAACCGAAAACCCTCCTATGTTTGTTTCCGTATAGACTCTGATAATTTTGTAACGTTTCTTATAGCTTAATCATATCTCTCTCTATATCATATCATAAATAGTGCAGGTAGGTAGGTTGAGCCTATAAATACGATTATGATACTTGTCTTATCAATCTAACTTAGAAATATAAGTATACACTAAGAAAGCATTTCTTTAAACCCAAAGAACGACAATACAATAAAAAACAATTACGAAAAAAATATTTCAAATTAAACACATAAATGTGGATGAAATGGAATATAGATCTATAGATCAAAATGATTAAACGTTGCATCGTGCAGGTAAAATCACGTGTCGCAATTTCTATAGTAGAATCTTTACTTACTCAATAGCCTTAAGAAAATGCGGAGATTGGCTTGTAAATAAACCCTTACAACGTTTAACTCCATGTCTGCCATCGATAGTAAGTTAGCCCTGCAGTCCTCTGAGAGTACTTTTAATAGATCTGACTGATTCGTCCAGTTAAAGTTTAGTCGGAGTAAGGGTTGTTCACTAACTTCTGAGCTGGTCAGCCCTACCATGTTCTAATAGTTAGATACCCTGATTAAGTTTGGCAGTTTTAGACCCCTTACACACTGCGATTTTTAGCAAACTGGTGACAGCATGGCGACTCACGCAATGAACAGATTTAATTGGGCATCGTTGCTCTCACACGTAAGTATCGATACAGAAGCGCGACTGCATCGATTCTAATGATAATATATATATAAATTCTTGTTAGTATCAATGCAGTCGCCAATGTACAGTGCATAGTTTATCAATATGCTCCTTCTGCATCGCAATTTCATTTATGCGCTTATTTCATGCGCTTATAGCACAGGATTTTCCTAATTTAAGTGCCGGCGGCACACTGTTAATTTGGATTCTAGTACTATATCTTCTTATTAAATTGTTATAGCAAATGTTGTAAATGTTGTATAAATAAATAAAAGTATTAAGTATTTATACTAACGCGCGTTAGCATCGCGACTGTATCGATGCTTAAAGGCGCGAGTGTGTTAAGGTTAACATTTGCGACTGCTTCGATGCTGCATCGCTGCTTAAAGTCGCAGTGTGCAAAAGGGTCTTAGTTTAGCTAACTCAATTTTCATTTTTGTGATGTTGCAAATGTGTCTCTCTCACTTATACGCACATTCTACATCACACTAGTGATTTTCGATTACTGATCATAAATAACACCACCGATTGATCGTTAAATTTAATAACTAAGTATACCATGACATTGCAAATTACTATCTTGATTGCCGTAACAAGAATCAGGGGGCAGATCATTCAAGGGAACTTTGTCGAGCTCACGACCAAATTAGCATATATTCGTCACCTGTTGCGCATAATATGCGATCTTATTCCACCTACGTATAAGTTACAAGAAAGATAAAGTCATGAATCATGCAGATACCATCTGGGGCTTATTACTACAGAGCCTACATTGACACCACAAGACCAGCTTACCCAGACCCCTGAAAATATATCTCGTTCCTACAAATGTAGCGTAAGAGGAGGCATCAGTTAGATTATAAGGGCTCTCATTTAAATGGCTGTTTTTCGATGGACAGTTTTCGCGATTAGGTCCTAATGGTGTGGAATGGGAAGATTAAAACTGTTTTTGGTTAGTTTTTCTAAGATATTAATACTCACTTTTGCTGTTGATATTGACTTCCGAGGTTCTTATAATCCTGGTGGCGAATGATAAATTGCATTTGAACTAAAAATATCAGAAAGGCTACGCTATAGATAAAACTAAAATGTGCAAGACGGTGTGCTTATCATAATACTAACAGAAGCGCGATTCATGAGAGATACAATCATATAATATCTATTCTGTGTAGTGACAAAATTTACTTTGGTGGCGATATAAATAAGAATGACGGTTATTTACGGTCAAATTGGTCAAAAACGGTCATTAATTGTCATATTGATTTCAGCAATATTTATTACTTCTTTCGGTTATGCGAGATTGGTCGAACTCGGTCGGTCATGTTACTTTCACGCAGTTCTGTGAAACCCCGTTTTACACTATTAAAGTCTAGTTTAGTGTTATACGGTTTTTATTACATACTAGCGGTCCCCCGCGACTTCGTCCGCGCGTTATGAGTTTGCTCCCTCCCCTCCCGTCGCAGCGTGATGTTTCATATCCTAAAGCCTTTCTCAATAAATAAGCTATCTAACACAGAAATATTTTTTCAAATCGGTTCAGCAGTTCCTGAGATAAGCGCGTTCAAACCAACAAACTCTTCAGCTTTATAATATAATTAGCGCAAGCGCACGTTGTACTTAAGCTGCGAACATTATTTTAGTGCGGAGTTATGTTTAAACTGTGATAGCTCCTAAGATATTTATTGGAATCAAATGATATAAAGGGCAACTTTGTTCTAAATGAAATGTTCGTGATGATGAATGTATTTATTTTGATAAGAATAAATACCTGTGTGTATAATACACCTTTAAAAATGATGCATTATTTTTTTACAAATTTATTAACATAAAAAAGGTTGTAGTAAGTCAACCATAAAAGATAGACTTATGCCGTCGCGGACTTTATTATAGAACTTTTAATGCTGAACAATCTTGTCATACATGATTTTTGTGTAACTTTAGCGGTTTCCGTAGCGTACGCAGCGGAAGCTTTCAAAAGGAATATCTTTCTCCCGTTTTCGCAACATTTTTCATTGCTGCTGTAGTCTTGTGAGTCGTATCTTTATGTTATATAGCTTAAAGCCTTCCTCGATAAATGGACTATCTAACATAAAAATAATTTTTCAAATCGGACCAGAAGTTTCTGAGATTAGCGCGTTCAAACAAACAAACAAACAAACAAACAAACAAACAAACAAACAAACAAACTCTTCAGCTTTATAATATTAGTATAGATTAGCGCAAGCGCACGTTGTACTTAAGCTGCGAACATTATTTTGGTGCGGAGTTATGTTAAAACTGTGATAGCTCCTAAGATATTTATTGAAATCAAATGATACAAAGGGCAACTTGGTTCTAAATGAAATGTTCGTGATGATGAATGTATTTATTTTGATAAGAATAAATACCTGTGAGTATAATACACCTCTAAAAATAATGCATTATTTTTTTACAAATTTATTAACATAAAAAAGGTTGTAGTAAGTCAACCATAAAAGATAGACATATGCTGTCGCAGACTTTATTATAGAACTTTTAATGTTGAATAATCCTGTCATACATAATTTTTGTGTAACTTAAGCGGTTTCCGCAGCGTATGCAGCGGAAGCTCTCAAAAGGAATATCTTTCTCCCGTTTTCGCAACATTTTTCATTTCTGCTGTGGTCTTATGAGTCGTATCTTTATGTTATATAGCCTAAAGCCTTCCTCGATAAATGGACTATCCAACGTAAAAATAATTTTTCAAATCGGGCCAGTAGTTTTTGAGATTAGCGCGTTCAAACAAACAAACAAACAAACAAACTCTTCAGCTTTATAATATTAGTATAGATATTTTGTTTTTTAATATATTTTCTGTGGGCTAAATATGGAAATTTCTTATTTCTGAATGTTAGATGACAATATTTGTTTGTAAATACAATAAAATATAATAATATGTAACCACAACTAAATAATTCACACAACTACACACAATATGATTTTGTTTTTTCGAAAGCTGAGTCAGGAAATTTATATTAACAATTCATCACATATGGTCAGATTAACTGAATTTGACAGTATGACCGTATTTGAACGGTCATATATGGTTTATGAAAACTGTGACTGGGCAGATATACTCATTTTACAACACTAGCTCTGTGTGCCCTCAAGTTTCAATATAGTACGATTAGCTACTGCATAGCGTAGAGTTAATTGGTAATTATAGAAATTTAACACACGGGCGAAAAATTTCCAATGACGAAGTAGCTGCAGACGTTCACAAGAGGCAGACGCTGCCGTTGACGCACTGTGTAGTTCCGACCCGGTGCGTCAGAGCATTTATTAGAACACGATATCCGTAAATACAGGACTTTTTTTAAATAATTTTCTTTGGAAGTCATGAGAGTGAAAATTCACTTTCACATAAAATACGATTACATCAACATCAAACTAGAACACCGTGTACTCTGTTTTCCCGGAGCGAATTTAATCATAATAAATACGTAGAAGCAGGAGCGATATGAAAATAGGTTATTAGCCTTATTTCCAAGTAATTCAAGGAGAGCTCGCCGTAAAGTATTCAGAGTAAATAGTGCGGGGACAAAGTAGCCGCACTAAGGAACTCATTATAAAAGCCACTGTCACGAGTTTTACGGGACAAGTTTCGTATGCAAAGGCTTTTAGGAGATGCGGTAATGTTAGCGAAATATGACGGGCGGACACACGGCTATGGAGGATTTCAAGCGAATATTTTCTAAATTGTATTAAGTACCTATTTACTACTGTGTTACATACACCTTCTGTGTTGATATCGACGAATAACTGTAATAATGTAGAACTTATGCCAGAATTTTGATAATTATTAACTGTGATTTAATTACTGATGTGAAAGTTCTTCGAGGCCTATCAAGATGGATTTAAATAGCAATAATTGCTTACTATGTTTATTTAGAAGTTGTTTAAATCCGTATTGTGTTATTAAGTTACTTTTTGATTTTGACCGCAATATTATAGTCTTGCAAAAGTTATCAAAGCCATATTAAATATGAATAGGTAGTTTTCTTAATGTTGCATGTCTTACTTTAATTTTTTCTTGTTTGTTATTAATAAAGATTTGAAATTATTAATTATTATTATTATTGTTATTATTTTATTACATTCTGTGTTAGTAATTTATGTGCCATACTTATTGAGTGTACTATTAAATTTTTCCAAAAGATATTCAAGCCATAATAAATATTAAGAATTGATTAGGGTTACTGGCTGTAATTATAGTTTGTGTCATACTTGCTGACCGTACCATAGTTTGCTGAGGTAGTTATTATGATATTTAGACTACCCTACATTGTTGTGAAATGGTAAGATCCATTAAAAGCCATTTAACACATTGTTACCTTGTAATATGTTATATGTTGTCACTGACTCGACTATAGGATAATAATTTGTGTTTTACATATCTCCCAAAATAAACATTTTGTTAAGTAAAGTAATAAAAATAATAACTAAAGTAAAGTGTCTAATGTCCTGAATAATTAATGTAAAGTTAATATTAGTAATGTGACGTTCGTACTTAACCATTAGATAGCGAAGCGTCATCAATTTCCAAGTTGAATTTATTCTGTAAAGAATAACTGCTAGGGTCATTTGTTTCATAAACAGACGGCTAGATGGCGCTAATCGTCACGTAACGACGTACACATAAAGAGACCACAAATTTCGCAAGGTTGGACTGACAGCACGGAAGCTCAATCGGTGAGAGCGTTTGGCCCGATCAGCCAAGAGGTTGCTGGTTCAAGTCCCGCCCGTGCGTAAAATTTGGGTTTCTTATTTCATCGTGAGTGTTAAAACATTCTAAACCATTAGAATACACCTGATTTATAATTGAAAGCAACGTTTAATTGGAGCGGCATCACACAATTCTGTGAACCCCTCGTAGCCATCAAGTTCTTACGCAAATGTCGAAATATTGTAGTAATTTAAAAAGTAATTGTATCTTGTACTACAAACATTGTGTGCTCACATTTTAGTGTGTGCAGCATCTAAATATGCTCCACTCATCGTCACCATCATCAGCCAAATGACGGCCACAAAGGCCTCCCCTACGGTTTTGCACAGCGACCGATCACAAGCAGTCTGTCTGGTCTGCATCCAGTTTGGTCCTGTGATCTTTATTTACGTCTGCCCATCTTGTCGGTAGGCGTCCTACACCGCTTCTTTGGTCGATGAGTCTTCAATCTAGTACTTTTCTACACCAATGACCCTGTGTTCTTCACGCTATGTGCCCTACCCATTGCCAATTAAGCTTACTGATTCTCAAATCTATGTCCGTTACCTTAGTTCTTATACATATCTCTTTATTTCTGATTCAATTTCGTAGAGGAACACTGAGCATAGCCCTTTTCATCGCTGGCTCTGTAAATTTTGAGCATCCTAATAAGCTCCATGTTTCGCATCCGTACGTCATCATTAGTAACACACACTGGTTGAAGACTTTTGTCTTCAGACACTGAATGATTATAAATAGGTCTTGAATGAGTTGCTTCTAATTTTCTTCATCATTGTTATACTAATAGATTGTCCGGTATTGTTTTGAGATACTCAATTCATCATCATCATAATCAGCCAAAGGACGTCCACTGCTGAATATAGGCCTCCCCCACGGCTTTCCACAGCAACCGATCACTAGCGGTCTGCATTCAGTTTTAATCCTGCGATCTTTTTAAGGTCGTCTGTCCATCTTGTTAATGGACGTCCTACGCTGCGTCTTCGGTCGAAGGGTCTCCAATCTAGAACTTTCCTGCCCCAACGGCCATCAGTTCTTCGCGCATTGTGCCCGGCCCACTGCCACTTAAGCTTACTGAATCTCAAGGCTATGTCCGTTACCGTGGTTCTTCTACGTATCTCTTCGTTTCTGATTCGATCTCGTAGAGAAACACCGAGCATAGCCCGCTCCATCGCTCGTTGTGTAATTTTAAGCTTTTTTATGAGGCCCATAGTTAGAGATCACGTTTCGGATCCGTATGTCATCACTGGTAACACACACTGGTTGAAGGCTTTCGTCTTCAGACACTGAGGTAATTGAGACGAGAAGACGCTCTTGCGCAGTTTCCCGAACGCTGCCCAGCCGAGTTGGATTCGTCGACGGTCCTCTTTCTCAAAGTTGGACCTACCCAATTGGATCACTTGTCCCAGGTAGACGTACTCGTCGACAACTTCGAGAGTTGAGTTCCCAATGGATACTGGAGTGGGTACAACAAGGGAATTCGACATAATTTTCGTCTTCTCCATCTTCATTTTAAGACCCACTTGTTGGGATACTCAACTATAAATAATAATACATTGACATCGAAAAGTGAAGAAAATCAAGTATTAGCAACAAAGTGTTTTAAATTGCTCGCCAATCTCCATGACTGTATTATCAAACTTTCAAGGTTTCTTTACTCGAAGAGAGCAAAGTTTAGATCGCATCGCTGCACTTACGTTTTGGCGTTTCGACCTACAACGCCACCTCGTACATCCTGCCATTCTGGTGCATTTGCATTCATTTTACTTTAATTATCTCATCACTTTTTGATTTATTACATCCCTTAAAATTATTTCAGACCTAAAAGTTGACACTATTTTCTAAAATCCAAAGAAACAAGATGTTGTTTTGGTCAGTGAAGTCTAACTCAGGGATTATTTCTTTAAATTATATAAAAGTTTTATATTAGTTCCATTGATTTATGTCCGATATTCCAATAAAAATTAGTATAATTCCACTCAAGAGTGATTCGAAAACAGATAACTGAATTTTGTGAGTACTAATGTGTGTGCTTTGTGTGGTTCTCATGGATTTTTAATTCGTTTTCAAACAAAATTACTACCGCCGATCACAAATTATAGAAAACACTTTTTCTTTAACAGAGTGGCTACTAACTTTAACAAAAATTATACTCAACATATAGACTTATTTACTGTGAGACCAAATCATTTTAAGAAATATATTAACTCTTCTTTTTTTTGAATACACGTTATTAACCTATCAAGCTTGGTATGACCTCTCCTTTTTTTTTTCTCTTTTTATCTGGTATTGCTCCTCGGACATATTTAATGGCACTATCATTGTCTTCTGTCTATTGTTGTATATTGATGTGTGCGATAAGTTCTATAAGTGAAAACTAGATAGGCATATTAGTTTTATATATCCTGTAATCATTATACATGTACTTTATTGCTGTTTGTTTTCCAACAAGTAAAAATAAAATAAAATAAAATAAAAAAAATTCACTCGCCTTATTTAAGTGATTCAAAAACAGAGCCGCTGGCGTTGATAGTTTTGACTCACTCATTAGTATCCCAATAATAAATTAATTTTGTGGGTTTTATTCATTAAAAAAAAAAAAACTTGTTATACCTAGGCTTCCATATAACCGAAAATTGGTAGCAGCTAAACATAGTAAAAACCCCACACGTAGCACCGGCTGAATTTGACAAAGGTGATCGCAAGTCACTGTCCCATCAGTCGCAAATTCCGGGTCACTGCCACACTATAAATAAAATAATGCAGTAACTTAGCGCATATATAGTCGTATTTACTTGATAAATAAACTCATATGTTATAATGTATACTTATATAATTAGTATTAAGTTTGTATAGGGACAAAACACAGTTAGACAAAAATATTATTATTGTTCATTTATATAAACTAAACATATTCGTTTCGTCTCTAACATATAATGAGCTATGTGTTAAATGGCTTGACAACCTTATCCTAAATACAATCAATCTACCTTTAGTCCAGTGAAAGGTGTGTCGAAGTGATTTTAGGTGATATCGTGCGCCAGGCGCCTTGCGTCAAAACCGGTAGATCAGATTTTTTGCATACTCGATCGTCAAAAGTTTAGGAGGTCTAAAGGAGTAGGAGGAAAGTTTTTGGAAAACCTCTTTTTGACACCTTTTAAATTGACTCATACAATATACTCGTAAGACTAAAATATTAATCTTTAAAGTTTTCGTTATAAAGTTTGTTAGCATCGATAAAGTCGCACTTCTTGTTAGAATTGTCAAATTATTTACTGAATTTTGGCGACTGCATCGATACTAACGCGCGTTAGCATCGATGCAGTCGCACTTCTGTATCGATACTAACGCGTGACTGCATTCTTACTAAAAGTCGCATTGTGTTAGGGATTTAATACGCGCAGTTAGATAGAAATAAATGATTGATTTTAACAAGCTATATCTCCGATATAAATGGGTCAGCAGATACGATTCGAGTACCATATTATAAAATCTTACTTACTTTAAATTACTTTGGGAAAAGAGCAATGTATGTGATTGGTGTCTTAAAAAAAAGTGATCTGGAAGGACTATGAAAATAATTATTGCCAAAATCTTCATTATTCATTGGTCATCATCACTTACACGTGTAAAAAAATCAGATCTACCGGATTAAACACATACTCAATGTTAAAACTAAAAAAGGCCCGGCGGGCTGCGCACTCAAGTAGCGCAGCCCGCCGGGCCTCCGAAATCGAAGCGCGCCGAGTCAAGTATTCAGGCCGCAAACTGGACAGGCGCGGGTGCGGGCGCGGGGGAGAACGCGGAGCTCGCGCGATTTGATATTTATGCTTAAGTGTGTATTAACCATTCTGGAGGGCCGCGGCGCGCGCGGCGGGCAACAGCCTTGCCGCTCGTGCCGCAGTCGCCCCCGCGCCCGCACCCGCGGCCGTCCAGTTTGCGGCCTAAGGTCACTGTGACTTGTTTATGTCAGCCATATGCTACAATTGGTGTTTATGAAGATGAAAAGTAATAAATATTTACGGTAACAGGTGTTTTGATTTGAAACTTTAATGCTTCTTATAATTATAAGACAAGAAACTCATAAAAGCTTTTTTTGGCGTTGTTTTTATATAATATTTTCAAAACCACATAGTTTTAAAAGTAAAGACACAACCTAGGGTTTTTTCACGTAAATAAGTTTACAAACACAATGGTAAAAACAATATTTTACAAACCTACCACCACAATGTTGTCACGTTCATTGACAGCGACGTTTTATTTTCTCAGATTCGATTGGAACGTCAAATTCTTTCAAAAACCTGGGGTGGAATTGTGTAAGGCAATCGTATTCATTTGGCAGTTCAAAACGTACGGTATGATTTTTCAAACGGCAGAGCACAAAGCGTTTGACAGATCTTATTGTACGTTTTGAACTGTCAAATGAATACAATTGCTTTACACAACTCCACCTCTGTTCAAAGATCTGGTAGTTTAACTGAGGATGCTTTTAAACTCAATCCATATACTTTCCTGTGCAAAAAAAAACAGTATTTCGAACACAAATGTAAAAAAAACGGTTTTTCATGAACTGTCATGACACGCGCAATCTACAGCCAAAATGACTTGTCATGAACTGTCGTGACAAGCGCACTCCAGCGGGTAGTAACTTTTGCACACAGTCGAGAAGTTGTAATTGGTTTAAGGACTTTCACCGTCCTTTAACACCTACCTCACATTTGTTTTTATACAATTTCAACATGCAGGCTCTACATCAAAATCCATTATGTTTTACTCGTAAATGAAATATTACAACTGTTCCTCAGATAATGAAACCTTTTCGCTTCAATCTGTTTGTGTAAAGATGAGTTACCTTTGAGTAGCTGAGTCATCATTATTAGCCAGTGGTTTTCCATAGCGACCGGTTGCAAACAGTCTCAATCTAGAGTTAACCTGCGATCTTAAAAGATTCAATTGTTCGTCCAACTTGCCGGTGGACGTCGTACACTGCCGAGTTTCGTACTATCAATGTGTACTGTGTCACTGTTGTGCCGTATTGCGAAACTGTCACAGGGCAGCATTCCCGCAAGGCCCGCGCACGCCTGAATACCTCCGTGGGTTAGACGCATGGTGCAGTGTAACTCGTAGTAGGTGGTTTTATTTATTATTTAAACCATCGTGTATGGTGGATTTCCTAGTTTTACTGACAAATAGAGTTGCAGTCACATTATTTACTTATTAATAATTCAACAGCAAAAATATAACTAGCTCCAGCAGACGTAATCAAGTCATGCTATCTTGATTAGGTAACATATGCAACGGGATCTTAATTTTTAAGGTGATATCATATATCCACCATCTTCTGCACACAACATCGCTATTAAATATATATTTTTTTAAAGTTAGATTATTAATAATACGAATAAATTTTATTAACGAAAGAGTTCAGTAAATCATAAATTTTTGCAAATTTGAAATAAAAATAACTTATTCAGAAGGATTGCTGGTAGTCCCCAAGCTAGGTGATTTTGTCTTTTGGGGGCTCGAGTTCGACGAATACATAATAAGATTAACATAAAAGTTTTTGATCGTTGTGACTAGTATGATTATAGGTAATTAAGAAATATTAAAACAAAGGTATAAGGGCAACTCAAAAAATGATATTGTGTGTGTGTGTGTGTGTGATGCCATGTAGGGGCCTCGTTCTTGACCAGGCGTGGTGGGTCTGCTTTGAATCCACATTTGCCTACAACTATTAGCGACGATCTCTCCTGAAGGAAATAATGATACTCCCCGTGTGAGTAATTCACGTAAATATTACATTTAATGATCAATGAGTTGACAGCATGCATCCTTTACCTATCAGGGCTCAGTACAAGTAAATCATTGAAGTCCAATGAAGGAGCTCTGTAAAAAGGTTATCAAATAACCAACGCCGCGCCAACTGAGCGATATTCCTCTGGTTCATTAAGTAATTTATTCTTGAGAAAGTCCCGGTTATCCGGTAGTCGGCAAGAAACAAAACTAATGGTGTCGGGAACACGAGAGCAGAGCCAGCGCGTCCGTCCAAGGCAAAGGCAATAACGAATTAAGTACCTAGGTACTAGAAAGAAATAGGCTGTTATTAATACCAAGTAACAATTGAAAACTATAACAGAGCATCTCCTCTCAAAACTTAATACATCTTGTTTTATCTTATCATCTACTTAATAAATACATGACCTGAAGGAACAAATGCTTGTAACAAATTGTAGTAGGAAAGATTCGACCCGCACATTTTATACCGATTCTCGCTATTTTCCCGAATTTATAACGAGTCAAACGTAAACGAAAGTTTTAAAATGTCATACGACTGAAAAAGTAGCTCGACATGTGGCTTTGATTTTGCTCTGGCAAGGGTCTGGGTCTCAGAGAAGAGCATATCGGGCAACGGTCCCCTTGAGCCCTAGAGCGAGTGGTTGCTAGGGGTCCACTTGTCAGTCTCGGCCAGAAAGTACAGCCGGCACAACAGTTCACGCCGCTCTTAACTTGGAACCCATCATAATTTATGGAGGGAAGCTAGCGACAGCGGCTTGGCAATTAGCCGCGTAACGAACGCTTGAAATAAATATCATTCGCTGATTAATGCGCTTACGCAGCACTGACTAATATTTGCTAGTTTGTCATAGCTAACGAGCCGTCGATTGGTTTCAAGTGATAAAACGGAGAAAGTATCTAAGTTGCTTGATTAGGCACTGTTAGCCGAAAAAGTACATAAACTGGTATGAGCGGTATTTGACGTTAACGTTGACGGCTAATCGTTCCTTTACATTGCCTAAGTTGTGTTTCTTCTATACATCCAAGGCAATGTTTCCGGCAACTGAACATCAGTAATGGTAAGCGGCTATCACTACTTATGCTGTATATGTTGACTACCTTTGACGCCGTATTCTGTGATCGAAGATAGTCTACTTCATCATCATAAAGGGTCGAACTCTAGTGTAAGCAGATTGACTAGGTTATGTTATGACTGGAACCATTTTACATCTTGCATCCTGTGCATCTTTATTCCGACTTTTAACTTCGTCTAAGTTTTGGCTTCGGCCCAAGACGCGATAAGGTAAGAAGCACATGAATAGTCATGATGCTACGGTATACACGTGGCATATGGAACAACCCTGGTGATACGGAGACGAGTTTTTGATTACCTCTAGACGGGAGGTGGTATTTACTATTTTAAACCCATTTGAGGGGCAGGAAATATTTATGAACAGCAAAAATTTAAAGAAAAAAAAAACTTGTCATGCCTATCTCGTAATTAAAAAAACGTGCCCTTACTAATTCCAATTAATGAACCGTCTGTAAAAATTTCAAGGGTCTGCAAGGTATTGTGCAAGACATCAAATAAATGATTAAGTAAATCCATTTTTTCATGTACAATGAAGTAACAAAGCTAAACTTTTAACAATCCGACCCCTCTAACTAAATCCTCTCATCTGTGATCGGAGTCTCCAATTTCGCAAAGTAACATCAGATCATGCGATTTAAAAAAAACGAATCACCCACTGAGACCGAGACAAACACAGCGTAATCCCGAACATGGCTCCACATACAATTGCAATAAGCGGGACGTCTCAACCGAATGGAACGGCTCAGGCGGCCCGCTATCCGTCTACTGACAAATCGCTCCCTCAAATGGAAGATTACTGTAACCCCGGCTGCCACTCACACCGGATGGAGGCTGATCATGGGTGCATCGATTTGATTGTTAATTTATGAAGATATTTTGAGCTTGTAAAGCAAGAAAAATGCGTTCTTATTTCTCAGCGGTATTTTGACCGTGATCATACCTGATGAAGTCTATACTCTGATTTTTAATTAAATGGACTAAAATTTTCTTTGGTGGGTGGCCATTTTCGTAATTTGAAAATAGTGTTGTTCCTAAATAATCGTAAAGTTCAATTTCTATTCATCCGTTATTATTAACTGATTGTAAAATTATGATATTATATTTGTTGTTTAAATTTTTGTTGCCCTGAAGTATAAATGCATAAAATATAATAACGTTATTACAAATAATCCACAAAAATAAGATCTGTTTTAAAATCATGTTTACTACAAATACCATCATAATTTCTTATATTGTATTTATAGAGAGCAGTAAAAAGTCAAAATAGGGGACATCAAGAATATTCACATTCGCAATGGAACGTACCTATTTTATAAAGCTTACAAAAACTGTTTTATGAATTACGTTTATTTATAGCTTTAAGTAACGTTGATGTAAATAATTTATTCTAATGAGTAAAATCACATTATTGAAAATTATTATCACAACTTCAATTAATATTGTACAAATTAATTGCTACATCACTATTGATACTACGCTTGCAACATTAAAAAATAAAAAGTGACATTTAAGCTGTCATTCTGGTCTACCAACCTAATAAAAAATCTGTATAGAGTCGTGTGTAACATATGTTAATTAGCAACAAATGCACTATTGTGGAGTATACTATTATTATGGTAGTAGTTGCTGATGTATGGCTAATTGTTCGACACATTTTACATTCTGCTTGCCTCCTCTAACCGACTAAACGGTAGGGCATTGTACACAACGTCATCAAAATCACGTTGCTGGCCACTACCCTGTTTCATTAAAGAATGCCTACTTCGGTGACAAAAACAATTATGAACGAAACTCGCGAAAATAAACTTACTTTGACCAACATTAATAAACTGCATATCCGACAATATCAGTCCCTTCCAGTGTTTAAAGCTAGGGTACAAGCGCACTTCCTTTCGCTTTAAAAAACTGACGGAATTTTTCTGTAATTGATCTATTATATGTACGTATATTATAAGTATTTATTAATTGTTTATGTATTTATTTATTTGTTTTATTGTATTTGTAATATAACGTTTATTAGTTATATGACTATTATTTTTTATTTTTATTAGTATACATTATTAAAGTGTAATATTAAAATATAAGCTATATTTTTGCACACCGCTTTCTACCTCACTAATGAACGTTGTTTCCTTCTACCCAATGGTTGTCTGGAAGAGATCGCTTCCAGCGATAAGCTCGCCAATTTTGTACAAATGATTTGTCTGTAATGTTATTGTTTCTTGTGTGCATACTTGCGCATTAAGAATATTTATTTATTTATGAATTACGTTATCTTGTATGTCGATCGACTTGAGAGTATACCAAGAAAAAGCTTGTGTTATGGGTGCCAGACAACGGATATAATACTTAAATACTTTTTTTTGTAAATACATACATGATATACATAGAAAACACCCAGACCAATACAAACAGACATGTTCATGCACACAAATGTTTGTATTGTGCGGGGATCGAACCCGCGACCCGCTGCGTAGTAGGCGATTTCTCGACCACTACACCAGACGGGTCGTCGTCATTTATAGCGAACTGTGCAGGAAACACCACATGCTCCCATTGGCCACAAGACGTGATATTGCGGATATAATTTATTTACTCCAGATCATTTCAGCTGACATAGATTGTGCTGATCTTTTATCTTAATTAAATTTTCATGGCCCTAAAAGAATTCTACGTCATAGTGATCCGCTTTATGTACCAACGGTGCATTCAAATTACAGGCGAAAGAGTTACTTTTGGCGCGCTTGTAGCGACTTAAATAAAGTTGTCTAAGATAACGGCATTGACATATTTCAGTGTTATAGTGGTAAGGCGGCTGTTAAGTAAAAATAAATTCATCGCTTAGCAATTGTATAAATACCTATTCAGCATTGTAATCAGTTTTTTTACTACTTAATCTTTCTTAAATTGTTATTTCTTTAATAAGGCAAAATTTTACTATTTTTTTTTAGTGTACCTTATATTGTGTTCGATTTGTGCGTTCGTTTTTTGAAGTTATTACTATTTGTGATAAACAATAAGTGGTTTAAATATTGTATAATATGTAGCTTACTATTCACTTGTAAACCCTGGTGATCCTTATAAATAAATAAAATAATAAATAAATCTAAACACTTTGGTGTAAGAAGCAGCCAGCTTAAGCCCAGTCCCCGCTATCCAAGGCTAGTTTTATTGTTTGTTCCTCATTTTACGACGCTTCTAAAGGAACTGCACAACATGCGTGTGCGCATAATTACAGGTAATGGTGGTTAGTAGAGATATACGTAAATAACAGTTTTAAGAGGTTTCTCCTATGGAGATGAGTTTAGTGTTGGGAAACATGTAATTGTTGCAATAATTTAAGCGAGAATGAATATAAATGATTTTAAAAATATATCTGCCGTGCTTTTTTAATGTAACAGGTACCTTATATAATAGATAATAAGTGCCTCCTTTGTTTATTACTGACCAAGTTATGCTCGATTATTAAAACAGATCAATCGAATACTAAAGTAAATAAAGTAATCATAAGAAAAAGCAACCGACACGTCTTACTGTGTATTCACCACACATCACAATTAATAAATAATACAGAAATATACTGCTTCAAAATTTATTTCGTGCAGCCCACGAGGCACTCAGGCCAGGTGCGAAAGAGTTACTCAGTAAGCACTTAGCATCGATTGTAACTTGCAACTAGCTGAAACCTTACCAAAATATAGTCATAATTTTCGTTTTGTGATGATGCAAACGAGCCTGCAATTCTAGGTAATTTGGTTTCCTACAATTAAAAAATAACCTATGTATTGCATAGGAAATAAGCTTGCTTGATATCAGCTTTAGAAATAAAATAAAGAATAACGTCACGCCTCATAGAAGTGTGTAGACATAAAATGACGTCGTAGTAGTAGTTTGAGAAATGAAGTCAAATTTACACTTATTTTATTGATCCAGTGATAATTAAATCTTACTTTTCTGTCAAAGAGAAAAAGCTTCTGAATTCTAACAAACTTACTTATTGTGACATAAAAATACTATGGACTTACGTAATAAAACTCAAAAATAATAAAATTCAAATTATATTATTCCTCACACTCAGAACTTCCAAAGTAACATTAATTTCTAATTCCTTATTCCTAATCCTTAAAATGTATTTTAGACCCTGCGTCGTCCGGCCATACATTCTCCTCAATCCAGTCAATGAAACTGGCGATCCTCATGTAAATGGTTATGTCTCCGCAACCTTTGCCAAAAACTGTCATTCCGAAGGCGTAAGGCATCTTGTCTTCACTGTTTCCGTCCAAGTTCACCTTAGTTATCAGAGGAGCCCCGGCTGAACCCTGTAAAGGTTAAAACGAGGTTATTAGTTAATTTATTTAGCTTGAACCTGATTTAGCAGCAAAGGATCAATGAAGAAAGAAACCGAGCGTATTTTTTTCCAACAGTTTTACTTCTGTTTAGTCAAGGTTTGTAGATAGTTCCTATTGAAACCTTCAGGCACAATTGAAACAGTAATGGAATGGAATGATATTTACTGCTAATATGAGCAGGGTCAGATAACTCCAAGACACTGCTAACTGATGTCTATTTGAATACTGAAGCTTCACTGGGGGGAAATAATATGAAACTAACGAGAAAGTCGGAGGAATTTGGAAGCCTACAAGCGTAGTATTTGTATTTTGGTAGATTAAATACTCACATGACAGTTTAATATTGCAGACACCGAATCATTGCCACACATTTGGTGATCTTTCAACTCTCTGAAGTTGCGAGTGTACCATGATTTTAGGATTTCTGAACATATTTTTTGATCTACAACCTTGACTTTCATTTCAGCGATGACATCACGCAGCTTTCCTATAAAAAAATAAGGATCAGGCAACATGAAGAACTACTTATGAACTATAAAATAAACGAGTAAATGATAATGTGTTTGCCGAATGTGTTGAAGTTGATAATAAAACTAACAACAAACACATGTCAAGACTTGGGTTTTATACTAAAAATC
Organism: Pyrausta purpuralis; assembly: GCA_963924145.1. Lineage (NCBI taxonomy): Eukaryota > Metazoa > Arthropoda > Insecta > Lepidoptera > Crambidae > Pyrausta > Pyrausta purpuralis. The sequence goes on along the minus strand of OZ001653.1, from coordinate 3,790,625 downwards.
CGGCCAGAACACATTTGTAAAAGATCGCAGATCGCATGCAAACCGATTGCGGCTGGTCGCTGTGAAAAGGTGGGGAGGTATATTTCTCTATGCCGAAGTACACGTTACTTTTCTGTTAATGATGACGATGATGAATGATCGCTATTATGTCCTTGGAAGCCCAAACTCGTAACGTAAGACACTGATACCTCTAAGCACCTCTGAAGCCCAAGCGGGATTTCCACCGTACTCCACTCCATTAAGGGACGCCTGGGTCCACAAGCAGGCAGGATACGTGTTCTTCGTGAATGGCACTTCAGTTTCTAACTCGATCAGTCCTATGTCATAATATTTAAGTGGATACTTGTGTTGAGGATGTGCGATCATTCTACGGATCTTAACGTCCAAACGGGGTACCTGAATAAAGCAAAAAAATATGTTTAAACATGTTCAGTTTAATAGCTAGATTAGTTCAGTTTAATAGCTAGCGAGGCGGTGGATGGATAAACGACGTTATAAAGATCACACACCGAGCTAAACTGATTTGTTGCTTTATAGTAAATAACACGGCATCATAGTACATAAGATTAACTTTAAGTTGATCTTCATATCCAACAGGATCTTTCTATAACAAAGCTCTGACGGTTTTGCTTTTTCTGTCAGAAAACAAACCGATTTTTACATTTTGTTGGTGAGTTTATTTCTGGCTTAGCATGCAATTTGCCTTCTAATTTCTCGACGATGTTTGGCCAGCATTACGAAGCTAACGCTCTGTACAGATTGCAGGCTATTGGCGCAATGTTGAAGTAGCCATATCCAAAACTGAGTTATAATATAGTATATAATAATAGGGTTTGATAAAAAGATGATTACGGGATCTTACCTTATCTTTGATGTTGTCGTTGCCAAAACGCACTATTTTAGGAGCCCCTTGAAGGGGTGATCTTAGGCAATGTGCAGTCGTCACCACATACTTTGGACTGATGAGGAAACTAGCACAGACGAAAGACAAGCCCTCTCCCTCGTCTTTCTCAAACCCGAGGGCTCCCTGGAAAAAAAAACATTTTTTTTATTCTTATAAATTTATTTAAATTTATAGTCATCATGGAGGTACATCATACCATGTAGGGGTAATTCATGTTGACTGCATCTGAAAAAAAAAAACACTTTTAAAAATGGTTATACGTGATTAAAGTAGTAAATTACTCAATTCTGGCTCTGATAAAATATGAAATCAGTCCAGAAAAAATAAATAAAAAACTTTATCTACGTACCTTTTGAGCATTTTTCTAGGCGTTTTCTTTCCCAATTGAACTCGCGACATTCTGAAAAAAAAATTGTACTGCATAATATATGCCTAGGAATTTGCCCCAACCGCTGATATAGCTTATTTAGGGATTTAACATTTTGCCTTGGTTTTATTTTAGTGTACCTCCCAAATAGATAAATAAAACTGGTGAATATTCCAGTAAAAATTCAGTGCAATCGAAAAATGACAACTATTTACCGTACTATAATATGAATGAATGATTGTTTATTTACAATAATGAATTATTGTACACATAGACAACTATTGCTAGCATTCGTACCTATTACTTTAATCCAAACATCTTGGAAGTAACAAAGAAGCTTTATTTTTTATTCAATGGACCAAAATGACGTTTGGTGGAATGATAATGTGATGTTATTAATGATGATGAATGATGCTGCCAAAGGAATGTAATAAAAAAAATAACTTTAATAAAAGTAAAAACCGACTTCAAAACCAAAATGCACTAAAAAGTCTTAGATAAACTATTGAAAGGAAAGGAACCATTTTAGGCAAACAATTTCTTTTTGGAGTTGGTGCTGTGATAGTTGATGCTTGATGGTCAAAGTGATGGCACCGACTCCAAAAAGAAATTGTTTGCCTAAAATGGGTTCCTTTCCTTTCAAAAGTTAAGAGTTTATTTAAGACTTTTTAGTGCATTTTGGTTTTGAAGTCGGTTTTTACTTTTTTTAAAGTTATTTTTATTTCTTTATTTTTTAGAGATTACAGGAGAATGGGGGGGGGGGCATCTTATGACTCTGTTTTTTAAGAAGCTACAATCTACCTTTTATAAGTTCTTTCATTATAATTACTGAACTCCTAAGCGTTAAGGAGTTCCACCATCAGCTCAGCCCCACAAGATGTTGACGTAACAATACGTCAACATTACGATTCCAGTAAAGAAACACTATACGTGCCTTTAAAATTTGAGGATTTCCTTCGATTACACCAAGATCCCATCATCAGATCTCAAATTGAAAAACATGGGACCAACTAGATAAAGGTATACCCTCTAAGTAGGCGAAATTTTTTTTCGAATCGGTCGACAAACGACTGAGATATGAGGTAACATAGATACAAAAAAAAACAGTCGAATTGATAACTTCCTCCTTTTTTGAACTCGGTTAAAAATAGTATAGTTGTTAGATAATGGTCAAATTGAATGTTTATTCAATCGTTGCTTTTAAATGATTATCTACTATCTATGAAAATTTTATATGCGTATTTAGTAGGTTTCAGGATCGGCTACTATATATTTTTCATACCCCTAAGTGATAAGGGTTGTTCATTCTTATAAATTTGTTTAAATTTTTGGACGTTTTTTAATACTGTGGCATTTAAAACGCATACAACCCTAACTTTTTACTTTTTTATTACCAACCCTATTAATTTTAAGGCCATTTTAGTTATTTAATCATTTTTCATCCCGCTTACTCACTGATTAATTACAGTGTTTTTAAATGTACTTCGATTAAAATTTCCCTTAGCCTATGGCAAATCTAAAATTTATTTTATGAAAATAAACATTTATTTTTATTATTCAAGTTTAATCCTGATATATGAAAAACAACGTTTGACGGGTCAGCTAGTTATTATACATATATAATATTATATATAAAATATAATTGAATAGATTTAATTTAAATTTGTGTTTTGCAGAAGTTTAAAAAATTTTAATAAAAATAATTCAGAACAGAATTAGACCACTAACAGAGAGCTTTTTGGGACCGGATCAATATGGGTTTCGGCAAGAGAAGGGAACCAGAGAAGCGATACTAGCTTTGAGATTGGTAATAGACAGGAGACTGGATTTTGACATGGACACACATATAGCTTTTATCGACTTAGAAAAGGCGTTCGATAAGGTCAATTGGAAAATAATGATGGAAGTACTCAAAGAAGCTGGATTGGATTATAGAGACAGAAGGATTATTTTTGAATTATATAAAAACCAAGAAACGGTAATAGAAGTAGGAGAGGAAAACGGAAAGGCAAAAATAAGACAGGGAGTTAGGCAGGGATGTCCACTTTCACCGCTAATTTTTAATTTATTCATAGAATGTGCGATACGCAGAATAAAGGAATCAAAAAAGGGGGGCGTCAAAATTAATGGGGACGTATTTAAATTCATTCGTTTTGCCGACGATATTGCAGCCATTGCAGAAAACAGATTGGAGTTGGAAGAACTGGTTACAGAAATGGACACTATTTTTAAAGAATTTGGTCTCAAAATTAACATACATAAAACAAAAACACTAATTGCTTCTAAAAAGGAAAAATATAGCCCTATCTCAATAAATAACACAAAAATAGAACAGGTTAAAACCTTCAAATATCTAGGTAGCTTGATAACTAGTGACTCCAGATGTACACCAGATATAAAAGCAAGGATAGCGATGGCGAGACAAGCTTATAATGCAAAAAAACACCTGCTCAAGGCCAGAATATCAATCAAAGTTCGCAAAAAACTTGTTAAAGTGTACATTTGGAGTATAGCACTTTATGGATGTGAAGCGTGGACATTGACAAAGAGGGACAGAGAGAGACTGGAAGCCTTCGAGATGTGGTGCTGGAGGAGAATGGAGCGTATCAGTTGGACGGAGAAGAAAACAAATGAAGAAATTTTGTCTATGGTTAGGGAAAAAAGGAGATTGATGGAAACAATCGAGTGTAGGAGGGGACGAATGTTGGGCCACCTGATTCGACACGACAATTTTATTAAAACGATAATTGAAGGAAGAATAGAAGGAAAAAGGAAGCGAGGAAGACCAAGAATAAGCTACATGCAGCAAATAAAGGAAAAGATAAATGTCGGGTCGTATCAGGAGGTTAAGAGAAAGGCGGAAAGCAGAGAGGAATGGAAAAAACTCCACCGACAAGAGCCTAGCTCTTAAATTGGATGATGAGAAGTTTATTAGCATAATACAACTAAGTGTTTTAAAATATATATATGTATAAACTATTTTAAAATCATGTTTTATGCAAATAAATACCTACCATCATAATTTCTAATAATATGTTTTGTAGGAAGTGCATTAAGTAAAAACAGGTTAAAGTCATACAAGAATATAGCTATTGCAAGTGAAAGATCAGAAATATTTTTAATCATTTTAATATTTTATTTATGTATTACGTTTTCGTGACTTTCTTCAACGTATTTTATTAATGAACATGTATTATTTATCCAAATAAGTTGAATCACATTATTGAAAAATAATATCATAAATTCAATTAATCGCCCACAAATCAATTCTTACAACACAATTGCGCTACGCTTGCAACATTAAAAAGTAAAAAGTGCGATTGATGCTCTCATTCCGAGGTGGAATTGTGTAAAGCAATCGTATTCATTTGACAGTTCAAAACGTACGATATGATTTGTCAAACCCTTTGTTCTATGCCATTTGACAGACCATACCGTACGTTTTGAACTGTCAAACGAATACGATTGCTTTACACAATCGCACCCCTGGTCTATTCTAATCAAAACTCAGTATAGGTAAGCTATCTGACGAGTTGATAATCATATTTACTTACTTTGCTCACTGATGCGACGACCCGGTGCACTAAAATCTGGTTTCGTGTCCCTGCACACATCTGCCTAGAATATTAATTTACATTTATCTCTTAAAATATAGCTATGTATATATGAAAAAAAATGACAGAAGGAAGAGTTGTTGTGTAAAGCCAATAATATTCATCTGTTATTCTAATCACTAGGGGGGCAATTCTCTTGCAATTTGTATACGAAATAAGTTCACCGATAGAACTTTCTTTGTCTTAGAAAAAATAGTTACTGATTTCTAAGGGTCACGATTTCTATGTATTCAGATTTTGGACGTGCGTCAGTTTTTTACGTGTAGATATTTTACTTGATTTTCAGGTAAAACGGTTAATCTCGTAATCGAATTACCACACGAAAAAAGTTCGATTGCCGCGAGAATCGGCCTCCTTGACATAGATAAGCCAATTTTTTTACTACAATGACAGTTATAAGCATTATAATAATATGTTCAACTCCTATCTCAATGATCGTCAAGTAAAAGAGTTCTGTTAATTAACAAACGCTATTTATAAAGTAATTTGAAGGAATGCCATCAAAGTTCAAGTAAAAATACAATGTATTTTAATTTAAATGTAGGTGGATACTTACATTGATCTGTTGAACGACCAAAACTGAAAAAAAAGTAACAAAATACTTATTTAACCGAAATCTGCATTAACAGTGTTACTTCGCCAAAGCTGTATTACATTAATTAGGTACTTGAATCAAAATAAAACCATAACTAATCGTTAAAAAAATGTGGAGCTTTTTTTGTTACTATGATGCCCACCAAAACTTTACTTGTTCTTTTTATAGGTATAAGAGTTTTATGATTATTGTGATTTACAAAGATTGGAAAGGTAGAAACCATCCTAGTTTGTATACCTACTCAAATAAGGTAAAATAAAGATAATATTCTCACCAGCGTACAAGGAAAAAAGTGGCCAGCGAAAATATAATAGAACGAGAAATAGTTTGGACGAGATCGAATAAGTGGTTTTTGAGTTATAGCACATTTTCAACAACCGCAAACATAACTTTGTTCGTCATACAAACACTATGAAAAACAAAGTTATATTTGCTGTCAACAAAATATTGTGGTATTTTAGCAAAGTGGATTCCCTAATTTAGTTAAAGTTGGCACGGAACTCCGACTCGCACTTCGCCGGTTTTTTATAACATTATGAGGTTTGTATGAGAGATATTTTTGACCTTTAAATTTTTGCTGTTCATAAAATAATTCTGCCGCTCCAATTACCAAATACGCTGTGTTTGACTCGGTCTCAGTGGGTGATCCGTTTTTTTAAATCGCATGTTCTGATGTTACTTTGCGAATTTAATTTACTAAAGCATTTATTTAATGCCTTGCACAACATCTTACAGACCCTTGAAAATTTCACTGACTGTCCAATAACTGAAATTACTACAGGCAGTTTTTAGGGTTCCGCAGCCAAATAGTAAAAAACGGAACCCTTATAGTTTCGTCAAGTCTGTCTGTTTGTCTGTCTGTCAGTCCGTATGTCACAGACACTTTATTTTCTAACTTTAAGCATCACACTGTTGAAATTTGGTAGGAAGATGTATCCTGTTAACCAATTTACGATTCTTATATTTACGGGAGGGCTCCCCACACATTAAACTAAAACCAAAGAAACCTATGCGTGTGGTTTGTCTATGGACAGTTCTTTAAAATATGACATAGGTAGGTTCCTAAAACCATTTTCTTTTTAATTCTAAAGTTTGATAGATAGACACTTCCAAAGTGGTAAAATGCCTTCTCAACCCTCTATCTTCTTAACTAAGCGAAGGTAAATTTAAAAAATAATATATGATGTAAATCTTGAAAAATTGTCAACGATAATTGGTTTGGACGGGGTCAAATCAGTAGTTTTTTAAATATAGCACATTTAAACAATCGCAAACATAACTTTTTTCATCATACAAACACTATGAAAAACAAAGTTATATTTGCTGTCAACTAAATATTGCGGTATTTTAGCTAAGTGGAAGTAAGTGAATTCCCTTATTCTGTTTAAATTTCGCAAAGAACCCTTAGTGCGCGAGTCCGACTCGCACTTGGCCGGTTTTTTTGATGATGCAATCGGGCCTTTATGAAATTCTACTCGTAGGTAATTCGATTTCCTACATTTGAAAAATAACCCATATATTCCATAGAAGAAAAATGGCTTGATATCTGCTTTGAAAATAAAATAAAGGATGACGTCACGCCTCATAGTGTGTAAATATAACATGACGTCCTAGTAGTCATTTTAGAAGTGAAGTCAAATAAACACTTATTTCATTGATCCAGTAATAAATTAAGCTTTTTTACTGTTAAAAAGAAAGATCATTTCAATTGTTATTAACTTACTTATTGTGGCATATAAATACTATGAAACTGCGTAATAAAACTCACTAATAATATAATTGAAAATTATATTCCTCACACTCAGAAATTCCAAAGTAACATATATGTCTCATTCATTTGAATGTATTTTAGACCCTGCTTCGTCCGACCATACGTTCTCCTCAATCCAGTCAATGAAACTGGCGATTCTGACGTAAATGGTCATGTCTCCGCAACCTTTGCCAAAATCTGTCACTGCGAAGGCGTAAGGCATCTTGTCTTCACTGTTTCCGTCCAAGTCCACCTTGGTTATCAGAGGAGCCCCGGCTGAACCCTGGAAAGGTTATAACAAGGTCATTAGTTAATTTATTTAGCTTGAACCTGTTTTAGCAGCAGGGGATCAATGAAAAAAGAATCCGAGCTTATGTTTTTCCAACACTGTTACTCATGTTTAGCCAAGTTTAGCAGATTGTTTGTATTGACATCTTCACGCACAATTGAAATAAATATGAAATTGAATGTGATTTACTGCTAATACGAGAAGGTTAGATAACTTGAAGAGTCTGCTGATGTGTTTTAGAATACTTTAGTTTCATTGGGGAAAATGATATGCAACTGATGGAAAAGTCAAAGATTTGGAAGCCTACAATCGTAGTATTTGTGTTGTGATAGATTGAATACTCACTTGACAGTTTATTATTGCAGACACTGATTCATTGCCGCACATTTGGTGCTCTTTCAACTCTCTGAAGTGGCGATTGTACCATGTTTTTAGGATTTCTGAACATGTTTTTTGGTCCACAACTTTGACTTTCATTTCAGTGATGACATCACGCTGATTTCCTAAAATAAAAGGATCAGGCAACATAAAGAACATCTTGCAAACGCCAAAATAAACGAGTAAACGATTATACGTTTACCGAATGTGTGACAACAAATACATTTCAAGACTTAGAATTTTTGTAGAATTTGTAACCTCTATTATGGTTACCTATTATTTTCCTGCCGCATCGCTGATTGATATACACTTCTAAGTATTTAATACTAGACATGCCGGTCAAAATACATTTGGACAAAATCGCAGGATGACACTAGATGCAAACAACTTGCGGCTGGTCGCTGTGAAAAAACTGTGCTGTCATCCTATGTTCAAAAGGAGACGACATTTGTCTGTTAATGATGATGATGATCTTGACTATGTCCTGGGAAACCTAAACTCATAACATAAAACACATTCATACCTCCAAGCACCTCTGAAGCCCAAGCGGGATTGTCACCGTACTCCACTCCATCAAGGGACGCCTGGGTCCACAAGCAGGCAGGATACGTGTTCTTCGTGAATGGCACTTCAGTTTCTAACTCGATCAGTCCTATGTCATAATATTTAAGTGGATACTTGTGTTGAGGATGTGCGATCATTCTGCGGATCTTAACGTCCAAACGGGGTACCTGAATAAAGCAACAAAATATGTTTAAACATGTTCAGTTTAATAGCTAGATTAGTTCAGTTTAATAGCTAGCGAGGCGGTGGATGGATAAACGATGCTTTTAGAATGTTTTTAACACTCACAGTGTAGTATTTTATATTCATAAAGATGAAATAAGAAACTAAAAATTTGCCGGTTTGCCAAAAGGTTGCTGGTTCAAGTCCCGCCCGTGCGCAAATTTTTGGTTTCTTATTTCATCTTTATGAATATAAAATATTACACTGTGAGTGTTAAAACATTCTAAAAGCATTAGATAGCAAAGCGACATCAATTTCCAAGTTGAATTTATTCTGTAAAGAATAACTGCTTGGGCCATCTGTTTCATAAACAGACGGCTAGATGGCGCTAAGCGTCACGGAATTGACGTTTTCGTAAGAAACCACAAATTTCGCCGGATCGGACTGACAGCACGGTAGCTCAATTGGTAAGAGCGTTTGGACTGGTTTGCCAAAAGGTTGTTGGTTCAAGTCCCGCCCGTGCGCAAATTTTTGGTTTCTTATTTCATCTTTAAGGATAAACGATGTTATAAAAATAACACACCGAGCTAAACCGATTTGTTGCTTTAGAGTAAATAACACGGCATCATAGTACATAAGATTAACTTTAAGTTGATCTTCATATCCAACAGGATCTTTCTATAACAAAGCTCTGACGGTTTTGCTTTTTCTGTCAGAAAACAAACCGATTTTTACACTTTGTTGGTGAGTTTATTTCTGTCTTAGCATGCAATTTGCTTTCTAATTTCTCGACGATGTTTGGCCAGCATTACGAAGCTAACGCTCTGCACAGATTGCAGGCTATTGGCGCAATGTTGAAGTAGGCATATCCAAGACTAAGTTATAATATAGTATATAATAATAGGGTTTGATAAAAAGATGATTACGGGATCTTACCTCATCTTTGATGTTGTCGTTGCCAAAACGCACTATTTTAGGAGCCCCTTGAAGAGGTGATCTTAGGCAATGTGCAGTCGTCACCACATACTTTGGACTGATGAGGAAACTAGTACAGACGAAAGACAAGCCCTCTCCCTCGTCTTTCTCAAACCCGAGGGCTCCCTAGAAAAAAAAATACATTTTTTTTATTATAATAAATTTATTTAAATTTATAGAGTCATCATGGAGGTACGTCATACCATGTAGGGGTAATTCATGTTGACTGCATCTGAAAAAAAAAACACTTTTAAAAAACTTATTTTCGAGAGCTTAGAGCGGAAGTTGGTTATACGTGATTAAAGTAGTAGATTACTCAATTCTGGCTCTGTTATAATATGAAATCAGTCAAGAAAAAATAAATAAAAAACTTTATCTACGTACCTTTTGAGCATTTTTCTAGGCGTTTTCTTTCCCAATTGAACTCGCGACATTCTGAAAAAAAATTGTACTACATAATATATGCCTAGGAATTTGCCGCAACCGCTTATATAGCTTATTTAGGGATTTAACATTTTGCATTGGTTTTATTTTGGTGTACCTCCCAAATAGATAAATATAACTGGTGATTATTCCAGTAAATATTCAGTGCAATCGAAAAATGACAACTATTTACCGTACTATAATATGAATGAATGATTTTTTATTTACAATAATGAATTATTGTACATATAGACAACTATTGCTAGCATTCGTACCTATTACTTTAATCCAAACATCTTGGAAGTCACAAAGAAGCTTTATTTTTTATTCAATGGACCAAAATGACGTTTGGTGGAATGCCAATGTGATGTTATTAATACCTCAACACCCGATTAATACATAACAATAGAATACCTATTGTGTCTCGTTCACATACGCTTGAGGGATTAATTGATGATGAATGATGCTGCCAAAGGAATGTAATAAAAAAAATAACTTTAAAAAAAGTAAAAACCGACTTCAAAACCAAAATGCACTAAAAAGTCTTAGATAAACTATTAAAAGGAAAGGAACCATTTTAGGCAAACAATTTCTTTTTGGAGTTGGTGCTGTGATAGTTGATGCTTGATGGTCAAAGTGATGGCACCGACTCCAAAAAGAAATTGTTTGCCTAAAATGGGTTCCTTTCCTTTCAAAAGTTAAGAGTTTATTTAAGACTTTTTAGTGCATTTTGGTTTTGAAGTCGGTTTTTACTTTTTTTAAAGTTATTTTTATTTCTTCATTTTTTAGAGATTACAGGAGAATGGGGGGGGGGTATCTTATGACTCTGTTTTTTAAGAAGCTACAATCTACCTATTATAAGTTCTTTCATTATAATTACTGAACTCCTAAGCGTTAAGGAGTTCCACGGTCAGCTCAGCCCCACAAGATGTTGACTTTAAAATTTAAGGGGTTTCCTTCGATTACACCAAGATCTCATCATCAGATCCAAAATTGAAAAACATGGGACCAACTAGACAAAGGTATACCCTCTAAGTAGGCGATTTTTTTTTTCGAATCGTTTGACAAACGACTGAGATATGAGGTAACATAGATACAAAAAAAAATACAGTCGAATTGATAACTTCCTCCTTTTTTGAACTCGATTAAAAATAGTATAGTTCTTAGATAATGGTCAAATTGAATGTTTATTCAATCGTTGCTTTTAAATGATTATCTACTATCTATGAAAATTTTATATGCGTATTTAGTAGGTTTCAGAATCGGCTACTATATATTTTTCTTACCCCTAAGTGATAAGGGTTGTTCATCCTTACAAATTTGTTTAAATTTTTGGACGTTTTTTTATACTGTGGCATTAAAAATGCATACAACCCTAACTTTTTACTTTTTTTTATCACCAACCCTTTTATTTTTAAAGCCTTTTTAGTTATTAATTCATTTTTCATCCCGCTTACTCACTGATTAATTATAGTGTTTTTAAATGTATTCGATTAAAATTTCCCTTAGCCTTTGGTAAATCTAAAATTTATTTTATGAAAATAAACATTTCTTTTTATTATTAAAGTTTAATCCTGATATATGAAAAACAACGTTTAACGGGTCAGCTAGTTATTATATATAATCCTATATATAAAATATATTTGAATAGATTTAATTTGAATTTGTATTGTGCAGAAGTTTATTAGCATAAAACAACTAAGTGTTTCAAAATATATACATGTATAAACTATTTTAAAATCATGTTTTATGCAAATAAATACCTACCATCATAATTTCTTACAATGTATTCTATAGGAAGTGCATAAAGTAAAAGCAGGTTAAAGTCATACAAGAATATAGCTATTGCAAGTGAAAGATCAGAAATAGTTTTAATCATTTGAATATTTTATTTATGTATTACGTTTTCGTGTCTGTCTTCAACGTATTTTATTAATGAACATGTATTATTTATCCATATAAGTTGAATCACATTATTGAAAAATCATATCATAAATTCAATTAATCGCCCACAAATCAATTCTTACAACACAATTGCGCTACGCTTGCAACATTAAAAAGCAAAAAGTGCGATTGATGCTCTCATTCCGAGGTGGAATTGTGTAAAGCAATCGTATTCATTTGACAGTTCAAAACGTACGATATGATCTGTCAAACCCTTTGTTCTATGCCATTTGACAGACCATACCGTACGTTTTGAACTGCTCAACGAATACGATTGCTTTACACAATCGCACCCCTGGTCTATTCTAATCAAAACTCAGCATAGGTAAGCTATCTGACGAGTTGATAATCATATTTACTTACTTTGCTCACTGATGCGACGACCCGGTGCACTAAAATCTGGTTTCGTGTCCCTGCACACATCTGCCTAGAATATTAATTTACATTTATCTCTTAAAATATAGCTATGTAAATATGAAAAAAATGGCAGAAGGAAGAGTTGTTGTGTAAAGCCAATAAATATTCATCTGTTATTCTAATCACAGGGGGGCAATTCTCTTGCAATTTGTATACAAAATAAGTTCACCGATAGAACTTTCTTTGTCGAAGAAAAAATAGTTACTGATTTCTCAGGGTCACGATTTCTATGTATTCAGATTTTGGACGTGCGTCAGTTTTTTACGTGTAGATATTTTACTTGATTTTCAGGTATAACGGTTAATCTCGTAATCGAATTACCACACGAAAAAAGTTCGATTGCCGCGAGAATCGGCCTCTAGGACATAGATAAGCCAATTTTTTTTTCTACAATGACAGTTATAAGCATTATAATAATATGTTCAACTCTTATCTCAATGATCGTCAAGTAAAAGAGTTCTGTTAATTAACAAACGCTATTTATAAAGTAATTTGAAGGAATGCCATCAAAGTTCAAATAAAAATACAATGTATTTTAATTTAAATGTAGGTGGATACTTACATTGATCTGTTGAACGACCAAAACTGAAAAAAAGTAACAAAATACTTATTTTACCGAAATCTGCATTAACAGTGTTACTTCGGCAAAGCTGTATTACATTAATTAGGTACTTGAATCAAAATAAAACCATAACTAATCGTTAAAAAAATGTGGAGCTTTTTTTGTTACTATGATGCCCACCAAAACTTTACTTGTTCTTTTTATAGGTATAAGAGTTTTATGATTATTGTGATTTACAAAGATTGGAAAGGTAGAAACCATCCTAGTTTGTATACCTACTCAAATAAGGTAAAATAAAGATAATATTCTCACCAGCGTACAAGGAAAAAAGTGGCCAGCGACACATCTTGTTCTTTCCTTGAGTGTCTCTGGTTTGACTGGATTGGAACCGATGTCAACTTTATATACACACAACTTGAATAAAAACAAAATATGCAAACTTTACTTTGCTACTATGGGTTTGGTTTAGAATGTTTATAACACTTACAGTGTCGTATTATAAATGAATAATATAAATTTTGCCAGGCGCAATTTTTGATTTCTTATTTCATCTTTATGAATATAAAGTATGCCAATGTAAGTGTTAAAAACATTGTAAACCATTGGATAGCGAAGCGATATCAATTTATTCTGTACAGAATAACTACTTGGTCCACGGGTTGGTAACCGGGAGGCGGTATTCACTATTTTGTAACCAAATGGGTTTTGTCTTGACGAAACTATAACGGAGCCCTTATAGTTTCGTCAAATCTGTCTGCATGTCGGTTTGTCTGTCTGCCTGTCTGTCCGTCCGTATATTACACACAGTACACAGTCACTTTATTCTGTAATTATAAGCATCACACTGTTGAGATTTGGTAGGAAGATGTAACCTGTTAACCGCTTCACGATTCTTATATTTAAGGGAGGGCTCGCACACGTAAAACTAAAACCAAAAAAAAACTATACGTGTGGGCTGACTATGAATAGATCTTTTAAGATACCATCGAGTTTCCTAAAACCATTCAACATTCTCTTAAAGTCTAACGTTTGAGAGATAGACGCTTCCAAAGTGGTAAAATGGGCGTCCCCCCATCTAACTTCTATACTAAGTAAGTGTACATTTTGAAAAAAATACATTATGTAGATCTTAACAAACACTTTCAACGAAAATATAATAGAACGAAAAATAGTTTGGACGAGATCGAATAAGTGGTTTTTGAGTTATAGCACATTTTCAACAACCGCAAACATAACTTTGTTCTTCATACAAACACTATGAAAAACAAAGTTATATTTGCTGTCAACAAAATATTGTGGTATTTTAGCAAAGTGGATTCCCTAATTTAGTTAAAGTTGGCACGGAACTCCGACTCGCACTTCGCCGGTTTTTTATAACATTATGAGGTTTGTATGAGAGATATTTTTGACCTTTAAATTTTTGCTGTTCATAAAATAATTCTGCCGCTCCAATTACCAAATACGCTGTGTTTGACTCGGTCTCAGTGGGTGATCCGTTTTTTTAAATCGCATGTTCTGATGTTACTTTGCGAATTTAATTTACTAAAGCATTTATTTAATGCCTTGCACAACATCTTACAGACCCTTGAAAATTTCACTGACTGTCCAATAACTGAAATTACTACAGGCAGTTTTTAGGGTTCCGCAGCCAAATAGTAAAAAACGGAACCCTTATAGTTTCGTCAAGTCTGTCTGTTTGTCTGTCTGTCAGTCCGTATGTCACAGACACTTTATTTTCTAACTTTAAGCATCACACTGTTGAAATTTGGTAGGAAGATGTATCCTGTTAACCAATTTACGATTCTTATATTTACGGGAGGGCTCCCCACACATTAAACTAAAACCAAAGAAACCTATGCGTGTGGTTTGTCTATGGACAGTTCTTTAAAATATGACATAGGTAGGTTCCTAAAACCATTTTCTTTTTAATTCTAAAGTTTGATAGATAGACACTTCCAAAGTGGTAAAATGCCTTCTCAACCCTCTATCTTCTTAACTAAGCGAAGGTAAATTTAAAAAATAATATATGATGTAAATCTTGAAAAATTGTCAACGATAATTGGTTTGGACGGGGTCAAATCAGTAGTTTTTTAAATATAGCACATTTAAACAATCGCAAACATAACTTTTTTCATCATACAAACACTATGAAAAACAAAGTTATATTTGCTGTCAACTAAATATTGCGGTATTTTAGCTAAGTGGAAGTAAGTGAATTCCCTTATTCTGTTTAAATTTCGCAAAGAACCCTTAGTGCGCGAGTCCGACTCGCACTTGGCCGGTTTTTTTGATGATGCAATCGGGCCTTTATGAAATTCTACTCGTAGGTAATTCGATTTCCTACATTTGAAAAATAACCCATATATTCCATAGAAGAAAAATGGCTTGATATCTGCTTTGAAAATAAAATAAAGGATGACGTCACGCCTCATAGTGTGTAAATATAACATGACGTCCTAGTAGTCATTTTAGAAGTGAAGTCAAATAAACACTTATTTCATTGATCCAGTAATAAATTAAGCTTTTTTACTGTTAAAAAGAAAGATCATTTCAATTGTTATTAACTTACTTATTGTGGCATATAAATACTATGAAACTGCGTAATAAAACTCACTAATAATATAATTGAAAATTATATTCCTCACACTCAGAAATTCCAAAGTAACATATATGTCTCATTCATTTGAATGTATTTTAGACCCTGCTTCGTCCGACCATACGTTCTCCTCAATCCAGTCAATGAAACTGGCGATTCTGACGTAAATGGTCATGTCTCCGCAACCTTTGCCAAAATCTGTCACTGCGAAGGCGTAAGGCATCTTGTCTTCACTGTTTCCGTCCAAGTCCACCTTGGTTATCAGAGGAGCCCCGGCTGAACCCTGGAAAGGTTATAACAAGGTCATTAGTTAATTTATTTAGCTTGAACCTGTTTTAGCAGCAGGGGATCAATGAAAAAAGAATCCGAGCTTATGTTTTTCCAACACTGTTACTCATGTTTAGCCAAGTTTAGCAGATTGTTTGTATTGACATCTTCACGCACAATTGAAATAAATATGAAATTGAATGTGATTTACTGCTAATACGAGAAGGTTAGATAACTTGAAGAGTCTGCTGATGTGTTTTAGAATACTTTAGTTTCATTGGGGAAAATGATATGCAACTGATGGAAAAGTCAAAGATTTGGAAGCCTACAATCGTAGTATTTGTGTTGTGATATATTGAATACTCACTTGACAGTTTATTATTGCAGACACTGATTCATTGCCGCACATTTGGTGCTCTTTCAACTCTCTGAAGTGGCGATTGTACCATGTTTTTAGGATTTCTGAACATGTTTTTTGGTCCACAACTTTGACTTTCATTTCAGTGATGACATCACGCTGATTTCCTAAAATAAAAGGATCAGGCAACATAAAGAACATCTTGCAAACGCCAAAATAAACGAGTAAACGATTATACGTTTACCGAATGTGTGACAACAAATACATTTCAAGACTTAGAATTTTTGTAGAATTTGTAACCTCTATTATGGTTACCTATTATTTTCCTGCCGCATCGCTGATTGGTATATACTTCTAAGTATTTAATACTAGACATGCCGGTCAAAATACATTTGGACAAAATCGCAGGATGACACTAGATGCAAACAACTTGCGGCTGGTCGCTGTGAAAAAACTGTGCTGTCATCCTATGTTCAAAAGGAGACGACATTTGTCTGTTAATGATGATGATGATCTTGACTATGTCCTGGGAAACCTAAACTCATAACATAAAACACATTCATACCTCCAAGCACCTCTGAAGCCCAAGCGGGATTGTCACCGTACTCCACTCCATCAAGGGACGCCTGGGTCCACAAGCAGGCAGGATACGTGTTCTTCGTGAATGGCACTTCAGTTTCTAACTCGATCAGTCCTATGTCATAATATTTAAGTGGATACTTGTGTTGAGGATGTGCGATCATTCTGCGGATCTTAACGTCCAAACGGGGTACCTGAATAAAGCAACAAAATATGTTTAAACATGTTCAGTTTAATAGCTAGATTAGTTCAGTTTAATAGCTAGCGAGGCGGTGGATGGATAAACGATGCTTTTAGAATGTTTTTAACACTCACAGTGTAGTATTTTATATTCATAAAGATGAAATAAGAAACTAAAAATTTGCCGGTTTGCCAAAAGGTTGCTGGTTCAAGTCCCGCCCGTGCGCAAATTTTTGGTTTCTTATTTCATCTTTATGAATATAAAATATTACACTGTGAGTGTTAAAACATTCTAAAAGCATTAGATAGCAAAGCGACATCAATTTCCAAGTTGAATTTATTCTGTAAAGAATAACTGCTTGGGCCATCTGTTTCATAAACAGACGGCTAGATGGCGCTAAGCGTCACGGAATTGACGTTTTCGTAAGAAACCACAAATTTCGCCGGATCGGACTGACAGCACGGTAGCTCAATTGGTAAGAGCGTTTGGACTGGTTTGCCAAAAGGTTGTTGGTTCAAGTCCCGCCCGTGCGCAAATTTTTGGTTTCTTATTTCATCTTTAAGGATAAACGATGTTATAAAAATAACACACCGAGCTAAACCGATTTGTTGCTTTAGAGTAAATAACACGGCATCATAGTACATAAGATTAACTTTAAGTTGATCTTCATATCCAACAGGATCTTTCTATAACAAAGCTCTGACGGTTTTGCTTTTTCTGTCAGAAAACAAACCGATTTTTACACTTTGTTGGTGAGTTTATTTCTGTCTTAGCATGCAATTTGCTTTCTAATTTCTCGACGATGTTTGGCCAGCATTACGAAGCTAACGCTCTGCACAGATTGCAGGCTATTGGCGCAATGTTGAAGTAGGCATATCCAAGACTAAGTTATAATATAGTATATAATAATAGGGTTTGATAAAAAGATGATTACGGGATCTTACCTCATCTTTGATGTTGTCGTTGCCAAAACGCACTATTTTAGGAGCCCCTTGAAGAGGTGATCTTAGGCAATGTGCAGTCGTCACCACATACTTTGGACTGATGAGGAAACTAGTACAGACGAAAGACAAGCCCTCTCCCTCGTCTTTCTCAAACCCGAGGGCTCCCTAGAAAAAAAAATACATTTTTTTTATTATAATAAATTTATTTAAATTTATAGAGTCATCATGGAGGTACGTCATACCATGTAGGGGTAATTCATGTTGACTGCATCTGAAAAAAAAAACACTTTTAAAAAACTTATTTTCGAGAGCTTAGAGCGGAAGTTGGTTATACGTGATTAAAGTAGTAGATTACTCAATTCTGGCTCTGTTATAATATGAAATCAGTCAAGAAAAAATAAATAAAAAACTTTATCTACGTACCTTTTGAGCATTTTTCTAGGCGTTTTCTTTCCCAATTGAACTCGCGACATTCTGAAAAAAAATTGTACTACATAATATATGCCTAGGAATTTGCCGCAACCGCTTATATAGCTTATTTAGGGATTTAACATTTTGCATTGGTTTTATTTTGGTGTACCTCCCAAATAGATAAATATAACTGGTGATTATTCCAGTAAATATTCAGTGCAATCGAAAAATGACAACTATTTACCGTACTATAATATGAATGAATGATTTTTTATTTACAATAATGAATTATTGTACATATAGACAACTATTGCTAGCATTCGTACCTATTACTTTAATCCAAACATCTTGGAAGTCACAAAGAAGCTTTATTTTTTATTCAATGGACCAAAATGACGTTTGGTGGAATGCCAATGTGATGTTATTAATACCTCAACACCCGATTAATACATAACAATAGAATACCTATTGTGTCTCGTTCACATACGCTTGAGGGATTAATTGATGATGAATGATGCTGCCAAAGGAATGTAATAAAAAAAATAACTTTAAAAAAAGTAAAAACCGACTTCAAAACCAAAATGCACTAAAAAGTCTTAGATAAACTATTAAAAGGAAAGGAACCATTTTAGGCAAACAATTTCTTTTTGGAGTTGGTGCTGTGATAGTTGATGCTTGATGGTCAAAGTGATGGCACCGACTCCAAAAAGAAATTGTTTGCCTAAAATGGGTTCCTTTCCTTTCAAAAGTTAAGAGTTTATTTAAGACTTTTTAGTGCATTTTGGTTTTGAAGTCGGTTTTTACTTTTTTTAAAGTTATTTTTATTTCTTCATTTTTTAGAGATTACAGGAGAATGGGGGGGGGGTATCTTATGACTCTGTTTTTTAAGAAGCTACAATCTACCTATTATAAGTTCTTTCATTATAATTACTGAACTCCTAAGCGTTAAGGAGTTCCACGGTCAGCTCAGCCCCACAAGATGTTGACTTTAAAATTTAAGGGGTTTCCTTCGATTACACCAAGATCTCATCATCAGATCCAAAATTGAAAAACATGGGACCAACTAGACAAAGGTATACCCTCTAAGTAGGCGATTTTTTTTTTCGAATCGTTTGACAAACGACTGAGATATGAGGTAACATAGATACAAAAAAAAATACAGTCGAATTGATAACTTCCTCCTTTTTTGAACTCGATTAAAAATAGTATAGTTCTTAGATAATGGTCAAATTGAATGTTTATTCAATCGTTGCTTTTAAATGATTATCTACTATCTATGAAAATTTTATATGCGTATTTAGTAGGTTTCAGAATCGGCTACTATATATTTTTCTTACCCCTAAGTGATAAGGGTTGTTCATCCTTACAAATTTGTTTAAATTTTTGGACGTTTTTTTATACTGTGGCATTAAAAATGCATACAACCCTAACTTTTTACTTTTTTTTATCACCAACCCTTTTATTTTTAAAGCCTTTTTAGTTATTAATTCATTTTTCATCCCGCTTACTCACTGATTAATTATAGTGTTTTTAAATGTATTCGATTAAAATTTCCCTTAGCCTTTGGTAAATCTAAAATTTATTTTATGAAAATAAACATTTCTTTTTATTATTAAAGTTTAATCCTGATATATGAAAAACAACGTTTAACGGGTCAGCTAGTTATTATATATAATCCTATATATAAAATATATTTGAATAGATTTAATTTGAATTTGTATTGTGCAGAAGTTTATTAGCATAAAACAACTAAGTGTTTCAAAATATATACATGTATAAACTATTTTAAAATCATGTTTTATGCAAATAAATACCTACCATCATAATTTCTTACAATGTATTCTATAGGAAGTGCATAAAGTAAAAGCAGGTTAAAGTCATACAAGAATATAGCTATTGCAAGTGAAAGATCAGAAATAGTTTTAATCATTTGAATATTTTATTTATGTATTACGTTTTCGTGTCTGTCTTCAACGTATTTTATTAATGAACATGTATTATTTATCCATATAAGTTGAATCACATTATTGAAAAATCATATCATAAATTCAATTAATCGCCCACAAATCAATTCTTACAACACAATTGCGCTACGCTTGCAACATTAAAAAGCAAAAAGTGCGATTGATGCTCTCATTCCGAGGTGGAATTGTGTAAAGCAATCGTATTCATTTGACAGTTCAAAACGTACGATATGATCTGTCAAACCCTTTGTTCTATGCCATTTGACAGACCATACCGTACGTTTTGAACTGCTCAACGAATACGATTGCTTTACACAATCGCACCCCTGGTCTATTCTAATCAAAACTCAGCATAGGTAAGCTATCTGACGAGTTGATAATCATATTTACTTACTTTGCTCACTGATGCGACGACCCGGTGCACTAAAATCTGGTTTCGTGTCCCTGCACACATCTGCCTAGAATATTAATTTACATTTATCTCTTAAAATATAGCTATGTAAATATGAAAAAAATGGCAGAAGGAAGAGTTGTTGTGTAAAGCCAATAAATATTCATCTGTTATTCTAATCACAGGGGGGCAATTCTCTTGCAATTTGTATACAAAATAAGTTCACCGATAGAACTTTCTTTGTCGAAGAAAAAATAGTTACTGATTTCTCAGGGTCACGATTTCTATGTATTCAGATTTTGGACGTGCGTCAGTTTTTTACGTGTAGATATTTTACTTGATTTTCAGGTATAACGGTTAATCTCGTAATCGAATTACCACACGAAAAAAGTTCGATTGCCGCGAGAATCGGCCTCTAGGACATAGATAAGCCAATTTTTTTTTCTACAATGACAGTTATAAGCATTATAATAATATGTTCAACTCTTATCTCAATGATCGTCAAGTAAAAGAGTTCTGTTAATTAACAAACGCTATTTATAAAGTAATTTGAAGGAATGCCATCAAAGTTCAAATAAAAATACAATGTATTTTAATTTAAATGTAGGTGGATACTTACATTGATCTGTTGAACGACCAAAACTGAAAAAAAGTAACAAAATACTTATTTTACCGAAATCTGCATTAACAGTGTTACTTCGGCAAAGCTGTATTACATTAATTAGGTACTTGAATCAAAATAAAACCATAACTAATCGTTAAAAAAATGTGGAGCTTTTTTTGTTACTATGATGCCCACCAAAACTTTACTTGTTCTTTTTATAGGTATAAGAGTTTTATGATTATTGTGATTTACAAAGATTGGAAAGGTAGAAACCATCCTAGTTTGTATACCTACTCAAATAAGGTAAAATAAAGATAATATTCTCACCAGCGTACAAGGAAAAAAGTGGCCAGCGACACATCTTGTTCTTTCCTTGAGTGTCTCTGGTTTGACTGGATTGGAACCGATGTCAACTTTATATACACACAACTTGAATAAAAACAAAATATGCAAACTTTACTTTGCTACTATGGGTTTGGTTTAGAATGTTTATAACACTTACAGTGTCGTATTATAAATGAATAATATAAATTTTGCCAGGCGCAATTTTTGATTTCTTATTTCATCTTTATGAATATAAAGTATGCCAATGTAAGTGTTAAAAACATTGTAAACCATTGGATAGCGAAGCGATATCAATTTATTCTGTACAGAATAACTACTTGGTCCACGGGTTGGTAACCGGGAGGCGGTATTCACTATTTTGTAACCAAATGGGTTTTGTCTTGACGAAACTATAACGGAGCCCTTATAGTTTCGTCAAATCTGTCTGCATGTCGGTTTGTCTGTCTGCCTGTCTGTCCGTCCGTATATTACACACAGTACACAGTCACTTTATTCTGTAATTATAAGCATCACACTGTTGAGATTTGGTAGGAAGATGTAACCTGTTAACCGCTTCACGATTCTTATATTTAAGGGAGGGCTCGCACACGTAAAACTAAAACCAAAAAAAAACTATACGTGTGGGCTGACTATGAATAGATCTTTTAAGATACCATCGAGTTTCCTAAAACCATTCAACATTCTCTTAAAGTCTAACGTTTGAGAGATAGACGCTTCCAAAGTGGTAAAATGGGCGTCCCCCCATCTAACTTCTATACTAAGTAAGTGTACATTTTGAAAAAAATACATTATGTAGATCTTAACAAACACTTTCAACGAAAATATAATAGAACGAAAAATAGTTTGGACGAGATCGAATAAGTGGTTTTTGAGTTATAGCACATTTTCAACAACCGCAAACATAACTTTGTTCTTCATACAAACACTATGAAAAACAAAGTTATATTTGCTGTCAACAAAATATTGTGGTATTTTAGCAAAGTGGATTCCCTAATTTAGTTAAAGTTGGTACGGAACTCCGACTCGCACTTCGCCGGTTTTTTATAACATTATGAGGTTTGTATGAGAGATATTTTTGACCTATAAATTTTTGCTGTTCATAAAATAATTCTGCCGCTCCAATTACCAAATACGCTGTGTTTGACTCGGTCTCAGTGGGTGATCCGTTTTTTTAAATCGCATGTTCTGATGTTACTTTGCGAATTTAATTTACTAAAGCATTTATTTAATGCCTTGCACAACATCTTACAGACCCTTGAAAATTTCACTGACTGTCCAATAACTGAAATTACTACAGGCAGTTTTTAGGGTTCCGCAGCCAAATAGTAAAAAACGGAACCCTTATAGTTTCGTCAAGTCTGTCTGTTTGTCTGTCTGTCAGTCCGTATGTCACAGACACTTTATTTTCTAACTTTAAGCATCACACTGTTGAAATTTGGTAGGAAGATGTATCCTGTTAACCAATTTACGATTCTTATATTTACGGGAGGGCTCCCCACACATTAAACTAAAACCAAAGAAACCTATGCGTGTGGTTTGTCTATGGACAGTTCTTTAAAATATGACATAGGTAGGTTCCTAAAACCATTTTCTTTTTAATTCTAAAGTTTGATAGATAGACACTTCCAAAGTGGTAAAATGCCTTCTCAACCCTCTATCTTCTTAACTAAGCGAAGGTAAATTTAAAAAATAATATATGATGTAAATTTTGAAAAATTGTCAACGATAATTGGTTTGGACGGGGTCAAATCAGTAGTTTTTTAAATATAGCACATTTAAACAATCGCAAACATAACTTTTTTCATCATACAAACACTATGAAAAACAAAGTTATATTTGCTGTCAACTAAATATTGCGGTATTTTAGCTAAGTGGAAGTAAGTGAATTCCCTTATTCTGTTTAAATTTCGCAAAGAACCCTTAGTGCGCGAGTCCGACTCGCACTTGGCCGGTTTTTTTGATGATGCAATCGGGCCTTTATGAAATTCTACTCGTAGGTAATTCGATTTCCTACATTTGAAAAATAACCCATATATTCCATAGAAGAAAAATGGCTTGATATCTGCTTTGAAAATAAAATAAAGGATGACGTCACGCCTCATAGTGTGTAAATATAACATGACGTCCTAGTAGTCATTTTAGAAGTGAAGTCAAATAAACACTTATTTCATTGATCCAGTAATAAATTAAGCTTTTTTACTGTTAAAAAGAAAGATCATTTCAATTGTTATTAACTTACTTATTGTGGCATATAAATACTATGAAACTGCGTAATAAAACTCACTAATAATATAATTGAAAATTATATTCCTCACACTCAGAAATTCCAAAGTAACATATATGTCTCATTCATTTGAATGTATTTTAGACCCTGCTTCGTCCGACCATACGTTCTCCTCAATCCAGTCAATGAAACTGGCGATTCTGACGTAAATGGTCATGTCTCCGCAACCTTTGCCAAAATCTGTCACTGCGAAGGCGTAAGGCATCTTGTCTTCACTGTTTCCGTCCAAGTCCACCTTGGTTATCAGAGGAGCCCCGGCTGAACCCTGGAAAGGTTATAACAAGGTCATTAGTTAATTTATTTAGCTTGAACCTGTTTTAGCAGCAGGGGATCAATGAAAAAAGAATCCGAGCTTATGTTTTTCCAACACTGTTACTCATGTTTAGCCAAGTTTAGCAGATTGTTTGTATTGACATCTTCACGCACAATTGAAATAAATATGAAATTGAATGTGATTTACTGCTAATACGAGAAGGTTAGATAACTTGAAGAGTCTGCTGATGTGTTTTAGAATACTTTAGTTTCATTGGGGAAAATGATATGCAACTGATGGAAAAGTCAAAGATTTGGAAGCCTACAATCGTAGTATTTGTGTTGTGATAGATTGAATACTCACTTGACAGTTTATTATTGCAGACACTGATTCATTGCCGCACATTTGGTGCTCTTTCAACTCTCTGAAGTGGCGATTGTACCATGTTTTTAGGATTTCTGAACATGTTTTTTGGTCCACAACTTTGACTTTCATTTCAGTGATGACATCACGCTGATTTCCTAAAATAAAAGGATCAGGCAACATAAAGAACATCTTGCAAACGCCAAAATAAACGAGTAAACGATTATACGTTTACCGAATGTGTGACAACAAATACATTTCAAGACTTAGAATTTTTGTAGAATTTGTAACCTCTATTATGGTTACCTATTATTTTCCTGCCGCATCGCTGATTGGTATATACTTCTAAGTATTTAATACTAGACATGCCGGTCAAAATACATTTGGACAAAATCGCAGGATGACACTAGATGCAAACAACTTGCGGCTGGTCGCTGTGAAAAAACTGTGCTGTCATCCTATGTTCAAAAGGAGACGACATTTGTCTGTTAATGATGATGATGATCTTGACTATGTCCTGGGAAACCTAAACTCATAACATAAAACACATTCATACCTCCAAGCACCTCTGAAGCCCAAGCGGGATTGTCACCGTACTCCACTCCATCAAGGGACGCCTGGGTCCACAAGCAGGCAGGATACGTGTTCTTCGTGAATGGCACTTCAGTTTCTAACTCGATCAGTCCTATGTCATAATATTTAAGTGGATACTTGTGTTGAGGATGTGCGATCATTCTGCGGATCTTAACGTCCAAACGGGGTACCTGAATAAAGCAACAAAATATGTTTAAACATGTTCAGTTTAATAGCTAGATTAGTTCAGTTTAATAGCTAGCGAGGCGGTGGATGGATAAACGATGCTTTTAGAATGTTTTTAACACTCACAGTGTAGTATTTTATATTCATAAAGATGAAATAAGAAACTAAAAATTTGCCGGTTTGCCAAAAGGTTGCTGGTTCAAGTCCCGCCCGTGCGCAAATTTTTGGTTTCTTATTTCATCTTTATGAATATAAAATATTACACTGTGAGTGTTAAAACATTCTAAAAGCATTAGATAGCAAAGCGACATCAATTTCCAAGTTGAATTTATTCTGTAAAGAATAACTGCTTGGGCCATCTGTTTCATAAACAGACGGCTAGATGGCGCTAAGCGTCACGGAATTGACGTTTTCGTAAGAAACCACAAATTTCGCCGGATCGGACTGACAGCACGGTAGCTCAATTGGTAAGAGCGTTTGGACTGGTTTGCCAAAAGGTTGTTGGTTCAAGTCCCGCCCGTGCGCAAATTTTTGGTTTCTTATTTCATCTTTAAGGATAAACGATGTTATAAAAATAACACACCGAGCTAAACCGATTTGTTGCTTTAGAGTAAATAACACGGCATCATAGTACATAAGATTAACTTTAAGTTGATCTTCATATCCAACAGGATCTTTCTATAACAAAGCTCTGACGGTTTTGCTTTTTCTGCCAGAAAACAAACCGATTTTTACACTTTGTTGGTGAGTTTATTTCTGTCTTAGCATGCAATTTGCCTTCTAATTTCTCGACAATGTTTGGCCAGCATTACGAAGCTAACGCTCTGTACAGAATGCAGAGCAATGCTATTGGCGCAATGTTGAAGTAGGCATATCCAAAACTGAGTTATAATATAGTATATAATAATAGGGTTTGATAAAAAGATGATTACGGGATCTTACCTCATCTTTGATGTTGTCGTTGCCAAAACGAACTATTTTAGGAGCCCCTTGAAGAGGTGATCTTAGGCAATGTGCAGTCGTCACCACATACTTTGGACTGATGAGGAAACTAGCACAGACGAAAGACAAGCCCTCTCCCTCGTCTTTCTCAAACCCGAGGGCTCCCTAGAAAAAAAAATACATTTTTTTTTATTATAATAAATTTATTTAAATTT
Organism: Pyrausta purpuralis; assembly: GCA_963924145.1. NCBI lineage: Eukaryota > Metazoa > Arthropoda > Insecta > Lepidoptera > Crambidae > Pyrausta > Pyrausta purpuralis. The sequence goes on along the minus strand of OZ001653.1, from coordinate 3,764,225 downwards.
ATAGAGTCATCATGGAGGTACATCATACCATGTAGGGGTAATTCATGTTGACTGCATCTGAAAAAAAAAACACTTTTATAATATTTTAAAATGGTTATACGTGATTAAAGTAGTAAATTACTCAATTCTGGCTCTGTTATAATATGAAATCAGTCCAGAAAAAATAAATAAAAAACTTTATCTACGTACCTTTTGAGCATTTTTCTAGGCGTTTTCTTTCCCAATTGAACTCGCGACATTCTGAAAAAAAAATTGAACTGCATAATATATGCCTAGGAATTTGCCCCAACCGCTGATATAGCTTATAGTAAAACCAAGGCAAAATGTTAAATCCCTTAACATTTTGCCTTGGTTTTATTTTGGTGTACCTCCCAAATCTATACTTAATATTATAAAGCTGAAGAGTTTGTTCGTTTGTTTGTTTGTTTGTTTGAACGCGCTAATCTCAAAAACTACTGGCCCGATTTGAAATTTTTTTTTTACGTTGTTTAGTCCATTTATCGAGGAAGGCTTTAGGCTATATAACATAAAGATACAACTCATAAGACCACAGCAGAAATGAAAAATGTTGCGAAAACGGGAGAAATATATTCCTTTTGAGAGCTTCCGCTGCATACGCTGCGGAAACCGCTTAAGTTACACAAAAATTATGTATGACAGGATTGTTCAGCATTAAGAGTTCTATAATAAAGTCCGCGACAGCATATGTCTATCTTTTATGGTTGACTTACTACAACCTTTTTTATGTTAATAAATTTGTAAAAAAATAATGCATTATTTTTAGAGGTATAATTATTATACACACAGGTATTTATTCTTATCAAAATAAATACATTCATCATCACGAGCATTTTATTTAGAACCAAGTTGCCCTATATATCATTTGATTTCAATAAATATCTTAGGAGCTATCACAGTTTTAACATAATTCCGCACCAAAATAATGTTCGCAGCTTAAGTACAACGTGCGCTTGCGCTAATATACATATTATAAAGCTGAAGAGTTTGTTTGTTTGAACGCGCTTATCTCAGGAACTGCTGGACCGATTTGAAAAAATATTTCTGTGTTTGATAGCTTATTTATCGAGAAAGGCTTTAGGATATAAAACATGACGCTGCGACGGGAGAGGAGGGAGCAAACTCAAAACGCGCGGACGAAGTCGCGGGGGACCGCTAGTAGATAAATATAACTGGTGATTATTCCAGTAAAAATTCAGTGCAATCGAAAAATGACAACTATTTACCGTATTATAATATGAATGAATGATTGTTTATTTACAATAATGAATTATTGTACATATAGACAACTATTGCTGGCATTCGTACCTATTACTTTAATCCAAACATCTTGGAAGTCACAAAAAAGCTTTATTTTTTATTCAATGGACCAAAATGACGTTTGGTGAAATGCCAATGTGATGTAATTAATGATGAATGATGCAGCCAAAGGAATGTAATAAAAAAAATAACTTTAAAAAAAGTAAAAACCGACTTCAAAACCAAAATGCACTAAAAAGTCTTAGATAAACTATTGAAAGGAAAGGAACCATTTTAGGCAAACAATTTCTTTTTGGAGTTGGTGCTGTGATAGTTGATGCTTGATGGTCAAAGTGATGTCACCGACTCCAAAAAGAAATTGTTTGCCTAAAATGGGTTCCTTTCCTTTCAAAAGTTAAGAGTTTATTTAAGACTTTTTAGTGCATTTTGGTTTTGAAGTCGGTTTTTACTTTTTTTAAAGTTAATTTTATTTCTTCGTTTTTTAGAGATTACAGGAGAATGGGGGGGGGGCATCTTATGACTCTGTTTTTTAAGAAGCTACAATCTACCTATTATAAGTTCTTTCATTATAATTACTGAACTCCTAAGCGTTAAGGAGTTACAATACGTCAACATTACGATTCCAGTAAAGAAACACTATACGTGCCTTTAAAATTTGAGGGTTTCCTTCGATTACACCAAGATCCCATCATCAGATCTCAAATTGAAAAACATGGGACCAACTAGATAAAGGTATACCCTCTAAGTAGGCAAAAAATTTTTTCGAATCGGTCGACAAACGACTGAGATATGAGGTAACATAGATACAAAAAAAATCAGTCGAATTGATAACTTCCTCCTTTTTTGAACTCGGTTAAAAATAGTATAGTTGTTAGATAATGGTCAAATTGAATGTTTATTCAATCGTTGCTTTTAAATGATTATCTACTATCTATGAAAATTTTATATGCGTGTTTAGTAGGTTTCAGAATCGGCTACTATATATTTTTCATACCCCTAAGTGATAAGGGTTGTTCATCCTTATAAATTTGTTTAAATTTTTGGACGTTTTTTAATACTGTGGCATTAAAAACGCATACAAACCTAACTTTTTACTTTTTTATTACCAACCCTATTAATTTTAAGGCCATTTTAGTTATTTAATCATTTTTCATCCCGCTTACTCACTGATTAATTACAGTGTTTTTAAATGTACTTCGATTAAAATTTCCCTTAGCCTATGGCAAATGTACAATTTTATTTAAGAAAATATACATTTATTTTTATTATCCAAGTTTAATCCTGATATATGAAAAATTTAATTAATAATAGATTTAATTTAAATTTGTGTTTTGCAGAAGTTTATTAGCATAAAACAACTAAGTGTTTTAAAAAATATATATGTATAAACTATTTTAAAATCATGTTTTATGCAAATAAATACCTACCATCATAATTTCTAATAATATGTTTTGTAGGAAGTGCATAAAGTAAAAACAGGTTAAAGTCATACAAGAATATAGCTATTGCAAGTGAAAGATCAGAAATATTTTTAATCATTTGAATATTTTATTTATGTATTACGTTTTCGTGACTTTCTTCAACGTATTTTATTAATGAATATGTATTGTTTATCCAAATAAGTTGAATCACATTATTGAAAAATAATATCATAAATTCAATTAATCGCCCACAAATCAATTCTTACAACACAATTGCGCTACGCTTGCAACATTAAAAAGTAAAAAGTGCGATTGATGCTCTCATTCCGAGGTTGAATTGTGTAAAGCAATCGTATTCATTTGACAGTTCAAAAAGTACGATATGATCTGTCAAACCCTTTGTTCTATGCCATTTGACAGACCATACCGTACGTTTTGAACTGCTCAACGAATACGATTGCTTTACACAATCGCACCCCTGGTCTATTCTAATCAAAACTCAGTATAGGTAAGCTATCTGACGAGTTGAAAATCATATTTACTTACTTTGCACGCTGATGCGACGACCCGGTGCACTAAAATCTGGTTTCGTGTCCCTGCACACATCTGCCTAGAATATTAATTTACATTTATCTCTTAAAATATAGCTATGTATATATGAAAAAAAATGACAGAAGGAAGAGTTGTTGTGTAAAGCCAATAATATTCATCTGTTATTCTAATCACTAGGGGGGCAATTCTCTTGCAATTTGTATACGAAATAAGTTCACCGATAGAACTTTCTTTGTCGAAGAAAAAATAGTTACTGATTTCTCAGGGTCACGATTTCTATGTATTCAGATTTTGGACGTGCGTCATTTTTTTACGTGTAGATATTTTACTTGATTTTCAGGTAAAACGGGTAATCTCGTAATCGAATTACCACACGAAAAAAGTTCGATTGCCGCGAGAATCGGCCTCTAGGACATAGATAAGCCAATTTTTTTACTACAATGACAGTTATAAGCATTATAATAATATGTTCAACTCCTATCTCAATGATAGTCAAGGAAAAGAGTTCTGTTAATTAACAAACGCTATTTATAAAGTAATTTGAAGGAATGCCATCAAAGTTCAAATAAAAATACAATGTATTTTAATTTAAATGTAGGTGGATACTTACATTGATCTGTTGAACGACCAAAACTGAAAAAAAGTAACAAAATACTTATTTTACCGAAATCTGCATTAACAGTGTTACTTCGGCAAAGCTGTATTACATTAATTAGGTACTTGAATCAAAATAAAACCATAACTAATCGTTACAAAAATGTGGAGCTTTTTTTGTTACTATGATGCCCACCAAAACTTTACTTGTTCTTTTTATAGGTATAAAAGTTTTATGATTATTGTGATTTACAAAGATTGGACAGGTAGAAACCATCCTAGTTTGTATACCTACTCAAATAAGGTAAAATAAAGATAATATTCTCACCAGCGTACAAGGAAAAAAGTGGCCAGCGACACATCTTGTTCTTTCCTTGAGTGACTCTGGTTTGACTGGATTGGAACCGATGTCAACTTTATATACACACAACTTGAATAAAAACAAAATATGCAAACTTTACTTTGCTACTATGGTATGGTTAAGAATGTTTATAACACTTACAGTATCGTATTATAAATGAATAATATAAATTTTCTTATTTCGTTATTATGAATATAAAGTATGGCAATGTAAGTGTTAAAAACATTGTAAACCATTGGATAGCGAAGCGATATCAATTTTTAAGTTGAATTTATTCTGTACAGAATAACTACTTGGTCCACGGATTGGTAACCGGGAGGCGGTATTCACTATTTTATAACCAAACCAATTTTGTCTTGACGAAACTATAACGGAGCCCTTATAGTTTCGTCAAATCTGCCTGTATGTCGGATTGTCTGTCTGCCTGTCTGTCCGTCCGTATATTACACACAGTACACAGCCACTTTATTCTGTAATTATAAGCATCACACATTTGAAATTTGGTAGGAAGATGTATCCTGTTAACCACTTTACGATTCTTATATTTAAGGGAGGGCTCGCACACATAAAACTAAAACCAAAAAAAAAAAAACTATACGTGTGGGCTGACTATGTATAGATCTTTTAAGATACCATCGAGTTTCCTAAAACCATTCAACATTCTCTTAAAGTCTAACGTTTGAGAGATAGACGCTTCCAAAGTGGTAAAATGGGCGTCCCCCTATCTAACTTCTATTCTAAGTAAGTGTAAATTTTGAAAAAAAAAAATAACGTAGACTAAACGTAAACAAACACTTTCAACGAAAATATAATAGAACGAGAAATAGTTTGGACGAGATCGAATAAGTGGTTTTTGAGTTATAGCACATTTTCAACAACCGCAAACATAACTTTGTTCGTCATACAAACACTATGAAAAACAAAGTTATATTTGCTGTCAACAAAATATTGTGGTATTTTAGCAAAGTGGATTCCCTACTTTAGTTAAAGTTGGCACGGAACTCCGACTCGCACTTCGCCGGTTTTTTATAACATTATGAGGTTTGTATGAGAGATATTTTTGACCTTTAAATTGTTGCTGTTCATAAAATAATTCTGCCGCTCCAATTACCAATTACGCTGTGTTTGACTCGGTCTCAGTGGGTGATCCGTTTTTTTAAATCGCATGTTCTGATGTTACTTTGCGCATTTAATTTACTAAAGCATTTATTTAATGCCTTGCACAACATCTTACAGACCCTTGAAAATTTCACTGACTGTACAATAACTGAAATTACTACAGGCAGTTTTTAGGGTTCCGTAGCCGAATAGTAAAAAACGGAACCCTTATAGTTTCGTCAAGTCTGTCTGTTTGTCTGTCTGTCCGTCCGTATGTCACAGACACTTTATTCTGTAACTTTAAGCATCACACTATTGAAATTTGGTAGGAAGATGTATCCTGTTAACCAATTTACGATTCTTATATTTACGGGAGGGCTCCCACACATTAAACTAAAACCAAAGAAACCTATGCGTGTGGTTTGTCTATGGATAGTTCTTTAAAATATGACATAGGTTCCTAAAACCATTTTCTTTTTAATTCTAAAGTTTGAAAGATAGACACTTCCAAAGTGGTAAAATGCCTTCTCAACCCTCCATCTTCTTAACTAAGCGAATGTAAATTTAAATAATAATATATGATGTAAATCTTGAAAAATTGTCAACGATAATTGGTTTGGACGGGGTCAAATCAGTAGTTTTTTAAATATAGCACATTTAAACAATCGCAAACATAACTTTTTTCATCATACAAACACTATGAAAAACAAAGTTATATTTGCTGTCAACAAAATATTGCGATATTTTAGCTAAGTGGAAGTAAGTGGATTCCCTTATTCTGTTTAAATTTTGCAAAGAACCCTTAGTGCGCGAGTCCGACTCGCACTTGGCCGGTTTTTTTTGATGATGCAATCGGGCCTTTATGAAATTCTACTCGTAGGTAATTCGATTTCCTACATTTGAAAAATAACCCATACATTCCATAGAAGAAAAATGGCTTGATATCTGCTTTGAAAATAAAATAAAGATAGACATGACAAAGACATAACATGACATCCTAGTAGTCATTTTAGAAGTGAAGTCAAATAAACACTTTTTTCATTGATCCAGTAATAAATTCAGCTTATTTACTGTTAAAAAGGAAGATCATTTCAATTGTTATTAACTTACTTATTGTGGCATATAAATACTATGAAACTGCGTAATAAAACTCACAAATAATATAATTGTAAATTTTATTCCTCACACTCAGAAATTCCAAAGTAACATATATGTCTCATTCCTTTGAATGTATTTTAGACCCTGCTTCGTCCGACCATACGTTCTCCTCAATCCAGTCAATGAAACTGGCGATTCTGACGTAAATGGTCATGTCTCCGCAACCTTTGCCAAAATCTGTCACTGCGAAGGCGTAAGGCATCTTGTCTTCACTGTTTCCGTCCAAGTCCACCTTGGTTATCAGAGGAGCCCCGGCTGAACCCTGGAATGGTTATAACGAGGTCATTAGTTAATTTATTTAGCTTGAACCTGTTTTAGCAGCAGGGGATCAATGAAGAAAGAATCTGAGCTTATGTTTTTCCAACACTGTTACTAATGTTTAGCCAAGTTTTGCAGATTGTTTGTATTGACATCTTCACGCACTATTAAAATAAATATGTGATTGAATGTGATTTACTGCTAATACGAGAAGGTTAGATAACTTTAAAAATCTGCTGACTGATGTGTTTTATAATACTTTAGTTTCATTGGGGAAAATGATATGCAACTGACGGAAAAGTCGAAGATTTGGAAGCCTACAATCGTAGTATTTGTGTTGTGATAGATTGAATACTCACTAGACAGTTTATTATTGCAGACACCGATTCATTGCCGCACATTTGGTGCTCTTTTAACTCTCTGAAGTGGCGATTGTACCATCTTTTTAGGATTTCTGAACATGTTTTTTGGTCCACAACTTTGACTTTCATTTCAGTGATGACATCACGCTGCTTTTCTAAAATAAAAGGATCGGGCAACATAAAGAACAACTTGCAAACGACCAAATAAACGAGTAAACGATTATACGTTTACCGGATGTGTGACAACAAATACATTTCAAGACTTAGAATTTTTGTAGAATTTGTAACCTCTATTATGGTTACCTATTATTTTCCCGCCGCATCGCTGATTGGTATATACTTCTAAGTATTTAATACTAGACATGCCGGTCAAAATACATTTGGACAAAATCGCAGGATGACACTAGATGCAAACAACTTGCGGCTGGTCGCTGTAAAAAAACTGTGGGGTAATCCTATGTTCAAAAGGAGACGACATTTGTCTGTTAATGATGATGATGATCTCGACTATGTCCTGGGAAACCTAAACTCATAACATAAAACACATTCATACCTCCAAGCACCTCTGAAGCCCAAGCGGGATTGTCACCGTACTCCACACCATCAAGGGATGCCTGGGTCCACAAGCAGGCAGGATACGTGTTCTTCGTGAATGGCACTTCAGTTTCTAACTCGATCAGTGCTATGTCATAGTATTTAAGTGGAGCCTTGTATTGAGGATGTATGATTATCCTGCGGATCTTAACATCCAAACGGGGTACCTGAATAAAGTAAAAAATAACTATTCTAATTTTTGTTTTTTTAGGTGTTTTGTTACCAACTTAAAAATAACGAGGAGGTTGGAGATTTCCTCGTTTGATACAGTTGCTTTTTTCAAGTGCATTTTACATACAAAAAATAAATGTCTATTAAATATGTTTAGTTTAATATCTTGATTTCAAGTAAGCCGCTTTTTTATGAAATACCATGATTACCTTTTGTGGTGTCAGCTCCTATACTTAGCAGTGGTCATTCTCTGACTAATCATGATTACGATAAGGGAGAGTGTAGAGTAAATAATATGGCATATATGACTTTGATATCTTTATTTCCCACAGGTTTTTTCCCCTTAACATAAAGCTTTGATATTTGTCTTTTTTTGCCAGAAAATGAACACATTTTTACGAAATGACGATTAGCTTATTTTTGTCTCAGCATAATATTTGCATTTGAATTTCACGACGATGTTTTGCCACCATGAACGAAAAAACGAAACAAACGCTCTCTGCAGTTTGCAGTCATTTGAAGACACCTTGAAGAAAGCATACGTAAGACTAAGTTAATATTGATTAAAAAATGTTGACGGGTTCTTACCTCATCTTTAATGTTGTCGTTGCCAAATCGCACTATTTTAGGAGCCCCTTGAAGGGGTGATCTTAGGCAATGAGCAGTCGTTACCACATACTTTGGACTGATGAGGAAACTAGCACAGACGAAAGACCAGTCATCTCCCTCGTCTTTCTTATACCCTAGAGCTCCCTAGAAATAGTAGATTGTTATAAGTAATTGTTAAAAATTAGACGAATTGTAATTTTTTATAATCAGTGACCATAATAAACACGCTTTTAATATTAAGCTAATCTTAAAAATATGGAGAGATTTTTTATTTTAATCATATGATGTGACTCAATTATCTTTAAATCCATGTCTAATCGTAGCAATTAGAACTAAATTACTTTCCACCCTAGGGATGAAAAAAACTATTTTCCACTCGTCTAATTTCACATAAAAGTTCAATTATTTTATGTTATCTTTGTAATTATGTTATATTATTATGTATTAATTAAGTTCAGTTATGTTATTCTGTAATGATAGTTATAAGTTTGGAAAGTATTAATGAAAAAACCAAACAGAAAGATGAAAAAGAACGTATTATAATAAATTTAAATAAAGCTGAATCGTCATGAAGGTACTTCTTACCATGTAAGGATATTTCATGTTATTTGCATCTGAAAAAAAAAACATTTTTATAAACTTCTTCAAAGTTGATTATACGTGCTTAAAGTAATTAATTATTTAATTCCAGTTCTCTTATATTATGAAATCAGTCAAGACTCAAAGTAAACAAATCCTAATTTGCATACCTTTCGAGCATTTTTCTAGGCGTTTTCTTTCCCAATTGAACTCGCGACATTCTGAAAAAAAAATGTTTTGCATAATCAAGTGCCCTTGATTCAATTAAATAGGGTCCTTTTGAATGTTGTGTCTAGTTTTAAGTACCCGGGTCATGTAGTCACTGCTGACTTGAAAGACGACTGTTACATTGGAAAATTTCCAGTCGCCCATGTCGACAGTTTCCATGCAATTCTTAGAAAAAAGAAATTGTCCATCAGGAACAGAATGACCGGCAGTTCCAACGGTATTCTGAACGTGCTGGCAGGAAGGTGGGACAGTGTTTTAACGAGGCACTGGGTAACCGCCTTGAGGAACCCAAATTCTGCCCGCACATATTATGTAAATTAAGTTATTGGGTTTTCCTTGTCAGTGTATTTACTAACATAGCTATTTAGATTAATTGTTACTAACAAAAAAACCGGCCAAGTGCGAGTCGGACTCGCGCACTGAGGGTTCCGTGCTAACTTTAACTGAATTAGGGAATCCACTTAGTAATACCACAATATTTTGTTGACAGCAAATATAACTTTGTTTTTCATAGAGTTTGTATGAAGTACAATGTTATGTTTGCGGTTGTTGAAAATGTGCTTTATCTCAAAAACTTCTCGTTCGATCCCGTCTGAACCAATTTTCGTTGAAAGTATTTGTTAAGATTTACATTACATATTTTTTTCGAAATTTACACTAGCTTAGTTTAGAAGTTAGATGGGGGGGGGGGGGGACGCCCATTTTACCACTTTGGAAGCGGATAGCTATGAAACGTTAGACTTTAAAAGAAAATGGTTTAACGAACCTCGATGTCATTTTAAAAGACCTGTCCATAGATACCCCACACACATAGGTTTGAATTTTTTTTTTTGTTTTAGTCTCATGTATGGGAATTCCCCTTAAATGACTTTTTTTGTATGAGAATCGTAAAGCGGTTAATATCATACATCTTCCTACCAAATTTCAACAGTGTGATGCTTTTATTTACAGAATAAAACGGCTGTGACATACGGACGGACAGACAGACAGAATTGACGAAACTATAAGGGTTCCGTTTTTTGCCATTTGGCTACGGAACCTTAAAAATGGATCTTTGTATCTGAATAAATGAATTTTATTATTATTAATATGCATGTAGATGTTTTTGTAGCTCATCTAGGAATAAGACTTCACATTCTGCCTTGTTTTTGGGTTTAACTTCCAAAGAGGTATAGTGATTCGGTAATTTCAGTGAAAATTCAGTGTAATCAAAAAATGTCAACTATTCACCGTACCATAAATGATTGAATAATTGTTTATTCATAATAATTAACGATTGAATATAATAGATTGTATATAGAAACAACTATTGTCATCATTACCTATTACTTTAATCCAAACATCTTAAAAGTCACAGTCGAAGCTTTAGTCATTCTGTCATTGGTTTAAGGTAGTTTTTCTTTAAATTATACACAATCGTAAATATTCAACCGCTGGTAACTAATGTTTATCATTACTATCGATGCAGAAATTGGGCCTAAGGGTTTTGTTTACCTTTTGAGATAAAAAAAACTCTAGCGACACGGTAATGTTATCAATACAGTATTCCAACTTCATACAAACGGACGAAACGCGAGCTATTCTATAGCTATACCTACGCGCTTAGATTTCGGCACGCGTTTGGCACGCAGACAATTGTGACTGTGCCATAGTGACGAACGAACCGTGTGTTGTTTTTTTAACAATAGCTGCGCGATTTCTTTCTCGATAAATCAGTTCAAGTACATTAAAATAACGAATAGGATTTACTGAGTTGTTTTTGGTTGTATGAATTTTTAATGAAGCTTTATATCAAAACATGGATGTTTTATACTCTAAAATATAATAATTAAGCAATTCGTATAAAAATGTTTTCTAATTAAATCTACCAATCAAAAACAATCTACATTCAATCCACAAAATATTTTATTTGTTAATTTTAAATATATATATATTTACAATCACAAAACAAAATGGAAACACAAAGTAGGTAATTGTAATTAAAATGCTGGAGGCGGGCAGGCAGCCTTATTATTGCACGTTGAGGTACCACGCGGCTGTAGGTATTTATTTCAAAGACTCTGCCGAGTTACAATACTGTATCACGGTAATATTACTGTATAGATATCATTAACGATCTTTTAACGAGTCATTTATGATAATTACTTACTTTGCTCACTGATGCGACGACCCGGTGAACTAAAATCCGGTTTCGAGTCCTGGCACACATCTGCCTAGAATATTAATTTACATTGATATATAAAAAATATTACAATGTAGCTGTGTTATGATAAAAAATGACAGAAACGCTCGGGAAGAGTTGTTGTGAACAGCCATTACAAAAGTTATTCATATGTAATTCTTGAATCACTAGGATACACGGATAAGCCAATATTTTCACTATTATGATAGTTATAAGCAATATAATAATATGTTCAACTCCTATCCCGATGAGGGCGCGTATTACAATGCAGTTTTGATTGGTAAGCGGCTCAGCTGTCTTACTGTCAAATTAGCAATTCGTATTGCGATTTCGCATGATATTGATAATATTATAATAATTAATTAACATTAATTTTAATATTCGTACAATTGTAGTATAACTATAATATTATTATAAAAATAATATTTGTTTACACTGAGTCGAAATTGAGCTGCCTGGAAACTGAACGGCTAAAGTTGGATCGCAATACGCCGCCAGACAAAAAAGTATGTTACTTAACAAACGCTATTTTCAAAGTAATTTGAAAGAATGCCATCAAAGTTTAAGTTAAAATACAATCTATTTTAATTTAAGGTAAGTGGGCACTTACATTGATCTGTTGAACGACCAAAACTGAAACAAAAGTAAAAAAAAAAGTTATTCACAAAAAAAATACTTCGCCAAAGCTGTATTACATTATAATAAGGTACTTAAACCAAAATAAAAACTATAACCAATCATAATAAAAGTGTTTTTTTTGTTACTATGAAGCCCACCAGTAAAAAGTCGGGACGGACGGCGTGACAATCAAGATGATAAAAGCTGCCGAAGTAAAACTTACTACCTCTTTAACACCATTTTAAAAACGAAAGAACTACCGGATACATGGTCATGCTCTGAAATTTCTCTACTATATAAAAACCGGCCAAGTGCGAGTCGGACTTTGTCTGAAGGACATAGTTATACTTGCGGTTGTTGAAAATGTGATATATCTCAAAAACCACTAATTCGATCTCATTCAAACTAATTTTCTTTGAAAGTATTTGTCAAGCACTAAATTTCGTTTTTTTTTTTTTTTCAAAATTTACACTTGCTTCGTTCAAAACTTAGAAGGGGTGGGACGCTAGGACCCACGTTAGATTACTTTGGAAGCGTTTATCTCCCATATGTTAGACTTTCAGAAAAAATGGTTCTAAAAACCTCGATGTCATTTTAAAATACCTATCCATAGACACCCCACATGCATAGGTTAGAACAAAGTTGCTTTTTGTTTTATTTCCATGTAGCCCTCAAATGTCATTTTATTTTATTATTTGTATGAGTCTCGTAACGCGGTTCTAAAGATACACCCACCCACCAAGTTTGATCTATGTATTGCGAATAGGTTATGAGAAAAGTGACTGAGACATGGTCAGACAGACTTGACGAAACTATAAGAGTTCCATTTTTGCCATTCGGCTACTCAACCCTAAAAAGGAGACCCTAAAATGATATCTAACTATAAGCATATCAGCCTTATCTCCTGCCTTATGGCTGCGGAACGGTTAGCAGCATATAATGTCCCCATATACATAGCTTTATAGATTACTCCAAAGCCTTCGATTTAATTTTGCATGATTCCATAGGGTCTTGGACGAGCAACGATTAGACCAAGATCACATATACCTCATTAAAGCGAGTTACTTGAAAAGTCTAACGAAAGTATGTCTAGACAAAAAATGCCCAGCATTTCAGGTCGAAAGATGCGTTAAGTAAATCATAGAATACACATTATTTATATAGAATACACATTATTTACATAGAATAGGCATATATTTACATTCATAGAATACCCATAGAATACACATATAATTACAGCATAACGCACTCTTGATTTACCTGAATATACATACATGGGAATGCAGAAGGCGGAAATTCTAAATACATGCGTATCGTCAGGATAATAATGCAAAACGACAACACAACCCCATTAATTTAGGTAATGGAACTCACTTAGCCTAGGCCCGTGAGTCTTATTTACTACCAATGCAGATAAAAATGTTTTTTATGCCTGGCTTGAGATAAGAAAAACCAACATAAAAATAATAATAATAATGAAGCCCACCAAAACTTCACTTTCTCTTTTTATATGTGTAAGAGTTTTAGGATTATTGTGATAAATTAATTTATAAAGATTGGGAAGGTATAAACCATCTTAGTTTGTATACCTACGCAAATAAGGAAAAATAAATAAAATATTCTCACCAGCGCACAAAGAAAAAAGTGGCCAGCGACACATCTTGTTCTTTCCTTGAGTGTCTCTGGTTTGACTAGATTGGAACCGATATCAACTTTATATACAAACAGCTTGAATAAAAACAAAATATGCAAAACTTTTCTTAGAAACTACGGGTTTTTTATAATAAACATTCAGATAAGAATTTTACATTAAAGGTCTTTGCCCACTTACCGTACATATCATGTACGTGCTTGGAGCGTATCAGACATGAAAAGCAACACGATAATCTCTACTATGTCTATTAATATTAATAATAATGTATAATTTATTTTAGAACAATATTCCATACAGTGGATTAGTAAAAATAGGGACTTATGACTAATGTAATGTAATGAGAGTTAGTGTTGATCACATTTTACTATTTACTTTACATTTACAAACGAAGGTTTCGCGCCAACGTGTACCCTATTCCAGTGCCTTAAGATCGGACAGCAATACCGATCTCCGATCGCAGCCAGGAGGTTGAAGGGATCGACAGCGTTATATGCCCGTATACAGTCCGTATGATGCCGGAATGCAACCTGTATGATACCCGTATGTAAAAAGTTATTTGATAGGAGTGAGAGAACCGCGAATCGTTTTACGTTTTATTAGCAGGGTCTAACTAACTAAAGCTGTGATCCAAAAGTTTCCTAATCAGTCCAACATCGGATCGGTAGGGCTATCATCGCACGGACTAAGCTACGGTAACAACCCGTATACTCACCGGTTCCGCAACGTTGCGCGCATGCACGGAGCGTGTCACCACCAGAGAAATGACGCTCCGTGCATGACAAGCGAGGGTTACAGTCGGTGCCGGAACTTTCTAGTGGGCAAGATAACCCAGTTTCTAATACAATTATTTTTTTAGTCTGGCATGTTCCTAGCACAGTCATGGTATGTTACGATGTAGTGGGCCAAAACCTTTAGGCGAAAACTATCGCTCGTGTTTATTTATAATTGACAATGATAATTCATAAAGTAATAATGAGATAAACATATCTCAGTTCGTTAAGTCAATATTGCTTAATCTGTAGCGTGATTAAAATATGGTATTTTACTTAAAATTGTGTCGTCACCAAATACAGCATCGGTACCTAAGGCATGCAAACAAACTTTTACAAAAATACTCCACGATTGTTTTTTTTACTAGAAACAGTGTAATGCAATGTGTTTTAAGATTTGTAATGAAATTCCTGACTTGTGTAATTTACCTACCATCTATTGAAACCATGTTTTAAGCAAATAAATATTCATTTCATTTCATTTTAACCATAAAATAACGCAAATCAAAGTGTGATCACACTGGATGTAGACCGCTTGTGCAACCAGTGTAAAATTATCGAGAGTCCTATGCTCAGCAGTGGACAGCCTACCCCTGATACTGATGATCATATCGAAACCTAGCCAATGCCTGAGGTGGAATTGTGTAAAGCAATCGTATTCATTTGTTACTTCATAACGTACAGTTTGATCTGTTAAACGCTTTGTTCTTTGCCGATTGACAGATCATATCGTACGTTTGAAACTGTCAAATGAATACGATTGCTTTACACAATCGCACCTCTGATGACGCTAGGGCTGTAGCAAAGAATCGGAACCACGGTTATTAGGTTTTGCTGTCACTTTGTTGGCAATCAAAGTTATGGTATGACTGATTTGCTATCGTGTATCACTAATGGTGATTGAGGATAATCATTAGTTTTCCGTTAGTCATGTAAGATGAAATTAGCAGTGATCTCTGGCGCAAATAAGTCAAGATACTCGACACCAGATCAGATCAGAGAAGGTGGGAAAAAAGGCTAGAAATGATTTATTTATTTAATCTTTGAGTTGTACTATTGACTGACTAATGCCTTAGGGCATTGTCGACCAGTAAACCATTTGGGAATCTAGAAAGTTAATTCGGTGGCGGGGCATTTGCAACAACAGATTGGGTAACATAAAATTAATCATGAATGCCTTTATATTAATGCTGATGGATGATGATGATGACTTACGCTTGCGTGAACCTGAAATGTGGCTTATAGTCCGTTTCTTTTATTAAGTACAGTAAAACCCCAATAGTACGGTTTTGACGGGACTTAGTCAAAGACTTATAATAGGCCTTCCTAGGGACCTATATAGGTAGAATCTGGAAAATGAATTTTATACATGCCAGAATCGTTATTTTTCTGTATTTATGACGCTCGTTAACGAAGAAAGAGTTGTGTTTGCCTTTTCAGTATTCAACAAACTTAGCATTTCAACTTATCCTAGTAAGTACAGGTAAATTAACAAAAGGCAAATACAAAATAATACACAATTTACAAAAGTACACAATATCAGTGTAAATATGGACGTAACTGATTTAAAATTGAGATTGGAGCTCTAATTTGGAAATTAACTAGACTATCAGACGGGTTTTTTAGACCATTTATTCTATCAATCATGTCAAGATTCATCCAAAAGAGCGTACCAAGCGGAGAGACGAATCGTAGTAAGCGGGGAACAAATGTATGACCGAAATTATACTTCAACACCCGAGCGGTCGCATGAGACCGCATAACAATAAAATTTCTATTGTGTCTCGTTCACATACGCTTGAGGGATTAAAGAGCGTTATATGCGGGAATATTAAATATGTAGATAAAGTTTTCGTAACTAAGCATATATTTTCCTTAATAAGTAATGAGTTAGGGAAAATATATGGTATATCGAATATTGTAAATGTGTATAAATATAAATAATACCTAATGATAAAATAAACATTACAAACAATACTTGGGTTTTCCCTAGTTATTGTTGCATTTAGATAATATTTTTATCTATAGTAGTAATAATAACAAATAATTGAATCAATCCATTTAGTTAATTTGAGTTAATGTTAGTATTAATTTGAGTTTTAACTTTACTTAATGCGACTGCTAGAAGTATCTGTGAATGTTTTTCTATATAGTATGATTATTTAACTATATAAACATTCAAACAAAAAACAGTCAAGAGCGAGTTGTTTAATGCCCCGTATAAAATTGGCAGGGTGTATTTAATGAAACCCGCAGGTATATTACCTGTATGAAATAATTAAAACCGGCCAAGTGCAAGTCGGGTTCGCGCACGATTGGATCCGCTAGCACTTTTCTTGTCATACTTATGTCCAGTTCACCATGATTATTGATAAAGATCCGAATCCGAAATCATGAGACAAGACCGGTTATATCTTTTGTCAGCGCTGACTAACAATTTTAGTTTTTAATAGCTAAAAGAGTTAAAGTCAATATTTGACTACAGTTTAAGTCTAATATCTTAACGAGTTTAAGAATCTGTACCTTTTTAGGGTTCCGTAGCCGAATGACAAAAAAAGGAACCAACGAAACTATAAGTTTCGTCAAATCTGTCTGTCTGTCTGTCCGTCCGTATGTCACAACCACTTCATTCTGTAACTATAAGCATCACACGGTTGAAATGTGGTATCAAGATGTATACTGTTAACCGCTTTACGATTCATATACAACAAATATTTTTTTTAGTCATACCTATGCGTGAGGCGTGTCTATGAAGTCTCAAATAATTTTCTCTAAAAGTTACGTTTACGTTACGTTTGAGATATACTATAAAAATCCAATTCTTTTTTATAACGGTCAATGGTTTCTATTTAAATTATTGTTATATTAATTCTCGTTTTTATTTTATTTTAAGAAAACCAATACTTTTTTTATACGGTAACATAAAAAAAAAACAACTTATGCTAGTGATCACAAAGCTTTATTGATGTGTGTATTTGGTCTTTCAACCTATATCCAACGAATAGTTACAATATTTTTGTGTCATGCTATTTATCTTCTATTTTAAAGAGTATATCATAAAGTAGCAGAATTCATCTCTTGACAATGAGACCGTGAAAATTAGTTTAAATTCGAGACTCGCATCGCTAGACCCCACACTTTCTTTCCTCTTAAAACTTAACGAGAAACTATGATCAGAAGCTATGAGGTCATTTATTACTTACATTTAATAGAACTGGACTCGTTTACGAAACTCGTTACTGAAGTTTATTAGTCAAGGTGGTACATAAAAGCACCTTTCCGACGTCAAGCGATATTAAACCGAACGACCGAATAAATAAAGTTGCAAATAGCCTCGTAAAATTTTAAAGGTGTTAAGTTCTGAATCTTGGGATAGACTGATTAAATTGTCGGATCAAGGTGTTTTGTGCGATATTTTATAATTAATAACTACTCAAAGTATTCCGTTAAGTCGTAAATAATGCATAAGTATTCGTTGATTGCTACTTACAATACTTTTTAAAAGGGTGTATTAATTTTTTATACCTGAATATACATTTTCTTGTGATTTTCTTCTTAAAAAATGAATCATCAGCTTGAAATAAAATTGTTTTTTTTATATATCGAAATAAATCTGTATTGTTTTTTTCTTGCATGAATAAATGCTACTTAACTGAGTAATTTACAGCCTACAACACCTTTAAAGTTAACCAAACGGGGACGATTCTCGCGGCAATCAAACTTTTTTCGTGCTACTTCGATTGAGAGTTCAACCGTTTTACCTACAAAAACAAGTAAAATATCTAACAAAAATAATATCTAATATATAACATGTCAATAAATTAGCGCACGAACAAAAGCTAAATACATAGAAATCGTGACCCCGAGATATCAAAAACAAATTTTTCTTCGACAAAGAAAATTCTATCGGTGAACTTTTTGCGGATACGAATTGCACGAGAATTTGCCCCCAGGTTGTTATTATTATAACCTTTTTGTTGGTGTCCGTAACTTCACTTGCTTCACACCCAAACGCTGCGCGGTGGAGTATTTTTTTCGGCAAGGTCATATCACTTCTGTTACCCGAATACGGCAAAGCCAAAAGTAAATGATTTGAGCCGTGTAAGTATATTAGTATTTATGTGAGTTTGCTTTTGCTGCTGAACTCCTGAGCCGATTTCGGTGAACGTGGTATCAATTTTTATGAGTATATATATATATATATTTTAAAAGCAACATGGCGAATACCACAACAATATATGTGGGTACTTTGAAAAAACAACGTTGCAGTCATAACTAGTGGGGTATCAAATGAAAGAAAACAAAACTCTCAGTACAAAAATGTTTATGCGTAAACGGGTTATGCCCGATTTTAACAACGCCCGATAAGGAATATTCGTCGAATAAAATGAATGTTGGTGTTCATAACTTCACTTGCTTTACACTCAAATGCTTTGCGTTTTCTCGGCAAGGTCATCTCACTTCTGTTACCCGACTACGGCAAAACTAAAAGTAAGGGCTATGATTTTATCCGTGTAAGTATACTAGTATTTATGTGAGTTTGCTTTTGGTGCTGAACTACTGAGCCGCTTTCGGTGAACGTAATATCAATTTTTATGAGTATATATATATTTTTAAAAGCAACATGGCGAATACCACAACAATATATTATGTGGGTACTTTGAAACAAACAACGTTCCAGTCATAACTAAACGGGTATCAAATGAAAGAAAACAAAACTCTCAGTACAAAAATGTTTATGCTTAAACGGGTTATGCCCGGTTTTACCAACGCCAGATAAGGAATATTCGTCGAATAAAATACAATACGCCTAACTTGAAAACGTCACCTATTTGTCAGCAATCATTTAAGTAGATGTCATTTTAAGATCGGTCGCTAAAGTTATTCAGTCTGATAAGTCTTAACTGACGTTGCGACTTTAAGCAGCGATGCAATTTCAAAATGTTAAAACTGCGCTCCTTTTCGCGATGCAGAACAGCTTCTGTCAAATTGTCAAATTATGTACTGAATTTTGACGTCTGCATCGATGCTAACGCGCGTTAGTATCGATGCTAAATAAAATCTGTTCTTTGCGTGAGTCGCGATGCTGAAGCACGTTTTCAAAACGCGTGACTGGATCGCTGCTAAATGTCGCAGTGTGTAAAGGGGTCTTAGATATTTTAGTTATTATAAGCCATCTCTTTGACACACGACTTTTTTTAACACATTAGCATATCAACAACATTGCGTGCACATTACAGAGGCGAACTCACTGACCCGTCTCATTGACATTAATTTCTCTATTTGTAACATATTATGTATTTTTGAATTTGTGTATGTTTATGTAAAACATATTATTTATTTTTCAACACACTTGATTAAAATGACGTCTTTATTCCACCGATTTTTGGCTCATCATCCTAGATATTAAACACGCGTGCTTTTTCAGTATATTATTGCACTAGTGCCTTTAGTTTATTAACCCAACCAATTTAATAGCAAGTAGGAAGAAGAAGCGATATAATTTAGTCGGGTTATAAAATTAGCAACAAACAGTTGCGAAAAATAACAGTGTGAACATATTTTTTTCAATAAATGGTAAATCCAGCTTTATCACTCAAAAATAACTCAAAATCATTTAAAATTTTCTGTAATTTGTGTTTTAAACACGAATTATTACATTTTTAACCATGGCTGTTGGCCGATATGGCGGCAAGCAAAAAAAAACACGAACGAAAATAGGCGCGCATTTTTCATAAATAATTGGAGTCTTGTTCCTTCCTCGTGCTTCCTCGCAAGTGTGTTGAAAAACGTGGTATGAAACACGTGTGCCTGTGACCATAATATACGCGGCTTTCTTATGGCGCAATCGCTTTCGCTCGTGCGCACACAATATCGCCTTGTATATCCTTCTGCAACTGAGGTGGTAGTCTGTCAGACACCGCCAAACACTTGTGACGTTGCCAACTTGCTGCATCGCGTGTTGTAGCTTTGCCGTACTTAGTACCTTCACGAAAGGGTTCGCGCCAACAGCCAGTCAGGTGCAAGTGGCCGCGCAGTAGATACTTGCAGAGTTACGAGCTGCCGGTGTCCCACAGACGTAAGTACAGCAATAAACGTTGATTCTAGGAGACATTACCTCATAAATTACTTTTTAATTTCATAGTGTCTGGCAGTCATTATCTCACTAAAATATTTAAACTACCATAGAGTCTCTCTGACGTGACCTCATATACAAAATAATAATTCTTATTAAAAGTGTAAAACATGATTCATTAATGAAACGTAAAGTTGAAAGTTTTTGATTTTGTTATTCCTTATAGATGTCGGAACAAAGAATAACCGATGGCCCTTCAAAACGTGACTGTAGCGGAAGGTTTAAAAACAACGAAGAGCAAATGTAGACGCTGGAAGAATCAGAAGAGGGAAATAAGTTCAGTGACTTTGACGATTCTGTAGCTGTAGAAGACCCTAACTACATTGAAGAATAGGAATGCCAAGCGGTACGCGAAGATCTTGAGGAAGATTAAACTCAATCCAGTGAGAGTGAGTACGACACAGACGATAATGAAACTCTTAGCTCTTCGGTTTCTCAAACTGATGACGATTTCATCTGGTTTATTTGCATTTTCCTTATCCAGCTTTTAACAACCAAGAAATTAACTTCTCTAAATAAATCAAAAAGAAATCTTGGATCTAAAGAAAAACAGAAAATAAATTCCACTCGATTATCAACCGAATAAGCATAGAGAACCAGGCAGCTCCTTATATAGGTTTACAAAAGACTATTCCTTATTCTCCCATGTGCCAAAAAATGCAAGGCTGTTTCATTGATTTCATTGATCTTCTCACCATACTAAAGCCGTAGACGATAAGATGAAGAAACCAATCATGATTGTTGACTATAATCATTGTAAAGGTTTATCCAAAAAACGTCGTCGGCCCATGACAATATTCTATAGAATTTTAGATCTTCCTGGTACTATTGCATTTGTTCTGTATGAAACTTGCCCGGGTGCTAAATTACGCAGAGGAGATTTTATATTATCTTTGGCAATATAATTGGTTCTCCCTATCCTGAAATAGCGCGTTTATAACAACCGCCTCCCGAGAGAACTCCGTCTGACTATAGCAAGAGTTTTAGGAAAGGATTTGCTTCCCCCTTAGCCAGAAATCCAGCCTCCAGGACCAGCAGGAAGGAAGCTTTGCAGCATATGCCGTAATAAATTATAAAGACTGACCAGAATTAACTGTTTTGAATGTAAAAAAACAATGTGCCTGCAGTGCTCTTCTCCAATCTGCAAAGAATGTCAGATTCAATTACCTAAAATACGGTTAACTTTGAGACTGATTTGTGCCTAATTTAACCGTAGGATATCGTTGTTTTATTTTTTTCCCCCTTAAATAGAGGCTTCATAAGAAAACAACATTGTTAAACAAGAAGAAATTTCGTGATTTTGTTTGTAATTTTTTTTTTTAAATGTTTTAGTGATAAAAAGTTGTAAAATAAGATCTCATTAAAGTAATAAGTTAATTAACTGATGTTTTATTTTAAGAGACCCTTTTTGCTTTTATTTTTATTACTAACAATCTTATATAACAAATGAAATTATTAGACATAATTTATATTAAAATATATTATTTGAAACATGCTGTTTAAAATCACGTCCATAAGACTACACCTCAGCTGAATGTTAACTATGAATGTACCTCAGTCGCAGAAGGATATAATGGTCAACTTAGTACACTTGTATCATTGTACTATTGATATATTTGTATATAAGCAGAAAGTATGTTTATTATAGTATTACTTCCCATCTGGTAAACTTCCCAAAACTAAAATAAATTTTTTTTGTCCAACCTATGCGTGTGGGGTGTCTATGGATAGGTCTTTTAAAATGACATAGAGGTTCCTTAAACATTTTACTTTAAAGTCTAACGTTTCAAAGCTAGACGCTTCCAAAGTGGAAAAATGGGCGTCCCCCAGTAAGCGAGTGTAAATTTTGAAAAAAATATTTAATGTAGATCTTAACAAATACTTTCAACGAAAATTGGTTCGGACGGGATCGAACGAGAAGTTTTTGAGATATAGCACATTTTCAACAACCGCAAACATAACTTTGTACTTCATACAAACACTATGAAAAACAAAGTTATATTTGCAGTCAACAAAATATTGTGGTATTTTACTAAGTAGAAGTAAGTGGATTCCCTAATTCAGTTAAAGTTGGCACGGAACCCTCAGTGCGCGAGTCCGACTCGCACTTGGCCGGTTTTTTTTACTCTTTCACACTAAAACAAAATATATTATATTAATTTTACTACACAAAATAAAGTAAAATAAGTTTTTTTTTATAAAATCACAGTTCGATTTGACTTTAACTAAGACAAGCTCTTTATTATTTTTTTTACAATGAAATTATTATCTTTTCAACACGAGATCATCTCCCAATTCAACTGAACTGACAAAAGTCGATGCAAACTGATTGTAGTTCACACTGTAAAAATATATAATATAAGACATCTACATGCAAAATCAACTAACGTTTTCGAAATCCAATGTAATAATTTCTGCTGCCCACTCCAATATATAAAATTTCAGTTTAGAAAAGAGCCTTTCATATGTATTTTCTTCTTTATTTGTTAAAAATGGTAAAATATTTGTACCACTTGCTGTACCTTTTATGTCCCCGTGTACAACGTATACCTAGTTGATGAAACGGGTTTGCGCAACATTTGAAGGTTTCGTCAGCAAAGAAGTGATGGACGTCATTTAAATGTGCAATAGTACTCTTTGACGCAAACACAATAATTATATTTTCGCCGTAAATCTCATGAAACAACCAATTGTTTTTAAAATGGTTAGGAACCACGACTTCTGTAGGATTTGTGTGCTGAGATTTTGTGATGCCCAGTTGTCTATTGCTGTGTCTATACAAGCTGGTTTAAACAAGTTCATTCATATTCATCGTTGAATACTGAGATCTTTTTTAATCAAATAGTTGATTAATTTTATTTACATATATTATTTTAAAAGTAATGAAAATATTGTTTACATGATTGGACTAGCAAATAAAAACGGACTCAATACTTAAGAGCTTTAAAAAAACTCTATATCTAATAACGTTTAATTTGACACTGACTGTACTGTACGAAAACAATAATAGTAACATAGTTTACCAAATGGGATTAAATGTATGAAGTAACGAAACGTTTACCAAACGCAACTTTTTGGTAGGTACAATTTGAGGTTTACCAAATGGGAAGGTTACCAAATGGGAAATGACCAGTATTACAGTCATTTTAATCACTGTTTACTTATTTAAAAACTTAATTGCACAAAATGATAATAACAAACGTGGACTTAATGCTAAATGCATTCTCTCCCAGTCATACCTATAGGTCGTGCAGAAAGACTAATGAGTGCAGAAAAATGATGTACAATAGAAATTAAAAACGCTATTCTTTTCTCCGTTCTTGTCTCTATAACTTTACTTGCACCGCCTGTATTTGTTTCTTGTCAGACCTATGATTGACTGGTAACGAATGCTTTTGGCATTCAGTATGCTTCGTGCATGAAGTTTAAAATAAATAAATATATAAATCAACAACTCTTGTATCAAACTTTTGATCGAACATTTTAACACCTTAGATGCCAATGCGTTCTTCTTATTGTTTACTTGTTTGTTGCTTTTTATTTTTACTTAGGATTTTAAAGCTCGTACATTTTACCCACAACAAAGCAGTGTTTGACTAAATTTATTAATTTATAAACGCACGAACAGATCACTAGTCCATTGCAATTTATCCTAACTTTCTAAATGAATTCTCTCTTGGGTAGGTACTGGCAGGATTTTATTTATGTTTACATCGTGTTTGAAACTAGGCTTTTCAGCCCTTAGGCCGACATTCCACCTAAAGCGTCTAAGATTCATACATAAAAATACCAAAAAAAAACAATAGGCAGTGATTTTCCATTACGGTTACTTCTATGCCAATTAGGATGACGAGAAAAACTTACAATTTATGAAATGTCTCGCCGAGACTGCATTTTTTTATCAATTATATAGAAAACTTCGATATTTTTGGAATAACCTCCCTCCATCGCTTTTCGGGATGATGCCAAGACAGGGTAAATAAGTGATCTCTTTAGCGGAATATTAATTTTTAGACTGATTTACGCAAATTTCATTCAAGACATAGACATACACTTACGAAATTTAGCAAACGTGTTTGGAAGCCTAAATATATCAACATACTTAATTATTATCAAATTCCAACGATATCACATACTTACACATTGAATTAATTACGTCATTTCTTGTGAAGTTGTTAAAAAAGTGTGAAAAGCCTACGAAAATACTACGCAGACTCTTGCTGCACTAACCTCACTGTAGCCCTTATCAACAAGCTTGAACGTCTCCTCGCCATTTGCATCAGATTCATCTTCGGCCTTCGTAAATATGACCATGTCTCTCGTTTTAGAGCACAGCTTAACTGGCTCCCTATCCGTCAACGTAGAGACTCTCGAATCCTTTGCATTCTACATGCTATTCTTAATAACCCCTCTTCGCCTTCTTATCTTAAAGATATGTTCCAGTTTTGATGTCTTCGTATCTCCGACTAGGCACGCTGGTACTGCTCTCCACGTACGGCAACACGACTGTGGAACTTTCCTCCCTTGGATGTCAGGAGGGCCGAGTCAAAGGTCAAATCATTCAAGAATAAAGTCCGTCAATTTCTCAAAGAATATAAAATTGCAAAATTATTTTTATTAATAATGTTATTATTTATGGATATTTTTATCTGTTGTATTTATTTTCTGTAAGTTTAAGTATGTTTATAGAATATAAAATATGTAATTACAGTAATTTAAGTAGGTTTATTTGTTACTATATATATTTCTTAATCGTTACTTTTTTTGTTGATTTTTTCTATTTTTCTTTTCGCTGCACCGATTGCCATCTCTCTGCATGATCTAAAAGTTTGACTGGCAGAATGCCTTTAGCATTAAGCCCACCTTTGTACACTACGATTTGTGCAATAAAGTATTTGAATAAATAATTTAAAAAAAAAGCCAATAAAAAATTCTAGTACCTAATCAAAGTGTTTCATTTGGAATTTGAGAGTTATATTTTGACATTCGATGAAGAAAAGTAAGATGGGGCAACCAAAAGCTTTTTGCGAAGGTATTTAAAGCCTAATAAAGGTTGAAAAGTTCGCTCGAGTCTAAGTCGTAGTGGAACAATGCCCTATAGTCGTCCAACTTATAAAAGTTAAGAAGTTTGATTAATTTGTCCATGCAAAGGAGCGTTCAGAAAAAAACGCATCTGACAGAACGCGTTAGATTGAGTTTCGTTTCGCATTTATCATGTCCAAATGATTTATGGAATAACCTAAGTTTCATAAGACTTCATTAGGTTTAACATTATTCCCTCCTTGAATTTGTGAGGAGTTTTTAAAAGCTGGATTAATAATAAATTAAATTATGTAGATTTTTTTTGTTTCTAACTTTTCCAACTTTGATAATCTTATCCAGAAACATGTTTTAGGCACAGTTAAAAGTTGTTGTGTTTAAATTTTCATAATTTTGCCAATGTCATACATATATAAGCTTAACTTTGCATGTTAATTACATTTCAAAGATGCCTTTGGCTACTGAATCAAAAATTCAAATCGTAGCATAATCAAATTCAAAAAATAAATTAAAGGGAACACTTTTTAATGCAAATACCGACATCACCGGAAACGGTGTCCCGGAGAAAAAATGCTAATCATACGTTAAATATATTCCTTTTTACTACCAAAAAAGGTTCGCTCAACTCAGGAACTGCGAAAGTAAACGTAAAATTATTTAAATAACCTAAGCACCTTTATCATATCTGATTAACTTATTATTATTCTAAGTACATATACTTTTCTTTTAAATGTAAGAGCAATAAAACATTGTGTAAAAGTTCTACTATTCCCAACTCATTCCATATTCGGCAGGCAACAACCTGAGATATTATATCTTTTACTATCGTTGTCGCTCGTCTACAAATAGTTGAGCAAAAGCAATATTATTGATAGCGCCGTAAGCGCTTAAAATACTATCAGCACTGCAAATCTACCGATAGTCTCAAAGCTCAATATTTAGTGCACTATTGAGAGTACCACTACTATCAATCTAGACACGCGCCAGCGTGTTAAGGCCAAGTTCAAGCAAAGAAACTGGCTACCTAGGCGCCGAGCGTAATATTACACGAACCACTTGGTGCCACTTTTGACCCTATATCGAAAAACCTCTTTGTGTTTATCAAAATTATTTTGTTATGCTTTTGTTAATGCGTCCGCCGGCGGCCTTTTGATCTGTTGTTTCGTCTGCCTTTAACACATAAAACTACGTGTTTAATAAAATCAAAAAAGACATCTAGAAGACCAAATTTCTTGGAGCTAGCTCAAACGGTAATAAAGGTCAAAATGTCCTTATAGTCATACGTCTTATGACTTAAAAGCTGCACTTTGTGATTAAAGCAAACCACTTTGCACAGTGATAGTAAGGCCCGAAATAAGCGATTTCACCCGCAGCAGTGACAGTTTCACCCCTTAGGAACAGAAATGGCGCCACTTTTTTAAAATAACAAATAAAAAATTCTACAAGCCAAACTTTTTCACTGTTTTTTATTAAACATGGTGTCAAATAAAAGGTAATTATATCATCTATCATAGAAAAAATCATTAACAAGATATTACCTTCTTAACATGCACAAATAAATTATTTTAGTTTAGAAAAAATAGTTTCGTCACTTTTTACTTTATTTTATAAAAAATGTATATGGCTCGGTATGTTTTTTGTTATTTCGTATAATTGCCTAGTAAATACGGTATTTATTAAAGAAACTGCTCAAGATCTTTAACAGTTACTGAGGTATATATTTTTTTATGTGGGAAGCGATTTATCGGGCGCACCAATATCAATGATTAGTATGTACCAAATGTTTTGTTTTGTTATTTTGTGCAGCTTTTCGACGAAATTTCGCCGTATGACTTATGAATATTAATTTTAGCACTAAGCCACTGACTTACTGACTGACTTACAGTACCTAAATCTAACCTACAAAACTAACGAAAACAAGTTTGCTGGGTTACTCCGCTTTTACTTCCACTTTTTTAGTACTAGCGGAAGAACTAGTATATTAGTGGAGTACTCTTAAATATCGTTAGAAAATAGCAAAAAGGTAGCTAGCTCGTGCCTAGGTTTAATCCGCGTTTCTCGTAAAAACCCGTTGTTCTTAGCCACTAGCCCTATCGGTCCTTGAGATCCATGACGAAATCATCAAACGTTTACAGCTTGATGTTATCTCTAACAGTAAATAGTTTTGATGGCTAGAGCAGTCTCAATATTTTCTTTATTTCAAAAATTCGAAACTGATACCTTTTCTCATCAAATTTAAATTCGAATTTAAAAACAATTTCTGCTAGTAAACGGCTCTATTTGAGTCATAGAGAAATAAACCACGATGTCGATAGAAACAAAAGTGCACGTAAAATTATTCTCAAATTTAAAAATTTAACTTTTGAACTAGAACGTGTCAAGACTAAGTTTCAGATATTAAATAATGTATATATTGGCGCATCGAGAAACATTTATCACTTTTTATAATTATAAGACTTTCAAATTTCAATGAAACTAAATTAAACCTTGTGAGGTTATGTGTTGCACTTTGTTTACAATTATCTATTCAAAGACAATATTTAATTACTTTACTTTTAACTTTGTTGATTTTCTTGTCTATGATATAAGTAATGACGAGTAACGGTGGCACTTAACGATTCGTTCTTTTAATAAGAATGCTTTTGAAATGTTCTTAGCAATTTATTTAAGCCAATTTAATGATTTACGAAATTGTTTGATTGTTAGTGTGTGATGCAAGTTATAACGTTAATCTGTTATTAAAGTTGGATGTTTTGAAACATCGTCACCAGCGCCCGTAGCGGCAGAATTTGATACTTGCATCACACATCGGCCGACGAGCGCCATTTTTGATTTACTTTTGCTCGAGCCGTCAGAGCGAATAAACCTTTGGATTTGTACTGACAGAACACAATAAAAATTGGTGAGAATATTCTGGTTCACTTCCCTGCATGGATGATAGTGAAGTAAACGTTTTATGAAATCTTTCTGATGGCGTTTATCCGTCATATATGTTCACCAGGCACAGTTTCCTATTTGCTTGGCTTACGCTATTACCATTCACTGGACGGCGGACTAGTCTGGACAGCGCTTTTCTCGACATAGGCACTTCGATGTTCAGCAGAGGACATGCCTACGTTGCGCTCTCCAGGGTTAAAACACTAGATGGAGTAGAGCTTATTTATTTAACCATAGCCAAATTAAGGCACAAAATAGTTATTGAGTAGAAAATAACCGCCTAAGATTGTTATATCGCCTGGACATGGCAAATTTAAGCCTTAACAGGAAGCGTTTTTAAAAGGTAACAGAAAATCAAAAGGCAATAAGCACTATTATCTCTCACATTCAAGTGCCAGTTTCTTTACCAGTTTTTATCATAATATGTTGATTAACTTTTTAAAATGACTGATGTAATGAAAACTGGCTCCGTCAAATCTTACCTTCTTTAAGAACATTCGTTTTCAAATAACAGCAATTGTTATAGGTCTCCAATAAAGTATTATAGTTAAATATTTGTTCATAATGTTATTTTGTTCATATAAATACATTTTCGGATTTGGCACAGAACTTGGCACTCATTAGATCTCCAATCTTTTTGCGGCGAAGCCCACAGCCAAGCAAAATTTTTGTATTGAACTGGGCTCTCCTTTTTTATATTTATGTTTTTGGTAGGATAGTAATTTCGATATTGAACTGAGCTTCAATACTATCGATAGAATTGCAGTGTTTGATACAATTGTATCAAACTGCTACTAACAAACGAATGTAGTGGCAACGGTTTTTTTTTGTATTCGTGTGCAGCAGGCTTCTTGAGATAATTACAGTAAACATATTCAGGTATGTAAAAAAACAAATTTAATTCCAAATTTTTACAGAACTCTCAGGGGCAAAATTCGTTATGCTCTTCAGGCCACACGTTCTTCTCGATCCAACATAAGAAGCTAGTGACGTTCGTATACACTCCAGGCAGAAGAGCGTACCCACACTTGATACCGAAGCTGGTGACCCCAATGATGCTGTGATAGAAGTCTGAGCTGTTCAATGAAGCTGGAACTAGCTCCCTGACGTGTATTGGTCCACCGGAGTCACCCTGTAAATGAGTTGTTTGTCTTAATCAACAGTATATGTCTTGGAATGAGAGACAAAGAATACCTAATATCCACAAAGTTTACCTGACAGGCATCGATGCCACCTTCGAGCTTCCCCGCACAGAACTGGTGATCCAACAGTCCCCGAGGCCAGTGTCTGTTTCGGCGGCCGTGAATATACTTTCTGCACGTGGCTTTATCCACAAAGTCTAATTCAGCATACCTGAGATGATTCGACTCTGAGCCTGGGGATAGAAAATATAATTCATTTCAGCTTAAAATATAAAGCAATTCAATCTAGGCGTGAAGGGAACAAACAATGTATACAATGGTATACATTGTTTGATACGTTGTTTAAATACAGTTTCCAGCACATCAGGTTACCTACTTTTGTTGCAAACTAGCCCTTATTTCACGTGCTGTTGTCCGTACATTGTAATGTTTACCAGCTATTAAGTCTATTTTTGGAATGAGAGCTACAAAATTATATACATTGATTCAGCTTGTCGCTAATTTTAAAAATCATCAACAAGAGCATTTAAATTATTCAAAGAAACACAGTTCCGTCCCAGCTATACAGGGTTTAACAAAATTAACTGCATTCCTTCTCGGTGATAATTCTGTTGCTAAAATAAAACAACTTTTTGTACGATACCAACATCGAAATCCCAAGTAAATTTTTGAGTTCTTCATACAAACTAAAATCAGCTGATCGGCACTCTAGTATAGGAAAGTGAAATATTTTTTTGGGATTACGATGTTGGACCCATACAAAAAGTTGTTGTGTTTGAGGGTCAGAAGAAGCCCCAGGAAGGAATGCAGTTAGTTTTGTTAGACCCTATAGACAGGACGTTCTTTGTATTTATACCATGGAACATTATGATGTTGTATATGCATAATAACTTGCAATAAATCTAAATCAGAATCAGCTCTTCCAAAGTTTCAGCTATTTTTTTTATCTTTTTATTTTTTTTAAAGGCACAGTAACAATTAAACAACTAAAATAATACAATTAGAAATGATCATACAGTAAGAAAATGGCCAGTCGAGTGACCTGAAAAACCATGCACGACATAACAATATTATTATTAAACTATAACTAGGTGAAAGACGATAACAAGTTAGTTCATGTGTTGTTTAATACATTTTTTAAAAGTCCAGTAGCTCTGGTTAAACAGATCGAGGCTGGACGTCAAGTTGTTAAAATCCCGAAAAATTCTTTAAACAGGGTTATTCAAAGAAACATTGTTATTCGCGAGCAGAACATCTCAAAGCTTAGGGTTTCGAGTTCTTGACTTATTGGCCCTAAAACAAAGTAAACTTAGGAGTTCACTACTCATTTGCCCGTTAGCTATTTTATAAAGTGATGTTAAATCGCTAATCATTCTCCTCTTTTGTAACGTTGATAGACCGAATCTTGCCAATCTATCTTCGTAGGTAGGAAGTGATCTTCGTAAACCCTGTTTCCTTGACAAAAATCTAAGGAACCGCTTCTGCACGGATTCCACTTTGTCAATGTGGATCGAATAGATCGGTGACCAAACTGATGAGCAGTACTTCAATATTGGTGTGACTAAAGTTGGGACTCATATTTCTTGAAAGCTTTTGAAGTTCTCCTAACAAATCCTAATATTTTATTGGCTCTACTTGTAATAGTATCTATGTGGTCCTGAAAAGAGAGTGTTGAATCGAATATGACTCCTAGATCCCTGACAGTGAAGACGCGTTTAAATCTGCTGCCCTGAATGCTGTAGTGAAAGTCTATGACGTTTTTATTTTTGGTGAATTTAATATATTGACATTTTTTAACATTCAGTGTCATTGCATTAGTCATACACCATTCGTATATCAAGTCAACGTTGCTTTGTAACTCCAAACAATCACCCACATCTTTGACTCTGGCAAATATTTTTGTGTCATCTGTGGACGCCAACGTCTCGCATGTTAATGATTGAAGGAGGTCGTTAATAAAAACAAGGAACAAGAGAGGTCCAAGATTTGACCCTTGTGGTACTCCGGAAGTAGGCACGACAGGACATGAATTATAACCACACAATAAGACTAGCTGAGATCGGTTCATTAAGTACGATCTAAACCACCGATGTAGGTCACCGTGAATACCTAGATGTTGAAGTTTCTTTAAAAGAATGTGAAGGTTCACGCGATCGAATACCTTGGCAAAATCGGTATAAATAGCATCAACTTGAGTTTTGTCATTGAACGCTTAACACAGATAATTACTATATATAAGTAAATTAGAATTACTTGATTGGCCAGACACAAATCCATGATGTTTTGGGCTAAGTATATGGCTTAAGTGCCTGTATAGGTGCGTGTACATTAAGCTTTCAAAAATTTTTGCAAAACAATCTAAAACACTAATTGGCCTGTAATTTGTCACATCGCTTTTATCTCCTGTTTTGTGTATGTGTGTAACTTTAACGATCTTCCACATGTCTAGGAATATACCTTCTCGTAGAGATTTATTGAAAACAATAGTGAGAGGTTTGGCTAAAACTGAAGCACAAAGAAGAATAAAAACCGGAGGTATGCTGTCGGGCCCTGTGCCTTTTGTGATATTAAGATTTTTAAGTTGGGTAAGCACTTCGCTCTCATTAAAAAATGGTTGTTAGTGTGTAGTTTGAC
This sequence comes from Pyrausta purpuralis, assembly GCA_963924145.1. Taxonomy (NCBI): domain Eukaryota; kingdom Metazoa; phylum Arthropoda; class Insecta; order Lepidoptera; family Crambidae; genus Pyrausta; species Pyrausta purpuralis. The sequence continues at coordinate 3,731,849 of OZ001653.1, read as the reverse complement.
GGAGAAAACACAGGTGTGTAATCGGCCGTATCTGATTTGCTATAAACGGAGGCAAAATATTCATCAAACAGATTCACTGCACTGGAACCTGAATCTGAGACTTTACTATTAAAACGTACTGTCTTAATAGTAAAGTCTATGTTTTGCTGTACGCATTTTTCTTTAAACGGTGTTTTACGTGCTAACGGTAAGAATAACTATGGTACAAACTTCGATAGCTGATCAATCGATAAAAGCTTCTACTAACCTTCTGCTTCAGTAGTCTTTCCCCATCCGGTGACATTAGCTGACCATTTGTTCCCTATGAAGCCGTGCCGAATACAAGCAGGCTTGATAAACAATTTAAAGGTGACTTCCGTCTGCAACTTGATCAGACCGATGTCGTTATATTTCATGAGTGGGTGCGCGGCGTACTCGTCCAGTACCAGAAACGCCTCTATGAAAATGTCTTCAACTTGCAAGTTCTTCATTTTCTGTAAATTTACGAGCTAAGCCTGTATTTGAATTTATAACACCGTTAATACACTAAAACATTTGCTTGTGGCAGCAATGCGGCTGAAAAATACCGAATAATATGCAACTTTCACTTTTAGCTATGTGAGTATACATATGCAAATTTCGCATGCCGCATGCGAATGCGTTGATACTTACTAACGTCGTAAAATGTATTTCACATCTAGCCCCAGATGCTTACATAATTCAATCCTAATATGAGGTGATATCGTAAAACCCACTGGGACAGAAAAAAAAAATCTACTCGTATTGTGATGATATTTTGTTAGTAGAGTCAGCGATGGTAAAGTGGCCACAATTGAATGCAAGTACCAAAACCAGCCATACTCAAACTGCGGGCCGCGTTGGAGCAATGCAATGCAAAATCATCATATGCAAATCTTTTCAAGACACTTGATATGATTGGCAAATGTTCGTGTTGCGGCCCGGACTATCACTTCAAAGGCTAAGAACTCACTACTTTCTTACATTAGTATGTATGTATTTACAAACAAAAAAAAAAGATTTAAGTATTATATCCGTTGTCTGTCACCCATAACACAAGCTTTGAGTAGCTTACTTTGGGACTAGATGGCGATGTGTGAGAATGTCCAAAGGATATTTATTTATTTATTTCTAGTTTTGTTTTAACTTTTTACATACAAATCTGCATTCTACAGAGGCTGCGGGCCCGCAACCGCGGCGGGTGCTGATATAAACCACGCCATGAGTTCTTAGCCTAAAACGTCTTTACGGCCCTTTTTAAAGAAAAGGTTAAGTACCTATTACTGACCTAAACCTAGCCTAGCGATAGGAGCGTATAATATTACATGTGGTTGTTTGTATTACGGTGGCCTTACATTAGCGTTATCCTCCAAATACACGCTTCCAAATCGAACAACTTTGGGCTCCGAATACATCAGGTTGAATTTGTTCACAGCAGTTGCAGTGGCGTTACTGCAATGAACAGCAGTCAGGCTGAATCTAGGACTGATGAGAGAACTTCCACACATCCATTTCCTTTCGCCGTCCTTCTTTATCCAGCCAACAGCACCCTGGAAGTTATGATGAATGATTTATAGGTATTTTCCTTTTTGACAATAAACTAAATCACCGCCGTGAAAGTCTCTGCTGCCTATCTTTCGAACAAAAGTCGCTTGTACAGATGACACAAAAACGTGAGGTGCTAGATATAATTACTTTGGCATAGTCGGTGGTGTAATCGATAGTACACAAAAACAACGCCACACACCTCCAACACATTCAAATTAACCCACTAAATCTGCTCAAAAGACTGTTCGCATGTTGATTGATTTCTTGAAAAAAAAGTTGAAAAAATTTGGCAGATTAGAGAGGGTCTGGTGTTTGTGCTGACTATAATTAGAACATTCCCTACCATGTGTGGAAAGTCCCCTTGTATTGCTTTGATTCCACCAAAAATTTCTGAAGGTAGCAAGTTCTTGGCTTCCATATTCTCTTTACCTGTAAGAGACAAAAATGATCAGTAGTATTTTAAAATCTAAAGTAAACAAATAAATGAGACAAAACACTTACATATTTTTCTGTTTTTCTCAACATCTGATACGTTTAACTTGTACTCCCACAAATATTCCTCGCATTCTAAAAAAAACGTATTCCTTTAATGGTATTGGTGTATTGTATTGTGTATATTTTAATGGTAGCACAAAATATGGTAATAGGCTAGTCAAGGCAGAATTTCAAGGAACAAGATTTTTGACTTCGTTACTTCGTTAGGAGGTCAACATATACATTTTGACGACGCGTTTGGTGTATTGGTTAGAGCTCCCAACTATAACGCCAGCCGTCGTGGGTTCGAATCCCGCAAGGGGCAAGCACGAATATTTGTACCTGAGTCATGGATGTTTGATAAGTATTTAAGTATTTATTGGAGACGCCCCCATCATAATCGTTGTCTGGTACCTATTCGATAAAAAATGAAGAAAATACCTTACTTTGAAACTACGACAGTGGTGTGCTGTCTTGAGCTTATTCAATATTTTATTATTATCATATCAAAAGGCCCAGCCCTTTTTGCTTTTTAGGTTTTTCCCTTAATTAACGGAAACGGTGCATTTTAGCAACATGAGACATTTTACAAAATTAAAGATGATATAATTTGCTAAAAGTACAACTTATTCAATTGAAATGAAGGACTTAACGGATTTATTTCGCGCACATTTTATTAAAACTATATGCCTGACGTTTCAAATGCTTCCAGCATCCGTGGTCACAAGCAGGACAGTCTTCACGGGCCACGGGTTCAGCTTTTTATTCACTAGAAGTAGAAGCAAATTCACTTCTTGGGGAAACATACCACGTAGTCCAACCCTTCTGTATCGCTTCGTGCGATGACAGCACTAGTCAAAGTGCAAAGTCAAAGATTTCAGAGGATGACTAGAATTGGAGCTAGTAGAAGGTTCACACACAACATTATCAAAGTGCGAGTGCGAGTTGGACTCGCGCACGAAGAGTTCTGTATTAACTTCGTGTAATCACATTTATTGCCCAAATAATGTCGTGATAACCATGATTAAGATTGACATAAGGTTACGATTCCCTTAAAACAACAAATTATGCAAAATTATGAGACGGAAACAGTTAAATCTCTTGACAACTTGTTCACCACCAAAAGGACACCATTTCTCCAGTCTCCAACATTCCATGTTGCGTCTGTTGTAGTTGGCGCCCACCTTGAGCTTCTGGGCATGGAGCTGACTGCTAGTCTCAACTTTGGAGCCAGCATTGAACGCAAAGCTCAGACTGTAGTGAAAAAACTGGGCATCCTCAACAGAGTTAAGCAATACTTCACGCCTGGACAGCTTTCGACACTCTACAAAGCACAAGTCCGTTCCTGCATGGAGTATTGCTGCCATCTCTGGGATGGATCAGCTAAGTACCAACTTGCTGCACTTGAATCGGTGGAAAGCAGAGCTAGAAGGCTCATTGGTGCGCCAAACTCCATAGCCTGGCTCATCGACGCGAAGTTGCCTGTCTATCGGTCTTTTAAAGGCTCTATTTTGGGGAGTGTGCACAAGAACTCCATGAGCTCTCTCTTGCATCCCCTTTTACCACCGCACGTCTAGACGCACCGCTGGCTACCACCCATAGTATTCCCGTGTAGATATTCCATTGTTGCGAACTAAGCGCTTCGCAACATCCTTTATAATGCGCACAGCCAAAGAGTGGAGCTTTTTGCCTGCATCAGTGTTCCCAAGGGAATATAACCCGAAAACTTTCAAAAACAGAGTGAATAGGCTTCTTCTGGGTGAGCTCGGTCCATCGTCGACTCTGTCTAAGCCCAATTAGGTGTAGGCTAGAGTCAAGAGCAAACCCATTTCGAATAAATAAATAAAAACCGGCCAAGCGCGAGTCGGACTCGCGTACTGAGGGTTCCGTGCCAACTTTCACTGATTTAAGGAATTTACTTAGCTAAAATACTACAATATTTTGTTGACAGCAAATATAACTTTGTTTTTCAAAGTGTTTGTATGAAGAACAAGTTATGTTGGCGGTTGTTGAAAATGAGCTATATCTCAGACACTACTAGTTCGATCTCGTTCAAACCAATTTTCCTTGAAAGTATTTGTTAAGATCTACATTACGTATTTTTTTCAAAATTTACACTCGCTTAGTTTAGAAGTTAGATGGAGGAGACACTTTGGACGCGTGTATCTCTCAAACGTTAGACTTTAAAAGAAAATGGTTTTAGAAACCTGAATATCATTTAAAAAGACCTATCTAAAGATACCTCACGCGCATAGGTTTAAATAAAAAAAAAAGTTTCATGCATGGGAGCCCCCCTTTAAGTATCATTATTTTTATTTTTTCGTATAAGAATCTTAAAGCGGTTGACAGGATACACCTTTCTACTAAATTTCAACAGTGTGATGCTTATAGGTACAGAATAAAGTGGCTGTGACATACGGACGAACAGACAGACAGACAGACAGACTTGACGAAACTATAAGGGTTCTGTTTTTTTGTCATTCGGCTACGGAACCCTAAAAACAATGCTGACTCACAATTTTGATTTTTTTACAACTCAAAAAGACAATGAAAACCAATTTCTTAAGTGAAAATTTACATGAAAATTATTTTTTGCTTTAAGATTATGGACTACAATTCTGCCATTTATTTTCTTAGCATAACCGTAATCATTTTTACTTCTAAATTCATCATACGAGTAAGTGCTAGTGCTTTGATTTTTTTCATGTATTACCTACTACCGTTTAGCTGGGATTGGGTGGGGACACTGGACTCTATCAAAAATTAGGCTTTTAAAACTGAATATTATGGAAACAAGCCACTTTATTAAAAAATTAAATAAGCAAACTCATAACCATTTTTAAAGACCTATTCAACGACACCCAACACAGTGGGTTTGGCAAGAGAAAAAAAACCATCCAATCATCCAGAAGTACCTCAAAAAAATATTTTCTTCAATTTTATTTTACCACTTTGGTGCGAAGATAAGTATACAATTATTTTTACCACCGCAGGTCTCTGCGTTGAACGGCAGATGGCCAGACGGACATGGCGGAACTATAAGGGTTCCTTGTTGGACAACCGAACCCTAAAAATGAAATAGAAAGCGTTTCGTCAACATAACGCGCATAAAGTGCACAGCGTTTCGCTAATATCATTGCCAATAAAATAACCAGTGGCACCTGATGGCACCTGCAATTAATTAAAACTAAAGGAGTAGCTATTAAGCTACATGATGGTACTATTTTCTGACTGTAACTGACTGTTTTCGGCAAATGAAGCTAAGCTTGCAGGTCTAAGAATATGAAAGGATATATTTTGTTTTTGCTACTTTCGTAAAATAAATAGACAAATAAATGCGTCACAGTATTTATCCTTTCGGTTTCACCGTGACAAAACATCGTATCTTAGAGAAAAAGAGAAAAAATTACATGTCAGCTTGAGCAAAGAATAGAAAATCACTTTTGTACCTACCGTTACCATGACTTAACGGTGGTTTTATACAAATACAAATGCGTTTATTTGCGTAATTTTGGATGTACGATACAACAAAGATCTTCGATAAAACATTCGAGTTCACCAAAATTTAATGCTTTAGAATGTTTTTAACACTCACAGTGTCATATTTTATATTCATGAAGATGAAATAAGAAACCAAAAATTTGCGCACGGGCGGGACTTGAACCAGCAACCTTTTGGCAAACCGGGCCAAACGCTCTTACCAATTGAGCTACCGTGCTGTTAGTCCGACCCTGCGAAATTTGTGGTTTCTTATGAAAACGTCAATTGCGTGACGCTTAGCGCCATCTAGCCGTCTGTTTATAAAACAGATGGCCCAAGCAGTTATTCTTTACAGAATAAATTCTACTTGGAAATTGATGTCGCTTCGCTATCTAATGCTTTAGAATGTTTTTAAAACTCACAGTGTCAAATTTTATATTCTTATAGATGAAATAAGAAACCAAAAATTTGCGCACGGGCGGGACTTGAACCAGCAACCTTTTGGCAAACCGGGCCAAACGCTCTTACCAATTGAGCTACCGTGCTGTTAGTCCGACCCTGCGAAATTTGTGGTTTCTTATGAAAACGTCAATTGCGTGACGCTTAGCGCCATCTAGTCGTCTGTTTATGAAACAGATGGCCCAAGCCCGGTTTGCCAAAAGGTTGCTGGTTCAAGTCCCGCCCGTGCGCAAAGTTTTGGTTTCTTATTTCATCTTTATGAATATAAAATATGACACTGTGAGTGATAAAAACATTCTAAAGCATTAGATAGCGAAGCGACATCAATTTCCAAGTAGAATTTATTCTGTAAAGAATAACTGCTTGGGCCATCTGTTTCATAAACAGACGGCTAAATGGCGCTAAGCGTCACGCAATTGACGTTTTCATAAGAAACCACAAATTTCGCAGGGTCGGACTAACAGCACGGTAGCTCAATTGGTAAGAGCGTTTGGCCCGGTTTGCCAAAAGGTTGCTGGTTCAAGTCCCGCCCGTGCGCAAAATATTTTGTTTCTTATTTCATCTTTATGAATATAAAATATGACACTGTGAGTGTTAAAAACATTCTAAAGCATTAGATAGCGAAGCGACATCAATTTCCAAGTAGAATTTATTCTGTAAAGAATAACTGCTTGGGCCATCTGTTTCATAAACAGACGGCTAGATGGCGCTAAGCGTCACGCAATTGACGTTTTCATAAGAAACCACAAATTTCGCAGGGTCGGACTAACAGCACGGTAGCTCAATTGGTAAGAGCGTTTGGCCCGGTTTGCCAAAAGGTTGCTGGTTCAAGTCCCGCCCGTGCGCAAATTTTTGGTTTCTTATTTCATATTTTTGAATCACCAAAATTTGTTACATTAGTTAGCGTGCTAATATAAAGTTGATAAAACGAGATAAAAGTAATCGATATTGGATTAATTATATTTCTAACGAGTAAAATATTCATTAAGATTTTAAAAAATATTATCAATCAACAACAAATGTAACTTTTTCTTATATAAGGACCCCGTTTTACCTCTTACATCCTCTGGTAATGCGTTAAATACTTTCATAGCCATAATAAATGCATTATTTTCAGCCAATGTCAGTCTATACGTTGAAACTTGAAGGAGTCATGAAGGACGTTTACGTAGGCATTTTCCCGATACTGGCAATTTTGCAGCGAAAAACTGACCGTATTGTTTAACAAATAAACACATTTGTTAAATGTAAAGGCTAGTTAAAATCAGCAATCGAAACCGTTTAAACAATGGCCTGCAGGAATCTGTATATTCAGCACCACAGATGGCCCTTGCACATTTTTTTTTCAATTTTAAATACTACGTCTATATCAGTAGAGTTGCCCCATATCATAAGCCCATATTGTAAGACTGAGGCAACGTAGGCATGATATGCTTCCAAAGCAACCTCCGTAGAGACAGTTTTCTTAATCTCTTTAGTGCAAACATGAAGCGGCTTAATTTATTACATACACGATTTACTTGAAATTTCCAACTTAAATGTTCGTCAATTATTATCCCTAGAAATTCAGTTGTTGGCACGTTATAAATAATATGTCCTTGAAAGTCTATTTTAAGATTATTTTTATTAGATTGATATGTCCGAAACAGCATTATTTTTGTTTTGTCAATGTTTACTCTGAAATTGTTATAATTTAACCATTTTGTTACCTTCATATTATTCATATTTATTTCAGATTCTAGATGGTCTTCGTCTTTTCCTTTTATAATAAATGTTGTGTCGTCAGCAAAAAGCATAGATTTATGGTCAATTATTCTAGGTAGATCATTAATACATAAATTGAAAAGTATTGGACTCAAAATACTTCCTTGCGGGACTCCGAATCTGTTCACCCTGGAGTCTGATCTTTATTTACTCGCTAGCAACGACGTAACTTTTTGCATGTTAAATCTTAGTTCTGCCAGTGACAGCTAGAGGCGCTGTGCAATTTTCCATAGACTTTTTTGCGTCGTCGCTAGGGAGTAAAACTGTCGTAAACTAATGGTAATGGCACAGACTTTTAAGGTTTTTCTCAGTCAGTATCATACTACAAAGAAATGATCATTTTGACTTAGCTATAGAAAAAAAGTACAGGTTGGAATACAATTATTCATGTCGATTATACCTACTGTGAGAACTATTCTTGTTCAAAAATATCATTAGTAATTGCATAGGTGGTATGCTGAGTATTTGTCATTTTTCCGCCAAATCCTCCGTGTGAGGTGTCCAAATAAGGGTGTCAGAATTAAGTGTATGTTTGTTCTTATGACAGATATTTTCGTCATTGTAAAATTTTGAACTTGTTTACGAATATACATATTCGCAGCCAGCATCCTCGCCTCTTTGCCTCATGGACACGGTTTTATTTTTGATTAGGTTTTATGCTACTAGTTTTTGCATGTATTTTCTTTTACCTTTTAATTCTAATAAATATACTCATTTTTATAGTCTGTTTAAAAAGTTGACTTAGTAAAACTAGGAGTGTCAGTTCGAGTTACCTCCACGTGACGACTGGGATGTTACTAAATCCACTCTGACTCGTCAGAGGGGAAGCAGTATCGCCTGTCGCGGTTCACCCTGGGCAACGCCAGGTAGTGCGGCATTGAAATTTCACTTTGGGATCTCGATGACGTGGTATCTGGTGGCTAAAGACTCGATACCGTCCCCAATCTAAGGTGTTATCCGTACCGTGCCGAGAGATGCGTGGCTGAGGGGGAGTTCAGTCGTTAACGGTGGGCCCTCGATACCAGGCGACCTCGAGGTGTATAATCATTTATTTCTTACCATAAAGAAAATACAATATTAAGAAAATCAAATTTTTGGTACATCATATAGATTATGGTGGGCTGATACCTGAACTAGGATGATTCCTGTATCTAGCCTTACTCTGGCATGCGGGACTCTGTCGGAGTGGACCTACTTTCCCTAGCTACTCGTGGGACCAACATGAATAAAGACTTAAAAAACAAAGACGATGGTAACCTGGAAGACCTATGCCAGGAACTTATGGCTGTGATAGAAGGCGCAGAGCAACCTGCCCAAATATCGGAGCAACTCTCCATGGAGACAGATGACTCCATCAGCACGGCAGAAAGGGCTGCTTACGGCTCACCCTTGCCGACTGATGAATCCACCGCCTCCAAACGTAGTGACAGGAAACTATCAAGTGCTGCCAAAAAACGCTTCGTGGCTCTGAGACAGCTGGGAGTGGAGCCGAGTATAGCTTCAACACTAGCGTTAAAAAGATTCGCTGAACTGAAGCAGATAGGGTATAAGATTAAATCCTCACAATCTGAATCTGCGCGCAAACCGGTCAAACGGGTTCGCTCAGAATAAGAATCACTAAAGGGATATATCACCAAATCACCAAAGGTGAGTGAGGACTTAGACACCCCAACCAACGTAGCCTACAGTGAGGCCGTACGCTCAATCCGGGTTGGCATAAAAGACTCCAAGTCTCAATGACTGACACACAACTGGAGTCGCTGCGCAATACCATCCTGCAAAGCATCGCTTAATCCGGAAGGGGTGAGGGGCCTAAATTTAAGGGCTGCTTCTTCAAGCCAGACTGGCTTCTCATTACATGTGAGAATGAGCGGTCTAAAGCATGGCTTGAGAGAAAAATACCCCCCCTCAGACCATGGCCGGAGGCGAGACTCGTTCTCATGAACGAGTCGGACATCCGGAAACCTAATGTGGGGGTGGTATTTATTCCAAGCTCTGAGACCGATTGCGCAAAGCGGGCCTTAGAACTTTTCGGTGCTCAGAATGAGGGTCTGAACACCGAACATTGGAAGGTCCTCAATACGAAGTTCGAAAAGGGAGGTCATACTTTGACCGTATCCTTGGACGACCACTTGTTTGAGGCCCTCAAGATTGCGGACCTAAAGGCCAACATTGGCTTCAAAAAGGTCCAGTTCAGGATCAGGGGCCTATCACCTTGGCCATTGATCTACCTCCCGCTGAACCCTCGACCTCCACCGCAACCAACACCACCCCAACCCCCATACCTACAACCACTCCCGCTGAGGGCACCGTGCAGGTCCGTGCAGGACCACAATGGAACATCCCTTCTCCAACTCCCTTCACCTCCACTTTGACAGGGACCAATAGGGGAAGAGGTACGCGGTTTCCCCTCCATAGGGGGGGCACTAGGGGCGCACATCTGTCCAGAGGAAGGAAACACAGCATGGGAACAAACCGAGGACGGCGGGGCACACAAGGCCCACAAGGCCCACAGCCAGTAATCACCCCCAACCTCAACGCCCAAAGGGGCTGGTGGTGCTCCAGGCCAATCTAAACCACGCTTTTGCAGCCTCTGCGGTTGTAGAGAAGATCTTCAGCGAAGGTGGCCTGGACATCGCTCTCATTCAAGAACCATGGATAAACGCCGATTCCGTGGTAGCCGGTCTGAACAATGCGGGTAAGATCCTCGTATACGAAAAAGGTCTTAAACCTAGGGCCTGCATCGTATTTAACAAAAATATTAACTTCTTACCTGTTCCAGAACTTTGCAGCGAAGATACAGTCACCGCATACGTAGAAGTAAAGGGCCGAATAGGTCCAAAGTACTTTTCTACTCGGCATATCTTCCTGGTGATAAGTAGGATCTCACTGAAGAACTGATCAAAGTCCTGGATTATTCTAGAAGACAAAAGTCGGAGCTGATAGTGGGATGCGATGCTAACGCCCACCATACCATCTGGGGGAGCTCGGATATGAACAAAAGAGGCGAGCTACTATCCGATATTCTACTAACTAACTGTCTACATGTGCTGAACAATGGCCACACGCCAACATTCGTAACAAAAAATAGACAAGAAGTATTAGACCTAACATTCGCAACAAAAACTGTGTCATAATGTGTAACAAAATGACACGTCAGCAGCTAGAATTCAATGTCCGATCATAGACATAACTTTTTGATGATTCCGGGTTAGCAGAAGCTCAACACATAAGAGTAAGAAATCCAAAAGACACCTCCTGGGATATGTATAGAACCATACTCAGCGAGAATCTAAAGGACATACCCAAAACTATCAAAACACCTGACTCTCTTAATACCGCGGTCAAAATGCTCAACAATGGCATAATAGATGCCTACGAACAGAGCTGTCCCGAAAAAGAAATAAAGCCGAACAAATCACCCGTGTGGTGGAACAAAAAACTGGAAAAGCTCAGAACAACCACACGCCATATATTCAACCGGGCCAAACCGTGCAATTGGGACCAGTACGGCAAGGCCTTTACAGAATATAACAAACAAATCAGAAAAGCTAAAAGAGCTTCTTGGCGACGCTTTTGTGAACAAATTGCCCAAACCCACAAAGGAGCAAGAATTAACAAAATACTCGCTAAGACCCCAAATAAATATCTTGGACTACTTAAAAAGCCAGATAACACATTTACGAACACTGAGATGGATCTCCACTCTCACTCTAGATCTCCTTAGGTCTTCACACTTTCCGGGTTCGTACCAAATCGACACACAAAGCTACGCCCAAAGGAATGATGAATTCCATAGGGCAAAATGCTCAGACTGGAATAAGGCCGCAAATATCTTTAGGCCTAACCAGATTAGATGGGCTTTGGAAAAAATCCAACCATTTAAATTAGCGGGAAAAGATGGCATTTTTCCTACTCTGCTGCAAAAAGGAAATGACCTGCATTTTCCACATCTGGTAAAAATATTCAGAGCAAGTTACGCCTGGGGTACTATACCAGAACCATGGAATTGGATGGAACAAAGTACGTTTTATACCAAAAACAGGGAAGAGAGACTACTCACAACCCAAATCCTTCAGACCCATAAGTCTAACATCCTTCCTAATAAAGACCATGGAAAGGATTGTAGACCAGCACATTAGGGCCAAATACTTAGTGGACACGCCATTAAGTATCAACTAACATGCATACCAAAAGGGAAAATCCACTGAAATTGAATCGAAATCCCTCCTCGATCTGGTCGACAAGGTGCAAAAATCCCTAGAGGATAAGCAAACAGCCCTGTGTGCTTTTCTAGATGTTTAATGTGCATTTGATAATACCCCTATAGAAACCATTCTTAATGGAATGGAGGCAAAAGGGATAAATGATAGCACCATCAGATTGGTAAAAAACATGCTCTCAAATCGAGTAGCAAACATTACCCTCAATGCTTCAAAGCTTGAATTCCTTGCCACGAGAGGATGTCCACAAGGAGGAGTACTGTCTCCACTTCTATGGACCCTAGCAGTAGACCAACTACTTGTTAAGATGGCAAAAAAAGACTATGATACACAAGGCTATGCTGATGATCTAGTAGTGATCATCAGAGGTCCCTGCCTCAGCACAATTTCTAGTCTAATGCAAGGCGCTCTCAACACCATAAGTAAGTGGTGTAGAGAAAACGAATTATCTATCAATGCAGATAAAACAGTGATAATCCCATTCACAAGGAAGAGAAAACTGGAAAAACTGGTGAATCTAAAGTTAAACGGTAAAATTCTTCCTTACTCTAGTGAAACCAAGTATCTAGTTTTGACCAAAAACTTACTTGGAACTCGCACCTAGATAATATCATTCAAAAAGCCAAAATGGCTCTGTGGAGCTGTTGTGAATGGCGGGGTCAAAATGGGGACTAAAACCCAAAATTGCCCTATGGCTATACACAGCGGTCGTGAGACCAGTAATAACATATGCATCTGCCGTCTGGTACAGCCAGGTCATCCAAGCGACAACAATACAGAAACTGAGCAGCGTGCAATGGCTTGCCTGCATTACAGCAGCTGGAGCACTGTCCACGACACCAGGGGCAGCTTTGAACGCTCTGCTGGATCTAACACCTCTGCATTTACACGTGCAAAAAGAGGCCAAGCATAGCACTTATAGAATCTGCTCCCGCACGAAAGTCAGATGGGCTTCTCAAAATCTGATAAGATTCAAGGAATCAGTACTTGAAAACCGACTACTAAGCATGCTTAGTGACGACATGCATACGGAATGTAACTTTACTAAGCTATACTCTGTAAACATACCATCTAGAGACAAATGGCTTGAGGGCTAAATGTCATTAAAGAAAGGTAGCCACGTCTGGTACACGGACGGATCCAAAAAAGGAAATGATGTAGGTTTTGGGGTATACGGAGAGAGGCCTAAGCTCAAAGTAAGTGTAAACTTAGGGACTGAAACCTCCATCTTCCAAGCCAAGGTCTTTGCCATAAACAAATGTGCAGAGATAAACCTTGAGAAGAGACTCCGGAACCAACACATCTTCATCAACTCAGATAGCCAAGCTGCATTGCTGGCTCTAAAATCCTTCGACCAAATGTCAAAACTGGTGCAAACATGCACTGAGACATTGAATGACATTGAAACACCAACAAAGTCACACTTACATGGGTACCAGGGCATTCAAAGATTGAAGGAAACGAAGTAGCAGCTGAACTTGATAGAGAAGGAGCCGATAACCCTCAAATCGGTAGAAACCATTCTGTAGCATCACCAAACAACGCGCCACTACGCTTCTAAACACCCTCGGTAAACAAGAGGCTATTGAGTCGTGGAAGTCTTCACAAGGACAAGAACACTCAAAAGCACTAATTCGAGGTTACAACAACAAAGTAGCTAAAGAACTGTTAAAGTTCGAAAGATACAAAGCTTGTGACCAGAATACTAACTGGCCATTGCAAACTGAACAAACATTTGGCCAATATGAACATGACCGAAGACGCTTTATGTTGATTCTGTAATACAGAAGAAGAAACGGCCATGCATATTCTCTGCTCATGCGGACCGCTTATGAGCAAAAGAAGTATCCATCTCGGGCGGCACATCATGCACCCGGATGAGATAGCAGATATCACGCTCTAAAGAATGTGCCAATTTATAGACTCAACGGGACTAAGCAGTGAAATTTAAATATAATGGCGCCACAATAGATCATACTTGGTCGAGCTGGCAACAATAGAGCCCAACAACCAATAATAATAAAATAAATAATTAAAACTGACAGCAAACTTTATTAGCTTTGATTTTTAACAAGTTCTTTTGCCGGGAGGACACATAGTTACCGATGTATATGCGAAAAACCTAAAAACTTAACCTTCAAACACTTCCCCTCCTCCCAGCTTAAGGAAGGCTGGGACCTTTGAAATGTTAACCTGATAACGACAAACGACGTTATGAAGTCAAAAATTGTATTCCAAGTGATTCCCTCTAGTATTTTTATAAAGTATAGGGTGTAGAAAAAGTGCGAGCCAAATTCAAGGGGTTTGTTGTCAATCGAATTTGAAGTACAGGAAAATATATATAAAAAAAAAACTATATTGTAAACTCGACTTTTAACCACCTCCTTGAATTTGGCTCGTCCATTTTTACATCCTGTATGGAAAAAAAATGAAGATATGCTTAATATAAAAATGTGTCCACGAATCCTTTCAATTTTAGGTAGCGAGTACAAAGTACGAGTTGAGAGTCAAGTCTTTAATACAGGAGAAAACCTATATTTTATTTTTCTGTATATTCCCTGTATTATAAACTCGATTGACAACCGCCTCCTTGAATTTGACTGTCATTTCTTACATCCTGTATATACGAAGTGCGGTCCAAACGTGTCCGGCCTAACAAAGAAAACAAGTGGAATTATATTTACAAACCTTTTTTTTTCTGTATTGTCCCCCTATATTTCAATGCACTTTTCAGACCTCGTGAGAAGCATTTCTATTCCCTTAAAAAATACTCTGAAGTTTTGTGCTTAAAATGGGCGAAAACCACTTGAGCCACTTTATATCCGAAGAAAACCGTCTGCCCCTTAAGTCTGCCTTAAATCTTAAGAACAAATAATAGCCACTTAGGGCCAGGTCACGGCTGTAAGGTGGGTGGAGAATTTCCTCAGCCAACTTTGCAATTGCATCAGTGTGAACGTGGAACATTATCTTGGAGAAGCCGCACAACACTACTGATTTTTCCACGTCGCTTCTGCTTGATCGCCTCTCGTAACTGCTCAATTAGGGTAGCGTAGTAACTGCCTTTTACCGCGGTATTCCTTTCTTTTATGTCAATCATCAGTATTCCGTGACAATCCCAGAATACCTTTGCCATTTTTTTTTTCGTGGATTGCGTTACCTTGGCCTTTCTAGGCGGCTTTTCACCAAGACCACGCCACTCCATCGATCCCTTTTTGGACAGGAGATCATAGTAAAAAACCATGGTTTTGTCTCCCGTGTCGATTGACTCCAAATAACTTTTTCCGTAAACGCCTATGCGCATCTAAAATTTCATTAAAACACGCTTTTCGCTCTGTTTGCTGCAAGCTTTATTCATTTGAAGATGTCCATGAAGAATCCTTAGTACTGAAGTTTTCGAAATATCCTCTATTTCTTTAGAATTAAGTCTTCGATCACTCAGAACTTCCTCATCCACTAATTTGACACAGTCCTCGGTGAGTACTTCCACAGGTCGGCTGGAGCGAAGTTCGTCGTCAATGGACTTCCGTCCTAAACGAATCTGTTTACTCCATTCTTTAATGGTGGAAAACGACGGAGACGAATCCCCGTACACGGCATCTTACCTTTTTTTATATCGGTCGGACTGATAGACCACACCTCGTAGGTAACATGTTTTTTATATTCTTAGTAATATCATACTCGTCAGACATGATGTCACGTTTTAACAGATATTCAACGCTAGTAAAAAGTTTTGAAACAGATTTTTTGCCTCTAAAAAAATATGATATCTCTAAAGCATAAAATATGTAAACGAGACATAATAGATATTCTATTGTTATCCGGTTGCCTGCGACGGCTTCAACACCAAAGCGTACAACAACTAACAACTATGTATGTAACATAAAATTATTATCCCTTTGGAATAGAACGACAAAAGCGAGATGTCACTAGCAGCAAACTGTGTGATAAAAAGAGATGGGTAGCAGAACCATTTTTGTCAGATGTCAAACAGTTGACCGCCCTGCAGAAGCTCGCTGAAAATTACGTGCATTTGATTTTTATATTTAAAAGTGAAATTGTAAATATTTTGGAGTTATAATGCGTCTGAAACATGGTGACTTGATCTGTGATTGATTGTTATGCATTACAGTGGCATAACCCCACAAATAATCATTTAACAGGTAGATTAGTCCAAATCGAAGCCTCTTAATATACGACTTATATTTACCAATGCGCTTCAAATTTAAAGTACGCAGTTTGATTATTCTATTCTACAAACGTTAATTTACGTAAAAATAAAGACAGAATAACACAGGGAATGTATATCGACGAATATTTTGTATAATGAAATAACATTGAGTTTTACACTAGAGCTGCATGTTCAATATTTTGTGTCGACTATTTGTCATGCAGTAAACTACTATATTTAACTTAGGAACATTGTTTTTAATCACCTGATCAAAAGGTTATCTCATTTAAAGCTACAAATGTTACTTACTTATGCTAGTTACTGACATCTTAAATCGGTTTCGTTTGACAGCTTTTACTTGTCCTTCCATTCCGATAGGAATATTAATTTTATGGTATGTAAACACTTACGACTATTACTTATGGTTGAAATATTACAGTTAATTGTAACATTGGAATGTTAATTAAGGTCTCCTAACTCACTTATATCGCTGACTCTTCTCCCAGTCTTGTTAATTGCCGGTAGAGGGTGATTGAACCTCTCGTAGTTGCATGGATCGTTCTGTGCTTCTTCTGAAGTACCTTCACCTTCGTCATCAACAGGTACCAAATATTCATCCTGAAAATCAAACGATAAAAAAGCATGAAATAACACTGATGGTTACCCTCACGCAAAAAAAGAATAAAGGAGAATGCCCAATCATGGTTTCATTTTGTACCATAATAAATTTAGTTTCAAAAATTAAGTTTTTTTTTACAGAAACTTGTTTATAATATCAAACAATAACTTCGTCGGCTATAAAATTGCTAATTAATTAGGAAGTCACTTTATTACTTGCTTGCTATGTCAAAACCACGTTTTTCAACTTTTGCTATGTTGCCAGTGTTTAAGGATGGAGGAAGCCGGTCATCTGTCCATCTCTTGGCGTTAATCGATTATGGCGAATATCAATTCACTATAATACATATAAAGGCACCAGAAACCGAAGAATAAATAATTATCTACAATGCTTATATATTTGAAATTGACTCTAGCCCATATTCAGGGTCTGATGATGGAGCTGGTAGGTAACCATGGAAACTCTGCAATAAAACGGCACAACATCATCGAGTTCGGGCTTATTTGAATTGTTTTGACAAGGACTCTGGTCGGTCCGAGATGATATCTAAGGTCTCAAGACGAATCGAACGAGCCTAAGCTGATAAGGGTTGCAGCATTGTTTAATTAGATACAGACTACATCATTAAACCCCAAATATGGACCCGAAACCCATAAAAATATATCAAAAGTCCATTTAACACATTTTATGCATTAATAATTATAAAATCTTGAAAAGAAAAATTAATATTCACATTCACATTCAAAAAGAAATATTCACTGTCTGCTTAAGGTATTCTATTATTAAGTTTATTTGCTTTTTTAATTAATTAATAATAATTATTGTCTCGAATGATATTCGATTACAAAAAACCTTAAACGATTAACGATTATTTTAATCGTTTAAATAATGTGGCGGTCAACACCAAGACTGAAAAAAAAGTCAAGTCATATTTTGTGTTGAAATCATCATAATAATGTGTGCTATTAAAGAAAACAATGTAGACAAAGAAGGAAACGACGTAAAGCGTGATCTGATCGCATTTATTATAGATTCGATAATACGGACGCTCGTTCGTCAAATTCTATTTGTCAAAAATAACCTAACCCAACTGATGAATTTCCTGAAGCTGCTGTTCACAAATCCGGTGAATTTGAGATTTATATATTTTTTTAAATTTATTGTACGTTTCAAACCCTACAAAAAGAGGTAGGTTTTATGGAGGTGCATCATGATATAATGTGAAACGAAAATTCATATCTTAATAAACGATCTCTTAATTTTTTATTTATTTAATTTAAATTACAAAATTCACAGCTCTTAATGCTAATAACATAAAAAACCAGATATATAAGACTTACAGACAATGCCAATTTTCTTTTTTTATTTACAAAATTTTAGTTACGGTCATCAGTTAACTTGACGTGTATTATTATACTTGAATGTCTCTCTGAAATCCTGAAATGTGTGTGTGTTTGTGTGCGCGCGTGTGTGTGTGTGTGTGTTTTAAGAATTTCTTTCACCAATTATCTTTGGTACCTCTTTTTTGGAAGCCACTTTTTGCAGTATGAAATAAATTTGTCGAGTGTAATTCTTTCAGTTTCTGTGTAGTCTCGTAACAAGTGAGTTCTGTGCGTAATTTGTCAAGCTTTATCAAGATTCATAAATACGCAAAAACATGAATAGTCGCATTGGCTCGTTAAAAATATGAGAGTTAAATAAACGCGTGTATTAATAACTTACAGAAGTGTTTCCATCTTCGTCCGAATCAAAACCAGACGTAACGGCTTCAGACTGAAAAAAAAACGATTCCACTCACATAACAACATTTAACCAGCCTCCTAACGCTTAGGAGGTGTTAAGGTTTTTTTTTAATGTAAAACCCCACACAATTAATTTATTATTATTCCTATACTAGCGAGCGAGTCAAAACTAGTAACGCTAGGTTGCCTCTTCGAAGCTTACTAGCTACGGCGTAGTTTTCAGTAGCTACGCGCGAGCTACGTGCGAGGATGCAAATTACACCATTCGTTTTGATTTTTTTCGAATGTTGTAAAGATATTTTCTTTTTTATATAAGAGTTAGGAGTCCATGGCCAAAACAAAACACTGTATATGGTTATGAGGAATGCTATTAGATAGCTAATAATTATAAATCTTACCGTGGACATGGCCGTAGCTGCGGTCACAGGTGTATCAGTCTGAAACAAACAAGAAGTCGATTTAAACGAAAATGAAAGTTCGATTTCTATGCATAAAACTAAATCGCCTGAAAATGTAAAATTAAGTAGTTTTAAAATGTTTTTAACACGCAAAGTGTCATAGTTTATCGAATTCTAAACAGCAGATTTCACGTTATTCTTATTTCATCTTCTAGAATATAAAATCAAGTAACTGTTAGCTTGTTTCCAGATGGCCAAAGACAGTGTTGTTCATTTCACGGTACTCGGTATTCCGTTTAGTTTGTGTAATAATTTGAATATTTGTAATTTTTTGTCAAATAAACTGACTAATTTAAATCGAAGACGCAAACATACAAAAATATACCACTTACATCAAACATGTCGAGATCCAAGTCCAAATATATAGGTGGAGGCTGGAAAATAAAAGTATATACAAGTAATAGATTTCTGCAATCTGCATCAACATTATACTGTAGCATTTTTTTTAATTTCAACGTCTTTATGTAGAAATATTTATACGTTTTTCCTTAACGTTTTCAATCTAAAAGTGTACAATAAATAAAAATCTTTATGCTAGTGTTCATACAATCGGATAAAAAAACATTAAATTCTTACCGTGTAACGAAAATTAACTGAAGTCGTACTTTTTATTCTTTCTGTGACCTTAAAAAAAATGGTGTTAAAATATTATTAGAAATACATTTTCCCATAACATATGACGTAAACCTGCTCTAATTTTCAGCGACTAACTACTAAAACCAAATAACATGTTACATAAAAAAATACAAAAATGATATTTGAGATATTAGTAGGTTCATGCTGATATTGTGTGTACCTTCTTATTTGAAAAAATTCAAATAAGTTCTTAACAGTGAGTTGTTATTACTACGTTCAAATAAGCTATCCCAAGCAAAAAATGTGTGGCAAACACGACGACAAGTGACATATGACATATTCCTTGAATTTTGAATTCGAATATGAAACCATTCGTATTTGTTGATGACAAGTGAGGTCAATTGATGGCGCACGAGATTGGTTCGTGATGTCAATTCCATATGCTAGAACTATTAACTTCTAGTTTCCTTTCTAGTTAAATGATATCTAAGGAACGTGGTTTAGAAGAGCAACCATTCCGAACATATCATACAAGCATCTTTGTGCTTCGGAAGGCACGTTATGCTGCTGGTCCCGGCTAATATCTGTTGATATTAGTCGTTAAGCCTAGTCAGAAGCCTTATAAGTGGCTTGGTAAGATGTTTTTTTATTATTAGATAACCAGTCATTTAACCACAGCAAGATTACTTTGCCATGCAAAAACCCATCCACCAATCCGCACTGAGCCCGCGTGGTGGAGTATGGCTCAAACTACTTCATAATTGAGATAAGGCCCAACAGTGGAATGTTACAGGCTAACTTTACTTTTACTTTTTACCTAAATTAATATGAAAAAACCAAAAAAAAAAAACAATTTTCAAGAAACCTTCTTACTCACTTTAATGAAATTACTAGGGTAATTCGTGTAGTTTCTGGCCCTCTAAGAACTTTTACTTACATAAAAATATTTATCGTCTGCACTACTTGCTCCTAATACTATTTGATAAGTAATTACTTTACAACAAAACAAACAGATTCGTGAGTAATAATTATTACCCTTGTATCTGTTTTCTCTCAATTTGAAAACCTGATTTTGTTTTATAAATAACACAGAATTAAAAAATAAATATTTTATAAAATGCATCTATTTTGGCAGTTCCTGACCACGTTTTATTAGTTCTTGGCCTTACTGACTTTCAGCCAAATTTTATGCTAAAACTATTTTTACATAAAGTGCGTTCCTTTTTCTTATGATATGTTTGTAAGAAGTGGTCAAGTTTTTTTTTACAGTTCCCGATCCTACATAAGGTTTACATTAGAGGAAAAATTTAACGTGAATGTTAACGGTGTTAACCAGACACTAATTGATTACCGATGAATTAGTTAGTGTATTAAAGAGCTGCCGAAGAAAATATTGTCAAGCACCGATGTAATACTCACTCCTATAATTTCTCTTGTAAAATAATTTGATATAACTGAATAAATGTGAATTCATTTGATTTTCTGTTTAGCCTAATAATAATTTAATTTTTATGATTTAGTTCTGTAATTCTTCTGTAATTAAAAAAAACTGTATGGTCGATTTGTCTGCATTAAAATTATTTTATTTAATTTTATAATTCCATTTTTATTTAATAACGTACCAAAGAGTTATAAATTCAATTATTCGTCCTCAACTTGAAATAAAATTATCTAACAGATCCAAAACATGATATCCAACTATGGGTTTAATTAAAAAGCTAAGTCAAGCTGTGGGATATTCTCAGTTTTTTTCTTCGACTTACTCGACTAACAAATGAGAAGATGCGTAAAATTAATCTATGTAACGAACATAACCTTGCAGAATAGTGAGCTCAAGTGGCAACCGCAAGGCCTATAGCGCAAATAATGATAGCCTTCGGGGAAGAAAAAAATCTAGATTAGAGAATTATAAGTCCAGCGAAAATGTTCTACAAGCATATAGATGACCTTGTATCGATTATTTAAATGATCACCATGGTTAGGATCGCCTTCTTTTGTAGAGCCATGCGGGAGGTTTATGTAGAGTGTTTATCCTGGGGCTAATGATGACTATCACACTTAAAGCAAGGCCAAGGCCATTGACCACAAAATATATTTTTTATAAAAAAAATAAGTTACTAGCCAAGAGGGGCCAATAATTGAAAATGTTACAATTTCCGTTGCAGTTGTTAGCTACTCCCACGATTCTGTATTTTGTATGAATTATAGGATACGATAATGTTATTAATTAACTATCTGTTAGCATGCAGTACAGTTACAAATAAAACTATCGAAAACCTAAGGCTATGCTTACGTTGTCTATAGCGATCGACGCCATTTTTTGAAAAAACAAAACCAGCAGTCTAATTTTCCATCAAATTGGCTCAAGTTTATTTGAAAGTATATGTTGTCAATAAAACATGTGCTAAGTAGTTTATTTATTTTTTGAAATTACAAATAATAGTATTTCTTTGTTGAAAACCTAAATATTTGGGGATTTGTCGCCATGAATAGCTGGAGGCCAAAAAGGGCATGAATTACCCTTTATTAATATACTGTATAGTACACACAGTAAATTCACACCATCGACAACGCCATTTGCAAAATAGAACAGGGAGGCCTATGTTCAGCAGTGGATCTGTCATCGGATACAATTTTTATCGTGATAGGTTGTACATACCGTGGGTTCAGATGTCGTTGTACTTGTACTTGTGCTCGAAGTTCCTTGCGTCTGTAAAAAGGTAACTTTTGTCAATAAATCATGGTTGAGCCACTACGTAGAAAATTGGAAGGGACAGGAAGGTCAATTCATGTTTATTGTAACATTTTTTTTATAAATACTAATATAACTTATAAGAATCCAAAGACCCCTCCTTAGAAATAATTATTAACTCTTTACCTATATTTATTTTGTTCAGTTACCATTGCAAAGAGTAAACGCCTTACAATTGGCCTTAAAATCTTGAGACGTTGAAAAGTGTCATACTTTTCAACGCACAAGATATTACTGAATTTAGCTTAATTACTTGTAGACATCAGTCGTTCAGGTAAAGTACCAACGGTGCACGTCCTTGAATTGCTACAACTAAAGTTGAAATATAATATAGTTAAAACTATAGTTGATTTTGCGTAAGATGATTTTAGTGATGTATCACCAAAACCAAATACAATTGTAAACAATAATTTTAAAAATAATAGATTTTACCTGTTATCCTGTTACCCGGGCGCGCGTGTGTATTTCATAAGTGTACAAACTATAGATCTCTATAATTTGAGTTTCGTTCCGTGCATATTGTTTGATGTTTTTATTAAGAAAAGAAAACAACAAATCATTAGGTGTGAACCAAAATAAATGTATATTTTTATTTAGGCATAAATGTCTATTTTTATTTAGGCATTACGTGTTCTGTATAAACTATTAAGATGTTTTTTTTATACCGTACAGCTGAACTCTTTTCAAAGGTTTTATTGTTAATACAATTGATTTACAACATACATGTATAGTAATATTATAATCATTACCGTTCCCATTGGTCCTATTTGCCTTGGTCGGGCAAACAATATTATGTAACAATTCATAAAGATGAAATAAGAAACCAAAAACTTGCGCACGGGCGGGACTTGAACCAGCAACCTCTTGGTTGACCGGGCCAAAGGTCAGCCAAGTGGTTGCTGGTTCTAAAGGATCTCGGAATATACTTGGACTCTAAGTTCTTTAAGTGATCGCGTAACTGTGTCTGTCAATAAGATGTTCTTAAAATTACATGTTCCGCCAATTCGGACTCGACATACAGTATCTATCCATTATTTGCCGCATATTGCGATCATATAACAAACATTTAACTCTTAGAACACACACACACACACACACACACACACACATACACACACGCACACACATACTCATACACGCACACACATACTCACACACGCACACACACGCATACACTTACTCCCTCTCTCTCTCTCTCTCTCACTCTCTCACTCACTTACTCTCTCTCTCTCTCTCTCTCTCTCTCTCTCTCTCACACACACACACACACACACACACACACACACACACACACACACACACACACACACACACACACACACAAGTCATAATTGTAATTTGATTGCATAGAAAGATTGACGACATCAGTCACACTCACTTATTTATTATTTGTTTATAAAGTGTACATCCAATGTTGGCTGTATATTTAGTATTAAGAAAAACACGTAAAACATGTACAACTGTAATTTTTAGAGCTGTGGATTTTGTTGTAATAATAAAATAAAATAAATAAAATTTCAATTATTTAGGAACAACAACACTATTTTAAAATTATGAAAATGTGGCCACCCACCAAATGTTATTTTGATCCATCTAATAAAAATCAGAGTATAATTAACCCGTTGTCTATACTACAATTCTAAGGCCTTGATTTATCCATCGTCAGAAAAGGAATATTCGTCGAATAAAATGCAATACAAATTTAAAATCGTAACCTATTTGTACTTTTCATATCATCTTAAAATCGATCGTTTTATACTTATTTAATCAGATAAGTCTTAAGTTATCACTTAGAGGTGATTTCACCAACTTGACCGTTTAATCACCACTTATTAACCCTTATTAACATAAATAATAAGTGCCGTCTTACCGTTATCCGAACTGTTGTAGTGCTGGTGGTTGTGGGGTCAAATATCTGAAACATCAATCAGTTTGAATTTGTATACAGTCGATATATTTATATACCTAATACTCTGATTTTTAATAAGATAGACCAGAATGACAGCTTCAATCGAACTTTTAATTTTTTACTGTTGCAAGCGTAGTATCGTATAGTGTTGTATCATTTCAACTGTACGTGATTAATTAAATTTTCTTTTATTTAGGAACAAAAATATTTTTAATTTATGAAAAAGTGGCCACCCTCCAAGTGTCATTGTGGTCTATCTGATTAAAAATTGGAGTATAAATTGTTTTAGCGTTTTAAAATTTAGGCCTGATTTTTCCAAAGTCAACTAAAGAATGTTCATCGAATAAAGCACAATAGGCCTTATTTGCAAACATTACCTATTTGTCAGCAATCGTTTGTATAAATGTCATTTTAAATTCAGTGGTTACAAACAAATTCAGTCGGTCAAGTTTTATCTGACGGTGGTAAAATCGACTCCTAATATGTTTAAGCATTACTTAGACATTTTATGTTAACTGATAATTAGAAAAAGTGATCTGATTATTTTCTTTTCTATATTTTTTTTATGACTTTATGTATTGCTTAATTGACTCTTTGTAGTATGAATTCTGATAGAAAGTTTTTTATTTAAAAACTTGAGACACAAATAAACGATACATATGGTGAACATAACGCTAAAAGCATTCTCTACCAGTCAACCATAGGTTTTAACAGAGAAAATACATACAATTTACTATGTAATTCTGCGTCAATTCATTTGATTATTTCTGTAAGGATTTGTGTATGTAGAAAATAAATGAACCGAAATGAAAAAATATATTATGGCTCATGCATCGGAATAGCATTTAGGTTTAAATTTACAAAGCTATTTCGCTATATAACATATTTACGCAGGAGAAGGCGTGGGGAACTACTAGTAATAACATATAGCTAATATAACTAGTCCCAGAAGGAGTATAATGTGTTTTTAAAGATATAAACACTTATTCACGGTTTTATTGCTAATCGTGTATACGTAAGTTAGATACATAAATTCAAATTTAAAAATATAATTTGAATTTCATAATTGAGATTTAATGAAAAGTATAACTTACAAACATATCCTCGTCGGCCTCGAATGTAAAAGTTGGCATCTGAAAGAAAAAGAAACCACGTGTACGTACGAGTAGGTATCAACATCATATAATTTAACCTCCACTTAAACTCAGGTTCAAAGTTTGTAATTTGTTTTTAAAACTTTCCTAAGAGGCGATTTGACCAAATTCCAAAAACTAGACAATACTTTAAATTAGGAAATATGCTATTAAAAGAAATAACATCAAAAAAAGTAAAAACCGATTTCAAAACCAAAATGCACTAAAAAGTCTTAAAGGCCTTCTCTTTCAAGGGTCAGGAGTTTATCTCCTGACCCTTGAAAGAGAAGGAAGCCATTTTAGGCAAACAATTTCTTTTTGGAGTGGGTGCACCGATAGTTGATGCTTGATGGTCAAAGTGATGGCACCGACTCCAAAAAGAAATTGTTTGCCTTAAACGGATTCCTTTCCTTTCATTGGTGAATAGTTTATTTAAGACTTTTTAGTGCATTTTGGTTTTGAAATCGGTTTTTACTTTTTTGTAAAGTTAATTTTATTTCTTTATTTTAAGTGATTACAGGAGGGAGGGGGAGGGCAGTTGCACCTTATGACACTGTAAAAATTAGCTATCAAAAGTTCTGTCATTACAATTACTAAACTCCTAAGCGTTAAGGAGTTCCACCATCAGTTAAGCTCCACAAGATGTTGACTATCAGACGTAACTTATCAACACGTCAACATTAAGATTCTGGTAAAAAAACACTGTACGTGCCATTAAAATTTGAGGGTTTCCCTCGCTTATACCAAGATCCCATCATCAGACCCCAAATCGGCAATAATAGGACCAACTAGAAGATATACTCTCTAGGTTAGCGAAAACATATTTTGAATCGGTCGACAAATGACTGAGATGTGAGGTCACATAAATACAAAAAAATATATACAGTCGAATTGATAACCTCCTCCTTTTTCAAAGTCGGTCAAAAACCTTAATATTTATTAAAATATTTTGCACACAACTTAATTAAAATTTAAAAAAAACCTAAATTACTGATCCTCAAAACGCTCAAACTGTCATGGCGTCTTAAATGACATCACTGCTTAAGTCAAAAGTCTTCTTGGCAGCAAAATACCCTACAAAGATTTTTCTATGACAGAAAAAGAGCTCGCCATCGTGCAAGGTGTGACGTCACATCCTCTGATAGGCGCTTACGTTTACGTAACTAAATTCGGGTTTTGACGTGACAACGTCTTAAATTAGGTTGCGGCTGGGAGTCACTTATGAAAAAGTGTAACGCTCGGTAACGTTACGATGAGTCACCGAACGAGAGAGAGGCCCGCGCGCGCAGCACTGAGAGCGAGTGAGAGGCACGCGTAAGAACGAGAGAGACAGACATAAAAAGTCGTTGTCACGTAAAACTTTCGCCCGTATACCGACTTTACAGGCAACCAATTTTTTTTACCAATCTAAATGATTTAAAATTTCAATAATCCTAATTTAAAGTCGTGAATGAAATCAATTTTTCGATCGATTTTTTGATCGATTCGAAAAACTATTTCAATTTTTAATCACCAGAAACTACAAACATTGTGTCTCGTTCTTAGTGGAAACTATTCAAAATTGATAGCTTGTGTGTGCTTTGGAGGAAACGAGAAGCCGTGGGTTTGGATTGAAAGTGTCTCTAGATGTTTAATAACTCTTATGCTGAGAAAGAAAGAGATCAAAGAAAGACAATGTTTCAAAATACATCCTCATAGGTGAGGTTAAAAATTATGAATTACACATTTTATACCACGAAGAAGAAGTTACTAGGTTCCCTAAAAGAAATGACTTTCCAATCATAATCTTCACGTTACGAGGCCGATTCGCGCTCACCCAGGTTTGAGAACTTGTATTTTGCATTTTATTTCTATTGCAGCCTTCAAGTTACAAGCAATTAATAAGTTTCATTGAAGCCCAATATATATATTTTTTAAAGTGTGGAACTCACGCCTTCCTTTTTTGTCACTTGATTCCGACTTTCTAAGCTGCGTCCACACTGACGATCATTTTTTGTGACTGGCTGCATTTTTTTTTGTTTACGAACTCTTGCGCATCTATCACAATATTTTCGTGTGTCACCATCCTGTGAACCATGGTTAATTATTACCAGATTGATTCGTTTTTTGCTTCCACGTTTTATTCAAATGACTATGAAATTGTCCCAGCATTGCACAGGAATATAGATTATACTGATAATAACTTAATTTATTGAAAATATTCTACTTTGCTTGGCCTATTCACACTCAGCTGGTTTAATTATTTTATTTTATTTTATGTTAAAAGCGATTATGATTTTATTTGCAGCCTACAAGATACAAGCAATTAGTTAATTAGTTGTTGTCGAAGCTAGTTAGCACATAGATTGACTTTAAAGTGAAGATCTTACGTCATCCTTTTTTGACATTTCATCGATGCTTTTTAGGGTACGTGTACATGGACGAACTAATTTTTTAATTGGTCGCATATTATTTTGTTTACGTGCTCTTGAACATCTACAACAACCTTTTCGTGTTTCATCTTCCTGTGAACCACGGTTTAATATCATATAGATCATTATGATATTGGTGTTGCATAATCAAATAGTTTTAGCTTTGCACACTTATTATACACGTATTTATATACTTATTGGTAAAAACCACTTGAAAACCTATGTCATAGTTTTCTTTTAATTTTACGCAATTAGGTTTTTTTTTGCAATTTGTTGTGGTTATATTGCTATTTACAGTATCGACGCATCCTGAATGGAATCAGTTGTTTTAATTCTGTTAATAGTGTAAGCTGAAAACTTCAGTGGTTTTGTTTACTCTATGCTTTGGATTTTCGCTTTTTTTCGATTAGAACATGTCAAAAGTAAGATAAATACTCTTAAATGTTCAGAAGAATAAATAAAAAAAGCAATATCTTACCGTATAACGATGAGGTGCAATTGTGGTCGGTTCCTGAAGAAATAATATTCATACATAATTAGTAATAATATTTTTTTTTAAAGTTGTTTAACACTGCAGCCAAAAAAAACATCTATTATTTTTAAAATCGATTAAAATGCACATTGATTCCCAATAAGAATACTTAATTATAAAACTGTTACAATATATTAAAAAATATATTTTTTTCTTACCTGTGTGGTACCTCTGGGCGCAACTTGAAACATCCCGGCTTTTATTTCTGAAGAAAAGAAAAGGATCCAATAGTTTTATCATGGATTGTTATAGCATATAATAGGTTTGTGAAACTGTCAGCAATTAGTATTATTTTTAATCTGGCACTACAGAAATCAGTTTCTCTGACATGATAGGATGCTGTACTGACCACCAAGCGTATTGAATCAGGATTTTCTTTTTGTGGTCCTGAACTGCCGGGAGGTGTGGAGCCACAAAGATTTTACAAATGGCAATTAAATTATCTTAGGACAGACAATGCGAATCTAAGTACTCACCATTAAGTATTGTTTGATTGAATTCTTCAAATAATGTCTCATCCTGAAAATAAATTAAGTTTAAGCATGCTATACTTTACTATCATTTAAAAATATGTTTTTTTTTCGTTGTTTAGTAAAACTATACAAATTTATTTCACTTTCGTTACTTCTTTTTATATAGTAAAGTTAAACGATGATGATGCAGTGTATTTCAAAAAGAATTGTTAGTGAGAAATAATATTTCAGTCTTTTAAGTTAAACTTACGTCCTCATTCATGATATCCCAGTCATCAAAATCTAAAAAGGAATAAAAATGAACTTTTTAGTACAAACAAAAAATACTATAGCATAATAAGATCGAGAAAAGAAAATCAGCATAAAATGTAAAAGTGATCATTTAATTTGCTTTTCGACAACTAGATTTCATTCGGAAAATAAATAAGTAAGCACAACAGAAAGAAGTGGAAAAAAACGAACTAATGTTTTATAGCACCCGCGCATAGAGATACCATGTTTTACCATTTTCAAGACCATAGAGATACCATGTTTTACCATTTGCCAGTACGCCGAGGAGGTTAATAGTCCAAGTACCTTTTTTAATTATAAACCTCTTGAAACACACAAAGAACATCCCTTTTTAGGGTTCCGTAGCCGAATGGCAAAAAACGTAACCCTTATAGTTTCGTCAAATCTGTCCGTCCGTATGTCATAGCCACTTTATTCTGTACCTATAAGCATCACACTGTTGAAAAATGGTAAAAAGAAGGTGTATCCTGTTAACCGCTTTAAGATTCTTATACAAAAAATAAAAAAATATGATATTTAAGAGGGCTCCCATACATGAAACAGAAACTAAAAAACCTATGCGTGTGGGATAGGTCTTATATCTTATATACGCGCTTCCAAAGTAGTAAAATGGGCGTCCCCCCCCCCCCCTCCCCATCTAACTTCTAAACTAAGCGAGTGTAAATTTTGAAAAAAATACATAATGTAGATCTTAACAAATACTTCCAACAGAAATTGGTTTGAACGAGATCGAACCAGTAACTTTTGATATATAGCTCATTTAATACAACTGCAAACACAACTTTGTTCTTCGTACAAACACTATGAAAAACAAAGTTATATTTGCTGTCAACGAAATATTGTGGTATTTTAGCTGAATGAATTCCTGAAATCTGTTAAAGTTAGCACGGAACCCTCAGTACGCGAGTCCGACTCGCACTTGACCGGGTTTTTTTTTATTGTCAACAAAACAAGTAAAGGTCTTATAAAAGATATAACAACGAGTATACCTTAAAAATGTGGCGGCCAGCATTTGGAATTTGCTGGGCTAGCAATCTTTGTGTTATTACATGTGAAATAAACTTTTACCTAGTCTATGAGATGCAGAAGACGGTGGCGCTGGCCGATTTTCTGTAGATTCACCACGTGCCTGGTCAAGAAGAAAAAAAATACATAAACAGGCTTAACAGAAATTAGTTACGGTGGTTGCTTTTATTGTTTAACTCACCTCGTCACTGGGTTTACTGAAAGCTGAAAAATATAATGATATATTTAATTAAAGAAACAATAATTGCTAAAGTCGACATTAAATGGATACTGATATCTATTATCATTTATCATCATTATTAGCCAAAGGACGTCCACTGCTGAACATAGGCCTCTCCCACGGTTTTCCACAGCGACCGATCACAAGCAGTCTGCATCCAGTCCTAAGATCGCGGTGATCTTAACAAGGTCGTCCGTCCATCTTGTCGGTGGACGTCCCACGCTTCGCTTTTGGTTGAAAGGTCTCCAATCTAGAACTTTTCTGCCCCAACGGCCATCAGTTCTTTGCGCAATGTGCCCTGCCCACTGCTATTTGAGCTTACTGATTCTTTGGGATATGTTCGTTACTTTAGTTCTTCTACGTCTGCTCATTTCTCATTCGATCTCGTAGAGAAACACCGAGCATTGCCCACTCCATCGCTCGTTGTGTAATTTTGAGCTTCTCTATGAGGCCCATAAAGAGACCAAATTTCGGATCCGTATGACCTCTTTCTCAAAGTTGGACCTACCTAATTAGATCACTTGTCCAAGGTAGACGTACTCGTCGACAATTTCGAGAGTTGAGTTCTCAACAGATAGATACTGATATCTATTATTATAAGAGAACGTTGACTACAAAACCATTTGTTGATATTTGTGAGTTATGACGACGAATAATTGTGACGACTTTGAGGTCATATGACGTAATTATTTGCTTACCAATTTCATTTAAATTGGATGGCGGTGGAGTAGGCAGTTGTTCTGTAGTATCAATTCTATTGTTGAGTGCTTTCTAAAACATAATTAAATTATTTTAATACAATATTATAAAATATAATTGCTTTTAAAAGTTGCTTAATGAAATAAAAATTGTACCTCCCCACTTGATCCAGCAGCTGAAAATAAATTTAAACCATTAAATCATATAGCATTAACGTACGTAGCATAATTTTGGACTCAATCATATAGCATTTTTAAATCTGCAATATTAGAAATTAGGTAATGGAAATTGTAGGGGTGAAAATTCATAACTTTCGTAAAAAGAGCATCATATTCATAAACAGTAAGTGTAAAACTGTAAAACGTGAGCTTTTTGAAACTAACGTAAAAAAAATTGAATTTCCGTGATTGTTATTTCATTATTTTTATTTTAAAGTACTTAGACTGAGTTCATATCTCCTTGTAAGAGAACAAGAATAACAGGCAATATAAGAAAAAAATATAATGACATTATTTGCAGACAAAGTTCAAATCAATGAATACTTACAGTACTCAATAGAGTCTTCATCTTTAAAAATGCCTTCGAAGTCATTATCTGATGATTCAACCTGTTTAATTCAAACCAAACTGTATTGTTAATTTATTTTGCGAACAAAAATACAGGTTTGTCGCGCACCTATAGCGCCACACAGTGAAACTCTGCCCTTAATAATTTCCAATATAGATTCCAGTGGACACACAAACTGTTACTACTTACTTATTTTGAAAGTATTTTTTTTACAGTTGGAATAATTCTTTATTTTGTGCAAGCAACAATCATAAATCGCTGAAGGCTGATCGCTCGCGGCTACGCAGCGATGCCGCCGCCACGTTCAGTGGCTCTAAAAAGGCGCTACATAAATATACAGGGTGTAAAAAAAGTACAAGCCAAGTTCAAGAGAGTGGTGGAAAAAATAAAATGTTTTTTTTTAAAGAAATAATGACAATAAATGAGTAAGATAGGGTTGGGTAGTTCCTGAATAAATGCTCTAATTTAAGTACTTCAGTGATCTAATTCCTTCACTCACTCGTCACTATAGTCCAATATGGCTCAGTAGTCCAATGTTTCAGTAGCTCAGTGACAGAGGCGTACAGATATAGTTACTAAGCGAGAGCCAGATAGTTGCACGGCTCGGCAAAAAAATGTTTTAACGCCTCTGCAATAATACTTACTTCGTATTTGGATTTATTCGATAAATTGATGTTTGAGGTGGTTTTTATACTAATGTCTGTTTATTTTAGTTGCAGTTGCTAGTTTTAATTTTGATAGACAACAAAATCTTATAAAAGTGTTTTATTTTAGTCATAAGATCCATACACGATTTATCAACAATTAAGCTGAATGAATGCGAAGAAGTGAGTAGTATTGTGTTAGTAGATCTACTGAGCTAAATGAATTAGATGAGTGATACATATCTTTGGCTCCCACTGAACTATATCATTGCGCTTTAGTGAACGATGTTGTGCATGTTTAAGTAGTTACGCATTAATTATCTTTTGTAATGTTGCGTTAATACAATAGTGTTGTAACAATTTAATTGTGCGCAATTATAACAATGTGGTTTTTCTTATTTGGATAAATAATACGTGTAAAACGTTGCATAGATTTTTTAAACAAATATAATGAATGAAACAGTCATTGTATGAGTAAAAAAATCTAAATACCAATGCAATAGCGATGCAATTCTTGTATGAAATTTGTCTATTTTGACTTTTTATTACTTTTCATATATTTTTAATTATAAAAAAGGATGATAATTTTAGACAACTCGATTTTGACACAGATTTTATAATGGATGTTTTTTTTTGTGATAAAACAGTGTTTAATTCATGCTAATATACTTCTGCACAACACGAGTTCTAACTACAACTATTTAATTATAAAATCATCAATTATTAAAATAATCGATTGAATAAAAAATATCGAATATTTAGGAACACCACTATTTTTACAAAAAATAACGGCCACCCACCAATGTCATTCTGGTCTATCTAATTAAATATCAGAGTATAGTTTGTATTGATACATTTGTTTGACTACCTAGCTAAAAACTTAGTCGCTTTCTAGTTTAAATTGTAATAGCAACGTTATGTTTCTCTTCCTGTGAAGATGACAATCGCTGTATTGCTTTGGCTAATTGATATTACAGGAAGTGTATCTACATGAAGTGAAGAACTTTTCTATTTAAAAATTAAACGCATATAAAAATTGTTGACAACAAAAGTTTAGGTAGAAGATTAACTAAAAGAATGTTTTTTTTAAATATATATTTTTTGTATTCTAGTCTCAAATCTTAACCATCCACTTGAATTTGGCCCGAAACTTTTTACACCCTGTACATCCATTCGTGCTTCTGCAGAGCGATAATCACGCTTATAGAACTACAGGAAAAAGCCCTAACTAAAAGATCGCTTTGCTCGAAAATAACAATCTACATTTCGAAAGGGTAAGTATGCTTATACTAAAGGAAACCCGAAAAAAATGAAACTTCTAACAGCTTTTACTTACTACATTACTATTTTCAGTGATGATTGGTAAGTCTTTAGCTGCTGTCATGCAGACTATGAGTACTGGAACAAAACATAGAGTATTCAATTGTATAGCTCGTCATTGATCGACTAGCAAAGAAAAAACTGTCTTTAGAGATTATTAAACGACTTCAAAAAGGAGGAGGTTATCACTTTGACTGATTGTTTTTTTTTATGTGTTTATGTTCAGTTCGCAGAGGTTTCACATACTAGTCGGTCGCATTGTTGCCATATTTGGATCTAATGATGGTATCTTGGAGTAATCGAGGGAAACTCTCAAATTTTAGATACATGTATACCTGTAGTGTTTTTGTACTAGTATATTAATATTGACATGTCTTTACGTATGATAATCCATTTGATTGTACTCTTAAAAAAACATGAAAAAGAAATAACTAAGGTTTTCAACACAGAAAGATATTAAAGTATTTTAAAACAACATAATATAATTTGCTTGCGCCAGGACATAAGACTGTAAAATGATTTATTCAAAAAGGCAATAGACTTTTAACACAAATTATTAAATACAACGGCAACACTGACATCCATCTAAAAATACAAAAGTCAAACGTCACTTAGACTGTAGCTTGAGTACTTCGCTACGTTGTTTTTATTTTTAAAGTTTTTTACTTTCTCGATTTTGGATTATCTTTATTATTGACCCTCGCTGACTGTTTTTGGACATTATTCTTATCTTTTGACTGCCGAATTGCCTTTTAGAAACATTCTTTAGTAGCTTTTTCAGCATGTCAGTATATTAGAGGCGTTCATTTCGATATAACCTAAAAATACAAATATATATATAACTTTCTTGTGGCCTCGACAAAACGAAATTCTTATTGATTTTGATAATTTAGTGCAATCTGCTATCATTTAATCATTTTATCAATTTTTTAGGTAAAACATTGTATGGGGCCTTGCCGCTGGTCTTTGCTTTGGAGTCATCTACTGGGGCATCGACAAAAAAATGGTTTGCCTAAAATGGTGTCCTTTTGAGAGTTTTTTTTTAAGACTTTAGTGCATTTTGTTTTTAAAGTCTGGTTTTCAGTTTTTATAAATGCAGTTAACAAAGCACGATAAAAACCTCCAATACTTTAGTACGCGTTTTATCAATAAGTCTTATCTAAAATAGTTACTTACCTACCTATGTAGGGAGTTTAATATTTTTGAAAATCAATTCCTCAACCATAGTCTGTTAATAAATGACTTAATTAAGAACTGGGATATGTGTGGCATTAAAACTATAATTGAACGTAACTAATTTACAATTGGGACTACTTAATTATTAATTCTAAGGGAATACGCATCTGCAACAGGACAAAGTCGTTACGATAATTTGTATTGATTTTCCTAAAATAAAATAATTGAGGAAATATTATTTGACTTAGTAATTTATTTATATCTGGCCTTTTAATCATCATTCTATAGGTACTTGTTTTATTTTACTATAAGGCCTGTTTCACTTTGAAAAATGCAAGTACAGGTGATTAGAATGGACCTGCGTCTATATACTTTATTTCACAGGTTAATTATCACTCGCGAATTGCCTGACACAATAGATCATACTTGGTCGAGCTGGCAACTATACAGCCCAACAGCCAAAAAAATATCAATCGCACTAATTGCTCGATGTCCATTCGTGTTTACTCCTAATAACTAAGCACCTGCACTCATCATTTCGTGATAATCTGCCTCATGCCCAAATTATTAGAAAAAATGAACGACATAGACCAATCGATGGATAAGGTTATCACCAATTTCTCTTTTGGTAGCTTAACGATTGGCCAATACTACGAGTATTTTGTACACTTTATCAACGTTTTGTGGACGTCACGTCTTCTGGGCCCTCTGAAAATATTTTGCACCACGAACAAACGTTTCTTTGGCTCAAGATAACTTTGTTTTATCCGAAAGTTAACATAAGGAGCATTCCTAATGTTAACTTTCGGATATAACAAAGTTAGTTAGCCCGCAAAAAAAATCATTCAGATTTGGTGATCAATTTTTTTGATAAAAAAACTAGGACATCCCAACATATCCTGAACTAGAGCTAGTACAAAAATTACCAAACATTTACCACTATAAAAGGTTCGAAAATCTAAAATATTTAGCCCTAAAAATTCAATAGACGCGATAGTCTTTAAACAGACTAGGTACTGTGATGTTGCGTAGAAAAAAGGTAATATGGATACGTTATGACTAGTAACAGCCTATCAGACAAAGAGAGTGTAGCAAAATGTCTGACTTTGAATAGACTACGTACAGGGTGTTGTTCTAGTCAGTGTCAGCCAACTCAGGGATGATAAAATGAGTTATGCTTTTTCAAAAACAAAAATCTTCAAAATATATGCTAATTTTGTAAATGATAACCTCTTTATAACATACAAAACGAACGGGGAAACTCGCACCCTCGCGCGTAACTGGCGCGTATCTACGAAATACTATGCCGTAGCTAGTAAGCTACGAAGAGGCTATCTGGTGTTGGTAGTTTTGACCCGACCGCTGTATCTCATCAATTAATTGACTTTGTGGGTTTTTTTTCAATTCAAAAACATAATATTTTTTGGCATTAGTATCGTTTGTACAGCCACCCCTGCCGACTCGTTGCCGACCAATAATACAACACCTTGTATTTTCAAAACGCATTTATTAATCGGTTACGTTTAGGGTGGTGCCTACTTACATCTCCTTTTTAGTCACCTTTTAAGTCTTGACTAAAAGAGGTACAGGAAAACGGTATTAAGACCCATTTTCTATTGCAGTATCATGTAGGTAACAGTCAGAAAAACACTTACCCAAAAAAATCGCCTCGTTCATATTCACTACTTATGAACTAAGTTTATGCTTCCGCAACTATATTAATACTGCATCGGACCAGAAAACTAATTATTATTTATAATAATAAATAATTGTGTTTTCCCTTTTGAAGTCACGACTGATAAAGTCTAAAATATAATGACTTAAAATGCAATCACTTTATTATAATTGTGGAGGGCAAACAAAATTTCCATAACTTTTAGTGATGAGGA
Source organism: Pyrausta purpuralis (assembly GCA_963924145.1). Classification (NCBI taxonomy): domain Eukaryota; kingdom Metazoa; phylum Arthropoda; class Insecta; order Lepidoptera; family Crambidae; genus Pyrausta; species Pyrausta purpuralis. The sequence goes on along the minus strand of OZ001653.1, from coordinate 3,695,299 downwards.
TTTTTATATATCACCTATCTTAAACAGGGTAATACACATTACACATTATTGTTGTAACAAGGAAAAGTAACAGATGCAATAGATGACATTAGGTCTACAATCATTTCATAGTCATATGCAGCAGGTTCCCCGTTATAATCATATTGACCTTAATGCTGGAGTCTCCGTGAAAAGGGATATAACTCGAAAATCTTGATTTTTGGGAAATGGCGTTTAAAGTTTTAAAAAAATATTTTTCTTTTTCTGGTACAGATTTTTTGAAACGGGTTTTTGGAAATTAAAGTTATTAATTTGAAGTTTTTTTTTACATGTGACTAAAATTTTAAAATGATTTAGTTAATTATTTATCTACAAAAATGTTTAATTACATCACTTGACACATTAGAATGTTTAAGAATTGTTTTGTGTATATTGATGTAACTTGACTTCAAACATTTTACACAACAAAACTTATCTTAGTGTTCAATGATACAACTTCCTTAAAAACAAGCATATTTTTATTTGTGTTTGGTATATCATAAAAGGGTAAAGAGCGAATATTCATAGTTTTGTGTGTAGATTATTCTGGTCGTATGTAGTTTTTGATTTGCTATCATTTTATTAATTTAAATTAACTTACACAGCATTTGAGCGATATAAGATGGGTGTATTGTGATATAATTAGTCATTTAAGTGATATAACCTGTCATGAATTTCGTGTATTATGATACATTTACAGCATCATTTTTTAATTTATTTTAAAAACGACTGTTAGTTTACTAAAACGAAATAAAGGCATTGTATTTTGTTTCTATTCAAAAGTTAATATAATATACTAAAATAACATGATCATCATTTAACTCTATCCCTGATAAACGATCTGTAAATATCTAAAGGAAATATTTAATATTTTATTTGAAAATTGCTTATTTTTTGCCATAGTGCTAAGTTCTTAACATTGAAGAATGTTAAATTCCTCCTAAAATTAAAAAAATGATGGTTGTGTTGGTTAACAAAAACAAAACTTCAGTTCAATCAATTTTAATTATTTTTATGTACCTATTATAATAATTGAGGTAACATTTTCACTTACACAAAGTAAACGAAATATTAAAGAGATATGTACATAATCTGGTATGTTATCTTCAGTGGAAATAATATTTTCATTATTATATTATAAAGGTATCAAAGTTGTGGTTTAAGTATATATACTCATTAGACTTGCATAATTATTTAAAGGGTAATTACAATAAAAGAGAAGTACAAAAAAAATACAAAAGGCTTGCCAGTCTTAATAAGCTTAAGGATCAGAACGTATTTTTTAGCAGTATATGCTATCAATATGAGAAGAAATTAATCATTTTAAAAAAATAAAAGAACTTTTTAAATTTATAATCATAAGACAGGCTAATGGATAAGGTTAGGAAAAAGTTATAGAACAATCCAGGTTGTAAAAAAAATCTTTTTTTACAACAATAATATATTTCCATGATTGACAACTCGGGTAACCCTTGACATATGTAAAATTTTGGCACGATAACTTTATAATATATTAATACTAGTGGTACCCCGCGACTTCGTCCGCGAGTTTTTCGATTTTTTCTCGCCTTTTAAACCTTCCCTAGACCTCCACGAATACTTCAAGACTAAGATAAGATAAACCCGTTCAGCCGTTCTCGAGTTTTAGTAACACTAACGAACAGCAATTCATTTTTATATATGTATATAGATATCATTTTAAACAATTAATGGAATCAGGCGTTACTTTGCGGAAATCCGTAAAATTATTTTGCTTTAAATTTCCGCTAAGCGACGCCGGCGCAGGCAACTAACAACACGTACCGTCACCACGTTTAGTATTAGTTCAGGCAAATGCAGGATGCACCACCCGCCCTCCCTCAATACGCATGCGGCACAGCTTATGCAATTATTAGTACCCATCACCAACGTGCAAAAAACCTCGACGCGTTTCGCCATTACACGTGGCATCCTCAGGAGATGTTGTCGCCTCGGCGGAGCACGGGTGACTGAACCAGTCGTTTTTTGCACGTTGGTGTTGGGTACTAATAATTGCATCAGCTGTGCTGCATGCGTATTGAGGGAGGGCGGGTGGTGCATCTTGCATTTGCCTGAACTAATACTAAACGCGGTGACGGTACGTGTTGTTAGTTGCCTGCGCCGGCGTCGCTTAACGGAAATTTAAAGCAAAATAATTTTACAAATTTCAACATTTTAAACAAGACAACCTGGACAATGTTACAATCCCTAAACCTTGTAGTTCTAATCATTTAACAGACTTGTTTGTACCCATTAGATACCTACTTGAATATTTAAAAAGAATAACAATAACTTAAAAAATAAAATTTTCAAGAAGAAAAAACACAAATGGGTAACTTTTACCTTAGCGTAAAGATCTTATCACCATTGTAAGCAGTCTTTTTTGAAAATAATAGAAGAGATCATCAATCAATTGTTACGAAATTGTAAACGGACTTGACTTTTAAGGGCAGAATAAGTCTATGGATTAGGTTAACATTACTTCACTTATTTCTAATCAGTCAAAATAATCTCGCGAATATACCTTTATACAATACCTACTTACAAATCACTTACCACTTAAAATCATTATACTGAGAACGAATGCATGTTGTATGCGCAGCATTTGTTATGAAGGTGTGTCATAACACGTCATGTTTACACTATGATGAAATTTAAAAAAAAACGATAAAACAACTCAATACATATTACATCTTATTAGTCTCGGTTTATGTTTAGCAATTAAGAACGTAATTTGAATTTAGTAAAGGAATCATAAAGACATTAAACTAAGATATCTTAAGAAAAAAATATTTTACACAAAAATAAATTATCGCGGATTTCGTGTAAACGGGTTCAAGTTACAACTTATTTACGGATCAAAATTACGAAAAATTAGTGTAAACTGGTATAACTTACATTACGCTTCATAATGACTGTTGTGCGTGAACGTTGGCTGCGGACTGAGTGCTTCTGAGCTCACCTGATGTTTTTTCTCACTCATGCATGCATGTTTTACACATCTAGCTTTTCTTTCCTGCGTTACGGAGGTGGAAGGGAGGCAGGGGCGGTGACTCACTTATACCGCTTTACACAATATAAAACACAAAAAAATCTTCAAATATTACAATACTTCTTGATATAACTCTATTTGTGCAGTATACAAATCTTTTTCGTTTGGTTTTCAATGATACAACTTCACTTATGTCATTATACATTAAAAAATCATTCCTAAAATTTTATTTTAAACGATAAAAGTCGAGTTGTACTTGTTTTCACCGAAAAAAAATCAATATTTAATCATGTGTATTAAAATATAACTTGAGTTATATTTATGAGCACGAAATACAAATTGAAATTGACACTAGTGTTAAACGTTATAACTCGAGTTATATTGTTATACATGAATAAATAGTGGTTTTTTGCTAGGTTCATAATGTTATAACTAAACATGCATTTTTATACACGATTAAATTCTTAAAATATTCAAAAATTTGCCTACTTAGATCACTAGGCACGAATGCTAACTACGGCGCTTTATGTCGTAAGAACACGTGGATAAGACAGAAAAATCGGTGTTTTTTTTGTCATTCGTAATGTGCAAAAAAATTAAAATTGATATAAGTCGACTTAAACCCCTTTTCACGGAGACTCCAGATTATGGAGGGTATTCTGAATATGGTTGCAAAGTGACGCTTGACATGTTGTCTTTGAATGCGTTTACTAAAACTGTCAAAATACTTAAATTTGATGTTATTGTTCTACTCGTCTCGTACTGGTGTTTTGGTAAGAATATTCAGGGGTGGTAAAATGGCCACAATTTTGCCAAAGTAAGGACTTTCGTTCTAGAGTAAATTACATGATTTTCTTTGTATTACGATGGCCTTACATTAGCTGTCCTACAAATACACGCTTCCTTTGGGTTCCGATTACAACAGGTTGAATTTATTCACAGCGGCTGCGGCATCTCTGCAGTGAGCAGCTGTCAGGCTGAATCAAGGACTGATGAGAGAGCTTCCACACATCCATTTTTTCATAATTCTTCTTTATCCAGCCAACAGCACCCCGAAAGTTATATTGGGTGATTCACAGGTATTTCCGAATATGATATCAACATTAGAGGTACGAACGACGTAGGTCAAAATCTCTGTCACCTAACAATGTTTTATGTGAAACATTTAAATTTTATCTTAAATCTATTTTGACTTAACTAAAAACTTCCGCATGCGCACAAACATCTCTTACAATCAAGAAATTTTTGACAACTTTATAAAATGACTGATGTAATGAAAACTGGTCACGTCAAATCGTACCTACTTTAAGATCACACGTTTTAAATAACAGCATTTGTCATAGGTATCCAATAAAGCAAAGGAATATAGTTTAATACTTGTTCATAATGTTATTTTATTCCTATAAATACATTTTTAGATTTTGCATAATTCATAATTCATTTATTTGCCATAAATGGGGATTGGTGGAAGTTGATCATAGGTTGGTATACAGTTAGGTAGTTGCTTATAACCTATTTAGCCATAAAATACAGCATGCAAACTTATATTAACATAATATTATTTAAACAATATACAATTTTAAATTCCATGACACTTAAATCAGGTAATGTTACATAATAAAGTAAAATTAAATACTCAAAGCCAATGGATATAACATCGATATCGACATCTTAATTCTACAATTGATACAGACCACAATACTATAAACGTATTTTTCTAATCGAATATAGCAAGGAGACCTAGTAACATCCAACCTCGTGTACTTACGCTCTTTCAGAATGGAGATTTTCTAAACAACTATTATTAGGAAAAAACCCTGAAAAGAAATATTAATGAAAAAATATGGGTTTCCTTACCTTCATTTCTGAAGTTCTTTCAGGAAAAAAATTAAAATGAGCATACAAAAAAATTGAAATATTTATTTATTTATATTTTATATGTAAATGTTGTCAATTGCAGTACTCGTATTTGACACCATTGTATCAAACTGCCACTAACAAACAAATATAGATGTAAAGGCTTCTTATGATATTTACAGTAAATATATACAGAGATGTAAAAAATAATAATTAATTCCAAATTTATATAGAACTCTCAGGGGCAAAATTTGTTATGCTCTTCCGGCCACACGTTCTTCTCGATCCAACATAAGAAGCTAGAGACGTTCGTATACACTCCAGGCAAAAGAGCGTACCCACACTTGATACCGAAGCTGGTGATCCCAATGATGCTGTGATAGAAGTCTGAGCTGTTCATGGAAGCTGGAACTGGCTCCCTGACGTGTATTGGTCCGCCGGAGTCACCCTGTAAATGAGTTGTTTATCTGAATCAACAGCATATGTCTTGGAATGAGACAAAAAGAATACCTAATATCCACAAAGTTTACCTGACAGGCATCGATGCCACCTGCGAGCTTCCCCGCACAGAACTGGTGATCCAACAGTCCGTGAGGCCAGTGTCTGTTTCTGCGGCCGTGGATATATTTCCTGCACGTGGTTTTATCCACAAAGTCTAATTCAGCATACCTGAGATGATTCGATTCTGAGCCTGGGGATATAAAAAATGATTCATTTCAGCATAAATTATGAAGCAAATCTATCAGGCATGAAGAGAACAAACACTGTATACAAAAGCATGTATATACAGTTACCAGCATTTCAGGTTACCTACATTTGTTGCAAACTAGCCCTGATTACAGCATTAGACACCGCAGGGTTTACCTTGACATTGTTGACCGTACATTCTAATGTTTACCAGCTATTAAGTCTATTTTTGAAATAAGAGCTACTGAATTAAACACTGTTGTATTTAGAACACAGTTGTATTTAAAAGTAAAAGTCATAAAAGTCAAATGCTTTAGAATGTTTTTAACACTCATAGTGTCATATTTTATATTCATAAAGATGAAATAAGAAACCAAAAATTTGCGCACGGGCGGGACTTGAACCAGCAACCTTTTGGCTGACCGGGCCAAACGCTCTTACCAATTGAGCTACCGTGCTCTCAGTCCGACCCTGCGAAATTTGTGGTCTCTTATGAAAACGTCAATTGCGTGACGCTTAGCGCCATCTAGCCGTCTGTTTATGAAACAGATGGCCCAAGCAGTTATTCTTTACAGAATAAATTCAAATTGGAAATTGATGACGCTTCGTTACCTAATGCTTTAGAATGTTTTTAACACTCATAGTGTCATATTTTATATTCATAAAGATGAAATAAGAAACCAAAAATTTGCGCACGGGCGGGACTTGAACCAGCAACCTTTTGGCTGACCGGGCCAAACGCTCTTACCAATTGAGCTACCGTGCTCTCAGTCCGACCCTGCGAAATTTGTGGTCTCTTATGAAAACGTCAATTGCGTGACGCTTAGCGCCATCTAGCCGTCTGTTTATGAAACAGATGGCCCAAGCAGTTATTCTTTACAGAATAAATTCAACTTGGAAATTGATGACGCTTCGCTACCTAATGCTTTAGAATGTTTTTAACACTCATAGTGTCATATTTTATATTCATAAAGATGAAATAAGAAACCAAAAATTTTTTTTGCGCACGGGCGGGACTTGAACCAGCAACCTTTTGGCTGACCGGGCCAAACGCTCTTACCAATTGAGCTACCGTGCTCTCAGTCCGACCCTGCGAAATTTGTGGTCTCTTATGAAAACGTCAATTGCGTGACGCTTAGCGCCATCTAGCCGTCTGTTTATGAAACAGATGGCGTTTTCATAAGGGACCACAAATTTCGCAGGGTCGGACTGAGAGCACGGTAGCTCAATTGGTAAGAGCGTTTGGCCCGGTCAGCCAAAAGGTTGCTGGTTCAAGTCCCGCCCGTGCGCAAATTTTTGGTTTCTTATTTCATCTTTATGAATATAAAATATGACACTATGAGTGTTAAAAACATTCTAAAGCATTAGGTAGCGAAGCGTCATCAATTTCCAAGTTGAATTTATTCTGTAAAGAATAACTGCTTGTGCCATCTGTTTCATAAACAGACGGCTAGATGGCGCTAAGCGTCACGCAATTGACGTTTTCATAAGAGACCACAAATTTCGCAGGGTCGGACTGAGAGCACGGTAGCTCAATTGGTAAGAGCGTTTGGCCCGGTCAGCCAAAAGGTTGCTGGTTCAAGTCCCGCCCGTGCGCAAATTTTTGGTTTCTTATTTCATCTTTATGAATATAAAATATGACACTATGAGTGTTAAAAACATTCTAAAGCATTAGGTAGCGAAGCGTCATCAATTTCCAAGTTGAATTTATTCTGTAAAGAATAACTGCTTGGGCCATCTGTTTCATAAACAGACGGCTAGATGGCGCTAAGCGTCACGCAATTGACGTTTTCATAAGAGACCACAAATTTCGCAGGGTCGGACTGAGAGCACGGTAGCTCAATTGGTAAGAGCGTTTGGCCCGGTCAGCCAAAAGGTTGCTGGTTCAAGTCCCGCCCGTGCGCAAAATTTTTGGTTTCTTATTTCATCTTTATGAATATAAAATATGACACTATGAGTGTTAAAAACATTCTAAAGCATTAGGTAGCGAAGCGTCATCAATTTCCAAGTTGAATTTATTCTGTAAAGAATAACTGCTTGGGCCATCTGTTTCATAAACAGACGGCTAGATGGCGCTAAGCGTCACGCAATTGACGTTTTCATAAGAGACCACAAATTTCGCAGGGTCGGACTGAGAGCACGGTAGCTCAATTGGTAAGAGCGTTTGGCCCGGTCAGCCAAAAGGTTGCTGGTTCAAGTCCCGCCCGTGCGCAAAAAAAATTTTTGGTTTCTTATTTCATCTTTATGAATATAAAATATGACACTATGAGTGTTAAAAACATTCTAAAGCATTAGGTAGCGAAGCGTCATCAATTTCCAAGTTGAATTTATTCTGTAAAGAATAACTGCTTGGGCCATCTGTTTCATAAACAGACGGCTAGATGGCGCTAAGCGTCACGCAATTGACGTTTTCATAAGAGACCACAAATTTCGCAGGGTCGGACTGAGAGCACGGTAGCTCAATTGGTAAGAGCGTTTGGCCCGGTGAGCCAAAAGGTTGCTGGTTCAAGTCCCGCCCGTGCGCAAATTTTTGGTTTCTTATTTCATCTTTATGAATATAAAATATGACACTATGAGTGTTAAAAACATTCTAAAGCATTAGGTAGCGAAGCGTCATCAATTTCCAAGTTGAATTTATTCTGTAAAGAATAACTGCTTGGGCCATCTGTTTCATAAACAGACGGCTAGATGGCGCTAAGCGTCACGCAATTGACGTTTTCATAAGAGACCACAAATTTCGCAGGGTCGGACTGAGAGCACGGTAGCTCAATTGGTAAGAGCGTTTGGCCCGGTCAGCCAAAAGGTTGCTGGTTCAAGTCCCGCCCGTGCGCAAATTTTTGGTTTCTTATTTCATCTTTATGAATATAAAATATGACACTATGAGTGTTAAAAACATTCTAAAGCATTAGGTAGCGAAGCGTCATCAATTTCCAAGTTGAATTTATTCTGTAAAGAATAACTGCTTGGGCCATCTGTTTCATAAACAGACGGCTAGATGGCGCTAAGCGTCACGCAATTGTCGTTTTCATAAGAGACCACAAATTTCGCAGGGTCGGACTGAGAGCACGGTAGCTCAATTGGTAAGAGCGTTTGGCCCGGTCAGCCAAAAGGTTGCTGGTTCAAGTCCCGCCCGTGCGCAAATTTTTGGTTTCTTATTTCATCTTTATGAATATAAAATATGACACTATGAGTGTTAAAAACATTCTAAAGCATTAGGTAGCGAAGCGTCATCAATTTCCAAGTTGAATTTATTCTGTAAAGAATAACTGCTTGGGCCATCTGTTTCATAAACAGACGGCTAGATGGCGCTAAGCGTCACGCAATTGACGTTTTCATAAGAGACCACAAATTTCGCAGGGTCGGACTGAGAGCACGGTAGCTCAATTGGTAAGAGCGTTTGGCCCGGTCAGCCAAAAGGTTGCTGGTTCAGGTCCCGCCCGTGCGCAAATTTTTGGTTTCTTATTTCATCTTTATGAATATAAAATATGACACTATGAGTGTTAAAAACATTCTAAAGCATTAGGTAGCGAAGCGTCATCAATTTCCAAGTTGAATTTATTCTGTAAAGAATAACTGCTTGGGCCATCTGTTTCATAAACAGACGGCTAGATGGCGCTAAGCGTCACGCAATTGACGTTTTCATAAGAGACCACAAATTTCGCAGGGTCGGACTGAGAGCACGGTAGCTCAATTGGTAAGAGCGTTTGGCCCGGTCAGCCAAAAGGTTGCTGGTTCAAGTCCCGCCCGTGCGCAAATTTTTGGTTTCTTATTTCATCTTTATGAATATAAAATATGACACTATGAGTGTTAAAAACATTCTAAAGCATTAGGTAGCGAAGCGTCATCAATTTCCAAGTTGAATTTATTCTGTAAAGAATAACTGCTTGGGCCATCTGTTTCATAAACAGACGGCTAGATGGCGCTAAGCGTCACGCAATTGACGTTTTCATAAGAGACCACAAATTTCGCAGGGTCGGACTGAGAGCACGGTAGCTCAATTGGTAAGAGCGTTTGGCCCGGTCAGCCAAAAGGTTGCTGGTTCAAGTCCCCCCCGTGCGCAAATTTTTGGTTTCTTATTTCATCTTTATGAATATAAAATATGACACTATGAGTGTTAAAAACATTCTAAAGCATTAGGTAGCGAAGCGTCATCAATTTCCAAGTTGAATTTATTCTGTAAAGAATAACTGCTTGGGCCATCTGTTTCATAAACAGATGGCTAGATGGCGCTAAGCGTCACGCAATTGACGTTTTCATAAGAGACCACAAATTTCGCAGGGTCGGACTGAGAGCACGGTAGCTCAATTGGTAAGAGCGTTTGGCCCGGTCAGCCAAAAGGTTGCTGGTTCAAGTCCCGCCCGTGCGCAAATTTTTGGTTTCTTATTTCATCTTTATGAATATAAAATATGACACTATGAGTGTTAAAAACATTCTAAAGCATTAGGTAGCGAAGCGTCATCAATTTCCAAGTTGAATTTATTCTGTAAAGAATAACTGCTTGGGCCATCTGTTTCATAAACAGACGGCTAGATGGCGCTAAGCGTCACGCAATTGACGTTTTCATAAGAGACCACAAATTTCGCAGGGTCGGACTGAGAGCACGGTAGCTCAATTGGTAAGAGCGTTTGGCCCGGTCAGCCAAAAGGTTGCTGGTTCAAGTCCCGCCCGTGCGCAAATTTTTGGTTTCTTATTTCATCTTTATGAATATAAAATATGACACTATGAGTGTTAAAAACATTCTAAAGCATTAGGTAGCGAAGCGTCATCAATTTCCAAGTTGAATTTATTCTGTAAAGAATAACTGCTTGGGCCATCTGTTTCATAAACAGACGGCTAGATGGCGCTAAGCGTCACGCAATTGACGTTTTCATAAGAGACCACAAATTTCGCAGGGTCGGACTGAGAGCACGGTAGCTCAATTGGTAAGAGCGTTTGGCCCGGTCAGCCAAAAGGTTGCTGGTTCAAGTCCCGCCCGTGCGCAAATTTTTGGTTTCTTATTTCATCTTTATGAATATAAAATATGACACTATGAGTGTTAAAAACATTCTAAAGCATTAGGTAGCGAAGCGTCATCAATTTCCAAGTTGAATTTATTCTGTAAAGAATAACTGCTTGGGCCATCTGTTTCATAAACAGACGGCTAGATGGCGCTAAGCGTCACGCAATTGACGTTTTCATAAGAGACCACAAATTTCGCAGGGTCGGACTGAGAGCACGGTAGCTCAATTGGTAAGAGCGTTTGGCCCGGTGAGCCAAAAGGTTGCTGGTTCAAGTCCCGCCCGTGCGCAAATTTTTGGTTTCTTATTTCATCTTTATGATAATAAAAGTCATTTATTTATGCAAATAGGCCCACTGGGGGCACTTTTACACGTCCCAATATAAACCCTACCACAGCTTCGGGACAATTGTGGGCTAGTGCTGAGAAGAAGCTGCGCAAGAAAATCAGTCACTATTGTCAATGCCTCTTTTCAAAAGGTTTACAATGTTTGTAGTGATCATGCAAGTCCATACATTATTATCTTTTAAATAATCATCTACTTTATAATACCCTTTCGTTATTCGTTTCTTTAATAACAGTTTTAAATTTATTAACCGGTAAGTTTACAATGTGTTCTGGTAGTATATTGAAAAATTTTATACCTTTCCCTTTTCCCTTTTCCAACCTTTCGAAGCCTAAATTGTGGAAGAGCAAGCTTATCCTTATTCCTAGTATTATGTTTGTGTATGTCACTATTTTTGTGAATGAATGTAATTTTTTCCTTACATACATTAAATTTTCGTTAATATACTGAGAGGCTAGAGTTAATATTCTAATTTCTTTAAACACCTCTCGTAAGGAATCTTGAGGTTTAAGATTATAAATAGCTCGCACGGCTCTTTTTGTAACACAAAGATTGTTTCTACATCAGCAGCCGCGCCCCACAGTAAAATAACGTAGGACATCAAGCTATGGAAATAACTAAAATAAACTAACCTAGCTGTTTCTACATCAGTCAAACGTCTAATCTTCCTTACAGCAAAAGCAGCTGAGCTTAGTTTCCCTGACAAGGCCTCTATATGAGGACCCATTGTAGTTTGGAGTCTTATGTGATTCCCAAGAATGTTGTGGAATCAATAGTATCAAGCGGTTTGTCTTTTATCTTAACCTGAGTTGATGCCTGTCGGACATTAGGCATCGTAAACTTTACACATTTAGTTTTACTTCCATTAAGAAGGAGATTGTTAATAGTGAACCAATGTAATACTTGTGAAAGAGTGTTATTTACATCGTCAAAATTTCCTTCACCTCTTGGAATTTTAAATATAAGTGAAGTATCATCAGCAAACAATACTATATCACAAAGATTCCCTACACAATGAGGAAGGTCATTTATATATATTAAAAATAAAAGAGGTCCTAATATAGATCCCTGGGGCACACCCATTGTTAGAGGTGCTCCAGAAGACTCAGTTCCGTTTATACATACTTTTTGCATTCTACCTGAGAGATATGAATTAATTAAGTTTAATGAGTTCAATGATGCCCCATGTGACATATTTTTTTAAGTAATGTTTCATGATCCACACAATCAAACGCTTTCGATAGATCACAGAAAATCCCTAAAGCATCATGCCTATTATCATAGGCATCAAATACATGTGTTAAAAGAGCAACTCCTGCATCCGTGGTGCTTCTTCCTTTAGTAAAACCGAATTGTTTTTTATGTAATAACTTGTTCGATGAAAAGTGTGCTAAAATTTGATTGAATATAATCTTTTCATATATTTTACTCAAGACTGGCAGAATCGATATTGGCCGGAAGTTTGAGGGGTCACTTTTGTCACCCGCTTTGAAAAGCGGTATTATTTTACTAATCTTCATTAAACAAGGAAAATGGCCTTCATCAATACACTTGTTAAAAATTAATGCTAGTTGAGGGGCTATTATGTTAATAATTGACTTAATAATATGCACAAATAGTCCCCACAGATCCTCCGTTTTTTTCATATTCAACTCTAAAAATGTTTTTATTATTACTTCAGGTCCTACATGCCTAAAGTGCAGTTGAGAATTACATTCACTGACATTTACTTTTTGAATAGATTCGGCTATTACTGAAGAAGAAGCAAGTTCTTTCGTTGTTGTTGGTGCAATATGTGAAAAAAAACGATTCAAAAGCAGTTGCAACCTCTAAATTTGAATTTATTGTTTTATCATTTATTTTTAATGCAAATTTACCATCTCTCAATTTATTTTTACAAGTTTCTTTATTTATGATGCTCCATGTAGCTTTTGCTTTATTTTTGGAACTAGAGACTATTCTACGAAGATGATTGGATTTTGCTATAGCACAAACTTTTTTAAATATTTTTGAATAATTTCTAACGTATTCAATAAAGTTTTGGTCTTGAGAGTTTTCTCGTAGACTATATAATTCATATAATTTAATCCTACTTTTATGAATTCCTGGCGTGGCCCAATTATTAAATTAATTTAGGTATACCATGGAACATTATAATGTTTTATATGCATAATAACTTGCAATAAATCTAAATCGGAATCAGCTTTTCCAAAGTTTCAGCTATGCTTTGCTGTACGCATTTTACTTTTAACGGTGTTTAACGTGCTAAAAGTACGACTAAATATAGTACCAACCTCGATAGGTAGCTGATCAATTGATTAACGCTTGTACTAACCTTCTGCTTCAGTAGTCTTTCCCCATCCGGTGACATTAGCTGACCATTTGTTCCCTACGAAGCCGTGACGAATACAAGCAGGTTTGATAAACAATTGAAAGGTGACTTCCGTCTGCAACTTTATCAGCCCGATGTCGTTATATTTCATGAGTGGGTGCGCGGCGTACTCGTCCAGTACCAGAAACGCCTCTATGAAAATGTCTTCGACGTGCAAGTTCTTCATTTTCTGTAAAAAAATGAGCTAAGCCTGTACTTGAATTTTTAACGCATTTGCTTGTGGCAGCAATGCGGCTGAATAATACCGAAAAAAATGACACTTTCACTTTTTGCTTTGTGAGTATAGTATATGCGAATTTCGCATGCCGCATGCGAATGCGATGATACTTACTAACGGTGTAAAATTTATTCTACATATATCATCTATATAAGATAGTAACGTCAAACCCACTGGGACAGATAACATAAATATTCTGCTCGTATTGTGATGCTATTTTGTTAGTAGAGTCAGCGAGGGTAAAGTGGCCACAATTGATTCCTAAGACAACAAGATCCAATTTATGGTTAGTAACATTGAACACTTAAATTATATGTTAGTAACACAGAATTGAAATTGAAATTGAAATAAAATTAAATTAATTAATAATAAATAATTAGTAACTTATTCAGTGGTACAGGTACTGGCAGCCAAATCGCTCCGCAAAAGCACTCAGGATGCTGTTGCGGCTGGCCCTCACCCTGCGCACCAGGGATGTGCACCGCTTGCGCATGGTTGCATAAAAGCAGTCCACACGCGCGTCACCGAACATCCCCGATACGCTGCAGAAGCGAGGCAGCCCCAGCAGCACCCTAAACGCGTTATTATACTGGACACAAAGCGATGCGTACTGCCTCTGCGTATAACTCACTAACAGACTACTCGTACAGAAGGTCGTACAAAATGCCCTGAACAAGGTGATTTTGACTTCCCTCGAACAGCGAGCAAATCTGCGGGCTATCATGTTCGCACGAACAGACAAGGCCCTACGCTCCCTCTCTATATCCGCATCGTCTTTCAGATCCGAGGTTACAACATGCCCAAGATATTTAAACTTTTCGACTCTAACAAGAGGAAACCCGTTGAGTTTAATGTTTGGAATGTTATCAAGATATCTTCCTCGGCCTGAAAGACCATGAGTTCACTTTCTTTCACGTTGTGCAAGCCGTGATCGTCCGATCGTCGTCCGATCGTCGATCCGTCCGATCGTCGATAACCTGCACGCTGAGGCGCTCAGCAGCACCATGTCATCAGCATAGCTAATATTGTTAATACAAACACCTCCAATATGACAGCCGACATGCGTGCTGCTGTGCTCCTCAATCAGCGCATTTACATACAGGTTGAAGAGCTTCGGCGAGGTTAGCCCCCCTGCCTCACCCCGCACTCCAACCTGTACGGACTCGAATATGACCCCGCCCACCGAACGACGTTGACCTGCTCCTGGTACCAATTTTAAAAATGCGAATGAGTTCTTCCGGCATTTGCGTTTGATGAAGTTTTTGCCACAGGATGTCATAACTAACCAGGTCAAACGCTTTCGATAGGTCGAGGAAACAGGCAAACACAGGTGTTTTTCTATCGGTGTAGTACCTGACAGTATGCTTCAAACACAATACCGCTGTTTCTGTAGATAGAGCTGATTTAAAACCGAAATGATTATCATGTATTTGAAGATATTTAACAAGCTGAGTGTTTAGCAAACTGTCAAGCACTTCGGCAATAAAAGTGGCCGACGAGATAGGTCTGTAGTTGTTTAGGTCACCGATATCACCAGTCTTGCTTTTCACAATCGGCACCACCACAGTCCTCATCATCTGCGCAGGTAAATAAGAATGGTTTACACACAAGGAGTACAAGTACTTCTTTAGCCGTAAAACGGGCACAGACCTCCTCACCACGACAACCAGAACCGCATTTCGACTGTGATGGCCCCAAACGCGATCTCACGGCAAAGTGTTCTCTAAAAGTCTCTGCTATACTAGTCAGATCTCTGATACCGTTGACACTCACAGGTAAGACCGGACTACTATTAAGTATTATTAGTCGATTTCCAGAAGCTGCGAAAGTATTCATTTTAATTTGGTCACTATTGTTTTGGCACCATCGTAAACGAGATTTAAAAATCCTACGACTCATTTGTATATCACTCCACACACGACCCTGTCTTGGCCTGCCACACCACACCCACAATTCAAACTTCTTCCGGGCCTCCCTATGAGCGTCATTCACATACCTGTTCCACCCTATAACCGGCTTCTTACGTCTAAAAGTATTCAGATTATAACTCTCAGAAGCTGCTTGGCACAATACGTTAATAATGTCATCATACATTTTATCAATAATATTTCTGTGGTCCAAATTATTACAACTATAGTCACTACATAAACTTAATTCAATAGGAAAGTCATTAATTTTAAATTATCATTACAAAATTTATTATAGGCGTCAATCTGATTAGGTTTCCTTTCCTCCCAGCGGATTTTACTATATGGCTGGTTGTTATTTAACTTACATAATTTTGGTATTGTATTATCAAGTTTACATTGCATTACGAGGGGAAAGTGGTCAGACCACAGCATATTGTATTCAACATATGTGTTTATAATGGTCTCCATAATACAATTAGTGACTACACAATGGTCAAGCCATCGTTTCGACCCGTTTGCCTCACTAATAAATGTGTAGGTGTCAGAATTTAACCCTAATAATTGCACGTCAGCACGTAACCAATTTAATTCCGTACAAAAACAATCCAACTCAGTATAAAATTGTTCATTAGGATGCGCGTAAAAATCGCCGAGAACATACGCACTTTCAGTATTATTATTACTTATAATAGCGCTCACTAAACTCAGGCAATCCGTAAATTCCTCCAGGTTCGCATTACAATCCGTAGGCATATACACACTAAACATTAGAAAAGATCTTAGGTCCATTATTACTTTTATGGCACACACTCGCGGGTTATAACATTGCACAACCGACACGTTGTTAAAAACAATTTTTCTCCAGAGGAGCGCCACTCCGCCAAAAGGCCGCCCTTTGAGCATACCGGCGGAAGTATCAACCGCCGACGTTCCGACGACACCGAACTCGTAATCGATATCGCCCAGGAACTGAATATCCTCTGGCAGCAACCAAGTCTCCTGTAAAGCAATTATGTCCGATGTGCAACATAATTGTTGTCTAATACTTTCTACGGAGCGCTTCACACTCTTGCAATTAAAAGTTACAAAATTAAACAATGACTTTGCATCCATTTAAATACCTATTTCTCAGCCGGCAAGGTGCTATTGACAACACCTTTCGTGTTTGTTTGCTGTGCTTGTAAATTAACAAATCGCCTAAAAATTATTCCCTCGGGCCATAGTTTGTTAGATAAAGGTATAATGACAACTGGTTTTCTGTAACGAAGAAATTATAGGCGTTGTAATCTCTGTCATGTTTAGAAGCTATTCTTTGTAGCGTAATATACTGTTGCGTTTTTTGGTGTATGTAATCCACTATGTCCGTCTCTGTAGTATCTTTGTGCACTTTGGTAATGAGAATAGGGAGTTTTCGCAAAGCAGCCCTAAACTTTCCTTCAGAATCCTTTGAAATACCGGTTGTGCCGATATAACGGTACTTGACAGGTTTTTTACGATGGACAACTTTCTGCCAGCCCTCGTAGTCATCAGTTTGTACCGATTCGGGTTCTTTATTCGTCAAAACTGCTTTCTAATCTTAATAGTACTCTCTTCAGGCATGCCGCATTTGTTATTGTGAAGAATACAAACATCTGTTCGCGACTGCGCCGGGGCCCGTACTAGTGACGTCACGGCGTTCCGCCACGAATCGGCTGGATTCGGCTCAGCGTTTGTCGTGGAACCGATGTCAACTCGCTTCGGTAAAGCAACCGTTCCTCTGCCAACGATTTCCCCGTCTACCGCCATTGTGTTGCTAACATGGGGTATATTATCTTTATATTCGTCTAACGATATTTCTTCCGTCTTACTATTACTTGTACATTCCTCTGCCGATGAGTTGATTATATGGGATAACCCAATAGGGCCACTGTCCATAAGCCATGGACCCCGTTTCATATTTACTTTGCAAACAGATTCTGGCACTAATGAATCATTGTGCATTTTTAAAATCTCTATCCTCAAATCACTCAATTGGGTATGAGTAACGTAGTACGTTTCTTTCATTTCCTTGAGTTCATTCTGTACTTGAAGCAAGTCTTTGAGGAGTTATGTGCAATCGAGGTGGTCAAACATAATTGGAGGCAACCGCTCCAAATCTCTTGCAACAAAAATCGGAAACAGATCTGGTTCTGCTGTTTTGAAAACTTTTACAATATCAATCAGATCTCGTCTGCCCTTGTATTTGCGTTTGATTTTAGCTTTACTCACAGCCACCGATTCGTATAATAATGACTTCAAGTTTTCAATATCTTCACCAGAAAACGAAGACGCACATATTCGCACCAAGGTATCTTCATCGATCACTGATATCTTATTTTGAATGTACGCCAGCAATTCGTCGAGAAATGCATTTCACGACTTTCGACATTTTCAAAACAAACCGTAGCTTCGATCATAGGCGACACTTGGTACTTGCAGATGTAAGTACCAAAACCAGCCATACGCAAACTGCGGCCGCATGCGTCTCATCGAGCCTGATCCAAGACCCTATGCAAATCTTTTCAAGATACTTGACATGATTGGAAAGTGTTCGTGTTGTGGCCCGGACTATCACTTCTAAGGCTAAGAACTCACGGCGCGGTTTTCACCCGCGCCCGCCGCCGCCGCGTGAAAGCGGTCTTATTTCAACACTCACGATCCCACCGGTTTTTGCAGTCTCGCAACCGCCGCGACTTTCAAATTATTTATTTCGAGCTAATTTCATCTAAACCGCACGACGACGCGGTTGTCAACCGCGCCTGCTGCGAGCGTTAACCGCGTCATTAGTTTTGTTTTAACTTTTAACACACACATCTGCATTCTACTGTTAGCACAACGAAAACGGAACGTCCTATTCTGCGTTGTCTATGGCAGTCGAAGACGTCTGTCAGAAGAGGTCTCTTCCCGCGTCTCTTCTCGGTCGGAGGTCGCTTGCGCGTGACTTGATGTGATATGTTATTGTAAATGTCCCCGTAGTGTTCACTTAATTATATTTGTAAGCCTAAACGTGTTGATTTAATTGTGTTTGGCCCTGGCATCCATTTAAGATTTATTTATTTATTTTATTTTATTTTATTTATTTAAAGGCTCACAGAACAAGTTACAGTCATATAATTTACAGAAATATAAAGTTTCTTAAGTATAGAACTAGACTATAACTCTCAATATGAGGGCACAATATGTTCCAAATATAGTGAAGTGAAAGAGGGTTAAACTTAGTGTGTTAGTAATTTTTGATTAGGATAAACGATATCATCGAATATTAGTTAAGTTAGTTCTACAAAGTATTTATACAGTGACAAACACAAATGCAAGTGAAACTGGTTCAACAAAAGTTATTTAAGTATATTAGGCAAAAATTTAAATACATCTTTTTTGAATTTGGCTAAGCTACATGAAAAAATGTCTAAAGATGGTTGGTTGGCTACTGTCTCATTATATAAACGGCACATCCTAGAGATAGGGTTGAAGAATGATGTGTTATTCCTGTAGGTTTCAAGGAAGAATAATTTGGGAGATTTATCACGAGATCTGTACCGAATATTGAATTTAAGGTTAGACAGAAGGGAAGGTGAGTCAATATTAGAATTAATGATTTTATAAAGGCATGTTAGCTCATTGCATTGTCGGCGGCAAGCGAGAGACGTCATTTTGAAGTGTTCGAGTCTTGCAGAGTAGGATCTACAACTGCGACCCAGACTTAGCCTATAAGAGAGAATGCGTAGAAACCTCTTTTGAACATCTTCGATCTTATTGGAGTGGACTTCATAGTAAGGTGACCATATCACTGAGCCGTACTCTAGGATGCTTCTCACTAAGCAGAAGTAGAGTAGAGTGAACGACGATTGGTCTTTGAAATCTTTAGTGCAGCGCGAGATAAAGCCGAGAAGTTGATTGCACTTTGAGATTGTGTAATCATAGTGGTCCCGGAAGGTGAGGCCCTCATCAAATAGGACTCCTAGATCTTTGACGACAGACTCGCGCTTCAGAACTGAGCCATTCAGATTGTAGTCAAAATGTATCTTTTGTGAAGAGGAACCAAATGAAATGACAAAACACTTATTAGTATTAAGAGACATCATATTAAGTGAGCACCACTCGGACACCCTCGTCAGATTCTGCTGAAGTACGATACAGTCTCTAGTGTCTCTAACTTCGAAAAAGATTTTAAGATCATCCGCGTAGAGTAAACATGGAACTGTTAGCTTCTGGGCCAGATCATTTATTAATATCAAAAACAGCAAAGGGCCCAAGTGAGATCCCTGAGGGACACCAGAAGTTATTATTATGGGAGGCGAGAGATGACCTTGTATACTGACTAGTTGGCTCCTATTATACAGGTACGACTCGAACCACCACAGCATGTTACCATGGACGCCGTAAGCTTGAAGCTTTTGACAGAGCACGTAATGATTGACTTTGTCGAAGGCCTTGGAAAAGTCAGTATAGATAGATTCTACTTGGTGTCGCCGAGCAAATGCCGAGCAAAGATAGCTCTTGTATTCCAAGAGGTTGTTCACCGTAGATCGCGCCGGCACAAAACCATGCTGAGATGGCGATAGAAATGGCTTGAAATGTGCGTACAATATGTTGTAACAGACCGATTCAAATAGTTTTGCAAAGCAAGAAAGTATACTAATCGGCCTGTAGTTAGTACATTGATCCTTTTCACCAGATTTATGAATTGGAATGACGTGAGCCACCTTCCAGCGCGTGGGGAATGTGCCAGATTTAGTGACTTATTAAAGATGATATGTAAGGGTCTACTCAGCTCCACGCCACAGCTCTTAACGAAGTGTGAAGGTAGACCATCCGGGCCAGCTCCCTTATCACCGTCAAGTTTCTTGATGGCGGTCTGAATACACTCAATATCGATGGAAAGGTCTGACATGCAGAAATGATGGACGGCCTGAGTGTTGGACTCTATGTCGCGACACGCATATCTCCCATCAAAAACCGAGCCAAAATAGGTGGAGAACATTTCGCATATTTCCGCGACATTTGAGGAACCAGATGAGCCATAACACATCATCACGGGCATAGTGGTTGAATCTTTGTTGCTTTTGACATATCTGAAGAAGTGCTTAATATTACGCTTGATATCAGATTCAACTGACTTCAAATAGGTTATGTAGCAGTCAGAAAGAAGGCGTTTACAGCGAGCACGGAGCATACTAAAGCAGTCATAATCCAGGGGGTTGCCGTATTTTTTATATTTCCTATGTTATTTTTGCTTTTCCTTTAAACAGCGTTTCAAAGGCGGACTGAACCAGGAAGGGACATGACGTGATTTTTTATGAGTTATAGATGCATGCTTTGAAATTGTTTGATTTAGAATATCATAAAACCTATCTACAGCCTCGTCAGTGTCAATGTCTCTGCTCGCCAGAAGTTCGTCCCAATTCACAGCGTTAAGCTCGTTCTTGACACTGTCTATATCGCACTTATGAAAATTGGGTCTCCTAATTTCGATTTTTGGAAGGCGTTTTGGTGTGAAAGCTAAAGGAATATCTAATAACAAAGGAGGATGGTGACGATCCTTACGACTTAATGCATCTCCTCCACAAACTATGACAGTAGATGTACCAAGGACTAAATCTAGATGGCGATTATTTTCATTAGATATGTTGTTAAATTGCTTAAGACTGCATACGGATAATGTTTCAAGGAGTAGTTGTGTTTTAGAATCATAAGCTGAGGAGGGAGTGAGTTCAACAGAGTGAGGTGACCTTGTCCATTGAATATAAGGGGCATTAAAGTCTCCCAGGCCTACAAATTCGACACCTGCGCCAAGTTCCAAGACTCTGTTTTCCTGATGAGTATGACTTTGGATTTTTTTTATAACTTTTCCCAGTGAGGGTTCAATACTACCGAGGTCACAACCGCGCCATGAGTTCTTAGCCTAAAACGGCCCTTTCAAAGAAAAGGTTAATTACCTACTATAGACCTAAAATTAGGCTAAAGAGAAAGTTACATATGGTTGTTTGTTTAACAGTGGCCTTACATTAGCGTTGTCCTCCAAATACACGCTTCCAAATCGAACAACTTTGGGCTCCGAATACATCAGGTTGAATTTGTTCACCACAGTTTCAGTGGCGTTACTGCAATGAGCAGCAGTCAGGGTGAATCTAGGACTGATGAGAGAACTTCCACACATCCATTTCCTTTCGCCGTTCTTCTTTAGCCAGCCAACAGCACCCTGTAAGTTATGACAATTGATTTATAGGCATTTCCCTTTTGACAATAAATTTAATCATATAGGAACAGTGAAAGTATCTGCTGCCTCACCATGCAACGAAAGTCGCTTGTACAGATAACACAAAGACGTAAGGTGCTAGATAGACTAGACTTTGCCAGAGGCGGTGGTGACCTCGATAAGGAAAGCTTAACACACCTCCAACATATTCAAATTAAACCTCCAAGTCTGCTTACAGAAAGACTGATTGCTTGATGAAAAAAAGTTGAGAAAGTTTGACAGATTAGAGAACGTCGATCCTGGTGTTTGTGCTGACTATTATAAGAATATTCCTTACCATGTGTGGAAAGTCCCCTTGTATTGCTTTGATTCCACCGAAGATTTCTGAAAGGTGCACGTTCTTGGACTCCATAATCTCTTTACCTGTAAGAGAGACAAATGATCAGTGGTATTTTTAAATCTAAAGTAAACAAATAAATGAGACAAAACACTTACATATTCTTCTGTTTTTCTCAACATCTAATACGTTTAACTTGTAATCCCACAAGTATTCCTCGCATTCTAAAACAATAGGTATTTCTTAAATGCTATTTGTGTATTGTATTGTGTATTTTTTAAAGGTATTACTATATATATTCATAATAGCACAAAATATGGTAATAGGCCAGTCAGAGCAGAATTTCAAGGAACAGGATTTTTGACTGCGTAACTTTGCTAGGAGGTAAACATATCGAAAGTCCCAGACCGTATCGCTTTTAAGGTTTTTCTCTTAATTACCACAAACTGTACATTTTAGCAACATGAGACATTTTACAAATCGAAAGCTGATATAGTTTCCTACAAATTTAACTTATTCAATTAAAATGAAAGACTTTACGGTTTTAATTCGCGCACATTTTATTAAAACTTTATGCTTGACGTTTCGAATGCTTCCAGCATCTGTGGTCGCAGGCAGGACTGTCTTGCCTGTGACCACTGATTCACGGATTCAGCTTTTGATTCACTAGAAGTAGAAGCAAAATCACTTCTTAAAGAAACATACCATGTGGTTCAACCCTTCTGTATCGCTTAGTGCGATCACAGCACTCGTCAAAGAATTTACGGGGACGACCAGGTTTGGAGTTAGTAGAAGGCTTACATACAACATTATCAAAGTCAATTATAAAATTGCCTTGAAGCCAATTTGCGTTCTAATTTTAAAATCGCAATTTTGTATGATTGGAATCTAGCCACCTTTGTTTGAATTGTGTGTAAAAACGTGTGTACACTACATCCACAATACTTTCAATCATAGACTCACTTAGGTTCATGTTCGATTGTTTCAACAAGAGTTTAAATTTAGTCCTATCGTTATCACATTCTATGAGCTTTATGTAAAAATCCGCGTATGAAGTGGTAAAACTTACCATTTTAATAACCGTTTATAATTATTGATAAAACAGTGCATAAACATGGTAATTGCATATGTCAGCATTTTTTTACGCATTAGATAAAAAGATGATTGTTCTGAACTATGATTGATTATTCTGAACTACCTTCAAAATATAAAACCGGCCAAGTGCGAGTTGGACTCGCGCACGAAGGGATCCTTAAATAATTTGTGTAAGCACATTTTTTGCCCCAATAATATCGTGACAAACATTATTAAGATGGCCATATGGTTACGATTCCCTTTAAATAACAAAAAGTAAAAACCGACTTCAAAACCAAAATGCACTAAAAAGTCTTAAATAAACTCTTCACCATTAAAAGGAAAGGAATCCGTTTTAGGCAAACAATTTCTTTTGGGAGTCGGTGCTGTGATAGTTGATGCTTGATGGTCAAAGTGATGGCACCGACTTTTTTTAAAGTTTATTTTATTTCTTCATTTTTAGTGATTACATAAGAGGGGAGGGGGGGGGAGTTGCACCTTATGATTCTATTTTTTAAGAAGCTACAAATTACCTGTAGGATGACGGAACTTATAGTCATTATAATTACTGAACTCCTAAGCGTTAAGGACTTCCACCATCAGCTCAGCCCCACAAGATGTTGACTATCAGAAGTAACACAACACGTCAACATTAAGATTCTAGTAAAGAAACACTATAAGTGCCTTTAAAATTTGAGGGTTTCTCTCGATTACACCAAGATCCCATCATCAGATCCCAAAATGGAAAAAATAGGACCAACTAGAAGGTACACCCTCTATGTAGGCGAAAAAAATTTTCGATTCGGTCGACGAACGACTGAGATATGAGGTAACATACATATAAAAAATACATACAGTCGAATTGATAACCTCCTCCTTTTTTGAAGTCGGTTAAAAATATGCGAAATTATGAGACAAAAACGGTTATATTTTCGACTACGTTGACTCACTTTTTTGATTTTTTACAGCTAAAAAGACAATCAAAACCAATTTTTAGCTCAGGCACAAATAGATGATTTCTACGCCATCATCCGAAAGAGGAGTGCCTCGCTGCTTAAACGCTTTCGGAGCAGTACCAACAGTGTCCTGAGTGCGTTGGCCGAGCGGTGGGATTCCTCGATGATGCAAAGGTGGATGAAGCTGCATGCCAATTCATCGCCTTTTATTAAGTAAGAACGTGACATTTTAAATTTCAGTTTTGATCATCATTTAATTGTAATTTATTTATTTTTTATTTATTATTGTCGTTTTATGTAAATTATGGATACTCATTATCTGAAATAAATGAATTTTATTTTTTTTAATTTTAGCTAGTTTCATATCTTGAAGCGTATTGGAGGTAAACATTTCTTAAGCGAAAATTTACATGAAAATTATTTTGCTTTAAGTTAATGAACTATAATTCTGTAATTTGTTTACCTAACCTTATAGTTTTTTCTTCTAAATTCATAATATGTGCTACTGCTTCGAGGTTTTTTCACTAATTACTCACTACTGTTTAGCTGGGATTGGATGGGGCCATTGGACTCTAACAAAAATTTGGCTTTTAAAACTGAATATTTCGGAAACAAGCCACTTTATTAAAAAAAAAAAACCTATTCAACGAGTATCACGTATGAGAGATACCGCAAAAAAAAATCTTTAACTTTATTTTTTAGTTGAAAACTCCTAAAAACTTAACCTTTAAACTCTCCCGGCTCAAGGAGTACAGGCTGAGACCTTTGGTATGTTAACCTGCTAACGACGAACGACGTTATGAAGTCGAAAATTGTATTCAAAGTATACAGGGTTTAGAAATAGTGCGAGCCAAATTCAAGGGGTAGTTGCGAAATGAATCGAATTTGGAGTACAGGTTTTTTTTTTGCTGTATTTTAGACTTGTCTTTTAACCACCCCCTTGAATTTGGCTCGTCCTTTTTTACACCCTGTATAGAAAAAATAAGAGAAGATGTACTCAATATAAAAATATGTCAACGGATCTTTTCAATTCTTCACAGGGGAAAAAAAAAGTACGAGTTGAGAGTCAAGTCTTTAATACAGGAGAAAAAGAACCTGTATTTTGTATAATTTTCTTGTTTTGTGTATATATTCTCATTTGTACATACAAATTCTAAACTCGATTGACAACCGCCACTTTGAATTTGACTCATACTTTTTTACATTCTTTTTGTACTATGTTTCTAATATGATCATACTTAGTCATATCATACTCGTAAGACATGTTGCCACGTAATAAAAGATATTCAACGCTAGTAAAAAGTTTTGAAACATAATTTTCGGCCTGAATTAAAAAAACTATGTATGTAAACAGTTTTACAACTATTACTTATGGTTTGAACATTATATTAAATTATAACATTGGAACGTTAAATTAGGTTCTCCTAACTCACTTATATCGCTGACTCTTCTCCCAGTCTTGTTGATTGCAGCCGGTAACGGGTGATAGAACCTCTCATAGTTACATGGATCGTTCTGTGCTTCTTCTGAAATACCTTCACCTTCATAAGAATCAGTTACATATTCATCCTGAAAACAAACCATAAAAAAGCATGAATTAACACTGATAGTAACACTCATATAATTTGCAAAAATCCTAATTCCTATATCGGTTCCGCAACAGTACAAATAGCATCCTGGCGGCATTAGCTAACCGGTGGGACTCGCCGATGCTAGAGCGTTGGATTAGTTTATATGCTACCAAAGCTGGCGGCTTCTACTAGGCGACTTCTCTTTTTGTTTTTAAATGTATTTTACTAACATAGGCTAAGTTTAAATTTGTTACTAACATGAATATGGACCACGGTCGGAAATAAATTTAATTCATTCAAAAAACATAAATCAGCTTATTGACTGGCTAAAAATATGAGAAAAGGTAAACGAACGCATGAACCTTCTTCCGTTTCAAACTAAAAAAACAATGTCACTCACACAACAATATTTTACCAGCCTCCTAACACTTAGGAGGTGTTAGGTCAGCGGCACCCGACTAAGGGAAGGTTATGCAAACGATACTGATGCAAAAAAATACTACTTTTTTTAGTGGGAAACAGCACAAAATTAATTAATTATTCTTCCGATACTAGCAACCGAATAAAAACTAGTAACAAAAGGTCGCCTCTTCGAAGCTTACTAACTACGGTGTAGAATTTAGTAGCTACGCGCGAGCTATGTGCGAAGGTGCAAATTTCCCCATCGTTTTTTTTAATGTTGTAGAGGTTTTCTTTTTAATATAACAGTTAGGGATCCATGGCCAAAACAACAACTTGTATATGGTTACTAGGAATGCTGTTAGATAGCTAATAAAAAAAAAACTAACCGTGGCTGCGGTCGAAGGTGTATCAGTCTGAAACAACCAAGAAATTATTCTAGAAGCTTTTCTATGTATAAAAATAAATTGCCCGAAACTGTAAAATCAAGTAGTTTTAGAATGTTTTTAACACGCGCAGTGACATATATAAATAATAAATAAATATATTAGTTACGACCCGTATGGTGTAGTGGTCGCGAAATCGCTTACTACGCAGCGGGTTGCGGGTTCGATCCCCGCACAATACAAACATTTGTGTGCATGAACATGTCTGTTTGTATTGGCCTGGGTGTTTTCTATGTATATCATGTATGTATTTACAAACAAAAAGTATTTAAGTATTATATCCGTTGTCTGGCACCCATAACACAAGCTTTGTGTAGCTTACTTTGGGACTAGATGGAGTTGTGTGTGAATGTCCAAAGGATTATTTATTTATTATTATTTATTTATTGTTGCAAACACCGAGATTCATCCACCCCGAAGACTATATAAGGCAGCGCTCAGTTAGGAGCGGGTTCATTCCGTCTTCGATCGTCGACCGTGTCACATCGTTAGGAAATTATTTTGCGGGTATTTTTGTATTTTTTTATTAAATAAAAAGTTTAGGCTGAAACATTGTTTTCTCTTTTTAAAAAAATTGCCTCGCCTCTGATATGCAACATCAGAAGTGGGATAGGATCAACGCGATACTATCTTGCTGGCCGTTCTGTATTTTGTTGATTCGTGGCGAGTGCTAAAGAGGAGAAAATAATGTCGGACCGCGAACATAGTCGTAGCCGTAGCCGTCTAAGTAGCCGCGAGCGTCGATACAGTAGGTACCGCGATCGTACTCCAGACGGTGAACTAAGACGTGAAATGGAGGCGATGTTAGTGCGACTTAGGACATTAGAAAATCAAGTGACTTGTGGTAGTGCACCGCCGTTGGGTCAACATAACGCGCGTCCTGTAACTCCGCCGCGTCCTCATGTGTCTCGTGCGCGATCACGATCCCGGTCTAGGCGCCATCGCGTGTCTACGCCATCGCCGCGTCGCCGGTCCGAATCGCGGATTCAGCGTATAGTGCCCCCCGAGACGTTTACTCCGCCGCCGCAGGTACCAGCGCCGCCACTGAGTGAGTTACGTGTTGATTTAGCTACGAGTGCCGTGTCCGAACGTGCAAATAGTGAAGCCGCCGCGCCGTCTGCTATGACGGATCGAATCGTAGATGCTATCCGCTCAATTAATAGTGTCGTAAAGTCTAACCAGCGGTTTTATATTTCTAACTTCGACCCTAGCTTACACAATATTGACGATTGGTGCGAAGAGGTAGATCATGCGAAAAATTTAAATGATTGGAGCGATTTCGAGTGCATTTCGCGGATAGGAAATTGTCTCAAAGGTGAGGCTCAATCGTGGTTGAATGAGTGGGTGACGAGCGAGCGAACTTGGAGTAATTTTAAAAAGGAATTTAAACCTTTGTGTCCAAGGACGCCTGACGTAGCGAACATTTTGTTCGAGGTAATGTGTAAGAATTCCGATAGCTACCCTACATACGCCGATTACGCTCGTCGCTCACTACTTCGCCTTCGCATAGTACAGGGCCTTAGTGATGAATTGATGTCCGCGATTATAGTACGAGGAATTACCGATCCACATATCCGAGCGTCAGCTACGAATGCTAAACTTTTGCCGAACAATTTAGTGGAGTTTCTTTCGATCTATGTCAAGCCGAATACATCTAAAAGTAACGCCTCGCGTGCCACGTTCCAAAATATAACGAGTGCAAAGGATAAAAACGATACGATGTCCCGGAAGCGGTATTTTGACGATAGGCGTTGTTTTACGTGCGGTCAAACGGGCCACAGGCAAGCTACATGTGGTAATAAAAAGCCTAGAATTGATTCGAACGTAAATTCTTCTGCTGGTAGCTCGAATACCAAACCTGCTTTTGTTACTACGCGATCTGAAACGTGCTCCTTTTGCAAGAAGGTAGGGCATAAAGAGGATACGTGCTTTGCAAAGCAACGGACCGAGTCGCGTAACAAAAACGATGTCAACTTTTGTCGTGAAAATCGAAATACCCGCAATAGTGATGTAGTCGCCGCCGTTATTCAGGGTATACCGACGGATGTTTTAATAGACAGCGGGTCAACCATATCCCTCGTTTCGTCGTCGTTATTGAAACATTTTAATTGCCCACATAAGCCGGCGTTCCGCGTGTTAAAGGGTCTCGGTAGTCAGGAACTTGTTAGTACTTCCTACGTTACTTTACCCATTGAGTTTGACGGTGTTACCCTTGAGGTGGACTTATTCGTGGTAGCTTCGGAGTTCATGAACACACCAGTGATAGTGGGCACGGATGTCCTGAATAGGGAAGGCATTCGATATGTTCGTACGCGTGATTGTCAGTTACTTACTAGAGATACATGCAATTCAGCGCGAGTGATGACTGTTCAGTCTGATACCTCCATACCGATTAACACGTCTCTTGTAGATGACGATTTGCAACGTTTAATGGAAATAATTAATGAGTTTTCTCAACACCTTATATCGGGTACTGCTACATCCACTGTAAATACAGGCAGCATGTCTATCAAACTGAACAGTAACACGCCTATTAGTTATCGACCATACCGACTCTCTTACGCTGAGACGTTGCGTGTTCGTCAGATCATAAAGGACTTGTTAGGTAAAGGCATTATTCAGGAGTCAGAGTCTGACTACGCTAGTCCTATCCTTCTTGTTAAAAAGAAGGACGGGTCAGACAGAATGTGCGTCGATTACCGTAAACTAAACGAAGTAACCGTTAAAGATAGGTTCCCTTTACCGCGAATTGACGATCACATAGACCGCCTAGGACATATCAAGTTCTTCACAAGTCTTGACATGGCAACAGGGTTCCACCAGATCCCATTGGAGTCGGAGTCTGTTCCGCTCACAGGCTTTGTGACGCCCGAGGGGCACTTTGAGTATCTGAAAATGCCTTACGGCTTAGCAAATGCACCAGTGGTTTACCAACGGATAATTGCAAAGACACTTCGAGACTTCATGGAATCTGGTGAAATCCTCGTTTACATAGACGACGTTCTGATCCTAAGTAAGACGTTGGATCGCGGTTTTGTTCTGTTGCGCGATGTTCTCAAAACACTTACGGATGCGGGTTTCTCCATTAACTTAAAAAAGTGTTCCTTTTTGGCGACAGAAATAGAGTATTTAGGTCGCAGTATTAGTGAAGGTCAGGTGCGGCCGAGTCACGAGAAAGTCAAGGCCTTAGTAGATGCTGCCGAGCCTAAAAATGTAAAGCAAGTTCGTCAATTCATGGGCTTGGCCAGTTATTTTCGTCGATATATAGGTGGTTTTGCCCAGAAGACTGCTTGCATTGCAGCTTTAACTCGGAAAGGCGTTGAATTTAAATGGGGAAAGGAGCAGCAAGCTGCACGTCAAAGTATTATCGAATCCCTTACTAGCGAGCCTGTACTGGCAATCTATGATCCATCTTTGCCTATTGAGGTCCACACTGATGCCAGTTCCATCGGCTATGGGGCTGTTTTGATGCAAGTACACGAGGGTGGTCGTAAGCGTGTGGTAGCTTACTACAGCAAGCTAACACAGGGAGCTGAGGGTAACTACCACTCGTACGAGCTGGAAACCCTCGCTATGGTTAAAGCCCTGCAGCATTTTCGGCACTATCTTGTGGGTGTACGTTTCACTGTCGTTACCGATTGTAACGCATTGAAGCTTACACAACGCAAGAAAGATCTGCTACCCAGAGTGGCCAGATGGTGGGTATACCTCCAAGACTTTGACTTTGGCTTGGACTACCGTAAAGGTACGCTCATGTCGCATGCCGATTATTTCAGCCGGAACCCGATCAATGTGTGCACTGTCCAAAAACCACAGACTTGGGCACAGATTGCTCAGGCTTCCGATGAAGAAACCCGGACTCTCATCCAGAAGCTTGCTGACGGGCAACTGGATGCGACTCGTTATGTCGTTAAAAACGACCTCCTTTACGTCAAACATACACCTACTGGTGAACCTTCTCGATACCTTTGATTTATACCCAAAGGGCATAGGTTAAGTTTGCTTCGTATATTTCATGATGAACACGATCATCTTGGAGTCGACAAGACTGTTGACCTGATCACTAAGCACTTCTGGTTTCCAGGTTTACGAACCTTTGTTCAAAAATACGTCTCCCATTGTTTAGTGTGTATCTCACAAAAGAAAGTACCACGGGCCCCACTCCAACCTATTAGCTCTTGGGAAAAACCCGACCTGCCTTTCCAGACCATTCATATGGACGCTTTAGGACCTCTTCCGGAAGCTGATGGATATCGCTACGTTCTCATAGTAGTTGATGCTTTTTCGAAGTTTTGCCTTCTCTATCCTATGTATCGCCAGGATGCGACTGAGTTAAAACTTCATGTCACTAATGTGATATCTTTGTTTGGCACCCCGAAATTAATTGTGGCCGATAGAGGCCGCATGTTTCAGAGCACCGAGTTCCTCAATTTCGTTAGTGGGCTAGGTTGTGACACGCATCTTATCACACCCGAGATGCACCAGTCCAATGGACAGGTCGAGCGCTACTGCCGAACGGTGCTTAATATGATACGCGTTGAATCAAACTATCGAGAGCACAAGTGGCCTAGTGTGATGTGGAAGCTTCAACTGATATTAAACATCACGAAGCACCGAACTACTCAATACTCTGCCCTAAATTTGCTGGTAGGTATTGACGCTGCAACACCCCTCATTCGTGGCTTGATTCGCGATGTGGCCTTAGAAGGCTCTAGCCCCAACAGGGAGGCCCTGCGAGAGATGAGTAGGCAGAGGACGTCCGAGCGGCTCAGACAGTACCAACAAGACCAGGATACCTACGTCAATCAAGGACGGAAGCCACCCGGAACGTATGCACTTAATTCTTTAGTCTTCGTCAGGAAACAGGCACAGTCAACCGGAAAATTGGACTCCGGTATACGTGGGCCGTACCGTATCACGAAGATCCTACCTCATGGGCGGTACGAGCTGCAGTTGGTAGCCGGCTCATATGGGAAGCTGACACAAGCGTCCGCAGAATACATGTTCCCTTGGCATGGGGAATGGACCCCTGAGGTGTGCGCAGCTTATTTTGAGGGTGGGTTCTTTTATTTTCATTCCAATGAGATTTGTTTTAAATGTGTTACTGTTGGGCGTTACAATTGCTAAAAGTATGCTAACGTCGTGCCTATGCTCTGGCAATTGTAAACGCTTGATTGTTATGTTTTTCTTCGTAATTCGATGTTACGAGTATTTGGTCTGGTTGCGTGGCTTTCGAGCACTGTGGTTGTCAGTGTACGCTAACGTCGTGCCTATGCATTGATAACTACAGCTGCAAGTGGGAAGCTACATTTTGTAGACTGTTTTTGAGTGCTGCGAATGTGGGTGTAAGCTAACGTCGTGCCTATGCACCTACCGATCGCAGGCATTGGTTTTGTGTCGTGTTTGCAAGTTCTGTGTCGTAATGTTGGTGTACGCTAACGTCGTGCCTCTGCCCCAGCAGTTGCGAGCAGTAATACTTGCTTCGGGCAGCAATTGTAAGCGTACGCTAACGTAGTGCCTATGCGCCGGCAATTGCAGACCCTTGACGATTATATTTTTAGTGTGTGTGTTTGTTTGGTTCCCATGAATATTGCGATCGCTAGTGTATGCTAACGACGTGCCTATGCACTGGCAATCGTTATAGTTTAAGGTTTCCACTCGCGATAGTATGTTGCCCTTGAGTCAAGTGATATAAGTGTCTAGCGAACGCTAACGTCGTGCCTCTTCGTTGGCACTTATAGGCACTTGTCACAGGGGCAGATATGTAAGTAATATGAAGCGTCCTAAAAGGGCCATAAGTAGGTATTAAGAAATAGTTCTAAAACTGTAAAATTTGTTTCCATGCAGATAATGATACAGACGAAGACGAGAGGAACACATGTGGTGCTGATGAAGTTCAGGAGGCTGGCGATGGTTCAAGACCATCTCACACTCAAGAAGCATCCGTCAATGACGGACAACAACCGAGTACCTCTGGTACAGGGAGGTTCATCGAGCCACCATCCGGACGTCCAGATTCAGACGAGGCGGCAGAAGAGGACGTCGGCGCTCCATCCACGTCCCCGTCGGAACCTGGACTCTCCATGCCGTTGCTGTAAAAGCATGAGGACGAAGGAGCCCGTGGACGGCCTCCTGTCAGGAGAGGCCGTGTTGCAAACACCGAGATTCATCCACCCCGAAGACTATATAAGGCAGCGCTCAGTTAGGAGCGGGTTCATTCCGTTTTCGATCGTCGACCGTGTCACATCGTTAGGAAATTATTTTGCGGGTATTTTTGTAATTTTTTTATTAAATAAAAAGTTTAGGCAGAAACATTATTTTCTCTTTTTAAAAAAATTGCCTCGCCTCTGATCTGCAACATTATATTATTATTTTATCTTTAAGAATAAAAAATCAAGTAACTGTTAGCTTGTTTCCACATGGCAAAAGACAGTGTTGTTCATTTCACGTTACTCGGTATACTGTTTAGTTCGTCTAAAAAATTTGAATATTTGTCAATTTTTGTCAAATAAACTTTCTAATTAAAATGAAAGGCGCAAACAAACAAAAATATACCACTTACAGGAAACGAGTCGCTGTCGTAGCCCAAATCAATAGGTGCAGGCTGAAAAATAAATGGAAATTGTTTCTGTAACCTGTAACAACATTATAAGGCGGCATTTTTTGAAGTGAAAACTTCTTTAGCGGCGTTGAGCACTTGTGTGGGATGGGGGAAAAATGTGAAACTCGCGTCAGGACACGTGGGCTGATCGAAAAACCGTAAGACGGTTGGCGAAATTATGGATGTAAGTTGATTTTTCTGAGAGATAAACTTTTTAATGTAATTTAATATAATATAAATTGTAATGTTTGTGTACGATAGCGCAATAAATAAATATTGTATTCTATCACAATAGTAATAATAATACAATAATATAATAATAATAATAATAATAATAATATAATATTTTTATAGAATACAATATTTATTTATTGCGCTATCGTACACAAACATTACAATTTATATTATATTCAAGTTTTCACTTCTGCCGGCACTCCCGGAGTGCAATTTTGTGTTTTTTTTTAAATAACAACGTTTTTAGGTAGAAACATTAATACGTTTTAACTTAACGTAGTCAATCTAAAAGTGTACAATAAATAAAAATCTAAATTCCAGCTTTCATACAATCGGATAACAAAAACATTATTGAATTCTTACCGTGTAACGAAAATAAACTGAAGTCGTGGTTTTTGTTTTTTCTGTAATCTGAGAAAAAGAAAAACTGTTAACATATTATTAGAAATAAATTTTCCCATAGCATATGATAAACCTGCTCCAAAATAACTCATTTCCAGCCACTAACTTATAAAACAAAATAACGTTATGCATACAAATCTCAAAAATGATATTTTAATCAGCTATGCCACGCAAAAAATGTCTGGCAAACACGACGACAAGTTATGACATATTCCTTGAAATTTGAATTCGAATATGAAACCTTCTGTATTAGTTGATGACAAGTAGATTCAATTGTTGGCGCACGAGATTGGTTCGTGACGTCAAATTGAATCAAATATTCATTTATTGCATCTGTTATAGGGAATTTTGTAACAGCGGATGTCAATGCTTATAACATATTTTTCGCTATAACATGCCCATGAGGTGTACAATATTCTAGGTACTACAAATACCGAGAATTTTAACTTTAAAATTTTAATCCAAATTTGTGAAATTTTAATAACCAATTTTATACATTTGAGAACTTTCAGTTTCTTAATCTAATATTATAAAAAGTGCTTAGCCACTGCAAAAAATGTTTATATATATTTAAGATTAAGAAAAAGTATTTAAACACAATAGAAATTCCATATGCTAGAACTATTAACTTCTA
The DNA here is from genome assembly GCA_963924145.1 of Pyrausta purpuralis. NCBI lineage: Eukaryota > Metazoa > Arthropoda > Insecta > Lepidoptera > Crambidae > Pyrausta > Pyrausta purpuralis. The sequence continues at coordinate 3,660,998 of OZ001653.1, read as the reverse complement.
GTTTCCTTTGAAGTTCAATGATATCTATGTAACTTTGTTTGTACCGTTCCGACCATATTACACAAGCATCTTTGTGCTTCGGAAAGCACGTTTTGCTGTTGGTCCCGGCTAATATCTGTTGATATCTATTAGTCGTTAAGCCTTGCCAGAGGTCTTATGAGCGGCTCGATAACATCTTTTTTTTTAAATTAGATAGCCAGACATTTTACCACAGCAAGATTAGTCGTTTGCCTTGCAACAATCCATCCACCAATACACACTGAACCCGCGTGGTGGAGTATGGCTCAAACTTCTTCAGAATTGAGGTACGGCCCAGCAGTAGAATATTAAAGACTAATTTTACTTTTACAGTGTCTATCCTGGGTCTAATGATAAAGCTAAAAGCTAGGCCGAGACCATGGACCACAAAATATAAAATAGATGTCACTAGCCAAGGAGGGCAATAACTGAAATGTTACAATTTCCGTTGCAGTTGTTAGCTCCTCCACTATTCTGTATCTTGTATGAATTATCAAAGAAAATAAATAAGTAAACGGTCATTAAAAGTCAAACGATAATGTTATTCATTAAATCTCTGTTAGCAAACAGTACAGTTACAAATAAAACCATCGAAAACCTAAGGCTATGCTTACGTTTTCTACAGCGATCGACACCATTTATTGAAAATTCAAAACCGGTAGTCTAAAATGTGCGGTCAAATTAGCTTTAGTTTCTTTGAAAGGATATGTTATTAATGAAACGGTTGCTAAGTAGTTTTATTTATTTTTTGAAATCACAATTAATTTGTTAATAAAAGTAAGAGAAATATTGTACGAATATTAGCATGTAACGATAAAATATGTCCTTGTTTCAAGCCTTAAAATAATATTACGTTTCGTTCATTCTATTATTTTTTAACTTGTACTGTCTTATTTTGAAAAGCTTAAATATAATACATCTAACTCAGGCGCCCGAAAATGTCAAACCAAGTAGTTTTAGAATGTTTTTAACACGTACAGTGTCATATCTTATACAACGTAACAGCATATTGTTTGTAATTCTTATTTTATCTTTAAGAATATAAAATCAAGTAACTGTTAACTTGTTTCCACATGGCCAAAGACAGTGTTTTTCATTTCACGTTACTCGGTATACTGCTAAGTACGTCTAATAATATGAATATTTGTCAATTTTTGTCAAATAAACTTTCTAATTAAAATCAAAGGCGCAAACATACAAAAATATATAACAGGAAACGAGTCGCTATCGTAGGCCAAATCAATAGGTGCAGGCTGAAAAATAAATGGAAATTGTATCTGTAACCTGTAATAACATTATAAGGTTTTTTTTTAATCACAACGTTTTTAAGTAGAAATATTAATAAGTTTTTACTTTAAAATGTCAATCTAAAAGTGTACAATAAATAAAAATATCTAATAATCGGATAACAAAAACATTATTGAATTCTAACGACGACTTCAGTAAATTTCGTGTAACGAAAATAAACTGAAGTCGTGGTTTTTGGTTTTCCTGTAACCTGAAAAAAAGAAAAACTGTGAACATATTATTAGAAATATTTTTTCCCATAGCATATGACGTAAACCTGCTCCAAAATAACTAATTTTCAGCCACTAAACGTTATACCAATGATTGCCAATGATATTGTCGATAATTATAAATGTAGTTAGAAGTAGATGACGCCTCAAAAGCAAGGCTTGAAACCGGTTCAAGATTTACCGGTATTATAAAGGTTAAACCGGTTTTATCGTAAAATTCCGTCCCGGAGCGGAACCAAATAAGAGCGATACTGTGAACCTCAATAAACCGGTTAATTGTTAGCCGCTCGCGACGATCGCAACGCGACTTGGTTTTAGACCGAATATTCTTTAAAAGATGTTAAACTAATTATCAGATTCAGAAACAAACGTCAGATTCGATCAGCGCTTGCAGATCTTAACGAAGTTCAGAGTGGTTGTCCTGCCTGAACGAAAAGTTGAACCGGTTAATGCAAAATACCCATATTTTTCGAAACCGGTTTAAAAACCGGTTTAAAGGAACATAACCTTTTTCAAAAAGTTCCACCTGGATTTTCGTTAAACCGGTTCAAAAAAATACCGGTTTCCAAGCCCTGCTCAAAAGTACACAAATATGGCATTGTCTGATTAATAGATGTCAATGGATTGACATCTATTACATCAGACATCAGTTTCGGAACAGAGTCTTAATAGAGTAGCTTTCTTAATTTATTTTTAAGTATATAGGTACATTAAAATAGACTCGTTGGCCTAATTTTAAAATTGAGTTCACACTTTAGCTCGGTAGTATATTAATCAACAAAAACATTTTATTTTTAAACTATTTAAAATTTAAAATGTTGAATAATTATCTAATAAATGCAATTTGAATTTGAATGTATCACGTGAATGCTTGAAATGTCATGGCACCAATATAACGTTCACTGCTAGGCATTCACGATCACGTGACCATATGTATTACAAATTAAATTAATGAAAATATTTACAGTCCTTATTTAAACTAAAAAATAAATATTTATTACTACACCAAAGTCATCTGGCATCATGTAAACAGGATGATTACTTCAAATAACATGCTTATAGCTGGCGTACATATTTTTTTCTACAATCGTGAGGATCATCCCTCACTGGTTTGTTTATCAACAGTCTTTTGTTATACTTTTTTTATTGCGAGCGCCGGTGACCTTTTGATCCGTGAGCGTATACGCTGTTACTTTAAAGATATTGAAGACGTACTTTATAGTTATATAACAAAGACATCAAATCAAATCTTTATTTTGCTCACTAAGTGTTACAAGAGTTCTTAAAATAATAATAATGTAGGTACTTAACCGTTGGTTTACCGTTAATAATTTAGTGCTTAATGCGGGTAAAACCAAATGCATAAAATTTACAATGCCTAATGTCAGACAAGTCCCAACGCAGATCATGGTTAAAGATGAGCCACTAGATAATATACAAAGCTCAACGTTTTTGGGAATAACCGTAGATCATAATCTTCAATGGGGTCCACATATCGAGACCTTGTCAGGGAAACTTAGTTCGGCTGCCTATGCAGTAAGAAAGATAAGGCTTTTGACTGACGTTGAAACGGCAAGGTTAGTTTATTTTAGCTATTTTCATAGTATCATGTCTTATGGTATCTTGTTATGGGGCTCGGCTGCAGATATTGAAACAATATTCATACTGCAAAAGCGAGCTGTACGGGCTATTTACAATCTCAAATCTGACGACTCTTTAAGGGATTTGTTTAAAGAAGTCAAGATACTTACAGTATATTCACAGTTTATTTATGAAAATTTGATTTATGTTCGTAAAAACTTGCACTTATTTCCTAAAAAAAGTGATTTACATGATTTCAATACTAGAAACAAGAATAAACTTGCCGTTCCAAACTTCAGACTTCAGAAGGTTAATCACTCGTTTATTGGAAGATGTATTACTTTCTTTAATAAATTGCCTCAAAATATAATTGAATTACCTTTACATAAATTCAAATCTATTGTTAAACAATGTTTAATGACTAAAGGATATTATAGAATAAATGATTATATGAACGATAACAATGTATGGTCTAGCTTGTAAGAACATTTAATTGTAATATTTTTAAAAGAGGCATTGACAATAGTGACTGAGTTTGTTGCGCAGCTTCTTCTCAGCACTAGCCCACAATTGTCCCGAAGCTGTGGTAGGGCCAATGTTGGGACGTGTATAAGTGCTAGCAATAGCCTATGTACAAAATAAAGTAATTTTGAATTTTGAATTTTTTTTTTAAGACTTAGTAACCGCTAAGGTATTGCAAACAGTATTATATATATTTCATACTACGTAACTCCCACCTTTAGCTGCTTTAGCTGTCATTCACAGCGCTATCTCATGAGGCAAAATTGAACCTGGATTGACTTAATCTGTGGTAGTTTTGGTGACAAGTAACCTCGTTTTCGCAAGGTTGCGTTCTTCTACTATTATTATTTACTGTGAGAAAAAATCTCGATCGATATTTTTAACAATGATTTGAAATATTTGATATCGTCCGCATTTTATGTAGTACTCTGTTGTCTTCCGTGCCTTTACTGTCCTTTTTTATGTATAACGACAGTAAACAAACTGATGTGTGATGTAAAAACTTGAGGTTTCATCTCTCGCCAAACAACAAATATAAATAAACTTATTTATTTTTCTTCACAGTCGAAATGAAAAATAGTATATATAACGAGAGATTTTCAAAAAAAGTCATTCGTAAAATCAAAAATACTTATTCGTAAAATCTGCTTAAAAACCCATGTCGAAGTTTTTTATTTTTATTTTACACAATTAGGGATTTTTTGCAATTTGTTGTGGTTATATTGCTAAAAATGGAATTAATTGCTTTAATTCTGTCAATAGTGTAAGCTGTAAACTTCAGTGGTTTTGTTTATTACATGCTTTGAGTTTTCGTTTTTTTTGCGATTAGAATGTCATAAGCAAGATGAATACTCTTCAATGTTCAGGATAAAAAAAAAACATAAAATATAATATCTTACCGTATAACGAAAAGGTGCAATTGTGGTCGGTTCCTGAAAAAAAATATTCATACATAATAAGTAATAATAATTTTATAAAACTTTTTTTTGTTTAATACTGCGTCCAGAAAATGTTGCTATTATTGCATAATTTTAAAATCGATTAAATTGCACATTGAGTCCTGATAAGAATACTTAATTTTAGTACTGTTAAAATAAATAACAAAAAAAATGTTTCTTACCTGTGTGGTACTTCTGGGCGCGGCTTGAAATATCCCGGCTTTTATTTCTGAAGAAGAGAACATGACATAAGCTTTGAGTAGCTTACTTTGGGACTAGATGGCGATGTGTAGGAATGTCCAAAGGGTAAAGGAAAGGATATTTGCTTTTGGTGGTCCTGAACTGACGGGTGGATAGGCCACAAAGATTTTTACAAATAACAATCAAATTCCGCTCTTAGGATACTCGTAGACAATGTGAATGTAAGTACTCACCATTTATTATTGTTTGATTGAATTCTTCAAATAAATCCTGAAAATAAATTGAGTCAAAGCATGCTAAACTATACTATCATTAAAAACATGTACTATTTTTTTCATTGGTTAGTAATTCTTTACATATTGCACTTTCGTTACTACTTTTATACAATATGTTAATTTGTAGGGAGTGTGCTCTAATGATGGTTTTGAACAACTTTTACCATGATTTTTTTCTTGATTTCGAAGTTGGTCACATAGTAAAAGTATTAACATATTTCATAACAATTATTAACATATTGTATAAAAGTAGTAACGAAAGTGCAATACGTAAGTAGAGCACTTCCTGAAAGTTTGATAAGTAAAGTTTACCGATGATGATGCAGTGAATTAAAAAAAAAAGTTTGTGAGACAATATTTCATTCTATTAATTTTCAACTTACGTCCTCGTTCATGATATCCCAGTCATCAAAATCTAAAAAGGAATAAAAATGAAGTTTTTGTAAAAACAATATATACTGTAGCATATTAAGATCGACACGAGAAAAGGAAATAAGCATACAATTTCAAAGTGATAATTTTATTTGCTTTTGGACAGCTAGATTTCATTCGAAAAATATATAAGTAACCGCAAACGAAAAAAAGTTGACCAAAGACGAACTAATATATTTTAGAACCCGCGCATAGAGGCCAGTATGCCGAGGATCGTCCCCCCATCTAATTTCCAAACTAAGCGAGTTTAAATTTTGAAAAAAAATATGTAAGTTAGATCTTAACAAATACTTTCAACGAAAATTAGTTTGGACGGAATAGAACGAGAGGTTTTTGAGATATAGCACATTTTCAACAACCGCAAACATAACTTTGTTCTTCATACAAACACTATGAAAAACAAAGTAATGTTTGCTGTCAACTGCTTTGTGGTATTTTACTAAGTGGAAGTAAGTGGATTCCCTAATTCAGTTAAAGTTGGCACGGAACCCTCCGTGTGCGAGTCTAAATCGCACTTGGCCGGTTTTTTTTGTTGGTTTGTTATTAACAAAACAAGTTAAGGCATTAAAGAAATATATAAAAATGAGAATACCTTTTAAAAAATGCGGACATCATTTGAAATTTGCTGGGCTAGCAATCGTTTTGTTATTAGATAATGAAATAACGTTTTACCTAGTCTATGAGATGCAGATGACGGTGGTGCTGGCAGGTTTTCTGAAGATTTACCAGGTGTCTGCTCGAAAAGAAAAAATATACTTAAACTGGCTTAACAGAAATAAGTTACGGTAGTTGCTTTTATTGTTTTACTCACCTCGACACTGGGTTTACTGGAAGCTGAAATATTATAATGATATCATTAATTTAAAAAAATCAGTAATTGCTAAAGACGACACAGAATTAATACTGATATCTATTATTATAAGAAAATGTTGACCATAAAACCATTTGTGGTGAGTTGTGATCACAAATAATTGTGACGACTTTAAGGTGAAGTGACTGAATTATTTGCTTACCAATTTCATTTAAATTGGATGGCGGTGGAGTAGGCAGTACTTCTGTAGTTTCGATTCCATTGTTGAGTGCTTGCTAAAAAATATATTGTTTTAATATAATTTAACTAAGACATGCAACATAAAAATAATTTCTACCTATTCAAAAACGAAACCATTTCCTTGCGGCAAGGAGGCTATGATGCTGGCTGCGTTGCCGCGTTGGATAGCTATGCTGATCCTTTGAGCTAGGAGACAGCCAGCTTTATTATTGGCTATTAAAGAATATAATTTTGGCGCAATTTTTCCAAACTTTTCTTCTTAGTTTTCTATTTTGTTCTTAATAAAGTAGTACTAGTTCTTTTTTTACTTTATAAATGATACAATATTAAAAATATAATTGTTTTTAAAAGTCTCTTAATTGAAAGAAAAATAGTACCTCCCCACTTGATCCAGCAGCTGAAAATAAATTTAAACCATTAAAATGTTGCACGATACCATATGGCATTTTTAAATCCGCTGTATGAGAAATTAAGGAATGAAAATTGTTGGGATAAAATGTCATAAATTTCGTAAAACGTGTATCACATTCATAAAACTATAAAACGTGAACTTTTTTAAACTTAAGTAAAAAAAAACACGAATCTCTCTTTTTTTAAAAGTACTTTTACTAAGTTCATTTCCCTTGTAAAAGAATCAGCCAATATAAGAAAAACGGATAAGGACATTATTTGCAGACCAAGTTCAAATCAATGAATACTTACAGTACTCAAAAGACTCTTCATCTCTAAAAATGTCTTCGAAGTCATTATCTGATAATTGAACCTGTGTAATTAAAACCAAACTGTATTGTTAATTTATTTTGCGAACAAAAATACCGGTTTGTCGAGCGCCTGTAGCGCTACACAGTAAAACCCTGCCCTTAATATCTCTACATAATTTCCAATATAGATTCCAGAGGGGCACAGACTGTTACTACTTTTTAGTTTTTTTTAAGTATTTTTTAACAGTTGGCAAAATTCTTTGATTTGCAAGCAACAGTCATTAATCGCTGAAGGCTAATCGTACGCCGCTACGCGGCGATATCACCGCCACGCTCAGTGGATCTAAAAAGACGCTGCGTAAATATACAGTTGTAAAAAAGTACGAGCCAAATTCAAGAGATTGTCGGAAAACAAGAAAAATGTATAATTTTCAAAGTTTGTAAGAAAAAATGCCAATAAATGAGTAAGATATAGTTAGGTAGTTCCTGTATAAATGTTTCAATTTAAAACTTCAGCGATCTAGTTCCTTCACTCACTCGTTCACTATCTTCCAATATGGCTCAGTAGTCCAGTGTTTCAGTATCTCAGTGACAGAAGCGTACGGATAATAGTTACAGATAAATGCACGGCTCGGCTTGCGTAAGTTTTGCGCCAAATTAAAGTTTTTCATAGCGCAATTTTACCGTCTTTGTAATAAGACTGAGTTTTTAGAATTATTTTATACATTGATGTTTAAGCTGATTTTTATACTAATGTCTGTTTATTTTTGTTGCAATTACTAGTTGTAATTATGACAGACAACTGTTTTATAATCGTCATTCTAGACTGCTGAAATCTTATAAAAATGTTTATATTTTAGTCATAAGATCTGCACACCATTGATGTGTAGAAGTGGGCGGCATTGTGATAGTAGATCTTCGGGGCTAAATGAATTAGATGAGTGATACATATCTTTGGCTCCCACTGAGCTATATCATTTCGTTTTAGTGAACGATTTAACGAAGCCATGTTTAAGTAGTAACGCATTATTCTCTTTTGTAATGTTGCGTTAATGCAATAATGTTGTAACAATTCAATTGTGCGCAATTAATTACACTAGTGATCTGAGTTTCCCATTATGTGATTTTACTTATTTGCATGATTAAAACGTGTAAAACGTTACATAAATCTATTAAACAAATATAAAAAATGAAACAATCATTGTATGAGTAAAATATCTGCTTACCTTCGTTAGCGATGTAATTTTTGTACGAGTTTTGCCAATTTTGACTTTTTACTACTTTTCATATATTTTTTTGAATTAAAAATGATGATAATTTTAGAAAACAGATTTGATTATTGATGATGTTTTGTGATAACACTGTTTTAATTCATGTTAAATATACTTCTGCACAACATGAGTTCAAACTACATCAATTTGATTATAAAATCATCACCTATAAAAATAATCGTATGAATAAAAAGTTAAATTTTCAAGTATTAAGGAACATCTAATTAAAAATCAGAGTGTTGTTTGTATTGATACATTTGTTGGACTACGTTAATAAAAACGTAGTCGCTTTCTGTTCTAAATTTTAATAGCAACGATTCTCTTTCTGTGTAGCTGACAAATCGTTGAATTGCTTTGTTTAATTAATAAATAAATACTATACTAATATCAACAAGGCGCACTACACGAAGTGAAGATGGACAGTTAACTTTTCTATAAAAAAAAGCAAATATAAATTGTCAACAACGAAAAAAAAACAAAAATATCTTTTCTGTATTCTAGCCTTTTTAACCACCCCTTGAATTTGGTCCGTACCTTATTACACCCTGTATATAAATCCAGTCGTGCTTCTGCAGCGCGACAATCACGCTAATGAAACTACGGGAAAAAGCCCTAACAAAAAGTTACCTTTGCTTAAAAACAACAATCTACATTTCGAAAGGGTAACATAAAGGAAACCCAAAAAAAAAATTGAAACTTTTAACAGCTTCTACTTACTGAATTACTATTTTCAGATGATGAAAATGACTGGTTAGTGGTGGAAGGTAAGCCTTTAGCTGCTGTCATGCATACTATGAGTACTGGAACAAAACATAAAATATTTAATTTTATAACTCATCAAGCTAAAATGGTCTTAGAGATTTTTATACGACTTCAAAAAGGAGGAGGTTATAAATTCGCTTAAATGTATTTTTTTTGTGTTTATTTTCAGCTCTCAGAGGGTTTACCTATAAGTCGGTCCCATTGTTGCCAAATTTGATCTAATAATGGAATCTTGGTGTAATCGAAATAAAATGAAAATAAAATAAAATAAAAATTCATGTAAGTAGGTAAAATATTATGATATAATATAATATTTTATAATAGATAAGAACTTATAGAAAGTAACTTAGTATATATTATATTAACCTAGCTATGCAGAGCGTTGTCTCCTGGCACAGGCAATTCCATGCCTAACAGGAGGCTTCAATGTCTGGCAAATTGTGTAAAATATTGTTGAAGGAAATTACTAATTTTGAATTTTTTTTTTTGAAGGAAACTCTAAAATTTTAGATACATGTATGTGGAGCTGGACTGATGCTGAAACGCTAAGGCGTTCAGTGATTATGAAGTCAAAACGTATGTTAGTTACTTTGAAGTTAATTAATAAATAAGACACAGGGTCGAAAGGTAAACCCCTTCCCCACACCCTTCCTATAAATCATAAAAAAATAACTTTTACAAAAAAGTAAAGTTTGGTTTGGAGTCCGCCATCGCATTGGCCGTCTTGTTGGCCATCTCAAGCATTACTTATCGGGGCACAGACACCAAAAATATGTTTTGCCTAAATAGAGTCTTTTAAGAGTTTATTTAAGACTTTAGTGCATTTTGTTTTGAAGTCGAGTTTTCCGTTATTATTAATGCAGTTAACAAACAACGATAAAACCTTAAAAGTAAGTCTTATCTAAAATACCTACTTACCTACCTATATAGTGAGTTTAATATTTCTGATAATCAATTACTCAACCATAATAAAACTGTTAATAAATGACATCATTAATTACTGCGATAAGTGTGTCATAAAAACTACAAATTAAAATGATCGTAACTTATTTACCTTTTGGAATATTTATTACCACGCTTTTTTATTAGCTTGGGTTGTATCTATGTATGTATGTAAATGGAATCTTTGAGCATAAATTTGACAGATTTCCAGAAGTTTGATTAATTTGAAACTTTGCACACGTATCAAGGACCGATGACAATGCAATAATTTAATAACAGTTTCTCAATATCCTTATAAAGACCGCCAGGATTAATAAATTCTTTCGTGGGTCCTATGTAAAGGAGTAAGAAAGATAGAGCTATCGCGTTTCGCATGTCCGGAAATAATTAATTGAAACATCGAACTAAAAAATAAATTAAAGTTTAAAAAAACTAAAAAACCACGCTTTTATAGCTCACCGAACTAAAAAGTAGAAAATATTTTTTTAATTACAAAGAGTTACAGAATAATTTCATTCAGAGTAAAAAGCGTGGGGTGCTTGATATATTAAATGTTACAATTATTCTACATGCAACTATCTATGTGCGGAGAGTTATGAAAAAAACACAGTAAAAAGTTATGAAAATATAGTAAAATGCACCCCACGCTTTTTACTCTGAATTGAATTATTCTCTAACTCTTTGTAATTAAAAAATATTTTTTACTTTTTAGTTTAGTTAGGGACCGGTCAAATTCTGCCACACGCGACCGAGGGAGTCACGCCGCTTTGATGTCTTCTTTGTCTCTTGTCAGCAAGTGTCGCGTACCAGGACTCATCGCAAAGCTTGCGACCCTCCGCAACGCGATCTCGCCATTCTGGATGTGTCTCCGCAAGTTTTTCCTAGTTCTGGGGTCAAATGTTAAACACAGCCATCTCCGACTTGACGCAGTCTTAAAATCGTAGCAATGGCCTCCCAACATCCCTTTTTGGATTCGCTAACGCGCCCAAAAGGACACATCGTGGTAATCGAGAGGGTGCCATTCTACACACATGCCCTGGCCAGTGCAGTCGCCTCTGCTTAAAAAGCGCGGTCAAGCTAGGCAGATGTGTGATTTCAAGAATCCTCTCATTCGTCACCGTGTTCTGCCATGAAAATTCCCAAGATCTTACGGAGGCAGCGCATGTAGAAGGACGCACGGCGTTCGACTTCTGCATACGTCTTACAAGAGTATGCTCAAAAAAAAAACTGAAAGATCTGCATCTTCGTTATATTAGTCAAATGCCAGTTTTGGCATACTCGAGAACTAAGCTTCCCGATGCAAATGTCAACCTCCGCATCAAGCGAGAGATGGTTGGTAATAGTCAACCTCAGGTAGAAAAAAGTGTCAACCATCTCTAACACCGTGCTAATGAGCTGAAGTGCTGGAGCGACAGAGGTGCCTTGAGCTAGTATAACTGTCCTCTTAGCGTTAACAGACATAGCAAAAATGGAGCAGACCTGCGAAAATCTGTCCACCATCAAATGAAACTCGCTTTCAGAGTAAGCCACGAAAGCTGCGTCATCGGCATAAAGAAGGTTGTCATCGAAAAGATCCTCACGATTTCTTTCAGATTTGAGGAAAGAGATGTTATACAACGTTCTGTCGACCCTCGTCTGTAAATGGATACCCTGTTGGTTAGCACCAAGCGCGAAGTATATACCAAACCGGGTAAGAGCCAAGATGCAGCCCTGTCGCACACCCCGGGATCCACCAAAAGGAACAGATGAACTGCCATTAAAAACTACTGTGCCTTTCATGTCCTCGTGAAAATATTTATCGAGGCTCAGGAGTTTTGACGGGCACCCTATGCACTCAAGCGCTGTATACAAACCCTCCCTACTGACCGAATCGAAACCTTAATAAGGTTAACGAACGCTAGTTATGGCGTTCGTTGGGGTTTTTTTTTGTTCTCTACACTTCTCCTGTATTTGGCGAAGTGTAAAAATCATATCTTATGTGGATCGCCCAAGGCGGAACCAACACGGTGACTCAGGATATACACGATCTGCAAGGATTTGGAGTCTAGATAGAACGATTGCCAAAAAGCTTGCCAACAATACTCAGAAGGGATATACCGCGGTAATTGTTGCAGTCGCCGCGATCACCTTTCCCTTTATATAGTGTGATGATGTTAGCATCGCGCATATCCTGAGGAACACGTCCCGCTTGCCAGCATTTACACAGCAGATTGTACAGGATAGGTCTCACGCATTCGAGCTTTATGTATTTCGACATGGATGCCGTCGCCGCCAGGACACTTGCCACGCTTTAGTCGACGCACCGCCTCGGTGAATTCCTCGACAGAAGGTAGGTCATCTAGCTCTGCATTTACATCCAGTTTGGGTATGCACTGCGCTGCCTCTGGTTGAATTGCTACTGGACTCGAGTAGAGACTGGTTTAATGCTCGACCTAAAGGTCGAGTTGTTTTTGGCTATCCAAAATAATAGCACCGTTCGAGTTCTTCAGAGGAGCTGTCTTCTTAGCAATAGGACCAAGATCCCGTTTGATGCCGTCATAGACAACGCCTATGTTGCCATTATCCGCGCACAGTTTCACATTGCGGCCGAGATCCAACCAGTACAAGTTGGCCTAGTGCCGAGTGCTTCGTTGAAAAGCAGCTTTAGCTGCACGAAGAGCTGGGCCAGACCGAGGTTACAAAAAGTTGTTGTATTTTAGCAACAGAATTACCACCGAGAAGGAACGCAGTTGATTTTGTTAAGCGCTGGAGAGGTGTTTGGGTTCCAATCTGTAAGATCAGTCTTCGCAAAACACTCAAACTGGAGACCGTCACCCCTAGTATTCAGAAGATTTCTCTTCCTTCTACCTAGCGTTTTGGACGAATGTATCTTTTTATGATCGATGGCTTTTATTTCTGCTACTATAGAGTGGTCGGTGTCACATTCGGCGCTTTGGAACGTGCGAGTATTGAGAAATCGTGAAGGTCCTTCCTGCGGGAAAGTATCACATGCCACTGATGCCAGTGACCAGATCGCGGGTGTTTCCAAGAGACTTTACGGGATAATTTGCCTTTGAAGTATGTGTTGGTTATGCACAGCGAAAATTCGGAACAAAATGCTAATAGCCGTTGGCCATTGTCGTTAACTTTGCCAACTCGTGGTCACCAATACAATCTGGCCATGCAGAGTGGTACCCGCATACACGAGTATTAAAGTCTCCTAAGATTTATAGGACATTAGTGATAGACCAGCATCTAATTCCTGCACTGCACTGCAAAGCTGCACTTTATTTCAAAGGTTATATATCGCTCACAATAATTAATCAATGTCCATACGTGTTTACTCCTAATCATTCTCCTCATCACCTGCATTAATCTATTATCAAATATTAGGCGTCCGGCACGACTTTTCCCATTCACATATTCTGGGCCCTCTGAGAATACACAAAATATTGTACCCCTAACAACGTTTTATCAACCTACAGCTAAAATTAAGAATACGTCGCTGCCATTAAGCTTACATTAGGAATAATCCGCAAAAAAACATTCCGATTTGGTGATCGATTTTCTTAGATGAAAAAAAGGAAAGACTCGCCACAGCTCAGCAATACTACTATAAATATTACTAAACTAAACGTCTCAGCATAAGTGAGGGACATGTAGCTACGTGACGTGTAGCTACTTCTCACCATAAAAGTTCGAAAATCTCAAATAATTCTCAATACTTTACAACCTTACGCACTCGTAATAACTACGACTACGCACGTAGGTACTTTTTTTGCATCAAATAATTTAATTTACACGTGTTTTCATGACGGGAATAACCATTTTTTGCTCGATTTGGCAGAGGCACTACCATGCGCCTATATTTATATGGGACTAGCTTGAACCCGCGGCTTCGCACGCAATAATAATAACTGCCGTAAAACATCGTTACGAATAAAGCCAATATTGAAAAATTTAACTGAAGACTTGGCTGTATGGGCTTAATTTTCTTTGCGGTCTTTTCTAGTTTTTTTAGTTTTTCCTTGATTCATACACCAAACACTACTTATATTCCAAATTTGAAGCTTCTAGGTCTGCTAGAAGTGCCTTAGAATTTTGATGATCGGTGAGTCAGTGAGTGACAAAATTAAGAAATTTGACCCGTTATAATTCTTAAAATACTGGTTCAAATTGAATGAAATTTAAAATATATCGTGTCTTTACAATGCCTGCATGGTTACTGAAAGTTTCAGTCTTCTAGTTTTATCCACAACGAAGTTACAGGGGGTCGAAAATGGTCTAAATTGCTTCGAGAAAAGGATGGTACGGCCGTACTTTTTTTGCTCGACTTGGTGGGGGCACGGCAGTGCCCCCAGATTAACGGGTTATGTTTAGGGTGGTACCTACCTACATCTCCGTTTTAGTCACCAATTAAGTCTTGCCTAAAAGAGGTACAGGAAAACGGCATTAAGACCCATTTTCTATTGCAGTATCATGTAGGTAACAGTCACAAAAACACTTACCCAAAAAAATCGCCTCGTTCATATTCACTACTTATGAACTAAGTTTATACTTCCGCAACTATATTAATACTGCATCGGACTAGAAAACTAATTAGTATTTATAACAATACAATTATTGTGTTTTCCCTTTTGAAGTCACGACTGATAAAATATAAAAAATATTGAATATAATAGGATTGACTTTCAATACAATCACTTTATTATAATTGTGGTGGGCAAACAAAATTTCCGTAACTTTTAGTGGTGAGACTTTTTATATATTACCTATCTTAAACAGGGTAATACACATTACACATTATTGTAACAAGGAAAAGTAGCAGCTGCAATAGATGGCATTAGGTCTTCTATCATTTCATAGTCATATGCAACAGGTTCCTCGGCCCGCGAATGTAAATCTAGCGTAAAAAATCTGGATAAATACATATAAAAAAATAATTATGCATATCTTTTTTCTTTTGAGTGAAATCTTTACCCATTATAAGGGCCCCTAAACAAGTTTTTATACAGGGCCAAAGCACGCTACGCCGCTGACTGTGTCCTACAAATACACGCTTTAAAAATGAACAACTTTGGGCTCCGAATACAACAGGTTACATTTATTTACAGCGGCTGCGGTGGCATTTCTGCAGTGAGCAGCAGTCAGGCTGAATCAAGGACTGATGAGAGAGCTTCCACACATCATTTGTTTTTACTTTCATTATTCTTATTTTCCAATATGAGATCAACATAAGTCACATGAGGTACGAAGTATGTCAAAATGTCTACCACCTCACAAATTCTAATCAGAACACAGTTTACGGATTTTCAAATCATCACTGGTAACACACACTGGTGAAACACTTTCCTTTTCAGACACTTCAGACAAACTAACACTTACTCAATAAAACCGCCCCGATCATGTTCACTAAGTTAGTGCTTCTGCAACTGTATTCATACTGCAACTGTTTTCATAATTTTCTGATGAAAAAATAGCACCCCCATCATCTTCTCCGTCCTCCGTGCCCAATCCTTTTTTAGGGTTCCGTAGCCGAATGGCAAAAAACGGAACCCTTATAGTTTCGTCAATTCTGTCTGTCTGTCTGTCTGTCCGTCCGTATGTCACAGCCACTTTATTCTGTAACTATAATCATCACACTATTAAAATTTAGTAGGAAGATGTATCCTATTAACCGCTTTACGATTGTCATACAAAAAATAAAAAAAATGTCATTTAAGGGGCCCATACATGACACTAAAATCATATTTTTTTTAATCAAACCTACGCGTGTGAGGTGTCTATAGATTGGTCTTTTAAAATGACATAGAAGTTTCTAAAACCATTTTCTTTTAAAGTCTAACGTTTCGTAGCTAGAAGCTTCCAAAGTGGTAAAATGGGCGTCCCCGCCATCTAACTTCTAAACTAAGCGAGTGTGAATTTTGAAAAAAATATATAATGTAGATCTTACCAAATACTTTCAACGAAAATTGGTTTGGACGGGATTGAACTAGTATTTTTTGAGATATAGCACATTTTCAACAACCGCAAACATAACTTTGTTCATCATACAAACACTATAAAAACAAAGTTATATTTGCTGTCAGCAAAATATGGTAGTAATTTACTAAGTGGAAGTAAGTGGATTCCCTAATTCAGGTGAAGTTGTTACGGAGCCTTCAGTGCGCGAGTCCGACTCGCACTTGGCCGGTTTTTTTTTCTCTAATCTAACCCTAATTTATAAAAAATAAAAATCTGTTTTATTATCCTAATTTCAAAATATTTTCTCTAAAACTAGCTTATAAAAGCCAAAAGCGTTTTCTACAACAAAATGTATTATTTATTTTGCTTTAAACGAGGCGACCTTTTATACAATAATTTTGTTCAGTTAATTTTGGCATATTACTGAAATTATGCTGCTGATATAAATACTGGAATAGCTGATTTATCAACACGGCTTGGGGATTTTAGAACTTATTTTTAATACTCAATTAATTATTCATAAAGATGAAATAAGAAACCTGAAAAAGAAAAGAATTTTTGGTTTCTTATTTCATCTTTATGAATAAAAAATATGACACTGTGAGTGTTAAAAACATTCTAAAGCACTCAATTAATTAATTATTTCAACTTTGGTTTAGTCAGACTTAATAAGCATATAAAGATAAAATAATTAATGATTGAGTAAGGACCACCCAATTTGGTGGGAGCGTGTATGTAGGTTTAGATTGGTACTATTATTTCATAAATAATACAGGCCAATAAATAAAATAGAAATATTTAAATACAATTTAGGCCTCATATCTAGGAGCATCTCTTTACGAATGATAATCACCATCATGTGCAGCTAAGCTGATGGTGAAACGCTTAGGAGTTCAATGATTATTAAGTCAGAATGTATGTTAGATACTTTGTAGTTTATAAATAAATAAGGCACAGGGTCGAAAGGTAAACCCCTTCCCCACACCCCTTCCTATAAATCATATTATTTTTTTTTACAAAAAAGTAAAGTTTGTTTTGGAGTCCGCCATCGTATTCGCCGTCTTGTTGGCCATCTCAAGCATTATTTATTGGGGCACAGACTGAAAAAAAATGTGTTGCCCAAAATGGAGTCAATTTAAGAGTTTATTTAAGACTTTAGTGCATTTTGTTTTTAAGCGGAGTTTTCCGTTTTTAATAATGCAGTTAACAAACCAAGATCAAAATCTTATGAATAAGTCTTATCTAAAATACCTACTCGCCTTTCACCTATTTTCAGAAATATTAAACTCACTTCATATGTAGGTAACCTATGAAGTGAGTTTAATATTTCTGAAAATCAATAACTCGACCATAATAACACTGTTAATAAATTACATCATTAAGTACTGTGATAAGTGTGTCATTAAAACTACAATTTAAACTGACCGTATCTAATTTACATTTTGGACTATTTATTTATTAATTCTAAGCCAATACGCATCTGCAACAGGAAAAAATTGCTACGATAGTTTGTATCGATTTTCCCTAAATGAAATAATCAAGAAAATATTAATTAACTTACAACAACAATGTCCCAGTGTATTTTTATCTTGCCTTTCCATCGTCATCCCATATAGGTACTTGTTTTATTTTACTATGAGGCCAGTTTTCACTTTGATTGTTGCAAGTACAGGTGATTTCTGATATCAATGGCCTTTTCGTCTATTCTAGACGATTTATGGTGTAAGGTTTAAAGTAGAACTCATTTCATGGCTAAATAAACCAAATGCGAGAGCAGCCAAGTCTGCCACAAGCACGATAAGACAAGTGTGCGACTGAAGGAGTCACGTCGCTTTGATGTCTTCTCTGTCTCCTGTCAGCAATCGTCGTGAACCAGGACTCATCGCAAAGCTTGCAACCCTCCGCAACGCGATTTCGCCATTCTGGATGTGTCTCCGCAAGCTTTTCCCAGTTCTAGGGGCAAATGATACACAGCCATGTCCCTCTCGATACAGCCGTTAAAGCGAAGCAATGGCCTGATACCCTGTTGGTTAACACCGAAAACAGTTTGTAATATAAGCGCAAAAAATATACTAAACAGAATAGGAGCCACCAAACACCGAACCCCGGGAGACACCAAAAGGATGAACTGTCATTAAAAACTACTGTTAACTCTGAATTTTGACGGGTACCTTATGCACTCGAGCGCTGTATACAAACCCTTCCTACTGACCGAATCAAAGGCCTTTTTAAGGTCAATGAACGCCGTAACTAGGTTTTTTTGTTCTCTACATTTCTCCTGTATTTGGCGAAGTGTAAAAATCATATCTACCATTAGTTAGGGAGGCGAATAGGGGAATTTTCGGTAATACTCGAGCGTGGCAGTTTAAGATATGAGAGATACCTTGGACCTAATAGAACAACCTTGTAAAGTATTTAGCTCTATATGTAGTGACGCGCGCCTAGGATAGACGATCAGATTAGTAAAAAAAAATCGATAGTCTGAAATACTCGAGCGCGTCAGATTAAGATATTGGGGGTTGATTTTAGTGTTTTAAGACTAAATTTAACTAATCTGACGATAAGTCCTTGACGCCGCCGAGTTATAGGGTCGCGAACTTGTAAAAAAAACGTTAATCCGGCATTCTGGAGCGCGAGTTTTATTATTTTATTTTGAAGAATATATTCTAAAACGTACTAAAAATACAAAATCTGCCGGTTTCCGCATGACTGGGAATGTGGAGGAGTCATTTCGTCTTCCGAAAAACGCGTTGCGGCATAATTATAAGTCGCGATCGATACATTTTACAAAAAAAGTTTCAATAAACAAAAAAGGTAATTTTATTTTACACAGAAAGGTCTCTTTACATTTTTGTCCAAAGTTAAAACTTTGTGACTTGAAGCATCATAAAAACTCAAACTCCCGGTTTTTTGAGTATATCTTGAAAACTGAGGGTGTTAAAAAAAAAATATATGAAATAACGATGATTAAATTATGTTACTTTTATTATATCTCATTTTTTTTTTCTGAAGCTTCTCGACAATTTTCGTGGACTCGGAAAAAGTTACGCGTATCTGTATACAAAAGTATTATTAACATGTACAGTTTCATGAATGTATATTATTCAATAGCCGGTTGATCCTCAAATTGTTTTTTGGACGTACCGTAAGCAAAACGAAGTGAAGAATTATTAAAAAGAAAGAAGAAAGGAAAAAAAAGAAACCAAAAAACCTTTCCGGTCAGATTAAGAGAACCCACCAACATTTTTGTCAGATTAAGAAAATATGCTTTTAGGATACCGAGATAAACCTCCCCTATGAAAATGTGATGCGCTCGAGAATTTCAAAAAAACTTTTTTTTGCATTTTTAAAAATTCACCGTAACTTATGGTCAAGCCGAAATCGTCAGTTTTTTTAAAGGGAGATTCCTTGGGGTCTACTTAACACCCCTTCCAAAAATCTGACGCGCTCGAGTAATTTTTTTTTTGCATTTTTGACTACTTTATATGCCTACCCCCACCACGAAAACCGGCAGATTAGTATACCGTTGTTATCAGAGGCACTTGGGGCATACGTAGTATGAATATCTGACGCGCTCGAGAATGCCCAAGTAACTGTTTTTTTTTAACATTTTTGAAAAACCGTACACGCCAAACCCACCGCTAAAATGGTTTTTACCATACGAGCTTATCTTTTCGAAATCATTTTATCTTTTGATTTTGATAGGTCTCGACGGCGCCGTTGAATTACGCCATTTAGCTACCTCGCCTCCCTAACTACATGGAGCGCCCAGGGCGGAAACCACACTGTAACTCAGTATATACACGATCTGATAGGAATTGGAGTCTAGGTAGAACAACTATGCCAAAAAGTTTGCCAACAATACTCAGAAGGGATGTACAGCGGTATTTGTTGCAGTCGCCGCAAAAGGTGATTCTTTCCCTTTGCATTTCTACACGAGCATTAAAGTCTCCTCCAAGTTACTAATTACCCAGACTAATCAATTGCTGTGCACGCGTGATTATTCCTCATCACTTTACACCTCCTGGTCGATGCTGTAAAATGACCTTTAATTGGCATTCTGTAGTCATCACGTAGGCACTTGCGAAGTAAAGTGAGCAATTAAGCGACGTGTGGTCGACGCACTTCACACAATGTTAGTCGAGATTTTTCGATTATAACTTTTAGTGTATTAATGTTAAGATTTAAGCTTTAATACTTCAGTTTACGTATCAAATAAGACTTATTGCATATTTAGAAAAATAATTAGTCGGTTTTACTTTAAAATAATAATCTATAATGGTGGCTTAACGATACTCAATACCTTTCTTAGCGTCCAACCAAGGAGATTTGAAAAAAACTAATGTCAAACTTTGACAGTTTTGTTTTGGATAAATCTGGGGGCACGGCAGTGCCCCCACCAAGTCGAGCAAAAAAGCGTCACGGCCGTACCATCCTTTTCTCGAAGCAATTCAGACCATTTTCGACCCCCTGTAAATTCGTTGTGGATAAAACTAGAAGACTGAAATTTTCAGTAACCATGAAGGCATTGTAAAGACACGGTATATTTCAAATTTCATTCAATTTCAACCAGTATTTTAAGAATTATAATGGGTCAAATTTCTTAATTTTGTCACTCACTGACTCACCGATCATCAAAATTCTAAGGCACTTCTAGCAGACCTAGAAGCTTCAAATTTGGAATACAAGTAGTGTTTGGTGTATGAATTAAGGAAAAACTAAAAAATCTAGAAAAGACCGCAAAGAAAATTAATCCCATACAGCCAAGTCTTCCGTTAAATTTTTCAATATTGGCTTTATTCGTAACGATGTTTTATTTACGGCAGTTATTATTATTGCGTGCGAAGCCGCGGGTTTAAGCTAGTCCCATATAAATATAGGCACATGGTAGTGCCCCTCCCAAATCGAGCAAAAAATGGGTATTCCCGTCATGAAAACACGTGTAAAAAGCTCAAGAAGTAGTACCGGAAAAGAGAAAACGGAAGGCTACCTACAAAAATAAGAAAAGTTCATAAGTCAGAGAGAGGGCTTTAAGAAAATTCGTTGCTGGTAGATATACATATATACAATGAGTAGAAGGTACCGAAAAGGAAAAAAGTAGAACTGTCTACAAAATACAAAAAGAAATGAGATCCTGAAAACACGTGTAAATTCAATCGCCTGAAAACACATATAAATTCAATTATTTAGTGCGATGGCCAAGTCTCAACATATTTATATAAAATATTAAAGAATTTTAATATAGATATGCGTCACTATAAGATGCTGTTAATTATTACGTAACAACTTAATGCTTCGAGTACGGAGATTTCAGACACAATTGATTTTCAATTGTAATGGACCTCGATCGTGGTCTTAGAGACTGGACGTATTAAGACAGAAAGTCGCTTAAGTAGAGACTGAAAAAATTAATAACCGACTTGGTATTACATGGATCTCACAACTTTTTACCGCAGAACAACTGAGTTGCGAGACTTGTTTTTTTTGACAAGTATTGTTTTTGATGGGATATTGTTTTGTGTAATTATAATTGTAGTAGCCCGAACTTTGCAATTACTAAGAAGTAAGTATTTTGTACTTGTGAAACTTATTACTATTGTGTTAATGCTACGGTGATAGTTCATTTGTTGTCCATATTCACTTCAGGTGTTCGAACGCGAAAGAAATTTACACCTCTCATAAGCTGAAATTTATAGTCGTTTGAAGAAGTTGTGAAAGGAAATCCAGTCTTGCCCAAGAGGTTCTTGGAAACTAAAAATTACAGAGGACAAAATCGACGCCATACAAAATGGGAAGAATAGACGTAATGCTTGAATAGTTAAGCGGCACAATACAAACTGTAGACATAGTGGATCAAGGTCAGTAATTTGCTTACCTTCATAAAACAACTTAAAAGTTAAATATTCTATATAAAGTACCTACTTGAGATTATGCGAGGGATGTTAACCTTGGTGAGGATGTCATTTGGGAAATTTTTGTAAATTCGTAATGACTTTGATAATAAAAATAAAATTCATATTTTATTGACACAGAAATACTGATTAAGAGGAGATTGTGATGGTGAGGTTAAGTTAAAACAATGATCAAATATTGCCCGAGTAATAAGTACCGCTGCCACCAAAATATTTCTTATGTTGTTAGGCATAACTATAATTCGGTTATTATCTTAATAGATCTTTCAAAAATTATAATGAAACGGATCTTTTTATATTTGTCTTGTCTAGAGTATATTTTGCTACGACTTTATTACCTTTTAAATCATAAATTTGTTTTTGCATTAGTTTTTGTACCTGCTAATCCTGCTATAATACATGATTTGTAAATTTCCTTCGAAAATCTTATCTTGTCTTGATTTCATTAATAATATTTGATTCTACAAGTGTTAAAACTACTTTATGGTGGATAAATCAGTTTGCTACCTTAATGGCTATGGAAACCGTGTCTATGTTTGTTGTTGTAATAATCACTTTTTTTTTCAGCATCACACATACTGGTTCTTGTTTTGTGCCTCCTTCATCTTAATGACAAACTGAACCATTTATGTTTCCTAAGGCAAGAACAGCAAATTACCATTAAATATCCCATAGAGAAGTTCTACAATCCAACAAACAAATCCAAGGCTGAAACTGTGAATGCAATGTTTTTTTTACAGGAGCTATTTCAATAAATTGCCCATACTAAAGTGTTTTATTTATTTACTACAGCACCTTCATTCCATAAATCTTATCCGAAGAATAATAACAGTAATACAACTAAAAGCTGGACAGGATTATGTTGTAATTTTTTAAACAAAAATATCTTAGTAGGTAGGTAGTAGATTTTGATAAAATTAAGCCACTACTAGTAATTTATTTAGGAGACTATCATTTGTTGGCGATATCAATATGTGCTTAGGTTATTTAATATCTCTAGTTGATTTCAGTGAAAAAATACATTATTTTGTTTTTATTACACCCTTTCACATATCAAATACGTCTAAAAAGTAGCTTTTCAGCACATATTCATTTAAAAATTATTAATTTAGATAGGATCACGTCTGTTATCACTTGTATAATACTAACTTTTTATTTGACATTTGAATTCGTGTCCGAGTGCGATGTGAACTTCGAAGTGACGATGAGTTTACCTTACAGAATGCCAAATAATATAATATGTCATTATAATATATTATTATAATATGTCATTCCATACTTTATTTCAAGGTCAGTTTTGTTTAGCTCTCTCCCGCACTCGCAAGGTTGGCGCTAGCGTATGTTCGAGTAATCAATCCTGTTTACAGAATGCCAACCCAAAACTCAAGGCGGATTTAGATTCGGAGTAACATATGAGCTCTTACAGAAATGCACTGCTGCACTCATCGGGCCTCTTTTAAGAAGACGTCAGACGCCGCGCAACGCTTCAAGCGATTCGCATTTAAATCAAACTTATAGGGTTGTATGATTGCATTTACGCAAAAGCGTTTTTTTACGGGTTTGTTTATTGTGACGCGGCAGACTAGCAATCCTTGCAAGGCGGGAACGCGGCGGATGAAAGGGCGGATGACGCCACGAACGACGCGGTTACATTTCTAAGTGTTTGAGTTTGCGCTTGGGACGATGCTAGTCGCTTCACGCACCGCCTCACTATAAACGGTAAAAATGCCCAATACGCTGCGGGAAGCCACGCTGCACGCGACGCTGCATTGCTATTCTCTAAGCGCAAACATCGTAGAAACCTTGATTGCAGCTTCTGTGACAGTGGAGAACGCGCGTTTGGTATTCTCTAATTTACTTTTCAACGCTGTTCAAAACTAGCGCCGCAAGGCTGTGAACGGCGCGATTAGGAATCAGGAGTTTGACATTGTTTCTATGAATTTGGTTTTCTCTAAGTTAAACAGCCTACAGTTTCGACAACATCTTCGACAAACGCCTA
Organism: Pyrausta purpuralis; assembly: GCA_963924145.1. NCBI lineage: Eukaryota > Metazoa > Arthropoda > Insecta > Lepidoptera > Crambidae > Pyrausta > Pyrausta purpuralis. Next base: position 3,636,933 of record OZ001653.1, on the reverse strand, counting down.
CGATTTTTTATGTCAAACGAAAAGCTAGTATTTTGTTGCTGTTATCGAGGCTGTTCATAGTTTTTTTTATATATAATTCAGTGTTAATTACAGGCTGAATTGGATAAAATATGTGTCTGCATATAAATTCTTTGTGTTTGCGATCATAAATGTTAAATTTTACAGCATTTCAAAATTTCGTGAGGTTACAAATTACTGCAGGAAAGGTTATGTTTCCAAAACCGAATGTAAGTATGTAATAAATGATGAGGATATCATAATGTATTACAATCTTTGTCACTTATCTGTAAATACAGTGTATATATCGCAAATATAGAGTGTAAGATATTATAAATACCATAAACATCATTTAAGTTTACAAAGTTGAATGTTAGGTATTGGAAATAATAAACATTATTTTATTTCAGCTGATAAACAATGCACATAAGCATTGGTTTTATTTCATAACAATCCCTTTGCAACCCTAAACCTGGAAACCAAGCAGAGTACCAGCATAAAATGGAAAGGAACAGTGTGGACAGAATCATTAGAAACCTTTTAAGGACAGCTTTTGATGTTACAATAAAGAGTATTTTATTTTAAATTTTTACTTATGATCTACAAATTAATTTTATTAACTTATTAATGTATATTAAATTTTACATATTTAAACAATATTTAAGTTGGCAGGTACTATAAATAATCCTTGAACTAATAAACTAATAGCAAGTAAAAAAATTTAATATAATTCCTTCAGTATTAATAAAAATAACAAGTGAAAATAAAAATGCCGTTATTGTGTAAGTAATTTTGCTTTATTGTAATACATGTAACCTACATAACAAGACCAATTCACTACATTATTAACACTATCACATCATAATGGTGCCCTTGAGTAAGCATTTCCTGCGACCGATCATTGGCAAGCTCAGCAACAACACAACATTCTTCAATGGCATTTGATTTCAACATTTCGTTAACCTCTATTATCTCACCATCCATATCGAATCCATAGCTGTAAGTTTACAACAGGCAAATCCTAGCTCATCTCTATGATCCTAATCAACTTGTATCCTGCATCACGCAAGTGTCACTGGAGGCAAAAAGATTCAAGGTTTAATAACTATCATCACCAATGAATGTTAGAAAATCAGCTTCGTTTGGTATACTACTTATCTTCTGTTCTATTTATACACATTCCAACACACTTAACTATTTGCAGCTTGTAACCTGGAATGCGATGCATTTGTAAAAAACTCAAGTGGGTCCAACACATTTCGATCATCATTTCTTGGAATTATTCTTTTTGTTGCAAGCAAATCAACTCCAAGCTGCAAGAGGATGACATTAACTTTTTTTTAATTCATAGTTACAAAGACCAGATTAGCGATTTTCATTGCGATTTCTCAATATATTGATAATATCACTATGTAAAAACTTAATATTAATTGGTTAGACTGAGTAGGAATTTCACTGCCTGGAACTTGAACAAATTAAGCAAGATTGCCTTACGCAGCAATATGCAGGCTTCTAATAACGAAAATGAATGAGTACAAAACATACTTCATCATCATCATCAATATCAGTCAAAGGACGTTCACTGCTGCACGAAGGTCTCCCCCACGATTTTCCACAGCGACCTATCACTAGCGATCATTGTATCCAGTTTTATCCAGCGATCTTTACAAGGTCGTTAAAATTATTAAATGAAATAAAAACGCAAACTTGCTTCGCATGGGTAAAAGTGCTTTTATGTAATAGGTATGTGAAAGATTTTCATGTTTATAATCAGCATAAACACTTTTTTTTGTCAAACCTATGCATGTGGGGTTTCTATTGAAAGAGATAAACTCGGTGTGTTGAAGAATATTTTTATTTCATAACAAAGTTACTAATTATACAATAATCAATGCAGTAAGTAAAATTACGCAGGACAATTCCACAACAATCCAACTAATGTCAAACACAATCTATCTGACAGGTCTAGTGCTGTCCATAAGTCCTAGTGTTGTCTATCATAGTACATAATGCCACAATCGATTATCCGTCTAACACTATGGATAGGTCTCTTCAAATGACATCGATGTTCCCCAAACAATTTTTTCTGAAAGTCTAACATTTGGAAGAAAGATGCTTCCAAAGTGGTAAAATGAGCGTCCCTCCTCTCCCCTCAAAATTTTTAACGAAAATTGATTATTTTTTTATTTTTAACGAAAATGGGTTTGAACGAGATCGAGCTTGTAGTTTTTGAGATATAGCACATTTACAACAACCGCAAACACAACTTTGTTATAAAGAACTAGCACCATGAAAAACAAAGTTATGTGTGATGGCAACAAAATATTGTGGTATTTTAGCTTAGTGGAAGTAAGTGGATCCCTAATTGTTAAAGTTAGCACGGAGCCCTTAGTAGGCGAGTGCGACTCGCACTTAGCCGGTTTTTAGTTCGATTAGTGTGGTCGAGGTTTTTGCCGCGTTAACACGAAACGCGCGTTCTCAAACGAAACTTGATGTCAGACATGACGCGAAAACGGGTATCACTTCAAACAGACGATGAGACGACGAGAGGTGCGTGTGTTTTGGTTCTGGATAATAACTATTCCTCGTATCTTTATAACCAGCTACGAGGTTTATTCAAAAAGTATCGCGAATTTTGTGTATTTCCAAAAAATAATTAGTTGACAATCTATTTTGTACCCTTTAAATAAATCCTTCTTAGATAAAATAGACACGTTTTACCTGAAATAAAACGCATATTAAACTACTTACCTTATAGATAGAAGCCTATTATTAATGAGATAGGCATATCCTTTTCCGTTGCATTTTGCATCTGTTTCTACCCTATAGCGCTGTCTCTTTCGCACCCCTGCCTTTTTTACCTGGCAGAAGTAGGGGGGCCCAGGTGTTGGACTGCGTGCCCATGTTCGTCATTGGGTCGAATATACACCAGGTGTTTAGGAAAACATAATAGTAAGGATTTAAAGATATATTGAAATAAAATATTTACAGTTCAGTTCAAACAGAAAATAAAACAATAATTGACAAAGTCACTTTTTTAAAATTAAAATAAAACGTCCTGCCACACATCACCATGAAGGTGGTGGCGTGGACATCCTCGCGGGCAAAGCAACTGCTTCCTAGCATTGCTTACTTGTTGTCGTCGTTGGTGGGCAACAAACACAGGCGGTTGATGGCTCTTCTTGCAGTGTCCTTTGCTGTGATGATATCCGCTACCCGGCTGATTCCATCAGTCCCAGGATATAGCTGTTTAATTCTCCGAGATGCCATTGTAGAGGAGGTAAATTGTCTTCCTTTATAAGGACCATATCGTTTACCTTAAGAGACCGCTAATTTTCTTTCCATTTTGTTCTCTGTTGGAGCTCAGCAATAAATTCCAAATGCCATCTTCTCCAAAAATGTTCCCGCAGCTTTTCACTAACTTGATAGCGGTTCTTGTTTGAGGATAAAGGAAGCGATGGTAAGGAGGTTAGAGGTCGTCCAATAAGAAAGTGGCCGGGAGTAAGAGGAGTTGAGTCATTTGGGTCAGAGGAAAGGGGTGTCAATGGACGGGAATTTAAAATAGCTTCTATTTGGGCAAACAGTGTAGCCAGCTCTTTAAAGGTTAAAGAGGCATTGCCTGCTACTCGTCGCAAATGATGCTTGCAGACTTAATTCCTGCTTCGAATATCCCTCCGAAATGGGGCGAGTATGCAGGACTAAATACAAATTGAATGCCCTCGTTTGATGCGTAATTATTAAATGACTCGCGACTACAATTTATAAGTTTGCGGATTTCATTGCTTGCGCCCTTAAAGTTGGTGCCATTGTCGCAAAATATTTTATTAGGTTTGCTCCTCCTAGAGACAAATCTGCGTAAAGATAGAATGAATGCCTCCGAACTCAAGTTAGTAACTAACTCCAAATGCATAGCTTTAGAGGAAAGGCACACAAATAAACATAAGTAGCATTTTGAGATGCGGTTGCCTCTTCCTTTACGACTAGAGATCATGAAAGGTGCAGCAAAATCGACACCACACGAGTAAAATGGGTACGAAGAGTAACTTCTTTCAGTCGGTAAGTTTCCCATTTGAGGTTGTAGGGTAACACCACGAAAACGGACACAAATAACACACCGTTTTGTCGTGCTGCGTGCCAGAAACCTACCACCGATAGTCCAAAACCTTTCTCTGATTGACGCAAGTAAATGCTGTGAACCAGCGTGAAACAATCTTTCGTGTTCACTTTTAAACAGCAACTTAGTAAAATAATGTTTTGAATCGAGAACAAAGGGGTGTTTTTTATCGTATTCGAAGTCCGAGTTACGGAATCGACCTCCTGTTCTCAAAAGACCATTTGAATCTATAAAACAATTAAGAGACAACAATTTGGACTTATGATTGAGGCAATTATTCGATTTTAATAAATTGATTTCCTTATTATAGCTTTCAGTTGAGCACATTTAATTAAAAGAAACAAAGCTTTATCCAATTCGCAGGCCCCTAGTGGTCCAGTAAGCTTCGTATTTTTATTATTACAGTTCGATATAAATCTCAACACATACCCATAAATTCTTTTTAACTTTTTGAGATTGGAATAGTTTTCAAATGGAACAAATGACTTAACAATAGCGACCGCATGGCATGTTATAGGTTTTTTAACTTCAGGTAAGTCTGTATGAATTTGTGTGTGTGTTTGAACAGGCCATTCAGAATTATTATTGACGAGGAAAGAAGGGCCTTCCCACCAGAGAGAAGATGAATGCAATTGTATAGGAGTCACGCCTCGCGACGCCATATGGGCTGGATTCTGCTCAGTAGCGACATGACAAAATTCAAACCCACTGGTAAGTTCATTAATTTCGTTAACACGATTACACACAAATATTTTTAGGTCTTTAAGTGGCGTCTGCAACCACCCTAATACAATCATCGAATCTGTCCACAAATATTTACGAGTTACCTCGTACCGTAATGATTGCAAAACTTTCGAGCACAAACGAGCACCTAAGAGCGCACCACATAACTCTAGCCGAGGTCTTGTCGTCGGCTTTAACGGCGCAACTCGTATTTTGGCGCACAACAGCTTGACATGAACACTTTGGTCATTTTTATCAATAGAACGTAAATAAATACAAGCTGCGTATGCCTGTTGAGAAGCGTCAACAAAACAGTGTAACTCGATATCACTTGGAGTTTCGCAAAGAACTCGACAAGGAATTTCAATAAATGACAGATCTGAAAACTCTTTGACAAGATTGAACCAATTTTTACACGAATCATTAGGAATAGGATCATCCCAATCTAATTTTGACGACCATAATTCCTGTAAAAATATTTTAGGTACTATGACACATGGGCACAGGAAACCTAAAGGGTCAAAAATCTTGGAAGTCGCTGAAATTACTGACCTTTTAGTTGTCTTTGAAGAAGTTTCCATTTTGCTACTGAATTGCAATAAATCTGTTTTAGGAGACCAGTTCAATCCTAAGACACTAGCGTCTAGAAAAATCCATAGTTTTCGACACATCAATGTCATTTTGAAACAGATGAGGACAATTGGTTCGGAATTTTCTGAGAGGCAGACATGCAGAATTCAAGACACTTACTACCTGGTCATAAATGTACTTGAGACCCTCAATACTTGATGAGCCTATGTTGAGGTCATCAACGTAGAAATCTTCTTTAATTATTCTACCAATAGCCTCATCCTCACATTCGTCGGCTAAATGCTGAAGACATCGAGTGCTCAGGAACGGCGCAGGCAGTTCCGTATGTAATTGTATTGAGCTGAAGAACCTCGATTGGAAGATGACTTTCCTCGCGCCACAAAATGAGCTGGAGATGACGTTGCGATGGGTCTACTTCGATCTGTCGATACATTTTCTCGATGTCCCCTGTAAGCACGAATTTATGCATACGAAAACGAAAAAGGATGGATATCAAATCACTTTGGACTACTGGCCCAACCATTTGCAGGTCATTAAGTGATTTACCGGAGTGAGTTTTAGCCGAAGCATTGAACACCACACGAAGCTTAGTGGTTTCACTCTTCTCGCGGATAACTGCATGGTGAGGCAAATAGTAACCAAAATCAGGTTTATTTATTGTAGTAAGATGACCTAAGTTGGCATACTCATTAATGAATTCGGTGTAACCGACTTTCAGCTTAGGAAACTTAAAAAATCTCTTTTCCTGACTTTCCAGGCATTTCTTTGCAATATAATATGAGTTACCAAGCTCTAGCTCTGGTACTCCTTTGAAAGGTATCTTAACAGAAAACCTGCCACTTGGAAGTCTCGAAACGTTTGTTACAAAATGATTTTCACAGAGTTGCTCTTCGATAGATAAAGTTTTTGTATGTAGTGGTAGGTCATCAATATTCCAAAACTTTTCTAAGGAATTTTTAATTTCTTGAGTGAAGTTACAACGAACCTCGGGGATTGACTGACTCATTAATAAAATAAGGGACCACCTACAAGCCAACCGAGCTTAGACTCTTGAAGAACTGGTTTATTTAAACCTAGTTTTATAGTAGCATCGCCCATGACGTTCCAATAAACATCGGCTCCAAGGAGGACATCTACCTCAGCAGGGCAAAAATATTTTGGATCAACAAGTTGAATGTTGCTGGGCAACTTCAAAAATTCAGTGTTTATCACTGAGTTTGGTAACATACCTGTGATACGAGGTACAACTAAACATTTGACATTAATCTTGAATGGCATCACTCTTGATTGAATTGGGAGTAAACATGACTCTTTTATGTCAAAACCTCCATTATTAATACCACTAATGCTTATGGGAGTAGATTCACTAGAGGATAGACCCAATCTTCTTTTTAGATTCTCTGTCATGAACGAACTCTGCGAACCAGTATCGCACAATACTCGAGCTAAGTGAGTTTTACCATCAATAATATTTTTTACTACTGCCGTGCACAAAAGAACCTGCCCTGTTTGACTTTCAGAAGGTTCCCGAGCTATTAAAGAAACAGGAGTAGAAGATGTACTTGCTTGTGTTTCTGCAACAGGTGAGTTTTTGTTAAGAAGTGTATTATGTTTCTTTTTGCAAAAAAGACACAAACCTCTGAGATAGCATTTGAAGGAATTATGACCCCCGCGTAAGCAATTTTTACATAATATCAATTTGTTAACTTCAGGTAACCTGTCATCGAAATTCATATTTTTGAATTGCACACATTCATGCAATAAATGCGGTTGATTGCATAAAACACAGTTATTGTTACTTACCTGCTTATCGGCAGACACAAGGAAACTTTGAGAGTTGGACTTAGGTTTATTATCAACCGCCTTATCATAACGGTTATGGTTACTGTATGATGTCTCTAGTACATCAGCACGACAACGAAGGAATGAAAAAAAATCATTCAGAGTAGGTAAATCACCCAAGTTGCATTTATACTCTTCCCACTTTTTACTCGTGTTCATTTCTAATTTCGACGATACCATAAATATAATTAGAGCATCCCACTTGTCTGTAGGCTGACCTAAAGTATCGAGAGCACGTAAATGCTTTGAGACATGATCTACTATGTAACGTAAAGATTTGAAAGATTCTGTTCGCAGAGGTTCTATATCAAATAATGATTTTAAATGGTTGTTCATAAGAATGTTCTTATTGTCAAATCTTTGCGCTAACAAGTCCCAAGCAACCTCATAAGTTTTTGCAGAAAATTCGATGGACTTTATCACCAAAGCTGCGCTTCCCTCCAGTGAAGAGCGCAAGTAGTGGAATTTGTTTATTTCTGGAATACTTTCATTACTATTGATAACCGATTCGAAGGTATCTTTAAATTCTAGCCAGTGGAGATAATTTCCATCAAACGTAGGTAGTTTCATAGAAGGAAGCTTTATTGCATTAGCCGCAAAGGAACTGAAATTGTTGAAGTCATCCCGATTTTTTTCCTTTATTTGACAGCTGTCCGGCTGCTGACTCAACAGTTATTGACAACGAGAAACTAAATTAAAATATTGAGTCCCAATAGCATCTCTTTCATTTAATTGTAAGTCTAAATCATCATGTAAAAGATCAATTTGGTCTTGAATGATTTCGAATTCGCTTAAAATCTTTTCAAACTTATTAAGTTTAAGTTCTAGCTCTTTATATTGTAAAGACGAAATTTCATTTTTAAATGCGAATAGCTCCGAAATGTATGAAGAAAACTTAGTTATTCTACCCTTTATTATGCCTCTCTGTTTTATTAGGGTGGGCAAGTTGACACCCACCTTAAGTTCGGCGACACTCATTATCGATAAATTAATTAATTATAGATCGTAATTTAAAGATACACCACCCCAAACTATCTGAGGAACCGACTACAGGAAAAAAAAAGGGGCAATAGGAAAGAAAGAAAGTATGAAAGCTCACTCTCCTCCGCAGGCGCACTCTACTGGACTAGACCATCACCATGGCTCCACGAGCTGCACCATTCTCACTTCCCAAAATCAAAGAGTAATCCAATAAGTAGTCGAATTAATTTAATTAGGGTTTTCTTTGGGTTTTCTTCGGAGTTTTTCTTTGACAGCTTATGTCATGGAAATATTTTCACATCTATCTCTTCATAATAATTTTATATCTTGCATTAACATTATATTTATTGTGATCCGTGTTTATTTATAAGTTGTCCTGTCACGTTAATAAAACAGAGAGGCATAATAAAGGGTAGAGGACTGATGGAATCAGCCGGGTAGCGGATATCATCACAGCAAAGGACACTGCAAGAAGAGCCATCAACCGCCTGTGTTTGTTGCCCACCAACGACGACAACAAGTAAGCAATGCTAGGAAGCAGTTACTTTGCCCGCGAGGATGTTCACGCCACCACCTTCATGGTGATGTGTGGTAGGACGTTTTATTTTTATTTTAAAAAAGTGACTTTGTCAATTATTGTTTTATTTTCTGTTTGAACTGAACTGTAAATATTTTATTTCAATATATCTTTAAATCCTTACTATTATGTTTTCCTAAACACCAGGCATTAGAACATAAGCTTCTAATAAGGTAAGTAGTTTAATATGCGTTTTATTTCAGGTAAAACGTGTCTATTAAACCACTTGACCGTTATTAGAAGCTTATTATTAATGAGACCTGTTTGTTATCGCCTGGTGAAAAGTAAGTATATGTAGGTATTGTGCGAAAATTTTTAAATAAAAACAATATATACATAAACAAAAAATATTTTATTAACATAATTACAACCGTTACTCATTGTAATCATTTATTTAAGAAGATTAAACATCTTTAATTCTTGAACAATCAGAAATGGCAATTGTTACCTTATATGCCTCAATTCAATAATAACGAAAATGAATCATTATAAGATGCCAAAATTAAGTAATTAACTTTTCTTTCAATATTAAGTAACTGGGTTAAACAACGTTGTGATGGTAGAACGATTTGGTGTAGAACTAAGTACTTCACGACGGTAAAATTTTTGAAAGGTTTCAAGAGACTTCCAATTTCCTCTAGCCAAAATTTCATCGAGGGGGAAATTATTAATCCAGTTACTTGAAGCTACTGCAGAGCGTACACTTCCTGGAGTCGCAACAATTCCAGCTTGCTTCATAACCGATTTAATCCACCCTGCTATCACTGTGCAGGACGGGGGAGAGGGTGACCCACGAAATGTTACAAACAAATTATTTGATCCGGATTTACGTCGCCTTTCATTTAAAACCTCTATAGTTTTCTTAAGCCAATATACAGGATCTAGATTTCGGTTTTGTAGGTTAGCAGTCAGTCTCCAGCCTGACTGTCTATATTGACTACAATCTGTTTTTGACCCAAACTGGGGCCAAAGAGTAACATGATCATCGGTAAGCACACAGTGGTCACCATCCACACTTAAAAGCGTCAAATCATGTATTCTACGGCCAGAGCAAAGAATCAACAGACATGCTGTGTGTCGAACAACATGAAAAACATTTTTGTCATTTATAGGGTAATTACTTAAATATGATGTAAGCACTTTAATGTCCCAAACAGGTGGCTTTGTATCCTTAGGATTTTTAAAGAAATTGCTTTTAAAATATGTTTGACTAACACATTTTCACTTAATTTACCAGACAACTCTGCATTACAGAGCGTGGAAATAACAGATTAATGGAGAATAATTGTATTATATGAAAAGTGTTTTTTCAAATAAAGATCGGCAAGAAATTGGGCTAAATCTGAACCTTCCGGAATTGATGGATTTATATTGTGTTGATGCGCCCATGCCGTCCAGCGATTCCAAGCTACTTGATATGTTTTTCTTGTAGAAGGTCGCCAGGATGACCGAAGCAAGTCTATCTGGCTTAAGTTCCAAGACTTTGTTTTCTCTGTCCACCCCCACACTTCTAGATTTCCAGAGTTATATCCTGAACTCGAGGTGGCGGCAGGCCCGTCGTTGTGTCGATCAGACATCGACTCAGGTGTGTCAACGTGAATGGGGCTTCTATGGCTGCTCGGCTCTCCAGAACACCTTCTCCCACCGTGGTACTACAACCAGGTATACTCCTGTGGCCTGACTGAGATGCATCAGTACTTTGGGTATGAGAAATGTGTGATCCTTGCAATCTAGAGATGCTTAGTTGGCTACCACTCGAGCTGTTTTGGATGCAAATAAGTCGATCACTGGTGTTCCCATCTTTGAAAAGATCTTTGTCGTACAATACGGTAAATGTATTGAATTTTCGTCTAGGAATTGAAATATCATTCTAGTCAGATGATGAAGTATTTGAAGAAGTATTTGAGACTTGGTCCCGCCTTCGTTGCGGAGATACGCTACGGCAGTCCGATTGTCCGACTGAATCAGCACCGAGCCATGTGCAGCGCATGGGACTCGAGAGTCTTGTTGATAGCTAACATTTCCTTTTGGTTGCAATAAAGGTGCTTCTCTTCGCTGTCCCAAGTCCCAAAAATCCTGTGGCTGTCGATTTGAGCTCCCCATGCTACATCCGACGCGTCGGTTGCCAGAAAATGTGTCGGTGGCGGAAAGTGTACGTGTACGTGTGTGTAAGTATACGTGTGGCCAAGTAATGATTTTGTTGCCACCAGTGCATTTCTGCCATTACCTGACATGGAATACTGTATCTGATTTTTCTCTGATCCTCGGGTAAAGTATTTAGAAACTTCAGGTACTCACGATGATCTAGCCTTCCTCGAGGGATTGCAAAACTGGCAAAATTCAGCGAACCCACGAGACTTTGTAGTTCCTTCAACGATATTTGGCCAATTCTCAAGGCATGGTCGACTTTTTTGGCAACCATGGCAGATGTTTCCGGAGGAAGGTATTTTAGGTTTTGCCAAGGATCCCAGACAATGCCCAGATATATCATGGTTTTTTGAGGGACAAGGATCGACTTGGTGTAGTTTATCTGGAATCCGAGGTATTCCAGTGTCCCTAAAAGCATGTCGACATGACTGGATAACGTTTCTTGATCCTGATTTGCAAGGAGATAATCGTCGAGGTACACAATGATCCTGACACCGTTTGCTCGGAGGATTTGCGCAATCCAGTTGGTTAGGCAAGCGAAAACCTTTGGTGCCGTACTCAGACCAAAAGGGAGACACGTCATCTCGAGCAATACGCCTTTGTACAGAAGGCGTAGACACCGCCTGTGTGACCTTGCTATTTGAAAGTTTAAGTACGCTTGCGACAAATCCACTTTGCACATCCAGTCGCGAGTTTGAAGAAAGTCGGGTACACGGTACATAGTTATAAGTCGAAACGGATCGGTTAGCTCGTATCGGTTTAGTAGTTTCAAATTGAACAAAGGGCGGCTTGAGCCGTCGCTCTTTGGTACAAGAAACAGCGGTGATATAAAGCTCGGGGAGACACTTGCTACTCTTAGAACACCTTGTTGTTTCATTTTTTGAACAATCAACGACATTTCGGCTGATTCCAAAGTGCGGCGTGGATGATTTAGCAAGTCCGGTGTTCCTAAGGGTGGCTTTTGTAGGAAGGGTATGCGGTACCCTTTTATTATTTTCAGGATGAAATCTGGTGCCCCCATTTCCCTCCAGTGACTGACAAACTGTGCTAACCGACCGGCTTGGAAGGTATCTGAGTCATTGTCTTTGTTTCTTACCTCCTCTATTGCCTGAGGGCGAATAGGGTCGTTTCTGGCCTCTTTGTACCAATGGCCTTTGTCCTGATCCGCGAGATCGAAATGACACACTTCGGTTGTTGTTACTTTGGTAACGCTGCTCTTGGTGAGCATTGTTATGCACTTTTGATGGGAAATGCGATTGACAACCGCCCTGCGAGGGCTGGTTAACTGAGTAGCTAGTATGTGCACTAGACACCATATTGCAGCAAGGCTCTAGGCTACCACGCGATGGTACATTATGGCGGGCGTGCCCCTGCGAGGGGTGCCGTGTAGCATTAGATTTTGCTCGCGAAGCATTTCCGCTGCTATTCGCTGCCCAAAAGGCTTTCCTTTATCCCACCTGCTCTTTCAACCGCCGCAGTCAAGGCGTCATGGTCAAATAGGTGAGTATTTGACGGTGGATTTTTTTCCAATTTAAACTTGACCACCTGACCTGACCTTGTTACGAACACACTTGAGAATACCATCCCTTCTCATTTCTATTGTTTCAGCTCTGTGACCGCAAGACGTTTGGAGCAAGTCAGAGGAGACCTTATGAAAATCGCCTTTTAGAAAGAATTCGTCAATTTTCTCGTCTAGATTTTTAAGGGAAGCGTCTGGTGATTTAGACCAAGCTAATAAATGACGACAGCTTTTTAGGAAGACTTCTTTTTGCTTTAAAATACCAAAGGTAATCGCGGCGTAGAATTTATCAGAGTATGCTAGGTGGCGTATTTTGTCGTACGTCTTTACCTCTTCGTTTGTTTCAAGCTCTGTAAATCCCGGCGAGTGGTTATATAATTTTTGAGTTTCAAAATAGCGAACTTCAGACCACGCCCTACTACCAAACCGTTGAACCTCATTTAACATTTTTAAATATTCATCCGGAGTTGAGAGTACCGCGGGGTCCTTCGTTTTCGTTTCAATGTCAAAAGTTAAATTATGCAAAAAATCGCAATCATGATTAATAGGAGTAGGACAAGTCTGATTATACAGTTCTCGATGACGATGCGATTTTCTTTTTCGTTTCCTCGAATCTTGCGAAGATCCGGAAGAGCTAGTAGATGAAGACGAATCACCACTACTGCTACTAGAACTTGTAGATCTAGCACGACGATCATGTTTATCCGATCTACTACGTTGCGGTTTCACACCAGACGGACCCGCCATGGGTTCAATACGCAGTTATCGTTATCCATAGTTAGGTTGTAAAGTTTATAATTATATAGAAAAATATTAATCACTAACCTAAAAAGAAAACACAATTTAGGTCATACTAGAATCTAAAAATAGATTCGTAACGAGGACTTAAAATGTTAAACTTAATGATGGTATTTAGTAACTGACCTAAAAGAAGTACCTACCAAAATGTTTGTTTCACAGAAATCAGAAAATAGATTCGTAACAGGGAACAAAAATGTTAAACTCAATGAGGGTATGTATTCACTGACTAAAAACAAATGCTATTGACTAGAATATAAAAATAGATTCGGAGCAATGACGAAAAATTTAAACTCAGTAAGGGTAGAAAGCAAAGATAATAAAAAAAATACGAACGGTAACACCGTTATAATACAAAAACTTAGGAAAAATAAATATATGTGCAACTCACGTAAAGGTAATTTCACTTAGGTATCCAGGTAGTCTAGGTGCTACCGAGATTTAACCTTTGGAGCACAAGTTATCTCAACGGAAATTTTAACGCCAATGACAAACATGGGCGCGCAGTCCAACACCTTCAGCGCCCCCCACTTCTGCCAGGTGAAAAGGCGGGGTTGCGAAAGAGACAGCGCTATAGGGTAGAAACAGATGCAAAATGCAACGGAAAAGGATATGCGTATCTCATTAATAATAAGCTTCTAATAACGGTCAAGTGGTTTAATACACTTTTTTGTGATCTTGCTTAGTTCTTTCTACCCTACAGTCATTGCTCCAATCGTTGCTAACATACATCTTTTGATAAGCTTCTTTAGATTTGGGAACAAGAAAGAGTCACTGGAAGACAGGTCTGGGAAATTCAATGGCTGCGGCATTATAGAGATTGATTATTTACTCACAAGCAAAGATTTTCGCTAGTGTCGTCTTTATGATACAAAAATCGAAAGTAAGCAATTTTGGTATAAATTTCGTAGTAAGCCGTCTCATGCCCAAATAATTGGAAAAAAAACGGATGAATCGATAGTTGAGGTCCTCAGCAATGCTGTATTAGTAACTTGGCAATTGGCCAATACCATTATCTACACTTTATCAACGTTTTGTGGACGTGTTCGGGCGTCCGGCACGACTTTTCCCAATTACATCTTCTGGGCCCTCTGAGAATATTTTGTGCCCTAACAAACGTTTTATCAACCTACAGCTAACATTAAGAATACGTCGCTACGATTACCCTTACAGTAGGAATAATCCGCAAAAAACATTCCGATTTGGTGATCGACAGATCTTAGATGAAAAAAAGGAAAGACACGCCACAGCTCAGCAAAACTACTATGAATATTACTAAACTAAACGTCTCAGCATAATTGAGGGACATATAGCTACGTGACGTGTAGCTACTTCTCACCATAAAAAGTTCAAAAATCTCAAATAATATATAGCCCTCGGAAATTCAATAGACGCGATACTTGATCGCGTGTCGATGATGTTGCGTAGAAAAAAGATAAGATGGATAAGTTTTGACTAGTAACAGCCTATCAGGCGAAGAGTGTGTAGCCAAATGTCTGACTTTGGATCTACATACATACTTTTGTTTTGGTCAATGACATCCAACTCAGGGATGATAATATGAGTGATGCAATTTCAATAAAATATTTTCTTCAAATTATATGCTATTTTTATACAAGAAAACCTCGTCACAACATTCAAAAAAAAATACAAATAAATGGGAAAACTCGCACCCTAGCACGTAGCTAGCGCTTATCTACGAAATACTACGCCGTAGCTAGTAAGCTACAAAGAGGCTACGTTTCCACTGCTGGATTTTACAAGCTAAGTTAAATAGACAATCGGAAGAAAATATATGTATAAAAAAACAGTGGAGATCTATACGCGAGTGATAAAGATAAAAAAACAGAGCTCCCAGTCAACATTTTATTAAAAACTGCTTTTATGCTCGTTGAATTTATCGTCTTTTCTCATTGAAATACTTGTATCTTAATTCGTCGACATTCGCAACCTTTTCGTGGGGTGGGGTGGGATGACAAAAAAAAGTCAAGTCACAGTGCCAAATATGTTTATAATTTGCAATTGTTCTGTTCCTCAGGCCACACGTTTCTTTCAATCCAGCATAAGAAGCTGGTGACGTTGATGTAGACGCTAGGTAACTGTGGCATAGCGCATGCTATACCGAAGCTGGTGACACCAACTACGTAGTGTATTTCGCCCGGGAGCCCCATGGGCATCGGCCGGCGAATCTGAAGGGGCCCACCAGAATCACCCTGGGGGAGAAGATTTTTTTAAAATGAATACCTACTTGTAAAAAAACAGTAGGTCTCTCTCAATGAGACACTACTGTTGAGTTATGACATACGAGCGGTACAAAAGCAGCCGTCAATATTAACAAGCCGACAGCACAGAAAACCATTGCATTACCACCATATCAATGGGGCGTTGATGTCATATCTCTATCGGCCGTTGCCGTTACTTATATTAACTGACCCTTAAAAAAACTCGGTAGCTGAAGTCAAAACTACGAACAACAGCTTACAGAGCAAAGTATCAAGTCAAATCATATGAATTAGAGTCCGGAAACCAACGGAACATAATATTCTACTTCACATGAAGGACTTCGAGTGTCGTACCAAGATAATAAAATAATATGTAGACTATTTGGCAAGGTCAGCCCCTGTGGACGGAATCCCATATGATTGTCGCCCTTGCTTTTCAGACTTATACTCTGTTGCTAAAAATCATGCAAAAGGCTGTGGCATGAATACTTTGATGAGCGTTCACTTATAAAAGGAATATGGTACAAGACCATTCAATCAGAATTACCAGGACACACTTGGATTGACAAGGCTAACATGAGTATACATACCACAGTCTTAGCGCTAAGACTTCGCTCCGGACACATCCCTCTGAACAAGTTCGCACATTTGATGCGCAAATCGGTATCACCTGACTGTACAGAATGCCACATGCTAGAAGATACGTACCATATTCTTATGGAGTGTATCCGAAACGAAGCCGAAGGGCAGGAATTTATTAACCAATGTTGTATCAGAGTTTTGGACGTAGGCTTTTGTAATACCATTTTAGCTTCACCTGTCTCCGAGATGCCAGGGCTTTATACCATCTTGTAAATAAGGGTATTAACTTCAGAAATAATACTTATTTATAAGGCACTTTTTGTTGTACCTATGAGGATGGCATTTTCTAACAACAAAAAAAATCCTCTTTAAATAAATAAAGATAAAAAAAACGACTGCGCGAGACATATAGTGCACAAGTGTGTGCGCAAACACAGGTGCACTGTCTATTCCCTTCATTCTCATAGCCCGATGGGACATCCATCGGACACGACCGGAGAGAGATGAGGCGCAGGACTAACAGACAACAGAGGTTTACGTACTTAATCAGGGCTACTGTGAGAATTTCTGAACAGAAAAACCCAGGTTCATATTTTTAGCCCGACCCGAGGATCGAACCAGGGACCTCTGGTGCAGCCGTCGCTTTTAAGTGCGACAGTTAACTAACGTCTAACTGACTAAAGGCAGTTACCAAGATAATAACACATAGAAGTATGACTATGGCTTTTAGGTAGAGTCACCGCGTTGTCATATCAGCGTACAGTGGCAAATGGTGATTAAACTTTTAAAAAAAAGACTTCAAAACCAAAATGCACTCAAAATCTAAAAGAAACTTTTGATCTTTTAAAGGAAGGGCACCTATTTTAGGCAAACAGTTTCTTTTTGGAATCGGTGCTGTGAGAGTAAATGTTTGAGATGGTCAGAGTGATGGCTCCAACTCCAAAAATCAATTGTTTACCTAAAATGGATTCCTTTCCTTTAAAAGAGCAAGAGTTTATTCTAGCCGTTTTAGTGAATTTTGGTTTTGTTGTCGTTTTTTTTTTTATTTTATTTTTTTAGTAAGTACTAGTTCAGTTAGGGGGGGGGGGGTGGTTTGGCTGTTATTATTATTACTAAACTGAGCATTAAGGAGTTCTACCATCAGCTCAGCTCCACAAAATGTGTACCAGACGCAACAACACGTCAACATTAAGATTCTAGTAAAAAATACTATACGTGCCTTTAAAATTTGAGGATTTACCTCGATTGCACCAATCGATCCCATCATCAGATCCTGACTGAGCAACAATGGAACCAACTAGAAGGTATAACCTCTAGGAAGTCAAAACAATTTTTAAATCGGTCAATGACTGTGATATGGGGAACACAGCCACACAAAAGAGAAAAAATAAACAGCCGAATAACCTCCTACTTTTTTGAAGTTGGTTAAAAATTTATAACATTTATGTCCCCTTAAGCAGGCCACGTCGCCTGCAAACATGACTCCTGGTGTAACACGGTGGTTGAGTGGTCTCCACTGGAGAGAGAAACGCCCGGTGGGAAGACCCCAAATGCGATGGAGTGATGACATCAAGAGCGAAGCCATGAACTATGTGGATATAGGTGGCTCAGGATAGAAAAGACTGGCATAAAAGAAAGGAGGCCTACACCAAGGGAATTGTAGAAAAAGGCTAAGAAGAAGAAGAAGAAGATGTCCCCTTAAGTGAATTACTTGACTTACCCGACAGGTATCCGTTCCCCCTTCTATTTTTGTAGCACATAATTGGTAGTTTTTCAGTCCCTGCTGCCAATGTCTATTTTTCCGTTTTTCTATATACCTTTTGCAGATCGACTGCTCTACGTAATCAACTGTTGCAAACTTTAAATAATCCGAAGTTGGACCTGTGAAGAAGATTTTACGAAATTATGTGTTATAATTTATAAATTAAAAAAAAAGTTTAAGTTATTTTAACTCTGAAAGCCGCTAATATTGTGTGTAAAAAACACACAGGCTTTCTTGGTAATTGGTGAAGTACTTTCCCATTACATACTTTCTTTATTCCTGATAAGGAATGATACTTATTTTACTCATACTTAGAAAAAGAGGAAGACATTGCGATACAGTCGCGCGTTTTGAAACCGCGCTTCAGCGACTCACGCAATGAACAGATTTCATTTGGCATCGATTCAGTCGCGCGTTAGTATCGACGCAGGAGCGATTATTCAATGTCAAGCTTCTGCTTAAAGTAGCGCAAGTGTGTAAAGGTTGATATTGCGACTGCATCGATGCTGCATCGCGACTGCATTGCTGCTAAATGTCGCAGTATGCAAAGGGTTTACTTTACACATAGTTAAAGGCTGACTTTGAGATCCTACATACGAACAGCAGGCTGCCGTCGACATAAGAACGGCAGCCGCCTGCCGCCATCGATCAAAAAGACGTTATTAATTCCAAACACAAAAAAACAACTTCATATTTTAATTATAACAAATCGCAAGGACACATACAGAAAAATACATAATGGCAAAAAATACATTAACAATTAAACACACCGTACATTGTCAGAATTGACCTTTATAGTAGCAAAAGAGTCCTCACCGTCTTGAGATACCCGACCCCAGCCTGTGATATTAGCTGTCCAGTCCAAACCCAGATTCCCATTCCACAGGCACGCAGGCCTTATGTTATTCGAAAAGTCAAGTTCATTTTCCAACTCAATCAATGCTATATCGTTGTACTTTGACTTGTTGTTATTTCGAAACTCATCGAGCACCAGAACGTTCTTTATTTTGACGTCTTCAAAAGGATTGCTCTGAAATAAAATCAAGAGGCTTCAGAGAGAGATTTCAGGATGAGTTTTACAGTACGTTATTTTTTACCGGCAGTCATGAATCGGATATACGGACCTACGGGTTGATATTTTTTGTGCTTGAACGAATTTGGAACAAAAATTTTAACGGCGTTTTGGTCTACCTATGCATTTGCATGCGGTAGAATGCAGAAACATGTATGTCGAAACGTCTGCGTTTGTATGGCAGCCATTTCACATTTACCTGCAGAACGATACAGACACGGACGCAACTGTTGCATCTAGAACGAGACATAGCATATTTGAAACATTGCCATTCATTTATATGGCAATGTTTCGACGGATTTTTCGCAGTTCCGTATTTCTCATGCGAATACGTACGTAGGTAAGTACGTACCTACGTACTAACCGCGTAGAGTGAGGGGGTTTCTATATTAGGTCAAATCGTTTTAAGTGATACTATTTTAACTGTGTCTTTGTATACAACATAGAAACAGGAAACTAACATTATATTTTTGGAAATTTGAGTTTTTTTTTCTCTAACAAGGAATATATCATTTTTTAAAACAGCACCCTAACATTTTAAAAGTTATCTACGTCATCGGCTTCGCCACTCTCTATTCAATGCCCAATCCTACTTTTTCTTTTATCTTATACTTAAATAACAAAAAAAAAACTGAAAAAAAATATCTTAATCTTTAATTTACTCAAAATCTAGCCTATAAAAATCGAAAGTGTTTTCTACAAAAAAACACAAAATTGCACTCCGGGAGTGCCGGCAGAAGTGAAAACTTGAATATCAACGTTGTGCATTTTTGATTTTTTGGAATAGTTAGGGAATAATTTCGAATGAATTGCTCTTATTATCAATATAAAAGTACTATCATTTTTGTGATAGAATACAATAATAATAATAATAATAATAATAATATAATATTTTTATAAAATACAATATTTATTTATTGCGCTATCGTACACAAACATTACAATTTATATTATATTAAATTACATTAAAAAGTTTATCTCTCAGAAAAATCAACTTACATCCATAATTTCGCCAACCGTCTTACGGTTTTTCGATCAGCCCACGTGTCCTGACGCGAGTTTCACATTTTTCCCCCATCCCACAAAAGTGCTCAACGCCGCTAAAGAAGTTTTCACTTTAAAAATGTTTCATTTATTGTGCTGAATCAGCCCTTTAAATATAATCAATTACAACGAGGTGACCTTATAATAATGTAAACAATTTTTCCAATCTTGTTAATATAAATTTTGTAAATGATAATTGTTTTGTCTTACAGGCATAGGTCCTATATAAACGCTTCCAAATCGAACCACGTCGGGGCCTTTTCCGTGATAGCTCCAGCAATGGCCAGCGGTCAAAGCAAACTTTTCGCTGATAAGGGTGCAACCACACTGAAAACTTATTGTTTTGTTTGGCTGTGTCCATCCAACGGCACCCTGAAAATAACCAAGACACAAAACTACGTTAACCGGTTTTTTTTCTCGTCCGTCCATGCGAAGAAAAACTATTTGTCCAGCTGAACGAGTAAAAATTAAAATTATATACTTAGATTTCATATTCAAATTCAAAAGTTAAAATTAATTGGAAAGTATGAATTATACAACTTCAGACATAAAATGTATCCTAACTATTTCTGTCATCAAAATTTTGTGAGTTTTCTCCATTGTGAAATGTTATATTTTCAAATTTACTTAAATCGGATCAGTCTTGTAACAAGCACACAAATAGAGTGTCTGTCTCGAAGATTCAACTTCTGCTCTTAAATAGTCGTCATCAACATGAACCCAATCAAATCCATCCTACTCTAAATTTGACCATGTCTTGCGTGCCGTTTGATATCACCAGATCGCCGTAGGGAATATTACTTTTATTAACCTCTCCGGGTCTATTTTTGGTCAACACTCATTTCGGGCCATGTCCAGGCTTTAATCATTTTTTTCTCCGCGGTTGTAGGAAGCTCTCTCAGCTCAGCTCAGTTTTCTTGCGTATCCACTCGATGAGCTTCGAGTCTCGGAATAACTTTGTAAAATTTACAGAAATAATTTTGTTTTCATATAAATTATTTACCATGTGTGGAAAATCTCCTTCAGATGCATCTTGCCCACCATCTATTTCGGATGTTTCATCAGATCCTAGCGCATCGTTACCTAGAACATACAATGGAAGTCTATTCACTCAGGGGATAAACTAGTGTCTTACGCTAACATCTTACGGAGGAGGAGATAAAGAAAATCCTAGGTGCAGCGAGGTGTCCGATGTAATCTTTTCAAAACAATCATTTACAAATCATCCAAAGAAAGAAGCAAATCAAACTTATACTTGAAACAAAAGCAGTAAATATACGTGTAGTTATTAACTTACGAGTATTCATAACATAGCTTAAGCATTTGAAAGCATCGCTTATGCGAGTTGACAAGCGTTATAGTCACGGAACTGGCAAGCAAAAAATCAATCAGCATACGTGGCAGACGTTATTAATAGCGATAATAATACTTTGAAAAACATCAGTGACACAATAGGTATTCTATTGTTATGCGGTCGCATGCGACCGCTCGGGTGTTGAGGTATAAGATGACTTAGGACTTGCAGCCTATAAGAGACGCACTGGTCATTTTTAAACTGATAATTTAAAAAAGAATAGGGTGGAAAAACGAAAAAACTACTAAAGCGGTACGCAAAGGGAGGTCACAGAAATTTTTTGTTTACGGATGAGAAAATCTTTACAATTGAGCAACATTTTAACAATCAAAATGACCGTATTTATGCTCTAACCTCTAAGGAAGCTTTCCAATTAGTCGGCAGAGTGCAACGTGGGCATTACCCGACTTCAGTGATGGTTTGGTGGGGTGTTAGCTATAAAGGAGTGACGAGCCATATTTTTGTGAAAAAGGTATCTGTTGCAACGTATCGTTTTATATTACTTAAGCAATAAATATCAAGTTTAAGTTTAAATCAAGTGCCTTTGATTCCAAATCATCATAAAATAAACTCCAGTGACCTCAACAGCAAAACCTACAGTCCACAACAGTATCAAAACATCGGCACAGGTGTATCAAGATACTATTCTTGAGAAGTTAGTTAAGCCCCTTAACAACACCATGTTCAATAACCAAGCATGGTCTTTCCAACAAGACTCGGCGTCGGGTCATAAAGTTCGGTCCACGCAGTCTTGGTTAGAAGCGAACGTTTCGGACTTCATCAGAGCTGAGAATGGCCGTCGTCTAGTCCCGATCTTAATCCGCTGGATTATGATTTATGGTCAGTTTTAGAGAGTACGCCTTATTCTCTGGTTTAAGATATTTATTTCACAAGAATTACAAAAATTCACTTATGTGACTAAATAAAATAAAATAAAAACAAAGTAATTTGCGTACAGGAGCATAAACAGTTTAGGTTTTACAAAGTACTAATTTTAAATTATACACAACACCGAACAATAGACAGAAAACAACACATCGAAAACGAAATAACAATGATTGCGGGTAAGCGCAATATAAGTATACCTCTGCGTCACCGATAAGCGGGCTGCACTAAGCGCTCACTGGCCGGTAAACAATAATACAAATAATACAAAACACGGAATAAGCTGCGCGCGAACGCCATGATAATTTGGAGTCCTTAAAACAATCCATACGATTGGCAGTGAAGAATTTCCCCATGGAAAGAGTGCGTGCTTCTATTGATAACTGACCTCAACGTATAAAGGACTGTATTGCAGCCAATGGAGACCACTTCGAATCAGCTTTTTATGTTTCAAATTGTTTTATATTTATGTATAAAACTAACACACTGTAAAAGTAATAAATATAATTTGCATTTTTTTTCTTTGTGACAATATTTATGGCAAGACTAGGTATAGGTCAAAGATCCGATATACGTTGCCCTTGTAAATTTTAAAGTCGCGATACTTTTTGAACAGACTAGGGACAATTCTCGCGCAATTCGTATACGAAATAAGTTCACACCGATCGAAGTTCTTTGTCGAGGACAAAATAGTTTTTCATTTCTCAAGGTCACGCTTTCTATGTATCAAAATTTTGTTCGTGTGATAGTTTTGTTTTGTGTTAATAATTTACTTGATTTTTTAAGGTAAAACGGTTAAACTCGCAATCGACTTACCACACGAAAAAGAGACACGATTGCTGCGAGAATCGACCTCCTGTCTTCCTCCTGCCTCTTCGATTTTCTTCTTTTTCAAGATGATGGTGACCATGAACCCCAGGGCAAATTATTTAATACCTCTCTTTTTTTAAGCAACTTTAATCGGCTGTAACGCGACAACGCAGCGACGTAGGCCTTTAATTGACTAGACCAAATCAATTCGTAATGACGTAAACTGTAATCTACCTCGATGAGAAACTTGTGCAAATCATTAACCGAAATGCTCGCCAGCTCCGTTACTATAATCGTATTTATTAGCAATTCTATTTATTCGTTTATATATTAATTTTCGGTTATATATACATATATGCTTACTCGTAGTATTAGGTAACCCGCAGCGCAGCGAAATGCAACTTGCGAGCGCGCAGAATCCGATTACCTACTATGAGCTTATTATGTTTTGATAATTGAAATAATTAAAAAAGGTTTTGATACTGATACGAGTAGTTCATTTTTTCACTTAGAAAATGATTTTTAAGCATTCGTAAATGACTTTTCGCTGTGGATATTTGGAGCGTTCTGGACCTTTTATGGATTCAAAACCCACAATTATTCATTACTTATAACATACTTATCAGTGGTATCTATTAATAAAATTCATTACATTAGCATCGGACATTCGACATGGCTAAAACTATAATCAGTAGGTTTTCAAAACTCCCAAAGTCATAGACAATATATTTAAAAATAATTCACTTACAAAGGGCGGTGTTTCTTTCTACCTCAACCACGTCAGCCCAATATGCCCACGCATAGTCTTCACATTCTGAAACAAAAGAAAGTAATCTTATTGACAAAGATTGGGCTTTTAAACGAAAGTACTAGTGCATTAATGGTTTAGAATAAATTCAACTTGGAAATTGATGACGCTTCGCTATCTAATGGTTTAGCATGTTTTTAACACTCACAGTGTCATATTTTATACTCATAAAGGTGAAATAAGAAACCAAAAATTTGTGCACAGGTAGGACTTGAACCAGCAACCTCTTGGCTGACCGGGCCAAACGCTCTACCAATTGAGCTACCGTGCTGTCAGTCCGACCTTGTGAAATTTGTGGTCTCATATGGATACGTCATTGAGTGACGCTTAGCGCCATCTAGCTGTCTGTTTATGAAACAGTGGGCCCAAGCAGTTATTCTTTACAGAATAAATTCAACTTGGAAATTGATGACGCTTTGCTATCTAATACTGACAGCACGGTAGCTCAATTGGTAGAGCGTTTGGCCGCGAGTAAATAATTTAACGAAAGGCATTTCGTTATTATTGTTAGAAGATTTATTTTAAACAAAAAGTACCTTTTCATAAATCAAAAACTGCATTCTGCGTCTTTTAACAATAATAATTATTAATAAAACACAATTACTTAAGTTACATTTCAACCTTCTAATAATGATGTTCAACAAATAAAGGTCTGACACCCAGATTATTCTATGGCAACATGTTGATGTGATGACATACAATTTAACGGAAACGCAAAAAAAAATGTCGTCGTTTGCCTCTTCTTTTTCAGTAAAACTTTTAGCAATTTAATTTGTAAAACAAGCAGGGAACAATAAAAAATTAAAAAATATTGAGCTCATCCAGAACATTAAAAATGTTATGTAGTCAAGGCCATATCACGTTTTTTTTTCCTTTTCTCGTCATGTGACCCAGGTTGCAAACTGCTGCATCCAATTTCGCATTAAGTCAAGTTTTTATATGAAAAATTAAAGGGGGCTCCCCTACAAAAAGAAACGTTTTGCCCAAGGTCCATATCTTGTAAATTTATTTAAAGATACCTATACCCAGAGAAATAAGATAGATTTACTTGGCAACAGTGAAATAACAGTTTTTCTAATAGAAAGAAACATAAAACATTCGTACAAAACAAGTTTCGGTGCGAATTTTGTATGTAGCATTTTGCGACCCGAATTAATTAATGAGAAACTTTTACCATAGACCATTTTAGAGAAATTTAATTAAATCTGACGAGTCCAGCCGTTTTTGTTTCTTTTTCTCAGTCATATATATTTGCAGGTAAAATTTGAGAAAATTATGTTCCGCACTTTGCAAGTAAATAAAAAATAACTAGATTGCTCGTGCATGTGATTTTGAAGATTGTAAATCCACAAAATAATGCACAATAACATACAAAAAACAATTATAGTTTTAAATTTGAATCGAATGCTGAATATCGGATATTATTCATAATGTAGACCAAAATAAATGTTACTGTAAAATATCTTACTGCGTTCACTTACTCTACCATTCGAGTAAGTTTTAGGTTTTGGATGCTCCTTTCTTGGGTAATTGCATGGATTATCGTTGACGTCCTGAAATATGAAAGAGAATACGTATACATATATGATTAACATAATGTTTTTTTCACTTAACGTATAGTAGCTTTAATAGCTGGACCACATAAAACAAATGTGCCTTTCTGCTAAATTATCTTATTTTATTCGTACAACAATTTTGTGTTAATTCCATATACAGTATTTCCAGGCATGCACTAATAAAACTTTAACTACAACGAATTTCATCAAGAAATATGTCACTGCCATATGGTACCACCATATGGGAGTGTTTTTTGTTTTCATTTTCACAAAAAATACTAATATATTTTGTAGTTAAAATTTACGGCGGTTTGACTCTCAAAATTACTAAAGCCTTTATAAATACGTTAATGTGAGTAAAGGGGGGTTTTCAATCGTTAATAACTCTTAAAGCAATAGGCCGAAAGCAGTGATTGTTACATTAATTTAATAAATAACTCAAATACTTTTGAGTAATTAAAAAAACCGTATGTAAATGATCTCGTTTAAGTACTTTTTTAAACGAATTGCCCAAATGCGCAAAATCCTATAAAAAAATACTTTTCCCTTCGGCAATTCAAAACTGAAGTCATTTGATGGCGTCTTTTTAATGTATTAGTTACATCACACCCGAGCCCCCACACGTGAGACTCAAATCGCCTTAAATTTCACGAGTAAGGTAAAAATTACTACAAAAATCACTGCCATGTGGGGTGTTGGAGTTGACCCCCCATATGAGGTATTTTTCTCGATGAAATTCGTTGTAGTTATTAGCGTCTAAAGTTTTTATATTGCATGCCTGGACACACTGTATGTTGATTGAGAAGTTAAAACGATTTTAATGTACCAATTTTTTGTTATAAAAATTAACCTTGAAAATCATAGATACGTTACTGAAAATAATTACAACACATATAGACAATCCGAAAACGCTTTTACAAAATGGTCAAATAAATATTTACCGTCATTTTCACAATTGGCGAGTCCGTCTGAAAACCAAAATAATAAAATATGATTAGTATTTTTTTTATTAATCCTATCGGTTATTTGTAGTATAATTAAATCATATTTTTTTTCTATTTATTAATTTAGGGACTTTTACAGTGTATGACAGTCCCATCGTAAACTAATCTTAATTACCACAACATAAAAGAAGTCGTCAACGTGCCATTGATGCGTGCCATTGACATAGTGTCAGCCGCAGCATCAAATGCCATCCGTAAAACACTTACAATATACATATTGCTGTCCCAGTCTATGTAAATAGGCGGTTGCTGAAAATATTAAAGATACTTCATATAATACGGGATTTAGTGCAACTTTCACTTTCACTTTGTAGGTAAATATGGGATTACCTTCCCGACGTTTCGACACGGTTACACGCGTCATGGTCTCAGGACAACTCTTCGCGTTGCTTCAACCGCGTCGAAACGTCGGGAAGGTAAATACCATATTTACCCACAAAGTGAAAGTGAAATTTGCATAAGTCGTTTCGTTTTAAACGAAACGACTTATGCAAATTTCAACAAAGATGAGAAATGCAACAAAGATTCAACAAAGATGAGAAATGCAACAAAGATTAAAATAGTTTAATATTAAAGATAATTTAAATAACTGTATTTAAACTCTAGGCTTTGGACATTCATGGTATTTTAAAATATGTAGGATAATCAGAATTTGATCATACCGTTCTACTTGGATGGATGGTTGTTTCGGTCATCTGTAAACATAATAAACGGAACATGTCTGACTGTTAGGGACCGTTTAATTATTACGTGAGCAGATTTATGACAATTATTTACCCCCTCCTCCCCCTTGTCAGCAAAAGTAAGCAAAGCTCTTACTCCCCCCTCCCCTGCTTACGTAAACGCTGTACCTAATAATAATGAATAAGCAAAAATTAAGCAAAGCTACCGCAAAAACCTTCTTTAATTTTACCAGCTACTACACGAGCGAAGCAAGCGATGTCAAATACCGCATACCAATTGTTTAAGATTGATTTATGACGGCGAGTATAAATTTAAGACTAAAACGTCAAAAACCAAAGGATATAGCCCGAAAATTTATTTAAACTTTACTAAAAATCTGTTAACTTTGTAACTTTTACTTAACCAGCAGTAATATTATCATTCAAATGTTTTAGGGCGTATATTTGAGGACAGGTTACAGGATCTTAACGTATTCATAATTATCTCCGAAAATGGGTATGTTTTTTTTTATTGGTTGCCAATATGAAAAAAAACTACAGCCAGTTTGCTGACGTAATCACCATCCCAAACCCCCGACCCTCATGTCATCAAAAATAAGCAAAACAAAGACCCCCCCGCCCCCCTATAGTGCTTACGTAATATTTGAACGGCCCCTTATGTTGGCCCTCAGCACGCACAATGTACGCCACGAATGAAGATGACTATGATATTGACATATCTGCTGACAGAGCTGTTTCTTTTTTTATGTTTATGTGCCGAGTGTTTTACAAGTAGTATTACGGAACTGATATAATGATTTGATTGTTTTTGTGATTCTGAATGACTTTAATGTATGTTTTTTCTGATATGCAGGGTGTTGTTTTAGTCAGCGATGAGCGACGCAGGTGTGGTTGTACAAGCGATACTGATGCCATTTTTTATGAAATAAACCCACAAAATCAATTTATTATTACTGTATTAGCGAGCGACTCAAAAAAACTTAATGAAATGAAATGTCAGCAAGAATAAAAGGAACCTAGGAAACTTTATCAAACGAAACATACTTTATTCCTTCTTCATAATGTTGTAGGTAACCAAGCAATCGATACGGTTGCTTTAATCGACTTCAAATATGGAGGTAATACGTGATATCGTTAAAAATCGATAATATTTAAGTATACTGATCTGTTAAGGTTTCCAAACACGAATGCTAAATTTTGTAATAGGATGTATGTACAGATAATTAGACAGATAATGCTAACTAGAACTTAAATCTTCTTTCATTTCTTTCTTTTTGCAGCATTCTTTGCAAATAAATGTTTTGATTTGATTTGATTTAATTTACCTTTGATCTCTTATTATTAGTTTTAGGAGGCTCAGTCTGAAAAAAATGTAATTTATATTTTTATTTTTGTTTTATGTATAGTATCGTAGTATGTAATCGTAAATAAACATATGGGTGCTTTAGAATGTTTCTAACACTCACAGTGTCACATTTAATATTCACACAGATGAATTAAGATACCAAAATTTGCGCACGGGCGGGACTCAAACTAGCAACTTCTTGGCTAACCGGGCCAAACGCTCTACCAATTGAGCCACCGTGCTGTCGGTCCAACCCTGTGATATTTGTGGTCTCTTATGGATACTTCATTACGCGTGACGTTCAGCGCTATCTACCCGTCTGCTTATGCAACAGTGGGCTGAGTAGTTATTCTTTACAGATATAATTTCAACTTGGAAATTGGTGACACTGTGCTATCTAACAGTTTAGAATGTTTTAAACACTCACAGTGTCATATTTTATATTCATAAAGATGAATTAAGAAACCAAAAATTTGCGCTCTGGCGGGACTCGAACCTGTAACTTCTTGGCTAACCGGGCCAAACGCTCTACCAATTAAAGTATATAATGTTTTAAACAATGGAATACTTACCAAATCTAACTCTAGTATTATTTCCGGGGGCTGAAACAATTATATGAACTTATGAAATTACTAGGTTAGTTTGGTTACATAAATCAACCAGGGACTAGAAATAACCAACTTACCCATTGACTTGGGTTGATTCTAGCACCCCTCTGAAAAATAAAAGTATATTTTATACAATGTTTATGTGTGTTTTATAATAGGGTTTCACTTTGCCATTAAATACGTATTTCTTTTCTAATAATTTTACTGTACTTTAGCATACAAGCCATCAGCACCAGGATAGAATATGCACTAACCTTTTTAAAATAGCCTTCTCTTTCCAACTCTGTAAAAACATACATCACATTAGAAAAAAAAAAGTTCCAGGCTAAGGGTCCGTTTCACAATCGAAAAGGTAAACACAGCCCAACGGAAAATTCAAATAAGAACGACCATTTCGAATGAAGTATCAGGCAATTAGCACTAACCGGAATTTACTTGGACATTGTGAAACAGACCCTTAGATTATGAAACAGAATGACGTCCTCCTGGTTGAATCCAACCACGGCGGTCAATCCAAATTGAGATTGAGCAAATACATACCATCTCTTACTTCTTTGAATGCTGCAATATCGTCCTCATCCTATAAATCAATAATTTAGGTATTGTAATATTATGCCAAATGATCACATGCAGCAAGTTAAATAAAAAGTAGATTTCATAATAAAACATGAAATCGTTTCTCCTCGAAAGTGTTTCTACTCGACCAAAAAAATACAAGTACTTACAAAACCGAAATTCTCATCTCCAAAATCTGAAAATAAAAACGTTCATATAACCTATTGCTTTGTTTATAAGATATTGGGATAATTTTGTGACTCAACCTTCTAAGAAATATAAATGGGTTAATTATGTTAGAAAGATACCTTAATGTTCAGTTTGTTAAAAAGCTAAAGTTAAAACACTTTATAACATTATACGCACGTAATTTTGGAAAGTCAACTTCATCTGCCTGTAAACAAAGAAAACTAGGTCTATTAAAATAGCTTCCAAGTTCTACAGCAGCTGACGGTATAATGTTGATTACAATATTGCCTTCGTTCCGGTGTCAGCACATTAGTTTATGTTTTTTGTTGAAAAAAAACCCTATTTCAACTGCTTAAGTCCTGTTCCTGTCAATATAAGAAATGCGCCCGCCAACATAGTATTATTTCCAAAAAAACACTTTTCTGTGTTTTTTTAGATGAATTAAAACCATAAAATTAATATTCCTATCGGAATAAAAAGACAAGTAAAAGCTGTCAAACGAACCCGATTTAAGATGTCCGTAACTAACATAAGTAAGTAACATTAAGAGCTTCAAATGAGATAACCTTTCGATCAGGTGATTAAAAACAATGTTCCTAAGATAAACATATTAGTTTACTGCATGATAAACAGCCGACACAAAATATTGAACATGCAGCTCTAGTGTAAAACTAAATATTATTTCATTATATAAAATATTCATATATACATTCCCTGTGTTATTCTGTCTTTTCTTTTTACGTAAATTAACGTTTGAAGAATAGAATAATCAAACTGCGTACTTTAAATTTGAAGCGCATTGGTAAATATAAGTCGTATATTAAGAGGCTTCGCTTTGGACTAATTTACCTGTTGAATGATTATTTGTTGGGTTATTCCGCTGTAATGAACAACAATCAATCACCGATCAAGTCACCATGTTTCAACAGAAATATTTCTTTAAATTATACACAATTTCACATAAATTTTCAAAAACTCAAATGAGAGAAATTTTCAGCAAGCTTTCATAAGCCTCCGAACTGTTTGACATCTGCCAAAAATGGTTCTGCTACCCGTCTCTTTTTATCACACAGTTTGCTGCTAGTGATATCTCGCTTTTGTCGTTCTATTCCAAAGGCATAATAATTTTATGATTAAAACCGGCCGAGTGCGAGTCGGACTCGCGCACTGAGGGTTCCGTGACAACTATAACTGAATTAGAATCCACTTATTTCCACTTAGTAAAATACCACAATACTTTGTTGGCGGTAACCACAGTAGTTTGGGACGCAGCAAATATAACTTTGTTTTTCATAGTGTTTGTATGAAAAACAAAGTTATGTTTGCGGTTGTTGAAAATGTGCTATATCTCAAAAACTTCTCGTTCGAACACTTCCAAACCAATTTTTGTTGGAAGTATTTGTTAAGATCTATATAAATATTTTTTTTTAAATTAACCCGTGCTTAGTTTAAAAGTTGGATGGGGGGGACTCCCAGTCACTTTGGAAGCGTCTAGCTATGAAACGTTAGACTTTAAAAGAACATAGTTTTAGGAACATCTATGTCATTTTAAAAGACCTATAAACACTCCACACGCATAGGTATGGGAGCCTCCCCCCCCCCCCCTCTTAAATATTATTATTTTAACAGGATACATCTTCCTACCAAATTTCAACAGTATGATGCTTATAGTTACAGAATTAAGTGGCTGTGACATACAGACGGACAGACAGACAGACTTGACGAAACTATAAGTGTTCCGTTTTTCGCCGTTCGGCTACGGAACCCTAAAAAAACGATGGCACGCCAGCACACCTCTAAGCAAAATTGCTGTAAAAAAATAAAAACTTCTCAGCATAAGTGAGGAGCTACTTATCACCATAGTACACATATAGTTCAAAGATCGGATATACGTAGGAAGCCCTTTTAAATTCAAAAGTCGCAATACTTTTTGAACAGACTAGGGACAATTCTCGTGCAATTCTTAAACGAAAAAAGTTCACTAAATAGTTTTTTGATTTCAGGGTCACGATTTCTATGTATTTAGATTTTGTCCGTGCAATCGTTTTTGACGTGTAGATATTTTATTTGTTTTTTAGGTTATAACGGTTAAACCAGCAATCGAATTACCACACGAAAAAAAGTTCGATTGCCGCGAGAATCGGCCTCCAGGTATCATCTGTGCTCTTATTTGTGCAAATTGCAAAAGTGCAAAGTGTGCGCGTTTTGATTTTAAATACTTTGTTTCGCTAGGTTGAGTAGCTGGAAGCTTAGCTTTCCTGATCTTAGCGTTTTTAAACAAAGAAACTCTTCAGCTTCATAAAACTCTGGCCTAAAAAATAAGTGTAATACTTTCTTTACAGGGTTTTTAGGGTTCCATAGCCGAATGGCAGAAAACTGAAACCTTATAGTTTCGCAAAGTCTGTCTGTCGGTCCGTTCGTTTGTTACAGCCACTTTATTCTGAAACTATTAGCATTACATAGGTGAAACGTAGAAGGTAGGTGTATCTTGTTAACGATTTACGCTATACGATTCCCATAAAAATGATAAAATATATTGTCATTTGAGGGGGGCTTTCTTTTTCAGCCTTAATGGAGAGACGGCTGTAATTGAAATAAGCATCCTATGGAGTAGAAAATCTGAAATCCAACGCTGTGTTTGACGTTAAGATCGAATCCACGCTCACGTTTCTAGTACTTTTGTGGTTCTAGCTAGTTGCAAAGAAAATTCTAGTTCTAAAAAGCAAACATAGCAACAGCCCCCATAACACAAAAAAAAAACAAAGGACGCGGCCAAAGTCTGAAGCAAAATTTTTGACATTTCGCGTAGACAATTTCAATTTCCTGCATTTTTTTTGCTGCACCAAAAATCCTTTTTACTTAGATACTTATATCTTTAATAAATGTTGAAAAATGATTGTTTTTTTTTAGTTTAATTCAAAAATTATCAGCGCCACCTGGTTGTTTTATAGGCAACTATGTCGAGACTTACGTACGTTTATAACCAAGACTCAGTTACCCGACCGATTAAAAAAAAGTAAACCTCCATCATTGAATGCTGTCAATATGTTTTTTAAAAATTGCTCAGTTAATGCCTTGGAAAGTAGAGTTGCAAAGATAGACAAACTGATAGTTTAAAATAAAGCAAGAAATCGTTTTGTTGATAGGTTCAATGGGTTTTTGACTGTGACGTGACATACACTTAAATTAACATAAGTAAGGTCATCCTTTTCAGCCTACATGGAGAAACATTCTTGTTCTATAAATATAAACATTGGTAACCATTGCATAGTCTGAAAAATAATGTTTATGCAGAAAGATATTTTTCAAGCCGGTTTCGTTTCCAATTTCCACTGTATCATAAGACCTGTCACTACAACTACAAGTCCAAAAAATACAATCCAGAGAAGTTTGGAAGTACTCACACCCATTTCATTTTAAAGCGCAAACCAAACTACGAGAAATTCACTCATGAATGAAACGTTCTAAGTGGCACCTACTCCAAACTTCGACCTACGAATAACGTACAAGAATAATTGAATTTTCACCAATTCCACCGAACTATGTTCTGTTCTTTGTCCGTTATTTCTTGAGCTCTTCAGCCCTCCTGAATTCTTAAACTAAGAAGAAGAAATGAAAACAGTTGAGATCAGCAAAAATTGGTCGTGTCCGAGGCCTTTCTACGAAGGTCTAACAGAATAAAATGCACTTAGAAAAGCGAGTGTTTTGTTCAAAAGGGCTTTTCTAAAGAAACAAGATTATTCCAATATACGTGAGGGTGGACACTCTACGATTGCTTTTATATCCTTTTAAAACCATAATATCTCCTTTGAGTAAAGCAAATTAAATGTTCTACAAGAATTATCAAAGATACCTCAAATGCGTATCTAACAAATCTAACAAGGCAATTTTTTTGGTGATTTTAATGAAATTAATAAATTCCATTCATAAATAACTTTATCAACGCATGTTGGCAATTAAGTTTTAATAAATGATGTGAAGAAAAAGTATACTAATTATAAACGAAAGAACAAAGCGTACAGCAACAATTGCACTGTTTTATGTTCATGAATGGATCAATTTTATGATGATCGCTGAGACGTTGTCATTTTGTCATTTTAAACGATGTAATGCAATAAAATTTAACTGATATTTTTCTGTTCAAGTAATCGATTAGTGTCTGACGTTTTTTCGTTGTAATGTAATGTTTTATATCTTCGTGTATTTAAATCCTTTTCTAGGCTCATTATACGATAAATACGATACCATTTATTTAAACAAATATAGCTTATTAATCGACAGCGATAATATGCTTCATGCGGACTCATAGGTAAATAAAGTGATTGATTATTACGGCCATACCAATTATTCGGACATACACGATCTTAGGCCGATTAAATTTTATTAATTACTATAGTTCGAGTTTTGTTCAATGAATATACATATATTTTTTTACGAAAAGATTTATTGCTTTTTTTACAAATAATTAATATATATACAGATGGATTAAAATACGTAAATATTTAATAAGGCATTGTTTTATTACATTTTGGCAGTAATATCAAATTTTATTCTATTCACTTTGTAAAATACTATTATCGTTCTTTGGATGTATAGTATGCGTAAAACGGAAGAATGTGTCATCTCAAGAAATGTCTCAACACTCATCATAAAAAATAGACTGTAAACTTAATTGAAAAGAAGAAGTTTTTTATCCCCTGTGGTTTAGTTTCACCTTCTTGTTTGGAATAATAACTAATAAACGACAAAATGCTGTCAAACTTCATCATAAGTAAAATGAACTTCGCGCCAATCGTGTGAGTTGCGCTGATAGTGAAATAATATGTGTGATTACATTAAAATGCCGCAACCAAGCCTTGTCCAAGTCCAAAATGTCTAGTTCCAGTTAATGCTATCTGGCAAATACGCAAATAATTTTAATTATTCTTGGGCCAAATAATTCTTGCTTGGACATTGTGAAACTGGACTAATCCGGACGAAACTATGGAAAGCAATATATATTTTTTTACAATTTCACATTTACAATATAATACTATTTCCCTATACTCTGTTGTAAATTCAATACGCAAGTTTTCACGTGCTAGCTGAATCAAGAAAATAAATAATGTTATGTTAAAACATACCTGGACGTGATGGACGGTAATAGCTAAAAATACACAAACAAATTGTTTTTAAAATGAGTTGGAAACAATTAAAAGCTACAACAAAAGTCAGTTACAGCACTTCAAAACACCAAAACGGGTGGACCGATTTTCATGTGTTGTACTTTTTTAAATCCATATTTGCTTCTTATAGGACATAGAGGGAAGACGATGTTCGCTGGGACCGCTAGTTATAAGACCAAAGTAAGTAACTAAGTTGTTAACTTGGGTACGGAACGGTTATATAACTAGTTAAATTGAAAACAAATAGATAATAGCATGTAGATACACAACGAAATATAGCAAATAGGCCGTAGACTTATGGGTGAGTTTGAGGTGTTTGAGAGCAACACAATTTTTTATGTTCGTATTACCTACTACCAACCAACCAACTATCCTAAATATTTTAATTTGATTTAAAATTCGTCAACATATAAAAATACTATGACACTTTAATTTGCGTATAATTATAATTTGAATATACGTACCAATGACCAAAGAAAATAAACTTTGAAGACGCATTGTGTTGCGGTTACTACTCCCAACGTAAGACTGATTTTGACCAGGATTTCGCAATTTTGCACCTAATATTGTAAAATGACAAATGATTCAGGATGTTTATATACTGTATTATTTAGTAGGTACCAACAGTTTCAGGATACAGTATGTTTTATTGAACTTTACCTGTTAAAAGTCTAACCGCTGAAAATGATATGACCCAGACTATTTTTGGAACTGATAGCCGATATTAATAACCATATCCCATACGATATTTGGCGATTTGAGCATCAAAAATCCGTCCATTCTTTCGGGTGTATCAAATTTTGCGTGTTTTTAAGGTGATTTTTTGTAGTCCTTTGATACGTTTATTTAGTTTGCTCCCTCCCCTCCCGTCGTAGCGTGATGTTTTATAGCCTACAGCCTTCCTTAATAAAAAGCTATCCAACACAAAAATATTATTTCAAATCGGTCCAGTAGTTCCTGAGATTAGCGTATTCCCCCCAAATTTTTCCAAAAAAAAATTCTTATAACTATGTTCCTATTCTAAACCTTAAAATTACTTAACTATAGTTACCCTATCACACTGTCCTTTCATTCGTCTCTGACATACTTACAAGCATAATTATACTTACATACTCACTAACTTATTTATTAGAATGTAGCGGCGAGCACGTCAATACAATAACAATGGCATTTCTCACTACTCCTTATCGCATCCTGTTACACATTGCAAGCTTCAGGCACAGATTAGAGAATAGTTACTCTTCAGGTGACTGGGAGCGCTGCGGTGGTCCCGCGTATGCGACCGCTGGTGCTCTCAGCGCGTTGCTAACTTGCCTGTTTAAAACCATCTTCTAAATCGATGACGATAATATTTCAACACTGCTACAATTATGATTACTCCCAACAACACTAATATTACAATCATAATTAGGTTGTATTTGTGCATATAATTTTCCACAATATTATTCTGAGCGATTACAACTTCTTCCTTTGAGTAACTTTTGCCCATCTTGACAATATTATTACAAAAATTAGTTATGTATTACTCTTATCAATTTCCAGTCTTAAATGAAAATAAATTTCCGCAACAAATACTTAAAAATGTGCTCACTGCTATTACACAATTTCCATTTGCTTACATCTATGTTTTGACTAAGTACAAAGGTTGCTCATTGATTACTACTTAGTAATAACTAACTTCTCTGACCTACATTCTTTTTTTCACAGAATTATAACTTAAACAAAGTGTTACTATGCACATTTATAAGTTTTAATGAACAATCAATTACTTACAATGTACACATATGTAAATCCTTTTTATTAGGTTACAAATATTTTAACAATTCACAAATCTCACTGGTGGCTTAATCT
Organism: Pyrausta purpuralis; assembly: GCA_963924145.1. Classification (NCBI taxonomy): domain Eukaryota; kingdom Metazoa; phylum Arthropoda; class Insecta; order Lepidoptera; family Crambidae; genus Pyrausta; species Pyrausta purpuralis. The sequence goes on along the minus strand of OZ001653.1, from coordinate 3,600,148 downwards.
GTCGTCCACTTTTTGTTGTTTTATTACTTACTAAGATACTAATAGTTTTACATGACACATTATTAGTATGGGCACTACAATTATCACTCTGATCCTGTTCATTACTATACTCATTTAACAAAAATGCTGGTTTCAATCTATCAATAGATATGTTTATCACTCTATTTGACAATTGAACTTTGTATACTCTATCGCTTCTATTAATAACATTGTAAGGTCAATCATATGGTGGTACTAGTGGTTTTCGCACGGCATCATTTCGAATAAAAACATAGTCACATTTATTTAATTCACCATGGACAAATAATGTGCGTGAGTTTCGTGATTTCTTTGGTACTGGTTTTAAATTATTTATTTTATATCTTAACTCGTCTAAAAATACATTGTCATCGGTAATTCGTTTATCTGAGATTTCGTAAAAATCTCCGGGTAAACGAATTGTTTGACAATAAACGTACTCAGCTGGACTCACGCCATTATCGCTTTTACCTACTGTGCGCAATCCTAATAAAACCGTTGGTAATCACACGACACGACGAATTCTCAGAAAGACGCGCCATTAAAGATTGTTTCATACTTCTATGGAAACGCTCTATAATTCCGTTACTCTGCGGGTGGTAGGGGCTACTACGAGATTTTTTAATACCCATCAACTTTAATAACTGTGTAAATAAATTACTTTCAAATTGCCTACCTTGATCTGTTGTAACCTTAGAAAATCTGCCAAATCTACAAATCCATTTTTCATAAAATACCTTTGCAACTATCTCTGCTGTTATTTCTGAAACTGGTATTGCTTCTGGCCATCGTGTGAAACGATCTATCATAGTTATTAAATACCTATGGCCATCCTTACACGGTGGTAACGGTCCTACAATATCTAAATGAACGTGTGATGAACGCTCGGCAGTAGAAAAATTGTTGAATGTCCGATACCGTATGCCTATTTACTTTTGCCTTCTGACACTGTATACAAGTCTTTGCCCACTGTCCTACGTCTCTATTTAATCCGGGCCAAAAAAATCGTTTTGCTACCAACTTTTTAGTTGCTCTTACTCCTGGGTGGCTAACATTATGAATAATATTAAAGACATTTTTTCTGAAATTTTCTGGCAAGTATGGCCTACAATGTTCTGTTGAATTCTCACAATAAAACATTTTAGAAATTTAATTGAAGGGCAACAAGTAACTATTACACTACATTGTGTCCCTACAGCGCGTTCAAACTAACAACAAACTCTTCAGCTTTATAATATTAGTATAGATTCCCTGGTTTTATTTTGTTCTGAACTGTACAAAATAAAATCAGTGAATGTCCACTGATAAATCCATTCTTTCTATCTACCCTCTCTTAAGGTAGTGGCCATAAATAATAGAAACAATTGTATTTATAGTTTGTTGAATAGGTAAGGTCAATGAACTTCTCAATCGCATGAAAATTTACAGATATTTGGTATCTTCATGCAAATCGATGATTTTAATGTCACTTTTGGTGTAAGTAGTGTTTTGCGCTCCTGACTACTGTGCTGGTGGTCGCGGATTCGAATCCCGCAAGGGGCAAATGTATGATGAGCCCGAGTATTTGTACCTAAGTCATGGATGTTTAAATGCATTTAAGTTATTTAGTTTTTATTAACCATAAATTCACTTTGTGTATGTAAACTACGAAGTCAAAAATAGTCTTGCTCTCATTCGGACACAGAACGAAACGCTCCGAACTAGTACAATCGTTCAAAGGTTCAGTCTTCTAGTACTATAAAGTCAATAGTTCACCGCTTTCTCTATCATCGGTCGTCCGTCGCACAGAGCGAATATGGTTGTACGTTCGTGTCATTCAATTGAGTCATTCATTTCAAAATTCTTTTTTATCAATAAAAGTCATTACATTGCATAACTTAATTGTACGGTTATACAATTACACATCTAATAAACTACTTTATGAGGCTAGGAACAGGCACCTATCAAAGTTAATTATATAATTATATTGTATGAATACACCGAAACAAAATACTATTACCGTACTTGGAGGTGTAATTTGTAGTAAATTGTAATTGTTCAAAAAGTTTCTTTGGGCACATAATGCGATCCCCTTTGCACAGCATGGGAAACTCATCATTCTCGGATAAATGGAGGGGAAGCGCGCTAGAGGAAGAGCGCCAGCTAGGTGGGTGGACCAACTCAAGGAGGTGACTGGAGGCCAGATACGGGGAGCGGTACATTTGGCGTAGAATCGGACCGAGTGGAGAAGATTGACATACAGTCACGACCCTCAGCATTGAGGGAATGACCAGAAAGAAGTAATTGTTCAATTAAGTTAATCTTTTGTTACGCCTTGGCACACGCGTCTGTCTCGTTCTCGCTCAATCTAGTACATCTTCCATCACACTCACGCACACGCGTGTGTAATCATCAACTCACTCTGACACTCGTATTTGTTCTTACTCGGCTCTTGCGAGATACTATAGAAATACAAGATTTGCTTAGATTATAAACTGTACGAAAGACCGATTTTATAGACCAAACCAGAATAGTTCGTTCTCGTTCACATGAATGAACTAGTTCGTGATAGTACGTAGTACGTATACCACACTACTCTAGTCGATAAAACAGATGTTTTTACAGTAGAGCATCAGATTTCAGAGTTGTCATCTAACTAGTCAGATAAAATTGTTGCATGCCTACGTTTCTCGCATTTTTTTAAGTTCAAAACTTAATTCCTTCTATGAACTTTCGGAAGGGAACTTGGATGATAATTTTTGGAAGTTAGTGTCAGGATTTGGTACTGACAATTTTTTATGCTCTTGATGTTAAGACGAGTAAACTCTTACCTAAGTTGATTATGTTGACGGTCACAAAAGTAAGTTGCTGTGCTGCGATTAGCAAAGTAGATCACATTTAAAATAACAGCAATAGATATTGCAGAAATGGGTTCGTGGATTATGACCCCAGTGGTGTTTGATCCCGATTTCAATAAATGTAATATGTTTTTTTTTTCTTGCGTTTACACTAAGTACAGACAAATAACAAAGGTTTCTGAAATAAATTATAATACAAAATCATGCAGCTATTATAGAGAATTATGCAGGTATTTGACGTGTTTTTTTTTTTCGCTTTAGAAGCTATTTGTGTTTGTCGAATATTTTTTCTTCTTCTGTTCATTAATTTTGAGAAAAACGAAGACTTCTGAGCTGCTAGTTGGCTAAAATATGAAAAATTATTTAATATATGTAATTGCACATTAGTCCCACCTACTAGTCCTCAACCATTTAAGACTAATTATATAAGTTACTATTAGAAAACTTTTAAGATTTATTGTTATAAATAATTTGATCCGGTGCGGCAATTTTCATGGTATGACCCCTAGTTAAAACTGTGCTATTACTGTAAGTATTTTACCATTATTATTTTTTCGTCTTTCTAAATAAATCACTTGAAGAAGTTTTATTATTTTTTAAAGACTGCCTAAAAAAAACTAAATATTACTACTCTAAATATTTGTTTATTTAATAGTAGGCATTTTTAGCCTGGCTTTAGTACTTTTGATGAAAAATTGCTTCTAATCAAATTAAATCGAATAAAGAGCGGAGTCAAGCACCACGGGGACAAACAATGACAGACGGACGATGTGCAAGCAACAATCATTAATCGCTAAAGGCTAATCACACGCCGCTACGCGACGATATCGCCGCCACGTTCAGTGCATCTAAAAAGGCGCTGCGTAAATATACAGGTGTAAAAAAAGTATGAGCCAAATTCAAGAGATTGTCGGTGGTCAACTGAGTTTAGAAAACAGGAAAAATATTTATTTTTTAAAGTTTGTAAGAAAAAGTGCCAATAAATGGTTGGATAGTTCCTGAATAAATGCTTCAATTTAAGTACTTTAACGATCTAGTTCCTTCACTCACTCGTTCACTATCTTCCAATATGGCTCAGTAGTCCAGTGTTTCAGTATCTCAGTGACAGAAGCGTACGGATAATAGTTACAGATAAATGCACGGCTCGGCTTGCGTAAGTTTTGGGCCAAATTAAAGTTTTTCATAGCGCAATTTCACTGTCTTTGTAATAAGGCTGAGTATTTAGAATTATTTTATACATTGATGTTTGAGGTGATTTTCATACTAATGTCTGTATATATTTTTTGCAATTACTAGTTGTAATTTTGACATACAACTGTTTTATAATCGTCATTCTAGACTGCTGAAATCTTATACAAATTTTTATATTTTAGTCATAAGATCCGCACACGATTGATGTGAAGAAGTAAGCGGCATTGTGATAGTAGCTATCTTAGGTCGGTAGTCTCGCTAGCATCTTCGGAGCTAAATGAAATGAGATGGGTGATACATATATTTGGCTCCCACTGAGCTATATCATTTCGCTTTAGTGAACGATTTTGCGCATGTTTATTCTAAGCCATGTTTAACACTTTCGTTCTAACAACGTTATAGGACGTCCAAAAATTATCTTCGTGATGAGACACATAGTCTAACCACGTCCTAAGTTATATTTTATTTCAAAGCACAACGGCTGGCGACGTCGAATCTCTGTGTAATCTTCAGGTAGCTACGTCATTGCGCCGCATCATGTCCAATTTTCAAAGTTCTAGCGCTACACTACATTATTTTTTTTGTTACTTGAAAATTATTCACACACGCATATAGAAATACCCACACACACATGAACAACGTCGTCAAACGTCGTGTTCGGTTGTACTGCCAGTCAATGTCTACGGACGTTAGCGACATACAATAGGCAATATTTTGTTTGCTATACGGCGATACGAGTGTGGACGTCCTCAAACTTTGTATGCAGTTCTTATGCGCCTCGGCACAAAAGATGACTATTGTGGTATGCGTGCATGAACGTGTTAAGTAGTAATGCATTATTCTCTTTTGTAATTTTGCGTTAATGCAATAATGTTGTAACAATTTAATTCTGCGCAATTAATTACACTTCTGATCTGAGTTTTCCATTATGTGATTTTACTTATTTGGATGTATGATACGTTTAAAACGTTGCATAAATCTATTAAACAAATATAATAAATGAAACAAGCATTGTATGAGTAAAAAATCTGCTTACCTTCGGATGCAATAGCAATCGCGATGTCATTCTTGTATGACTTTTGCTTATTTTGACCTTTTACTACTTTTCATATATATATTTATTAAAAATGATGATAATTTTAGAAAACTCGGTTTTGAAACAGTTTTTATTATTGATGATTTTTTGTGATAACACTGTTTTAATTAAAATATTAAGGAACAACACTATTTTTACTAAAAAAATGGCCACTGGCCAAATGAACAATGGTCAATGGATGGATGAAAAAAATGAACAATGGTCTATCTAATTAAAAATCAGAGTATTCTTTGTATTCATACATTTGTTTGACTACGTTACTCCAAACGTAGTCGCTTTCTGGTCTAAATTGTAATAGCAACGATTCTCTTCCTGTGTAGATGACAAATCGCTAAATTGCTTTGTTTCATTGATATCAACAAGGCGCACTACATGAAGTGAAGATGGACAGTTAACTTTTCTAAACAAAAATTAAACGCAAATATAAATTGACAACAACGAAAAAAAACAAAAATATTTTTTCTGTATTTTAGCCTCAACTCCAAACCAAATTCAAGGGGGTGGTTAACCCCCTTGAATTTGGTCCGTACCTTATTACACCCTGTATATTAATCCAGTCGTGCTTCTGCAGCGCGACAATCACTCTACTGAAACTACGGGAAAGAGACTAAACAAAAAGTTCGCTTTGATTGTAAACAACAATCTACATTTTCGGAAAGGTAACATAAAGGAAACCCAAAAAAAAAATGAAACTTTTAACAGCTTCTACTTACTGAATTACTATTTTCAGATGATGAAAATGACCGGTCAGCGATGATCCTAATGTAAATGACGGTGGTAAGTCTTTAGCTGCTGCCATGCAGACTATGAGTACTTGAACAAAACATAAAATGTTCAATTTTATAGCTCATCAAGCGAGGAGGAAAAAGGAGGAGGTTATCAATCCGACTGAATGTTTCTTTTTGTGTTTATGTTCAGTTCTCAGAGGGTTTACCTATTAGTCAGTCCCATTGTTGCCAAATTTGGACCTAATGATGAAATCTTGGTGTAATCGAGAAAAACTCTCAAATTTTAGGTACATGTATACCTATAGTGTTTTTGTACTAGTATATTAATATTGACATGTCTTTACGTATGATAATCACCATCATGTGGAGCTGAGCTGATGGTGAAACGCTTAGGCGTTCAGTGATTATGAAGTCAGAACGTATGTTAGATACTTTGTAGTTTATAAATAAATAAGGCACAGGATCGAAACGTTAACCCCTTTCCCACACCCCTTCCTATAAATCATAAAAAAATAACTTTTACCAAAAAAAGTAAAGTTTGTTTTGGATCGGCATCGCATTGGCCGTCTTATTGGCCATCTCAAGTATCATTTATCAGGGCACAGACTCCAAAAGAAATGTTTTGCCTAAAATGAAGTCATTTTAAGAGTTTATTTAATACTTTAGTGCATTTTGTTTAAAGTCTGGTTTTCCGTTTTTATAAATGCAGTTAACAAACCGCGATAAAAACCTTATAAATAAGTCTTATCTAAAATACCTACCCACTTACCTACCTATGTAGTGAGTTTAATATTTCCGAAAATCAATTACTCGACCATAATAGTACTGTTAATAAATTACATCATTAAGTACTGTGATAAGTGTGTCATTAAAACTACACTTCAAACTGATCACAACTAATTTACATTTTGGACTATTAATTTATTAATTCTAAGCGAAAACGCATCTGCAACAGGACAAAATTGCTACGATAGTTTGTATTGATTTTCCCTAAATGAAATAATCGAGAAAATATTAATTAACTTACTACAACAATGTCCTAATGTATTTATATCTTGCCTTTCAATCGTCATTCCATAGGTACTTATTTTATTTTACTATGAGGCCTTTTGTCACTTTCATTGTTGCAAGTACGGGTGTAGTACTAGTAGTCGATTTATGGTGTAAGGTTTGAAGTACAACTCTTTTCATGGCTAAATAAACCAATGCGAGAGAGGCAAAGTCTGCCACAAGCACACCAATAGAAGTGTGCGACCAAGGGAGTCACGTCGCTTTGATGTCTTCTCTATCTCTTGTCAGCAAGTGTCGCGAACCAGGACTCATCGCAAAGCTTGCGACCCTCCGCAACGCGATCTCGCCATTCTGGATGTGTCTCCGCAAGCTTTTCCCAGTTCTGGGGGCAAATGATACACAGCCATGTCCCTCTCGATACAGCTGTTAAAGCGAAACAATGGCCTGATACCCTGCGCAATCTTTAACTCGAAGCAACGGCCTCCTAACATCCTTTTTTGGATTCGCTAACGCACCCAAAAGGACACGTCGTGGTAATCGAGAGAGTGCCATTCTACACACATGCCCTAGCCAGCGTAGTCGCCACTGTTTAAGAAACGCGGTCAAGCTAGGCAGCTGTGCGATTTCAAGAATCCTCTCATTCGTCACCGTGTCCTGCCATGAAATGCCCGGGACCTTACGGAGGCAGCGCATGTGAACACTTCACACGGCGTTCGACTATTGCATACGTTGTCCAAATTTCAGCTCCGTTCAAGAGTATGCTCGAAACAGAGGCCTGAAAGACGGCATCTTCGTCTTATTAGTCAGATGCCGGTTTTGCCATACTTGAGAACTAAGCTTCCCGAACATCGTTCCCGCCTTACCGATGCAAATATCAACTTCCGCATCAAGCGAGAGATTGTTGGTAATAGTTGACCCCAGGTAGCAAAAGATGTCAACTACCTCTAACACCGCGTCATTGAGCTGAAGCGCTGAAGAGACAGAGGTGCCTTGAGCTAGTATAACTGTCTTCTTAGCGTTGACAGACATAGCAAAAATGGAGCAGACCTGCGAAAATCTGACCACCATCAACTGAAGCTCGCTTTCAGAGTAAGCCACGAAAGCTGCGTCATCGGCATAAAGAAAGTTGTCAACTATAAGACCCTCACGATTTCTTTTATTAGATTTGAGGAGTGAGATGTAAAACAACTTTCCGTCAACCCTCGTGTTCAAACGGATACCCTGTTGGTTATCACCGAAAACAGTTTGTAATATAAGCGCAAAGAATATACCAAACAGGGTAGGAGCCAAGAAGCAGCCCTGTCGCACACCCCCGGGAAACACCAAAAGGAGCATATGAAGTGTATTAAAAACTACTGTGCCTTTCATGTCCTCGTTAAAAGATTTCTAAAAAAAGAGGCTTAGGAGTTTTGACGGGTACCCTATGCACTCGAGCGCTTTATACAAACCCTCCCTACTGACCGAATCCTTACCGAGGCCTTATTAACGCCTGGACGCCCCACGTCTCCTTTACTGAGGCCTCATCTTCAATATACTTATCAAAGTAAAAACAGGTCTGAAAAAAACAAATTATCAAAGGTGAATTTGCAAACATGACGACCTCCGTGGTCGAATGGCTAGCACGCTGGTTTCAAGAGTCGCCATCTTGTTCCGGTTTCGATTCCCGGTTGGGTCAATGTAGAAAACGATCTCTTCTATATTGTCTCGGGTCTGGGTGTTGTGGTACCACTGTTGTATCTGATTTCCAGAACACAAGTGCATTGGCTACTTACTTTGGGATCGGAGCAATGTATGTGATTGGTGTCCAATATTTATTATTTATTTATTTAAAATAGGACGTATGTCCGAGTCAATCGGATTACATTATTTGACATTCGAATATCCTTAATAAAAAATAAGCCTTAAATAAATAAAAAATATCATAGACAAAAAATAATTATATTATACATTATTATAGGGTATTATCATCAGACGTCTTTGGGCAATAAATACAGTTACGTATCTTTTTTCAAACAAATTAAATTTTATTGGCTTTTTAACCCAGAATTAATCGAATGAGACATCTTGTTTACAAAACATTACAGATACCAGACTTTATTATTTCTTTTGTCATTGCGATGTTACTTTTGATAGTTAAGCCTGTTTTGAACGGATTAGCGATGTTTATTGCGATTTCTCAATATATTCGTAATATCATTAATGTAAAAACATAAATAGCATTGTAGTATTATTATGAAATTATTATATTGATAATAATTAGTTACACTGAGTGGGAATTGCACTGCCTGGAACTTGAACGAATTAAGCAAGATCGCCTTACGCTGCAATATGCAGCATTCTAATAACGAAAATAAATGAGTACAAAACATACTTCATCATCATCATCATTATCAGCCAAAGGACGTCCACTGCCGAACGAAGATCTCCCCCACGATTTTCCACAGCGACCTATCAATAGCGGTCATTGTATCCAGTTTGATCCAGCGATCTTTACAAGGTCGTTAAAATTATTAAGTGAAATAAAAACTCAAACCGGCTTCGCATGGGTGAAAGTGCTTTTATGTAATAGGTATGTGAAAGATTTTTACATGTTGATAATCAGCATAAACACATTTTTTTTGTCAAACCTATGCATGTGGGGTTTCTATGGATAGGTCTCTTCAAATGACATCGATGTTCCTCAAACCATTTTTTCTGAAAGTAAATGTTAGACTTTCAGAAAAAATGGTTTGAACGAGATCGAGCTAGTAGTTGTTGAGATATATCACATTTTCAACAACCGCAAACATAACCATGTTTTAAAGAACTAACACTATGAAAAACAAAAATATGTGTGCTGTCAACAAAATGGGTACGTATTATAATACCGAAAGTTCATAATACCTACAAATGAAATACCTACGCTTGAAACGTCGAAATTCAAAATACCGAACGAATGAAATACCTATACCCGATATACCGAAGCTCAATATGCCGAATTTCAAATAACCGAAAGTTCAAAATCCCGAAAGTTCGAAATCCCGAAAGTTTGAAATACCGAAGGTTCATATCCCGAATGTTTAAAATCCCGAAGATTAATATACCTACAGTTAGTATACCGAAGTTCAAAATCCCGAAAGTAAGATTAAATTTGCGGTAGGCATGCAGCATGCAGCATGCAAGTAATCAAACAGGCATGCATGTAGCAAGCAGGCCTGCAGCATGCAAGCAATCAAGCAGGCATGCAGCATGCAAGAAATCAAGCAGGCATGCAGCATGCAAGCAATCAAGCAGGCATGCAGCATGCAAACAATCAAGCAAGCAGGCATGCATGCATGTAGCAAGCAGGCATGCAGCATGCAAGCAATCAAACAGGCATGCACGTAGCAGCAAGCATAGGTTTTGCTCTTCTCCGGCGCTGCGGGAAGTGCAGCCCTTTCGTCCTAGCGTAGCGAATCTCAGTCACCCACACAGTCAGATTTGCTACAGCGGGCGAGGGCTGCTCTCCCTCCGCGCCTCCGGCTTTTGAATTACACTCTAGTATCGGGGAGACTAGTACCACGGCGAAGGACTACGGCGATTCGGGGTCAATCAAAATTTGTTTTTCTTAATGAACCTCAATCTTAATGGTATACAATTTGTTTGGCGTTTCGTTCATAGGTATTGTAAATTCAGTATTTTCAATCTTTAGGTTTTAAATTTTTCGGTATATTAAACTTTCGGTCATATAAACAGTCGGTATATTGATTTTCGGTCATATGAACAGTCGGTATTTTAAAATTCGGCATTTTAGTATTCGGCATTCCAATCATAGGTCTTATAAGATTCGGTATTTTGAATTTTCGGGATTTCAATCTTTCGGTATTTAGAACTTTCGATCATATAAACATTCGGCATTCTAAAATTCGGCCTTCCGTTCGTAGGGCATATGAAATTCGGTATTTTGAAATTCGGTATTGTAATATGTACCCCAACAAAATATTGTGGTATTTTGGCTTAGTGGAAGTAAGTGAATCCCTAATTGTTAAAGTTAGCATGGAACCCTTAGTAGGCGAGTGCGACTCGCACTTAGCCGGATTTTAGTTTGATATGTGTGGTCGAAGTTTTCGAACGAAACTTGATGTCAGACATGACGCGAAAACGGGTATCACTTCAAACAGACGATGAGACGACGAGAGGTGCAAGTGTTTTGGTTCTGGATAATAAGTATTCCTCGTATCTTTATAACCAGCTACGAAGTTTATTCAAAAAGCATCGCGAATTTTGTGTATTTTCAAAAAATATTTATTTGACAATCTATTTTGTACCCTTTAAATAAATCCTTCTTAGATATGTAAGGTTCGCTAATTTAAATTTAAATTTTTGCAAGTGGCAACACTCCTTCCGTTAGTTATTTTGTTCGTTAGTTCGTTCGTTGGAATGGCAACGGAATGGCGGCAAGGAGTGGGGCCGGCTGGAGCGCGCTGGGCATTCTTCGTCGGGGAGCGATAGCAAACGGTTCTAAATTGTTAAGTCGATATTAGATATTCAAATAATAACGGTTGGCTATAAAATAAAGATCCTGTTTGTTAAACTGTGGTTACTGAAGAAAGCGTCTGAATAAACTATCGTTAAACCTAAATTGTTGGAGTCTTTTATGAGTTGTCCCTACAACTCAGAAGTGGGATTCGAGGACAAAAATAGCGTGAAGATATGAATGCGAAAAACGGCCGTGTCGCAGCCTGGAAACTCCCCAGAGCGAACGCTCGCGATCCAGGCGAAGCGAACCAGGCTCGCGTCATAGAAGTCATAGATCTCTTTGTAGTTCTCTTTGAAGAACGTCAAAGAGAACTACAAAGAGAGCGGGACAAACAGCGCCGCAGCGAGGGTGAATCGTCTGGTATGCGGCCGAGTCGCAGCCGCCAGCCAGGTGCGAGGTCAAGCCGTGGACGACGCAGCCGCAGCCAGCAGCCGGGTGCGAGGTCAAGCCGTGAAGGACGCAGCCGCAGCCGCCGGTCCGGCGCCAGGCCAAGTCGGGATGCACGCAGCCGCAGCAGGCGGCCGGGTGCGTCGCCGAGCGTCGAGCGCCACAGCGAGTGCTGGCACGCGACGAACAGCGTCGAACATCGCGGCAGGCAGCCACACGCATCAGCGGGCTTCGAGCATCACAGTCGACAGCTACGTGCGTCGACAGTCGAGCATCGCGGCGAGATGCCGGGTTGCTGCGAGGAGAAGGATCAAGCCACCAGGTGCCCAAAAAGGTCACGTAGTCCCACTTTTTCTTCTAAAGATGTGATACAGATTATACAATCCATTAAGGAAGTCTTACCGCCTCAGCCGTCAAGCCATGGTACAATCGCAAATAGAAGCTTAGATCATTGAAACATGATACCAGAATTCAATCCTTCTGAAAAGAGTCTCTGAGAGAGCTCCGTAAGGTGATGAAATTACGAAAAAGTTTCACTTCTGAATCAGTGCGATATTACTGGTAGGCGGGCTGTCGATTGCATCATTCATGGCATTACTGATAGAACTATGAGATCGAGTGCTTTAGCGTTAAGATGTGAGGAACCTGACTACCTTTTGAAGTTTTTACTGAGTAATAATAAGGAGCCTTCTGGGCAAACAATACCATTCCGAGATAGGAATCTTAGTTCTACTGACAGTAGGCAAAGTAATAGGGCTAATACAAAATTAAATCCTAATTTGTTCTACTATAACTGTAAGGAAAAAGGGCATCCATATTCCAGATGCCCTAAACCTCTCGTTAAGTGTAGTGCATGCGATAGGGTAGGACATAGGTCGGATGATTGTAGGTCGAAAAATGATCCGTCGTCGAACAAAGCTGTTAATACTGCTAAGACCATGTGCATATCTCATTCCAACCCTAGCCATAAGTTTATAAAACAAGCTATTGTTAACGGTAATCCAGTTGAAGTATTTATTGATCTAGGCAGTGAGGTCACTCTGATAAAACAATCATTCGTATCTCAACTGGGACTTACCCATGATAAGGTTCCAACGTCGATGAAAGTTTTTGGAAATAGTATAGTGCCCTCGGTAGGGTCAGTCAAACTTGATATAAAAGTTGATGGCGTGGGGCTGTAGTTGCGTGTAGGATAGTGGACGATTCCCTTTTGGAGAAAACTATTTTAGTTGGCCAGACATTCTCCGAGCAGCCGCATGTCGTTGTTTACAAGGATGCTCTTAAATTACAATTCACACATATAGGTCTCTAACTACCAGATCTTATTGAGGAAGTCAGTGACTTAGAAAGGATTAAGATTGTAGGACGTTGTCAGATATTTGGGGCTGCTAGTATCAAGGCCGCAACGGGTAACATTTTTTCCGGTAGCGTAGTATTTGAAACTAAAGTGGTTGGCAGACCGAACGAACAATTTGTCGTGTGGGGTGGTGCATATGAAGTAAAACAGGGCGTGCTCTTTGTTACAGTTACGCCATTCTTTGTCTCTTGCCAATTACAACAAAATTACGTATTTTCTAGGGCTGAAAAGGTGCAAAAGGTGTACAGACTGACAAACCTAAATGTCTCAACGATATAGACTGAGCCAGATCTGCTAGCAATAAATGAGACCTGGATGGAGAGCGAGGAGGACTGTCGAGCCCCTAAACTAGCAGGCTACCATCTAAGACATATACTGAGACCGAGTTGTGTGCCTAAGGATCGTGGGGCAGGTGTGGGTTTCTACATACGAAAATGTATGAATGTCAAAATGTGCGGGCACCCCAACGATGAGCCATCGGTGCAACAGATGTGGTTGTCCTTGCACCTGCAGAACCAGGTCATCATTGTGGGCACGGCTTATAAGCCACCATGGCAGAATGTAGGTTTGTTTCTTGATGCCATTACTGAATCTGTGATGTTTTTCTCAAGGGCAGATGGAATCATTCTGGTGGGCGATTTTAATATTAACTTGATGGATAGGGATAGCGCTAAGTATAAGGCTCTTGTTAAATTTACTGAAACTCTGAACCTGACCCAGCTGATTGATGAACCTACACATTTCACAAGCCATAGCAGTACGCTTATAGATGTAGTGCGTACTGATGTCCCCGCCGTCTGGGTGGCCGTCAGGTACACTCCGGATATGGGTGCTCACGCGATGTTGCTGGCAGAATTCAAGATCAAAAAGGAGAAGCCCTGTCAGAGGTGGGTGACATACAGGCCTATGAAGAATATACTTGTGACTGACTTTAAGGAATTCCTAGGAGTTAACCAGGTAGTTAATGCTTTTAAATTGTGTGTCAGGGGACTCTTGGATTTACATGCCCCCTTAAAAACATTTAAATTCAGACATCCACCACACCCCTGGATCACAGACACGGTTAAGGATATGATGCACCTCAGAGACAAATAAAGCAAAAAATACAAACAGCATGGCACTGCTAATCTAAAGGAAAGCTACAAAAAGATGAAGCGTATAGTCATTGAAGCCATTGAGAAGGAGAAATCATGTTTCTTTGCCAAACATATAAACAACAATCTGAAGAACCCAATGAGGTTGTGGAAAAATCTCAAAAGGACTATTCTATCCAGCAAGAAGACTGACACTAACCTACCCCCTTCATTCAATGACCCTGACCAAATAAACTCACACTTTTTGAATGTACCTGGTAGTGGGAGGGTCACTATATCTCAACTTACATATTTTGAATATCAGAATTTCAATGAAACTGCTACTTTCTCCCTCCGGCCTGTGGGTAGTGACTTGGTCCTAAAAACCATAAATAAACTGCGCTCGAATGCACAGGGTCATGATGGCATCTCCTTGGACATGCTTAGGCTGACTTTGCCACACTCACTAGATGCTATCACTGAAATGATAAACAGGTCCCTTCTAGAACACACTTTTCCCGATAGTTGGAAGATAGCAGTTGTCAAGCCACTACCTAAAACCATTCCTCCCGTAACAATGCAGGACCTCCGCCCCATCAGCATTCTTCCATGTCTCTCAAAAGCCCTGGAAAGGATTGTATGTGATCAAATCACAACGTACTTAGAAGACAACAATAATCTGCCCAAATATCAATCTGGCTTTCGCAAGAGCCATGGTACGAAAACTGCTCTCGGAAAAGTGGTAAATGATCTACTGACTGCTCAGGATCAGGGATGTATGACTTTCCTACTGCTACTTGACTTCTCACGGGCATTCGATGCTATTAACATCCCCTTACTGACATCAAAACTAAGTTACTATAGGCTTGACAGTGGCGCCATAAAATGGTTCCATAGTTACATACATCAGAGGCAACAATATGTGGAGATAAGTAGAGCAGATGGCACAAAATTGCACTCTAAACAGCGGGTAGTGCAAAGAGGTGTGCCCCAAGGCTCAATATTGGGTCCAATCCTGTACATTCTCTACAGTGCCGACATCACTGAGAGCATTTTACACTGTAAGCATCACATCTATGCAGATGACCTTCAGCTTTACCTGTCATTTGACCCTGCAGAGTGCCAAAATGCCGTGGTCACGATAAACAATGAGCTACAAAGGATATCAGACTGGTGCATGAACAACTGCCTCACGCTAAATGCCAAAAAATCAAAACTTATGGTAATAGGAACACCAAATAATATTGCTAAACTTGATGATAACCTAATAAAAATTACAGTGAATGGGGAAATAGAAAGGACAGAAAAAGCAAGAAACCTGGGCCTGATCTTCGACAGTAACCTGAGATTAGAGAGCCACATCACGGAATGCACAAGAAATTGTTTTTTCAGACTTAAACTATTGTACAAAATAAGGCCATACCTTAGTGAAGAACTCAGAATAACTCTGTGCGAATCACTTATATTTTATCTAAGCTCAATTACTGTGACACTGTCTTTGGCCCATGCCTGCTGGCCCGTACAGCGAAACTCATACAGCGCGTACAAAATGCCTGCATTAGATTCTGCTACCACATCCCTCCTCGGACTCACGTTACTCCATACATCAACGCTGCAAACTTACTGAGGATAGAAGATGAAAAAACACCTTTTGAAAATCCAATATGACGACGAAAAGCACAGGTATACTTACAAACAAAGAATGCGCGTCATGCCAGGGGACAACGATTCCAGGGAGAAGTCATCTGCATAGTCAGCCCTCCACACACAATGGACCCATCCTCGCACACGAGTTTCGCTTTGCGGCGTCAGCGTCGGCATTTTTGTCCATGTTGCGTTGCGGTCGCTATTTTACTCTGCATTGTCGCTGAGCGAACAGAATGGCCTGTCACCTTGCAACACTCAGTTACTCCACATACCCATGATGCACGAACTTTCAATGTCAACGTGTCGTACATAACGTGGCAAAAACGAAATATTTTGCAAAAAGACAGGGCGTGGCGGTCGGACCGGATGAGACGTAGTTTTCTCGACTTGAAGTTTGTCATTTTTTTTTTGTTTCGCGTACTCGCCGGTGCGTTCCGTTTCGCCTTGAATGTCGAAGGCGCTTGCAAGCGCTTTCAGCTAAGTAAGCGCTTGCAATGCCGTTTTATTTTTTATTTTTTCTTATATCATACGTATAATCTAAAAAAATAATGTTTTATTATGTTTGTTTTTGTTTATTTTCGTATGTATTATGTTATTCTATTTTTTTTTGTTTTGTTATTGTGTGTTTTATCTATATCCACACTCGGTACCCTCTGAAAATCAGTGTCGCGGCCTGCATTTTGCGGCCACGATTAATGCTGAAAGGGTGCCTTTTCGACTCACTCTCGATATTAATGTTGAATAAATGTGTGTGTTTGTCTGTTTACTGTATATGTGTTTTTTATTACTGTATTTGAGTTGAATAAATTTATTTTCTTTCTTTCTTATATTACATAATGATAACGATGTTAATTCAACCAAACAGTTAGATGAGAGTCAGTTACGTCTAGGTGAATCAGTTAGCGATCACGATAGGGTTAGGCTAATAGAGCTACTCCGTCGTTACGAGGACTGTTTTTCTCATGACCTCGCCGACCTTGGTTGCACGAATGTTACAGAAATGAAAATTGAATTAAATAGCCAGGGTCCTGTAGTCTATAGGCTATATCGGTTGTCCTACCACGAACGCGAGAAGGTAAGAATGATGATAGCCGAAATGCTTAGAGCGGGTATCATTCGTGAGTCTGTCTCCAACTACGCTAGTCCGATTATTCTGGTGCGGAAAAAGGACGGTGGTGTCAGGCTATGTGTAGACTACAGGCTACTTAATTCTGTCACGGTAAAGGAACGTTACCCCATACCGGTAATCGAGGATGAAATAGCACGCCTATCAGGTCAGGCATGGTTCATCACACTGGATTTAATGTCCGTGTATTACTAAGTCCCCAAAGCTGAAGAGAGCAAGCATTTGACAGCGTTTGTTACGCCAGACGGACAATACGAGTACAATCGCATGCCTTTTGGCCTGGCCAACGCTCCCGCGGTGTTCCAGCGCATGATGTTTTAGGCCCGGCCCGTTTTAGTTAAGCTACTGTATACATAGATGATTTGCTTTTTTTGGTAAGAGCGCATCCGAATGTTTGGAACGGTTAGAAGTTCTCAATTTATTGAAGAAAGCTAATCTGAAGTTAAATTTGGCAAAGTGCGCTTTCCTACAAAATACAATTAATTACTTAGGCTTCGAAATCAGCTCAGGTGGCATGCGTCCGGGTAAGGCAAAGATACAGAGTGTCATTGATTTCCCCCGCCCCGAAAATGTACATGGTGCGCGTCAATTTTAAGGCCTAGTAAGCTATTTTAGAAAAATCATACAAGGTTTCGCGCAACTAGCATATCCCATCACTAAACTCTTAAAGAAAAACTCTGTTTGGGAGTGGGGTGATGATCAGGAGGAAGCATTTAAAATTCTTAAGGTAAAACTGACTGAGAGACCGGTACTAGCTATTTATGACCCCGCGGTAGAAACCGAACTTCATACGGACTCCAGCAGAGTAGGCGTAGGTGGTATTTTGCTGCATCGTCCCGTGGATGGCCAGGGTCCCCTTCATCCGGTAGCCTACTGCAGTCGCCAGACCACGCCAGAGGAAAGGAATTTCCACTCTTATGAACTGGAAACGCTGGCTGTAGTATGAGCGCTGAAGAAGTTAAGAGTATATTTGTCAGGTAAGCCGTTTAAAATAGTTACCGACTGTAGTGCGCTCCGCTCGACCTTCGAAAAACGAGATCTTATTCCTAGGATTGCACGTTGGTGGCTTGCGCTACAGGAATACGATTGTACCGTGGAGTATCGTTCGGGAGCCAAGATGAGTCATGCTGATGCCTTGTCAAGGAACTTATAAATGACTCTGACACCTTGAACCCCGAACGATACCCCACTGTGATGGTTATAAATGACGATGACTGGTTGCTTACCTTGCAATGAGGAGATCCGGAGTTACGCAGAATTCGTGACATATTGTGCAGTAATCTTGACCCCAAGGGAGTGGAGTATATCAAGGACAATTACGTATTGAAAGACAATAGGCTATTCAGGTGCGAACGGGGTGATCAAGACTGTAGGATGTAGGTAGTACCAAAGGGTGCAAGGTGGCTAGTGTGTAAAAAAAATCACGACGACATCGGTCACGTTTGTTTTGAGAAAACTTTAGATCGCATTAAACGAAACTACTGGTTCGCGAAGATGAAGAGATTTGTAAAAAAAATATGTTGAGGCTTGCATCGAGTGTGCGTACGCAAAAAAAGCTTCAAACACTCGCGAGGGCCTTTTGCATCCAATCGAAAAGGTTGACAAGCCGTTTCACACTTTGCACATTGACCACCTTGCACCCTTTGTTAAGTCTAAGAGAGGACACACTCATATACTTACCGTTGTTGACTCGTTCACGAAATTTCTATTCATAAAGCCAGTACGTAACACGAACACTCAGAATGTTATCAAAGTATTGCAAGATATTTTAGATACATGAAGAGCACCTGACCATCTTATTAGTGATAGGGGTTCTTGTTTCACTTCCCACACATTTAGGTTTTGTCTTGACCGGGGGATAAAGCACATTTTGAATGCTGTCGCGAGCCCTAGGTCGAACGGTCAAGTCGAACGTTACAACAGAACCGTCCTTGACGGCACAAAAGTTAAATGATGATGAGAAGGACTGGGATAATAAGCTAGGGAGGATCCAATGGGGGCTAAATAATACCGTACAGAAAACGATAGGTAGGTCGCCTGCAGATGTCATGTTCGGTACAGAAATGCGTAGTGAGTTTAGTCCGGTTTTGAATGAGTTAAACGTCGTTAGTCGAGAAGACACCTCTCTGCCGTTTATTACTAGTAAAGTTAAATCTCGAATTGACAAGGCTCAGACCTCACAAAAAAAATATTATGACAAGGGCAGACGATCTGCTCGTACTTACAGTAAGGGGGATTTAGTAAAAATAACTAAAGTAGCTTTTCAGAATAATGGCAAAAGTACAACACTTCTGCCGTCATATCAAGGTCCTTTTTGAGTCATTAAAGTAATAGGTAATGATACATACAAAGTTGCTCCTATTCCTGGGTTCGAGGGTATGAAGAATAAACGTAAAACAACCGTTGCAGCAGATCACATGCAACCTTGGATCCACGTAGCTTCTTTAGAAATCGATAACAATTCTAATAGCGATGCCGGTAGTGATGCAAGCAATGGTAATATGTCCGAGTGATTTGATATTGTTTATCTACTTATAATATGGATTAAGCCGTAGCGGTTACTAGTCTTTAATTGAATGTTTCATCAAGGATGAACACATTATGTACATTATTGTTTTGTGTTGTTTCAGGTCAGGCGTGGCTAGGGAGACGTACACCTGCCTAGTTTGACCTGAAACCGGCTCTGTGTGGTTAAATGGCTACGTGGTTACATGGTTAAATGGTTACTTGGTTAAATGTTTACTTAGTTAAATGGTTACTTGGTTAAATGGTTACTTGGTTAAATGGTTACTTAGTTAAATGATTACTTGGTTAAATGGTTACATGGCTAAATGATTTCTTTGTTCTTTGGTTATATGTGTATTAAGTTAATTGGTTTAATAACTATTTGGTTATATGGTTTCTCGCCAATCTGATTGTAAGATTATATAGTTTATTTGATGAAACAAGTACACGGTTAAGTATTTACTTGGATAATCGGTAATTTGACTCAATTTAAGGAGTGTCTATTTGAATAATTACTTAGTTAAATAATTGACAAACGCTTAAGTTGTTATTGAAGCTAAAATGTATAGAAAAGTGGTAATAATGGTGAGCTGAGTATGTTTAACTTGTTGATTAGATTAATAGAATACAATCATCATTGTAACTTTCTAACGAAGAATGCAGCTTTTCACCGAGTGTAAGGTTTCACCGGATGCATGTATGGGGACATACAGGTGTTCAGGATGGACGAGTGTGAGGTTCGCTAATTTTAATTTATGCAAGTGGCAACACTCCTTCCGTTAGTTATTTCGTTCGTTAGTTCGATCGTTCACGGAATGGCGGCAAGGAGTGGGGCCGGCTGGAGCGCGCTGGGCATTCTTCGTCGGGGAGCGGTAGCAAACGGTTCTAAATTGTTAAGTCGATATTAGATATTCAAATAATAACGGTTGGCTATAAAATAAAGATCCTGTTTGTTAAACTGTGGTTACTGAAGAAAGTGTCTGAATAAACTATCGTTAAACCTAAATTGTTGGATACAGATATAATACACTTTTTTGTGATCTTGCTTAGTTCTTTCTTCCCTACAGTCATTGCTCCAATCGTTGCTAACATTCATCTCTTGATGGGCTTCTTTAGATTTGGGAATAAGAAAGAGTCACTGGAAGACAGGTCTGGGAAATTCAATGGTTGCGGCCTCATAGAGATTGATTATTTACTCACAAGCAAAGATGCGACAAGTGTCGTCATTATGATACAAAAATCGAAAGTAAGCAATTTTGGTATGAATTTCGTGGTAAGCCGTCTCATGCCCAAATAACTGGAAAAAAATAACGTTAGTTGAGGTCCTCAGCAATGCTGTATTAGTAACTTGACGATTGGCCAATACTATTTTCTACACTTTATCAACGTTTTGTGGACGTGTTCGGGCGTCCGGCACGACTTTTCCCAATTACATCTTCTGGGCCCTCTGAGAATATTTTGTGCCCTTTAACAAACGTTTTATCAACCTACAGCTAACATTAAGAATACGTCGCTACCATTACGCTTACATTAGGAATAATCCACAAAAAAACATTCTGATTTGGTGATCGATAGATCTTAGATGAAAAAGGAAAGACACTTTTAAAGGAAAGACACGCCACATCTCAGCAAAACTACTATGAATATTTCTAAACTAAACGTCTCAGCATAATTGAGGGACATAATAGCTACGTGACGTGTAGCTACTTCTCACCATAAAAAGTTCAAAAATCTCAAATAATATATAGCCATCGGAAATTCAATAGACGCGATACTCTTTGAAGAGACTAGGTACTGTGTCGATGATGTTGCGTAGAAAAAAGATAAGATGGATAAGTTTTGACTAGTAACAGCCTATCAGGCGAAGAGAGTGTAGCCAAATGTCTGACTTTGGATCTACATACATACTTTTGTTTTGGTCAATGACATCCAACTCAGGGATGATAATATGAGTGATGCAATTTCAATTAAATATTTTCTTCAAATTATATGCTATTTTTATACAAGAAAACCTCTTCACAACATTAAAAAAAATACAAAACGAATGGGAAAACTCGCACCCTAGCGCGTAGCTAGCGCTTATCTAAGAAATACTACGCCGTAGCTGGTAAGCTACGAAGAGGCTACGTTTCCACTGCTGGATTTTACAAGCTAAGGGCCGATTGTTCAATAGTCAGATAAAACTTATCAGACTGATAAATTATAAAGCGACAGATTTAAAAAAAATGACAGTAACCTATGATTAATGACAATTAGGTGACGTTTTCAATTTAACCATATTGTATTTTGTTCGACGAATATTTCTTATCTGACTATTGCAAAATTGGGCCTAAGTTAAATAGACAATCGGAAGAAAAAATATGTATAAAAAAATTCAGTGGAGATCTATACGCGGGTGACAAAGATAAAAAAAAACAGAAATCCCAGTCAACATTTTAATAAAAACTGCTTTTCTGCTCCTTGAAGTTATGTATTGTCTTTTCTCATTGTAATAAATGTATCTAAATTCGTCGTCAGTCGCAACCTTTTCGTCGGGTGGGGTGGGGTGACAAAAAAAAGTCAAGTCACAGTGCCAAATATGTTTATAATTAGCAATTGTTCTGTTCCTCAGGCCACACATTTCTTTCAATCCAGCATAAGAAGCTGGTGACGTTGATGTAGACGCTAGGTAACCGTGCCTCAGCGCAGGCTAGACCGAAGCTGGTGACACCAACCACGTAGTGTATTTCGCCCGGGAGCCCCATGGGCATCGGCCGGCGAATCTGAAGGGGCCCACCAGAATCACCCTGGGGGAGAAGATTTTTTTTAAATGAATACTTGTAAAAAAACAGTAGGTCTCTCTCTATGAGACACTACTGTTGAGTTATGACATACGAGCGGTACAAAATCAGCCGTCAATATTTACAAGCCGGCAGCACAGAAAACCATTGCATTACCACCATATCAATGGGGCGTTGATGTCATATCTCTATCGTTTATTAAGCTGCCGTTACTTATATTAACTGACCGTGAACAAACTCGGTAGATGAAGTCAAAAATACGAACAATAGCTTACAGATATATTTTTAAACTTTCGCGTTGCATTATAACTTATAACTGCGGGTCTATACGCGACATGCCGTGCCATGTCGCGTATAGACCCGCAGTTATAAGTTATAATAGCTTACAGAGTAAACTATCAAGTCTAATCATATCAATTATGAGTCCGGAAACCAACGGAACATAATATTCTACTTCGCATGAAGGACTTCGAATGTCGTAACAAGATAATAAAATAAAAATAGTACCCCTAGCCAATTTTGACTTCGGTGGCTAGTCACAACGACTAACCAACGGCGCGAGACATATAGTGCACAAGTGTGTGCGCAAACACAGGTGCACTGTCTATTCCCTTCACTCTCATAACTCGATGGGACATCCATCGGACACGACCGGAGAGAGACGAGGTGCAGGACCAACAGACAACAGAGGCTTACGTACTTAATCAGGGCTACTGTGAGAATTTCTGAGAAAAACCCAGGTTCATATTTTTGGCCCGACCCGAGGATCGAACCAGGGACCTCTGGTGCAGCCAGCGCAAGATTTTATTTTAGACGTTTTAGTGCATTTTGGTTTTGTAGTTATGAGTGGTCATGTCCTGCTCGTGTTCCGCAAGTGGCCGGCCGACCCTAAAAAGATCTATTGTCTTAGAGCCCGACGCGCGCGCAAGGGTATCTTAACAACGAATCATCCCTCAAAATATTGAAACGGTTTCTCCGTGATAAGTATTTTATAAACAGTGTTAAATACATCGCCACGAAGTAGTAAAGGACAAATCAAATTTGAAATTAAATCGAAAACAAATAGCGCGTAAATTTCCCTTCTCAAAATATCTCATTTCCGTTTATTAATGTGTAATTTAAATACCAATAGTGCGTAACATGTAGTCGTAAACAAATCACCGGTATATTTTAAATTTAATTTCAAGTCTCGAAGTGATTCCTTGTATGTGTATGTGTTGTAGTAAATTAGCTTATTATTTCTTTGGGCAAAAAGTTACCAGAGAGCTTCGTGAAAGATGTGTATGAATTGCGTTCAACTCTGTTTACAATAGTAAACTGTTACAAATTAGGTACCTACGGGTGTCGTGGACAAGTGGCCTATACCGTGATACCGTTTTGCCGAGGCATAGCGACGCCTGACTAAGATGATTCTACTATGCTAGATCTATAAAGTATGTATGGGAATAACTCGCGGAGATAAATCGTACATACATATAAAGCGGAGTCACGCAGGCTTATAGCGTGTGATCGCGGCTTAAGCGTCTACGCAGAAGGAATGTGTCTACCTCAGTTCCGGGCGGTTTGCACCTTATAAATCTTCGTTCTTTAAAAAGCTACAAATTACCTTTCATAAGTTCTGTCATTGTAATTACTAAACTGAGCATTAAGGAGTTCTACCAACAGCTCAGCTCTACACAATGTGTACCAGACGCAACAACACGTCAACATTAAGATTGTAGTAAAACCACTATACGTGACTTTAAAATTAGAGGGTTTATCTCGATTACACCAAGATCCCATCATCAGATCCTGACTGAGCAACAATGGAACCAACTAGAAGGTATAATCTCTAGGTACGCAAAACAATCACAAACAATTTAAATCGGTCTACCAACGACTGTGATATGAGGTAACACAGCCACAAAAAAGAGAAAAAATAAACAGTCGAATTGATAACCTCCTCCTTTTTTGAAGTCGGTTAAAAAAATATAACATGTATGTCCCCTTAAGCAGGCCACATCGCCCGCAAACATGACTCCTGGTGTAAGAAGGTTGTTGAGTGGAGACTATGGGGAGAGAAACGCCAGGGTGGAAGACCCTAAATGCGATGGAGTGATTACATCAAGAGAGAAGCCGGGTCGATGTGGATACAGGTGGCTCAGGATAGAAAAGACTGGCATAAAAGAAAGGAGGCCTACACCAAGAGAATGGTAGAAGAAGGCTAAGAAGAAGAAGAACTTGACTTACCCGACAGGTATCCGTTCCCCCTTCTATTTTTGTAGCACATAATTGGTAGTTTTTCAGTCCCTGCTTCCAATGTCTATTTTTTCGTTTTTCTATATACCTTTTGCAGATCGACTGCTCTACGTAATCCACCGTTGCAAACTTTAAATAATCCGAAGTTGGACCTGTGAAGAAGATTTTACGAAATTATGTGTTATATTTCATGAATTTGAAAATATTTAAGTTCTTTTAACTCCGAAAGCCGCTTATATGTTTGTAAAAAAACGCACAGGCTTTCTTGGTAATTGGTGAAGTACTTCCCCATTACATACTTTCTTTATTCATGGTAAGGACTGATACTTATTTTACTCATACTTAGAGAAAGAGGAAGACATAACGATACAGTCGCACGTTTCGAAAACAGATTTCATTTGGCATCGATGCAGTCGCGCGTTAGCATCGACACAGGAGCGCAACTTGTCAATGTCCAGCTTATGCTAAAAGTAGCGCAAGTGTGTCAAACTTGACATTGCGACTGCATCGATGCTGCATCGCGACTGCATTGCTGCTAAAAGTCGCAGTATGCAAAGGATTTACTTTACACATAGTTTAAGGCTGACTTTAAGATCCTAAATACGAATAGCAGGCTGCCGTCGACATAAGAACGGCAGCCGCCAGCCGCCCTCAATCAAAAAGACGTTATTTATTTGAAACACACAAAAAATAGAACTTAATATTACAATTATAATAAATTCATTCACACCGTTCATTGTCAGAATTGACCTTTATAGTAGCAAAAGAATCCTCACCTTCTTGAGATATCCGACCCCAGCCTGTGATATTAGCTG
The DNA here is from genome assembly GCA_963924145.1 of Pyrausta purpuralis. Taxonomy (NCBI): domain Eukaryota; kingdom Metazoa; phylum Arthropoda; class Insecta; order Lepidoptera; family Crambidae; genus Pyrausta; species Pyrausta purpuralis. Next base: position 3,574,841 of record OZ001653.1, on the reverse strand, counting down.
TCCAGTCCAAACCTAAATTCCCATTCCACAGGCACGCAGGCCTTATATTTTTCGAAAATTCAAGTTCATTTTCTAACTCAATCAATGCTATATCGTTGTACTTTGACTTGTTGTTATTTCGAAACTCATCGAGCACCAAAATGTTCTTTATTTTGACGTCTTCAAAAGGATTGCTCTGAAATAAAATCAAGAGACTTCAGAGAGAGAATTCAGGATGAGTTTTACAGTATGTCATTTTAAACGGGAACCATGAATCGGATATACGGACCTACGGGTTGAAATTTTTTGTGCTTTAACGTATTTGGAACAAAAATTTTAACGGCGTTTTGGTCTACCTATGCATTTGCGTGCGGTAGAATGAAACATGTATGTCGAAACGTCTGCGTTTGTATGGCAGACATTTCACATTTATCTGCAGAACGATACAGACAAGGACGCAACTGTTGCATCTAGAACGATACACAACATATTTGAAACATTACCATTTGTATGGCAATGTCTTAACGGATTTTTCACAGTTCCGTATTTCTCATGCGAATACGTAGGTGTGTTTACTAACCGCGTAGAGGGGGTTTCTATATCATATCAAATCGTTTTAAGTGGTAATATTTTAACCGTGTCTTTGTATAGTTTTAGGTTATGTATGGTTGTTGTTGTATGTATAGATTAAGTATACATCATAGAAACAGGAAACTATCATATTTTTTGGGAATTTGAGTTTTTTTATTTTTTTATTTCTCTGACAAGGAAAATATCAGTTTTTAAAACAGCACCCTAACGATTTTAAAAGCTATCTACGTCATCGCCTTCGCCTCTCTCAATTCAATGTCCAATCCTTCTCTTTCTTTAATCCTATACTTAATTAATTAAAAAAAATACTGAAAAAAATGATTATCTTAATCTTTAATTTACTCAAAAACTAGCGTATAAAAACCCGAAGCGTTGTCTACAAAAATGTTCCATTTATTGTGCTGAATCAGCCCTTATTAATAACAAACAAGAAGAAATAAAACTAAGACATGCTACATAAAAAAAAATAACTTAAAGTCTACCTATTCAAAAACGAAACCATTTCCTTGAGGCAAGGAGGCTATGATACTGGCTGCGTTGCCGCGTTGAATAGCTATGCTAATCCTTTGAATATAATCAGCCTATTAAATCAGCCCTTTAAATATTATCACTTAAAACGTGGTGACCTTATATAATGTAAACAATTTTTCTAATCTTGTTAATATAAATTTGGTCAATGATAATTGTTTTGTCTTACAGGCCTAGGTCCTATATAAACGCTTCCAAACCGAACCACGTCGGGGCCTTTTCCGTGATCGCTCCAGCAATGGCCAGCGGTCAAGGCAAACTTTTTGCTGATCAGGGTGCAACCACACTGAAAATTTATTGTTTTGTTTGGCTGCGTCCATCCAACGGCACCCTGAAAATAACCACGACGCAAAACTACGTTAACCGTCTTTTATATATATGTTTTTCTCGTCCGTCCATGCAAAGAAAAACTATTTGTCCAGCTGAACGAGTACAAAAGAAAATTATATACTTGGATTTTTATGCACATTAAAAAGTTAAAATTACCTAATTGGAAAGTATGATTCATACAAATTCAAACATATAAATTATCCTGACTATATATGTCATCAAATTTTTGTGTGTTCTCTCCATCGTCCAATCTTTTATTATCAAATTTACTGAAATCGGATCAGTCTTGTAACAAGCACACAAATGGAGTATCTGTCTCGAAGATACAACTTCTGCTCTTAAATAGTCGTCATCAACATAAGCCCAATCAAATCCAGACTACTCTAAATTCGACCATGTCCTGCGTGCCGTTTGATATCAACAGATCGCTGTTGAGGATATTACTTTTATTAACCTCTCCAGGACTGTTTTTAGTCCGGTTTTTGTTTTTAGTCTGGACATGGCCCAAGATGACCGTTGCATCTCGGGCCATGTACAGACTAAAAACTTTTTTTTTTTGCGGTCGTTGGAAGACCTCTCAGCTCGGCATAATTTTCTGGCGTATCCCCTCGATAAGCTTCGAGTCTCGGAATCACTTTGTAATATGTATAGAAATAATATTGTTTTCATATAAATTATTTACCATGTGTGGGAAATCTCCTTCAGATGCAACTTGCCCACCAGCTATTCCGGATATTTGATCAGCTCCTATCGCCTCGTTACCTAGAACATACAATAGAAGTTTATTCACTCAGGGGATACACTAGTGTCTTATGCTAACATCTTACGGCATGAGCCTCATCTAGAATCTTGAGCACTACGAAGGATTCTAAAGAAAATCCTAGGTGCAGCGAGGTGTCCGATTTAATCTTTTCAAAACAATCATTTAAAAATCATCCAAAGTAAGAAACAAACCAAATTTATACAAACAAAAGCAGTAAATGTAGTGATTAACTTACGAGTATACATAGCATAGCTGAAGCATTTGAAATCATCGCTTAGGCGAGATGACAAGCTTAATAGTCATGGAACTGGCAAGCAAAAATTCAATCAGCATACGTGGCAGACGTTATTAATAGCGATAACTATACTTTGAAAAACATCAAGGACCTCGTCTGCCACCATGGTGGCAAAAAAAAAACATAATAATCTCAAATAATATTTGCTTCTCCTTGATTTCGTGAATTGCAAATCACCTAAATCAGAGACCAAAATGTCTGCCAAATATTTTTTGTATTTACGACGCCATAATGAATCAAAGGGGCGCAATGAGAACCGTGTGCAAATTAGAGTAAGTAAGTAAGTAGAGCTTTTTTAAATAATTTTTACAACTACATACCATGATAATGCAGTGTCCTGAATACTCACGCAATTCGTATAAGACGAAAGTTTACCGATAGAATTTTCTTTGTCGAAAACAAAATAGTTTTTGATTTCTCAAGGTCACGCTTTCTATGTATCTAAATTTTGTTCGTGTGATATTTTAGGTATAACGGTAAACTCGCAGTAGAATTACCACACGAAAAAAGTTCGATTTCTTATTCAAGATAATGGTGACCATGAACTCCAGGGCAAATTATTTAATACCTTTCTACCTACATTATTTTTTAAGCAACTTCAATCGGCTGTAACGCGAAAACGCAGCGACGTAGGCCTTGAATTGACTGGACCAACTCAATTCGTAATGACGTAAACTGTAATCTACCTCGATGAGAAACTTGTGCAAATCATAAACCGAAATGCTCGCGAGCTCCGTTACTATAATCGTATTTATTAGCAATTCTATTCATTCGTTTATATAGCAACAGAACAGCTGATTGCTTACTCATAGTGTAAAGTCTGACGACCTCCGTGGTCGAGTGGCTAGCACGCTGGTTTCAAGCGTCGCCATCTCGTGAGGTTCCGGGTTCGATTCCCGGTCGGGTCAATGTAGAAAACGATATTTTCTATATTTTCTCGGGTCTGGGTGTTGTGGTACCACCGTTGTGTCTGATTTCCATAACACAAGTGCTTTGGCTACTTACTTTGGGATCATAGGAATGTATGTGATTGGTGTCCAATATTTGGTGTCCAAAAAGTATCCCACAGCGCAGCGAAATACAACTTGCGAGCGCGCAGAATCCGATTACCTACCATGAGCTTATTATGTTTTGATAATTGAAATAATTAAAAAAGATTTTGATACTGATACGAGAACTTCATTTTTTTACTTAGAATTTTTTTTTACTTTTCTAGCATTCGTAAATGACTTCTCGCTGTGGATATTTGGAGCGTTCTGGACCGTTTTTGATTCAGAGCCCACAATTATTCATTACTAATAACATGTTTATCAGTGGTATCTATTAATTAAATTCATAACATTTGCATCTGAGAATCGACATGGCTAAAACTATAATCAGTAGGTTTTCAAAACTCCCAAAGTCATAGACAATATATTCAAATATAATTCACTTACAAAGGGCGGTGTTTCTTTCTAATTCAACCACGGCAGCCCAATATTCCCACGCATAATCTTCACATTCTGAAACAAAAGAAGGTAATTTTATGGACGAAGATTTGGCTTTTACTGCATTAACCTACAATTAATTCAACAAGGAACAATATTTCGCATGATTTATTTGACAGATAACGCTTACCTAAAGGCCAAGTTTGAGTTTTTCCCCTTACGTTTGATTGCGAGCGCGTTAAAAATTTTTCAAGACAAATCTTTCCATACAAAATTCTAACGCGCTTGCAGTCTAAAGAGTGAGTGGAAAAACTCTCACTAATCCCTCAGAAGTTATTAGGACATGTGAAACAGACCGTAATCATTGCAGTATAAATACAGGATATTTAGTACATCTTTTTTTTCAGTAAAACTATTCGCAATTTATTTTAGGCAAAAATATAAAAAAGAATATTTTTATCTCGTCCATAACATAAAAAAATATGCAGTCAAGACCATATCACGATTTTTTTTTCCTTTTCTCAATATGTGACCCAGGTTTCAAACTACTGCATACAAAATTCGCATTAAGACAAGTTTTTATATGAAAAATATAAGGGGGGGCTCCCCTTGTAAAAAAAAAGTTTTGTCAGGTCCATATCTTGTTAATTTATTTAAAGATAAATTTATACCCAGGGCAATAAGGTAGATTTACTTGGCAACAGTGAAATAACCGTTTTTCTAAAGTTAAAAGTTAAGTAAAATAGTTAAACATTCGAACAAAAACAAGTTTCAGTGCGAATTTTGTATGTAGCATTTTGCGACCCGAATCAATTAATGAGAAACAATTCGGAGTTATTCGAATGTTTTTTTTTTATGAAAATGTCGTATACTTTTACCATAAGACCATTTTAGAGAAGTTTAATTAAATCTGACGAGTCCAGTCGCCTTTTGTTTATTTTTCTCAGTCATATACATTTGCAGGTCAAATTTGAGAAAATCATGTTGCGCAACTTTGCAATAAATAAAAAAGAACTAGATTGCTAGTGCATCCAAAAAAAATAAACTAAAACATACATAAATAATATGCAAAAAGCAATTATAGTTTTAAATATAAATCGAATGCTTAATATCGGATATTATTCATATAAACCATAAACATTGATTTAAAAAATAAACACCGGGCCAAAAAAAAAAAGACAGTTAATGATAGCTAAGGCTAACCCTGATTAAAATCTACTTTTAATTCGCACACGATGAACCAAACAGCCTGTCTAATGTAGACCAAAATAAATGTTACTGTAAAATATCTTACTGCGTTCACTAACTCTTCCATTTGAGTTAGTTATAGGTTTTGGATGCTCCTGTTTTGGGTAATTGCATGGATTATCGTAAACGTCCTGAAATATGAAAGAGAATACGGATACATATATGATTAACAAAATGATTTAATCACTTAACGTATTGTAGGTTTAATAGCTGGACCACATAAAAGAAATGTGCCTTTCTGCTAAATTATCTTATTTTATTCGTACAACAATTTTGTGTTAATTCTATATACAGTATTTCCAGGCATGCACTAATAAAACTTTAACTACAACGAGTTTCATCAAGGAATATGTCACTGCCATATGGTACCACCATATGGGAGTGTTTTTTGTTTTCATTTTCACAAAAAATACTAAGATATTTTGTCGTTAAAATTACGGTTTGTAAATGATCTCGTTTTAGTAATATTTTAGGACAAATTGCCCAAATACGCAAAATCCTGTATTTTTTTTTCCTTTTGGCAATTAAAAACTGAACTCATTTTATGGCGTTTTTTATGTATTAGTTACATCACACCCGAGCCCGTCCGGCTCGGCATTTACGTCACGTCCTTCACGAGTAAGTTATTTTTTGTAAAAAATACTAAAAAATCACTGCCACTGAAAATTATTACAACCATAGAAAAATCTATGATTACAACACATATAGACAATCTGAAAACGCTTTTAGAAAATGGTCAAACAAATATTTACCGTCGTTGTCAAAATTGGCGACTCCGTCTGAAAACCAAAATAATAAAATATTTTTAGTATTTTTTTTATTAATCCTATCGGTTATTTGTAGTATAATTAAATCATAAAGAAGTCGTCAACGTGCCATTGATGCGTGCCATTGACATAATGTCAGCAGCATCAAATGCCATCTGTAAAACACTTACAATATACATATTGCTGTCCCAGTCTATGTAAATAGGCGATTGCTGAAAATGTTAAAGATGAATGAATGAATGAATGAAATTTATTTATTGCAAGTAACAATGACTCATTTTTGTTAGTATAACTTATAAACTATGTTAGTTGAATACAATAAAATACATAAATTAAATTACTTATCAACAGAAATAAAATTAATTTAAAGCGGCCAGTTCTGCACCACTCCCCCCGAAATGGTACGTGATCGACCGACGTAAAGGCAGTCTAGTCTGCTGGCAATCATGTTCAGGATACTGTTACCACTCCCCCGCACCCTGCGCACCAGGGACGCGCACCGCTTGCGCATTGTTGCGTAGAAGCAATCTACGCCTGCTTCAGCGAACATCCCCGATGCACTACAGAAGCGGGGCAGCCGCAACAGCACCCTAAAAGCGTTATTATACTGGACACGGAGAGCGCCATAAGCCTTTTGAGTATATCTAGCCCAGAGGCTGCACGTGTAAAAAGATGTACAGTAAGCCCTGAACAACGTTATCTTTACGTCGCGTGTACAGCGTGCAAACCTCCGAGCCAGCATGTTCGCTCTGACTGACAGCGCTCTCCGTTCCCTCTCAATATCTTCATCGTCCTTGAGGTCGGGAGTCAACATATGACCAAGGTATTTGAATTTAAAAACTCTTTGTAAAGCATTGTTATTTATTTTTACAGGTGGTATGTTTTCATATATTTTACTCCCGGCTCCAAAGACCATAACTTGACTCTTGTCAACATTGTAAACCAATCCGTGAGATGTGGCGTACTCTTCGCAAATAGACACCAGTCTACGCAGACCACAGATGGATGCACTGAGCAGCACCATGTCGTCCGCGTAGCTAATGTTATTAACGCAGACACCGTCTATATGACATCCGACATTGGTGCTGCTCAACGCCTCAATCAGGTCATTAACATACAGGCTGAAAAGCGTGGGCGAGCTTAATCCCCCCTGCCTCACCCCGCACTCCAACCTGTACGGCTCGGACAGTGCCCCGTCCCATCTCACGCTGTTGACCTGGTTTCCATACCAGTACCTGAGTAGATTTATGAGTTCTACTGGTAATTTAGATTTTTGTAACTTATGCCACAGGATATCATAAGAAACCAGGTCAAAAGCCTTCGACAGGTCTAAAAAGCAGGCAAAGATTGGTGTTTTTCGCTGCATATAGTACGTGATGGTATGCTTAACACACAAAACAGCGCTTTCTGTTGATAATTTAGGCCGAAAACCAAACTGATTATCATGCAGTTTCACGTAATTATTCAGATGTATGTTAAGCACACCATCAAACACCTTAGCAATTACCGTTGCTAACGATATAGGCCTATAATTATTTTTATCTGCGAGGTCTCCCGTTCTATTTTTAACTATAGGTACTACTAAAGTTCTTATCATGTCCTGAGGCATGTAACTATGAGATAAACAGTAATTGAACAATAAAAACAGCACACGCGGTAAGTGCGGACCAGCAAACTTAAGGTGTTCAATACTGAGCCCGTCGTGGCCAGGCGATTTACCTTTAGTCATAGACTTAATCGTGTCTGCTATATCTTTAATAGAAAAAGTTATTTGCCTCTCCACTTCGGACTCAGCATTCACGGTTGATTTCGAAGGCCCTAGGGGGGACTTTACTTTAAAACGATCTACAAACATGTTAGCGATCCCTTTAGGCTCGCTGACACCATCGACACTCACAGGTTGACCAGGCCTACACTGCAATCGATTGGTGTGTTTCCAAAATGATGAAAAATCTTTTCTCGCGTGATGGGAGGCCAGAATATCCATTTTAATTTGCGTTTCATGATCTTGGCACCATTTTAAACGCGATTTAAATATTTTTCTAGCCTCACACATTTGTTCATAAATGTCGCCACTTGCTGGTTTACCATGCAACTCCCATAATTGAAATCTAAGCCTGGCCTTCCTATGAGCTTCAGCCACATGTTTGTTCCAGCCCGCCACTACTTTCCTTTTTGTTTTTTTTCTCCTTTTACTAATTATTGAGGATTCCCTTATCGCAAGTACTATATCGTGATACAAATTGTCAATTACACATTTGTGAGTATCATTATTACACATCTTCTCGCAACAATTATGCAGTTCAATAGCATAGTCTATGAGCCTGAGCCTTTGATTACATTCTTGCCTATATAAATCTATCTGCTCTTGAGTCCTTTCTCCCCAAACAAACTCATTTTGATGAAATGATATATTTATTTTTGTAGGCAAAATAAAGTCCAAGTCGCACTCAATTGCTAGTGGATAATGATCCGACCACACAATGTCATACATAACATACACATTTTGAATCGAATTGACTGCTGCTTTACTAGATAAAATGTGATCCAACCACCTCCTAGACCCATTTATCTCACTAATATAAGTATGCGTGCTACTGGCTAAACCTAGCATATCTAAGTCGATACAAGACCACTTCTGGTCTGAGCAAAAATTTAACAGTTCATAATAAAACTGTTCTTGGGGATGAGCATTAAAATCTCCCATTATGTATACACAGTCTACACTACAGTTGTCTATTATAGCGCTTACCGCACTGAGAACATCCGTGAACTCGGCCAGGTTCGCTTTCTCGTCCGTAGGCATATACACGCACATCACCAAAAATGACTTTTGATTCGATATTACCTTGATCGCACAAATACGCGGGTTATCGCACTCGATCACAACCACATTCACAAACACGCTGCACCGCCACAGCAAAGCTACTCCTCCATAGGGCCGCCCTCTCAGCAGGCCAGCCGACGAGTCCATCGCTGATACGCCAGTGCTGCTGAAGTCACTACTTATAGTGTTTAAAAACGGAATCTCTTCGTTAGTCAACCATGTTTCTTGAAGTGCTATTATATCGCATTCCTTACATAGATCTCGAATGTTGTCTACTGAGCGTTTTACATTTTTACAGTTAAACGTGACAAATTTGTGTGTCATTATTTATTTATTTCCTTGAGACGGGCCGACTCCTTCGTTTGAAGGTTTCATTTTACGACTTAATTTGTAGTTAACAAATCGACGGAAGATTATTCCCTTTGGCCATATCTTCTCATCCAAGAACTGAGATAGTTTTTTCTGAGGCACATAGAATTTATAGGCGTTATAGTCACACTGTCGTTGAATAGCTATTTTTTCTAGTTCAACGGTCTCCTGCGTCATCTTGTAGATATATCGGATTATGTCGGCGTCACTAGTACTTTGGTGAATATTAGTTATAAATACAGGGGTTTTTCGTTCAGCAGCTCTAAATGTTTCACCTTCTCCAATTACTGCTATCCCTGATTTTCCTTCAATACGGTTCTTTGACTTTTTAATCTTCTTTTGAACAACTGTCCATTCTTTACTTCCTTGTTCAGCCGCTTGTGCATACGACATCTCTTTTGCACACGACTTCACGCTCAGCTGATCGGCCGGCCGGGTCACGATAGTAGGTACTGCGCCCGTCGGCCGCGGCGGCTGTGACTCATCGCTCAGGCAGCTGGTTAGCAAGCTAACGTCTGCTGGCGCCGTATCATTCTTACCCGCAATATCTTTACTTCGTATGTCTCGATAATGCAAACTCGTATCCTTCGAAGATAACGATTCGTCAATATTAGAATGAGAATCGTTAAAAAGTGATAGGCCTGTGGGTCCACTGTCACGGTAGGCTCCTCTCTTCATATTTATTTTTACTGCAGAAAATGGAGGCGAAAGATTTTTACTGTTCATGCACTCCTTTTTAGCGAGTTCTAGCTGCTCAGTAGTAACGTACGATGCTTTTATTTTCATTAAATCTGCCTGCAGCAGTGATATATCTTTCAATAGTTTAGATACATCTAGATGGTCTATTGTTAAATTGGGAAGTTTGTCCAAATCCCTGGCCACAAACACAGGTAGTTTATCAGGCTCCGCAGCTTTTAATAAGTTGATCATATCGTACACCAAACGATCTTCTTTTCCTTTTCCTTTGCGCACGATTTTTCGTTGATCTGACGGTACGGATTCAAACAGTAACGAATGCGATTTTTGAATTTCATCACTGGAGTATGTTGATGTACATAACTTCACCAGGGTTTCTTCGTCAGCTTTTGACAGTTTCGCTCTCAAATAGGCCAATAGCTCGTTGATCACAATATTACAACCAACACATTTTACCGAACACGACATTTTTGCGGACTCAAAACGTCGGACCTCAAAACACGCACGACACGGAGGGATGCGCGCGCGCGACTCTTTATGCTGAACTTATGCTGAAAGATACTTCACAAAATACGGGATTTAATGCAATTTTCAATTTCACTTTGTAGGTAAATATGGTATTTGCCTTCCCGACGTTTCTACACGGTTGAAGCAACGCAGCGGCAAAGAGTTGCCCCGAGACCAAGACGTGATGACGCGTGTAACCGTGTCGAAACGTCGGGAACGTAAATACCACATTTACCTACAAAGTTAAAGTGGAAATTTTATTAAATCCCCTATTTTGTTAAGTTTCGTTTAAAAAAATGCAACAAAGCTTAAAATCGTATAATATTACAGCCTCCTGACTGTAGTCGCAGGGCGGATGGAGTGTCCTTTCATGCGACACTGGATGTCACTACACGCACCGGTGCCCAGTAATAATTACATTTACTAACATAGTCACTAAGCAAGCTTTGTTACTAACACTAACAGTAAACACGAGGCTTTTGTTTTTCGTGGCATTTTTTTAAAGATTTTATTGCAGAAATCATAGTGTACAAAGGAGACTTAATGCTAAAAGCATTCTCTGCCGGTCAAACCTTTAGGTCATGCAGAGAGATGGCAATGGGTGCAGCGAAAAAAACTTTTGAGAAAAACAACAAACAATATAACAAGTAACAAATAGACGTACTTTAATTACTGCAAATTATTTTATATTCAATAAATATACTTAAACTTACACAAAATAAATACAATATGTAAAAAAATTACATAAATAATACACTGTATAAATAAAAATGTCTGTAAAAATATAAGAAATGAAAAAGCTACCTTCACTACAGGAAACTTCAAAATTAATCTGTGTATCCACGATGAAGTGAAAAGGCATGGTTAAGTTAAAATGTTATATCTTAGATTATGTGTGCGATTGGTAATGCAAGAAGTTCCCTGCAGCCATGGGGCTCCTTAGCCATCAACGGCGCTGCGGTAACCAGTACCGTTATCATGACTTTACGGCGGTTTCACTCGCTAGCGACGACGTAAAAAAGTCTATAGAAAATTGCACAGCGCCTCTGGCGATCACGTGCAGAACTAAAATTATCCAAACACTAAACCGCCCGAATAAAATCGCCCGTAAACACATGGTAACGGTACAGGAAAGAACCCACTATAGCTGCTACAAGCATTTCCTACAGATGCACTGAGTAATGATGATTATGCATATTAAATAAACAGATCACAAAAAATAACTAATCATCAAAATAAAAGTATTCTTTAAAGAGTTAATCAACGCCACAACGCCACTTGTATTATTAGTAATATGCAGATGAAATCCATACCTTTGTACATGGTTGGACGGTCGTAGTTTCCTGAAAACATTTGTATTGAGTATGTATTTGAGCAAAGTTACAACTTTCCCATTATTTTTTTATAACAAGAGAAGGTTCTTATGAAAGAAACAATTACGAAAATTGATATTGGGAGGACCGATTTCATGATTTTTACTTTTTAGATTCGTCAACATTACGAGACCAGGGCGTGACAGGGCCGGGGTCAATATTACGAGACCGAGGCGTGACAGGGCCGGGGACGAATCATAGGTCGCTGGGTCCACTAGTATATAATGTTTTAAACAATGGCATGCTTACCAAATCTAACTGTAGTAGTATTTCCGGGGGCTGAAACAAATATATGTACTTGTGAAATTACTAGGTTAGTTTGGTCACATAAATCAAGCAGGGACTAGAAATAACCAACTTACCCATTGACTTGGGTTGATTCTAGCACCCTTCTGAAAAATAAAAGTATATTTTATACAATATTTATGTGTGTTTTATAATAGGATTTCACTTTGTCATCATATAGGTATTTGTTTTCTCATAATTTTACTGTACTTTAGCCTACAAGCCATCAGCACTAAGATAGAATGTGCACTAACCTTTTTAAAATAGCCTTCTCTTTCCAACTCTGTAAAAATATACATCACATTAGAAAAAAAGTAAAAGTTCCAGGCTAAGGGTCCGTTTCACAATCGAAAAGGTAAACACTGCCCAACGGAAAATTCAAGTAAGACCGACCGTTTCGTATGAAGTATCAGGCAATTAGCACTAACCGGAATTTACTTGGACATTGTGAAACAGACCCTTAGATTATGAAACAGAATGACGTCCTCCTGGTTAAATCCAACCACGGCGGTCAATCTAAATTGAGATTGAGCAAATACATACCATCTCTTACTTCTTTGAATGCTGCAATATCGTCCTCATCCTATAAATCAATAATTTTGGTATTGTAATATTATGCCAAATGATCACATGCAGCAAGTTAAGTAAAAAACTAGATTTCATAATAAAACATAAAATCCTGGGTACTAAGAACAATTTCAAAACATATCGCGTTTCTACTCCAAAAAAAATACAAGTACTTACAAAACCGAAATTCTCATCTCCAAAATCTGAAAATAAAAACGATCATATAAAAAAACAATCTACTGCTTAGTTGATAAGATATTGGGATAATTTTGTGACTCAAACTTCTAAGTAAATGATTAGATTAATTATATTAGAAAGATGCCTTAATGTGCAGTTTGTTAAAAAGCTAAAGTTAAAAACTTATATAACATTATACGCACGTAATTTTGGAAGGTCGTCTTCATCTGCCTGTAAACAAAGAAAGGTTGGTCTATTAAAATAGCTACCAAGTTCTACAACAGCCGAAGGTACAATGTTGATTACAATATTGCCTTCGTTCAGGTGCCAGCACTTCAGTTTATGTTTTTTGTTGAAAACAAACCCCTATTTCAACTGTTTAAGATACCGCATTATTAACCTTGATGCGCTGTTTCCTGTCTTTGATGAATAAACCACTGGACGCGCAATGACGGGCCATTTCGCTTTAGCCACGAAGCGGGCTTTTTGGCCTCACTTACAGGTGACGCCTTGTCAGTATGGTGATAGAGCTCAGTGACAAACATTGTCGGAAAAAATGGGTAAATGTGCCATATTTTTGTGTAAAAATTATAGCGGCAACAAAAAAATTTTTTTTTTTCAACCGTGAGTAAATTTTTATCCCAATAAAGCTGTTAATTTTTCTTGAAAATAGTGAAATATGTTTTCCAAGAGAAAAGTTACATTGCCATTGAAAAAGTAGTGGTCAGTTACTACAAAATCAACAAAATAACGTATACTTAATACAGTAGGATTGTCGTTCGTTCATCATTCGTTCCCTTTTCAGTTTAGTTTTAATTGTGCTTGACAATTGTCGATAAATCATATCGATAAACGTACTATTATTAAATTATTAATATGAATACTTTTAAAATAAAATTATAAATCTTAAAAATGATTAGATTAAGAGATTCCAGAGAGAAGATTAAGATAATCTTAAAAATACAACAGTTTGCTTTAAAATTTTAAACTTCATATTTTATGACAATACCTCCTTAAAATATAATTTAAGATTTCCTGTGGATCCGTTAAGGAATATAAAGTGGGTCGAAGGGAGACAAAATGGATTCACACAAAACATCACCGAATATGTGGTATCCATTTAACACCAGTGTGATTTAATGCCAACGCAAAAATCTACTGCTTAATTATCCCATAGGAGGATTTAAATGGTGCTGGGCTGTATGTACGGACAACAGCACGTCAAGGTAAACACCGCGGGATCTTATGCAGTTGTAATAAGGGTTTGCAACAAAAGTGGGTAACCTGATGTGCTGACTGTACTTATGGGCGGTTTCACAATGTCTTAGGAAGTTATAGTTAGTGGTTCTTGCCAGACCGTTCATATAAACGTCCTATGTTTCAGTTGTTCATTCGATGGTTTGTGCTTTAAACATGTCCATTATGTAATTTATTGTTTTGGTGATGAAAATTATATGTATTTTTACAAAAGATTCGTTCATTCATTCGTTCCACACATATCGATAAAAAAATATCGACACTTTCATGCACTAAATGTCAAAAATTGACATGACAAGCTCCCCCGCCCAGCAGAAATTGGCTAATAATGTTTTCATACATTCGCTCTTGCGTTTTATATCCAGTGGTTAATTCATCCAAGTTTCCTGTCAATATAAGGAATGCGCCCGCCAAAATAGTATTTATTTCCAAAAGAAACGTAACTTTTCTGTGTTTTTTTAGATGAATTAAAACCAGCCAAGTGCGAGTCGGACTCTCGCACTAAGGGTTCCGTGCCAACTTTAACTTAATTAGGTAATCCACTTACTTCCACTTAGTAAAATACCCCAATATTTTGTTGATAGCAAATATAACTTTGTTTTTTATAGTATTTGTATGAAAAACAATGTTAGGTTTGCGGTTGTTGATAATGTGCTATATCTTTTAGTTTCATGTATGGGAGCCCCCCCTTAAATATCATTATTTTTTATTTTTGTATAAGAATCGTTAAGCGGTTAACAGGATACATCTTCCTACCAAATTTCAACAGTGTGATGCTTATAGTTACAGAATTAAGTGGCTGTGACATACGGACGGACAGACAGACAGACTTGACGAAACTATAAGGGTTCCGTTTTTTGCCATTCAGCTACGGAACCCTAAAAAACGATGGCACACCAGCACACCTCTTAGCAAAATTGCTGTAAAAAAAGTTCTCGGCATAAGTGAGGAGCTACTTATCACCATACCATTTGTTTGTTTTTTTTTGTATTGTTTTTGCTGCATAATAATATTTGTTTTCTTGTGTGTGACTCTTAATGCAAAACTTCTGACTATGATCGAAAAATTCTAGTTTTACGTCTCGGAACTTTTAAGTGACATCTATCGGCAAAATCAATGGCATCAGTTAACTAGCATTAGCAGCAACATCTAATGATTGCTATTGAAACTAACTAGCTAAGCGAACGCTAAAGGTTACAAAACTCGAACCATTTAAGTAATTGACTAGATACTTTCGCAGTATTTATGAAAGAGATGGCGCCGTGCGGAAAATGTAAGAAGGCGATTACAGCTAAACAGAACCTCAGCTGTTCAAAATGTAAAAGTACATTCCGCATAGTATGTACATCAGTCTCTCAGCAAAGATATAATTCATTTTATGCGTAAATGGATTTGTGACTTTTGCCAAAAAAGAAATAGTACTCTTTCATCATCCACATCCCGAATAATGGACTCACCAAAATACTCGCCTCTTGAGAATGTTACTTATCGAAAGAAGATAGTTGTTAACGTACCTACCAAAATTCCTTTCAGTCCTTAAGCACAGATGATGGAGAGGAAAGTGGTGACGATTCGAGTATGCTAAATAGGAGTTGTCCAGTATTAGGGCGAAATCAGGCAGAAACCATGGCAGAAATGCAAAAAGCACTATCTGATCTACAGTTCAAACTCGAAGTGGCGGAAAATGAAATCAGTAACCTGTTGCAGGAACATTCGTTACTAAAGAAACAACTAGGAGATAATAAGCAAAAAATTGAGAACTTATCACGTATATGCAGATCTATTCCCAAAAAAACTCCAAATAAAAAGGATGGTTTACTCCATGAGTTGACAAGTATACCTAAACATAAATCACATAAAAAAGGTTTTTCGGGTTCGACTTCACCGACCAATATAATCGATAGCCAAAGATTTAAAAAAAAACTAAATCTAAATAAAAACTCTTATCATGTTGTCAAGAAAGACAACCAAGAATTTTCATTCATGGCGACCAGCAAGTACGAGGACTGGCTGAAAAGTTAAATAAATCAAGATCTGGAAAATGGAATGACACATACAAAGCTTCGGGTTTGATTAAGCCTAATGCGTCATCATGTCATCTATTACATAATCTAAATACCTTTAATTTTATACGTGATGATGATATTCTAGTTATTTCAACTGTTTGTTATGATAAAAATCCTTATACTTTATATTCCAATCTGTGTAATATGCTGCATACGCTAAGAAACTGTTGACAAAATTTCTTATTAAGTATTCCTTTTTATTCATATTTAGATGTACAAACTTTAAATTCAGACTTACAAATGCTCGCAAATAATTACCCAAACTGTAAATTTATTGACATTGAATCGCTTCATTATAGTTTTAAGAAACGACTGGACTCAATAGCATTTATACATTAAATATTGAAACTGACTTTATTAAATATGAATGTGATTATTTACAAAATGTGCTACAGTCAGATAAACAAATCGAACAAGTTGACAATTCTCATTTTTTTTCGTATTAAAAAATAACTGTACGCTTAAAGATGACTCAAAAATTAAATGTACTACAAAACCTATGTATAACTGTACTTATAATGATTTGACTATTTTCCATCAAAGTATTGAAGGTCTCTGTAGCAAATCTATAACGCTGCAAAATTTTCAAGATGCTGGCATGGAGGTTGATATAGTTTGCCTTAGTGAAATTTTGGCAAGAGTGGATCAGAGGCAAACATACGTCTTAAAAACTATAAACTAGCAGATTCTTATTGTAGGAATAAAAGCAGAGGTGGTTCCATGACTTAATATGCCTTTTCTACAATTTATGCTTTCCGATCATCAGCGTTAAAATAAGTAATCGTCCAATAAAAAATAAATGGTTAACAAAAGTTTTAAAGAAGTCATGTAAAACTAAACGGAAGCTTTACCTTAAATACAAATTAAACAAAATAAACAAGCGTATAAAAAAACTCATTTTAAACGGACTAAAAAAATATTTAAAAAATGCATACACGACTCTCAAAAATTAAATAGCTGTAACTTCATTAAATATTGTAAAAATAAATGTATGGCTACGAGGAAAGTCATATCATCCTCAATTTCAGACAAAACATTTAATAATGACATTTCTCAAATAAAATTTAGGGATAAAATTTACTCCGACCCTCTTGACATATGCAATATTTTCAATAATTATTTCATTGGCATAACGACTACTAATGTTAAACCTATTAATAATAAAACAACTTTACTTGACAATGCAAATGCACATACGATGTTCTTAAGACCAGTTTGTGAAAGAGAAATATATAATATTATAATGGCACTTAAAAATTGCAAATCATGCGGCTATGACAACATAACGATAAAAACTTTAAAGATTTTTGCCTCTCGTTTAAGTTATGTGTTAACCTATCTAACTAAGCTTTCTTTTGTAGATGCTATTTTCCCAGAGAGATTAAAAATATTGCTAGTCAAACCACTCTATGAAAAAGGAAACAAACTTGAGCCTGATAATTATAGGCCAATAACACTAGTGCCTGTTCTATCTAAAATCTTCGAAAAGGCGTATCTAAACCGTGTAAATGACTTTCTGTTAAAATTCCATAATTTGCAACGACACTTGCATGTTTCGACTTTTTGAAAATTGCTACTGACAGCTTAAATAGCAGTGTACCTCTTGTGTCCATATTTCTAGACATGAGTAAAGCATTTGACTTTGTTAATCATTCTCAACTTCAGACAGCATCAAAGGTAGGGCTCTGGATTGGGTGGCAAGCTATTTAGAAAATAGACAGCAATACATAGAGATATCTAAAACTGTTAAGACAAAAAATATCTCGCAAGACACACCTTTCGGTTTGACTTAAAACTTAATAGAACCGGTGTTCCGCAGGGAAGCGTACTCGGTCCTCTCCTCTTTTTACTATATATTAATGATCTCCCCGAAGCTAGCAGGCATTCTCTTTGCGGATGATACCACTTAAATAATCAAATGTGATGATTATAACAATTTTGAACAAGAGGTTAATGATACCTTTTAAAATGTAATAAGATGGATGGAAAGCAATAACTTGAAAATTAATGTTAAAAAGTGCAAGCAAATTCAATTTCTGTCATATAACTCTCAACCTCTACCACTTCAAATTTCATTTGAAAATGACACAGTAGACGCATTAAATGTTCATAAATTCCACTATGTTGTAAATGTAAATGTTCATCAATTTCACAAGCATTTAAATTGGAAAGATCATGTAGAGCAAGTGTGTAATAAGCTAAACCGATTTGTTTGTGCTTTGCGAAATCTAAGACGAACAGTCTCTGTAGAGGCAGCTCTAACAGCTTATCACGGCTGTTTCATCCGTTCTAAGTTATGGATTGATATTATGGGGGAACTCAGTAAACGCTGTCCGGGCTTTTAAACTACAAAAAAAGTGTATGAGAGCCATTTTCAATTCGACATTTGACGACAGCTGTAAATCATTGTTTAAAAAACTTGATATTTTGCCTCTGCCGTCGATGTACATAAAGAAAGTCTGTTTGTTTGTGTTCTCCAATCAAAGATTTTAGAAAAAACGAGCTGAAGTAAATATAAGGCAAACTAGAGTAAGAGTTATGAACAAATTGTATCAACCTACTTGCCATGAACAAATATACAAGATTAATGTTTATAATATGTGTATTGTGCTATTTAATAATTTACCGGGCGACTTTAGATTAATTAATGACTTTAATGCATTTAAAACAAAGCTGACAAAGTGGTTATTACACCACAGCTTCTGCAGTATTCAAGATTTTATTGAATATAAAGAAAAAATATAATAAATCAAATTGTAATATTTATGTCCATGACTGTTTCTATATAATTATTGATATAACTTACTTGTTCTCTGCTATATATTTGCACGCTATTATTAGGCTGAATGCACGGGACTCACGCTATCATTATTAACTATTTATCCCAATAAACTGATAACTGTATTCTTGCAAATAAAACATTTGACTTTGACTTTGACTTTGACTTTGACCATAGTATAGTTCAGAGATCGGATATACGTAGGAAGCCCTTGTAAATTCAAAAGTCGCAATACTTTTTGAACAGACTAGGGGCAGTTCTGAGACGAAAAAAGTTCACTAAATAGTTTTTGATTTCAGGGCTTGCATGAATTAACCACTGAATATGAAACGCAAGAGCGAAAGTATGAAAATATCATCAAAAAATTTTTTGCGGGACGGGGGGAGCTTGTCATGTCAATTATTGAAATTTAGTGCATAAGTGTCGATATTTTTTCATCGATATTGAGTGTTCAACGAATGAATGAACGAATCTTTTGTAAAAATATATTTAATTTTTATCACCAAAACAAATCACATTATGGGCATGTAATGCAAAAACCATCAAATGAACAATTGAAACATAGAACGTCGTTTGGTCTGGCAAGTAACATTAACTAGAACTTTCTAAGATATGTTGTAACAGCCCGTAAGTACACGTAGCCTTGCACCATTAAAAACCTCCAATGGGATAATTAACCAGTATATTTTTTAAGTTGGCATTAAATCACGCTTGGCGTAAAATGGATACCACATATTCAGTGATGTTTTGTGGGGATCCATTTGTCTCTCTTCGGACGGCTTCTACCCACCTTACCTTCCTTAATAGATCTACAGGAAATCTGAAATTATATTATGGATCTATTGTCATATAATACGAAGTTTTAAATTTTAAAGCAAACTGTTGTATTCTTTAGATAACCTAAATCTACTCTCTAGTGAGACATTTAACAGATTCATAATTTATTTTAAAAGTATTTATATTCAAAATTGAATAAAAGTACGTTTATCGATGTGATTTATCGACAATTGTCAAGCGCAAGTATAATTAAACTGACAAGGGAACGAATGATGAACGTACGACAATGCTACCGTATAAAGAATACGTTACCTTGTTGATTTTGTAGTAACTGAACACCACTTTTTTAAATGGCAATGTATCTGCTCTCTTGGAAAACACATTTAACTATTTTCAAGAAAAATTAACAGCTTTATTGGGATAAAAAGTTACTTACGGATGTAAAGAAATATTTTTAAGTCTTGCTGTTATAATTTTTACACAGAAATACGGCACATTTACCCATTTCTTCCGACAATGTTTCTCACTGAGCTCTATCACCGTACTGACATGACGTCACCTGTAAGTGAGGCCAAAAACCCCGCTTCCTTGCCAAAGGGGCACAAGCGAAATTTACCCACATTACGCGTCCAGTGGTTTATTCGTCCAAGTTTCAGGGTCACGATTTCTATGTATTAAATTTTGTTCGTGCAATAGTTTTTCACGTGTAGATATTTTGTTTTTTTTTAGGTTATAACGGTTACACTAGCAATTGAATTATCACACGAAAAAAGTTCGATTGCCGCGAGAATCGGCCTCCAGGTATCATCTGTACTCTTATTTGTGCAAATTGCAAAAGTGCAAAGTGTGCGCGTTTTGATTTTAAATCCTTTGTTTCGCTAGGTTGAGTAGCTGGAAGCTTAGCTTTCCTGATCTTAGCGTTTTGAAACAAAGAAACTCTTCAGCTTTATAAAACTCTGGCCTGAAAACAAAGTATCATACTTTCTTTACAGGGTTTTTAGGGTTCCATAGCCAAATGGCAGAAAACTGAAACCTCATAGATTCGTAGAGTCTGTTGGTCGGTCCGTTCGTTTGTTACAGCCACTTTATTCTAAAACTATTAGCATTACATAGGTGAAACGTTTAAGGTAGGTGTATCTTGTTAACCGCTTTACGATTTCCATAAAAATAATAAAATATATTGACATTGGGCTTTCTTTTTGGGCCTCAATGGAGAGACGGCTGTAATTGAAATAAGCATCCTATAGAGTCGAAAATCTGAAATCCAACGCTGTGTTTGACGTTAAGATCGGATCCACGCTCACGTTTCTAGTACTTTTGTCGTTCTAGCTAGTTGCAAAGAAAATTCTAGTTCTAAAAAGCAAATATAGCAACAGCCCCCATAACAAAAAAAAACATAGGACGCGGCCAAAGTCTGAAGCAAAATTTTAGACATTTTGGGTAGACAATTTAAATTTCCTGTTTTTTTTTTGCTGCACCATTTTACTTAGATACTTATATCTTTAATAAATCTTGAAAAAGTATTATATTTTTTTAAGTTTAATTCAAAAATTGTCAGCGCCACCTGGTTGTTTAATGAGAACTATGTCGAAACTTACGTACGTTTATAACCAAGACTTAGTTACCCGACCGATTAAAAAAGTATACCTCCATCACTGAATGCGGTCAATATGTTTTTAATAAATTGGTCGGTTAATTCCTTAGAAAGTAGAGTTGCAAAGATAGGCAAACTGATAGTTTAAAATAAAGCAAGAAAACGTTTTCAAAGGGATTTTGACTGTAACGTGACATACACTAAAATTAACATAAGTAAGGTCATCCTTGTCAGCCTACATGGAGAAACATTCCTGTTCTATAAATATAAACATTGGTAACCATTGCATAGTCTGAAAAATAAAGTTTATGCAGGGAAATATTTTTCAAGCCGGTTTCCTTTCCAATTTTCACTGTAACATAAGACCTGTCACTACAACTACAAGTCAAAAAAATACAATCCAGAGAAGTTTGGAAGTACTCACACCCATTTCATTTTAAAGCGCAAACCAAACTACGAGAAATTCACTCATGAATGAAACGTTCTAAGTGGCACCTACTCCAAACTTCGACCTACGAATAACGTACAAGAATAATTGAATTTTCACCAATTCCACCGAACTATGTTCTGTTCTTTGACCGTTATTTCTTGAGCTCTTCAGCCCTCCTGAATTCTTAAACTAAGAGGAAGAAATAAAAACAGTTGAGATCAGCAAAAATTGGTCGTGTCCGAGTCCTTTCTACGAAGGTCTAACAGAATAAAATGCACTTAGAAAAGCGAGTGTTTTGTTCAAAAGGGCTTTTCTAAAGAAACAAGATTATTCCAATATACGTGAGGGTGGACACTCAACGATTGCTTTTATATCCTTTTAAAACCATATCTCCTTTGAGTAAAGCAAATTTAATGTTCTACAAGAATTATCAAAGATACTTCAAATGTGTATCTAACAAATCTAATATGGCAATTTGTTTGGTAATTATAATGAAATTAATGAATTCCATTTATAAATAACCTTATCAACGCGTGTTAGCAATATTTTTTTAATATATGATGTGAAGAATAAGTATACTATTAAAAAATGAAAGAACAAAGCGTACAATGGATCAATTTTATGATGATCGCTGAGACGTTGTCATTTTGTCATTTTAAACGATGTAATCCAATAAAATTTAACTGATATTTTTCTGTTCAAGTAATCGATTAGTGTCTGACGTTTTTTCGTTGTAATGTAATGTTTTATATTTTCGTGTCTTTAAATCCTTTTCTAGGCTCAAGGCCTATCGGAAACGTATTATTTTTATATTTTTTTTGACAGATAAATCTGTGAAAAATAAGTAGGAAAACAGTAGTAAAACATTGTCAAATACGATACCATTTATTTAAACAAATATAGCTTATTAATCGACAGCGATAATATGCTTCATGCGGTCTCTTAGGTAAATATAGTGATTGATTATTATGGCCATACCAATTATTCGGACATACATGATCTTAGATCGATTAGCTTATATCAATAACTATAGTTCGAGTTTTGTTCCATGCATATATTTTTTTTAAAGAAAAGATTTCTTGTTTTTTTTTACAAATAATTAATAAATGTATATAGGTGGATTAAAATATATGTTAATATTTAATAAGGCATTTTTTTATTACATTTTGGCAGTAATATCAAATTTTATTATATTTTCTTTGTTTAATACTATCTTTCTTTGGATGTATATTTTGCGTAAAACGGAAGTATGTGTCATCTCAATAAATGTGTACAATGCATTGTCAATAGTGGTTCTAAGCTCAGTAGATTATAAGTCAACTTTAGTTCGCTAATGTAATGTATGTATGTAATGTAATTTATTCATAGATGGCGCTGTACCCTTCTGAACCGCGATGAACAATTTTTTAACTGTTTACGTCTAAGTCTAAAGGTTCGTTGTAATAGATAACTATCCTATTGCGGTTACTGACATTGTCGTTACGTAATAAACCCGTTGTGTACTACGTTGGGCTTTTATTTATAAGCTAGTACACCCTCGATTCAGACCCTTACTCATGGGGAGTTATACAAATGTCTCAGCACTCATCATAAAAATAGACTGTAAACTTAATTGAAAAGAAGAAGTTTTTCATCCCCTGTGGTTTAAATTCACCTTCTGATTTGAAATTATAACTAATAAACGACAAAATGATGTCAAACTTCATCATAAGTAGTATGAACTTCGCACCAATTGTGTGAGTTGCTGCGCTGATAATGAAATAAAGTAAGGCAAATACGCCATATGTGACTTTCTGTATTTTGATTATTCTTTGGGAAAGCAATGCTTGCTTGAACATTGTGAAACTGGACTAATCCGGACGAAACTATGGAAAGCATTTTTTTTACAATTTCACAGTTGCAATATAATACTATTTCCCTATACACCGTTGACAATGCAATACTCAAGTTTACACGTGCTAGCTGAATCAAGAAAATAAATAATGTTACTGTTAAAACATACCTGGACGTGATGGACGGTAATAACTGAAAATACAAAAAAAATTTTTTTTAATAAATTTGAAACAATTAAATGCTATAACATAATGTTATGTTATGACGTCTAGTCCTAACGTACCTTACTATTGTGTTAGTTAAAGCACTTCAAAAAGCAAAACGGGTGGACCGATTTTCATGTTTTGCACTTTTTGAGATCCATCTTTGCTTCTTATATGACACAGAGGAAAAACGATGTTCGCTGGAACAGCTAGTTATAACGTAAGACCAAAGTAAGTAACAAAGTTGTTAACTTGGGTACGAAACGGTTTTTTAACTTGTTAAATTGCAAACAAATAGATTAGATACACAATGAAATACGTGTTTTTTTAATATTTCAAGCAAATGGGCCGTAGACCTCTGGGTAAGTTTGAGTTGTTTGACAGCAACACATTTTTTTATGTTCGTATTACCAACAATCCTATATACCTCAATTTGATTTAAAATTCATCAACATATAAAAAACTTACTTACACGTTGATATAAAATAACTATGATACTTTAATTTACCTATAATTATTATTTGAATATACGTACCAATGACCAAAGAAAATAAACTTTGAAGTCGCATTGTGTTGCGGTGTCTACTCCCCACGTAAGACTGCCAGGATTTCGCAATTTTGCGCCTAATATTGTAAAATGACGAATGATTCAGGATGTTTATATAATATATTATTGAGTAGGTATCAACGCAACAGTTGCAGGATATAGTACTTTTAATGAACTTTACCTGTTGAAAGTCTAACCGCTGAAAACGATATGACCCAGATTGTTTTTTGAACTGATAGCCGATATTAATATCCCATACCATATCTCAATGGATATTAAGTTTTAAGCATCAAAAAATGTGTCAGTTTTTTAGTCCTTAGTCTAAAAAAAATGTTTATGTAGTCCGCTCCCTCCCCTCCCGTGTTTATGTCGTTTGTTTCCTCCCTCAGCGTGATGTTTTACGGCCTTAAGTCTTCCTCAATAAATAAGCCATCCAACACAAAAATATTTTTTCAAATGGGTTCCAGTAGTTCCTGAGATTAGTGCGTTCAAACAAACTACAAACTTTTCAGAATTTTACAAAATAAAATCAATGAATATCAATGCATTGAAAAATCCATTCTTTCTGTCTAATCTCTGTTAAGGTAGTGGCCATAATTAACAGTAACAATTGTTTTTATAATTTGGTGGATAGGTAAAGCTCAATGAACTTCACAAAAGAAAATTTAGCAACATTTTCATGCTAATCAACGATTTTGACGACACTTTTGGTGTAAGTAGTGTTTGGCGCTCCTGACTACTGTGTCGGTGGTTGCGGATTCGAATCCCGCAGGGGGCAAATGTATGATAAGCCCGACTATTTGTACCTAAGTCATAGAATTTTATTATTTATTTGCTATTTAGTTATAATAAACCATAAAGTCACTCACTTGTATATGAGCTACAGAACTATGATAGAAACGTAACGAACTTATTCTATAAACCTTAAGGGGCTACCCGAATGCTTGACGCGCTCACTAGTGCCACTCTTTTTAAAATAATTATTACTCCTTAAATACATAAACAATTAAAAATCTGGTAGACACGATTGTAGTACAGGTTATATAGTTTATTTAGTACGTTCAAATTGTTTCTAAAATAATTTACTGTAGTTAGAGTACAGTAGAAAAACTGGCCACTGAAAAATATGGCCACTTTTGGCAATTTTTATACTGTTTCTGTAGATAACTCTGTTTAATTGAACTTAAACATTGTATCTAAACCACTTAACCAGAGCTACAATCGCATCAATCAGATTTTCGATTGGTCTTTTATTTAACGAGTTATGATTTTTCTACTAAAGTGGCGCTAGTGTACGTGTTATAATTTCTGGAAGCCCCTTAAGGCGACGCATTGATAAACAATTTATTCTAAAAGTCAGTGTCAGCATCCCCGCAAGGGGGGCTCCCCCCTCCGAGCACCCCTGTACAAAACTTTTTTGCAAACTTTGTCCTACAAAATTACATGGCAGAATTAGCCATCTAGTGAAGAATGTAAGAAACGCCATTAAGTTATAAGCATATTAAAGCATAAGCCTATGACGCCACTTTCATCAAGAGCACAAAAAACTTAGGCGCCGAGTGGCGCGTTGTTGATACATTATATGTGTTTTTACACATAAGCTGATTTTAATTTTTCACAAAAAGTTGAAACTTATCCGATGATTTACCATCATATAGAACCGTTTGACAAGGCCCAAATTTTGACAAAGTTCGAGTTGTAAAATAAAGTTTTTTTCAACACACTTGCTCAAAATGACGTTTTTATTCCACCGATTTTTGGCACATAATCATAGATATTAAACACGCGTGCTTTTTCTGTATATTATTGCACTAGTGCCTTTTGTTTATTAACCCGACCAATTCACATTTGTACCCTAGTACCAAGTAGTAAGTAAGAAGATGAAGCGATATAATTTAGTCGGGTTATAACTTACACTACAAACAGTATTTATGCGAAAAATAACAGTATGTACATATTTATTTCAATAAATGGTAAATCCAGCTTTATTACTAAAAATAACTCAAATTCATTTATTTTTTTTTGTAATTTGTGTTTTAAATAATGAATTATTACATTTTTAATCTTGGCTGTTGGCCGATCTAGTTCGCGCCTTAACCTTGCGCGCGCATCAGTTTCGCGGCAAGAAAAAAAACAACGCGCCATTTTTCGTAAATAGTTGGCGGCTGTGGTGTGACGAAGTTTGGATTAATGACAAGTGTGTTGAAAAACGTCGTATGAAACACGTGTGCCTGTGACCATTATACACGCGGCTTTCTTATGGCGCACTCGCTTTCGCTCGTGCGCACACAATATCGCCTTGTATATAATGGTCAACTTAGCACACTTGTATCATAATGTACTATTATTAAATGTCGGTAGATATATGCCATTACAATGATAATCCGTCAGAATTATAACAATTCTTAACATTTACAAGAAGCCGCTCCGCGGGTCCGTGGCGACAGCGGGTATGAGAAACTGGCATCCTCTCCCTGTCATTTTCGAAAACGCAATAGCAATATTGCTACTTTCAAACAGGGAAAACCAGAAATGGGTATAAAGATCAGCATGGGATTACGTCATATGTCTACTTATAATTGTGGACGCAATATAAGAAATTAATAAATTATTATTTTATGAATAAGAATATGAAATTAATAATAATGCTTCTACAGTTTTACAGAGTGCGAACGTAGTTACCTACATACAAAGCTGAAGGTCAAAATTAAGTCCCGTTTGTTAGTAGTTTGAAAATAAATCTATTTTAAAATAGGCATCTTGGTCAAGATTTTCTCTGTTACAAAAATCAATCGTGTTTCGGCAACTATACAAAAGAAGCTAATGTCCTCAAGGATCAGCTCACTGAATATTACTTTCATGTGTGGTTTCATAATTTACCCGCAAATCTACCTATCTTTTTATGTCAATTAAGTCTGACTAAAATCCAATGTTGAAATAATAAATTAAGTATGTATTAAAATTTAGTTCAAAAAACCCCAAGCCGTGTTGGTAAATCGGTAATTCCAGTCTTTATATCAGCAGCATAATTTCAGTAATATAACAACAATAATTTCATATAAGGTCACCTCATTTTAGGCAAAATAAATAAAACATTTTGTTGTAGTAAACACTTTTGGCTTTTATATGCTAATTTTAGAAAAAATATTACTAGATAAGGATAAAAAACAGATTTTAATTTTTTCATAATTGAGGTTAAGATTAGAGAAAAGAAGGATTAGGCATTGAAATGTGAGAGACGGAGAAGATGATGAGGGTGCTGTTTCAAAAATGTCTTTGTAAGAAAAAAATATGAAAAAAATAATGTCATTAAAAAAATAGGATCCTGTTATATTGAGGGAACTCTAATATTTGATAATTTTATAGCTCTAATTACATGTACGAGTAGGTAATCGATCATACAATGTGACGTGGAGGAAAATCCGTAAAATGAAGTTCAAAAACAAAGTTACAAATTACAGGAATTGGCGATAAGTATGAGGTAGGTAATAATAAATAGCTCTGTAAAGAAATGTTTCATAAATATCGGTCAGCTTTTATCTTTCATAGGTACGAACACAGTCATAAGCGTTTCAAGGTCGCATCGGATCGCAGTCGGGTTTATCTTAATTAATAAATAAATAAATGATTTATTAATGAACAAAAAATATTTATGGTAACAAAAAGGACTTAAACTAAGAGACTTATTATAGTATTTGTCTGAACTAGGTTGGACCTGTGTTTCAGACTATAAAAGAACTATGTTAGCAAACAAATTACAATAAACTTACAAAGATAACACAAACAAAACCTTTAGCTTACTATTAATTTACCCTATTACCTACTGGATGATGACAAACAGGTCTTCAGTCTCATCATATGACAGTTTTTTTAAGATACTGATCTAATTTTACCTTATAGTTATGGTAATTAAGTTCGTATAAGCTTAATATACCGTTTAATCTATTATATAATAACGATCCAATAAAACTAAAGAACCTATTAGTAAAAGAAAATTTCGAAGTCCATTGTGGAGTGCAGACTTTATCCATCCTTCTTTTGTTGGTTACGTCGGGTTTATAAGGGAGCAGTGCGTGTTGTTTTAAAATGGTGTGCTGTATGAAAAGCTGGCGCACAGTAAGCACTTTGCAAAAATTGTATAGCAATTCTGTTGGATATAAAAAAGGTAATGAATTGGCTACTTTTAAAATAGCTCTTTGGGCACGCTCTAGAGGTATTAAAACAGTTTTGGGTGCTCCACCCCAGGATGTAATACAGTACTGTATTATAGATTGACCTAAGGCTTGGTATACTTGCGTAATGAATTTTTTATCCGCGATAAATCGTAATTTTTGAAATATGTATATTAATTTACGCACCCTAAGAGCTAAATTATGTATGTGCGGTCTAAAAGAAAGGGTTTCATCGAGAGTAACCCCTAAATATTTTACGGTGCAAGTGCTTGCAATAGAGGGACAACAACATATACTGTTGAATTTAGGGTCATGACATTGGTGTGCATGCAACTTGTGTGCGTCTTTGTTGTGTGTTCGGCGCATGCTAAAGCGTGTGTATTTGGTCTTGTCGACGTTCAATGTTAGTAAGTTGCGGCGAAGCCAGTTATTAACAACATTAAATCCTTTTTGTGCATTTTCATACAGGTCTTTATCAGTTTTTCCTGTGAAAATGAGTGCAGTATCGTCGGCGTAGGATATTATTTTGCCATGTTCTAGATTTAAATTACACAGGTCATTTATATACACGAGAAACAGAGTAGGGCCCAGGATGCTGCCTTGAGGAACACCGAAACCAGAACTTCTTTGCTCCTCACTCACTATTTTATCTATTCTAACACATTGCGACCGGTCACTTAAGTAGTCAGAGAAAAGATTTAACTGATTTCCTCTTACACCCAGTGCTTCCAGTGTTTGTAAAAGTATTGGAATGGATATTGTATCGAAAGCCTTTGCTAAATCAACAAAAATTCCTAAGGTTTTGTTTCCTTCGCCAAGCTCTTTCGTGGTGTATTCCGTTAGGCTATGTACGGCGTCCGCCGTCGACAGTTTTGCTCTGAAACCGAATTGCGCTGGAGAGAAAAGCTTGTATTTTTCGATATAGTTTACTAGCCTATTATTAATGATTTTCTCCAAGATTTTGGATATTGAAGGAAGCAAAGATATTAGCCTGTAGTTGGTGACTAAGTCTTTGCTTCCGTTTTTATGGATTGGGATGACCACCGCTTTCTTGAGACATTTAGGAAACACCCCTTTTGACAGACAGATACTGAAAATATGTGTTAAAGGTGGAACTAAGATTTGCTTAAATCGTTTTAGTATCTTATTGCTAATATTATCCCACCCAGCTGCACAATCATCTCTTAATTTCGAAATAATTTGGCATACTTCCTCTTCATCTGTATCTAATAGGACAAAACTGTGTGGGCAGTTAGGGAGGGATATTGAGTGTTGGTGCGTTTGGTTATAAATTTGTTCAGCAAGGTTCTTACCTACGTTAGCGAAAAAGCTATTTACATTATTGGCTGATAGGTGCGGAGAAGAGTGCGAAAGTAACAAATTTGAACTTGATTCACGCTGTTTTGTCATTAAAGTTACGATTTTGATGTGTCTCCAAAGAAGTTTGCTGTTGTTACGAGCTTTGTTTAGTTGTTTTTTTTCATAGGTGGATTTTAATTTCTTTAACAAGCCGTTACAAAAGTTTCTGTATCGTTTGTAAGTGCTTTGAAGAACAACATTATCTGGATATATCCTGGCTTTCAGGTGAAGTTTATCCCTGTGTCGTATACAACGGATGAGGCCAGGTGTAATCCAGGGCCTTATAATATGATTTTTATTACTCAGAGTTATTTCTGTTGTATTAGAAAATATTGCTTCTTGCACTTTTGTAATGACATACATGATTGACTCATTCCCGTCAGCAGTTTCGTAAACTGGGTTAAAGTCAATGTCGCATAAATCACGTTCGAGTTTGTTCATGTTTAGTTTGGATTTAGTCACGATGCGTTTTTGCTTATGCAGCGTTAATTCAAGGGTTAGTAGGACAGCGTAGGAGCGTGTAGGGAGCTTCAGTTTTCGTCAACACCCGAAATAAATACATGAATATATTTGTCAGTGTACATCTTTATTTTTATGGGTTTTGCAGTTCTTAAAATTATTTTCACTTTTAAGATGTTAAAATCTACAAACTTCAGTTAGTGACAATAAAAATGTTACATTATTTAAAGAAAC
The DNA here is from genome assembly GCA_963924145.1 of Pyrausta purpuralis. NCBI lineage: Eukaryota > Metazoa > Arthropoda > Insecta > Lepidoptera > Crambidae > Pyrausta > Pyrausta purpuralis. Next base: position 3,544,402 of record OZ001653.1, on the reverse strand, counting down.
GAAGATCGTATTAACACTGCAATAAATCTTGCAATATGATACAATAATTTAAAATTTTAACACATCATATGGAAGATAGAAAAGATTCCTTAAATAACTTGACATTCAGAAGATAGAAAAGGTGTCTAAACTAAAGGTGGGCAAAAAACATTACGCTCTTCGGGCCAAACGGTCCTCTCGATCCAGCACGAGAAGCTGTTCACGTTTGTAAATATATCAGGTAATTGGGGCTTATTGCAAGCTACAGCAAAGCTTAGAACTCCAACCACATAGTCGATCTCACCAGGAATACCCATGGGCATCGCTTTTCGCATCTGGACAGGGGCTCCGCTTGCAACCTGATGAAATAAAATCTGTTAATCAACGGTTTTATGAGTTTTTGACACTTACAGTGTTATTTTTATCCTAAAAAGATGAAATATGAAATCAAAAATTAGCGCACGAGCTAGATTCTAACCAGCAACCTTTGGCTAACCAGGCCAACGAACCTTTCCAATCGAACTACCGTGCCAGTACCCCAAACGCGCTGTTCCTCTCCCATCTGTTCATTTGCTTTAAAAGAAAACGCTTCTATTGGAAATAGTCATGAAATGAGAAAGGGCACGCAACAAATTCTTGGAGGTCATCAAGCTACTGCATAAGACACAACATAACTCTGCAGTGAAAAATACGGCGATGCGACTGAACGATACAAGGATACTACTATATTTTGAGCTGCCATCGTACATCAAGCTATGTTAGTGCGAGACATAGTAAATGCAAATTACACATGCCGCATGCAAATGCATTGTGGTATAATAACGAAGTTAACTCATAGAAAAGATGGCTCTGTGCAATAGAAACCATCTCTTCTTCTTTCTCCGTGCCCTTTCCCATTTCATTTGGGGTCGGCCCTCTGAATATGTTTGCGCCATTCGGCTCTGTCACTTATACTAGTTGGGAGTAAATTAGCTTCAGTTTCAAGGTTTGCTCCGCCAAGTAGCCTTTGGATGCCCTCGGGGTTGTTTTCCTATGTCAATTTTAAGGGATGTTATAACGGGGTGATCCTCCTCACGACGCATAACGTGGCCGTACCAAGGAAGCTGGCTGTTCGGAGTTTCTCTGCTATAGGTCTGATTTTAAAACTACCCCGGACATGCTCGTTTCTGATTCTATCCAGCTTTGACCATCGGCCCATCGGAGCAACCTGACCTCGGTGGCATGGAGGTTGCCTTCATGGCTTCGCTTGGATGTCCAGCACTCTGCACCATAGGTATCCTACGGTCGCAGAAGACACCTGTCAGCAATCGCCACTTCATCCAGCCAGAATTATATATATATATATAATATATCTATACTATAATATTATAAAGCTGAAGAGTTTGTTTGTTTGTTTGTTTGTTTGTTTGTTTGAACGCGCTAATCTCAAAAACTACTCGCCCGATTTGAAAAATTATTTTTACGTTGGATAGTCCATTTATCGAGGAAGGCTTTAGACTACATAACATAAAGATACGACTCATAAGACCACAGCAGAAATGAAAAATGTTGCGAAAACGGGAGAAAGATATTCCTTTTGAGAGCTTCCGCTGCATACGCTGCGGAAACCGCTTAAGTTACACAAAACTCATGTATGACAGAATTGTTCAGAATTAAGAGTTCTATAATAAAGTCCGCGACAGCATATGTCTACCTTTTATGGTTGACTTACTACAACCTTTTTTATGTTAATAAATTTGTAAAAAAATAATGCATTATTTTTAGAGGTGTATTATACACACAGGTATTTATTCTTATCAAAATAAATACATTCATCATCACGAGCATTTCATTTAGAACCAAGTTGCCCTTTATATCATTTGATTTCAATAAATATCTTAGGAGCTATCACAGTTTTAACATAACTCCGCACCAAAATAATGTTCGCAGCTTAAGTACAACGTGCGCTTGCGCTAATCTATACTTAATATTATAAAGCTGAAGAGTTTGTTTGTTTGTTTGTTTGTTTGTTTGTTTGTTTGAACGCGCTAATCTCAGAAACTACTGGCCCGATTTGAAAAATTCTTTTTATGTTGGATAGTCCATTTATCGAGGAAGGCTTTAAGCTATATAACATAAAGATACGACTCACAAGACCACAGCAGCAATGAAAAATGTTGCGAAAACGGGAGAAAGATATTCCTTTTGAGAGCTTCCGCTGCGTACGCTGCGGAAACTGCTAAAGTTACACAAAAATCATGTATGACAGGATTGTTCAGCATTAAGAGTTCTATAATAAAGTCCGCGACAGCATAAGTCTTTCTGTTATGGTTGACTTACTACAACCTTTTTTATGTTAGTAAATTTGTAAAAAAATAATGCATCATTTTTAGAGGTGTATTATACACCTGTGTGTATTCTTATCAAAATAAATACATTCATCATCACGAGCATTTCATTTAGAACAAAGTAGAACTTTATATCATTTGATTCCAATAAATATCTTAGGAGCTATCACAGTTTTAACATAACTCTGCACCAAAATAATGTTCGCAGCTTAAGTACAACGTGCGCTTGCGCTAATTATATTATAAAGCTGAAGAGTTTGTTGGTTTGAAGTTGAACAATATTTCTGTGTTAGATAGCTTATTTATTGAGAAAGGCTTTAGGATATAAAACATCACGCTGCGACGGGAGGGGAGGGAGCAAACTCAAAACGCGCGAACGAAGTCGCGGGGGACCGCTAGTATATTGTAAAGCTGAAGAGTTTGTTTGTTTGAACGCGCTTATCTCAGGAACTGCTGGACCGATTTGAAAAAATATTTCTGTGTTAGATAGCTTATTTATTGAGAAAGGCTTTAGGATATAAAACATCACGCTGCGACGGGAGGGGAGGGAGCAAACTCAAAACGCGCAAACGAAGTCGCGGGGGACCGCTAGTATATTATAAAGCTGAAGAGTTTGTTTGTTTGAACGCGCTTATCTCAGGAACTGCTGGACCGATTTGAAAAAATATTTCTGTGTTGGATAGCTTATTTATCGAGAAAGGCTTTAGAATATAAAACATGACGCTGCGACGGGAGGGGAGGGAGCTAACTCAAAACGCGCGGACGAAGTCGCGGGGGACCGCTAGTATATCATAAATAAATATTGGACACCAATCACATACATTGCTCTGAACCCAAAGAAAGGAGCTAAAACACTTGTGTTATGGAAATCAGAAACAACGGTGGTACCACAACACCCAGACCTGAAACAATACAGGAAAAATTGATTTTATATTGACCCGACTGGGAATCGAACCCGGGACCTCGGAGCCGCGACGCCTTGAAACCCAGTGTGCTTATCCACTACACCACGGAGGTCGTCAATATTTGTTACATCGACCAATAGAAGAAATCTCTGGATTAGTATTATGTTTACCTGACAGGTTCCACTATAATCCGACCTCTCACCGGAGCAAAACTGGTGTTAGACTATGCCCTGCGGCCAATGTCTATTTCTCCGTTTGTTTATGTACGTCTTGCAAGTTTCTTGATCATTGTAAGCAACTTCAAAATTATTTAGCTGGAACGACACAGGCTCTGCAAATTAATAAATCATTAAATTATACCCCACAATTGTTTAATTATTTTAAGTCTTCTAACGGGGGAACTAATGCTAAAAGCATGATCTGCCAGTCAAACCTTTAAGGGCATGCTGATAGATGGCAATGGGCGCAGTGAAAAGTATTAACAGAAAAATAAAAATAAAAAAAACATCATTACAATAACAAATAATACACTGGCATTAATTAAGCTTTACTGAAGTGCTGTTGTTAAATGTTTTAGGTGACTTAATTCATATACAAATATTTTTCGGTAGGTATTTAAATAATTGAAAACAAATATACTAAATTATTGCTAACCAACTACGAATAACTGTTGTTTGATACATTTTTGTACTCATGATAATAATATTGTCTTCTTTTATTAACCGACTTCAGAAAAGGAGGAGGTTATAAATTCGAGTGCATGTTTTTTGTTGTATCTATGTTACCTTATATCTCAGCCATTTGTGGACCGATTCATAAAGTTTTTTCGTCTACCTCGAGGTTATAACTTCTTGTTGATCATTGTTTGCTAATAGGATCTTGGTGCAATCGAGGGACAACCTCGAATTTAAATGGCACATTTAGTGTTTTCGTTCTAGCATCTTAAGAAGACTTGTTATTGCGTCTAATAGGCGACTCTGACTCCTCAACGCCTCGAAGATCAATGATTTTAGTGACATAAATTATGATAGGTAATTTGTAGCTTATTAAGGAACAGAGTGAAAAGGCGCAACCCGACAATAACATATAACAACCCGAAAATAAATTATTACCTCATTCATAACAATCGGCATAGCACTTTAGCTTCAAATGTGGAACCCCACATAAATACATACTACTTAGCTTAAATCATAACCCTTCCTTTTGACTTTGCCGTAGTCGAGTATCATGTTGCACTCACCTTTAAATTGAAAACCAGTAAGGTTTCCACTCCAGGCGTTTGGTAGAGCTTCAATGAATAGGCAAGCTGGTCGGAGATTCAGTCGAATAGCGATTTTTTCTTTAAATTCAAGTAGCCCTATATCATTGTACTTTGAGAAAAAAGAATACTGGTTGGATACATATATCTTCTCTATCAGTGCGTCATAAATAGGCAATGAATCTTCTGATTCTTCTACCTGTTAAAAAAATCACAAATTTGTTATTAAACATTAGAAAGTTACTTACTAATGCATTATTTCTATTACGGAAATCAATCTATTATTACTCTGAAAAGTTTGTTTGTTTGTTTGAACGCGCTAACTTCAGGAACTACTAAACCGATTTGTAAAATTATTTTTGTGCTCATTTATCAAGGATGGCTTTAATCTATACAACATTACGACATGATAATATGACATGGCATGGGAATATTCCTTTTGATAGCTTTCGTTGACGCAACGTAAACCGTTTAAGATACAAAACAATCATGTAAAAGTTTTTAAAAGATCTACAATAAAATCCGCAACAGTATATGTCTATCTTATATGGTTTACTCTCTACAACCTTTTTTATGTGCATGTGCAAACATATTTAGCACCACAAGCATTTAATTTTGATCAAAATTGCACTGTACACAATTTGATTTCAAAAAATATCTCAGAAGCTATCACAGTTTAAAAAAAACGCACCAAAATAATGCTCGCTACCGCAAACCGCTTCTTGCCCTTTTATTTACAATAAAATACTTTACGGGAAATCCAAGATTTACGCGTGGGACGCCGCGGGGGACCGCGTCTATATTATGTGGAAATAAGCATAAACGGGGCAGGACTGGGTCTGGAGGATACGAAGATCACCCGGTCCGCTAGTTACATTATAATATAAGCATCATCAGTATTATATAAGCATCACGACTGTTAATTTACAACGACGTAAATTAACAGATCTTACATGTGCATATGATTGTCCAAATCTGACGAGATAAGGCTGGGCATCTCCTTCGATTCTTGACGCTCTATGACAGTGTGCAGCAGTGAGAGCAAACTTTGGGCTGATCAGGGAACTAACGCACATAAACTTCAGATCTCCATTAGATAGCTTCCAGCCAACGGCACCCTGAAAATTGTTTTGATAGAGTGGTTTAAGGTGGCACCAGAAAAGAACGGCAAGAATTTTTAAAAAAAAATGTAAACACTGCATTTCTTAAAAAAAAATGATACTTTTTTTAACAATAAACTTAATTTATTACTAATTATAAGGAACGTTAAGCCGTCAGACCTGGCAGCCTACTACGAAAAACGAAATTCGTCAACACGATAATCGTTTTGCGGGTCCAAAGCATTTCGAAGTAAGGATTGCATACAAAAAATGGTACGGATCAGCAAAACAATGATCGTATTGAAGGATTTCGTATTTTGTAGCAGGCCCTTTGGGTCCGCATTGCGATGCAGCTTTGCGCACTCGCGTGAGCACTGTTAATGCTCCAGCGTGCTTGACCAATCTCTGTGGAACCTGACAACACCGAAATTCATAGGAGAGTACCAAATTAGTGTTGTTTTTTTTTTTGTTATTACCATGTGCGGAAATTCTGCTCTTGATTGTTTTGTTCCAAGCAGTATTGTGCTTTGATTGTTTCCTGACATAAGGTTTTGACCTGCAAACGAAAATCATAATAAAGTCACCAACATGAAGTACGTAAGAACAAAGAACAAAAAGAGATATGGATTGCTTGTGAAATGGCGCTAAAAAAATCCGTATGGAGCCGCGGAGTTCGATAAGTAGGTAGGTCGAAGTTAATTTAACGAAACAATTACTCAGTACTAAATACAATATTCAACAGAACGATATCTCCGTGATCAACAGGGTGAAAAACGGGAGCGATCACCGAATGGTTCGAGGCACATTGAATAGAAAAGACGAATTGGAAAGGTCCCGTCTGATGAAGTCCACACTCCGACCTACTCGTGCCCTTATACAAAATCCCAAGAGTTTTTAACTCGAGTTGTCGAACTGCTTTGGTTGCCTAATAAATTGCCTTTCAGTAGACTAGATAAACAACAGGTTAGTGAAAACTGTCAAAACGGTAGGGAAGAGTTCTTCAGGGCTGACCGTAAAAAAAGACCACAAAAACTCTCGGTCCACACAGTCGACCTTATGGCATACGTCAAACTATGACACTGCAGACCTCCTATAATGCTGAAAACTACAGGCAGCTTACTAGACGAATATGAAAGTCCCTGCAACACGACATTCGTTCCTTTAAAACGAACAGTGTTATAAAGCGAAACCAAGACGAAAATGTTTGTAAGCGACATGTCTTTTGGGCAAAGCCTGTTTTTGGACGAAGCTTAAAAAGGAGGATAGAAGTGTAGAATCGACAAAAGCAGAAATTTTGAGGAAGATCGAGAAGTTCAATGGGCAGTTGTACAACGCAATTGACAAATCCGTTGTTAGCTCGGCCAGAGACCCAAGAGCTATCCTGACCCCACACTACACCGACATCCCGGACATCAGCCTCTACAAGATTAGGATGGCCCTTAAACAGCTTAAAAACAACAGGGCACCTGGCGAGGACGGAATCACAGCAGAGCTTCTGAAAATGGCTGGAACACTAGTACTTAAAGTCCTTCAGAGACTCTTTAATTCCGTGCTGCTAGAGGGCATCATGCCTGAGATATGGAACAGAATTGTGATGGTGTTGTTCTTCAAAGCTTGTGATCGGTCGCTGTGGAAAACTGTGGGAGAGACCTATCTTTAGTAGTGGACGTCCTTCGGCTGATAATGAATGAATGAAATACGATATAATTATTAGTAGGTGTGCTTTATGTACTACTAACAGTGAATAAAAATACTTACATTCCTGAGATTTGGCTTCATCTTGTACGAAATTTGCCCAGTATTCCCAAGAGTATTCTTCGCATTCTAAAAACAAACGAAAACCGATTAAAGCAATATTAATAAGATGTAATAAATTAAATAATGACTTAAAAAAACCTCATTATTTTACTAGTTTCACTTCTTCATCATCGTGTCAGTAGTGTTTTTATGTGAACGAGAACACAATTTTACGCGAATGTTTAAAGCACAGAAAATTAAACAATTTTCTCATACAATACTTATTGTACACTTAACCATAGATTTGAAACAGGAGACCTACTACGAAGAAAAAAATCCGCCAATGCGATACTAGTGTCTGCTTTCCCAAGATATGACTGATAGAGAATGATATATGGCGTTAAGACCACCTTTTGTGCATTACAGTATAAATAAATGGTTTTGTCGATCCGAAGCATTTCATAGCGAGGATTACATACTATAAATAGGCTTCGAATCCGCAAACCGTAATCGTATTAAAGTCTTATACACGCTACAACGTGCCGGGGCCGGACCGTGCCGGCCGGGAAAAATTCCCGCCGACATTCCAACGCCGTGGCCCGTCCGGGCTCGGCCAGCGCCCGGCCGGACCCCGTGAATCAGCCATAAATGGTTTTATAGAATACTAGCGGACCCAGCGAACTTTGTTTCGCCCCCAGCCCTGTCCCGTCCCAGCCCCGTTCCGCCCCAGCCCCGTCCCACCCCAGCCCCGTCCCACCCCAGCCCCGTCCCGCCTAGTCCCGTAATTTTAAAAGTTAAGCATTCCCAGCGAATTTTGTTTCACCCTTAAATTACTTAAATGGCTATTAAAAAATAAGGGTTGATCGTAGAAGAGTGAAAATTGAGGGTTGTATGTATTTTTGTATGTTGTATCATAAAAAAATAGAAATTAAAAATTTTGTCCAAAAAATAAAATAAAAAAAAATTGGGGTGGACTAAACATTTAGGGGGATGAAAAATAGATGTTGGCCGAATCTCAGACCTACTGAATACGCATATAAAATTTCATCAAAATCGGTCAAGCCGTTTCGGAGGAGTTTGGCAACTAAAACTGTGACACGAGAATTTTATATATTAGAAAGATGTAATTTCACTTGCCAAATAACGTTCCGCCAACGTTTCACTTTCACAACTACACAACTAACGTTATCCAAATTTTTATATGACAACTTTCATTTAGTAGAATTATTGTTATGCTGATTATTAAAATGCCACTTAACGTTTGGAACATTTATCATTTGTCAAATGTTTCACTAGGACACATAACCTTTAGACGAACGTTTCGTCAGAGTTACAGTTACCTTACCATACATAAAAAAGGTTCTTTAAAAGTACTGTATTAGATTTTTCTTAAAGGTGGTAAAAGATAAAACACATATTTTAAAAATAAAATTTAAAACATGTTGTATTCTAAGTACTGGTGACCTGACCTTGCTGTATTTTGTTTATTAACTAACTGAAAGACTAAGAGAAATCAAAGTTTTGTCCCAATAGTTTGTTCGTTTTGATGAAATGCGATCATATAATTTGCGACTCGAGTCACAATAAATTCTAATTTATGCTTTATTGCAAAAACGAAGGAAAGAACAAAATGCGAACTTAATGCTTTGAAGAATTCTCACCATTTAACCATTGGGTGGGGCAGAAACAACACTCTTTTCCTGAAAATCAATCTACTGGATAAAAATTAAATACGCAATAACATAATTTATTAAGGAATTGGCGGCAATGCACGTTATAGTGAGTACCGTTACCCTGAGTTTCCTCGCTAGCGATGCTGCCACTTTTGTACGGAAAATTTTTATTCCGTCAGTGACCGCTAGAAGCAATGTGCAATTTTCCGTAGACTTTTTTTACGTGAGTAAAACCGTCGTAAACTTATAGTAAAATCAGTTTTTCTTGGAGAGTCCCATTTTTAACCGACTTCAAAAAAGGAGGAGGTTATCAATTTGACTGTATGTTTTTAGCCGACTTCAAAAAAGGAGGAGGTTATCAATTCGATTGTATGTTTTTTTTTTGTATGTATGTTACCTCACATCTCAGCCTCATATGTCGACCGAATCGAAAAATTTCAGTATAAAACGATGATGTAAGTTGTGAGTTGTGTTTACCTGATTATAAAATTAATCATTTTGTTAAAAAGTTATGATAGTAAAAGTGATATATGAATGTTATGATTGTTCACAATATTCGACTTTCAAATAAAAACGGACTGCAACGGTACTGTTAGTAATTATTACTGATGATGTAATAAACATTTATCGCCAACGTCAGTTCATTCGTACGTACATACATCTTCGAAGAAAAGTAAGTAAACAGTTGCGCTTACCCACAAAACAAATATTATTTAGTTATTCAACGAAGCAGTACGTATGAAATATTTGTGCAACAACAAATGACTAAATGAGTGAGTATTACGCTCACTGAAACATTCTGCTACTTGAAAGTTGGCATTTTTACAGGTGACATTATAAGAAACATACCAAACGAGCAGTTGGTAACTGTGAGTTTGAGAAATGCAACAAATTTATGTGTTCAGTCGGCAAATGATTTTATGGCGAAATAAAATACCGTGAAACGTTAGTTCAGAAGTGCTATTAGACTTATCAATTTTTTGCGATAGGGCAGAGAACCGTTTATGGGAGACGCCCTCGTCATAATCCTTGTCTGGTATTCGTAATCGAAGAAAGAAAATTCCTTACTTAGAAACCAGGCAGTCGGTGTGTTGTCTGGCGCGTATTTATTCTGCAATAGTATGAGTATTGGGACCGTGCACGACGACAGCGTCACAAACTATTGCGGTACGTTGAAATGACAAATGGATAGGGGTCATCACGAAATTTAAATTAACCAAATTTATTTAAATGAAATATTGTATTATCCATTATTATTATTTTGTTTTAATAGTGTTTTGTCACTATACAAACTTAATAATATAAATAACAAATTGGCAATAGGCATATGCCCGGATTGCGTAAGACACGGGGTTCGATTCCTCGTCAGTCACAACAGCCAAAGTTGCTTTTTACAAGTGCAATTTGTTATTTATATTGTATTATCCATTTATTCCATACAATAATAATAGCGTCTATTTTTACCTATTAATAAAATATAGTGCCCAGATATGTAAGTTTTGTACTAAAATTGCGACTGACGTCCCCCGTTGTTCTTTTTTGGTTCGACTCCCCTACACACCACCATAAAATTAATATGCCTATCGAAAGAGAAGGACAAGTAAAAGCTGCCAAACCAAACCGATTTAAGATGACAGTAACTAACGTAAGTAAATTACATTTGTAGCTTAAAATGAGATTACCTTTCGTTCAGGTGATTTATACCAATCTTCCTAAATTAAACATATTAGTTTACCGCATGATAAACAGCCGACACAAAATATCGAACATGCAGCTCTAGTGTAAAACGAAATATTATTTCTTTATACAAAATATTCGTAGATATGCATTGGTCGTGTTATTTTGTCTTTACTTTTTACGTAAATTAAAGTTTATAGAATATAATAATCAAACTGCGCACTTTAAATTTGAAGCGCATTGGAAAATATATATATCGTATATTAAGTGGCTTGGATTTGGACTAATTTACCTGTTGAATGATTATTTGTTGGGGTTATTTCGCTGTAATGAACAACAATCAATCACCGATCCCGTCACCATGTTTCAGGAGAACTATTTCTTCAAACTATACACAATTTCACTTAATTAAAAAAAAAAAAAAATTTTCAGCGAGCCTTCATGGGCTTCTAAACTGACTGACAGCCGCCAAAAACGGTTCTGCTACATCTCTTCTCATCTCTTTTTATCACACAGTTTGTTAGTTTCATCTCGCTCTTGTCGTTCTATTCCAAATGGATAATCATTTTATGCCCACCACTTACCTCGTACACAGATATGTCAGTATAACGGAGCTTACTTACTTATGTCGCTGACTCTCCTTCCCACTTTGCTTGATAGCGGTTGTGTGTGCGACACTTTAGAGTAATTGCAAGGGTCGTTTATAACATCATCTTTCTTGCTTTCAGAAAACTGAAATAAAAAATGCATAGGTAACATGTTACAAATATTTTTCAGTATTTTGGTTCGCGTTGGCAGCTTAACATATCGAAATTTTTGACGATACGTCTGTTGTAGTGGGTAGCGCTCCTGCCCAAAGCCAGCGGTCGCGGACTCGGAGACCGCACGAGGTAAATATTTGTATGATAAGCACGAATGTTTGTACGTAAGTCATGCACGTTATATGTATTTAAGTATATGGAATCGTTGTTTGGTACCGCGTAACTTATAGAAGAATTCCTTGCTTACTTCGAAACCAGACAGGCAGGAGTGCTGTTTGGCGCATATTTAATTTTTAGTAATTTTCTGGTCGTCTGGGCAGTCTTGCGTCTATTCACTTGAACCAATTCAATGTATGTACATGAAATGTTTGATTTTTTTACGTACTTTGTTCAACTTATGTGTGTCCACAATAATTAGGGGTACAATATTTTTTTTAAAAAAAGGTTTCCATTTTGTTATCATTACTGGGATAAGGCCTCACCTCAAGGACCGCAGCTCAGTGCGGATTGGTGGAGGAGTTTTGCATAGCAAGCAACCAACCTTGTTAGATTTTCAGACTGCCTACAGAACCTTAACGATTAATGTATTAATAAAATATACCTGTGGCATATGGGTCATTTCAACTTTAAATTACCTACCTGTTTTACCTTTCAAATAGGAATTTAAATTACATTACCTTTGCGAGGCTTAAGATGAAGACAACTAAAAAACAGAAAATAATAATTTATTACAAAGTGATACAAATAAATATCATAACACAACTGATGCTCTTTCTGGAACGCATTAACTTTGTTAAATGGAATTAATTCATTATGGTTTAGAATGTTTTTAACACTCACAGTGTCATATTTTATATTCATAAAGATGAAATAAGAAACCAAAAATTTGCGGACGGGTGGGACTCGAACCAACAACTTCTTGACTAACCGGGCCAAACGCTCTACCAATTGAGATACCGTGCTGTCTGACCGACCTTGCAAAATTTGTGGTCTCTTATGGATACGTCATTACGCGTGACGTTTACTTGGTAGACTATTTAGCCAAGTAGTTGCTGGTTCGGTCACACCCGTGCTCAAACTTTTGGGTTCTTATTTCATCTTTATGAAATTGATTAGTCTTAAAACTTTTTCTTTTCGTTTTTAACCGGTAAGTAAATAAACTTTCTACGCAAGCTTTTAAAGTTATCTTATTCTTACATATTTTTTAAATACACAAATGCGTTTAGTGTATTAGTTTTAGTCAAGAAGTTACGGAGCTCTATTTTGGAATCACTCGCGTCAATATACCAAGTGATTTTCGTTCGAAAATTAATTAAAAGTCAGCTAGAACCATGCGTAATTTAGACGCAAGTAGTAACAAAATTGAGTTATCTTTTCTTAAGACATTGCTTCTATTACAGCGGCAATGTAGAACTCAACCAAAAACTGCCGGGTCAAAGGCGAAGAGGAAGACCTAAACTGCGATGCTTGAGTCTCATTAAGAAAGACCTATAAATCTGTGACTTTACCGAAAGCGACGTCCAGAATAAGGCAAAGTGGAGGAAGAATAGTCGGAAAGCAGACCCCGTCACCAGACGGGACAGTTGAGAGGAAGGACAGCGGAAGAAGACTGCCGCGTGGATTTCAATAGATTTTTCTTTTCAAATGAAATCATACGCCATATTGAATATAGAATAAGGAATTAATTGGAAGGACAACACAAACACACAACAATATTCGAAAAAAATATAAAGAAACAAAAAGTGCTAAATATCACAGTGACGAAACAGTAAGAGGCGAGAGACAAAAAAAAACCGGCAAAGCGCGAGTCGGACTCGGATACGAAGGGTTCCGTATCTAATATGTTGCTTGCTTGCTTTAACTTTTTTTTTTTAGTTTAAAACTACAACTCTGCAATTTGTTCACTTATCATAGCCGAGATAGCCTTTCAAAATTCATCATTATATTCTGGTGCTGTGATTTTTTCATGTATCCATCTACTACCGTTTAGTTGGAATAGGGTGGTGACACATTTAAAACTTAATGTTACTAAAACAAGCCACTTTATCTTAAAATTATATGAGAAAAGTCATAATCAATTTCATCAGTTACTTGTATGAGAGGTGAGGAGGAGAGGACCCAAAAAAAAATCTCAATATTTTATTTTAGCACCTGGCGAGGAGATAAAAATGCATGCCAAATTACAGCTACCTAGCATTTTAGGGATCTATGCTGAACTGCGGACGGACGAACACAGCGAAACTAAAACGGTTCCTTGTTGGACTATGGACCCCAAAAAAGTAATACTAAGTTAAATTAAGTTATTGAGGCAAGTCCTTATTAAAAGAAGATGTTTTGTGTTTAATATTAGACAACCTAATCTATACTAATATTATAAAGCTGAAGAGTTTGTTTGTTTGTTTGCACGCGCTAATCTCAAAAACTACTGGCCCGATTTGAAAAATTATTTTTACGTTGGATAGTCCATTTATCGAGGAAGGCTTTAGGCTATATAACATAAAGATACGACTCATAAGACCACAGCAGAAATAAAAAATGTTCTGAAAACGGGAGAAAGATATTCCTTTTGAGAGCTTCCGCTGCATACGCTGCGGAAACCGCTTAAGTTACACAAAAATCATGTATGACAGGATTGTTCAGCATTAAAAGTTCTATAATAAAGTCCGCGACAGCATATGTCTATCTTTTATGGTTGACTTACTACAACCTTTTTTATGTTAATAAATTTGTAAAAAAAATAATGCATTATTTTTAGAGGTGTATTAGGTATTTATTCTTATCAAAATAAATACATTCATCATCACGAGCATTCCATTTAGAACCAAGTTGCCCTTTATATCATTTGATTTCAATAAATATCTTAGGAGCTATCACAGTTTTAACATAACTCCGCACCAAAATAATGTTCGCAGCTTAAGTACAATGTGCGCTTGCGCTAATATATTATAAAGCTGAGGAGTTTGTTTGTTTGAACGCGCTTATTTTAGGAACTGCTGGACCGATTTGAAAAAATATTCCTGTGTTGGATAGCTTATTTATCGAGAAAGGCTTTAGAATATAAAACATGACGCTGCGACGGGAGGGGAGGGAGCAAACTCAAAACGCGCGGACGAAGTCGCGGGGGACCGCTAGTGAAAATATAAAGTAAAAAATTGAAATATATTTATAGATGAAAATATATCTTACATAATTATCATAACAAATATTTTAAACTTACCAGAAAAAAGGGACAGTGTCCAAGTACGTATCATCTTGGAAGTTTTACTTTCGTTGACTGTTGCTCTTTTTACTGGATCCACTTCCATTTATAGACACAATTTTAGTAGTGGTTTTCCCAATTTGGAATGATAAGTTTAAATCGCGTTATTAAAACAAAACAAGTAGATAAGACAGCAAAAATATAAAAAATGTATACAGAGTGTTTGGTACATCGTGTGCCAAATAAAATGGCCATTAATCATTAGTCATTGGCTATCCTTTTCTGCCTTATTTTTTGGCATTGTGTTTTACTTTACATGGTTTTTATGAAAAATATCCGAATTTTGCAATCAAGTCACATATTTTTAAAAACTACGAGGGTCAAACTGAAAGTTCTTAGAACTGGCCACTTATAAACAATATAATAAAAAAAATATTCTAAAATTTGAAAATAGAACTCTTTGCCAATATTACTGAGTATATATTTCATTCATTTGTCATTTGTTTTACGATTTGGCGGCAAATTGAAAATTGTCTGTGTCACGTCAACATGAATTTAACACGAGAAAATTTTCGTGCAATGATTTTTTATGACTTTCGATGTCATTTAAGTCAACAAGAAAGTTATGATAGACTACGATTGGCCTTTCACGATGAAGCCCCATCTCGTGCGACTGTTTACAACTGGTTTAATGAGTTTAAACGTGGTCGCACTAATCTCACTGATGATGTACGTGAGGGACGGCCTTCTACGGCGACGACTGAAAATAACATCTGTGTTGTGCGGTGTATGATAGAGACTGACAAAAGAGTGACCTATCAGCAGATTCGGACAAGCTTAGGCATCGGTATGAGTCAAGTGCACAAAATCCTCCACGAACATTTAGCGGTCAGGAAGCTTTGCGCCCGGTGGATACCTCATAATTTGACTAAGGCTCAAAAACTCCATCGTGTGGATTGGTGCCGTAAAATGATTAAAAGATTTAACGGAGGCGACTCAAATGCTGTGTTTGACATACTAACAGGTGACGAAAGCTGGATTTACTGTTATGATCCTGAAACCAAAAGACAATCTGCTCAGTGGGTGTTTCCTTTCGAGGAGTTGCCAACTAAAGTGAAGAGAGATCGAAGTGCGGGAAAAAAAATGGTGGCCTCGTTCTTTGGAAGGATAGGTCATTTCGCAACAATTGTGTTAGAGGATCAAAAAACAATTTCTGCAGAATGGTACACTACCAATTGTTTGCCACTTGTCTTGGAAAAAGTTCGAGAGAAACGACCTCGCAGTAGGATCCTCCTTCACCACGACAACGCCTCGTCGCACACCGCCAAGCGAACGATCGACTATTTGGCGACATCAAACGTTGAATTACTGGGTCACCCGCCGTATAGCCCCGACCTCGCGCCTTGTGATTTTTATTTATTTCCAAAAATTAAAGAAAAACTTAAAGGAAAGCGGTTTATGAATGCTGAAGAAGCGGTGGCTGCGTATCGCGATGCCATTGAAGAGACCCCTAAGGACGAGTGGGCAAAGTGCTTTTCCCAGTGGTTCCATCGCATGCAGCGGTGTATTGACGTCAATGGACAATATTTTGAAAAGATATAATAGAACTAATAACTGGCTAATGTAATCAGTTTTTGATTTTCTAAGAATTTTCAGTTTGACCCTCGTATAATTGTGTTTCTGCTATATGTTTCTTGTATGTTATTGTGCATCATTTTGACGACTCGTCTAGTGTAGTGGTCGAGAAATCGCCTACTACGCAGAGGGTTGCGGGTTCGATCCCGCACAATACAAACATTTGTGTGCATGAATATGTCTGTTTGTATTGCATGTATTACATGTATGTATTTACAAACAAAAAGTATTTAAGTATTATATCCGTTGTCTGGCACCCATAACACAAGCTTTGAGTAGCTTACTTTGGGACTAGATGGCGATGTGTGGGAATGTCCAAAGAATATTTATTATTTATTTATTATTTTGCGGTGCTACTGCCATTATCACATTCACAAGCCATCTAGTTTTTAGGGTTCCGTAGCCGAATGGCAAAAAACGGAACCCTTATAGTTTCGTCAAGTCTGTCTGTCTGTCTGTCTGTCCGTCCGTATGTCACAGCCATTTTATTCTGTAACTATAAGCATTACACTGTTGCAATTTGGTAGGAAGATGTATCCTGTTAACCGCTTACCGACTCTCATACAAAAAATAAAAAATAATGTCATTTAAAGGGGGGCTCCCATACATGAAACTAAAACCAAAAATTTTTTTTTTTGTCAAACCTATGCGTGTGGGGCGGGGCGTCTATGGATAAGGTCTTTTAAAATGATATTGAGGTTTCTAAAACCATTTTCTTTTAAAGTCTAACGTTCCATAGCTATCTGCTTCCAAAGTGGTAAAATGGGCGTCCCCCCCCCCCATCTAACTTCTAAACCAAGCAAGCGTAAATTTTGAAAAAAATATATAATATAGATCTTAGCAAATACTTTTAACGAAAATTGGTTTGGATGAGATCGAACTAGTAGTTTTTGAGATATAGCATATTTTCAATAACCGCAAACATAACTTTGTACTTCATACAAACACTATGAAAAACAAAGTTATATTTGCAGTCAACAAAATATTGTGGTATTTTACCAAGTAGAAGTAAGTAGATTCCTTAATTCAGTTAAAGTTGGACACGGAACCCTTAGTGCGCGAGTCCGACTCGCACTTGGCCGCTTTTTTTAATGAACTGTAATTAATACACAAGTATGTGGTTTTTCTGTAAACAAAACTTTAAAAAAATGCACAATAACATACAATAATTATGTAGTTAAAAAATATGATTCGAATGCAATTTGGGTATTTTCCATAGAAAACGATAAAAATCGATATAATAAATTGAAGCCAGAAAATCATAGCTAATGACCTCAATTATAAGCCATTTTTATTTTTATTTGGATACACAAAACACCCTGTATATGAAGTTTGACTATAGTCAACTATAATGTTTAAAACATGATGTCATGTTCTCCTCCCAAAAATATGTATGTTAAATTAATTTAATACTGCATCAAACCATAGGAATTTACTTTACTTACCTACTTACATCATGGACGTCGCGTATAAATAGAACCCAGTAACACTTTATAGCACACCACGTAATATTAAAAAGAACTTGTCTAAAGAATTAAACCGCCTTCAAAAAACTAACTAATAAGCTTATAATAACGCATTTGTCTTCTATTTAGGAAAAACAAATTCTTTTTACCGACTTCAAAAACAGGAGGTAATCAATTTGACCTGCATGTATGTGATATCGTCATAATTGAATAAAATGTTAATTGTTTACGCGTTGCATAAACGGGTTGTATACGGGTTTAGTAAGCAAGGTGTTGTTATTATGCGTACCTGACAGGTTCCTAGCACGGTCATGGTATGGTACATTGCCATGGGATAATACCTTCATTGTACACCAGTACCGATATCATGAGTTTACGACGGTTTCACTCGCTAGTGACGACGTAAAAAACCGGCCAAGTGCGAGTCGGCCTCGCGCACTGAGGGTTCCGTGTCAACTTTAATTGAATTAGCGAATCCACTTACTTTCACTTAGTAAATACTACAATATTTTGTTGACAGCAAATATCACTTGTTTTTTCTAGTGTTTGTATGAAGTAAAAAGTTATATTTGCGGTTGTTGAAAATGTGCTTTATCTCAAAAACCTTTCGTTCAATCCCGTCCGAGCTAATTTTCGTTGAAAGTATTTGTTAAGACCTACATTACATATTTTTTTTAAATTTACACACACTTAGTTTAGAAGTTAGATGGGCGGACGCCTATTTTACCTCTTTGGAAGCGTCTAGCTATGAAACGTTAGACTTGAAAATGTAACTATGTCATTTTAAGAGACCTATCCATAGACACCACACACGCATGGGTTTGACTAAAAAAATTTTTTCGGTTTTAGTTTCATGAATGGGAGCCCCCCCCCCCCCTTAAATTTCATTACTTTTTATTTTTTGTTTGAGAAACATACAGCGGTTAACAGGATACATCTTCATACCAAATTTCAACAGTGTGATGCTTATAGTTACAGAATAAAATGGCTGTGACATACGGACGGACGGACAGATAGACTTGACGAAACAATAAGGATTGTGTTTTTTGCCGTTCGGCTACGGAACCCTAAAAAGTCTATGTAAAAGCACAGCGCCTCTAGCGATCACTGACAGAATTAAAATTTTCCATACAAAAAGTTAGGTCTTCGCTAGCGAGAAAAACCGTCGCCGCTATCGAGTTAACTCATGGTAACGGCACTGATAAGGTACAGTTACAAATTCGTTAACCAATAACAAAAATCTTAGAGGCAAAGCTCGTAGCATCGCTACGTTACGAAACGATATCAACGTCAATCTAGAGGTATACTTGCAAAAAATTACAAAATGAGGCATGTCACTCCCATGCAGGCATGCACTCATTTTATTCTTGTCTAACTTTGTTTATTCTGATATTTTAACTTTACACGCCCCTGATTCTAGGTTAAGAATTCAATGATAAAAAAGATGGCCTTAAAACGCGATGGCCGCAAACGGAGCTTCCATTTCGGTTTGAATGTGAAGAAGTTGTATGAATGAAACGAAACTGTGCGAGCCGAATTTTAGTTTTGTTGGTACGGCTCGTCCGATGCGTGATCTCCTATAAACTCATTTTCCAGACACAAAAAAGAACTCATCCGTCAACCCCCTGCTTTCAAACGTCGGTCGCAGCCCCCAAGAGAATTATTCCTCAATCGTAGCTCTCGTGAATATCAGATAGCGCTCGGCTCATCAAAAATGTATTCGCGTTTTTCGCCAGAGGCAGATCTTACTCCGGAAACTTAAATCCGTATTCGATTTCTGCTCCTGTTCACCCTGGTTCGCATATATTACGTAAACGAGAAAGACAAATAGTACTGGAAAACGGACAACTTCTAACGGAGTGGAACTGGGCCTATATCGATTGAGGCCTGCTTTCACTATGCTTTTCACAGTATTCAAAGTGCAGACCCTGAATACAGCAAACGCATTTAATTAGGTATGTGTTTTGTTGCAAGTAGCGTGCATTCAGTGTTATCCTGCGATCTTTACAAGGTATCGCAGGATTACAATTACACTGCATCTGACCTGGCATGAGTAGTGGTTGGACTATTGTCGATATGTCTCCAGGGAATCTATAACTTCTCTGCCTTTCTATACTTAGTTTATTTGTGTTAACATGGATAGTTCTTACCGGTCTTTAATGAATTGCACCTAAAATAAATAACTATTTTCTTTCTTTTATTTGGCATGTTAACAGGTAAATCTCTCAAACTATGTTTAAAAGTTTCATCAATTGAATCAAATATTTGTGATTTTGTTACGCAATCAGACATGTACAGACTTCCTCAATTCAAAACGAACGGTATTATATTTTATTTAACTTCGAATAAACGTCAGCTTTATCAGTAAAATGTATTTAAATTGTACTTCTGAGAACTGAAATATAATTGGACTGGATGGATGACGAATTTGTACCATAAATAAATACTTTGAAGTAATTTAATTAAACATATTTCTACTCCGTTTCTTCCGTCATAAAAGTTATAAGTTCTTGTAAATGCTATCTTCTAGAGATTTCATACTAAATGACGTTTTATAATAGAAAATTTCGTCGGTAAGTGCTTATTTGTCGATGGTAGAATAAATTAAAAAGAGTCACTTATTTAGACATGTACTAGCTGGTCCCCGTGACCTTAACTGCCTATTTATTATCATTTTTCATTGAGTATTTACAGAATACTACAAAAAGCAAAAATCGTCATTACGGTTATCGTATTGCTGGATTTCGGTTTTCATAGTAGTCTCCGAAGATTTAATGTGAGGCTGAAATAAAACGCGAATAATTTGTTGTTTGTATTACTTTTCACATAAGTCATTAGGGCCACACAATATCTTCTATCCAGTCGATGAAGCTTGAGACTCTCGTGTAGATCCCAGGCAGGTTGGGAAGAGCACATCCAACTCCGAAAGATGTCACTCCGATCACTTGGTTCAAAGAACCTTGGTTCTTGATTGGGAGAGACAGCTTTATTTGAAGGGGGCCACCGGAATCTCCCTGTAACAAGCGGTGAAAGACGAAGGTATCACCAATGGACTTTGAATTGTTTTCAGACGGATTATGGTGCAATATTAGAAAAACCTCTTTTGGTGTTCCTTCTTAGTGAGAAGGTAAGCATGGTGATAATACCTCATGGCGGTGGTTGCTGGTTAGATTAAGTAATAGAGCAGACTTTGTGTGATTGAGTTATAAAGTAGGCATTGTTGTTTAATATATTCTTGTTTGTATTTTTTTTACTGTGGATATTTAATTTTAAAGTACCAATAGCATCAAGGAACATATACATTAGCTTTACTGGCGGTAACAATATTTAACTACATTTTAAAATCAACAAAATGTATTGCAAATCAGTTAACTGTGTTTATACAAAAAATTGCCAGCTTGATAAGGTATCCTAATTATATGTCACTTAATTGATACACTGCTTTGACATACTTTATACTAATGATTCAGAGTTTCGGAAGAATAAATGACGTGATGATAAATAAAATATTTGTGGTAAATTCCAGCTGAATGGCACTGACAAAAGTGATGATGACTCAAAAGACCTTAGTTTACTAAATCATCGGTGTATAAATAGGTTTATCAACTTGGATTTGTAGACAAGGACACAAATCTATAATATAAAAATGAATCGCAAAATTTGTTGGTAAGCGCATATCTCAACAACGCCTAGACCAATTTAGCCAATTCTTTTTTTAAACGTTCGTTGAAGTTCAAGGATGGTTTTTACGGCTAGAAAAATTCGAATAATTGCCGGAAAAAATATAAAAACAGCCCTTTTCTTTTTCCCATACAAATGTTTTCTAACTAAAACGTAGTCAATTTGAGCTTTATTGATATTTTTAGGAACTACTGGACCGATTTAAAAAAAAAAATTGTACTGGGTAGCTTATTATTGAAGAGAGCTTCAGGCTATAAAACATCACGCTGCGACGGGAGGGGAAGCTAAAAAAACACAGACGCAGTCGCGGGGAACCGCTAGTCTATAATATAAAAATGAATCGCAAAATGTTTTAATAAGCGCATAACTCAACAACGCCTAGACCAATTTGGCCAATTCTTTTTTTTACATGTTCGTTGAAGTTCAAGAATGGTTTTTGCGGCGGGAAAAAATCAAATAATTGCCGGAAAAACCATAAAAACAAACCTTTTCTTTCTCCCATACAAATGTTTTCTAAATAAAACGTAGTGAATCTGAGCTTTGTTGCTTATGTATAAAGTTCATATTAAATTGCAAGCACTCACTGTTGTCTAAGCAATGTAGGTGTGTTCTTAACGTCAAAGATCATATCTATCAAAACATTGCATGTGTGCGTTGGAGCACAGAATACATCGCATTACAAATCTTTATGACAGGACGAAGGCTGTCGGGTCCGCAAGTAATAGAATAAAATCAATATATACAGATAAAGGTTAAAATGAATACCTCACACCAAACTTTTATGTTGCGAATCCATCATTTGCCTTAATATTCCTTGCCATCAAGCCAGGTCAGGGTATCTGCCGCCTAACCCTAAACATTTCAACGAACACCGCTTGTGGTCGATACTGTCTCTTAACACTTTTGGGGACGTAATCCAGACACAATAGAAATTTTATTGTTGTGGGATGCTATAGCATTCACTGTCCACTAAAATGTTAAAGTGTTTAGGTGGCGGTGACCTCGACAGTACATAATTTGAGTTTAAAATGCTCTTACACGAAAATCTTTGGACAACGGCTGCTACCACATCTTGCAAACTAATAATAAATAAATGAATAAAGTTTGGTACACAATATTACATCTGGTATCTTAAAATAGGTACAGAAAATCGGCGACACAATAATAAAAAATGACAGTCGTTAGCGCCTTCTACCAGATTTACAGGATTCAGGTAAGTTATTGCCATTTTTAATTTTACATTTTCTTTAGTAAAAAAAACGTTTAGATGTTTAACAATTAAATTCTTATATCAACAGAGGATAGTGGTGTGTGTGTGTGTGTGTGTGTGTGTGTGTGTGTGTGTGTGTGTCAGTATGTATGTGAGTATGTTTTACTTGTATTCGTGTGACTGTATGTTCGTTCGAGCGTCGTTTGTTCTAACAGTTATTATTCAGGTTAACCTCTTTATGAGGTCATCAGTTTACACATATATCAGCCCCTGCAATAACTGGCAAAATGAAAATGAACTACCGTAAATCACTTACCTGACACGCATCGACACCTCCAGCCAG
Source organism: Pyrausta purpuralis (assembly GCA_963924145.1). Taxonomy (NCBI): domain Eukaryota; kingdom Metazoa; phylum Arthropoda; class Insecta; order Lepidoptera; family Crambidae; genus Pyrausta; species Pyrausta purpuralis. Next base: position 3,521,451 of record OZ001653.1, on the reverse strand, counting down.
CTTGCCAGCGCACACCTGATGTTCCTGGATCCCGCACCAATGCCGGTTGCACGAGGGTCGGAGGAGGTCGTCACAATGCTGCGAATTCACCATGTCAACTGATGCAGCTTGCAGCTCCGGAGATGTTGTCTTGCCAGCTTGGAAGGGAAATGTCACATATTATATACGTTAAATATAAAACTTGGTTTTGTAATAAGGAATTTTCTTCTTTGTGCTCGAAATACCAGACTACGATATTGCGTCTTCCATAAATACATTAAAATACTCATAAACATCCATGACTTGGGAACAAATTTAAAAATCACTAACAGAAGACTCTTACGTTAGCATAAATATATTGAGGTGATTAGTTGCTGAGGTTTTCTAACTTTCTAAAGAATGATTTGTTAAGTTTTTTAACATGACACGTTGACATACAACTACGAAATTATAAATAGTGCCCATTCTATAGGAAAAACGTACTACTAAAACTTGGCTTAGCTTATTTTGTGTTTTTAGCATTAAGTCCACTTTATAGACCATTTAATTCCGGGTAAGAAAGTAATGTTACTCGTATGTATACTCTGACTTTTAATTAGATAGACCAAAATGTCATTACGTGGGTGGCCACTTTATCATAATTTAAAAATAGTGTTGTACCTAAATAATCAAAAATTTCGATTTCATTCAATTGTTGTTTTTAATATATCGTAAAAATTCCAAATAAAAACTGTATACAAAAATCACGTATTATACAAAGATCATCATAATTTGTAATAATTTATTTATAGAAAGTATTAAAAAGTTAAATTGGTAAATTCATAGAAGAATGCCATATTCTATATTGGAAGAGAAAAGAAGATGTTTTACTCCTTACAAAAACTGTTTATGTATAACATTTTTTTTAGTTATGTAACGTTTCATATTTTTTGTTAATCCTAATTAGAAAAATCACATAAATGAAAATTCATATCACAAGTTCAAAATTGATCGCGTACAATTGAAATGTAACATTAGTTTTGGTATTGTTGCAAACATTAAAAAATAAAAATTTCGATTGAAGCTGGCATTCTGGTCTATCAAATTAAAAATCAGAGTATAAGTTAAGTTTAAATAAATGACAGTGTCATATTAAATGCAGTTAAGTCCGTCAGATTGGTCTTATAATTGTTTTTAAGGTTGTTTCCAGTCTATTGTCGCTTCGATATCGCGATAGGTTACGACCTGTAACGATAGTTTGTAGGTTTTAAATAAATAAATACTACGGAGACCACTGGAAAAGGTAACTTCACTTTGCCCAGCACTGGGACAGGAACGGCAAACATAAATAAATGTGGTTTAGAATGTTTAACACTTACAGTGTCAAATTTTATATTCATAAAGATGAAATAAAGAACCAAATATATTATTCTCCCGCCCGTGTGCAAATTTTTGGTTTCTTATTTCATCTTTATGAAAATAAATGTGATTATATTTTACCAGTTTCGACAACTCCCCATCCAGTAACGAAAGCAGAGTTTATTCCAGTAAGGTCTCGCCTGCCCCAAAGGCAGGCTGGCTGGGTGAATTTGTCAAACACCACTGGCTTTGCTAACTCAAGCAAAGCAATGTCGTTGTATTTCTTCGGCGGATTGTATTTCGGGTGAACTATGATTCTGGAGATGTTGAAGTCCCGAGGACCGAGGTTGTTGTAAGACTGAAAAAGATAGCATAATCCTATAACAGAGGGAATGTGATAGAATACGATTCTCTCGATCAGCCATCGTGTTTTCTTGATAGAATATTTAAATCGTTCAGTGCGAGGCCCTCAGGCCCGAGAGCGCGAGAACGATTCTTGCGGTGCCGCCCACTCGGGCCCGAGTGTTTACGGCGATGTCTTTTTATTGCGTTATTTTTATATAGCACTTGGACCTGAGTACTTGGCCACCAGCACGCTGTGTGTCGACCACTATAATTCGAGTGTGCATGTTTTTTAAAACAATAATACCGCAATTATTTTAACGATTTTTAAATTACCTACGCTTAAAAATTGCGGTTATCTGAGTTATTCTTCGTATTGTTACTGCACTCAAAGTATTAATAATATAGATAGGTACTGATATTTAGACAGAAATTAAATATTGGTTTACTTAGTAATAAGAAATAAAGTTTATAAAACTAAAACCACACTACTTAAAACACGCTCTAAACAAGAAGCTAGTCTAGGATAGCCGTGGTCGTATGCCACCTACTGTAGCAAAATAGATTCATTATAATTTTATCCTATTTAACCGACTTCAAAAAAGGAGGAGGTTATCAATTCGACTGTATGTTTTTTTTTATCATTTTTTTTTTGTATGTATGTTACCTCATATCTCAGTTGTTTGTCGACCGAATCGAAAAATTTTTTCGCCTGCTTAGAGGGTGTACTTTCTAGTTGGTCCCATTTTTTTTTATTTTGGGATCTGATGATGGGATCTTGGTGTAATCGAGGGAAACCCTCAAATTTTAAAGGCACGTATAGTAATTCTTTACTAGAATCTTAATGTTGACGTGTTGTTACGTCTGATAGTCAACATCTTGTGGGGCTGAGCTGATGGTGGAACTCCTTAACACTTAGGAGTTCAGTTATTGTAATGACGAAACTTATGATAGGTAATTTGTAGCTTCTTAAAAAATTGAATCATAAGGTGCAACTCCCCCCCCCCCCTCTTATGTAATCACTAAAAATGAAGAAATAAAATAAACTTTAAAAAAAAGTAAAAACCGACTTCAAAACCAAAATGCACTAAAAAGTCTTAAATAAACTCTTCACCATTGCAAGGAAAGGAAGGTTTTTACTTTTTTTTAAAGTTTATTTTTTATTTAACTTATTTTAGAGTTATGTTAATTTGTGTTAGGTATAATTATTATGCAGAACAGAACCAGTATAGTAGCATTAAAACATCAGTGACATCATAGGTTATTCTTACAATATCTATGATATTCTTATCTCCGAGCCTGACAATCTTCGGCACGACGTCCTCAATGCTGGAGTCTCTTGCTGACGCCTTGGAGCAGTGAGCTGCCGTCAGCACGAACTTCTCACTGATCAGTGAACCGCCACATTTGAAGACCCATGTGCCAGTGGCTGCTTTCCAGCCTATGGCTCCCTGGAATCATCAGAAATACGCTTGTAACAGCTTACTAGCGTGTCTTAGTCTTAAGTTTACCACAGAAGTAACTGTCCTGAATGTAGTGAATGTAATGAGACAAAGGAGTGATAAAAAATGTAAGGGTATAGGTACTGGACGGTGATTCTCGCGGCAATCGAACTTTTTTCATGTGGTAATTCGATTTCGAGTTTAACAGTTTACCTTAAGAAAAACACGTTAATAAACTATCGCACAAACGAAATCGAAATAAATAGAAATCGTGATCCGTGGAGTCCCCCTGGTTGCGGAGCGTCAATTGCACAAATGAAAACAACGTATGTAAATGCAACGATATTGGTAGAAATTGGACCAATTTCAAATGTTTAAAACAAAAGCTGTTTTTGACTAAAAAAAAATAATGACTAAACGTATTTTAAGTTGAATTTAAATCAAATAACCGATTATTGGATATATCTGATATATGGATATGATGTCTTACCATGTGTGGATATTCTCCGGGTAGAGTTACATGACCCCCAATAACAAGGTTTCTGTTTCGAGGAAACTTTCCAGCCTCTATCAGATACTTTTGACCTGAAATCAGATATTTAGTTATTCAAGACATCATTTCATTGGTTTGAGTAATTTCATCATTTAAAAATTGTGATTGTAATACTAGCGGACCCAGCGAACATTGTTTCGCCCCTGGCCCCGTAATTTTAATAGTTATTATCTTATTCCGGACGGTCACAAATCTAACAAACTAAAAAGCATGAAAACCGGTTCACCTGCTTTTTTTTCCTTTCAAAAGTATCTTCCCCTGACCTTAACAAACACAACAAAAAAATAGTTAGCGCAATTGGTCTAGCCGTTTGCGCGTAATTTCGTGACTAAAGGGGAAAATTATATAAAGAGATTTACTTACATTCTGCTGTTTTCGCTGCCAGATCATTGCGATGTTTCATTTCCCAAATGTACTCGTAGCATTCTGGAAAAGATGTCGTTAAGTGTGAACACACAAGTAGCGTCCACAGCATCTTTAAAGCAATCTATCAAGCAATGTCATGGAGGCCTGGGCCCTATTTTTGAATTTATTTGCGTCAATATGGCGTGTAATTGTCTTTAACTAATGTGCGATTTTCGAATGAAAATCTGTTGTAATCCTATTTTCTTACTAATCGCGTTTATATTTAAGGTGTTTCAAGTTGAATTTTAATTGAATTTCTAAGATTCAGATTTATCTAAGACCCTTTTGCACACGGCGACTTTCACAAAATGTCAACCTTTTTACATGGTGCTACTTTAAGCATCGATGCAGTCGCGATGCTAACGCGCGTTAGCATCGATACAATCGCGATACAGAAGCTGGCGAAAATTTTGGCGACTAAATCTGCTGGTCATTGCGTAAGTCGCGATACTAAAGCGCGTTTTCAAAACGCGCGACTGCATCGTTGCTAAAAGTCGCAGTGTGTAAAGGATCTAAAGTGTGAATAAGAAAAACTAAACTAGAAAAAGAGCGAAGGTAGGTAACCTTGTTATGGTAAGTAAATATACTCAGCTGCAGGTACATTTTAATAACGCACTGTTTTATTCGTCATCGAATGCTCTTTTTGTGTAATCATACAACATTTTAAGTAATGGCAAAAGTAATTAACTAGTTAATGACATCTTAATCTTTATTCATCGTTTTAATAGGTACATATTTGAACTGATTCGTGAATTTTACTAATGAATGACTGCCTCATATAGTGAAAAAACATACTGATGATTTCTTCAAAAGGCTAGAACAAGATTTAAAAATGTTATAGCTAGAGACCGAATTGTATGCAACATTAAAAGCTTGCAATAAGCATGCAAATATGCATGAAAAATGCTTGAAATGTGCACGAAAAGTGGCAGAATATGCGAAATTTAATGATAAATTTGAGCAAAGAAAAGCGAGATTGTAAAATCAGCATACAATGAGTGTTTTTTTGCAGTTGGCAGAAATAAGTCAGCAACATTACTAACATCACACTGAAATTATTAAAAAAAAATGTAAACGTAAGCAATTGAGTATTTTTCAAAATTATCAGTGGTTTGATTGTGCCTTCGATCTAGTGACTCTGTAGTACGCGAGCGAGACGCTCTTCTGTCTCTTTCATTATAGGTACTATCGTAACTTGTAAAATAAAAGACGCACGTGGCTACGTACTCCACTCCTCGGGGTCAAATTCGCAATATTATCACTTTTATCGCATTTCAGAACGCAGGGTGAGTGAACTGCACTCAGAAAAAAAATGTACCGATAATATGCATCATAACTAGATCTTAGGTAAAATATGCAAACGCATGTGCAAATATGCAAATGCATATAATCCGATCTCTAGTTATAACTATTATGAGCATGGGATAACTTACTGACTTCACATTTCCGTCTTCCCGGTGCTCTGAAGTCAGGTTTCGTTGGGTTGAAAGGGTCGCAAGGCTTTGATGGTGTGGCAATTGGGACTTCCGTAGCCGTTAGTGGAGAAGATTGGCTATTTGTCTGTAATAAAAAATACACAAAATATACCCCCCAAGCTAAAACATAAGCTGAAACTATAGTAGGAATGGCACAGTGTAGGAATTTCGTACTCTAGCAGGATTTAATTGTCAAACACTTTATACACATTTTAATGACGGTAAATATGTGTCATACGGTTAGTAAATGGACAACTAAATTAATATATATATTTTTTAACTGATGTATTAGAAGTGTATTTATTGAAGCTTTATTTCATAAAGTTAAAGGTAATTAATTGCCACACCAGTTACTCTTTGTTACATTTTGAGTGAATTTATGTACAATAGGCGAACGCAATGCAAAAAAGCGCATTTTAAGGGCCATCCTAAAAGAAATAGAGCGTAGAGCAAAATAAAGCAAAATCTGTTAATGGTACCTTATAGGTGAGACGTCATGGTACACGATAATGTAGTTTTTGCTGTGTAATATTGTATAATAATTCACTTTTGACCCTTTTCTAATTAATCATAATTTGAAAACGGGACGTTTTTTAACTTACATTTTTAAATGTGATTATGCTATTATTTTATAAAAAATAATATCATAAGATACTCTGAAAACAATAAGTAAAACAAACTACAAAGTGATAAGTAATATCACTCTATAATTGCAACAATGGTGCACACAAAGAAACGATTCGTTTTGTGTCAATCAAATGATTTTGTGTACTTTTTTTTTATTATATATTTGCAGACATTTGGCCACAATCTCAGATTTTGATTTTCAGAAGGGTCTATTCTACAGAAAAAAAATTAACTGTCCATTTAGCTCAAGTTAACGTTTTGAATTAAATCCCGCTAGATTGCGAAATTCCCATACTTTGAATCGGTGCTTACAATTGTATAAAATCAAACGCTTCATATTGTGTACTTACTATGTAAGGTGTATTATCTACTGGTCCCCAATCCCACCGGTCTTCTTGCTGGAATTTCACAAAATTATTTTCAGTATTCAGCTTCAAAGATTACTTCACAGCCAAGAGCGAGGCTCTAAAATTAAAAAGAAATAAACCGCCTTGTAAAATCAAATTCATTTGGAGTCGGTGCAAATAATTAAAAATATTTATTTTAACTTCTGTTCGTCTTTAAAGTTCTTTATTAATAACAAACAAGAAAAAATATAAAACTAAGACATGCAACATAAAAAATAACTTAATATCTACCTATTCAAAAATGAATCCATTTCCTTGCGGCAAGGAGGCTATGATGCTGGCTCAAGTGCATGATCTCAAGCTTACATACATCGATAGTCTATGCACATAATGCACCGACTCCAAATGAATTCGTTTCTCCTTAACTCAAGGCAAGTGCGTCAGTTTTTTGAAGATGGTTTAATTTTTTTTTTTTAATTTTAATCCATGTTTTTAGTTTTTACCCATATCTCAAAAACTACTAAGACGATTTTATTGAAACAAACACTGTACCCTAAGTTAAAATACACCTAATTAAAATAAAAAATAACCATCTCGCTATGGCTTTTCGTTTTTGAGAAATCCGCGTACAAATATACAAACATACATAAATACACTTACGAAATTTTGCTCCCTCAAGCGTATGTAAACGAGACACAATAGATATTCTATTGTTATGCGGTGTCCTGCAACCGCTCGGGTGTTGAAAGAACAACAACACACTCAAGTTTTATTAAATTCCAACGATATAACATACATACACATTGAATTGATTACCTCTTTTTCCCACTGAAACTGCACTTCCAGTACCACTTGAAACTGTTAAGTTTTACATTATATTAAATAATCCAAATTAACTTACTCGTTTTATTCTTGATCTAGACTCAGTTTGAAAATCATTTCCATATACAGCTGATGCCACTCCCACTATTATACAATCAGACAGACATTATTTGGTAATGCTTGCCTTTACATATCACATAAGTACATCTAATTCTTCTCGAACTAAATTACATGGAAAATGGCTGCTATTGTAAGATAACTATCAAAATCGATCAAATTAACATCTAAGTCATTTTCACTTGTATCTTATACTATAATAACACTGACAAGCAAAAAACAATAGAGATTTACGTACCTGTAAATAAAACCGTAATCACTATGACAAACATCATTTTTACTTGCTCAAAACTGCACAAAATCGTGTTTCCTTCGCACAGATTTGTACAAATGAAATGTTATTATGACGGAAGACCCTCGATCAAAAAACAGGTTTGTCTCAAACTTTACATATTTAAAAATATACGGTAGATATGATCCGTTACATAACGTCGTATACTTGGTAGCTTAGTTCAATTCTTTGAAAGTCTTCATTCCATAAAATATAAAGCTATGGATATAAATTATCTTCATAATAGGTATTTTTCTCCTATTATTTCTAGTTTTACATGTATTTTTGATATCTAAAATATTACGTAAAAGATAAATATTCTGAATCTACCTCAACTGTGCGTGGTGCGCACTTAAGTCTCTTTATAACTTAATCGATTAAGTTTAATGACGGTCATACAACCTTAGATTAGTTATTTGAACGAATCAAATGCTATGTATCTTTTTTTTTAATTCTTATTTTGGAATCTGGAATCTATTCACTCACCTCATACACATCAGAAAGTTCAAATCATTTAATTATAAGATCAACTTAATCAAGAAAAAAATTTAGCTGTGTTTTTTTAATAGATGACCCTATTTGTATATTTTTTTAAAAGTATTGATTCGTAACACGGCAGATTACTATCTTTATATAGTTTTTTTTTTGTTTTAAAGTAATCACAAACTTTTTTTGATGTTTAATAAGTCCCCGTTTAAAACGATTTCCCACATATAACTGTAAATTTAAAATCTCCGCTTAATACGATTAGTCTTAGTCTCCCCGCTTAGTACGCTCTTTTCGAATGACATGATTAACATAATTGAGGGAAAGATTTTATAAAATAAAAAAAAATACTGATAGTCAAGTTAAGGTGCAACAAAATAGAAATGCAATCTCTATTTTCAAATGAGCTGCGTCTATAACTCTACTGATATTGTGTACTTTTGTTAATTTTGTTTGTCCCGTCAGAATCGTACTATCGGGGTTTTATTGTATATTTATTCATACAGGGTGTCCCGTAAAGAACATGCCAAGCTGACACTGTTGAGTGCTAATCCTGTTAGATCTGGGTTTGGGAAGGAATACTTATACCACTGTAAAAAAAACTTATAGCAGAAAAATATAAGACTAACCAACTACACAAAAGCCTTGTGTTTACAACTATGTTTGTTGAAATCAAAACAAGGGAGCGAACTGTCTAGTAGATGGAACGTAGGTATTTGTAATTGCGCCTTAAGTATTTTGGAAATGGTTTTTGGTGTTAAAAGCAAGTGATGTCATAGCATTTTGAACAGCGTTAAGTTTACCTTACCTCCATTTAGGTATTCGCATTATTTTTGTATGTTGCTATTGCAGCAATACGTAAAGGTAAACACTGCGGTATCTGCATTAATAATGCGGGCTAGTTTGCAACAAAAGTCGGTAGCCTGATGTGATTGTTTCTCTTTATCAGTTATTGTCACCTTTCGGGTCAGGTCGTATTGTAAGTAATAAGTAATTTAAGATTAAAAAACCCAGAAGCAATCTTCGTTTTTTTTTTTATAATTTTAAATTACTTGGAATCTTGGATTATTTAAAATTAGTTGGAAACAGTGCGGGATCAAGTAGGGGGCTCACTCATGCCTCGGACAAAAGTTTGAGCCGGCCAAATCCATATCGGTCCAGTCAAATCAAACTGTCATCGTACCAGTCTTTAAGAGTGAAGAAAGATCAATTGGACTTAAGTAACTTACTTCATCTCCGATACATATTACTATTCTTAATCCCTCAAGCGTATGTGAACGAGACACAATGCAAATTCTATTGTTATGCGGTTGCCTGCAACCGCTCGGGTGTTGAAGCATTAAGTAATTTGACGACCTCCGTGGTATAGTAGAAAAGCACGCTGGGTTTCAAAGCGCCGCCGCTCCGAGGTCCCGGTCGATTCTATATAGTCTCAGCTATGGGCGTTGTGGTACCACCGTTGTGTCTGATTTCCATAACACAAGTGCATTAGCTGCTTACTTTGGGATCAGGGCAATGTATGTGATTGGTGTCCAATATTTATTTATTTAGGTATTTATAGAACTAATAATAGTTGAGATTAACTGCCGTAGTTGGATTCGGTTGGGATACCTTGTAGGTTGAGGTCTCTTGTTACTTACCACTTTTCAAACATGTTACTAATCATGGTTGAGACTGTCGTGCTCAGAGCTGGAATTGTGTAAAGCAATCGTATTCATTTGACAGTTCATAACGTACGGTTTGATCTGTCAAACGCTTTGTTCTTTGCCGTTTGACAGATAATACCGTACGTTTTGAACTGTCAAATGAATACGATTGCTTTACACAATCGCACCCCTGAATCGGCTGGGAGGACCTTGTACAGTTGAGGTCTCTCGTGCCTTACCAATTTTCAACGAAAATCACTTGACTTGCATGGGTATATGCAACTTTCAAATCTGACGAAAAACAAAATCAATCAATACGATCGTCGTTTTGTGGATCCGAAGCACTTTTAGTATGCCATCCTACACGAAATGCCTCGAAACCGAAAAACGATAATCGTATAAACAAATTCTGTTTTTCGTAGTTGGCCTCAAGCATGTGAATTATTGTCCAGTTTATTATTAAAATGGTTAAAACAAATAAACAGTGAAGTTTACAATAGATAAGAATCAGACAGGGTAATCCACAGCATTTTTAATTACTAGCTAACTTTATCAGACTCTATACAACATTTTTGGTAGATACTTGACTGAAAAGACAGTGTACTATCGTAATCACCGTCCCTAACCATCTTAAGATACAGATTCACTTGCCGCTCGAGCTTGAACCGTCTTTTGTTTGAAGTTTCGAGTCCTGTAGGTAGCACCTTCATTCACATACACGTATAAACGTTTCCCATACGTTCACATTGCTAGAAACGCCAGAAATCATCATGAATTGGGCCAAGACATTCGCATAGTACATACTTTCAGAGCTAGTATTACTAGGTTATACCTGTTCAGCAAACAAAATAAAGCTACTTTATGTTATACTAGCGGTCCCCCGCGACTTCGTCCGCGCGTTTTGAGTTTGCTCCCTCCCCTCCCGTCGCAGCGTCATGTTTTATATCCTAAAGCCTTTCTCAATAAATAAGCTATCTAACACAGAAACATTTTTTCAAACCGGTTCAGCAGTTCCTGAGATAAGCGCGTTCAAACCAACAAACTCTTCAGCTTTATAATATAACTAGCGGTCCCCCGCGACTTCGTCCGCGCGTTTTGAGTTTGCTCCCTCCCCTCCCGTCGCAGTGTCATGTTTTATATCCTAAAGCCTTTCTCGATAAATAAGCTATCCAACACAGAAATATTTTTTCAAATCGGTCCAGCAGTTCCTGAGATAAGCGCGTTCAAACAAACAAACTCTTCAGCTTTATAATATATAGCGGTCCCCCGCGACTTCGTCCGCGCGTTTTAAGTTTGCTCCCTCCCCTCCCGTCGCAGCGTGATGTTTTATATCCTAAAGCCTTTCTCAATAAATAAGCTATCTAACACAGAAATATTTTTTCAAATAGGTTCAGCAGTTCCTGAGATAAGCGCGTTCAAACCAACAAACTCTTCAGCTTTATAATATAATTAGCGCAAGCGCACGTTGTACTTAAGCTGCGAACATTATTTTGGTGCGGAGTTATGTTAAAACTGTGATAGCTCCTAAGATATTTATTGGAATCAAATGATATAAAGGGCAACTTTGTTCTAAATAAAATGCTCGTGATGATGAATGTATTTATTTTGATAAGAATAAATACCTGTGTGTATAATACACCTCTAAAAATGATGCATTATTTTTTTACAAATTTATTAACATAAAAAAGGTTGTAGTAAATCAACCATAAAAGATAGACTTATGCTGTCGCGGACTTTATTATAGAACTCTTAATGTTGAACAATCTTGTCATACATGATTTTTGTTTAACTTTAGCGGTTTCCGCAGCGTACGCAGCGGAAGCTCTCAGAAGGAATATCTTTCTCCCGTTTTCGCAACATTTTTCATTGCTGCTGAGGTCTTGTGGGTCGTATCTTTATGTTATATAGCCTAAAGCCTTCCTCGATAAATGGACTATCTAACATAAAAACAATTTTTCAAATCGAGCCAGTAGTTTCTGAGATTAGCGCGTTCAAACAAACAAACAAACAAACAAACAAACAAACAAACAAACAAACAAACAAACAAACAAACAAACAAACTCTTCAGCTTTATAATATTAGTATAGATTAGCGCAAGCGCACTTTATACTTAAGCTGCGAACATTATTTTGGTGCGGTGTTATGTTAAAACTGTGATAGCTCCTAAGATATTTATTGGAATCAAATGATATAAAGGGCAACTTTGTTCTAAATGAAATGCTCGTGATGATTAATGTATTTATTTTGATAAGAATAAATACCTGTGTGTATAATACACCTCTAAAAATGATGCATTATTTTTTTTTCAAATTTATTAACATAAAAAAGGTTGTAGTAAGTCAACCATAAAAGATAGACTTATGCTGTCGGGGACTTTATTATAGAACTCTTAATGCTAAACAATCTTGTCATACATGATTTTTGTGTAACTTTAGCGGTTTCCGCAGCGTACGCAGCGGAAGCTCTCAAAAGGAAAATATCTTTCTCCCGTTTTCGCAACATTTTTCATTGCTGCTGTGGTCTTGTGATTCGTATCTTTATGTTATATAGCTTAAAGCCTTCCTCGATAAATGGACTATCCAACATAAAAATAATTTTTCAAATCGGGTCAGTAGTTTCTGAGATTAGCGCGTTCAAACAAACAAACAAACTCTTCAGCTTTATAATATTATAGTATAGACTACCTACCCTAACACTCAGCGATATATATATGCTGATGATCTTGCACTAACTTGCCAAGATAAGACCTTCGAAACCGTGGAAAGAACACTGAACCTTGCGTTGGAAAACCTCCATGAATATTACGAGCATAACGCTCCAAGGCCCAATCCAAGCAAGACCCAATCGTGTGCCTTCCACCTACGCAACCGCGAGGCAAACAGGGAGCTGAACATTTCCTGGAAAGGCATCGCCATCCAACACTGTCACTTCCCTAGATACCTGGGAGTGACACTGGGCCGCTCTCTGACTTACAAGACCCACTGCAGAAACACAAAACAAAAAGTTAGTTCCCGCAATAACCTACTGCGCCGTCTCTCCTCTACTAACTGGGGAGCAAACCCAACGGTTATGCGCATTACAGGACTAGCTTTGTGTTTCTCAGCAGGAGAATACGCATGTCCAGTGTGGGCTAGGTCAGCACATACCAGAGACGTGGACGCAGAGCTGAACGACACCTGTCGCATAGTGACTGGCTGTCTTAAACCAACCCCGGTCGGTATGCTGTTTCCTCTCGCGGGAATAGCTCCACCCAGAGTCCGCAGAGAAGTGACATGTTCGCTTGAAAAACAAAAACAAGAAAGCGACCCTAGACATCCACTCTACGGGCTCTCCCCCGCTACAGGTCGGTTGCGAAGCCGCAAAAGCTTCCTTAGACCTACACAGCCTACCGACGAAACCCCAACTGACATGAGGTGCAGGCTATGGGCAAGCGAGTACCCACACTCACTGTACCCCCCCGGTGAAAATCTGCCTCCAGACTATAAGGAACCTTGGCCAACCTGGAGAAGTCTTAATAGGCTTAGGACCCAGGTTGGTCGGAGTAAAGACAACCTGTGTCGGTGGGGGTACTCAAGCAGCGCAGACGCCAGCTGTGAATGTGGAGAGCCCCTGCAAACCATGGCCCACCTCACTAACTGTCCCGCGTGCCCGACCACCTGCTCGCGTGAAGACTTACTTGTCTGTAACCAGAGGGCTACCACAGTAGCCGCTTTCTGCGCAAGTAAGATTTAGCCCGTTTCTTGCCGACACGAAAGAAGAAGAAGAAGTATAGACTAGCGGTCCCCCGCGACTTCGTCCGCGCGTTTTGAGTTTGCTCCCTCCCTTCCCGTCGCAGCCTGATGTTTTATATCCTAAAGCCTTTCTCAATAAATAAGCTATCTAACACAGAAATATTTTTTCAAATCGGTTCAGCAGTTCCTGAGATAAGCGCGTTCAAACCAACAAACTCTTCAGCTTTATAATATAATTAGCGCAAGCGCACGTTGTACTTAAGCTGCGAACATTATTTTGGTGCGGAGTTATGTTAAAACTGTGATAGCTCCTAAGATATTTATTGGAATCAAATGATATAAAGGGCAACTTTGTTCTAAATGAAATGCTCGTGATGATGAATGTATTTATTTTGATAAGAATAAATACCTGTGTGTATAATACACCTCTAAAAATGATGCATTATTTTTTTACAAATTTATTAACATAAAAAAGGTTGTAGTAAGTCAACCATAAAAGATAGACATATGCTGTTGCGGACTTTATTATAGAACTCTTAATGCTGAACAATCTTGTCATACATGATTTTTGTGTAACTTTAGCGGTTTCCGCAGCGTACGCAGCGGAAGCTCTCAAAAAGAATATCTTTCACCCGTTTTCGCAACATTTTTCATTGCTGCTGTGGTCTTGTGAGTCGTATCTTTATGTTATATAGCTTAAAGCCTTCCTCGATAAATGGACTATCCAACATAAAAATAATTTTTCAAATCAGGCCAGTAGTTTCTGAGATTAGCGCGTTCAAACAAACAAACAAACAAACAAACTCTTCAGCTTTATAATATTAGTATAGATTAGCGCAAGCGCACGTTGTACTTAAGCTGCAAACATTATTTTGGTGCGGAGTTATGTTAAAACTGTGATAGCTCCTAAGATATTTATTGAAATCAAATGATATAAAGTGCAACTTGGTTCTAAATGAAATGCTCGTGATGATGAATGTATTTATTTTGATAAGAATAAATACCTGTGTGTATAATACACCTCTAAAAATAATGCATTATTTTTTTACAAATTTATGAACATAAAAAAGGTTGTAGTAAGTCAACCATAAAAGATAGACATTTGCTGTCGCGGACTTTATTATAGAACTTTTAATGCTGAACAATCCTGTCATACATGATTTTTGTGTAACTTAAGCAGTTTCCGCAGCGTATGCAGCGGAAGCTCTCAAAAGGAATATCTTTCTCCCGTTTTCGCAACATTTTTCATTCCTGCTGTGGTCTTATGAGTCGTATCTTTATGTTATATAGCCTAAAGCCTTTCTCAATAGATGGACTATCTAACGTCAAAATAATTTTTCAAATCGGGCCAGTAGTTTTTGAGATTAGCGCGTTCAAACAAACAAACAAACAAACAAACAAACTCTTCAGCTTTATAATATTAGTATAGATTATAACTTTCATTCGTCGATGAAACGGCCCGCGCTCGATTTACTCTCAAACTAATGGTCCGTGAGCCTTTACGAGTGATTCTGATGTCAAACTATCGTTAAACTAGCGACATTTCACTTACACAAATAGGAGAAGAGAAGGAAAACTGCCAGCTAAATTCTTATTTTTCCGCTTTATGGATTTTTTCTTACTTTGGTTGGTATAATGAATCGCAATCACACACAATTTAGGGTACCTCCTTACCTATTGCGACTTTAAAACTGTTTTTTCCAGACAATTTGTTATAATCATTTTTGAAAAAAAAACACTCGTTTTTTTAATATTCCGTTTTCATAAAACCGTTTGAAAAGGTACGGTTATAAAAATAATTAAGTAAAGTAAAATCTGCCTGCACACATCCCACAACTGGGCAAGGGTCTCACCTCAAGTATCAGGTGGCTCAGTGCGGATTGGTGGAGGGGTGTAGTTTGCAAGGCAAGCGACCGATCTTGCTGTCAAATGTTCCTCAGACAACCGTTACTAGCCTGGAACGTAGGTTGCTTAATTTCGGTATCACTGCAAAAGCGTTACTACCACTTCGCCACGAGCACTTCTAATAACAACAGTAGGTAATATTTTAAAAATTGAAACTAATCAATAGGTTTAAGTTGAATATCTTATCTACTTTTTCAGCTAGAAAACCAGCTACTAAGTATTGAGTAAACTATATTTTACAAGCTTTAGTCTTATAATGGATCCATTTTATCGTCCACATGTTTTGTCAAGGCTCTTAGCGTAAGAAAACCTCATTTTTCCAGCTCTTTGAATAAGTGGAAATGTTTATCTTGATTTTACAACAATATTTCGTTGCTGTCGGCTGAATACGCAAGTGGTTGTGAATTGGTCAGTACATGCAAGCTAACAACTAACAACCCGGCTTTGCGTGCGAGATCAACTCGGTACTCACTTGAATGTATGAGTTAGGAAGAGATTGGATGTGGCATGAGAAAATACGTGGATTTATTGATCATTTAGCTTGGTATGAGATCAATGCGCCGTAGAACATACCTATATATTTTTTGGAGTGATCATTTTCATCAATACAAGTATTGAGTCGTACGTGGGTATACCATACCAATGGTATGATACCATACACATAAATTGCTGACAAATTTTACTCTCTTTCTTGCTAGTTACTGTATAATACTACTTACTCTTTATTTGACCACGTTGTTTTAAGTAGTATGTTTTAGTACAAACACACATTTTTATTAATTCACAATGAACAATGTCCTTAAAAAGTTCTGCTAAGTATTATCTGTCCAATAATTTATACGGAATGACGTTAGATTTTTTAAATTATTAGTTGGTTAGTTCTGATTTGTCGATGGAGAAACAGACCCAAAGAAGTTGGAAATGTAGAATACTAAGATAAGAGTTTAAAATAAGACTCCTCCACATTTTCTGTGATCCCCTAAAACGCCCAAGACACGTCCCAGCCGTTTGTTTCCATACGCCGCGACCGGCCCGCTCAAATCGCCGGAGAATACCCGTTTTCGGGTATAACCGCATTTCCCCCGTTTTCTCGAATAAAGCATTGATGCGTGCCACATTCTCCCCGAGAATTATAGCAACACAGCCTTCCCCGCACGCGCGGGTGGCACCTCTATCACCTAATTTTCGAAGTACCCGAATGTGTCAAATCTAGTTTCGAGGGCCATTCTTATGTGCGGTGGAAAGGATTGTTCGTGTCAAATAAATGTGTTTCTCCATTACTATTTCGTACGCCAGCCACGTAGCCTGTTGAACGCCAATCGAATTCAGTATCATCACAATCAGACGTAAGGCCACTTTTGGACATATGCCTCTATATACAATACACAGGTCGAGCTCCACATATACTTTGTCTACTCTTTGACTCTCCTTTCTATATTCTTAATGGCTTTTATTTATTTACGGCCAATTTTTCAATGGTCAGATAAACCTTATAAGACTGATAAATTATGAAGTTACAGATTTTTAAAAAAATGCAGTTACGTATGATTGCTGACAATCAGGTGAAGTTTTCAAATTAGCCATATTGTGTTTTGTTCTACGAATATTTCTTATCTGACTATTGAACAATCAGCCCTTAAAGTATTGTGCTAAATGACTTATGTACCAGTCAGAGGTGGCAATCTTTTTACTTACAAGATCTACTTAAATAAATGTTTTACCACTCTGATAAATTAAGAAAATCATAAACAAATATCATAGTACTTCTCTAATCTAAACACCTTAATATTAGTAATAATTTGATAAGTGTCTTATACATTGCTAATAATCTCAATAACAGTTTTATCCACTTAACTTACTACAATCAACATAAATATTGTAGCGCTTTGCGTATGTTTGCTGGAGCCAGTGTGGACACCATTATGCGAAAATAGACTGCCGCTGTCATGTAGCGGTATCTGCGGTAGCGCTAACTGGATCCTAAGGTTGATTGAGGGTAGAATAGACTCAGTCGTCCTCAATAGGTTCACCGAGTTGCATGTTACTAAATGTGCAAATCGGTGAACCTATCTTGCCTGGCCTTATTTAAGAATTGTTCTACTGTACCTTACTATCAAAGTTTTGAACAATCAAACACTGGACACTGTTGGTCTGACAAGAGTTTTTAGTATTATTATAATACCCTTCTAATTTACTAAGGTCATCAACGTGTACTATATTTATTACGCTAATACTAATACTACGTAAGTCACTTCATTAATTACAGCCTAGTAACTCTTAAAAACTAAGTAACAGCAATTTTGCCTTACAATAATTAAAATAGTTCCTACCTCTGAAATCGCACACATAAGTAGATAGAACGAATCGAGTCTCCCTCTCAGAGTTGCCCGCATCACATGCAATTATTGCACACAAGGTGCATCTCCCTGATTTAGAGAGTAAACTAAAGGTACTGGAAGTGAATAGCATTTAAAATTAATAATGTTATTGGAAACCAAAGAAATATTTTTAAAGCCTTACACAAAAAATGCACATTGCAGAAATCCGTTGATTTAAGTCCTGCAAGTTACTAATGTGCTTGTCAAGTTAAAGTAAAAACCTCTTTTGCAAATCAAAAAAAAACATTTAGTTTGATTTTTAATTTATTATTATGATTTACTATTTTCAATAAAATATAGTTTCGAGTAAGGCCTGATTTTACCGACGTCAGATAAGTAATATTCGTCGAATATAATACCTACAAAACGTCTAATTTGAAAACGTCACTCATTTTTCAGGCATCATTTAAATGTAAATGTAATTTTAAAATCGGTTGTTTTATACTTTCGCAGTCGGATAAGTCTTAGTTAACGTTGGTAAAATCGGCTTGTGTTGAATGTGACTTATCACATTCAACACAAGTTAATGGAAGAAATAACGAAAATGCGTCAAAAAAAAAGCTAGCTAGCGCATTTGCCAATGTATAAGACCCTGCGCAGAAATTGTATCGGCCGATAGATTACTCGGCTTCTTAATCAGTATAGAGAATGCAAGTGCGTTCATTACAACGACTACTGGTCCATACAAATTTAAAGCCGACCAAACTATTAGGCCATGAAAAGACGGAACTTTAAGAACTGAACCTGAGCGTGAGTGGTACTACTATAGTTTGGGAAGATACTTACATGAAGATTTTAGTTCAGCCGGTATATTTTTTGTAAAAAATGATTACATACAACTTGGTAACCATGATAAAGAACGATAACGAGGTACCGTTATACTTAAATTATACTTGATTACGATACATTTAGTGCAGTGGTTAGCGCTCGGACTACTGAACCAGCGGTCGCCGGTTCGAATCCCGCAAGGGGCAAATGTTCGTGTGATGAGCACGAACTTGTACCTAAGTCATGGATGTTATATGTGTTTAAGTATTTATGGGTGACTCCCCCGTCATAATCGTAGTCTGATACTTCGTAACTCAAGAAAGAAAATTCCTTGTTTCGAAACCAGACTATTGGTGTCTGGCGCTTATTTATTTATTATATTTATATAGCCGTCATAAAGGGCAATCATAATGAGTTTAGCATGAATGACACGAACTTCTCTTAAGGGGCTACCCGGATTTTTAGCGCACTTACTAGCGCCACTTTATTAAAAAAAACATAACTCGTTAAATAAAAGACCAATCAAAAATCTGGTAGATACGATTGTAGTACAGGTTCTATAGTTTATTTAGTATGTTTAAATTGTTTCTAAAGTAGTTTATTGTAGTAAGAGTTAGACAAACTGCTAATAAGGCCACTTTTGGCATTTTTGCTAACTGTAACTGCAGATAACTGTGTTTAATTGAACTTAAACATTATGTCTAAACCACATAATCAGAGCTACAATCGTATCTACCAGATTTTTGATTGGTCTTTTATTTAACGAGTTATGATTTTTCTAGTAAAGTGGCGCTAGTGTGCGCGGTAAAAATCCGGATAGCGCCTTAAGTCACCATAAAAGTTTCTTAACACTTTTCGTGACAATGAACGGCTATAGCGGTAAAACAGTAAAAGTTCTATTGTGTCTGGGATACTGCCCTAAAAACTAAAGTAGTGTTATTAAGTACCTAACTATTAATGAGTATATGGCTGGCATGTACTCTAATATTTTTATACAAATCTATCACTACAATATATCATTATAATATATCTATCACTACAGAAGGCACGGTAGCCCAATTGGTAGAGCGTTTGGCCCGGTTAGCCAAGAAGTTGCTGGTTGCAAGTCCCACCCGTGCGCAAATTTTTGGTTTCTTATTTCATATTTATGAATATAAAATATGACACTGAGTGTTAAAAATATTCTAAACTATCACTACAATTCGCTCTACATCCGTGTATCAAAGAAAAGCATTCGCTTGCGGTGTCACGCCGTGGTACGCTTCCCGACTGTGGCTGAGCTAGCTCTGAAATAATTAGTTCACTCGAAAATCCGAGCTCACCGCGACAGAACTTTGGGATGCAGTTTTATGGCTAAGATACCTTTTGGTGTAAATGTTTCAGCATAACATAGAACAGAAAATTAAAGTTTTGTGGGTCCATTTAACAACGAATTTATAGCAATGCAACTGTACCTATGCCAAATACTAAAGTAAAATGGCCTGTAGTCACGAACGAAAGCACTTAAAGGAGTGTGTGAAAATAGGTAGGTACATACTACAATAATCTTTTGGAAATGTTTAGTGGTACTAATTAGAGGTCGAGTTTATTACTTTATTTAGTTTTCGTAAGCTTACGAGCATATGCTCATAAATACCCCGAGCTCAAACCCTTTTTTACGAATATAAATATTGGACAACATTCTTACATACATAAGTAGCACTAATCCTGATTATACTCTGATTTTTAAAAGTTCAATTGAAACTGTCATTTTGGTCTATCTACCAAAATGACAGTTTCAATCGAACTTTTTATTTTTTATTTTGTAAGCGTTGTTACAATAGTGTCGTAACAATTCAATTGTACGCGATTTATTTGAACTTGTGATATGAATTTTCAGTTTTATGGTTTAACTTATTACTTATTTTAAATAATACATGTTAATAAGACAACGGAAGGAATGAAAATCTAGGTATTTTCTCTTGCAATAGTAATTCGTGTATGATTTTACCTATTTTGTTTTTTTTAATTCTTTGCGTACAAAAAATATTAGAAATAACGATGATCTTTCAAAGAAACATGTTTTTAGGGTTCCGTAGCCGAATGGCAAAAAACGGAACCCTTATAGTTTCGTCAAGTCTGTCTGTCTGTCTGTCCGTCTGTATGTCACAGCCATTTTATTCTGTAACTATAAGCATTACACAATTGAAATTTGGAAGGAAGATGTATCCTGTTAACCGCTTTACGATTCTCATACAAAAAATAAAAATAAGACATTTAAAGGGGGTTCCAACACATTAAACTAAAACCAAAAAAAAACTTTTTTTGTCAAACCTATACGTGTCTACAGATAGGTTTTTTTAAAATGACACCGAGGTTCCTAAATAAAAAAAAATACTTTTATTTCAGACGTGGTCCATATAAGAAACTGTTAACATAAATCCAAAATAAAAAATTAAATTAAATTAAAAATTAAATTCAATAAGAATAAAATAAACATGACAATAAATTAAAATTCAAATCAATTAAATAGAGTTAAACACAAATTCTAATTAAAATACCTACAATATGACACCTTAAACCATTTTCTTTTAAAGTCTAACGTTTCATAGCTAGACGCTTCCAAAGTGGTAAAATGGGCGCCCCCCCCCCCCATCTAATTTCTAAACCAAGCAAGTGTAAATTTAGAAAATAATATGGAATATAGATCCTAACAAACACTTTCAATGAAAATTGGTTCGGACGGAATCGAACGAGAAGTTTTTGAGATATAGCACATTTTCAACAACCGCAAACATAACTTTGTACTTCATACAAACACTATGAAAAACAAAGTTATATTTGCAGTCCACAAAATATTGTGAATTTACTAAGTGGAAGTAAGTGGATTTCCAAATTCAGTTAAAGTTGGCACGGAACCCTCAGTGCGCGAGTCCGACTCGCACTTAGCCGGTTTTTTTAAACAGGTTTAATTTAAATATCTTTTATCTTATAAAAACAATAATTGAATGAAATTGTAATTTTTCGATTAGGTATTTAGGAACAAGCCTATATGTTTTTTTTATTTTAAAAAGTGGTCACCCACTGAATGTAATTTTGGTCTATCTAATTAAAAATCAGAGTATAAGTACTAGATAAGAGAATTCGGGTAGTTGAATTCAGTAACAACAGCGACGCCACCACACATCACTACCAACTATCAACTACCTACCTAATATGTTATACTAGCGGTCCCCCGCGACTTCGTCCGCGCGTTTTGAGTTTGCTCCTTCCCCTCCCGTCGCAGCGTTAAGTTTTATATCCTTAAGCCTTTCTCAATAAATAAGCTATGTAACACAGAAATATTTTTTCAAATCGGTTCAGCAGTTCCTGAGATAAGCGCGTTCAAACCAACAAACTCAGCTTTATAATATAATTAGCGAAAGCACACGTTGTACTTAAGCTGCGAACATTATTTCGGTGCGGAGTTATGTTAAAACTGTGATAGCCCTGAGATATTTATTGGAATCAAATGATATAAAGGGCAACTTTGTTCTAAATGAAATGTATTTATTTTGATAAGAATAAATACCTGTGTGTATAATACACCTCTAAAAATGATGCATTATTTTTTTACAAATTTATTAACATAAAAAAGGTTGTAGTAAGTCAACCATAAAAGATAGACTTATGCTGTCGCGGACTTTATTATAGAACTCTTAATGCTGAACAATCTTGTCATACATGATTTTTGTGTAACTTTAGCGGTTTCCGCAGCGTACGCAGCGGAAGCTCTCAAAAGGAATATCTTTCTCCCGTTTTCGCAACATTTTTCATTGCTGCTGTGGTCTTGTGAGTCGTATCTTTATGTTATATAGCTTAAAGCCTTCCTCGATAAATGGACTATCTAACATAAAAATAATTTTTCAAATCGGGCCAGTAGTTTCTGAGATTAGCGCGTTCAAACAAACAAACAAACAAACAAACAAACTCTTCAGCTTTATAATATTAGTATAGATGTATGAAAACAGAGCTCAGATACAAGTGAAACGGTTTTCTTATTAAGATAACCTTAAGGATTTTATACCGTCCTCAACAAGCCCAGAGTATAAAACAATGGGGTCTTGAATTGAAATGGAGTAAACACAATCAGATTTGCTTGCTGACGAGAAAACGTGGAAGATAACTTCATGAGCAGAACAACTGAGATAAATGCAAATAGTGAGATCGGGTGCGGTCTGGCAGAAGCGGTAACATTTTTACATTTAAGTAGTTTTTTTTTTAAATATGGAGTATTTAAAATATTACCATTATACGAGGGTCAAACTGAAAGTTCTTAGAACTGGCCACTTATAAACAATATAATAAAAAAAATATTCTAAAATTTGAAAATAGAACTCTTTGCCAATATTACTGAGTATATATTTCATTCATTTGTCATTTGTTTTACGATTTGGCGGCAAATTGAAAATTGTCTGTGTCACGTCAACATGAATTTAACACGAGAAAATTTTCGTGCAATGATTTTTTATGACTTTCGATGTCACTTAAGTCAACAAGAAAGTTATGATAGACTACGATTGGCCTTTCACGATAAAGCCCCATCTCGTGCGACTGTTTACAACTGGTTTAATGAGTTTAAACGTGGTCGCACTAATCTCACTGATGATGTACGTGAGGGACGGCCTTCTACGGCGACGACTGAAAATAACATCTGTGTTGTGCGGCGTATGATAGAGACTGACAAAAGAGTGACCTATCAGCAGATTCGGACAAGCTTAGGCATCGGTATGAGTCAAGTGCACAAAATCCTCCACGAACATTTAGCGGTCAGGAAGCTTTGCGCCCGGTGGATACCTCATAATTTGACTAAGGCTCAAAAACTCCATCGTGTGGATTGGTGCCGTAAAATGATTGAAAGATTTAACGGAGGTGACTCAAATGCTGTGTTCGACATACTAACAGGTGACGAAAGCTGGATTTACTGTTATGATCCTGAAACCAAAAGACAATCTGCTCAGTGGGTGTTTCCTTTCGAGGAGTTGCCAACTAAAGTGAAGAGAGATCGAAGTGCGGGAAAAAAAATGGTGGCCTCGTTCTTTGGAAGGATAGGTCATTTCGCAACAATTGTGTTAGAGGATCAAAAAACAGTTTCTGCAGAATGGTACACTACCAATTGTTTGCCACTTGTCTTGGAAAAAGTTCGAGAGAAACCTCGAAGTAGGATCCTCCTTCACCACGACAACGCCTCGTCGCACACCGCCAAGCGAACGATCGACTATTTGGCGACATCAAACGTTGAATTACTGGGTCACCCGCCGTATAGCCCCGACCTCGCGCCTTGTGATTTTTATTTATTTCCAAAAATTAAAGAAAAACTTAAAGGAAAGCGGTTTATGAATGCTGAAGAAGCGGTGGCTGCGTATCGCGATGCCGTTGAAGAGACCCCTAAGGACGAGTGGGCAAAGTGCTTTTCCCAGTGGTTCCATCGCATGCAGCGGTGTATTGACGTCAATGGACAATATTTTGAAAAGATATAATAAAACTAATAACTGGCTAATGTAATCAGTTTTTGATTTTCTAAGAACTTTCAGTTTGACCCTCGTAATGAGGGAAAGAAAGCCAAACATTAATAATTATTGGACAAAAATAAATATTGGACACCAATCACATACATTGCTCTGATCCCAAAGTAAGTAGCTAATGCACGTTTCGGAAATCAGAAAACGATGGTACCACAACGCCCATTACGATGCGAGTCATACGGCAATCGCTGCGTGCGGAATATGTGGTTGGATTCCAACTTTTACTAATTTGTGTCACGATGACAGCGCTCACAGACCACATGAACAATAAAAACAACGTTGGGGGACGTACACAATTTACGTATTCGTGCATTATATTTTATTAAGAAGTAAAAATAGACACTATAGATTAATGTTACATATAATCAACGGATAATACAATATTTATTTTAAAAATTTCAACGACCCCATTAGTTCGTGGTACTCGACGCGCCTGGACCCATAACAACAAGAATGTTCAGTAGGTGGAGCGTAGTGCATTATTCTAAAGGGTACGTATTACAATACCGAATTTCAAAATACCGAATTTCATAAGCCCTACGAACGGAAGGCCGAATTTTAGAATGCCGAATGTTTATATGATCGAAAGTTCTAAATACCGATAGTTTGAAATCCCGAAAATTCAAAATACCGAATCTTATAAGACCTATGATTGGAATGCCGATTACTAAAATGCCGAATTTTAAAATACCGACTGTTCATATGACCGAAGTTCAATATACCGACTGTTTATATGACCGAAAGTTTAATATACCGAAAAATTTAAAACCCGAAGATTAAAAATACTGAATTTACAAGACCTATGAACGAAACGCCAAACAAATTGTATAACATTAAGATTGAGGTTCATTAAGAAAAACAAATTTTGATTGACCCCGAATCGCCGTGGTCCTTCGCCGTGGTACTAGTCTGCCCGATACTAGAGTGTAATTCAAAAGCCGGAGGCGCGGAGGGAGAGCAGCCCTCGCCTCCGCAGCTTCGGCTTGCTGGTCGCCCTCGCGACCAGCAAGCCGAAGCTGCGGAGGCGAGCGTGGGTGCCTGAGATTCGCTACGCTAGGGCGAAAGGGCTGCACTTCCCGCAGCGCCGGAGAAGAGCAAAACCTATGCTTGCTGCTACATGCATGCCTGTTTGATGCATGCTGCATGCCTGTTTGATGCATGCTGCATGCCTGCTTGCTACATGCATGCATGCCTGCTTGCTTGATTGTTTGCATGCTGCATGCCTGCTTGATTGCTTGCATGCTGCATGCCTGCTTGATTGCTTGCATACTGCATGCC
Organism: Pyrausta purpuralis; assembly: GCA_963924145.1. Taxonomy (NCBI): domain Eukaryota; kingdom Metazoa; phylum Arthropoda; class Insecta; order Lepidoptera; family Crambidae; genus Pyrausta; species Pyrausta purpuralis. The sequence continues at coordinate 3,495,998 of OZ001653.1, read as the reverse complement.
TGCTTGATTGCTTGCATGCTGCATGCCTGCTTGCTACATGCATGCCCGTTTGATTACTTGCATGCTGCATGCTGCATGCCTACCGCAAAGTTAAGTTTACTTTCGGGATTTTGAACTTCGGTATACTAACTGTAGGTATATTAATCTTCGGGATTTTAAACATTCGGGATATGAACCTTCGGTATTTCAAACTTTCGGGATTTCGAACTTTCGAGATTTTGAACTTTCGGTTATTTGAAATTCGGCATATTGAGCTTCGGTATATCGGGTATAGGTATTTCATTCGTTCGGTATTTTGATTTTCGACGTTTCAAGCGTAGGTATTTCATTTGTAGGTATTATGAACTTTCGGTATTATAATACGTACCCATTCTAAACTACTGGTTCTCCGCGGCTTCGCGGCTCACCCGCATAAGTGACGGATCACAAATAATGTGACTATGATTTATAACCTTTGTGGTATTCTAATAAATGAGCTGTATTTATTAGAATACCACAAAATTTACTAATCATCTCGATTACCCTCTTCGTATTTCTTCTAACTCCTATTTTAGAAGCTGTAGACGACACAATTTTTTGACTCCCGAAGAGAGAAGAGACATGCTGGATATTATTATTTGATATCTTGAATGGACACCAGGACTGCGCGGATTTGGTGGCGGGTGTCGCGCTGCGCACGCCGAGGCGCCGCACTCCAGGCGCGGTCGCAGCCTAAAATTTTGGAGGGGGTCACTCACTCACTACACTAATAAAAAACCGGCCAAGTGCGAGTCGGACTCGCACACTGAGGGTTTCGTGCTAACTTTAACTAAATAAAGAATCAATTTACTTCCAAGCAACCTCTTGGCTAACCGTGCACTGTTGCATAAATAGGTGGGTAAATGGCGCTAAACGTCACGCATAATGACGTATCCGTAAGAGACCACAAATTTCGCACGGTCCGACAGACAGCACGATAGCTCAATCGGTTGAGCGTTTGGCCCGTTAAGTGGATTCCCTAATTCAATTAAAGTTGACACGGAATCCTCAGTGCGCAAGTCAGACTCGCACTTGGCCCGTTTTTTTTTACTAGTTTAGTTCGAAAGTTTGAGGGGGGACGCCCATTTTACCACTTGGGAAGCGTCTATCTTACAAACGTTTGACTTTCAGTTAAAAATTGATTTAAAAAAACCTCGATGTCATTTTGAGACACCTATACACCTCACATGCGTGTTTTAGTCCCATTCATATATTTTTTGTATAGCAATTGTAAAGCGGTAAACAGGATACTCCTAACGTACCAAATTTCATTTGTGTAATGCTAATAGTTTTGGAATAAAGTGGCTGTGACATGCGGACGAACATCGACACTCCGCTAATTATGCTAGGAATAATGTCCTCACGCGTATCGCACACACGTATTTATAACACCAAATTTAGTTAATTGGAATTATTCGGTATATCAAAGCACACATTTAAAAGTCATATTACAAATTATCTTAAAGCACGTACCGGAGATGACATCGATTAGATTTATTTGTAATTTATTTTATAAGTAGGTACTTTTATCTCTTCACTCTGTATGCGGTGTAGTGGTGATTAAGAACCGATCCCAAGATAATTTATAATCGTTGGGCTACAACAACTGCACTTTAAAATTTTGAAATTTTCTCTATGTATTCCTTTTATTACTCTCGTGCTATGGGAATGTAGCAAATATACACGTTCTTAGGTTGTTCTCGGGCCGTTGTTGGGCATGCTGATGTCCGTCGCCCACCAGCCATATAAATCTGACTATGGTTGGTTATTGTATTTATTTTTTCATTTTGTCTGCCTCGATATTCGATTGTCCGTGCGATGTAATCTAAGTACTGCTATTGTTCATTGATAGTAGATTTTTTGAATGATTTATAATATTCACTGTCAGAATTTAGTCTCACAACTGTTATAATAATTGTAAATTAAGGAAAACCTAGTATTGGCATTGGCTAACTATTTATGAGTACATTGTTAATTAGTATATGTAATTTTTAGCTGTTGGTTTTCTCAAATAAGAAACAAATATTATTGTAAAGTTTTATCAAATTCCGTCTAGTTGTTTTTGCGTGAAGGAGTAACAAACATACTCTCACACACTCACAAACTTTCGCCTTTATAATATTAAATTGTCAAGTGTGATCATTGTAAGAAAAAAATATATCATTCTTACTAACAAAGTTCTGTCAATACATTTAATGAAGATTACTTTTTACGAAAATTTTATTCGTTCTTAGACTTAAAGAATAAGAAAGTTCAGTCGTAATATTATTGCTACAAGGTCAACAACTTAGCATCCAAGAACTAAAAAAACAGATCGCTGATTACATAGTAGACAACCATTCTGATTCTTCTGAAGTTGAAACTCAAGGCTTTATTTTAACAGCCCGAGTGGAAAACTAAGAGGCAATAAACTCGCCGGTATTTTATTTGATTTTTAGTGTTAAAATGAGGCTTTGATTTAACTCGAGTTAGTTAAACTTGATTTCTTTGGGGGCTTTCATTTGCAATTTGAAAAGGAATGGAACGTAATTGGGAGAAGGGGATGGAAAAAATAAACGTTTATTAATGTTTGTTAGACCGGTAGATCGGCTAGATCGGTATCGTGCCCAATTTTAGACTACATTACTTTTTTTAACACACTTGTTTAAAAGGACGTTATTATTCCACCAATTTTTGGCTCATAATCATATATATTAAACATGCGTGCTTTTTCAGTATATTATTGCATTAGTGCTTTTAGTTTATTAACCCGACCAATTTACATTTGTACCCTAGTACCAAGTCGTAATTAAGAAGAAGAAGCGATATAATTTAGTCGGGTTATACAATACTTTTATTTTAGCAAAAAACAGTATTTATGCGAAAAATAACAGTATCTACATATTTATTTCAATAAATGGTAAAACCAGATTTATTACAAAAAAATAGCTCAAATTCGTGTAACATTTTCTGTGATTTGTGTGTTAAACACGAATTATTACATTTTTAATCTTGGCTTTTGGCCGATCTAGTTCGCACCTAAGTCTTGCGCGCGCATCGGTATCGCGGCAAGAAAAAAAAACAACGCGCTATTTTTCGTAAATAACAACTCTCGGCTGTGACGAAGTTTGGATTAATTATGTTATGAAGTTTAATATTAATGAAACTGTCTACTTCAAGTGAAAAAAATGAAGAAAACTTATTATTAACTCCATACGTGACGAGGCGAAAAACGCGTGCGAAAGTCTTTGCCATCAAAATCGAGTGAAATGTATTTATACTGTTTTAATAATTAAAAACTTAGTCATTGAAGAGTCTTGTATTTTCCTCGCAAGTGTGTTTAAAAACGTCGTATGAAACACGTGTGCCTGTGACCATAATACACGCGGCTTTCTTATGGCGCACTTGCTTTCGCTCGTGCGCACACAATATCGCCTTGTATATAATGGTCAACTTAGCACACTGGTATCTTATTGTACTATTTAAACACTCACGCTTAATAGAATACCTTCTTTGTGTTGATTATCATTACATAGGTGGAATTTGCTAATTTTTAAGTATTTTGTTTTAAGTAAGTAAGGCTTCCAAACACATGTGCTGAATTACGTTAGTGTATATAAGTATATTTGTCCCCGGATGTCCCAAAAACCGGCCAAGACGAGTCGACCTCGCGAACTGAGGGTTCCGTGCCAAAATGAACTGGATTAGGAAATCCACTTAGGTACTTCCACTTAGTAAAAATACCACAATATTTTGTTGACAGCAGATATAACTTAATTTTTCGTAGTTTTTGTATGAAGAACAAAGTTATGGTTGTTGAAAATGTGCTATATCTCAAAAATGCTATCCCGTCCAAACCAATTTTCGTTGAAAATATTTGTTGATCTAAGTACATTATATATGTCGCCGCAGCGATTTTTCATCGTAGTTTATATACCTAATTTTACGCTTGCTGAAATTATTTTTAGAAGAATCGAATCAAATAAGAAAATTATTAAGTAACTCTGTTGATTGTTTTTAAATTATAATCTAAAGAGAATACGAAAGCGCCTTCAGTGCCATCCTCCTACGATTTTGTTTGATCAAATAAATAAAGTAGGAAACGGATGTGCGTTTGCAGCGCCAGCTTCTGACATCTGTCTTGATTTAAATTAATCATTTAAATATCGAAACGGAAGTGCGCTTGCAGCGCCATCTTCTTGACTTTAGTTTTGCTTTTTAATAAATAAAATAAACAGGATACGGAAATGCGCTTACAGTGCCATCTTTTTAAGTTTCGAGTTAATTTTAATAAATCAATAAAATAGGATGCGGAAGTGCGCTTGCAGCGCCATCTTTTGACATTTCGGCTTAAATAAAAATTAGAAACTGATTGGCACTTGTATTTTAGTTTTTTTTTTTTTTTTTTTTTTAGTTTATTTTTAAAAGTAACACTACATGTTTTATTTTACAACATTCTGCCAAACTGTGTTACAGTTTGTCGGCAGAGCTCTCGTGAACATCGTATTACCTTACTTATATTATAATTATACTTATATTATTACAACACGGTTACTACAACGGTTAAGAAAAGGTAGGTTAACAATCTAATTAACTATACGAAAACAATAACAATGACTTGTATAGGTAAAGTCCGATTTTCTCTGCCCGTCGAATAATGCTAACAATCTTTTTAACACTTTAAAAATGTATATATATATATATTAATTTACTATTTGATTTGAAAACATCTCAGTGCTAAACGATGATTTACCAATGTAGTAAGTGAGTTTTGTGTTTATCTTATTTTAAAATGAAGTGTTACAGAAAGCAGGAATGTATAGACTGTTAACAATACTCGACAAGGCAAAAGAAATGGACTTTAGTAAGAGATTTCACAATACATTGCCATGACCAGCCGAAGACCGGCTCACGGGCATAATGACAGGTAATGCTTTTTTAACATGGTTTTCAAATGGTTTTTACTCAATGCATTTTTTGTGTATTCATACGGCAACTCGTTTAGATAGGTAGGGGTTACCCATCGTCTCTCACGCCTGCCGTAGTAATTTGTTATTTTAGGAACCACATATTTTGGCTTCTTTGACATACGAGTTGGGTACGTATGGACCCTTTCTTTTATGTGTTGGTTATTATTATACTGCTCGATTAATATAATTTGCTTGACTTTCATATCTATAGGTAATATATTACATATTTTAAACAATTTATCATATTCTTTTTTAAGTGATTTCTTTACTTTTTCATCTACTAATAATTTTAGCAGTCTAGTTTGTATATTCTTGACTTTATTTAAGTATGTAGGAAATGTGAGACCATACGCACCCAGCCCGTACGATATAATTGAGTCTGCTAGCGCATAATATAATACATACATAACACCTCTAGTAGTGATATATTTTAGCTGCTGAAGCTTTCCAAGAACTGAACGTAATTTGTTACACACTGAGTTTACATGTAAATTCCAACTGAAGTTTTTCTCAACATTAATTACAGATTTATAATTAAGATAAAAATAATCTTTATTGTAATAATATATAAGTTGGATGATTATTATTTTAAAGTGATTTTTATAAAAATTAAAACGGAAGCTTTTGTGGCGCCATCTACCAGATGTTTTGAAATTACCGGGAAAGATAGCGGTACAAAAGGGCGTCCGAACCTAGTGATTGGGCATTTTGTTTCGAGTCGTCGAGCTGTGAATATTGTAAGTAGAACTTAAGTTATTTAAGAAAAATAAAAGGTTGCTGATTTAAAGTTTAGCTTGATTTTCATACTTTCATATTCTGTAACACTTATTTAAATAGTTTTGCTGCAAAGTAGAATTCCCTTAAAATACTTATTTTTGAATAGATTTACCTAGTCCTGGATAGATTAGCATGCTAGAATCTAGGAAAAGACTACAATAGTAGCCATTCACCATAATTGTTTTTTTTTAAATACCACGTTCTAGGAAAATTCGATACATATATTTTTCAAAATTTACACTCGCTTAGTTTAAAAGTTAGATGAGGGGGGGACGCCCTCTTTACCACTTTGTAAGCGTCTATGAAACGTAAGACTTTAAAAGAAAACCTTTAAAGCAAAAAATGGTTTTAGGAACCTGTATGCCATTTTAAAAGACCTATCCATAGACACCCCACCCCACACGCATAGGTTTGACAAAAAAAAATTCGGTATTAGTTTTATGTATGGGAAAATCCCTCCTTAAATATCATCATTTTTTATTTTTTGTATAAGAATCGTAAAGTGGTTAACAAGATACAACTTCCTACTAAATTCCAACAGTGTGAAGCTTATAGTTACAGAATAGTGGCTGTGACATACGGACGGACAGACACTTGACGACAATAAAAGGGTTCCGCTTTTTGCCATTCAGCTACGGAACCCTAAAAACGAGAAGTCATTGGGAGGTGATGTTTTTTCAGTTCGATTACTAAAAATCATGAAATTAAACTAAAAAAACCGCCTTCAAAAAAGTGATCACGCATGATCTCAAGCGTGCGTAACGACGACAGTCTACACACATCATGCACCGACTCCGAAAGAATTTGTTTCTCCTAATTAGAAAGCAAATGCGTTACTTAAATAAATACCCGTCCCCGGTGTACCCTGTTGCACGTCAAGCTACACACCCCCATTATAAACGGAACTTTCAATGCACGAGCTAGTTAAATAAATGTAAGTTCAATTTTAAACGGAAAACGTATAGCTCAACGGTCCACAAGTACTAGGCGCGCATAAACAGCGGCCGCTCTTTGTTTTAATTGAATCTTTTATTATTTTTTAAGGCGGTATTTCTTTAAATTATTGATAGTAATAAAACAAAAGTAATAAATTTTATATCTTTAATTTATTTAATTAAAGTTATCCTTCAGCACATATAACACAGAAATTATTATGGAACAAAGTTATCGCAAGATACAAAATGTACAAATATCAACATAATATAAGAATCGATTTATACGATCTAAATTATTCAAGTCCGAGTGCCAGCGACGCGGCTATACAGGGTTGTTTAAAAATAATAATACATAAAACAGCCGATCGATCATACTATGGACCAGCAACTGACTACGTTTTATAAATTCACGTTCTCGAATTATTTTTCCAGGATACCTTGTTACACGAGTTATTATTTTTATATAACCCTGCATAAATGAATACTTAAAAAAATCGCTAACTAAAGTTTCGCGGAACCACCGCGCAACTTCAACCTATCATTATCTAAAAAAGATATCAACCCATTTAGCAATAAACGTCGTTTGAAGTAAAAATCTGCTCTCTTCTATTAAATGTCAAATGGCTTATGTCAGAGAGAGACAGAAACATTTAGCAAGCAAACAACGTTTATTGATAAGCGGGTTATAATAAGGCAAAATTACTCGTATCACAATATCTCTCGCTCTATAAGTGAAGTACAACATACAATATTTATTTCTTTATTCGTAGGATATTTTCTTATTCAATAATTTTACATAGTCTTAATCCTATTTCATATAAGGTGACAATTAGGTCGTGTAAATGAAGTTAAATATTCAGCTACCGAGATGATAGGTATGTTCTCTATACAATCTTCTAACTGACCAGCTGATGATAAAAAAAGCTGTTTGTGTTAAATTAAAGATTTGCATGGCCTCGTCTTCACCCTATATAACCCTAGAAGTACTTTTTGCATAAGAACGTGATAAATTTTGAACCGCTTTCTGAAAGGAGATCAAAGTTAATAAATAACAATTTTACGAACATACTGAAAAAGACACAGAGGGCGCTGCAATCGAAACAGTTAGACTTTCCTTACAGCGACTTGCAGCACGACAAAACGGGTTTGAGTACAATATGATGCACAATTTGGATTTAGGTCTGAATTGTCCACAGAGACTGCCATATTGAGCTTAAAGCATACCGTCCGGTACTATACTGATAGAAAGACGCCGGTCTATGCGGTTTTCTTGGACCTATCGAAGGCCTTCGATCTGGTGTCCTATGAGTTACTATGGGACAAAATGAGGACTGATACTAGTCTCCCCAGTGAAATAGTCGATATTTTTGACTATTGGTACAAACATCAAACAAATGTGGTACGATGGGCTGGAGAGGTATCCGACGTGTACAGATTGAAGTGCGGGGTGAGGCAGGGGGGGATAACCTCGCCGAGATTGTTTAATCTGTACATGAATGGGCTTATCGAGGAAATCAGCGGTACCGGAATCGGATGCTCCATAGATGGGAAACAGATAAATAATCTAAGTTATGATGACAGATAGATAAATACTCTTAGTAAACTGACATTTACATCACATTTCAACATGTTCGTAAAATCGCTAGTATGCCTATGGTAATCGATTACTGAATGACAAATAGATCTCGTCTTAATAGCTTATTTAGCTAAAAGACATCTAAGCCGTGTTAAGCAAAAGCAAAGCCCGCAATAGTATAAATCGCACCTATCTTATCTAAAACTAGATAGATCTATGAATAGAGTGACATGATTATGTCAAAATGAGCTACACTAGTGTTTCGTGCCACAACTTATCTAAAGAATAGCCAAAAATTCTTTGAAAAAGTCATTGCTGCCGATACAAATCAGTGTGACGATTCGTAATGTAAACCATTATTAAGATGAAATGTATTATATATAAATGTTAGCTACTAAGTATAGATAATGACGATGCCAATACCAAACACCGGCTACTGTCATATTATATATGTAAAATATTATTATGGTAGGCATTTTTTATGTTATTCATATAATTTTCGATTTCGATAGCGATCAAGGAGGCGAACACTAAAAAAGCCTACATTTTAATTCTCTTCAGCCCTTAGGTATAACTCGTAGGGAATACCATTTGGTGTTAATTCCATCTTTGGTTATGCAAATATGTACTTCTTATAAATTTTTCATCATGTACTCACGGCTAGTATTAAAAAGCCGAAAGTATTTATTCATGTTAAAAACGGCAACACTTTTCGATCGTTACGCCATTTTGTCATTCTTCAGATAAGTTGGTGTCACTATACTAAACTATTTTTTCTTGTCTATGTCAGTAGATTTGACATAAGATATTTTAGGCACTATGGTGTGAGTCGTCATAAGATTAAACACAATTAATTATTTGTACAACTGTTTTTATAACTCAATTCATAACTATGGTTAATTATGCCAACTCTATTGATACAGACATACAGTCGAATATGATAACTTGTAAACTATGTTAATGCTTACCTAATAAAGGCAATTCTTGATGACAATGAATTTTGTGTAACATGATTTAGCATTCTGCAATTAAAAGTTTCTGCCTACTACATATATGACCGTATACCATGACCGTGCTAAAAAGGAACGAGTCAGGAAAAAAATAATATTTGTATTGAAAACTATGTCCTTATTCCCACTAGACCTTTCCGTCACCGACCAACACCGGCAAAATATGCTCTCGCTCGCTCTCTCTCTTTCTTTCGCTACATACAACGGTGAGACAGAACGCTGTAGATCCGTTCAGTGGGAAAAATAGAGCGTATTGTGTTGCTTTTCGTATGTAACACGCTCCTAGCACGGTCGTGATATGGTACGTTGTAATGGGGCCAGAGCTTTATTGTTAACGCTAAATACATTATATTTACACGTCATTTGTAACCATCTGTAATCAATTAATTTATTTCATTATACCGGCTACTTTTCTTTTGGTAAATAAATGTAAATGACTTTAAAAATGAAGGGATTTATGACAATGCTAGATTGTACTTTTTGTAATGATAACAAACACAAATTAATAACAAATAAAAGTTAATCACTGATTTGTCACCACGAATTAAAGAAGGCAATCAAGAATTGTTATCTTTCTCGTGGATTTTTAAATACTCGGTTATTATATCTATCTCTCGTTTTGACCTAAATCGCACTGAAGAAGCATAATTTAATATAATGACTAAGGATTACTGATATGAACCTAAAATGAGATAATTTAAATGGTATGATGACAATATTTAAGTCGCTATACAATTTTATCATTTACAAAAGCGAAGTGAAGAGTAGTTTTTTAAAAAAAAACACATCTATTATTTGTATCTCTTGCACATGTGCTTTCTCTCTTTCCCTCTCACTTGTCCATGCAAACAGTCAAAAACAAGATGTATCTCATTGTTATTTTTAATTGCAGTTAGTCATTTAAAATTACAGACTTTAACTGCGACCTTAAATTAAAGTTAAGTTCAAATTATTGTTCTTACTAGGTTTTGTAAATCTAAAATCACTGAAATACAGTTGTATATAACATGTTTCTTTTAAAATGTCATATCCTCTTAGTACAAAAAAAAAACGCGCAATTCACTGAACAGTTCATCTGTGATCAAAAGTGGTGCAATAAGAATCCATACCATTAACAAAAAATATTTTTTATATTTACGAACCACGTGTTTCCTGGGTATTAGTCTTACAATACTTTTGACCGTCGTATAACCAAAGTGTAGTCAAATCATTTTATAATTATGAGTTCAACAAAATCGTTGTCTGCTATACGTAACACAAGGAAGAAAATACCTAACATATGTGCGAACATATTTATTTACTAGAGGTCTCCCGCGCCATATTCCGCGCGTTTTAAGTTTGCTCTCTTTACGCCCGTCACAGCGTGAGGTTAAAATCCCAAAGTCTTCCTTGATAAATAAGCTGTCTAACACAAAAATATTTTTTCAAATCGCTCCAGTATTTTCTGAGACTGGCGCGTTCAAAAAAACAAACTCTTTAGCTTTATATAATTAGTATAGATTAATGCCATCACTTAAAAATGTGTACATTCACAGTTCATAAATTCTTATTTTTATATTACTAAATACTACAACGAAGGTCACCCTTAAAAAGAGCGTTATACTTTAGAACTGTCCCTACATTTTGGCAACCATTAAAAAAATAAAATATACAACGAGTAATGTTAAATGCTCAAAACCTTAGACACCCTAATGATTTTTAATTAACTGACCTAATTCTTAATAAAACAATAATGAAAGATTTAACGTGGTTTTTTGGTTTTACTGGCACCTCTGATCATTACTTGCTCTGCGAACGCGCTCTGTGGATTCGGTAGGTATCTACTGAGCCGCTACGCGCGCTGACATTACTTTTATTACTATCTACGTTAATAAAGAATTAACCATTGTTTGTTTTCGTATTTTAGCTGGTTTGTGCGTGTGGCTTGTCTTATCAATAAATAGACAGGGCAACATATTAAACAATTTTTTTGAAAAATTTGGCCCCTATTAAAAATAGGTTCGATTGATTCTGCTCGTTATTCCAATCGATTTATTTTCAGGTTTTGCGCAATTAGCATTGCACGTTGTAGACTTCACAGTCGAGATAATTTCCGATTGATACTATCATAAAATAATTTTATACACACATGAAAGCTTAATGGAAGAATATAACAAGTTTCAAAACAGCTTACTTAGAATAAGCGGAAATTTGGCTTTCTAATTAATTTTATAGCGTAGTCACAGGTTTTTATTTCAGTATGTTTAATTAAAAAACGGTCAAAAAAATAAAGCTAAGAGTAACTTCATTGGTATCGAAGCAGCTATGCTGCTTTTATTTTTTAGACACACCTTTGGAAAACTTTGTTTTAAGTATACTTCCTGCGAGAATTATAAACAAGCCTGGTCTTCTTCGCTAGTCGAATATTGTTAACAATTTTTACACAAATAATTTATTTTAAAATAAGATAAGCAGAAATGACACCTTAATAGGTTATTCAATGTTAAACAATAAGATCTTTTAAAATCAACCTGGTTTACTAATTATACATTGCTATTACTATAAAAGTCATAAATCGTTCGTCTAGGCGTACCGAGGCATACCATCCTTACCTTGTCGATATTTTGCTGTTAAGAACTAAGCACTCCTCATTGATTTATAATGCGCACGGCAAAGGAGTGGAACTCGCTGCCCGCGTCGGTGTTTCCTAGTAATTACAACCCGAATCTATTCAAGTAAAGGCTTCTTCTGGGCGAGCTTGTTCCATATCCGATATTCCATATTCGTTTTAGTCGCACTTGACTTGGTCTGGACTCAAGAGCAAACCCATACAAAAAACATGGGAACATTATTCAACTAGAAAGAAAAACGGACTATAGATGTTGCATCTACTTGCATTATAGGTATACACGTCTTAGATTCCAAAGTTATCTACTCTTTGACGAACGTCCGATAGCTTTTCCTTAAATTCAGAGCTACAAACTAAAAAAAAACGATGTGAATTATTTCACTGCATACCTTGAATCTACCCGCCTCGCTTGCATTCGAACCGTGCCCTACGCCTTACGAGCTATCGTTCAGAGGGGTATGTACTCCCGAATCTGTTGTAGCGTTTCTTGGTCTGTCGCTTGCAGCAGTCGCTCGAAGGTCTCAAGTCCCACTTGGCTTTTTAGCGTCTCCAACTGGAACGAGAAAATTTCGTTAAGCATGTAAAAAATATTGATATTTTATTTTATTGATTAAGGTATACCAACAGCGATACATAATAAACGTTATGAGTATTAATACAAGGACATCACGTAGACATAATATAATATGTTCGTCAATTATAGGTATGCACAACATTCGAAAAATTACATGGTAAACATAAACATAAACAAAGTTTTAAAACTTATTTTAAAAAACGAAAACGCAAAATTTGCTAGTCTATTCAGATCATATTAAAGCCGCCTAGAAATTCCTATACAAAAAAAAACAACATAAATTTCTATCGAGTTTACACTCTGACACAGAACTTATTTTAATTCATACCACAGACATTTCAAATGGGTACTGCCTGGCTGACCATACTTCAGACTGTAGTCTGTTTTTTTCTTTCTCCAGCGCGCCGCGCGACGCGGCAGCGGCTACATACCTGGTGGTGCGTGACGGCGCGCAGGTCTATGGCGTGCGCGGGGTGCGCGGCGGCGAGGCGGCGCCGGCGCAGCTCGTGCGGCGAGTCGGGCGGCGGGGGCAGCCGCCAGCGCGCCGCGCGACGCGGCAGCGGCTACATACCTGGTGGTGCGTGACGGCGCGCAGGTCTATGGCGTGCGCGGGGTGCGCGGCGGCGAGGCGGCGCCGGCGCAGCTCGTGCGGCGAGTCGGGCGGCGGGGGCAGCCGCCAGCGCGCCGCGCGACGCGGCAGCGGCTACATACCTGGTGGTGCGTGACGGCGCGCAGGTCTATGGCGTGCGCGGGGTGCGCGGCGGCGAGGCGGCGCCGGCGCAGCTCGTGCGGCGAGTCGGGCGGCGGGGGCAGCCGCCAGCGCGCCGCGCGACGCGGCAGCGGCTACATACCTGGTGGTGCGTGACGGCGCGCAGGTCTATGGCGTGCGCGGGGTGCGCGGCGGCGAGGCGGCGCCGGCGCAGCTCGTGCGGCGAGTCGGGCGGCGGGGGCAGCCGCCAGCGCGCCGCGCGACGCGGCAGCGGCTACATACCTGGTGGTGCGTGACGGCGCGCAGGTCTATGGCGTGCGCGGGGTGCGCGGCGGCGAGGCGGCGCCGGCGCAGCTCGTGCGGCGAGTCGGGCGGCGGGGGCAGCCGCCAGCGCGCCGCGCGACGCGGCAGCGGCTACATACCTGGTGGTGCGTGACGGCGCGCAGGTCTATGGCGTGCGCGGGGTGCGCGGCGGCGAGGCGGCGCCGGCGCAGCTCGTGCGGCGAGTCGGGCGGCGGGGGCAGCCGCCAGCGCGCCGCGCGACGCGGCAGCGGCTACATACCTGGTGGTGCGTGACGGCGCGCAGGTCTATGGCGTGCGCGGGGTGCGCGGCGGCGAGGCGGCGCCGGCGCAGCTCGTGCGGCGAGTCGGGCGGCGGGGGCAGCCGCCAGCGCGCCGCGCGACGCGGCAGCGGCTACATACCTGGTGGTGCGTGACGGCGCGCAGGTCTATGGCGTGCGCGGGGTGCGCGGCGGCGAGGCGGCGCCGGCGCAGCTCGTGCGGCGAGTCGGGCGGCGGGGGCAGCCGCCAGCGCGCCGCGCGACGCGGCAGCGGCTACATACCTGGTGGTGCGTGACGGCGCGCAGGTCTATGGCGTGCGCGGGGTGCGCGGCGGCGAGGCGGCGCCGGCGCAGCTCGTGCGGCGAGTCGGGCGGCGGGGGCAGCCGCCAGCGCGCCGCGCGACGCGGCAGCGGCTACATACCTGGTGGTGCGTGACGGCGCGCAGGTCTATGGCGTGCGCGGGGTGCGCGGCGGCGAGGCGGCGCCGGCGCAGCTCGTGCGGCGAGTCGGGCGGCGGGGGCAGCCGCCAGCGCGCCGCGCGACGCGGCAGCGGCTACATACCTGGTGGTGCGTGACGGCGCGCAGGTCTATGGCGTGCGCGGGGTGCGCGGCGGCGAGGCGGCGCCGGCGCAGCTCGTGCGGCGAGTCGGGCGGCGGGGGCAGCCGCCAGCGCGCCGCGCGACGCGGCAGCGGCTACATACCTGGTGGTGCGTGACGGCGCGCAGGTCTATGGCGTGCGCGGGGTGCGCGGCGGCGAGGCGGCGCCGGCGCAGCTCGTGCGGCGAGTCGGGCGGCGGGGGCAGCCGCCAGCGCGCCGCGCGACGCGGCAGCGGCTACATACCTGGTGGTGCGTGACGGCGCGCAGGTCTATGGCGTGCGCGGGGTGCGCGGCGGCGAGGCGGCGCCGGCGCAGCTCGTGCGGCGAGTCGGGCGGCGGGGGCAGCCGCCAGCGCGCCGCGCGACGCGGCAGCGGCTACATACCTGGTGGTGCGTGACGGCGCGCAGGTCTATGGCGTGCGCGGGGTGCGCGGCGGCGAGGCGGCGCCGGCGCAGCTCGTGCGGCGAGTCGGGCGGCGGGGGCAGCCGCCAGCGCGCCGCGCGACGCGGCAGCGGCTACATACCTGGTGGTGCGTGACGGCGCGCAGGTCTATGGCGTGCGCGGGGTGCGCGGCGGCGAGGCGGCGCCGGCGCAGCTCGTGCGGCGAGTCGGGCGGCGGGGGCAGCCGCCAGCGCGCCGCGCGACGCGGCAGCGGCTACATACCTGGTGGTGCGTGACGGCGCGCAGGTCTATGGCGTGCGCGGGGTGCGCGGCGGCGAGGCGGCGCCGGCGCAGCTCGTGCGGCGAGTCGGGCGGCGGGGGCAGCCGCCAGCGCGCCGCGCGACGCGGCAGCGGCTACATACCTGGTGGTGCGTGACGGCGCGCAGGTCTATGGCGTGCGCGGGGTGCGCGGCGGCGAGGCGGCGCCGGCGCAGCTCGTGCGGCGAGTCGGGCGGCGGGGGCAGCCGCCAGCGCGCCGCGCGACGCGGCAGCGGCTACATACCTGGTGGTGCGTGACGGCGCGCAGGTCTATGGCGTGCGCGGGGTGCGCGGCGGCGAGGCGGCGCCGGCGCAGCTCGTGCGGCGAGTCGGGCGGCGGGGGCAGCCGCCAGCGCGCCGCGCGACGCGGCAGCGGCTACATACCTGGTGGTGCGTGACGGCGCGCAGGTCTATGGCGTGCGCGGGGTGCGCGGCGGCGAGGCGGCGCCGGCGCAGCTCGTGCGGCGAGTCGGGCGGCGGGGGCAGCCGCCAGCGCGCCGCGCGACGCGGCAGCGGCTACATACCTGGTGGTGCGTGACGGCGCGCAGGTCTATGGCGTGCGCGGGGTGCGCGGCGGCGAGGCGGCGCCGGCGCAGCTCGTGCGGCGAGTCGGGCGGCGGGGGCAGCCGCCAGCGCGCCGCGCGACGCGGCAGCGGCTACATACCTGGTGGTGCGTGACGGCGCGCAGGTCTATGGCGTGCGCGGGGTGCGCGGCGGCGAGGCGGCGCCGGCGCAGCTCGTGCGGCGAGTCGGGCGGCGGGGGCAGCCGCCAGCGCGCCGCGCGACGCGGCAGCGGCTACATACCTGGTGGTGCGTGACGGCGCGCAGGTCTATGGCGTGCGCGGGGTGCGCGGCGGCGAGGCGGCGCCGGCGCAGCTCGTGCGGCGAGTCGGGCGGCGGGGGCAGCCGCCAGCGCGCCGCGCGACGCGGCAGCGGCTACATACCTGGTGGTGCGTGACGGCGCGCAGGTCTATGGCGTGCGCGGGGTGCGCGGCGGCGAGGCGGCGCCGGCGCAGCTCGTGCGGCGAGTCGGGCGGCGGGGGCAGCCGCCAGCGCGCCGCGCCGCCGCGCCCCTCTAGTGGCGACGCGGGCCGCGACCCGGGGCCGGCTACTAGGCCGCTGCGGATGCGAAACACGCTGTGTTATATCTTCTGCTATTTATGTCTTCCCTATCCCCTGCGACTTCGTCCTCGCGCTTTGAGTTTGCTCCCTCCCCTCTCTGACCGCAGCGTGATGATAACCTAAAGCCTTCTTCAATAAATAGGCTATCCAACAAAATAAAAAATTTCAAATCGGTCTAGTAATTCCTGAGATAGCGCGTTCAAACAAACAAACTTTTCAGCTTTATAATATTAATATAGATGGTATCTCGTCTCGAAACTAAAAGATATGATTGCTGTAAAGAACGCCAAGTGTCGGAAAGTCGGAAAAGTCGGACTCGCGCACGAAAGGTTACATACTATTGACTAGGTAAACAGCGTGGGTAAATATTTCGAGGCTACCTGTTTCCATCATTGATATCGAACAAAAAAAGGTCATAAAACATTTAAAACATACATTGTAAAAGTTTATAACTAAGGCCAGTCACTCAGTTCACCTCTTGAGTAGCACTCTTTTAAACAGCGTTAACCTTGTAACCTCTGTCGACTGAACTTAATTTTTGGATAAGCTAAATTCGTACTTAATCACAAGACCATAGCCAACATACAACACTTGTATACTTATTATGTTAAAATCATATAAAGTGTGATAACAACTTTAACTCACTCGACATAAGTGCCATTGTCCTCCGTCTTCATGACGTCATTGAGGACTTCGGTGAGATTGAGCAATATCGAGGGAAATCGCTGCAACACGGTCGGATTCTGCGTCGTTAGCAACGCTGCTAGGCCGAGACCTGCAGAATGAATAAATAAAGTTATTTAAAAAACTTCGGCAAAAAAAAGAACAATCCGGATGAGAGTGAAAGAAGACCTAAAATGAAACAAAAAAGACAAACAAAAAACTTTTTTTAAAATATTTTAGCTTCTATTGAATAATGGAATTCTAAGTTTGTACTGGGATGCTTCATGCAAAAATGACGATTTCTTTCGAAATTTTTAGTTGATTTCAAAAAATATGATATAATTTTTAAAAATGTGATAAACCAAATACATGACAACGAAGCTCAAATAATAATAACTAGCAAAAACGTGATAAAAGAAATTCTCTACCTTAGAGGTGGAAGTTAACAATGGTTAACTTTACAATAATGTAACTAGTGTTCATTAAGTCGAAAAATTAATCGAAATCATAACAGATCATTAAAAACTTCTAGTATTATAGGTATAATTTAGTGAAGTTCAGTGATGATTGAAAAACGTACAAAAAAATTTATTTTCAAACAAAAAAACACAGTTTTAAGTCTTGATAGTAAATTTTTGTTATTGTATTTTTATTATCATGTTATTAGCTTATCATATATTTTAATTATGACACGGACACACTGTATAATAATATATGTAGTTAGACACAGGCCTCAATCTGTAAGTCTGTTTCCTTTGTTTTTAAGGCTATTCTTTTTATTCGCAGTTCGTGCTGCTACAGATAACAGAGAATCCAGCCAGTTTTAAATATCACAGTTTCACATAACAGAGCAAACCCCGCTTATTACTATAACCTTCTAACTGCGGCCATCTTGCATTCCCGAGTGACGTCGACTGAGTTACGCCTACCCCCCGTAATGGCCCCTGACGACTCCGGTTACTAAAAGCAGCGATAAGCGAACATTACTTGGCATGTGAACGTGTAATTTATAAGTCGAGTTCCTCGAAACACAAGCTATCTCGTTGTATTATAGCGTAAACACATGCGTATTTGTAATACGCACTTTGTTTTGCTCAAGTGGGTATTTGCACTTGAGTTCCGCCATTTTTATTTTGAACCCTAATATGTAGTAAATAAGGTTCATTTCTACTGGGCGGCCCGAACGCTCCGTCACAAACGGCTGAATTCTAAGAAAAAATCTATGCCTGCCGGTCTGCTGTTGCCATATTTGCCATCCTTGTTTATCATACAGTGTTTTGTTTCATTCTTACACGATTTCGTTCACAGGTGACGTCATTTAGACCGACTTTGCCGTTAACTGGCGGAGCAGACATATTATGTCTGGCCCGCAGTCAACGTTTTCTTTTTTTTTTAATATCAGACATAATATGTCTGCTGCGCAGTCAGAAGGATAATTATCCTCCTGTCATCATGCAGCTTGTGGCTATTAAAACCATAAAATTATTATCCCTTTGGAATAGAACGACAAAAGCGAGATGTCACTAGCAGCAAACTGTGTGATAAAAAGAGATGGGTAGCAGAACCATTTTTGGCAGATGTCAAACAGTTCAGAGGTTTATGAAGGCTTGCTGAAAATTTCTCTCATTTGAGTTTTTGAAAATTTATGTGAAATTGTGTATAATTTGAAGAAATATTTCTGTTGAAACATGGTGACTTGATCGGTGATTGATTGTTGTTCATTACAGCGGAATAACCCAACAAATAATCATTCAACAGGTAAATTAGTCCAAAGCGAAGCCTCTTAATATACGACTTATTATTTACCAATGCGCTTCAAATTTAAAGTACGCAGTTTGATTATTCTATTCTACAAACGTTAATTTACGTAAAAAGTAAAGACAGAATAACACAGGGAATGTATATATGAATATTTTATATAATGAAATAATATTTAGTTTTACACTAGAGCTGCATGTTCAATATTTTGTGTCGGCTGTTTATCATGCAGTAAACTAATATGTTTATCTTAGGAACATTGTTTTTAATCACCTGATCGAAAGGTTATCTCATTTAAAGCTCTTAATGTTACTTACTTATGTTAGTTACTGACATCTTAAATCGGTTTCGTTTGACAGCTTTTACTTGTCCTTCTATTCCGATAGGAATATTAATTTTATGATTGAAACGTAATAAAAACTCACCACAAACTTTCCACCTTTCGACTTGCGTGACTAGGTTCATCTTTTCCGTCCATACATGTAGTAACCTAAAACAAGATTGCGATATTAGACCATTTAAAAACTATTATTTAAATTTCAATTTCAAAGAATACGTCACAATCTTGTCATCGTATTTACGTCAAATTATTTGCTTGGCATTTTTGCTCTATACGTAGACATAACAAATCACTGTATTCAACTTTTACATAATTTTAAGAGTAGAATTCTATGTCTCTGTAATCAATCAAAAGTTTTTTTTTTTTGTTTCATAACTAGCGGACCCAGCGAACTTTGTTTCGCTACCAACCCCGTCCCGACCGGGCCCCGTCCCGCTCATCCCCGTAATTTTATAGCAAAGCGGTCCCAGCATACATTGTTTCGCTCCAGCCCTGTCTTAGGCGATAAAAAATATCCTATGTCCTTTTTTTGGGGTCTAAACTACCTCCCCATCGTTTCGCCCCGGCCTCGTCCCACCCCAACCCCGGCCCCGTCTAACGGGATAAAAAGTATCTCATGTCCTTCTCCAGGTAAACTACCTCCCCACCAATTTTCAGCCATATCGTTCAGTTGTTCTTGAGTAACAAATAGTATAACTAATACGACTTTCTTTAATATATAGATACTAGCGGACCCAGCGAACTTTGTTTCGCCCCCAGCCCCGTCCCGCCCAGCCCTGTCCCGCCGAGTCCCGTAATTTTAAAAGTTAAGCATTCCCAGTAAATTTTGTTTCACCCTTAAATTACTAAAATGGCTATTAAAAAATAAGGGTTGATCTTAGAAGGGTGAAAATTGAGGGTTGTATGTATTTTTGTATGTTGTATCATAAAAAAATAGAAATTAATAATTTTGTCCAAAAAATAAATAAATAAAATTTAGGGGTGGACTACCCCTAACATTTAGAGGGATGAAAAATAGATGTTGGCCGATTCTCATACCTACTGAATACGCATATAAAATTTCATCAAAATCGGTCAAGCCGTTTCGGAGGAGTTTGACAACTAAAACTGTGACACGAGAATTTTATATATTAGATCAAAAACTGTATCATCCGGGGTTCTAGACTATACTCCAGTACTGACCTGTTCAACACCTTAGCCGGGTCGGAGTCGTACTCGACGAGGCCGACGGACGCCTCCTGCACGGCTTTGTAGAACAGCTCCGTCGAGAGCAGGATCACTCGCGAGAGCAGGCAGAGCTGCACCGACAGTACCATTGGTAAGTCGTCGCTTTCTAGGAGTAAGCTGGAATAAAGGTTATTATTATTATGATTACTATTTAATTATTAACATGGATAATATCAAAGAGACGATTACACCTCTAACTATTGATATGATGTTAATAAAACGTACTGTATCACCCTAATCAGCATCGGCCACACGACTTTCACGCCCAGAATCGCTTCTCTCCTATAGAAGTTTTAGTGTACAAGGGGAGAAAGTGACCCGTTTCACTGGAGATATTTTTAATAATAATAATTTGAGTGTGAAATGGGTGCTTTCACCCGAGTTAAACATACTATTTTTCATTTCGACTGTGAGGAAAAATAAATAAATTCAGCTTCGTGATTGTAATGCGATGATGAGATTTTATGTTGTTTGGCGAGTGATGAAACCTCAAGTTTTTACGTCACATGTCAGTGTACTGTCTTTATTGATAGAGAGATAAGTCGGTGTGTTGATAAATATTTTCATTTCATAACAATGTTACTAATTTTACAATAATCAATGCAGTAAGTAAAATTACGCGGGACAATTCCACAACAATCAAACTAATGTACAACATAATCTATCTGACAGGTCTAGTGCTGTCCATAAGTCCTAGTGTTGTCTATCATAGTAATGCCATAATCGATTATCCGTCTAACATTATATATAAGACACACGATTATAAGGACAGTTACGGCACGGAAGACAAAAGAGTACATACAACGCGGACGATATCAATTATTTCAAATCATTGTTAAAAATATCGATCGATTTTTTCCTCACAGACAATAATATTATTAGAAAAACGCAACATTAACCTTTTCACCAAAACTATCACAGGTTATGTCAAATTCTAGGTTCAATTTAGCCTCATGAGATAGCGCTATGAGTGACAGCTTAAGGTAGGAGTGAGAAAAAGATTAATGAACAACAAAATCGCGGCAAGTTGCCTCCGCCTGCTTAATAATCTGTGCCGACCAACCAACTAACCAACAAAATGTGACAAATTAAAACGAAAAAAAAACAAGTGTCACTTTGTATGGCGGGAAATCGAACATTACCTATTTGTAGATTTTAAATTGTTAAAAATTAGACAAATTGAATTTTTTTTAAATCAGTGACCATAATAAACACGCTTTTAATGTTTAGCTAATCTTAAAAATATGGAAAGCTTGTTTATTTTAATAATATGATGTGACTCAAATATCTTTAACTCCATGTCTGATCTTAGCAATTAAAAATAAATTACTTTCCACCCTAGGGATGGAAAAGCTATTTTCCACCCGTCGACAATGCATTTAGCGCCAAGTGTGGTGCGGAGGTGGACTTCATTTACTTGTCTTACGGACGAAAATGTATTGTGTTTGACATAATGACCGGGCTTAGACACATGCGAAGCTTTTTGAAGTATGATAGGCTAAAAAATAGACGCTTTGCTTTTGCTCATATTTACTTTGTATTGTTTGCAACAAATACTATATGACTGATTTTAGCGATCTAGTATATGTAAGAAAGCCGCTATTGTATTTTTGTGTAAGCGACCTTTCATATTAACTTACAAAAATCCGTTGAAATACCTATAGGAGGACACGTTAAAAATTGACCCTTGAGCAGGCCTCCGTCACTCGCTCAAGGTCGCGCTATAAGTGCCTACCGCACAGTAGGTCGGTACCGACCCAAGCGGCAGTTGGTTGGCACACGCGAGACTGCGCACACGCGTCACGTTTCCCGCACTCGCTACCAAGATGCCCGGTTATTGCGATCATTTAATCAGTACGTCGAAGAATTAAAAAAAACATTTTTACTTAATTTCGACAAAGTTTTGATGAACCGGCCGGGAAGTACTTTGCTGAATGAGTTACAAAAAATTAATTTCATTCCGCCTTGCCCTTGCTTTCCAAAATATTATTTATTAAAATTATTCATAAGATTCAGATTTTTTACAACAGTTAAATTGAATAACCGTAAGTTCAGCGTAAGTTTATCTATATTGGTCTTGTGGCCGCAGATTCACCCGAATGAACCCTCTACCCGTGAACCCGTAAATCTCAGCCATATAGTCAGCAGCCCCCGAGCCACGCAGTAACAAAGAAACTCACAAACCCACCAGGCTACTTTTTATCCAGGGGACACATATAGCGGGTCCACGCGGGTGAAACCGAAGGAAACAACTACTATCAATAAGATTTCTTTTTTTTATTGTTTAATGTAACAAATATAATTAACAATTAAAAAATTAAGTGTTTCAGCAACCCTGTGTTTAATTTACGCGCTCGGTACAACCGTAAAGTTTTCGCCTGATGACGCAATCACGCGGCGTGCGCGGGAAACTCGCTTCTCGGTGCGCGTTCGTAGAGTACATTTCTTACTGCGGCCGAGTTGCGGCGCATTTTGTAGGTAAATATAGCGTAGGTATTTTAGCTTTTGTATAGGAGTCTACACTCCTCTGCTCTACTCCACTCAGATGCACAATTACTTACCGTGAGACAGCTGTACATCCTCACACCATTCGACGGGAAGATGTACAATTCTAAGCGAAGGAAAGACAATGTTTGTGTAGTAAAACGATGTAGCACTGTGTACGCGCAAAGACAACACGACTTTCTTGCTCCTTTCCTATATAATAGAATTAACAAAATTTTGAATATACATCCACTGATTTTGAAGAACTGTAAAGTCATTTTGTTTAATTACTTACTTAATCTTGATTATAACGAAACCGAGGCACTATTGTTTATTCAAAAATAATTATAACCTAGCATTTTAATTAACTTGTCATTTTAATTAAGATTTAACACAGAAATTTTATTTTAGATAATATAATCCTAATATCCCTTTTTTTTCAACGTACTTGTAAAAATTATTGTAACGCAGTCCAATTTATGACAATGGAAGTACTTAATTGCCTACGATACAGGTTTTACCTAGTTTAGGCGGTTATCGATTTGTATATTCCTTACTGTTATGTTTTGTGCTAAATAAATATATATTTGATTTAAAATCAAATCAAATATATATATATATATATTTGATTTGATTTGATATGGGAGTGATGTATCTGTTACGAAGTAACTATTCTCTAAGCTGTGCCTTGAGGCCGTAATGTGTCAAGAGAGATAGGAATATGCAGCGCGTCGCTTTTCGGTAAATACAAACGAGACATATATGATACTGACACGACTTAGTTAATAACACGCTAACTATTGATGAAATTAAACTGCTACGTTGATTAACACTACGCTGTCATCTGGTTGAAAAACGATAAATAACTGTAGGTCATAGAGACGCTTGCGCCTTTCAATATTGATATGATATTAAAAAAAACTTACTGAATGACCCTAATCAGCATCGGCCACACGACTTTCACGCCCAAAAACGCGTTCCTTTCCGGCAGCGCGACGCCCAAACATATTTCCGCCATTTTGAGCGCCGTGATGACTCCCTCCGTGCGCATGTCCGCTAGCAAATCGTCTAATAACGACATGCATTTAGCGCCGGGACCGGTGAGGAACTCTTCTGGGCATAGGAGCGTGTACGCTTGCATTATGTACACAACTATGCGGAGGTGTTCCGAGGATTGCTCTGTAAAGAAATAACGATTTGTTTAGTATCCCTGTAGAGTTTATTTTTATATAATATATAACATAATACAGACTGTAAAAAACAATGTTTTATTATTTGTACAGTTAATGTCTTCTGCACATTGACAAAATCATAAATAAGGCCTCAAACACACTAGGATTTGAACTGCGCAATATTAAATCTTTTCGGAGCCACAAAACCAAAATAATCTTTATAACTCCCTGGTACGAAGCATATTAGAGTATGGCCACAGAAAATATAATAGTACGACGTACAGAAGGATCACTGTGCTAAGCATGATAAAGTAAAAACAACTTTCGCTGCAACGCAATGAAGTGCAATTCACTTCGCACGATTTTAATTCAAGGTTGTTTCATCTACCTATCTATACCTGTCTCTTTCTAACACGTAACGCTTTCCCTGTTTCGCGGCCTTGAATGTGTCAGGGTTGCGAGCGGCGCGTGGCACGAACATACGCGTAGGTACACAACGCGCTACTCAAATAAAATAAATAGTGTAGCACATTTCTTGACTGTGTTCTATCGGAGAAAGTAATTGATAGTGTCAGTGTTCGTTTAATATTAAATAAGTGTTTACTCTGTCTAATTTAATTATTTGGTACAAAATTATTGAATTCGGAGAAATGAAAGTACAAACCAAACACACATGTATGTACGGACAACAGCACGTCAAGGTAAACACTGCGGTATCTTATGCAGTTGTAATAAGGGCTAGTTTGCAACAAAAGTGGATAAACTGATGTGCTGTCGACTGTTCATGACACTTAACCAAATAAAATTGTATAGTAGAATTATTTTCTCCGTGCAGTTTGGGTCATACATCATAGCTCGGCCTCAGCCCGGTTAGGGCGGTGAGTATGTTGCGCGGGCGCACCGCCGTTTTAAAATTTATATCATTCTTTTTTTATTATAAATAATTTCAATAAATATTTTTTTTTTATAAAAAAATATATAGTACATTCGCCAGCATCTTAGGTAACACACACTTTTGTTGCAAACTAGCCCTAATGTCAACTGCATAAGATACCAATGTTAACCTTAATTTGCTGATGTCCGTACTTAACTACAAAAAGAGACTTTTGTTTATGTGAACCTTATCTATCGTACATTTATAAATGCTATCAAAATCGAGATTAATTTTATTGGAATACCTAAAAATTAAGAGTGATATTATATAACTAAAGTAAAATAATGAACTGTAGCTCTTGGACTATTAGATTTTGGACTACGTAAAATCCTAACACAAAATTACTTCAGTAATTTGGTAGGTGTACTTATAAATATTATGCTAAATTTAAAGTAAGTTTATTGACCTGTTTTCGTTTATTTTAAGTTAGATTGAAGTAAGTAACTGGGTAGGTATCTTAAACTCAAACCTATTTCTTTGAACAAGAAATGTTGAATACCTACCTACAAAATTTGTTTTGATAAATAATGTCATAATTAGGAACACATATCTCAAAATATTAATAGTTATTTCGCTGTAACGAAGTCAGTCACAGGCTGAGAAAATAAACACAGTCACACGCGCGTGGCGCGGTCCGCGACCGGCAGCCCCGCGCTCATTTATGCTCGGCGTACAGAGTCGCTCGAACGTACCTAAACTTCGGAGTGACACCCCCCTGGTATGGCTCAGTTATTTGGCGGCCTCATTGTGCAAACCACATCTTGAGAATAGAAAGAATCCAGAAAAGGTTTCTGTGGAACTTGGCTTTTGCAGAAGGAGAAGCCAAAAGAATCTCGTCTTATGAGGGTAGGCTGGAAAGGTTTAAAATGGTCAACCTTGATAAAAGGAGAGACGCCCTTGACTTGATTTTTCTTTTCAAGATATTAAGGAATCATATAGACTGTCCGCAACTTTTACGCAAATTCGAATATAAAATCCCTTACAGGTACAGTCGCCATCAGATATATTGGAGCAGACAAAGTGACCAAATATTTCTGAACAGTTTAATATGTCAATAAGTTCCATACACTACAAGTAACCATTAATATCAGAACATTCGTTACTTCATTAATATCTGAGCAGAAGCTAATCAATAACTTCTATACACACGACTGACCAATATTATCTGAACACTCATAACGTCAAACATATCTACGCAGTCGGTCTTAAATTTCTGAGCAATTTGGAAAAATGCAGAAGAAAGTGCTTCCAACTTAACTATAAATATCTACTATTTAAAAATAGGAACTCTTTTCATATTTTATATTAAAGTAAGATGACGCTGGCAGTTTGTAACGCTTTGTAGTTTTCAGTATTGTCATCACTGTCATAAAAGTGTCATGCATCAAATAAATTCAGGCAAGTGAGTGTTCAGATATTATTGGTTACTTGTGTGAATAGAAGTTATTGACTAACATCTGCTCAGATATTATTGAAGGAATTCATGTTCTGATATTAATGGTAACTTTTAGTGTATGGAACTTATTGACATTTTAAACTGTTCAGAAATATTTGGTCACTTTGTCTGCTCCAATATATCTGACGGCGACTGTACCCACGGAGCAAAATTCCAAATATTTTCTTGGTACCACTCCGAGGGACAAGACTCGGTAGTAGCTCGCCGATCCCACGTATAGCTAAACTATACAACAAATATTCCGAAATTATCGATGTAAACTTTGACTCTCTGTACGCATATACGAGGGTCAAACTGAAAGTTCTTAGAAAATCAAAAACTGATTACATTAGCCAGTTATTAGTTTTATTATATCTTTTCAAAATATTGTCCATTGACGTCAATACACCGCTGCATGCGATGGAACCACTGGGAAAAGCACTTTGCCCACTCGTCCTTAGGGGTCTCTTCAATGGCATCGCGATACGCAGCCACCGCTTCTTCAGCATTCATAAACCGCTTTCCTTTAAGTTTTTCTTTAATTTTTGGAAATAAATAAAAATCACAAGGCGCGAGGTCGGGGCTATACGGCGGGTGACCCAGTAATTCAACGTTTGATGTCGCCAAATAGTCGATCGTTCGCTTGGCAGTGTGCGACGAGGCGTTGTCGTAGTGAAGGAGGATCCTACTGCGAGGTCGTTTCTCTCGAACTTTTTCCAAGACAAGTGGCAAACAATTGGTAGTGTACCATTCTGCAGAAACTGTTTTTTGATCCTCTAACACAATTGTTGCGAAATGACCTATCCTTCCAAAGAACGAGGCCACCATTTTTTTTCCCGCACTTCGATCTCTCTTCACTTTAGTTGGCAACTCCTCGAAAGGAAACACCCACTGAGCAGATTGTCTTTTGGTTTCAGGATCATAACAGTAAATCCAGCTTTCGTCACCTGTTAGTATGTCGAACACAGCATTTGAGTCACCTCCGTTAAATCTTTCAATCATTTTACGGCACCAATCCACACGATGGATTTTTGAGCCTTAGTCAAATTATGAGGTATCCACCGGGCGCAAAGCTTCCTGACCGCTAAATGTTCGTGGAGGATTTTGTGCACTTGACTCATACCGATGCCTAAGCTTGTCCGAATCTGCTGATAGGTCACTCTTTTGTCAGTCTCTATCATACGCCGCACAACACAGATGTTATTTTCAGTCGTCGCCGTAGAAGGCCGTCCCTCACGTACATCATCAGTGAGATTAGTGCGACCACGTTTAAACTCATTAAACCAGTTGTAAACAGTCGCACGAGATGGGGCTTCATCGTGAAAGGCCAATCGTAGTCTATCATAACTTTCTTGTTGACTTAAATGACATCGAAAGTCATAAAAAATCATTGCACGAAAATTTTCTCGTGTTAAATTCATGTTGACGTGACACAGACAATTTTCAATTTGCCGCCAAATCGTAAAACAAATGACAAATGAATGAAATATATACTCAGTAATATTGGCAAAGAGTTCTATTTTCAAATTTTAGAATATTTTTTTTATTATATTGTTTATAAGTGGCCAGTTCTAAGAACTTTCAGTTTGACCCTCGTAGGAAAAGTATTTATTCCCAAAGGAATATTTAAGTTTTCACAGGAAAAACTTAAGATAATTATAACTATTTAGTACTAAAACTAATTGAAACTAAACTTCTTTCTATGTTATTTATGTTTTAACTGTGTGTATTATTTTTAAGCAAGCTGTGTTTATCTGTAAATTTATAGAGCAATTTTACTTGTGATTCAGATGATATTTTAATTAAGAAAACATTATTGTATCTGTAGTTGATAGACCCAATAAAAAAATAAATAAAATAAAATAAATGTGTTACAACAAGAATTTGTATCAACCTAAAATAAATAGAGGAAATAGAACCCAAAAAATGCGCACGATCGGGATTAAAACCTGCATCCTTAAGCAAACTGGGCCAACGTTCTTACCAATTGAGCTACCGTGCTGTCGATACAACCGAAATTTCTAGTCTCTTATAAATACGACATTACTCGTGACTTCAGCGCTATCTACCCGACTGGTTGCAACAGTGGGCCAACTAGGTATTCATTACAGAATAAATTCAACTTGATGGATCGACAGTACGGTAGCTCAATTGGAAAAAGCTTTGCCCCGGTTTGCAAGAGGTCGCAGATTTAAATACTGCCCGTGCGTAATATTTGTTTTCTTATTTCATTTTATAGGTATACAAAACAACACTGTGAGTGTCCAAAACATTCTAAACCATTATTTAATCTACTAGGCTCATGTGCTAAGTATATTCACTTTTACAGCAACTATTGTGCGCTTTTTTTTATTATTATGAAAACACTACGAGTTTTGCGTTAATACGGCGTACGGTACAAAGAAGAAAAACTTTAAAAGTGGCTCACTCGCGCGTTATCAAACGACTTGTCGCTATTTCTAGCGATAAACGACGAAAACGATGAATGGTAATACCGAAACTTGGGTCAATGCTTTGGTCCAGAACAAAAATTATTATCGTCTCAATATTCCTATTGTAGTAGGGGTTCTTCAATGAAAAGGCTCAAGATCCAGTCCAAAGTCCGTTTATTTTCAAAGTGACGTAGTAAGTACTATAATATTAGTCGCAACTAATGACGTAATGCGTGCGGTATCGCGGAAGTGCAGGGTCCGGAATATGCAGTAGGATGGATGATCTCGTACCCCAGCACAAGTAATCGTGCGAGGGTAATAATGATCCGATTCCCTAGATTCGCTAAAAGCTCCAATAATACCGCGAGCTAACTAGAGACAGCGCAGTCTATCGTTAATAATGCGAAACTGCGTAGCGCCGTTGCTCGGTGTACGGTCATACGGTGTGGTTGCAGCTCGTTGTTACACTTTTAAAATAGGATCACGCACCTAGTATGGGGTGCAGGTTATGCGCAAGCGCCAGCAGAGCCGGGTCGGGCTCGGCCGCGGTCTCCAGTATGGCGAGCCACAGCTCGAGCGCGTCCTCCAACAGGTACACGTGCGCCGGCTCCGAGAGCGCGGTCGACTCGCTGACCACGCTCAGGATCCACGGACGGATGGTCGGCGAACATTCGCCTACGGCCTGGAGGAGACAAGAGACAAGATAAGAGACAAGCTTACATTGTGTAAAGGTGACGATACACATAGACACATAAAAAAAGTTTGCGGACACATTGAAAAATCAAAATTATAAAAAGGTGACATCCAACTCAGAGATGATAATATGAGTTATACTTATTCTAAAAAAATGATTTTTTTTAATTCTGAGCAAGTTTTATACAAGAAAACCTCTTCACAACTTTCAAAAAAATTACAAAATGAATGGGAAAACACGCACGCTAGCGCTTAGGTAGCACTTATCTACAAAATATTAAGCCGTATAAATTGCAAATTGCAATTGTAAAAAGAACTTTGACTGTGTGACAGACGAGGAATCGAACCCCGTGTCTTACGCAATCCGGGCGTATGCCTATACCGCTCGACCACCGTCACGTTAGCAAGCCTGTTGAATTTTGCAAGCGCTTTCCCGTAGGCTGCGTGACGTCATCAATGTTGCGAGATTGCTCTCACAATATCCGAAGGAAATATTTTTACAAATATTTTACAATCGGTTAAGAAGCCAATTTATAATTATTTTTTGTTTTTATAGTGTTTTGTCACTATACAAACTTAATAATATAAATTGCAAATTGCACTTGTAAAAAGCAACTTTGGCTGTGTGACAGACGAGGAATCGAACCCCGTGTCTTACGCAATCCGGGCGTATGCCTATACCACTCGGCCACCGTCACATTAGCAAGCCTAATTAATTAATCAATTAAGCTAGCGAGTGGTATAGGATTGCGTAAGACACGGGGTTCGATTCCTCGTCTGTCACACAGCCAAAGTTGCTTTTTACAAGTGCAATTTGCAATTTATATTATTAAGTTTGTATAGTGACAAAACACTATAAAAACAAAAATTAATTACTACGCCGTAGCTCGTAAGCAACGAAGAGGCTACCTGGTGTTTGTGGTTCTGACTCAATTGCTGTACCGGATAAAAAAATTGATTTTGTGGGTTTTACCATTACAAAAAAAAAAATTTTTTTTGCTCCTGACCACTATTCCAGCGGTTGAGGGTTCGAACCCCGCATGGGGCAAATGTTTATGCGATGAGCACCAACAAACTAAGTTTTTTATATCTATTTAAGTATTTATGGAAGACGCTCCCGACATTATCGTTGTCTGGTATTAATAGCACAAGGAAGATAATTCCTTGGTCGGAAACCAAAGCAATTGGTGTGTTGTCTGGCGCATAATTTCATTTATCTATATGGTACTCTGAAGCAGCTTGGCTCTATAACTGCAGTAAATACGCGAACAGAAGAAGCCCCAAAATCCCTATAGGATCCCAGAAATGTTACTTACCTTTAGAAGATGGTGTATAGTAGCCAAGGCAGCCGCTCTGAGCATGTTATGGTGCGCAAAAGCAGCGTGGCCCCACAGCTGTGATAAATACGCTAATAGGGCTCCAATGCCCCTACCTTGAGCCCCGATACCTGTATCTTGGGCCTACGGACTTTATTGAGCTAATTTGACTACCTCTTACCCTCAATAGATGGTGTATAGTAGCTAGGGCAGCCGCTCTGAGCATGTAATGCGAAAAAGCAGCGTAGCCCCACAAATGTGGTGGATACGCTAATAAATAAATAAATAAAAATAAATAAATTGGACACCATTGCTCTGACCCCAAAGTAAGTAGCCAATGCACTTGTGTTATGGAAATCAGACACAACGGTGGTACCACAACACCCAGACCCGAGACAATATAGAAAAGATCGTTTTCTACATTGAGCCGACCGGGAATCGAACCCGGAACCTCACGAGATGGCGACGCTTGAAACCAGCGTGCTAGCCACTCGACCACGGAGGTCATCTAATGTCAACGAAGAGGCTAATAGAGCTCCGATGCCCCTAACTTGAGCCCCGATGCCTGTATCTTGCCTACGGACTTTATTGATCTAATTTGACTATATTTTACCCCAGATAATATAATACTACTAGTACAGATACCTCATCTCATACAAGAAAACGGTTCCGCCGAAACGGGTGATAGTAACGGGCGATTGGGAAGACTACAATACGGACTAGATGGAGCTACTGGAGTAGACTGGACTTGCCGATATAAAAGCACATCGGTTGCTCGCAATACAGTCCACGTTTTTACTTCCTCAATAGATGGCGCTAAACTCACTGCAGTCCACGTATTAACTTCATCAATAGATGGCGCTAAATTTATTTTCGTGTGCGACCAGTAGATTTCAGCTTCGGCTGTCGATACGATTGCATCCAGATTTGGGTAGGTACCTACACAAATAAATAAAAAATGTGATCACTCGCATAAGGTAATTTATTTTTTTCAAGATGTTATTGTATTTATCCCTCAAGCGTATTTGAACGATACACAATAGAAATTCCATTGTTATGCGGTCTCATGCGACCGCTTGGGCGTTGAAGCAGAAACCCTATTTGTTGTTTGTTTTCTTATAATACAGAGTCTAACAAAACTAGTTTTATAGAGTTTTTTCAAAGTTATGTTTCCTAACATACTAATTCACTTCTATATAAGGAAACCTGCTATACTTCTACCTATATACCTATACACACATACGAACCAAAGGTATCTGCTCTGTAAGTCAAATGTTCATGCTTTCTACTCTAGTCATCTCAGTCACCCGTACCAGGATAACATGGGAGCAAGCAAGATGACTTTAGCCGAAATAACGTGCAACGTCTTACAGAGTAGGCCCCCAGTTTTGTCTACCTACTCATTAGACACTTATGAATAAAAGAAACTTTCAAACAAGCTGTGTAAATTAAATGAATAATCTGGGGGTTTACGGAGTTAGTGGCAGATTTGCATACATACTTTATACTTGCAGTCTTTCCTTTTTACTCCTACTACTAAAATAATAACAGACACAACCTTATCAATAATGTTAATTAACGTTGCCTAACCAAAATACATAATCAGCCAGGCAAGAAATTGTAAGACAAAGGCGTTGTAGTATTTACCTACCTAAACAGTTAACTGATTCTATTATGCAAAAAATTAAGTCTCCTAGTCTCCTACCTACCTAAACCTCAAAAGAGACATAAGCAAATAATTTCTTTGGTATAAGCAGGCTAAGGATATAGATAAGCATAAAGAAAATACAACATTGATGCAACAATTTATTTTGAAACGTAAAATACTCGTGGATAATGTTGTTATTAATAAACAATTATTTTAGCCCTCTAAAACAAAAATTATTCCATGGCGTCTTAGCTAATTCATAAAAAAGTTACCTATTTACGGGAATGTTAGTTAAGGATTAACGGTAGGTAATATAACACTAAATGTCTAAGGTTTCGATACATATCATCACGTATCACTTGTTACACGATTTAGAATGTTTTTATAACTTCTGCGTAAACCTGGTACAATTCTACGTAATCACGCACTTAACAAAATCACAGTCATCTTCTCTTCATAAACAATGCCATGTCCTTCACGTACGTAGGTATAAACAATGTCATGTTCTTCACGTAGGTAGATAGGTAAGGCATGAAGAGGTGATAGGTGGGGCGCCGCGCCAGCCAGGGCACCGGGCCCACCCTGAACCACGACGGCCGAACCCGAAGGAAGAATACACGGAGGCCAAGATGTCCGTGCTGTAGAGGAACACCCGCCAGACCTCTCAAGTCCACCCGTCTAGCCGCTTCAGGAAGACTGTTGTTGTTTACTGTTCAGGCCGTTCTTGACTACTTGCAATAAGTGAATATCAAATTCAGTCGACGTCCTTTACGTGGCAAAATGATTTTGCGACTGATGGATGCAATAAAAGTCACACGCGCGCGTGTGGACGGCGAAAGAAGAACGCCGCCACCCGCCCAGACACAAAGGATACCGCTCCTTTGTTTGCGTCTGCCGCGGCGCGGCGAACCGACATATGACGGCTGGCTTTGTTGGTGTGCGTGCGCATTTGACAGTGTTGTATAGTAAACAGGTGCAAATAGTGTGTTTTTTTACACATTTAAAAGTGCTACTTTTTTGATCTCTGAAACTAGCCTGATTTTTTTTTTCTCAAATTTGGTGAGCGTAATATGTATTGGCGGTCGATCATTGGTTTTGTTAGACCCTGTCTGTATAAAAGTCCTGTGTAATAATAATATGTAATAAATCATTAACCCCAACAAAAAAGATTTAGATTTTTCAAAGTAATCGCAATCTTTTTTGATGTGTGAATTATGTATCTTAGGTAAAAGAGAGATAGATGAAGAATGAAGAGTAGGTACCTACCTACCTGGATTTTCGATTCTTTCTGATTCTGCAAGGAATGGGATAAGCTCTGAGCCATACTGCCATAATTAATAAGCATATCTGGCGTTAAGCATTTGTACATAGATATATATTCATTAATATCAATACGTTTGTACCTAGTAACATTTTGAATTTATTCGCCAGCAGTTAAGCCAGAATCAAAAATACGCGCTCGTAAAAGATCCCGTATCTTTGACATGCTGTAATTTCGGTCGTATCAATAATCCTTAATGTCTAAAGAATGTTACATTACCTTCATACTACGAATATAGTTTATCAAGAGCATGAAAGTATTTTAATTAGCTGCAAGCGGTACCGGCTTCCCCGAAATACTAAATAATAAGAAGACCGTTTTAGTACTAGTAGTATTATATTATCTGAGGTTTTAGTGAAATTAAACCTTGCGCTCATAAAAAGAGGTCAAAAATTGCGAAAAATACTCAAGTATTTTTCTTGCTAATGCTATTTTGCGCCTTATGCGTATCGAAATATGGATGCATTTTCTATTAAATACTTTCAACGTATTTTAGTAGGCACTATAGAGCCGGAGGCCCTATTTTTGAAATACTCGCGACAAGATGGCGTATGACATTCACTGATTATACTCCAATTTTGGAATGAAAACCAGTTGAAATCCATTCAGAAGGGATTTGAATAAATATATCTCAATTTTGTGAGTACCTACTCACGTCCTTATTCACGGTATTTTCGTTGATTATTTGTTCGTTTTCGAACGCAAATCACACGCCATATCCAAGCGAGAGATTCAAAAATGGCGAGTGATTTTCGTTCGAAGATGAATTAAAATCCATAGAAAAAACTCGTTGTCGAACGAAAATCACTCGCTATTTCGAAGCGAGTGATTCAAAAATAGGGCTCCTGGGCGCCGATAAGAAACTCAAAGGCTCAAACGAAAAGTATTTCCTTAAAGTAGGTATTTCGTTTTGTACATTGTCTTCTATATGCAGCAAAATTGGTAGGTGTTTATCTCCCAACCAGGAGGGCGATTCTCGCGACAATCGAACTTTTTTCGTGTGTTTATTTACCGAAAAAATCTAGTAAAATATCTACACGTAAAAAAACTATCACACGAACAAAATCTAAGTAGGGTAAACATACCGGTTATCGGCTGTTTAAGCGACTTGTTGACTTCAGAGTTGATTTCTGTCATAATGCTGAACGTCAAGACTATAAAAAACTAAAACATTTGGACCTACAATAGTCTAGTTTCATAATACCTAACGTTAATAGACGTAGTAGTGATACATGATTTAAAAAAAAAACTATTTGTAAATATAGCAAATATACCGGTTATCGGCCTTTTTACTCAGTTATCGTCCACCAATGCACTGGTTATCGGCCACCTAATGCACGGTAGGAAAATTAGTGTTATTCAATAGTACATAGGGCTCACAATAGAATGAAAGTAAAACAAATAATAAATAAGAAAAAAACAGAAGAAAACTCTAACAGTGGCTAGTGGGTCTGGATCTAAAACTTGCAGTTCCTGTTCCATTATTCGAAATTTTTATTTTAAACTAGTTTTTTTTTTAAACTAAACGATAACTTATTGTCCGACCATCAAAAATACTACATATTATGAAAAGTTTGGTCAGTTTGGGCACTTGAATATTGAATTAACACATGCTTCATACACCATGTGTTAATTCATAACCATAATCACATAGGTGAATGAATTGGTTTATGTGTTCGTACAATCGTAACACTCAAAAACTCACCTTTGAAAATCAACCCACCTGCAATTTTTTTGTCTAAATTTGCCACGCCTCCAGACACCAATTTTGAAATGGCGCGTGAGGGCTCAGATTGCAAATTTCCAGGTTAAGCCGTTGGATTATGAACCGTGAACGTCGTCCGAGTCGAATGACGTGAAATTGGAAAGAAGCTGTCTATACACTGTTTATTATTCAAAATAATGTGCGAAATGGCCGAAAAGGGGTAGTGGCCGGTGAACCGGTATGTTTACTTTGATACCTGGTTTTGAGCCCTGGTGCTGATTTATGGACGTACTTTTAAAATAAAAATAAATAAATAAAATAAAATCCATTTATTTCAGACGATGTCCATAAAGTATAAAATTATATCAAAACACAGAATAATTTTAAATTTAGAAAATAATTATAGTAAATTGCAATTAAATTAAAATTAAAATTAGTCGAATCAAATACAAATACTAAAATATGTCAATTACAAAATAAATTAAATTATAATTAATAAAGTTATTCATTGTTCTTTTATAATTATTATTATTTAATTTAAATATCGGCCACTCTCTGGAGCACCAGGCACACTTGTATGTACTTTCGTCCAGTGCTGCAGAAGAGGGCAGTCTGACTTCTGACTGAGGACATTCAGGATGGTGTTAGGGCTCCCGCGCGCACGGATAATCAGCGACGCGATACGCTTGCGCAGCACTTTTAAGACCTGGTACTTGAATTAGCAAGTACGCCTAACCTGAACTCGTAGCGTCTGCTGGACACTAAGTTTCTCGGAATCAATTGTCTATTTATAAGCTAAAATACTTGATTAAAAAATCACATATTGTGGTTAATGGATGGGTTATTCCGGTATTATGTTTAAGCACACAAACTTATTTCATTGAGTTTTCAACCGAGTTCAAAAAAGGAGATTCTCTGCTGTACTAGGTAGGTATTTGTCCGCGAGTTTCGATGCAGTTTTCAGTATGCTTTATCAGGACGTTTAGTTACTTTTATGGAAAAACATTATTTAAGATAATTGAGTTTGCAATCAATTCAATACTTATTTTCATTTTTAGTACTTTAACTTACTGGCTCTACAAATTTATCGATTACTACAAAATACAATGATACAATACAATTAATGACACTGTGCGTACCCAGCCTGACCTTGATATATAACTTGTCTTAACATTGCTTCACTTTCCTCCTCCAACGATATTGTTCGTAGTTGAGTTACAGAATTTTTAGTGTTTTTTTCGTTCTTCCTTTTTATGTGCATTAAAATTTATGATTATATTATGATATGATGATTTGTATTACAAACACATAAAAATGAAGAAAAAAAACACTAAAAACAATAGACGTTAATCTATTCTATACTTAAATCGTAAGATATTACTGCTACGATGCATTTTGTTAGTCTACAATTTAACGCATAAGCGCAAGTTAGTATACTATTAATTATTAATTGAAACCAGTTATGCGTCTTTATCTAATAAAATTTAAAAACCCTATAGGATTCCGTTGAATCTTGACACCCGCGCAAAATACCTATAGAGTGACCATGATCAAAGCAATGAGTCAGAATTATAGTCACTTCAGAATCAACAAAAAAACTTATAATTGTGAAAAGCATGCCGTGATTTAACAAAATCACTTACCTTTACATAAATAAACGTTTTATCAAATAAAAGAAAAACATTCTGGAAAAGTGGAACATTAACTTGTAATATTTTTCACACCAAGCTGTCTCAGGGTAGATTAATTTTATGACTGCTGCCAAATATGTGGCGTTTTCAAATTAGGCGTTTTTTACCATATTTGACGTTGGTAAAATCGGCTTTAAGTAAAAAAGTAAAATAATTAACATCGTCGAGTTTGAACACACCGCGAAAATTATGGGATGAATAGACGTCAATTTTTTCACACAAGTGTGGAAAATCGGGATAACCTCTTTTCCTTGCCTACCACAGTTGCCTTTACAAGTCGCATTTACAAAATTATGTTTGCGACAAAACATAAACATAAATAGGGTAACTCGTACATTTTCTGGCATCCGGCAGTTCATGGCCACCTGGCAACAATTCTCTAATGTTTAGGTTTAACCAACGAAATACTATTATTTGTGATTGATATTATAAATAGTAATAATAATAGTAATTAAAAATAATTAATTACTTAGCAACCGTGTTCGAGAAATCGCCTACTACGCAGCGGGTTGCGGGTTCGATCCCCGCATAATGTTACGGGTGTTTTCTATGTATATCATGTATGTATTTACAAACAAAAAAGTATTTAAGTATTACATCCGTTGTCTGGCACCCATAACACAAGCTGTGAGTAGCTTACTTTGGGACTAGATGGTGATGTGTGGGAATATCCAAAGGATATTTATTAGCAACCGGCCGCTAGCCGTTTAAGATATCGTTTTTGAATTTTCGGAAAATGGTGTTGATCACTGAATGTCATCACACACATCAATGGTTTTATTTGTAACTTTACTGCATGTTAACAGAAATTAAATGAATAATATACTACTTCATTTTGTTTGATAATTTATACAAAACAGAATTGTTGGGGTGGCTAACAACTGCAATGGAATTGTTATCATTTTCTAATTATAGTTAAGTATTTTAATATTTTGAGGTCCCTGGCCTAGGAGCCAATGAATGAAAATATTTCGATTGTGGGTTGAATAACTATGTTAGCTGTTAAAAAACATTTAAATAAATTATGAAATTAATTCAATCATCAAAAGCATCATTAATAAATAAAATTATAATAAAAATTAAAAAATATTAAATATTATAACTTCAAAAAAAAATTGAATATTGACTGCGCATGAATCATATCACAATGGTTCTGGTAACTTCAGTCAAATCGCTGTGCGAATGCCTACGGTAGGTACTCTATTGCGACTGGCCCTCACCCTGCGCACCAGGGATTTGCACTGCTTGCGCAAACTAGTAACTCACAAGCACGCGGTTTTGAGTATTATCATCATTTTTAATAGCCCCAGGATGGACACTGTACATAAACCCCCTCCATGAAACCTTTAAACGGTGGTATTCATGTATGGTGATCCTTTAATCTATACAAAGTCGTATGCTTGTAGACATCTTCACTTGACTTTTGATGCTCCAATGTAGATTTTTCCTGCCCCAACGGCCATCATCATTTGCGCTATGGGCCTTGCCTATTGCCACTTCAGCTCACTGTTTCGTAGGGTTATGTTAGTTACATACTTTTGCTTTACGCATCTCTTCATTACGAGATCGAAGAGAACTTAGCTCTTTTATGAAGCCCATAGTTGGAAATCATGTGTTGCATCCGTTTGAAGTTCCTATTTCACGTTGAGGATTAAAAATCCAAATAATTACCGCTTAATACGCAATTCAAGAGTTCAGTTTCCAATAGATACTGGAGTAAGTATTATATAAGTGTTCGACAATATTTTCTTCTTGTCCCTGTACATTTCAATATCTGTTGAGGTGAGAGGCTCGGTCAACGTTAACAGCACAATATCAAGATTATCCAGCATCTTTAATACATTGACTAATTCATCGGATATCAATCAGTGTGTGTGATAATTCAGCCACCGTCAAGATACATGTTGATTTTTCCCCAATGCGAATCTTATGTAGGAGAGGCAACCTAATTTTTCTTGCCAGGTTTTTTATACAAATACACATATCCACTTATTTAAAATTTTAAGAAAACACATTATTTGTCAGGTGCAAGATTTAACCCAGCCTATTGCACTTTATTAGGTGTGCGTAGTAAAAAAAGCTAAATATAAATATTAAAATAAATTCCAAAGTCGATTTTAATTATATTGAGGTTTGTCATCATTCGTTCATGGTCTAATCGTTTAAACTGCCTCGGTAGCGCAGCGGTTAGAAGGTCGCACTTTAAAGTGACGGCTGCACCAGAGGTCCACAGGTTTGCGCACACACTTGTGCACTATAATATGTCCCGCGCAGTCTGTTCGTTTTTTGATTATAGTTTAAAGTCTCCATTGTTAGGATACATTTATTAATGTAAAAATAGTTATAGTATAAAATTCGGTTGCAAGTCAGCACGGCCAAAAACTGGTCATAAATAAAACAAAATCAGATTTTATATCCAGAAAATCATTTTTTGAGTAATTAATACTTATCAAATAATATGAGCAATGCAGACAAGAGATATTTTTGAATTATTCAAAGTCCTTAAACGGCAAGAACCTACTCGAACAACCAAAATTTTGCACACGCTCTTAGCGTTGGTTGCCTATCAATATGTGTACCTAATAATGTGACAAAATCTCCTAACATCGTGTTTAGTCTCTATTTAAGGAGTTAGAATTTAATTCTGGTTATACAACGAGTTTTCTATTTATTTGTACTACTATAACTAATATTATAAAGCTGAAATCTAGTTTGTTTGAACGCGCTAATCTCAGAAACTACTGAACCGATAAAAAAAAATGTGTCGGATATATTATTAATCGACGAAGGTTTTGGGCTATAAAAAATCACGCTACGGCTTAGAAGAGCAAAAGATATATCCTTTCCTTTCCTTTATATACTTTGGACATTCCCACACATCGCCATCTAGCCCCAAAGTAAGCTACTCAAAGCTTGTGTTATGGGTGCCAGACAACGGATATAATACTTAAATACTTTTTGTTTGTAAATACATACATGATATACATAGAAAACACCCAGACCAATACAAACAGACATGTTCATGCACACAAATGTTTGTATTGTGCGGGGATCGAACCCGCACCCGCTGCGTCGTAGGCGATTTCTCGACCACTACACCAGACGGGTCGTCATTATTCCTTATCTCACTAACTCGGTGATGAAGCGAACGATCTTTACGTAACTTTATATCGAGAGATCAAAATGAGCCGTTATATCAGAGAGAGCCGAATGAGTAAAGAGCTACTTACGATGATGCGAATGATTCTATATATAAACAAAAACCCTTTAATAAGGACATGCTATTGTTTGTTGTCATACAATACATAACTACTAATAAGAAGCTCACAGTTTTTTGTACGTTTTATACTTATTACGTACGTTAATTACTTATATTACTTTATAAAGAAAATAATAACCATTTGATTTTCCTTCATACTAAGCAGGCTTAGGACTGTCAACCTAGATAAAAAATGTTAATGACAGTTTTTGAATTTAAAACACCTGAAAAGTAACTAACTCAATGTTTGTTTACTAATAAAATCAAGTTGTCGCATTCAGTAGTCCAAAAACTTGCTATTATTCCGACAGCCGAAGTGCGCCGGCTCTAATCACAAAAGAAACTAAAAAAACGTCAACAAACATTCAACCAGCCAATATTTATAGAACCGCACGCAATGCAAATTGAACTTTATTTTGTTAACACTACGAGAACATACAGATTCTACCGTTTAACCGAGCCACGGTTCGGTCATAATACCTACGCACACTGCGAACGTATCTTCCCTTCTCTTTCTTTCGCTCTTGAAATGAAATGAAGCCGTCTTTCTTTATCACCGGCTTCGACTCAGTTAGTATATCTGAAAATTCAACTTTATCTCTCGGATATAGAGATTTATTTGAAACACAAGTGAGCTACGGATATATGAGCCGTTTGGGTGAGAGAGGTTTTTTATCTTTCTCTCGCGAGCTACACAAGTCTACTTGAAATTACCGTCTGGCATCACTGGTCAAATGAAACGCATTCATAGTAATGCGCCATCTATACTAGTTTGTTGTCAACTTTCCACCATGCCACATAGTTTTGTCGTATGCCGACAGAGGGTTAGAGGGTAGTAAAAGCATGCTTTTATGCTTTTTACACTATTTCTGCCAATTATGGAAAAAAACAATGGTATTGAGTTTTTTTCTCTTTTAAACAACTGAAAATGTTTATTAACATATTTTTCGGGTATTATCTTCACGTATCTTAGGATTTTAGTCCATCTAATAAACAGTAATTGCGCTAGCTATACACGTGTCGCCATCTATTGAGAAATTTTAAAGGCTATGTAACTTATGTACCGAATGAGACCCCGTGATTTTACCTTCAATAGATGGTGTATAATAAATAAATAAATAAATAAATATCCTTTGGACATTTCCACACATCGCCATCTAGCCCCAAAGTAAGCTACTCAAAGCTTGTGTTATGGGTGCCAGACAACGGATATTATACTTAAATACTTTTTTTTTTGTAAATACATACATGATATACATAGAAAACACCCAGACCAATACAAACAGACATGTTCATGCACACAAATGTTTGTATTGTGCGGGGATCGAACCCGCACCCGCTGCGTAGTAGGCGATTTCTCGACCACTACACCAGACGGGTCGTCTAATAGCAGAAACCGCGCGGCCCCACGGCTGTGGTAGATACGCTAATAGGGCTCCAATGCCTCTACCTTGAGCCCCGATACCTGTATCTTGGGCCTACGGACTTTATTGAGCTAATTTGACTACCTCTTACCTTCAATAGATGGTGTATAGTAGCTAGGGCAGCCGCTCTGAGCATGTTATGGAGCGCAAAAGCAGCGCGGCCTCTAAGCTTAGATAAATACGCTAATAGGGCTCCGATGCCCCTACCTTGAGCCCCGATGCCTGTATCTTGGGCCTACGGACTTTATTGATCTAATTTGACTATTTCTTACCTTCAATAGATGGTGTATAGTGGCCAGAGCAGCCGCTCTGAGCATGTTATGGTGCGCAGAAGCGGCGTGGCCCCACAGCTGCGGTAGATACGCGAACAAGGCGCCGATGCCTCCGCCGCGCGCCACGTGCGCCCCACAGCGCTCCATTATGTAGGACACTACGTGGAGGACGTGCATCTTTGTGTCGCATTCTTCGGATTCAACCTGTGGAAAGAAAATATAACATGAATGTAACCAAAAATACTTTTTTGGTTAGTTAGTCTATGACTAACACACTGCGACTTTTAACATCGATGCCGTCGCGCGTTTTGAAAACACGCTTCAGCATTGCGACTCTGGCAATGAACAGATTTAATTTATAATCGATGCAGTCGCTCGTTAGCATCGATCTGGAAGCGCGACTTGCATCGATCCTCACGCGCGTTGCATCGATGCAGTAGTCAAAACACAGTACATTATTCGACAATTCACAGATTCTGCATCGCGACTGCATCTATGCTAAAAGTGCGCAGTATGTAAAGGTTGAAATTTTGCGACTGCATCGATGCTGCATCGCTGCTAAAAGTCGCAGTGTTAAAAGGATCTATGGGAACTTGTGTTCTTTATTTAAAATACTTTTGTCCCAGCAACCTGTGACAATGGAAAAATATTATTTCATAATAAAAAATAAAAATAAGTTGATTGGGTTATTTTGAAATGCAGTAAATGTGTAAAGAATAGGAATTTATAGGAACACTATTGTAATTTCCTCATTGTTTCAGGTATGTTTTATTTTGTTTGTTCCGGCTGATGTTTCAGTTGATGTAAAGTTCACGAA
Source organism: Pyrausta purpuralis (assembly GCA_963924145.1). Taxonomy (NCBI): domain Eukaryota; kingdom Metazoa; phylum Arthropoda; class Insecta; order Lepidoptera; family Crambidae; genus Pyrausta; species Pyrausta purpuralis. Next base: position 3,453,271 of record OZ001653.1, on the reverse strand, counting down.
ATAAATTCATGATTGTTTCAGAGCAACATAAAGTATATTTCTTTTATAAGAGTACACTTATATAAATATCACGTTTTATAAACCAAATTATACAAAAAAATTAACGTATAATACTATGCCGTCAGTTTATAACCATAAGAAATCTACGTAAGAGAAGCGCTTTGACAATAACGTAAATAATTATTTGTGGGGTTAGCATGTGCCTTTCTTTTATCGCCACGATAATCTGTCTACACAATATAATAGAAACGCGGATAAATACTCACTACCCTAGGGATCGCAGAAAGTTGGGACTTCTTTAGCGAATTACAGTCCAATCGTCAAATTCACCTAATACAAACTCTGGGATCCTTTTGAGCAGAACAAGGCACGCCTAAACAAGCTCTATATCCTAATAAACAATGCATCATAACCTGAGGTCCCAGATAAGCGACGCCACGTTCACTCATCGATCACGCGACACGGTTTTTTTAATGTTATTAACCTATCTCACTAGAAAATGTTGACAACTTTGTTTTCACTGATATGGCTAATACGAGTACCCGGTTTCAGTTCATCAATGCATTAAAAACCGGCCAAGTGAGAGTCGGACTCGCACAAGGGTTCCGTGCCAACTTGAACTGAATTAAAAATCCACTTACTTCCACTTAGCCAAAATACCACAATATTTTGTTGACAACAAATATAACTTTGTTATTCATACGAATGAATAACAAAGTTATGTTTGCGGTTATTGAAAATGTGCTCTATTTCAAAAACTACTAGTTCTATCTCGTTCAAACTAATTTTCGTTGAAAGTCCATGTCAAGATCTACATCATGTATTTTTTCAAAATGTACACTTTCTTAGTTTAAAAGTTATATGACCATTTTACCACTTTGGAAGCGTCTATCTCTCAAACTTTAGACTTTTAGAGAAAATTATTTGGGGAACCTCGATGTAATTTTAGACACCCCAAACGCATTGGTTTGACAAAAACTTTTTTTTTGTTTTAGTTTTATGTATGAGAGCCCCCCCTTTAATTACCGTTATTTTTTTATTTTTTGTATAAGAATCGTAAAGCGGTTAACAGGTTACATCTTCCTACCAAATTTCAACAGTGTGATGCTTATAATTACAGTATGAAATGGCTGTGACATACAGACAGACAGACAGACAGACAGACAGACTTGACGAAACTATAAGGGTTCCGTTATCTGCCAATCGGCTACGGAACCCTACAACAGATCAGTAGATCGCTCGCGACTCACGAGCAGCTCGTAGACGTCCAAGCTATACGGGTTCCGTTATCTGCCATTCGGCTCTTGACTGTATGTCAATCTTCTCCACTCGGTCGGGTTCTGCGCCATATGTACCGCTCCCTGTATCGGGCCTCCAATCACCTCCTTGAGTTGGTCCACCCATCTAGCTGGCGCTCTTTCCCTAGCGCGCTTCCCCTCCATTTGTCCGAGAATGATGAGTTTCTCTAGGCTGTGCAAAGGGGATCGCATTATGCGCCCAAAGAAACTTCGGATCCTTTCCTGGCACGTAGTCAGCAGGCTCTTGGTGACCTTTAGTTTTTCAAGGATAGATATATTGGTCTCATAGCTGTCCAAGGAATGCGCAACAGCTTTCTTCAGCACCACATTTCAAAGGCATGAATTTTGTTACGTTCCTTTTTCCTGAGACACCAAGTCTCCACCCCGTACAGGGAGATAGAGAAGACCAACGAACGAACCGATTCGCCATTTAGCCTTTCGGTTACGGAACCCTAAAAAAGAGCAGTAAAATCACTCGCGACTCACCAGCAGCTCGTAGAGCGCGGCGATCGCGTGCGGCGCGTACGGCGCGAACTGCTCCACGTCGAAGTTGAAGTCGTCTATGGTGCTGCGCAGCGCCTCGGCCGCGCCCTCGTCCAAGCTATACGGGTTCCGTTATCTGCCATTCGGCTACGGAACCCTAAAAAAGAGCCGTAAAATCCCAAAGCGACTCACCAGCAGCTCGTAGAGCGCGGCGATCGCGTGCGGCGCGTACGGCGCGAACTGCTCCACGTCGAAGTTGAAGTCGTCTATGGTGCTGCGCAGCGCCTCGGCGGCCGCCAGCTTCACGGCCGCGTCCTCGTCGCGGCGGGACAGCGGCTCCAGCAACGCTTCGTACATCGCCGGCCTGAGGGATTGGGACGCGCGGACTCCGCACCATTGACCTATAAGAAGATGACAGGCAATTTATTTAAAAAATAAACTTGGGCCGTTTTACTTTTTGAATTAAATTGAATTATTATTTATTTGACACACACACACATACAAATAAATTATATAACCATAGAAAATCAAATCAAATCAAATCAAAAACAACTTTAAGTAAATTAATAAAAAACAAAAACAAAGCGCCCAGGTGTGCCTAAAAGGATATATACTGAGCAGGGGCTCAGTATTGCTTCTGAACCGGGTTCAAGACAGGGCTTTGAAACCGGTATTTTTTTGAACCGGTTTGAGGAAAATACAGGTGGAACTTTTTGAAAGAGGTTTTTTGCATTAACCGGTTCAACTTTTCGTTCAGGTAGGACAACCACCCTGAACTTCGTTAAGATCTGCGAGCGATGAGCGCATCTGACGTTTGTTTTTATTTAATAAAATGTATTTAGTTGATATATCCTATCAGATACGTACAATGGTATTTGGTCAAAATATTTTTGTACATTTTAATTATAATATTAAACAATAAAATAGCAAAAATAATTTTTCTGAAGAATCTGATAATTGGTATAATATCTTTTGAAGAATATTCGGTCTAAAAACAAGTAGCGTTGCGACCGTCGCGAGCGGCTACGAATTAACCGGTTTATTCAGGTTCACAGTACCGCTCTTGTTTGATTATAATATCTTTATCAGCGCAGAATTTTACGATAAAACCGGTTTAACCGTTATAATACTGGTAAATCTTGAACCGGTCTCAAGCGTTGCTTTCATCACCGCGCGTTTTGAGTGTGTATCCCATCCCGTCGTATTGTGATGTTTTCATATTCATATTCATTTATTTACTTCATAATATAACATTACAGCAGACAATATTGTGTAACATATAGGTTTATGACCTAAACGAGGTATTTGTGAATTGAAGTTATTAAATTCAATAAATTACAATTAAATTCATTCTTCATTTAAATAGTACATGTCAGTAAGTATTTTTTTAAATTGTAGGTAAGTCAAATATAAAGTCATTTCTAACTATCTAAATAATAATATATGTATCATTTCTAACTATCTAAATAATAATAATGCGGTCATGTTAAATTCAAAGAAAAAAAAATATATTAAGCCTTAAGCCTTTTTTAATAAATAAGCCATCCAACACAAAAACTAATTTCAGTATTGAGATTAGCGCGTTCAAATAACACTCCTTTTCTTTATAATATTAGTATTAATGCATACTATTTAAAAAGTTACATTACTTACCAATTAATTGGCAAACTCGTCTCCTAATAATTCTGTAGTTATTGTCCTTTATTTTCAACTCCTGGCTCAGTACGTTCGTAAACCATTCGTCAAAGTCCACCTGTCAACAAAATTTAAGAAAAATCATCATTAGAGACTGAAAGAGCTTCGGAAACAGACAATCACAAAGCTGTTTCTCTTAACTGAAACATTAATATATTAACTTATACACGTTGACTAGCATATCGAACTTTATCTGTATGCCTATTAGTTCGCGCGATGTCAAATGAGTCATTTGCGTATGTCCATCTCGCTTGCTCTTAAGATAACGCCGACGCACTGCATCTTCCTATCCTTATTGACATAATACGGTCAAAAACTCATTTGATAACACCCCGCCTATAATAGGAATGTGATACAGGGATCTAGACTTAAGAGTATAGGTTGTCTAGGTAACTGAAATAACGCGCCCCAGTACTTAATTAATTGATTTAGATATGTAAGGGCAAATATTAATAACGACTTCCATGTTGGAGCATCGACTGCTCCACGAATTGAGATCTGACGTGTCGACTAGTCGTGTGATAAATCCGATAACGCTCCCCTTAGGAGCAGCGCTTGTACATTGTATGAAACAAAACTTTCGCTCTCTCGCGCGTTCACTTCAATTATGACAAGTTTCACAACAAATTCAGTCTCACCGGCAACTCAATGACCAATTGCAACGGCATTTGTATATGTATCGCGTGCACATTTTTAATTTTCTTGCATAATTTCAGTTTAGACAAGCTTTATCTATATGTACTAGCGGACCCAGCGAACTTTTTTTAGCCCCCAGCCCCGTCCCGCCGAGTCCCGTAATTTTAAAAGTTAAGCATTCCCAGGGAATTTTGTTGCGCCCTTAAATTACTAAAATGGGTATAAAAAGAATAGGCTATAAAAAGTAAAAATTAAGTGTTGTATGTATTTTTAATGCCACATTAAAAAGAAAATAAAAATAAAAAAATCGTCCTAAATTAAAAACATATATTATTTAAGGGTGAACAACCCTTATCACTTAGGGGTATGAAAAATAGATAGTAGCGGATTCTCAGACCTACTGCATACGAACCTATAAAATTTGGTAAGAATCGGTAAAGCCGTTTCGGATGAGTACGGGAACGAACATTATGACACGAGAATTTTATGCTTTAGAATGTTTTTAACACTCACAGTGTCATATTTTAAATTTTTGGTTTCTTATTTAATCTTTATGAATATAAAATATGACACTGTGAGTGTTAAAAACATTCTAAAGCATTAGATAGCGAAGCGACATCAATTTCCAAGTTGAATTTATTCTGTAAAGAATAACTGCTTGGGCCATCTGTTTCATAAACAGACGGCTAGATGGCGCTAAGCGTCACGCAATTGACGTTTTCATAAGAAACCACAAATTTCGCAGGGTCGGACTAACAGCACGGTAGCTCAATTGGTAAGAGCGTTTGGCCCGGTTTGCCAAAAGGTTGCTGGTTCAAGTCCCGCCCGTGCGCAAATTTTTGGTTTCTTATTTCATCTTTACGAGAATTTTATATATAAGATGTATGTATATGTATACTCACGTATTATCTACATGTATACTCACGTCATCATACAAGTCGAAAGCGGCCAGCCCGACGGCGTTGTACACCGCGTCCTTCTTCAATATAGAGGGTAGATCGTCAGGCAATATCTGCCGCTGCTGCAGCGAAGCGAGCATCCTCACCAACTCCGGTGCTAGCACGTTGCGGAACTGGAATAGTTCCATGAAGAGAGCTTCCGTGCACGGCTGGGGAATTAAGGGTATGTTTTAGATTTGGAACGAGTTGATGATTAGATCTGTGGTCTATGGGGACAGTGCGCAACGACAGTTCACAAACTACAAAAATAATAATGAACTATTTTCAAAGGTGTTTTGATGGACACGAGTTTTTATTTTATTTATTCTTACCTCTTCAGCTTTATTAATATAGATAACAAAGTTCAGCATATTTGCATTAAAACATTAAGCATAAATATTCACATTTCAATCAAAGGATGGTAAGAATTGTAACATTCCCTTAAATTGCTTAAGGCTATGAACTCACGGCGCGTTTTTTACCCGCACCCATCCCGCGGTCGCAGGAGAGCGGTTTTATTTCAAAACTCACGCCGGTTTTTGCTTTCAAGCGATTTTCAAGCTAATTTCAACTAAACCGCGCGACGACGCGGTTATCACCCGCGTAAGCCGCGTCGTGACTCTTATTTTAATTTTTTAAATACAAATTATCTGTGTCCAGTATAACAACGCTTTTGGGGTGCTGCTGCGGCTACCTCGTTTCTGTAGTGCGTCGGGGATATTTGCCGAAGTACGCGTAGACTGCTTCTACGCAACAATGCGTAAACGGTGCGCATCCTTGGTGCGCAGGGTGCGGGCTAGTGATAGCAGCATCCTAAATATCATAGCTGGTAGACTGGACTGCCAGTATATCAACCGTTCCTGTGCCATTTCGGGGGGAATGGTGCAGGAATGGCCACTTTAAACTTTATTATTATTATTGTTCATTGTGTCACTTAGTTTATAAATATTACTAAAAAATGAGTCGTTGTAACTTGATTTAAATAAATTCATTTATTCATTCAAATAAGCATTCTAGATTCTAGAGTTTGCGGGCCCGCAAACGCGGCGGGCGCGGTTATTAGCCTAAGTTGCCGGGAACTCATGCAATGTTGCAACCATACTTTCAGGGGGAATGTTCTCGTCAACATTGCGGTACATCTATAGTAATGGGCGATAAAACGTTAAATCATACAAGTCCTTACTCCTTCCTTTCCTCTTTGGGGACCTTTTTGGCACACTTGGGGCTTTGTTTTTGCTTTACATAAATTTGATTTTTGTTTATTTTTTTAAAATGGTAATGTAATTTATTTTTATGAGTGTGTGTCGAATAAATAATAATTATATTCTATTATATTTTATAACTAACCCTCAGGCTGTACTTCCACGACTCGCCGGCCTCGTCGGTGGCGAAGCTTTCCGGCTCGGCGTCCCACAGCGCCAGGTCGTCCGCGCTCAGCACAAAGTAGTGGCTGACGAGGTGCCGGCACATGTGGCAGACTGTGGCCGGGTCGAGGACTTCCATCTTGGCGGCGTGGGCTTCGATTGTCACTGAAAGTGTTACACAAAGATCGAGACGAGAGTGGTATTGAACTTTGTATCAGTGACTCGCAGTGTGTAAGGACACACTGCGACTTTTAACAGCGATGAAGTCGCAATGCTAACGCGCGTTAGCATCGATGAAGTCGCAAAATGTCAATCTTTACACACTGTGCTACTCTTAGCATCGATGCAGTCGATGAAGTCTCAAGATATCAACCTTTACCCACTGCGCTATTTTTAGCGTCGATGCAGTCGCGAGGCACAAGCTGAAAATTTACAAATTATGTACTGAATTTTGGCGACTGCATCGATGCTAACGCGCGACTGCATCGATGCTAAATTATATCCCTTCATTGTGTGAGTCGCGATGCTGAAGCGCGTTTTCAAAACGCGCGACTACATCGATGCTAAAAATTGCAGTGTGTAAGGGGTCAGTGATCATAGCCAGAGCATTAATAAGAAAATAGACTAGTAGACCGAATTACAAAAACTAGATAATACTTTAGATTAGTAAGAGTCGATTTAACCAACGTCAGATAAGGAATGTTCGTCGTATATGATACAAAACGCCTAAATTGCAAACGTCACCTATTTGACAGCTGTAATCACTAATGAAAATGACATTTTACAATCGGACGTTTTATACTTATTCGGTCGCATACGAGTAAATCCTATATGACGTTGGTAAAATCGAATCTTAATATCTCAGTCAATCAAACCCTTGATATGAATAAAAATATTCATTACTAGCGGTCCCCCGCGACTTCTTCCGCGGGTTTTGAGTTTGCTCCCTTCCCTCACGTCGCAGTATGATGTGCTATAGCCTAAAGCTTCTCTCGATAAATAAGCTACCAACACAAATAAAATTTTAGCAAATCAGTCTAGTAGTTTCTGAGATTAGCGCGTTCAAACAAACAATCTCTTCAGCTTTGTAATATTAGTATAGATTTACATGATTACTCAAACTGTCATGGCTTCTTAATGACGTCACTGCTTACAGTCGAAACTCTTCGTGACAGCATAAATACATAACTTTTAAGCTAATATCAGCGAAAACACGAATGAACTATTTGAAATAAAAATAAAATAATTGATTTTCTTAAAAAGGAATATCAAGATTGTTCACAATATTGGACTAGCAAAGAAAAATGGACTTTACGTAAAATCTTAGACTTCCAATGTAGACGTTAGTCAGAACTTCAAGATCCTGAACTGAAATAAAGACTTCAAATATACAGATACTAAAATCATCGTCTCATATACTTACAAGGTTCCTTAGCAGGCTCAGTCCCTTTCGGCAGCTTATACTCCGCACAAACCAGCACTCCTTTCACAATATTCAAACACTGGATCGTAAACCTCTCGTAGGCCAGCGTCATTCCTTGCTCCGTGAAGCAATAGTACAGAGCGAATTGTAAAGATGGCCTTATAAGAGGCACGTAGGAGAACGGGTGGAAACTGAGGACTCCTAAAGCCACCTTTGTTAGGTGGATTATGAACTTTTCACAGAGTTCTAGGGGATATATGCCGCGGCCTTTGAGTAGCTTGCCTGCAACAATCGAACAACAGAACTTGACTCTGGTTTTTCCTTATTAACTTGCAGGATAATATTCTTCAATACTTTGATGACTGACTCATACTACGATAACAAGAAAAGGGGAGAGTGCGTCTTCACTGGATGCACAGATACAGGGTGGCCCAAATAGTGACGTTTTCTTTTTTTGGATTCTTTACATTAAGGGCTATCCAAATATACCATATTTTTGATAGCCAAATGTTTGTACTTTTAGAGTTTTTTTTTTTTAACTTGTTAGTATTACTTTAAGCTAGCTCATAATTTTAACAAACATTTTATGCTTTACTTTTTATACTTTTAATGCGTTATGACAATAAAACAAACGTCATAACGCATAAAAAGTGGAGGAATTATGTTTGAAAATTCTCGAAATTTAGACTCAAAACTCAAACCTTCGAAAATTCAGCTAAAACTCAGGGTATATTTAGATAGCCCTGAATGTAAGATTCAAAAAAAAATGGACGTCACTGTTTTGGCCACCCCGTGGTGCCCGCATTGTAAAGGCAGATTGTTTCGATAACTTTAAAATAATATATTGTCCGTGGTTAAAACACCATGTTTTGGAAAGCAGTTCAGGGCTTCTTTACTGGATGAGTAGTTTGTATTTTAATTAAGCTACACAAGGAGTCAAGTTAACTCCAAAAGTCGCCTATAGCGCCTATCTTTCAAAGTGGTCATGCATGATGTTACTCTTAAGTACGATTTCACTTCTTTTTTTATGACCTTACACAAAACTACAACTTATTTATTAATGAGAGAACAAGCTAAGGAATCAAAATACTCACGGCACTCCAAGCTTGTCTTAGCCCTGTCGAACACAACATTTAAGAAAGCTACAGCGTCCTGACTCTCATGTGCCTTTTTAAAGCCAAAGACGGTCAACTTCCTCAATATCCTGAGGCAGAGGAGCGCCTTTTCCAGGTGTTCGGTGATCAGCTCCGTGGATGCACCTTCTTGGATGTGCCGGAGGAAAATCTCCGTGTTCTCATGCCAGAGGTTTAGGATGAACGCGAACACGGACATGGTGAGCTCCTATAACAATATACAAATCATTATAAAAATAAATAGCAGTATATTTGTAAAATAAAACACTTTCAATGAAAGTATTAAAAAGCTTAAAATATATAATTATAGCGGAACAAATGCGTTATTTAAGCATTATAGTCATTTGTTTGAAGGCTATATATTTTTTAAAATATTTTTTTAGTTATTACACATATCTAAATAACTAATGGATCGATTTTGATGGAACTTACTCTCTACCCTGAGTTGGAGTATACCTGATTGAAATCAAAAATAATATTTTTTCTACGACTTCTCATTCACGGGAAATATGTGGACAAACATACAAATATACAAACATACAAACACTCATAAAATACTACACGTGTGCTTGGAAGAACTCAAATATTACCAAATTCCATCAACATCACATACATACACCTCGAAGAGATTACCTCCCTTTTTTTAAGTCTGTAAAAATCAGTTTTCAAATTCAGGTAAGTTTGAATATGGCTGGCACAGAGTAAACAAAAAGTGCGAGAAACTCGACCAAAAACGAACTTTGTTGCAACGGTAGATAGACAAAGTCGATCTAAAATCAAAAACCAATAAATAAACATTTCGTAAGTAGCACTCTTTTCTGGTGTTTTTTGGGCTATTTTCTATAAAAACTGTTGACTTTGTTTAATAAATAAAATCAAATAAATAATAAAAGTATCCTATCCTTTGCGTATCACACAACAAATCATTTCCATACCTGAAAGACCCTCCGATCGCCGATCATCCTCTTCGAGGCCAGGGCTTTGACCAAATGATGGAATATCAGCAAGGCGCGATGCTGCATCAAGGGTTGGGGCGCCTTTAATGCCCCAATCAAATCTGGCACCAGGTTAGGCCAGTTAGTTGGGCAGTCAAATCTGGAAATTAAATACTAATTGGGAAAAAAACATAAGTAAACTACGTATACCCAATCTATTTCCTCTAGCTAGCCTCTAGACATCTTTACTTATTACTGTTTCAAAATTTTCATGCGATCGATTAGTAGAGCATGCCGTAAGGCATTTATTTTGCCAGTTATGTTCACGCTTCAAAATGAGTGAAAAAGTTTTCCTTAAAACTAATAGGTGGTACGTTATTGGTGTCAAATAGACTAAAGGCCTCTACCTACACACACAAAAAGAAATATGATCACTGAACATCACTGTCACACGAGTGGGGATAGCGTCGTACAAGATGTATGCTACAAGAGAATTTTCCACTGACACTGATGGATACATTACTAATCGGCACGTGTCGGCCACGGTTATGTAAGGATCGGCCTTAAAACTTAATTGTAACCATACATTGTTAAAAAATATTTGACACTGTTTGTTTGTCCCAATAGATGAAAATAAAAGGCAATACCTACCTGAAAAGGAAATGTGGGAAATATCGTCATACTTCATTATTAGTCATTGTGTGTTTGGAGTACTGTAATAGAGTAATCTAGGTGTCGAAAAAAGGAGTTAGGGTTTCCTGTTTAAAATAAAGAAGAGTACCTGCACTACCTAGTGCGAGTTTCCTCTAATTCCCAGTTCCCACATATGTCGGAATAAAGGGCATACATCACCTTTAATGTCATTGACTCGAAACTCCCCTCACATTACAATCATCACGTCAACCTCGACATTAATTTTACAAATTCAAACGTTCTTTGCCTTTCTCACTCTCCCTCGTCTTTCATTTCTTATAATCCTCACGTTTCGTTTCACGTCTATATCCTAAATAAAATGTTCATAGCATCAGTAGAATTGCCACTTTTCTGGTCAGAATTCTGAAATCTTTCTCCATTAATCTGACTTTGTGGTTTTAGTAGTAATAGGAAATTCTATAGGTAAATAATACCTGCCGATCTTAGAGATCAACACAGCTTGCTGCGTCGCTATCTGCGTGACCGGCTCGCTCAATATATTCGTAGTGAGGAGCCCAGTACGAAGCTTCTCTTTCTCTTCGTCTGAGATTGCATTGGGAGCATTCCGCCTCCAGTAGCGGTCGACGCCATTTTTGAAGCACATCACTGCCAGCCATCGCACGTTGATGTCGATTGAGTGGTTAGATAGGACATCCTGTTGATATTTTGACATGTAATTAGGCGCAGAAGTGAATTTAAATTGTGCTTAATAAAATATATTTATAGACATAATGGGTAAAGCTTTAATATAAACCTATGGAACCAACTATAAAAAATCGAAAAGCACCCAAATCGACTACCAGTAAAGTTAGCCTGTTACATCCCGCTCCTGGGCAAAGGCCTTACCTCAAATCCTCAAATCGACTACCAGGGCAACTAAATATCCCAGACATCATACGCCAGCTCAAGAAACGCCAGGATATACACAGGCCATAGGTATTTCACAAACTGTCTCGGTGGCAGCGGTTAGAGGATCGCACTTTACAGCGACAGCTGCGCCAGAAGTCCCGGGTCGGCCCAAAAATATGTACCTGGGATTTTCTGTTTAGAAATTTTCAGAATATGGGAATAGACGGTGTTTCACCGCACGGTAAGCACTTTAAAGCCGTCGCCAGATAACTGTCCCATCAGGCTATGAGAGTAAAAGGAATAGAGACTGCACCTGTGTTTGCACACACAGTTGTGCACTATATTATGTCCCGCGCAGTTGGTTAGTCGTTTGACTGGCCACTGTAGTAGGAATTGGCTAGGGGACTCTAAGGCGCTGAGTAGACGACGGGGCGGGCAGGACCGGTCAATTTGACCGCGAACGATAGCGCAAAGGGAATCCTATACTACCAACGCACATAAAGGACAAAAAGACCGCGACGCACGTCCTTTTGAGTAAATTGTTGAATAAGATAGGAGAGGCTTGGCTTGTGTGAGTTTATTTTATTTTGGAAATTACAGACTTCATACTTGTGTTTCGTGTCATTTTTCATAATGTTTGTAACCTCTGTAATATTTTAAGATTTTCGTATTGGGTTTGGATATCTCAGCCCTAGATTAATGTTTTTTTGCTAGCTGTTGCTGTTCCATTGCTGGGCAAAGGCCTCCCCCAAACTACTCCATGCGTCCCTGTTGTTGGTACGGGCAGGGGGATGTCACTCCGAAGTATAGGTACGTTCTAGCGAGTCTGTACGCCGAGCATAATAAATGAGCGCGGGGCTGCCGGCAGCCGGCAGGCGTCTGTGACTGTGTATATATTCTCCATAGAAAAAATGAATAAGGTTAGAATGGCCCCGGTCAGTGCGGCAGCGAGCTTAATTGTAGGCATATGCCTGCATTGAGCCGTAGCTACTTCAGTCGCGTGACAAGAGCGTTGCATTATTTTTTGTCAAAAATGCCGTTTTTTGCTATAATTACTTGAAGAGCGCGAAGCCAGGTCATAAAAAATGAGAGAGGAAGTGTATTTTTTCACCGGTGAGTAATAATACGTAGTTATTTCGACATTATTTGGCAAAAAACAATTTTTAATTATGATATTTCAAATGATGAGGTTTTCTTGCACTAAGTTCAAAAAAAAATATTCATTGATAACTGTCCACGCATATTTTTAACAAATCTGCTATCTTAACACGTAATGTATCGCGTCCAATTTGCTTTGTTCGCTTGTATACGCATCACTAGGGATGTAGCTCACAGCACAGTAAAATTATCGATAAATGGTAATTTCCCTACTGATTAAAAGATTAAAAGATAAAAATAAGTTTTGTTTATTAATTATTTAATTCGTGCTACCAAAATAGCGTATTCCTGCAATAAAAATATAACTCAGCGAAAACGCACTGCTTAATACTCAACTTTTCTACTTTCGCTGTTATTATCTTCGATTTTAATTTATCGTATGGTCTATTTATTTGTAAAATAGGGTACGACAATTCACAGTTTAAAATCGATATGTGTTCAATACTCTTTCACAAGTTCTACATTGGTTTACTGTCAACAATGTACTCCTTTCGGCAGTGATACCGAAGTTAAACAACTTACGGCGCGATCGTGTTTTAATGAGTGACCATACCGACCATATTTAAGTGACCTAAACAACGAGCATCTCCGTGCTTCATGAAGCACGTTAAGCTAGTAAGCTAGTATCGGTTGATATTTTCTTAAAGCATCTAAAATCATTCGGTATTCATTTTATCATAATTTCGAAATCTCGTTTTCCTACAAAAGCTTAAAAAGAAAATTTCCTTAAAAATGGTTGATTTTGGAAAGTATATTCTGGGATCAAGATTGTCCCAAATGAGCTCCCCCATCAACTCTTAAAAGGATCCGGTCATATTATCAATAACCCTGCATACAAATATTTTTGTAAGAGTTATTTGTAGTCAGCTATACACTTATTGTGATTTTTTTGATGCGAACAAAAGCACTGCAAGGTTAACTGTTGTATAATGCAGCTGTACATTTCTTTAACTTAACCATCATACTATCTTGGGTCATATTTATTTATTGAAAACTTGCACATGCACGAAACATAAAATTGTACATGTGGCGGACTTAATGCCAAAAGCACTCTATACCGGTCAACCATACGTCTATAGGTATATTGTATTTTTTTAATTGTAATCTTAACTATTTGCGATTTGAGTTTGTTCTCTCCCCTTCCGTCCCTGCGTAAAGTTCAAGCCTAAAGTCTTTCTCGATAAATTAGAAATCCAACACAAAAACTTTTTTTTAATTGGTCCAGTCGTTCCTGGGATTAGCGCGATTAAACACATACAAACTCTTCGGCTTTATGGTATTAGCTAAAAATACAAATGAATAAATAGCATGATAAGATATAATACCTAAATAATGTAGACCGTGGCATTTATGCTTTTATACCTTTAAACATTTTTCTTTACATTGGAATCTATTTGTCGTATACACCGTGACATTTTAGTGGTTGTTTTCCCGAAGTAATATGATTCTATATTCGTAGTACAATAGATTCGTGAAGTTTTTATTTCATTTAAATAAAAAATAGACGTTTTACGATTGTGATAAACGAAACTCGAAAGCAACCTCGAACCAATAGTACGAGCCGCGCCGCGACCGCTTACTGGCTGGGGTCGTTGCCCCTCACGCCTATCAATACGCTGATAACTCACTATTTACTAACAAGTGATTTCCATTTTCCCTTCATACTTTAACGGGCTTAGGACCGTCGTAAATACTTTTACCCACCCTTAATTAAACACGAACATAAAAAAATAATCAAGATATTTTTCTAAAGTAATAATTCATTACTTAATAATTAATTAGGTATAAAAGTATTTAAGGCGTATTTAAAAATGGGAATCAACTTAATTACAATGATTTTGATTACCTAACCTATTAAATGTTCGTTATTTACAAATGTACAAGTACTTACACTTCTCGGTAGCGGAGTAATTGTTCAAAGTGCAAGCCACTGCGCTCCACACACAATCGTGCACGTTTTAACAGATTGGCTTTCAATTTCAATAATGTTTCTCTGTCACGTCTCATCATCTCAAAATCGTCCACTATCGCACTTATTAACGCGTCGCGCGTTTCGTGTTCTTCTCGATACACAAGGCGTTTGAGCTCAGACCACAAATAAAAGTCTAACGGAGTAAGATACGGGCTTCGTGGTGGCCAAGGCACAGGCCCGCCGCGACCGATCCAGCGCTGGGGAAACACCGAGTCAAGGTGCTCTCGCACGGCGCGCTGATAATGGGCAGGACACCCATCGTGCTGGTAATAATCCACGGACACGGCTAGCGGAACATCGTCCAGTAAGTCCGGGATAACACTACGTAGCATTTGTAGGTACGTTTCACCGGTCAAGTGTCCTGTCACGAAATGCGGACCAATTAAGCAGCCGTTTATTATGCCAGCCCATACGTTAACACTAAACCGCACTTGATGCGCACACTCTCGAATAACATGCGGGTTATTAAAAGCCCAAAAATGTTCATTTCTTTGGTTATAAAGTCCAACTCGCGTAAACGTTGCCTCATCCGTCCACAGATGTTCACTTTATGATTTTCAATTAGCCAATTGCAAAAACTAATTCTGGCCGAGCCGCAGCCATACGCGTACTTCGGCGAGGATCTCGTTTAAAAAAACTCGATGATTTCTTCGTCAAGCTCTGACGAATGAATGGCGGGCCGACCTCTGCCTTGCGCTGGCGTCTGGAACTGCCCGTGATCGAGAAGCCGCTGGGTTGCGGCTACGATCGTCCGGGCATCTGGTACTTGAGGGTTCATAACACCGCGAAGACGAAGCGACTCCACGTGCTGCGGCTCCGCGTAAAGTCGACGGGCGGCATGCGAATCATAATTCGCCCTCGCGTACAATTGCACCATGGATACGTACTACACATTGGAAAAACTGTAATGGCGATCCATTTTGGCGGCAACAATAGCGCATTGCGCTTGCGTAGTTGCGCGGCCGGCGATCGCGGTACAACTGAAAGCGCGGCGGTGCCTTTGTGTTAGTGTTATTGTTTGTTGTGAAGCGACTCGCTTTGCAGAGCGCATGCGGCGCAATGTAATACTTAATACTTAGTGCGGAAGCTTCTTTTACTTTGAACATTTCTTTCGTGCAGAAAAAAGTAATATCATTTTGCGGAGCGCGTGCGGCGCAATTTATGTTGTATTACTTAGTGCGGGAGCTTCTTTTACCTTAATTCCCTTACGCATGTGTTTATCAACAGTCTTTTGTTATGCTTTTTTAATGCCACCGACGGCAGCCTTTTGATCCTTGGGCGTTGCACGTTCATTTCGTGCGGCAAAAAGTACTATCGTGTCTCACGCTTTCGAGTTGATGATATTTTTTTTGATGAGTTGAAAACAAAAAAAAAAATATTTTCGAAAAATAACTCGCATGATTCGATAGTACTACTTAAGGTAAATCGTCCTGCTGCGGGAAAACAACCACTAAAATGTCACGGTGTATAAGTAATATTACTTATTCTTTATACAAAGAATGATTCAATTCTACTAATAGAACTATCTTTAGAAACTAATGTTTAAAGGTATAAGTTACTCTATTTCAAGTAACGTTTAGCAACTCATTTTTTTCTTCTATTATTTTTACCGAAAGGCAATAGTAGTACCCCATGTTGCGATCAAATGAGCTGTTAAATTATGTAAATTATTTCAAACTAAAATCCTACATGTTTATTCACAAAGAGAAACAACATTACATCGGTAATTGAATTTATAATAATCGACCTTTACCACATCACTAGTATTTTGACATAAAAGAACGAACGTATCTGAATGATGATTGGAGGTTTCACCACTGGAAGCTCTGTGATTGGTAGTTGGTTTCAAGTACTAATTACACCAATCACAGAGCGCCTAGCGGAAATTGTGATTGGTTTGTGATATTGGTGCGTTAATTCATTGATTGGTACTTTTATCACTGCAGCAACAGCGCGGTAACTCCCACCGGCGACAGAGGTTCCCATACAAACGAACGATCAAAACCATTCTAACCTTATTCATTTTTTCTATGATATTCTCAGCCTGTGACTACGTTACAATGAAATAACTAATAATAATTTAAGATAAAACAAATTTTGTAGGTATTCAACACTTCTTGTTCAAAGAAATAGGTTTGAGTTTAAGATACCTACCCAGTTACTTACGTCAATCTAACTTAAAATAAACAGAAACATTCCAATAAACTAACTTAAATTTAGCGTAATATTTGTAAGTACCTACCAAAGTACTTAAGTAATTTTGTGTTAGAATTTAACGTAGTCCACAATCTAATAGTCCAAGAGCTATAGTTAATTATTTTACTTTTGCTATATAATATCACCCCTAAATTAGAGGCCCTAATACTCCAATAATATAAATCTCTATCACCTATCTATCTATTTTTTAAGTCAGTTAAAAAGCTTTTAGATAAGTATAATAGATTAGGTTCACATTAATAAGTCTCGTTTTAAAGTTAGTACGGACAATAGGAAATGAAGGTTAACACTGTGTTTTTTTGCAGTTGACATTAGGGCTAGTTTGCAACAAAAGTGTGTAACCTAAAATGCTGGCGAATGTACAGTTTCCAGCACATCAGGTTGTCCACTTTTGTTGCATACTAGCCTTTATTACAACCGCATAAGATACCGCAGTGTTTACCTTGACGTGCAGTTGTCTGTACTACAATTTTATACGGTTAGGAGTGATGTACATACTATGTGTGTTTGGTTTGTACTTTCATTTCTCAGAGTTCAGTAATTTTGAACGAAATACTCGGACAGAGTAAACGTAGTAATTTTAAAACGTAATGAATGCTGACACTATCAATTACTATCAACCATAAATTTCAACACTGTTTACAGATCTCGTGGCTCTAAATTATTTTCTCTTGAAGTTTACCGTTATAATACATCTTTCTATAATCCGATCGTCCGAATGTGTCGCCTATACAATGACATTGTGCGTACCCAGCCTGACCTTGATATATTTACTGAAAATCCAAATGTCTTTCGAAGGAGCATTGCTTCACTGTCTTGCTACTACAGTATTGTGGTTGAGTTATAGATTTATGTGTTTGTTTTTCTTCTTCATTTTTACATTTTTATGTTCATAAAGCTTTAGACGTCAATAAATTCTAACCTTATATCGTAAGATGTAACTGCTAGGATGCATTTTTGTAAGGTTACAATTTAGCTCATAAGGTCTAGTTAAGTATACTATATTGTTTATTAATTGTAAATTGTTATGCGTTTTTATCCAATAAAATAAAATTACTTTCTCCGATAGAAGAAAGTCAAGAAATGTGCTAGCTCCTAGACTATATTATTTTATATGGTTAGCGCGTTGTTAGCGACGCGTATGTTCGTGCCACGCGCCGCTCGCAACCCTGACACACTCATAGCCACGAAACTGCGAAAGCGTCACGCGTTAGAAAGAGACACGCATAATCAGGAGATGAATCAAATACTGAATGAAAGTCGTGAGAAATGAATTGCACTTAATTGCGCTGCAGCGATAGTGGTTTTTACAATATCTTTCTTATCAGAGTGATATATCCGTACGTTGTACTATTATATTTTCTGTGGTACGGGTATCCCAGTCCTCGTGGTATTGTCAAGATCGTCGCGCCACACAGCTTTCGGGGCCTGCCTTTCGAACGGCATCCATCGGTAGCCAGTGGATGACTGATCTTTGACTACCACTGCGGCAGACATCCTGGGGACGTGGCCCGCCCAGCTACACTTATTGCGTTTTTTACACCAACATCCACATAACTCCAGTGTTTGATCGGATTGTGGTGTTGCAAATCCGATCTGTATTTTTAATCCCCAAACGCTTCGATCCATAGTTTTGGCCAAAACCCCAAGTTTGGACTTCTAGTCAGCGACCAAGTTTTTGCCCCGTAGCTTAAAACTGTTAGAATGCAAACATCGAGTAGCTTATGTTTTAAGCACAGATGAAGATCTACTTTCATGTAAGCTTTCATGGACCAGAAGCTCATCCAGGCATTTTCAACGTGATGGCTGATCTGAATAATGGTTATAGGTAGAAAATAATACAGTATGCTAAACCTTTTGCTCAATTAGTCACTCTTTGCTTCTCACACACATTCTTCCTAAAAATGCTTACTTCTAAATTAAATGAACTCACCAGTAACACAGAGTAGAACCCAGGTTCTATTTCCCATTCTTGAAGCTTCTTCTCAGCTGGCTTGAGCACTTCTGTGTCCTGGCTAGTTGCCCGGTTCAGGGTGTCCAGGACCAGGGCATAGATATTGGGATCCATCTTGTGTACTTATCTGTAAAAGTGCATGTCATACCCATGAATTTAATACTATTAATAAAATGGTGGATTTTAATATACCTCCCTCATAAGGGAAATTGGAATAGGTACTTAAATAGAGAAGATAGACCCAAAGGAAACATGCTTTCATTTGATTAAGGATAAAAACTGCTGCATATTGTGCATAATATGAAACTTATTTCTTCTCAAGAATGACATCATTTTATGTGTGCTTATTCAATGGCACATTAGTAACCGTTCTTGGTCATTGCCTGAAGCATCTTTACCTAGGTACTACTAGCATTGCGGCTACGTAACTTATAACTTCAGATAAATGAATAAAATACGCCATTAGCGATATCACCCACCATAAGCAACTATTCAGTAATGAAATAGACAAGTTTAGCAAGCAATACCGTCCTGATATACCACAAAAGACCACAATTAACAGCGATAGAATAAATTATAACTTACTTTTCAACCTGTAATGACGGAGGGCACAACATAACCTATCACAAGCTGCGTAGGACGCGCAAACCACCGAAAAAATATGGAATATCACAGATTTTAGAAAACCAACAAAGAATTGACGACTATGGAAGCTAAAAGACCTGAATAAACAGATTTCCGAAAGGAATCATCTCGAAATACTGTCGGAAAAAAACACACCACAAAATTCCGATAAATACCTACATCGATTTGTCAAAAAAAGACATTGACAGTAATGACATTGACACACAGCTGACATTTGAGTAACCGATTACGAAACCAAATAACGTTCTCGTTATTAAGTTTAGTTATTTCATGCAAGAGCCAGAAAAAGTATAATTGTGAAACTCGAATCTTGTTTATACCACGACGGCTGAACCAAAAAAACAAAAATGGAGTGGTATATCTATTCAGCGTTCGTGTATGTTCGCTATCGTTATGTTATTTTTATATAAATAAGCGGATTTAATAAGCGGCGTATACTGGGGCGGCAATGCGGCATATACATATGACGGTCGTCGACGTCGTACCCAAATCTCAAATTTTAACAGAAACTAACTGTTAATGCACAGAACTAAATAAATAATTTGAATGCTATTATGCTAATATAAGGGTTAAACATACACACATCAACATGGTCTAGGGATATTACAATTAAACCTAAATAAGTTAAATCTTATTAACCTTCTGTTAATAAGACGCATTAAAATAAAAAATGTTTAGTAGCCTATCTAATCTGATCATAAACTAAATAATGAAAGTAAAATTTTAAAAAACTTAGAAGAAGAGGAAAAAATCAGACAAAATTTCAGTCTTTTTTTTGAAACATCAAAACCTCAACAAAACAACTATATTTTTTTTATATAAAAATTGTAGGAAACTGAAATTAATAATCCGTGTATCACCCTAAATAAGGGTGTCAATATTCTGTTGTAGAATACTGTCCCAAGTGGTCCCAAGTCCTGCTATGATGCTAGTGCCGGGTAAGTGCCGGAACGGCACCGAGATCCTTAACGCATTACAACTCATGTAAAGGACCGATTCATAGTAAATGCTGCACGAAGTCAACAAAATGTAACGGCGATGCAATTGGTTCAAAGGCTACAGAGAGAGTATGGTTTGCTGGTAAGCGGTCAAACTTTGAAAAGCGACTTCATAAAATAAACCTACCTGCTCGAAGGCCACTTTGTGTACCAGCGCTTAGGAGAGGCAATCGAGGAAGAAGATTACAATTGATAAAACAAATATTTTATCTAAGTATAAAGAGACACGTAGAGTGGTGACAGCATAAAACATATTTAATTAATCAACAAAAAACGTTGCTATGGATACAGAAACATGTGTCAAAAGGTTATCAAAACAATCAGAGGTTCATACCATAAAATAGTCTTCAACATCCTCCCTTTTTGGTAACCCTTAACGGACTAGGCATGGGTCGTACTTGCTGATTTAAGTACCAGGGCTTTAAAGTACGTCCCTAGATCAGCACCAGGGCTGAAAACCAGGTATAAAATACGTGCAAGTATTTTTTTAAAAACGTTGAAGACTGAACCTTCTTTTCATTGCCATAAGGAACACTTTCGCGTAATCGTTATCATCATCATTAAACTTTATAACTACAAAATTTAAAATAACACTATTTACATTCACTTAAATACTGCCAAGTCTATTATTTACAATTTACACCTAAAAACTACTATGAACAAAACAGTATACATCAAATCTAGATCAATCTCTTCCGTGATTTACCCATTTGTCAACAAACATCTACTATCAACTAAAGACGAAAAAAGATGCACGCAGCACGTGCCACCAAAACCAACAATTATTTAAAGAACTATAGCACACGCGAAAGTGATCCTTATTCCTCAGTAATAAAACAAAGAGCGAATGCCAATTATATTTGCAAAAAGGCACCTGCGTCTCGGGGTCAAGTTCACAGGTCATTTGGATGTAGCTTTTTTTTTAGCCTGCTATTGAATGTTTGTTTCGTTCATTCTTACCTACCCGCTGACTTGATGAGAACCACAGTGGTTCCTATTGTAAAGAGCCGCACGGGTGACGTCTCGGACAGATCAAACTACAGGCCAATCTCCTTCCCTCCCCTCCCAAAGGTGTTTTACAGTGTGCTTAGCTCAGTGTTGGAAGAGCACTGCACGCTCCATGATGGCCAGCATGGCTTTAAGCGGGGTCTGTCGACGGAGACTGCAATACTGAGTTTGAAGCACACTGTCAAATATTATACCGACAGGAGTACACCAGTGTACGCCTGTTTCTTTGATCTAAGTCTTCGATCTGGTCATACGACATCCTGTGGCGTAAATTGGATGAAGCAGGCATACCCAGTGGCTACACTGATTTGCTTAGGTTTTGGTATTGTAATCAGGTGAACTATGTGAGGTGGGCGAACAAATATTCCGAGCCGTATGGGATGGAGTGCGGGGTGAGGCAAGGGGGATTGTCCTCCCCTAGGCTCTTCAATCTGTACGTGGATGCACTGATCCGGGAGCTCAGTGGCATGCGCGTCGGCTGCCATATCGGCAAAGTATGCGTAAATAACATCAGCTACGCCGATGACATGGTCCTGCTGGCGCCCTCGGTCAGTGCACTAAGATCACTTCTCGCAGTTTGTGAAAAGTTCGCAGCCTCGCATGGTTTGCTATACAATACCAAAAAGTCACAATTTATGGTGTTTAAGGCTGGCAGTAAATGTCCCTATGTAGTACCCCTATAAAACTCTACAATCAACCCTTAGACAGGGTTTACATGTTTAAGTATCTGGGTCATATTGTTTCTGACAGTCTTAAAGACGACAGTGACATTGAAAGGGAACGCAGGGGGCTGTCGGTCAGGGCAAATATGTTGGTTCACAGGTTTGGTCGCTGCACGGATATAGTTAAAATCACACTTTTTAAAGCCTTTTGTGTATCTTTTTATTCGTGTGGTTCATGGACCAACTATACCAAAAAGGCCTACAGCGCCCTGCGTGTCCAATATAATAACGAATTCAGGGCTTTGTTGCGGCTGCCGCGCTTCTGCAGCGCTTCTGCGATGTTTGCGCTGGCAGGAGTAGACAGCTTTGAAGCTATCATGCGCAAAAGGGCCGCGTCTTTGCTACACCGAATACGCGGCAGCTGCCACAGCGTCCTCAAGGAGATAACCGACAGTGGGGATTGTCCTCTGATCGGTCACACGATTGGAATAACTAGATCTTTATACACAATTGATTACTAACATAGTCATTAAGTCATTCATTTCATTATACTAATAATCTGGATCGCTGGATTGTCTGAAATAAATATTTTTTATTTTTATTTTATTTATTATTTTTAATTTCATGCCGTATTCAAACTGGTTTAAGATTCCTTTTACTTAACATTACTCACGTAACCGAATGAAACACATATATCGTTCCATCTTGCATCTACAAAATACTGAAAGTATTTTATTCAAACTTCATCTTTATTTGCTTAGCAATAGAGAACATAATACTTTTTAAGGAAATACTTTTCGTTTGAGTCTTACATTCGAGTTTCTATCGGGCGCCCGTACGGCGGCGCGCGCCGGCTGCCTAGTGCCTACTAAAATACGTTGAAAGTATTTGATAGAAAATTCATCCTTATTTCGATACGTCTAAAGCGCAAAATCACGCTAGTAAGAAAAATACTTTTTAATGTTGCGAGTATTTTTTATTTGTCGCAATTTTAGACCTCTTTTGTATGTGCGTACGGTTTAATTTCATTACTACGGCTCTTTTGAAAGTATTTAAGCGATGCGGGGCTTGTGGGGTGCCGCTCGCTGATAAGTAAAATACTTTCATGGTCTTTAGAAGTATTTTGAGCCCGTACCTGGTATACGTACTTTGAAGCAAATACTAGGTTTGTAAACCTGGTATGGTAAATACGTTCCGACCCTATAACGGACCATACTAACTTTCATTGTTATTGCTTCTAACCGTGGCTTATGCAATGCCTTGGTAAGAAAATCTGCCAATTGGAACTCGCTGGGAACGTATTTCATCAGCAGCAACGAGTTCTCTGACAAAAAAATGTCTAATAGAAATATGCTTCGTTCTTCTGTGGAGTTCTGGGTTATGTGAGATCTTTATTGCTGCGTCATTATCGACCTTCAGTTTAGGTATCTCCTTTAACTTTGATATCTCATCAAAAAGTCTTTTAATCCAAACAATTTCTCTTGCTGCTTCACTGGCGGCAACCAGTTCGGCTTCAGTACTGGATATGGCAACACATGTTTGTCGTCGACTCGTCCAAGATATTGCTCCTCCAGAGTATAAGCATAGTATACCTGACGTCGATCGTCTGGTACTTTGGTCTCCACCATGATCGGAATCACTGTAACATTCCAAAATTCCGGTATTGCATCTCTTCTTATAGATTATTCCATAGTCTGAAGTTCCCTTGATGTATCTTAGGATACGTTTCAGCTTTTGAATGTCATCTTTAGAAGGATTTTCTAGAGTTCGGGAAACATCACTTACAGCGAATGCTAGATCAGGTCTTGTTCCTACGGTTAAGTATGCCAGTGCTCCCACAGCCTCTCTATATGAAAATGAGGTAGATTCTGTCACATCTTTATCAAAATCTGACGATCCATCTTTTAATATAGGAGTTGTGACAGGTTTGCAATCACTCATGCCAAAGCGGGCTAGAACTTTCTGGGCATAGTGCGTCTGGGACACTTTCACATCACCATTCTGCTCCTTTATTTCTAAACCTAGAAAATAGGATGCATCTTTTATAGTTATTTTAAATCTTCTTTTCAACTCTCTCAGGAATTTTTCAGAATCTTCCTGATTTGTTGCAGCTACCAGACCATCGTCTACATAGAGAGCAAGAATGATTTTGTTGCTTCCACGGTTTCGGATAAATAGGCAGGGATCAGTAGGTATCACTTTGGTTAAATCCAATAGTCTTTAAATAATCCACCATGCATTTATTCCAACACCGGGGTGCTTGTTTGAGGCCATACAGACTTATCTTGAGTTTGCACACCTTCTTCGATCCATCAGAGTAACCATCAGGTTGACTCATATAGATTTCCTCGTTTAGTGAACCATACAAGAAAGCGGTTGATACATCGAACTGTGTGAGTGTCAAACCTTCATTTGCAGCAATGCTTATGACGGATCTGATTGTTGTCATCTTGGCAACTGGACTGAAAGACTCATCATAGTCGATGCCCTTTTTCTGTGTATAGCCTCGAGCAACTAGTCTTGCCTTGAATTTATCTAGAGAGCCATCTGCATTGGTTTTTACCTTGTATACCCATTTACAAGATATAGGCTTTCTGTCTTTTGGAAGATCAACCAGTATCCAGGTTTTGTTCTCCTTTAAGGACTTCACCTCATTTTCCATTGCTTTGACCCACTGATCTTTATGCGGACTAGAAATTGCTTCTTTGTAGGTTTTTGGTTCATTGATTCCATTAACAACATCAGCTGACATCATGACATAGTCTTCAAATCGATTTGGTAGTCGAATCTAACTTCTGTCGCGTAGAGTCATTCCTGTAGCTGTCTCAGCTATATCATCAAAATTCCTTGGTCTCTCAAGATCATCATTATCAACCTCATCTTCATCTAAAGCATCTTCATAGAGAGGTGATCCTGGCGGCGATGCTTCTGAAGAAGGTTCAAAAGATTGTGCTTGCCTTCCTGCTTCCTGACTATCAACACGATCTGGCGATGTGGGAGGCACACTTGAACTAGGCTCATCATGAGTGCATCTAGCAGTGCGATCAGAGATGTTTTCTGTGCGATCATCCCCCCTTGCATCACACATCGGTGGTTCTGACAGTGGAAAATAGGTTTCAGCTGAGTGCTCTTCTTCCGAATCAACTGTACCAGACGGTGTAAGTACTGACTCATTAAAAGTAACGTCTCTTGACCTTATGAGTTTTCCGTTTTTACTAAGTAAACGGTAGCCTTCATCACCGTCATAACCAATTAGAATGCATTCAGTACTAGTATCAGGTTTCACGGGTTTTTGGAGAGTACCGTTTACCGCATCCAATCCACCGGACATACCTCGTAACAGTAATGTAGCCTTGAACTTCCACGTAGACCAGTTCTTCGCACCTTCCAGGTGACCGATGTCAACTTTACAACTTGGTGATTGCATATTGAATCTTTGTCTTCCCGGATTGTTTTGAAAACTTGGTTTATTAGCAAGTATTCGATTTATTTAAGCTATCACTCGATCCCTCACGCTTCTGCTACCATGATAAAACAAATATTTTATCTAAGTATAAAGAGACACGTAGAGTGGTGACAGCATAAAACATATTTAATTAATCAACAAAAAACGTTGCTATGGATACAGAAACATATTGTGTCAAAAGGTTATCAAAACAATCAGAGGTTTATACCATAAAATAGTCTTCAACAACAATGGGCTATTGCACACGAAAACTGGAACCATTCTCATTGGACACTAATTGTGCTCTTAACTGATGAAATCATGTTTGGATTTCATCCATTCATCCATTTCATTCGCAACAGTACGTGTTTGGAGGGTAAGGAGCTTACTTGCCGAACATCGGTAATATCAGAAGAAAGAATAATTCTATATTCAATGCAGGATTTGTACTATTAAAATAAAGCTGAAGAGTTTTGGTTGTTTGTTTGAACGCGCTAATCTGAGGAACTACTGGACTGATTTGAAAAAATATTTTTGTGATCGATAGTAATATAATATACTTGCTGTGCACCGCGACTGCGTCCGCGCGTTTGAGTTTGCTCCCTCCCCTCCCATCGCAGCGTGTTGTTTTTTAGCCAAAAGCCTTCCTCGATGAATAAGTTATCCAAAACAATTAAAAAAAAAACACAAAATTGCACTCCGGGAGTGCCGGCAGAAGTGAAAACTTGAATATCAACGTAGTGCATTTTTGATTTTTTGGAATAGTTAGGGAATAATTTTGAATGAATTGCTCTTATTATCAATATAAAAGTACTATCATTTTTGTGATAGAATATAATAATAATAATAATAATACAATAATAATAATAATAATAATAATAATAATAGTAAATGATATTTTTCTACTTCAAAAAAAATGTGTAAGAATAATAGCTCAAATAAGCAATAGAGAAAGTTGTAGACCATATTTTGTAAAATTCAAACTATTAACACTGACTTCAATATACATATACGACCTTTGCCTATTTGTCCATAAAAATAATAATTTGTTTCCAAAAAAGAAAGATGTCCATAACAAAAATACCCGTAATAGGGAAAATTTGTTCATTCCACCATCTAGAATCAAAATGCTGCATGACAGCCCACATTACATGGCTTTAAGAGTCTTTAATAAATTACCTCAATATTTAAAAAGTGAACAAAAATACAAAACATTTAATAAAAAGCTTAAAGAATTCCTTATAAATAAATGTTATTATAATTTAGGTGAATATTTAACAGACAATACACAATGATGTAATATTTACTGATACCCAAATATAAATATTAAAAAATAATATATAAATAATAATAAAAAATACAACAAATAACGTACCAAATGTTTACTTAAATTTGAAAAATACAAGATATTTAATAAATAAATATTTTTTTAAAAAAAAAACAGAACTCATGATAGATAAATGTTATAATAAAATATGTGAACATTAAACAAAAAATACACAATGATAACATAAAATAAATTGATACCCAAATAATAAAACAAAAATTAAGACATGCATAAAACTTGACACTCAAATAGATAAAAACAAAGACATAAATTATAACAAAATACAAACATATAAATAATAAATAACCAACTGTTTATTTATTTCTTTTGCTAAAGTTGCTCTGATATAGTCAAAACTTTAAGTAGTCACTGTAATTATAAGTCCAAAATGTAATACTTTTAAGTTTTATTATTATTATTATAAGATAATTATAACATAATTTAATATAGCCCTCAAATAATTTTGCAATACCCAAACTGAAAGGGTTACTAAGTCATAAGTGCAATTGTCTAGCATAAGACCTGCTATATGTATGTAACACTTAGTTGGCAAATAAATGAATATGAATATGAATAATATTTATTTATTGCGCTATCGTACACAAACATTACAATTTATATTAGATTAAATTACATTAAAAAGTTTATCTCTCAGAAAAATCAACTTACATCCATAATTTCGCCAACCGTCTTACGGTTTTCCGATCAGCCCACGTGTCCTGACGCGAGTTTCTCATTTTTCCCCCATTCGCCAAAAGTGCTCAACGCCGCTATAGAAGTTTTGACTTCAAAAACGCCTTTAAAAAATTTGACTAAAAAGCTTAAAATAACGCATTTAATAGGAACAAATTATTTAAGACGGTGCATGATGGGCTGTTAGTGTAGGTTAGCTTGACATCATGCACCGACTTTACTATAATTTGTTTCTATTATAAAAGAAGAATGCTTCATTTTAACTTATTTAGTCAGTTTTTTGAAGGTGACAAATTTTTATTTTATTTCATAATTTTTAGTTATTACTCATGTCTCAAAAACTACTAGACTTTTTTTGATTAAAACTCACAATTTATACCTGATTGCAGTAAAAATCCGGCCAAGTGCGAGTCGAACTCGCATACTTAGGGTTCCGTGACAACTTTAATTTAATTAGAGATCCACTTACTTCCACTTAGCCAAAAAACCCAAATAATTTGTTGATAGCAAATATAACTTTGTTTTTCATAGTATTCGTATAAATAACAAAGTTATGTTTGCGGTTATTGGAAATGTGCTCTATCTCAAAAACTACTATTTTGATCTCGCTCAAACCAATTTTAGTTGAACGTCTTTGTCAACATCTACATTGTTTTTTTTTTCAAAATTTACTCTCGCTTAGTTTCGAAGTTAGATGGGGGGGGGACCGCCCATTTTATCACTTTAAAAGCGTCTGTGTCTCTAACGTTACACTTTTAGAGGGAAAAGTTTTAAAAACATTGATGTCATTTTAAAAGATCTTTTTAAACACCCCACCTGCATAGGTATGACAGAAAAACATTTTTACGTCTTAGTTTGTAATATGCCCCCCCCCCCCCTTAAATATCATCATTTTTATTTCTTTGTATGAGAATCGTAAAGCGGTTAACAGGATACATCTACCTACTAAGTTTCAACTGTGTTATACTAATAGTTTCAGAATAAAGTGTCTGTGTCATACGGACACACAGACAGACAGACATACTTGACGAAACTATAAGGGTTCAACTATAAGGGTGTGCCATTCGGCTACAGAACCCAAAAAAATCATCTCGCTATGACTTCTCGTTTTCGAGAAATCCCGAGACAAATATTATACGTAAACTTACGAAACAAGCCGGATTCTGGAAGCCTCAATAGATCAAAGTATGTACTCAAATTTTATTAAATTCTGACGATATCATATACATAGAGGTCGAATTGATTACCTCATTTTTTTCAAGTCCGTAAAAATAGTCTTTAAAATCGGTCCACTTAAATTAGCGCGTTCAAACAAACAAACAAACTCATTAGCTTTATAATATTAGTATAGATATTATAGGTATTTAGCTTGACTAGCTGCCAAACTCAGTCACTGTTATCCGTTTTCAATAACGATAAGCAAGGTTTATCAATTGATAATTATTGATGTTTGTTATTACACAAGGTGCGAGAATTATTTCGACTTTTCAAAATTGCATAATTTACTTCAGATAGTTCAAGTATTGTGATTGTGATTGTTATAGAAAGTGTGATCCTGTAAACTGATGAAATGGTGTGGGATACATGTTTAGTTAATTTAAACAGTGATTCTACGGGAAGTTTTTACTCTGGAGATATTGTAACCGGTTCGGTATTTTTGAAGTTCAAGCACAAACGGAAAGTCGAAAGTATTATTTTTGTCCTACGAACAGACTTTTATAGTCTAAGAGTTTGTGGAGATCAACCTTTACCAATCTAATGACCAATTGAGACATTTTTTATAAACGAATATATATATGATAACTTGCCTATCGAAGTGTCAAATTTTTAATTTACAATTAATTTTAATCAATTTTCTTTCATCACCTTTACTATTGTCTTGTCATTATAAAAGAATGAGTTTTATTTCAATGTATTGTTCTTAACACACAAAATATGTTTATGTAGGTAAAAGATCGATGTAGCTACCTATATTCACTGATCATGTAATCTTTTTTTCACGAGTACTTACCTGTTCAAGTCTACTTGCCATGCACAAAAATAAGTAGACAAGTCTATCTAGCCATATTATCTGTGTTAAAAACTATCAATCGAGATAAAACCATAATAGGAATATTAATTTTATGGATAAAACGCATTCGGTTATAATGACAAGAGTAAAAAGATGATTAATAAAAATTAATTCAATTAAAAATAGCTGTGAACACTCTTCGAAAGGAAGATGTTGCATGATTATGCATATTTGTTAATAAATTATATTTAGAAATGTCATCGAGATATCAGCTCGGTAAAGGTTGATCTCCCAAATCTCCTCTACTATTAGGGGTGATTATGCGGATCTAATAATAACAGGGATAAAAGGCGAAAATCTCATTCTTAATTTTATAAATACGAATCTAATTAATCATTATCATCCATCTAAAGATTAACTGAATACTAATAAAACGAAATGGGTCTGCTGAGTCCACCAGTCTGGCTCGACTGATTGTTTTTATGGTTTAATTTTCATCAGTCCCTTTACGAATCCATGGAGGTTAGACCACAATCATTCTGACCAGATAAATCATCCATGGATGGTGTAACCGTTGTCTT
This sequence comes from Pyrausta purpuralis, assembly GCA_963924145.1. Classification (NCBI taxonomy): domain Eukaryota; kingdom Metazoa; phylum Arthropoda; class Insecta; order Lepidoptera; family Crambidae; genus Pyrausta; species Pyrausta purpuralis. The sequence goes on along the minus strand of OZ001653.1, from coordinate 3,423,153 downwards.
TTATAGTAGTTCGGTCATTTGATAAACAATGAATGCCTTGTTTTTATTTTTCCTTTTAACTTCTATGGTTTCCCCAAAAAAGTTTCTCTTTACAAAGTTTCCGTTCTTTGTTTCTGCGCAGGTATAGAATTCACAGTTAAGGGTACAAGCAAGGCACAATGGACGAGGCCAAGAGCAACAATGCCCCACATAAAAATTTACTCAGAGAAGAAAAAACTGATACATATTACATTGGAGCTTTTCGAAGACATTCAAGGTTGGTTACTTTATACACGTCACTGCGATTATTAGGTACAAAGTGATTTACTGCTAAGAGTATATTTTTGATTTTCTAGGTAAAACCGTCGAACCTGGCGTTTATACATATCCATTTCATTTTGCGTTGCCAAATGATTTGCCTTCGAGTTTCGAAAGCGGTTTTGCCAAAGTGCGGTACCGGATAAAAATCATCAGCAAAGATATTTGCAATCACAAAAAAGTCATACCTTTTAAAGTTTTTGGAAATGTTAATCTGAATCATATAGAAGAATTTCTGGTAGGTAACATACATAGGTAGTTTGCCTTTTAATAATAAACGTTTTGACATCTTAAACGTATAATGGTTCGTTCTTTTTCAGGAACCTTCCACGTACACATTCCATAAAACATGTTGGAATTCTGATAAAGTATCTATATTGCTGACGACATACAAAGGTTTCGCATCTAAGCAATGTGTGCCCGTAGAGGTTTTCGTAAGGAACAAAAGTAAAGTTAAAATTCTGAAAATTAATGTGTGGCTTATACAGGTATAAAATAAGCCATGTTTAGTTAGTAGCCCAAAATATGTATTTATAAAGATGGTGTTTAATTCACAGTTTTTGGTAATTTATTTATAGAAACTACGCTATACCGTTACCGAAGGCTATGCCGATGAAGAAAAAAAAATTTGCAAAGTGGAGTTTGAAAAGTTTAAAAATATTGAAGAAGAGTCTCTTGCTCTAAAAATTGAAATACCTCATATTTGTCCTACAAGTATTCATCTTCAGGACCCTATGATAGACATATCCTATGTATTTAGGGTAAATATTCATATCAAATAATTTTTATGTTGAGTTTTAGTGGCGTAAATAATTCCCTTAATAAAATCGCCTTTTCTATTTTCAGATTGAACTTAAGTTCTCATTTCATTCTACATTTTACAACGATATACCGGTTACTGTAGCGACTGTTCCAGTAATTCACTATGATTTTAATGAAGTAGACATTAAATATTGAACCGATTTCATACTAAATATTATGTTTATTCTTCAATGCGTGTAACCAATTGTACTGTCCATTTACCAATAAACTACACATATTTAATTATTACCAAATAATTGTTGCTACTGTTGCTCCACTGTACAATAAAAAGGGAGTGTTATTAAATGCACGTCAAATTACTTATCAAACATCAATTTATGTTCATAATACTAAAAGCTGAAGAGTTTGTTTGTTTGTTTGAACGCGCTTATATCGGCAACTATAGGACCGATTTGAAAAAATATTTTTGTGTTGGGTAGCTATTTATCCAGGTAGGCTTTAAGCTAAACCACACCTTAAGGCTTTATAAAACATCACGCTGTGACGGACCGCTAGTTAATGAATGTTACCTCAAACAAATTATGTAGTTTCATAACTATCAATCACGAAAACAGTGGACGTTAAAAAAATTTAAGAAAAAAATTAAATATGTAATTGATGAACTGTGCACTGTAAAAAAATGTACAGTGAAATTATATTTGTCACTAGATAAGCATTCATAAAAAAGCTTCTCTTTTAAATAAACAGCAATGCGCTACGAGCATAAATTTTAACTAAGGTTTTAATATTTCCGTAGATTTTTTGTTGTGCAATCAGTATTTTTGTTAAGGATTCGGTTTGCTTTATGTTCAAAAAGCAATACCTATTTTTTTATTTGCAGTTAAATACCTACTACCTGATAAAAATTCACCCAAAGCTACCGCAACGTTTTTTTTGTAATTTTCTCATAAAGAGTAACTAGGCGAATTTATTTTCTTACTAAAATATTGTCAATTTTTCTTACGTACCTAATTCAGCACATTTAACTTGAACGTTCTCTAAAGTTTCAAATATAAAACGCTAATAAAAGTAGTTGTAAATTAATATTCTATCTGAAAAAAATAAGTGGCCTCAAATAGATAGCATTGCTCAATAATAATTAGACAGGCTACTTTTAATGTAGGAACATTCTCAGCTGCAGTGCAATGAAAGCAAGGTCATAAAATGCGAGCTTTATTAAACGTGTAAAGTAAGTAATAAGTAGCTCCTATTATGTGCTAGTAGATATAAACACTTGATTAGAATCTTGCAGGCAGCCCAATCCACTATAAGGATTGCCAATATGTCCATCCTATATCTAACCTTTTCAGCCTTACAATAAAATATTCCATTAACGTTATTTATAACGTGTCTGCTCTTTGGATAATTAGTTAGAGTTTATGGATTTGAAAACCTTTTTTGCGCCTGGTAACATTTTAAACTCGCTTATAGCGACATCTGACGTTGCATATTGTAAAATATTTAGTCAGACAACAGTCTTTTAATATTATTTATTTATTTATTCAAGTGTTTACAATTAAATAAATAGTCACAACTAATTTTCAGTCATATGTATTATTTTCTATTATAAATTTTTACATAAAAATGCAATATTAATGGTATCATATTTTGAAGCACAAACTGTTGACAACTTCCGTATTCCATTACTTTTTGAGAAAGCGGAAGTGGTTGGTCCGCCATAATCATTCGTGTGGGTCTGTGCTTGTGTGGTTTAGGTTTCTTGCCGGTGCCAATAATTATTTTTAATTAGTAGTAAGTTATGCGTATGAATCCAGACATGGACGATGATGAGAAGGGGTGAGTTTATTATTATCTAATATTTCTGAAGATCGGGGCCTTTGTACAACGTGCCAACTATAATAGGTCAAACTGCATGTTCGCTTGGTGTGTCGCATTTCACGACCAGCCAGCAGGGCTTCAGAAGTAGCGCTATGTTGTGTCTTGTGATGTGTAAAAACTATGTGATTACAATGATTTTCACTATGTCTGATGATGTGCAGAAGCTTGACTTTGCCGAAGTCCGTGGATTGTTCAATTAGCCTCTTACCGGCTAGCGGCCACCGACCCCAAGCCTTGCCGTGCGACTTGCGTAGCAATCATGGCAGCTATTACTTTCCCATGATTTTTTCACTTTATTTTCATCTTTATTTTACTCTAACGCCATAATTTTTGCATCAGACAGTTTATGTAACTGGACTTTACATCCTAAATCTGCGAAGTAGATTGGTACGTCGTAACTTACAAAATTAACCTTTCTGTGACTAATCGTAGCTTTCTCTTATCGCGGAATTCACGTCAGGGCATTAGTTGTTGCATATTTTTCACAAAATATAACCGATTTGTGCGAGCGAAGGCTAATGAGGTTATTAGAGCGATGGTCAAAGTGCCGCGTTGCTCGTTCTCATTTGCAAGTAAGGCTGAAAACGTGCTGATTCATTTGTATGAGGTTACCTAGACGCCCGCGCCGCGTCTCCCGATAACGTCCCCTTTTGTCAAAGACGCTCAGAAGCGTGTTATTTTTTGTGTAAACATAATTGCCACATGCGTCGACGAAGGGTTTTGGCGTTGTTTGTCGAATTTATTGGTATTTTTTTTTTGATTTTGTTGTTTATAAAACCTCTGTAATAAAATAAATGCTATAGTTCACTAGTAGCACTACATCTATTCACCTTATCTTATATGTTACACTACTTCTTTTTACTTGGCAAGATCTTCATTGCTTTGGTTATGATCTCTAAAATGTTAAGGCCACAGTTATGAATGCAACTGTTTCAAAGTGAATGTAACTTTCACCAGCAGAGTAAAACACATGTTCTATATAACATGTATTTTTGAATACATGATAAATGTGATCGCAAGATAAATGTGGCAATTCACATCAGCTGATTAAAATAAAAATATTCCATTACTGATTGTCTATCATTATTATCCAATTCAAAGCACATACCTATTTCAAACATCTACTTAATTATTGACTCAGTAAAAGGAAAACAATAGTTGATATTTGGGAATAAACTTATGTTTATAACAACAGTCATTAATATAATGGGGATACTAATTTCACTTTATTGTGGTTTAATATGTGGTTATTAAACACTGCACTGGTCTATCCAAAACAGGACTGAATGAAAACTTCAAGAACTAATAAGTCCCTAACACATTAAAATAAGAAATATTAAATGTATTTTTAATTGACACTAATAATATTCATAATCTTAAGCTATAATGTTCATATTGTCACTGAAGAATAATTACCTAACTCTGAAAGGAATCTACCATAAATTAATAATATTTTTTTCTTTCTAAATAAAACAATTTTGTGAAAGTTGCTATTAGTTTACTTTATTTTCACAAATAATTGTATTTAAGCAAAGTATATTAAATGCTTCATACTTACTAAATACTTTTTACAAGGGAAATAGGCACTGACACAACTTTATAATTCATCAAACTCTACAGATATATTCTAATTTCATATTTTCTCTACATGTGTAGAAAACTGTTCGTCGGTGGTCTGTCATGGGAGACATCACAGGAGAATCTGCAGCGCTACTTCTCCCGTTACGGAGAGGTCATCGACTGCGTTGTGATGAAGAACAGCGAGTCTGGCCGCTCCAGGGGCTTTGGATTTGTGACATTCGCTGAGCCGTCGCTGGTCAATGTGGTCCTCCAAAATGGACCCCATCAGCTTGATGGCAGGTGAGGAAATGTTTTTAAACTTTGCAGCGTATAGTACAGTAATAATGGTGGTTATCATGAGTTAAGTCACAGGTAATATGATGTGATTTAAATTTAATGTAATTTATGGTCCTCATAATATGATAAACCTTATCTGGGCCTCATAGCTCCGCAGCTCTATAGCAAGCCAGTTTTAAAACTGTTTTTTTTATTATTATTTATTTTGGTTTTACTAGCAAGTCTATTTGACACTTTGTATGAGCTTAACTTAAAAATAGCAGGACCTAATTAAATAATAGTCAGCCCATAGCTACATGGCATGTATGGTGTAGAATACCTGCCGAGCCCAAACGTTTATGGGCAAGTTATAGTATGGATCACATTAATAAACTGATCTCGATGTCGAGACGCCACTTGTCATAGTGAGAGGCACGGACATGACATTATGACTTGCCTTATCAAACTCATCTAGGCGTAAGTAGGGAAATAATCATTAATCATTATATATATTTATTTTGTATGCGGCATTTTGCGACCTGGGTTAATAAATTATATAATTTTCAGAGTTGTATAAATGATTTTATAACAAATATCATACTTTTTTTCATTAGCCTAGAGTTATCATTATGTCTGACTAGTTCAGTCCATTATTGTTTATTTTAACAGCCTTATGAAGTTGCAGGTTAAATTTTTTCGCCTACACAACTACATGAAAAAATAACGAAAAACAATTATAGTTTTAAAAAAGTATGATTGCAATGACGAAATTCAGATATTTTTATTTAAACCATAAAATATCGAATTAAAAAAAACCACCGGGTCCAAAATAAAATTAAATAAGTAATAAAATAAAGTGCATAGGCCATTTTCCTTGTACACACGATGTACCAAACACCCCGTTTAACTAGCGTGTTCTTAGTAGTGTTCTTCTTATCGTGTCGATGGTAAAGCGTAAGCGTTAGTAATGTTGGAAATGACTGACTGTCATTTACCAAGGTCATTACCACGGTCAAAAACAGTAATTTACTGTTATGGTCATAAATAAATAAATAAGTTCGTTAGTATTTGTTAGTAAATACAATGAAAAGTCATAATAAGTACCTAATCACAATTAATTCACACTACGACACAAGTGCTTTAGTTATTTTTTTTGGAAAACTATCAGGAAATTTAGACATATGGTTAACATAAAGTAACAAATTGACAGTATTTGACTGGTGACATTTAAGGTTTATGACAATGACTGGTCAGATCCAGTCCATTTAGAACACTAGTTTTTAGGATTCATTCTCAGTCGATGGACATCCACTGCTGCACATAAGCCTTCCCAGAGAGTTTTGCGCGGGAAACGAAAAGGGAAGGACGGACCATAGTTCTTCATTTTAGAAATTGTTATTTTCGGGTCAATTATTGTGATTGTGCGGTGGAATTGTCATGATAATTCGTGATTTTGAAGAAAACAATGAAGTCAAAGTGAGAATTATGGTGAAGCGAGCTCTAATCGCGTCGTCTTACCCGAATCGCTGTTCCTGTGCTTAGCTTCCTTGTTGAGCATTGGAATGCGGACCACCTCGCATTTCAATGAGTTAGGTTAAGTTAGACTAGTTTAGTGTTAGTTTTAGTTTTAAGTATTGAAAACTGAAAATACGATAATGAAGTATTGTCTGTATGGCGTACAGCCGAGGACTTTAAACTTTTATATTAAAAAAAAAGCCTTCCCACGTTTTTCCACAGCGACCGCTTATGAGCGGTACGCATCCAGTGTGATCCTGCGAACTTTACAAGGGCGTCTGCCCACCTTGTCGGTGGACGTACTACGCTGCGCCTTTGGTCGAAGGATTATTTTGGGAATCTAGAACTTTTCTGCCCCAGCGGCCATCAGTTCTTCGCGCTATGTGCGCTGCCCACTGCCACTTGAGGTTACTGATTCGCGGGGCTATATCCATTACTTTAGTTTTTCTTCGTCTCTCTTCGTTTCTGATTCGATCTCGTAGAGATACATTACCCAGATTACATTACGAACATATTAGTATTCAGAAGCCGTCAATTTCGAGCTTCAGTTAATATTATGTACAAATCCAATGACCTACATAGATTAAATTATTAAGGATATCAGTAAATTTTTCGTGTTCGTGTTATTGAGGCCGCGGACACGCTGTACAAATACTAACTGCGTGTGTGTGCTGTCGGTTCGAAATATAATGTTCCTACTGTTTGCCCTTCCTCGTTTTGTGTCCATTTGAGACAATGGCGAATTAAAGTCTTAATTACAGCACTGATAGTCCGCATAGCATGCTTCACTTTGTAAAGACACTCGGAAGTTATTTAAAATCGAGTACTAATAAGACCAAAATTTTCTAGTTTAGTTTCATTGCACGTCATACACAATTGACCTCTTACTTTTAAGAACATTGATTTTCAGGCAATTCAAATATTAAGTTACATTTTGGTTTTATCTGAGTTTTTGTTAAATAATTAAAGCATTATTATTTATCAGCTAGTACCCTTGTCGTTTTGAAAAAAAAAAAAACATTGAAGTAAAATCCATTTATAAAAATCATGTTTCATACAAAAAATATAATTATTTCTAATAATTTTTGGACGACGCGTTTGGTGTATTGATAAGAGCTGATTATGACGCCGTCCTTCGCGGGTTAGAGTCCCGCAAGGGGCAAATGTTTGTGTCATGAGCACGAATATCTTATTATTTTATTTATGAAAAAAAAGAAGATGACAAAGTAGATAAATTCATACAAGAATATTAATCGCTATTACTTTTACAAAAAAGTATTACTTTTATATAGAGCGTATGTAACGTTTTACATGTTTGTATTTTTAACCTAATGAGTAAAATCTCAGTTTTGAATAATCGTATCACAGGTTCATTTAATCGCGTAAAATTGAATGTTACTACAGACAAACAGACCGACAGACTTGACGAAACTATAAGGTTTCCGTTTTTTGTCATTCTGGTCTATCTAATTGATAATCAGAGTATAATTTTTATTGTGTTCAAAAACGACAAAATGGCAGCTAGACATGAGCGACCGTCCCTTTTATACGAAGGTCCTTGTGGTAAATCACCGTTTCCATAAAATCACCGGTGAAACATGAGATTATCTTAATCTGTTATGTACACAAACTGACCCACTTTAATGCGGCGGATCCAAAAAATATAATTCAGCTTTGTTGTTGCCAATAAAATCACGAGAGACCTTTCACTATGGTGGACATGCATCTATAAATTTCAAGGTTATTTTTTTATAAAGCTGTTAATTATCATTATAATTTTTAGTTGTTTCTGATCTACCTCCCATTTATTACCTATTTATATTTTTTTACCTTACAAACAGTTGTCTTATTTGGCCGGATTCAGCTCTCATTGTTATAATGTACTCTTGGATTTGCATTGCAATTTAACAAATTACGCTGACGCTATGTCTAGTGATTACTCAAGTTAAAAATATTTATTTGCAAAATACCTCTGACCATGAATTGAACGAGAAACGCAAAACGGTCTTTGAACCGGTACTTTTATCGCCGAGCCATCGATCCTCATCTCTTTTCAAGTTAATTTTAATAGCATCTGTTTTGGATGCTGTAAAATGATTGAATTCTGGTTTATAAATATCTGCCACGACAAATCAAACTTCATTAATCACTCAGTTCAACTCTTAGTTATTTATAGTGTAAAATTCTTATGTAATCTTACTTGGGTAGAACGTGAAAATCTTAATTTACAAAAAAACATCAAATCATATAGAATGACTTATTACATTTTTGAAAGTAGATTTGAAATTTATTATGAAGATATCTCAGTTTGTGGTGTGGTTTCTTATCTACAAAAAAATACTTTTCCACGATCAGAGTAATGAACACCTACATAGTATACTTTTACAGATGGACGGAAAACGCTTTGACAGAGTTGGCGGACCTTTTGGGCTTCCGTTTTTTCATGTATTTTCGTCCTATAAATAACACAACGGAGATTTCGTCTCGAATCCGACCAGATTGTATTACGTTTTGAAGTGATGACGTTGGAAGTTAAGCCGAATAATTTGATTCGTGGAATTCTCGTGATGTTCGAATGTGAACGTCGATTATTTGGCTGCTAATCGATACCTAAAGCGCGTGGGATATTAAAGTAATAGAATTTGTGGGAAGCCCTGCGTATAAACTGCTGAAGAAACCTATACCCTCGAGTTCGGAGGATCGAGTTTTGATATGTTAGATTCATGATTAAAGGTGTTAGTTTTTGGACTTTTACCATGTATTTTTTACTACCGTTTTTTTTCCCGCGCGTTTCGACTTTGCTCCCTATAGCCTAACGCCTTCCTCGATAAAGCTATCCAACACAAAAAAAAACAAATCGATTAATTAGTTCCTGAGATTATATCGTTCAAACAAATAAGACGTCTTCAGCTTTATAATATTAGCCTTTTTTATTTACTATCCACATCCAGGCAGTGCTGTCAGCTTTTCCTGTTGACTGTACGTTCAGATGTTTGTGGTACATAATACAGCGGGCTTTACTAACTCTGTGCTCCCGTGGGCCAAGAGATTGCGGCCTGCAACAAATTCAGTTGAAAAGTTCATTACATTGAACTTTAGTGCTGAATAAGATCGTATGATATAAATAATTAAACCTACATAGTAGTGGAACGCAATTTACACAAAATGTGTGAAAACAATTACTAATAAACTCTCCTTCTGGCACAGTCGAATAAAACAACACGAGTGCTGAAATGAACCTATACTTTCTAAACTTGTCTCGCTAATATAGAAACAGTGTTTATTATTTACCTCTAAAATATCTGACAGAAAGACTTTACAAAAATCCCTTGCACCGTGTATTCCCTCCATCCAGCCCATAACTATCAAGCATCTGTTTATTATTGTACTTTAAAAGCGACGGACGGACCGAAACGCAACAAAAAACGGACAGGTAAAACAGTTGTGTGCAAAAGAATCCGGGGGGAGAATTCTGGTTTGGCCAACACTCCAGGCAACGTATTTTTTGTTGCGATATCGCGGTATTGTCAAGATAAAAACATCGAACAGGTCGCACTCAGAAAAACCAATTGAATTGCTTCAATGCCCATGCGATTAGGGAAATCAAGAGCGCGTTAATAAAGTCATTAATTGATCTGATGCAATGGACTTGTATGACTGGCGGTCCCCCGCGACTTCGTCAGCGCATTTTGAGTTTGCTCGCTCCCCCACAACGTGATGTGTTATAGCCTAAAGCCTTCATCGATAAATAAGCTATCCAACACAACAATATTTTTTGAAATCTGTCCAGTAGTTCCTGAGATTAGCGCGTTCAAAGTTTCAAACAAACTCTTCAGCTTTATAATATTAATATAGATTTGTGGTTTCATGCAATTTATACTTATTTTTCGAAGCAGAGTTTTGTAGCTGTAAATGACTTACGACTTCTGAAATATCTTACCTGCCACCTAGCATGTTGTTAGATATCTTTGAAATAATTAGGTTAGATTTCTTATTTTTGGCAAGCTCTAGTGGAAACACAGCCTAATGATGTAACGCCGCTATCTTCTGCATTCACACGAACACGAGTGAGCACGGTGATTGTTTTATTTGCATTTGAGGCCATAAGAAAATTTTTACTACAATGGGGATTTAAAATTCATAGACATGTCGGCAATATTCCTCATTACGAATATCTTGAACAATGTTTACTGCGGAGAGGAATATTAAGTAAATTCTAGCGTTAAGATCCAGAAGCATTTTCTTATACTTTATTTTTAAAGGCACTTTTATTATGAAGAGATTACGTGTTAAACTCGCGTTAATTGAACTTTGTGTTGAAGTGTTTCTATGCGATGACGTACGTATTTTACAGTTGAAATGGAAACGGCTGTTAACAAACAACTGTTTTGAACTTTTTAAACTAAGGTTCCTCAAACTTCAGGGTTTTGTCTACTGTTTTTACCATTTTTAGGGTTCCGTAGCCGAATGGCAAAAAACGGAACCCTTATAGTTTCGTCAAGTCTGTCTGTCTGTCTGTCTGTCTGTCTGTCTGTCTGTCTGTCTGTCTGTCTGTCTGTCTGTCCGTCCGTATGTCACACCCAATTTATTCTGAAACTATAAGCATCACACTACTGAAATTTGGTAGGGAGATGTATCCTCTTAACCGCTTTACGATTCTCATACAAATAATAAAAAATAATGATATTTAAGGGGGGGCTCCCATACATGAAACTAAAACCGAAAATATTTTTTTTAGTCAAACCTATGCGTGTGGGGTGTCTATGGATAGGTCTTCAAAAATGACATAGAGGTTCCTAAAACCGTTTTCTTTTAAAGTCTAACGTTTCTTAGCTAGACGCTTCCAAAGTGGAAAAATGGGCGTCCCCCCCCATCTAACTTCTAAACTAAGCGAGTGTAAATTTAAAAAAAAATATATAATGAAGATCATAACAAAAACTTTCAACGAAAATTGGTTCGAACGGGATCGAACGAGAAGTTTTTGAGATATAGCACTTTTTCAACAACCGCAAACATAACTTTGTTCTTCATACAAACACTATGAAAAACAAAGTTAAATTTGCTGTCAACAAAATATTGTGGTATTTTACTAAGTGGAAGTAAGTGAATTGCCTAATTCAATTAACGTTGGCACGGAACCCTCAGTGCGCGAGTCCGACTCGCACTTGGCCGGTTTTTTTTTGTATTTCTATAACGTTTTCCTACTAGAAAAGAAACCCAGGCAAATAAATTAAGGCTGCACTTAAAACGTCCTAGGTCAGTTTTAGGCTGTATCACACTAAAGTATCTGGAGGACCAATTTACGTATTACGTATTTACGGGTTGACTGGGCATATACCTTAAATTTGACGATGCCTCTTGTCTGTGTACAGTTACATAACCTTTATTTCATCAGGTTCTTATACCCACAACTAAATCCTCCCCATGCATAAATGAAATGAAATGACCCATTTTCACCAGGACGATCGACCCGAAGCCATGCAACCCGCGTACGCTGCAGAAGCCGAAGCGAGGTGGTGGCTACCCGAAGGTGTTTCTCGGCGGGCTGCCCTCGAACATCACGGAGACCGACCTTCGCGTCTTCTTTGGCCGCTACGGGAAGGTCATGGAGGTCGTCATCATGTACGACCAGGAAAAGAAGAAGTCCAGGGGTACGTAGTCTTGCATAAATGTTGAATGGATTAAGGCAATTTACTGAGGAGTTGATGAGTCGTAGACAAATTGTAAATTATCCTGTAGAGAGGAGCGAGAAAAGGGATGATGCTGACGTTGGCGTAATGTATTAAGTCTCGAGACTTTATTTTTGCATGTAGACCTTCTGGAGGCAGTTTAATCCTACAGGTCCTTTCGAATCCTGAAAATATCAAGTTATTGGCGAGGTTACACAAATACAGAACTGCTACCAAATTAAAAAGGCTGGGCTTCAAAATTGCAACTTTAATTTTGTATCATTTTGTTATAGGCTTTGGTTTCCTGTCCTTCGAAGACGAGATGTCCGTTGAGAGGGTGACCCAAGAGCACTTCATCAACCTCAATGGCAAGCAGGTGCGTTATCTATGTATTTTTAAGTTATTTCTTGAAGCTATTTAAGATCTGTCTTTAAATTAAAGAGTTGTTATACTCAATGTCCGCGCAAATTAGCAATTTTCCGCATTCCATACTTCAAGCAACAAGAAGTTTTTTTATGTAGCGACTCTTGAAATCAAAAGAATGAAACTTGAGTTCGAAAATAGTGAAATTTTTAGTTGATAACAGATTTAAATAAATTAAAAATCGCTTCTAGATTTCTGATTGAAGTGTCCTCGAAAACTTAGTAGTAGAGTAGTAACTTGACTATCCACATCCAGGCAGTGCCCTCGGTATGCTAACTGTGGGTACGTTCTTATGTTTGTGGGACAGAAATGGGCAGGTTACAATGCACTCCTTGTTCTCTTTGCCATGAGAGCCTATAAAATTTGCTACAGATTAAGTATGTAAATAAAAGTTTTCATGCTTACCAAGTAGAATTAACAAGTTATAATTTCTACTTCAACATTGTTTTGATGTCGCAGTATTTTATAATTTATGCAGAATTTATTCTACTGCTGACGACATTGCTAGTGTAATAAACTATAACAGAGTTCAAAGCCCCCTATAACAGTGACGCAACATAAATCTTTGTTTTAAAAATATAGAAGTATAGAATTATTAAAAATAGAAATATTAATTATATAGACTACCAAAATAAAAATAAATAAATAAGAATTCGGGACAACTCCATATATCTCCGTGGTGTAGTGGCTAATTAAGTTCGGTTTCAAGGCGTCGCTGCTCTGAGGTCCCGGGTTCTATTCCCGGTCGGGTCGATGTAGAAATCAAAATTTTCTATATTTTCTCTAGTCGGGGTGTTGTTGTACCACCGTTGTGTCTGATTTCCATGACACAAGTGCATTAGCTACTTAGAGAAATAAAGCAATGTATGTGATTGGTGTCCAATATTTATTTTACTAGCGGTGCCCCGCGACTATTTCCACGCGTTTTGCGTTTGCTCCCTCTCCTCTCGTCGCAGCGAGATGTACTTAAGCCTTCCTCGATAAATAAGCTATCCAATACAAAAATATTTTTTTTAAATAGGTCCTGTAGTTCCTGAGATTAGCGCGTTCGAACAAACTCTTTAGCTTTTTAATACTAGTATAAATTGTTATTTATCCTCGGAGTCCTACTAGCGGTTCAAGACATTTAAATAAATAATTAAATAAATTATTAACATTTTAACGGACAGTACTCCAGACACAACAGAAATTTTATTGTTATCCCGCCTATAGGCGGTCACTGTCCGTGAAAGAGTTAATAAAGAAAAGGTAATTATGGTAACAGAAATGGACTTGAGCTCAGACACTTATTATAGTATTTGTCTGAACTAGTTTGGACCTGTGTTTCAGACTATAAAAGAACTATGTTAGTAAACAAATTTATGCTTACTAGGATAACACAAATAAACCTATTAATTAATTATTAATATACCCTACCACCTACTGGATGATGACAAACAGGTCTTCAGTCTCATCATATGACAGTTTCTTAAGGGGCTAGTAGAGTAGAAAAATCATAACTCGTTAAATAATAGACCAATAAAAAATCTGGTAGACACGATTGTAGTACAGGTTCTATAGTTTATTTAGTATGTTTAAATTGTTTCTAAAGTAGTTTATTGTAGTAAGAGTTAGACAAACTGTTAATAAGGCCACTTTTGGCATTTTTTACTAACTGTAACTGGAGATAACTCTGTTTTACTGAACTTAATTAAACATTGTATCTAAACCACATAACCAGAGCTACAATCGTATTTATCACATTTTCGATCGGTCTTTTATTTAACGAGTTATGATTTTTTACTAAAGTGGCGCTAGTATGCGCGTTAAAAATCCGGGTAGCGCCTCAAGATACAGGTCTAGTTTTAACTTACAGTTACGGTAATTAAAATTAGACAAGTGCCGAGAATAAAATATCATTTGGACATTCCCACACATCGCCATCTAGTCCCAAAGTAGGCTACTCAAAGCTTGTGTTATGGGTGCCAGACAACGGATATAATACTTAAATACTTTTTGTTTGTAAATACATACATGATATACATAGAAAACACCCAGAATAATACGATTAGGCGATTTCTCAACCACTACACCAGACGGGTCGTCAAATCGCCGAGACGTATTCACTTGTAAGGTGATTGTCACATAGAATCGTTTCCACTGTCAGGTGGAGATCAAGCGCGCGGAGCCCCGCGACGGGTCCGGCAAGCTGGGCTCGGGCTCGGGCATGGGCGGGGGGGGCATGAGCGCGCCCGGCGACGCGCCGCAGGCCGGCCAGTGGGGCCCGCCGGCCGCCGCGCCGATCAACATGATCCAGGGCCACAACGGACAGATGGGCGGCCCGCCGATCAACATGCCGATGGCTGGGCCCAACATCATGCAGGGGTATGTGTTCACTTTACTTTTTGCAACTAGATTGGTTTTTAACACGGTTTTATTAGCTGTACTTGTAACTGTGTATGTAAGAGAATCTTGGAACCTTAATTTGACCCACTTCCTGGTCTTTGATTAGGATGAAATTTTGCATAGGCTCTGAGTTCTGGTGACAATACATGACTAGCTAAGAAACGTTTTTACACATCCAATATGGCGGCCTCCCCAAGATGATAGGTATTTGCTGAATGGTATACAAAAAAAACATGTTTTTTAGTTTTTTAAACTAGTATATTTTTTGCAAACTGAGCAATTAATACATGGTTTCATTTGACTTTTTTGGTTTCTTTTAACTTTTTTTTAGCTGCCCATGTTATGCTATTTTTAAACAAGTTTTCATTTATTTATTTGAAAATAGTATAAATACATGAGCTTTAACGACAATAATTGTACAGATATTAAGGCCAATAAAAGACTTTCCATAAGTTAAGAGATCTTATGAGTAGTGGTTCTAGAATAAGAATTAAAAACAAACTCGGCTCTAACTAGTTGCTTACGTCTCTGATTGATGATGATGATTAAAGAATTTTAGATAACCAATTGAGTGGCTGAATAGTAGCCGTTTTTCGGAACTGAGTATTGTTTATCTTATCTTTTTAAATTTTACAACTCATGATAGTAATTTGATAAGGGCAATCAGTGACAGCAGCGTCTTTTTTTGCTGTCAGTGAATTATCGGAACTAATTGTTTTTTCATTGATCACTCATAATACAACTCGATACTGTTATCCACATCCAGGCAGTGCCTTCAGAATACTTACTGTTGGTACGTTCAGATGTTTGTGGCATAGAAACGCAAGTCAGCATATACTCCTCGTTCCTGTGAACATGAGAGCCTATAATACTTGGTACATTTGAGTCGTAAGTTGTGTATCAAAATTTAAATTTATTACGATTGTCCCTATGAAAAAAAAAGTAAAATGGAAACAATGAGACACTGCCCGCCAGTAAGCAGAGTACACCTGTCTATATTTCTTTAGCATTAGGAGTTGCCGCTCTGAGTGGCAACACACATGCCACGGCTCTAGTCAAAATCCTCGTCATAGATAGAGACGAACGTCAACGATACGTCGCCCTCCGTACATGTATGCGTTTGAACCGTATAGTGTCTCGTAAACATACATGCGTCGTACTTGCAAATTCAAGTACCAGGGCTTAAAAGTACGTCCATAAATCAGCATCATGGCTCACAACTAGGTACAAAATACTAGCAAGTGTTTTTAAAACGTTAAAAACGAATCCATAATAAACATTTATCTATTAATATACAGGGTGTTGTTTTGGTCAGCGACGAGTGACTCGGGGGTGGGTGTACAAACGATACTGATGCCAAAAAATATATTAAAAAAAATTTTAAATGGAAAAAACCCACAAAATCTTTTTTTTATCTGGTATAGCTATCTAGTCAAAACTACCAACACCAGGTAGCCTCTTCGTAGCTTAGTAGCTACGACGTAGTAATTCGTAGATAAGCGCTAGCTACGCAATAGGGTGCGAGTTTTCCCATTGGTTTTTTTTTAATGTTGTGAAGAGGTTTTCTTGTATAAAACTTGCTCAGAATTTAAAGAAAACATTTTTTTAGAATAAGCATTACTCATATTATCGTCCCTAAGTTGGATGTCATTGACCAAAACAACACCCTGTTTACTAGGGTTACATAAGTCACACTGAAATGAATGAAACAACCACTTATTATGACAGCAACTTTATTACTGCTCGATGGCAGTGAGCAAATACCGAACGCGTTATACAAATATAAATGTAGGTAGGTAGTTACTATTTGTAACGGCTGTGCAGCCATATACATCATTCCTCCACACTTAATTATTGGAACCTGGTGACAAACAAGTATTATTTTATTAAATAATATAAAATTATTTACCCTTTACCCTACCACTAGATGTAAATAAACTAACTAAAAATATTGCTTATAATCTATTGGTTTCCTTGGGCGCATCTGGCGCGGGAGTGTGTGCGAGGTCGATTGCGTTACGTCATTGCTATGTGGCGCGGCGACGTCACACTGGTTATGGTCGCGCGGTGACGTGACAGTAGGCGATTCTGTATTGGTGGCCGCCTCTGTCGGCGGGGACTGAGTCCCACAACCTGATACTGTACGGTTACCTCGCGAACACTCGCCCGCCTCACAATCATCCCACACACACAGTATGTTAAGGTTTAGTGCATAAGTATACTATTATAGAACTAAGTAAACATGTAGGGCTGTCTAGGATCGGGAATCGTTTTGTAACATATACATCTGTGGTCTCAGGTACCAAGGCTGGGGCACGTCGCCCGGGCAGACGTCGTACGCGGGGTACGGCGCAGCGGGCGCGGGCGCCGGCCCCGGCAACTACCAGGGCTGGGGCGCGCCGCCCGCGCCGCAGGCCCCGCCGCACGCGCCCGCCTGGCCCGCCACCAACAACTACACGCAGCACACGCAGCCGCCCGCGCAGGGCTACGGCAGCTACGGTACGTAACTAGCGCCGCAGGCCCCGCCGCACGCGCCCGCCTGGCCCGCCACCAACAACTACACGCAGCACACGCAGCCGCCCGCGCAGGGCTACGGCAGCTACGGTACGTAACTAGCGCCGCAGGCCCCGCCGCACGCGCCCGCCTGGCCCGCCACCAACAACTACACGCAGCACACGCAGCCGCCCGCGCAGGGCTACGGCAGCTACGGTACGTAACTAGCGCCGCAGGCCCCGCCGCACGCGCCCGCCTGGCCCGCCACCAACAACTACACGCAGCACACGCAGCCGCCCGCGCAGGGCTACGGCAGCTACGGTACGTAACTAGCGCCGCAGGCCCCGCCGCACGCGCCCGCCTGGCCCGCCACCAACAACTACACGCAGCACACGCAGCCGCCCGCGCAGGGCTACGGCAGCTACGGTACGTAACTAGCGCCGCAGGCCCCGCCGCACGCGCCCGCCTGGCCCGCCACCAACAACTACACGCAGCACACGCAGCCGCCCGCGCAGGGCTACGGCAGCTACGGTACGTAACTAGCGCCGCAGGCCCCGCCGCACGCGCCCGCCTGGCCCGCCACCAACAACTACACGCAGCACACGCAGCCGCCCGCGCAGGGCTACGGCAGCTACGGTACGTAACTAGCGCCGCAGGCCCCGCCGCACGCGCCCGCCTGGCCCGCCACCAACAACTACACGCAGCACACGCAGCCGCCCGCGCAGGGCTACGGCAGCTACGGTACGTAACTAGCGCCGCAGGCCCCGCCGCACGCGCCCGCCTGGCCCGCCACCAACAACTACACGCAGCACACGCAGCCGCCCGCGCAGGGCTACGGCAGCTACGGTACGTAACTAGCGCCGCAGGCCCCGCCGCACGCGCCCGCCTGGCCCGCCACCAACAACTACACGCAGCACACGCAGCCGCCCGCGCAGGGCTACGGCAGCTACGGTACGTAACCAACGCACATCAGCAGCTGATCTAACCCGTACACCCTTTGCACACTAATACTTTTAGCAGCGACCAACGCGCCTTAGTATCGATACAGTCGCATAATGTCAACCTTTGCACACTGCGCTACTAGCATCGATACAGTCGCGATGCACAAGCTGGAATTGCTTCTTCTTGGTTAGGTCTTTTCCTTTTTCCCTCTATACTTCCTTCTATTATCGTTCTGATGAAACTGACGTGTCGTATCTAGTATCCTAACATTCTTCCTCTTTAACCCTAAATTGTTTCTATTTATTTATTTATTATATTAAAGCCGATGCCTAGCATGTCAGCTTTGCGTAGTCTGAGGTGGCAAAGGCGAACCAGAAATTATAGTCGGACTTAAACTTGCAATCGTCACCGATGATGAGATGACATAGATGGTCTCATTATTAAATCTCGCCAGTCGGTATGGAAACAGCTGGATCGCAGACGCCTATGCCCAGATTTACAACGTATCCGCTGACATTCTGCTGCCGGCAGAAGTGTTTCCTAGCCGCTGTAATTTAGACGCATTCAAGAAGCGATTGATTAGGCTGTTTCTTGTCAAACCTACTTAATTTTAAGCCACTCACGATCAGTTGAGAATCTGAGATTGTGGCCAGCCTAAATGAAATAAGACAAAAGTATGAAGCTTAATTATAATATCTTCATCCAAATTTATCTCTTCTACAATTGTTTTAATATGCGTAGCACTGTCATCAAATTATCACAGTGAGCACCGAGTAATGCTGTCCCTGATCCGTGATAGATTTTATCTGGGTTACACTTACTGCATTATTCTTCCGTGCCATCTCTCCAGAATATAAAAATTGCTGTTAACCGGTATTTGAATACGTTGAAATGTAGGTTGTGACTGATAGTAATGTAAAATTACATATAAGTGCTTCGTGAATTTGATACATCCACACTACATGTGCAATTTTTGTTGCGCAAATTTTCCAGAGAAGCTATAAAAGTCTTATAGTTATAAAACAAAAAAATGTTAGTGTGAATGTATCATGTGATCATATTTCCACATCCAGGCAGTGCCTTCAGCAACTAAGCTGTTGGTTCGTTCAGATGTTTGTGGGATATAAACGCAGATTAGCATATACTTGCTTGCCACATTGGGAGTGAGTCTACAAGATTTGCTACATTACTCTTACTTACAATACAATATCTATGGACTTTGAGACATGTTCTAGTTGTTCCGGTTCTTAATGAGTTAGTCATTTGCGTATTATTACTTCATTGAGTGTTGGAGACATTAGTTAATTGCTGTTGTTATTATAATAGACAAACTCAATCGACATTACTTGTCTTGGTAGTGAGAGTAGACGTTTACAGTAATATTTGTGACAATATTCATCCATAATATAATACCTGCCTATTTAAAAGACAAATTAGTGTTAGATGTTTCATTTCATTGGTAAGTTTTGATTTGGCTAAATTAATTGGTCAATTCCATAAACTTCACACATGGACACTTCAGATCTAACAAAAACAATGAAATGATTAAGTATTGCATTCGTACTGAAAAAAAAACATGTTGCGCTTTGTTGGAGTAATTAAATATTCAATCAAAGTACTTTCTAATTTTATATAATTCGAGTTACATAGAAAACTTATTCTTGATAAAAAAGTGAGTAGAAAGTGGCGCTACGCTTAAACCAAAAGTATCGTATTAGTCACGCTATTGTAATCCGTGAAACATAATTGGATTATGACCTTGCTTTTCCATAGACAGAAATACCTATCTTATATCATGGCATTGTACATCATAATACCGGTACTTCAATGCACCAGTCAATAGACAGTTTTATCTAAAACAAAGTAAAAAAAAACTGTCAAAACATTTTGATCCAAAATGTATTTGGACCAGTATGCTCTACCCATTGCATACGACTAGTCCACAGCCTACCTACCTTAGATCTATTAGGTACCTACTAGATAAGGAATAGTGATTATCGGCATCCGTAGTGAAAATCGTACGGTTACACCCAACGTCCCAACGAACATATTTGCATATACTCAGTAGTACTTATCCCGATAAAGATAGTTAGGTCGGCATTAGAGCAAGTCAATCGTATCGGCTGACACACGCGAGACTAACGCACCGTCACGTTGCAGCCAACTACAGCTCGGCGCCAGCGGGCGCGTCCGCCGGCGGCAGCTGGACCAATTGGAACATGCCTCAAAACTCCAACTCCACCGGATCAGGTACTCCTACTCACACGCGGGCGGCATACAGGGTGGCACGGCGTAGTGTCGAGCGGGAGTCGTAGCGTAGCCCTCCGTGTGAAGTGATGTAAATAAATAGCAGAGTTTATAACTGAGTAGAGGTTAAATTCGCGTAGAGGTACCTGAATCGATGAAAAATATAGGAGTTCGTATTTTTTTCATAATATAAAACAAGGAATTGAGTATGAGGTTAATAAAATATGGCAAATTTAAATAAAAAACTGCCATAGACTTCCGCTTGACACTACCTTTCTGTGGCACCCTGTATGTTTTAGAACAGAACCTTGTTAATTCATAGTACTATAGATTTAGATTTGATCAGGCGTTCGTAGTTTACAATTAAATGACTTGAAATAATTAGCGTCTAATTAGATAGTTAAAAATAAAACTAAAAAAGGTCTCTAAAACCTATATTGTGAATAAGGTACATTTAGCATAAGTTATAAATCAGCAC
The DNA here is from genome assembly GCA_963924145.1 of Pyrausta purpuralis. Lineage (NCBI taxonomy): Eukaryota > Metazoa > Arthropoda > Insecta > Lepidoptera > Crambidae > Pyrausta > Pyrausta purpuralis. Next base: position 3,402,228 of record OZ001653.1, on the reverse strand, counting down.
TTAGTTTCATAAGCTATTATTTGTAGATGTCTCATTTCTATTGCGTTGACTGTTAGTTAGAAATTGCTGACTATCCATAATTTATTTCCATTTCCGAATATCATGAGAATGAACCTGTCAAAGATGTTAAGTTTCTTCCGCTTTAGCGTTCGTCCATTTCGTGTCAATACAGTTGCACAATTGCCGGTCCATTCTTTAGCCAGGTATCATTATTGTGGGGAGTAAAAATATAAGTTGAATGAATTATGAATACGAGCTTGCAGTAACTGTACGATCGTGTCTAGGGTCGTACGTGCCGCTGTCGGAGGTATAATTTATCCCCATTTCCGACTATTGTAAGAATGAACCTGTCAAACGTGTTAAGTTTCTCCCGCTTCAGCGTTCGTCCATTTCGTGTCAATACAGTTGCATATTTGCAGGTCCATTCTTTAGCCGGGTATCATTATTGTGGGGAGTAAAAATATAAGTTGAATGAATTATGAATACGAGTTTGCAGTAATCTTACGATCGTGTTCAGGTTCGTACGTGCCGCTGTCGGAGATATAATTTATTCCCATTTCCGATCATCGTAAGAATGAACCAAAGTGTCAATACAGTTTCACATTTGCAGGTCCATTCTTTAGCCGGGTAATATTATTTTTCCCAGCGGATGCAAAAATATAAGTTGTATGAAGTTAGTATGAATAAGAGCTTGAATTATAAATACGAGCTTGCAGTAACCGTACGATCGTCGCCAGGGTCGTACGTGCCGCTGTCCGAGGGCGGCGAGATGTACGGTCGCGGCGGCGCGGGAGGCGGCGCGGCCCAGCCCCCGCTGTCGGGCGCGCTGTCGACGGCCGCGCTCTCCAAGTCGTCCTCGGCGGACTACTCCACGTACCAGCAGTACCCGCCCGCGTACCAGCAGGACCAGGTACACCACCAGCCACACCCGCCACACTCGCACACGCCGCACAACGACTACTGAACGTGTAGGGGGGAACGGGAAATAGCTAGGGTGGATCGCGACGCGTCAACTGGGGCCGTAGTGCGAGCGCGTTGACGTGAATTTATATGGGATTGTAGCACACTGGGGCCGCTTGTGTGGAAGCTCTACCCATAATTCAATTGAGAGGAACAGTTGGTCTTGGCGGCAATAAAGTCGATTACTTATCAAATTTTCGTTCAAACGAAGTTAGATGTAGAAGTGTAGTTGTTTGCTCTTCTTTTGATAACCTGTATGGGAGTTCTACCCAAAATTCAATTAAGAGGAACAGTTGGTCTTGGCGGCAATGAAGTCAATAACTTCATCAAATTTTCGTTCAAGCGAAGTTAGGTGTAAAAGTGTAGTTGTTTACTCGTATTTTGATAACCTTTAGAATACAATGTGCTTTACTAAAAGATGCCCGGGTACCTACACTATGCATAGTATGTAGTTGTTTTCCATATACCCTCATTTTGAGATTTTGAGTTATGGGCATAGCTCCCATTCTGACGGCCCCAGTGTGCGCCGTCTAGTGGCTAACGGGTACACTAAAGCGATCCCATATAAATTCACGTTTACGCGCTCGATGCGTTTGATCGAGTAAGTCTCGCTCCGATTTGCACTACGGCCTCTGATCTTGTAATTTGTCGATCTCGGCTTTGAAGCAACGGACGCGGTGTGCGGTCCAATCGATTGAAACGTAGCCCGCAATTTTGTATGGATCTGACCGCTTAACGCATCCGGTGTGACGAATCCTTAATACCTGAAGTCCCCTAGCCTTTCGATAGCCTTTCTGAACTACTAGAAGGAAATATAAATGTACCGGTGAAGACGAATAAATGTAGAAACTTATGTTTTTTAAACTGCAGATGACTTTTCATACGAAATAATGGCTATGGCTAAAAACCGTCAATTTAAATTCTTAAAAATCTAATTGCCTAAAATTGTTCTTGACTTCTGTCAATTTTTCATATTTTCTATCATCTCGGGCAAAATTATGATATAAAAATATTTGATTGCTTTTGATTCCGCTATTCTAATTGCACCTCAAGGATATTATTCCTCGTATATCTTTTCATTTCTGGCTATTTCCGAATGGACGATACACAGAGATACGCGGACAAATGACGTCAGATAAAGGGGACTCGGTTCACAGAAACACGCTGGCGACACGATTTAATTATAAGAATTAATATGCCTGATAAGTTAATGACGTTGTAAAACAAACTCCTTTTTTATCTCACGTCATTTAGCGATGGCGATACACGAATTCCAAGACGCGTTCATCTCTAATGCTTGCTTTCAATATGAAACAAACATTATGTGCACTTAATCTTTTATCTACTGTTTTTGAGATGAATGTCTCTCTTCTTTGTATTACTTTGCTTATCTAATGAATTAAGCAATTATACGTTAATCTTAATATTAGTTTTAAGTTACTAATAAATATTACGCCACACATGCAGAGAAGTACATGTAGTCAGAGATGATAAACCTAGTGTACGTTAGATCACAATAGTATCCTACTTTAGTGGTAGCTACAAAGAATATTGGTATGTAGACAACTTTATTTTATTCTGTAGCGAAATAGTTGATTTATTATCTCTGACGCATATAACGTGACACGTCATCATAAACATGCCATTGTACGGAACATGTGTCGGAACTATTTGTAAAGTAATTATAACTATTACACTATACAAATAGTTCTACATATTCAACATCATAACATGCAGTTTTGCCGGTGTTTCAAGGTGATTGTCGAAAGTGTGGCTAAACTATCCTCATTTTTGTACTTTGTAATCAAGATTCAAAAGTTGCACTTTTGATAACAGTAAATGTGCTTGTAAGTATCTCGAAAATAATGTCAAAGATTTCTTCTCTGCACATTTATTGAGCCTTGCATCAACCAGGTTAGCTTAAGGGCGTATCAGTAAAAAGAAACTAACTGAAATTGATTGATCAAAATAAGTTCAAATCACGTCGATTCAAAGCGTCAAAATATACTGATACGCGCCTCACAAGTTATCTGTAATCAAACACGGTGTGGGTGAAGGTTGTATTTTTTAAATTGCAGTTTTACGACCATCTTAGTATTGCAGTGACTGGAATGTTTTTACTGGAACAGTGAATATATTTCGTGAAATCACTGACGATGTATTCACTGTTTGGATTGCGAGTGATCATGCTTATGTTTTATATGAAGTGGGTAACAGTATCGTGTTTCAATCATCTAGCAGTTTTGTAGATATATTGAACTCATTAAAATCATTAGAAATCATGTCATATTTGAGTATTTAGTAATCAGTTAGTGTATCTTAAAAACAAATAAAATTCGTTCCATTTTAAATGATTTGAAGATTTTCAAATCGAGACTGTTAGTTCCAGTCTGTGGCAACTAATAATCCAAATAAGAAATCTGAAAGTTACTTTCACATCAGTTTTTTTAAAAAAAATATAAGTACATTTTCTCTTTCAAATAGCACTTGAGCTTGAGACACGATCTGTGTTAGCGGGTCGCGGTGTGAGACATAACAGTTAACACTGGTCTACGAATTACTAACGGGAGCTCGCTGACGGTACCGCGGTAAGGTCAGCATGCTCTCACCGTGTGATGACTTGACATTGTTCGATGGAAAGTACTCATTACTAATCACCATTGCTTTCCATTTCACAATTGACATTAGTCGCAAACAGTCTATAATTACATACTATTTCTTGGATTATGTTTAAAAAACAATATTATTTTATCAATGAACTGATAACATGCCAATAACCAACAAAAATCCAAGAGATAGTGTTTGTGGCTCGTAGCCGAGCTAATAAAAATTTAATGCATCTTAAAGTACAGCCAAGTTGATTATTGTTACGTAATGTATTATTTGCTCATCCCTCGGGGCTTGCATCCTTTATCCTTATCCCTGTAAATGCTCAGCTTTGATTTTGTTTTCCCTGCATCTTCTCCCGTACGTTTTTGCGTGGTTTATGTAAGATCGCATGAATGAACTCGTCACCCGCCCTTCGAGACCGAACGAATGACCGAATGATGTGACCGAACGTCTGAAGAACGAAGGCTTTTCCAATCTCTCTGTTCGATTTGGTTGTACTTTGGAGATTGTTTGCGATTCAGAGTGAACGGTGCGACGAATACCGACCATCGGTGAGCGAGTGAAATTCAGCGAAAACATTCCATTGAATGCAAACAGTATAGACTGCGGCCGAATAAGCATGAGTTCTAGAGCCATTAGTTTGCCTCCTGCATCCGTGTGCGTGTTCCGATGTGCTTGTTGTGTCACGTGAGCCGCGTCACTTCTCTGCATGTTTTCAGTGGCGAGAGTCGATGTGCGATGTCTTTTTGAGTTTGAGAGCTATGCTTCGGTCTATAATGACGCGGCGCTCCCGTATCCGAGCCGCTCCCAGACAGTCTGTCAGACGGTCGCACCGCTATCCATAGTGATAAATCAAGAAGATTAGTGTTGTTATCAAGTTTCGCTGAAGGTCTCTCATCACCGCCCCCTCCCTTCCCGCCTCCTGGCTCTTCATCCGCCCTCGGGGATATTCACACGCTTTGGTCCATTTTCACGCGCTGCGCTACTTACATAAATCTGCTAAGAGATCGGACTTGTGGCGAGTGGGACTTTATGTCGTGTAATTCTTCTTTTCCAGTTGGTCGATCAGGGCCCACAAGAGTGGCTCCTCCAGAAAGACAATTAGACATAAGGGCGGGTTCGGATGAGGGATGTCGCGAAACACTGGCAATTTCTCACTATGGACGGTTCGATTATGCGACGATTACACGCGCGCCCATCAAAAAGCCATCGCATCGCACTAGTTTTAAGCTTACCTTAGTTCCATTCGATATCCATATCGCCTACTGTAGCCGTGCGAGATGACTCAACACCTTGTCTCATCTCAACACTTGTAAATTGGCATTTAAAGTACAAATTAGTAAAATTTGGATTTTCTCATATTGTTACAGGTTCATTAATAGTTAATTTAATCGATAAAATTAATATTAAGAGCTGTACTTTAAGTGTTCAGAGTTTAATTCGACCATTCTGTTAAATGTAACCGCAGTACGTTTTTAACTGTTATGCTAATGAATAATGAAATCATGGGGGCATCATAGAATGCGGCCTCTCGACAGCGATATCGCTCTTTTTTTAATATAATCAGTATATTGGTAATAAATCGTAAGAATTTGAAATGTCTGGCCTCATTTCGATCCTCCATGAGGCGGACGCGCCGGGCCGACCCCGAGCTAGTTAGACTCCGGGTGAATCAACTTTTTAGGCCTGTCCCCGAATATGAGTAGGTCGAGCTTAGCCGTAAACAATATTTATCATTTGCGTAACAAGGAATATTTAACGAGTTTTACATTACACGGTTGAAATACATTAGCTTTAAGTGGCGTCACCGGTCCGATTTGGTAACATGCTTCTATGTCCCTATTAAAGTCAAAAATAATTTATTCTATTTAGGACACAAAATGCCACTTGTGAACGTCAATAATTAGTGTAATATCAATCAATTATGGCTTGTATGGGGCTAAAACATGTCTCCTTATCTTTTGAGCCCTACTAGTGCTTATTACTGCATGGTGGTAATTATCCGTTTCAAATAAGCGCTCACCAAAAACCGAGCGAAGCGTTTACGCTAGCGCGACTCAAAAGCCGCCAGCGCCATCTAGTTGGCCGCAAGGCTTAATCCCTCAAGCGTATGTGAACGAGACACAATGCAAATTCTATTGTTATGCGGTTGTCTGCAACCGCATAACAATGAAAGGGTGTTGAAGCATTAAAACCGGTTCAAGATTTACCGGTATTATAACGGTTAAACCGGTTTTATCGTAAAATTCCGTTCCGGAGCGGAACCAAATAAGAGCGTTACTATGAACCTCAATAAACCGGTTAATTCGTAGCCGCTCGCGACGATCGCAACGCGACGTGTTTTTAGATCGAATATTCTTCAAAAGATGTTAAACTAATTATCAGATTCAGAAACAAACGTCAGATGCGCTCACCGCTTGCAAATCTTAACGAAGTTCAGAATGATTGTCCTACCTGAACGAAAAGTTGAACCGGTTAATGCAAAATACCCATATTTTTCCAAACCGGTTTAAAGGAACATAACCTTTTTCAAAAAGTTCCACCTGTGTTTTCGTCAAACCGGTTCAAAAAAAACTACCGGTTTCCAAGCCCCGGCTAGAACATGTCTCCTTTTCTTTTGGGCCCTACTAGCGCTTATTACTGTACGGTGTTAACTATCCGTTTCAAATAAGCGCTCACCAAAAACGCGAGCGAAGCGTTAACGCAAAAGCCCCCAGCGCCATCTAGTCGGTCGGCCGCCTCGAAAGTTGATTCGCCCGTCGCGAGCGGGCGCGCCGCGTCCGCCCGCTAACGGCCGCGCGCTCGCAGGGCTCCTCGTACGGCGGCTCGCGCTACGGCGGCGAGTACCACGCGCCCGCGCCCGCGCCCGCGCCCGCCGCGCAGCCGCCAGGTGCGCACCACCCGCACCACGCGCCCAAACACTACGCCAACGAGTTTAACAAGGAGTGGCCCGCCGCGTAGACGCCGGGCCCGCACACACACACACACTCGCTAGGTACGCGTCGGACACGGATAGTAATGGCAATTGCACGCGCCCAAACACTACGCCAACGAGTTTAACAAGGAGTGGCCCGCAGCGTAGACGCCGGGCTAGAAAACACACACACACTCGCTTAGGCAACGCGTATATAGTAATGGCAATTGTTGCTATTTTTCGTTAATTTAATTAGCATGCTAAATTTCTTAGCATGCTAAGTGCTATTGCTATGCTAATATGAGAAATAGAAAATAATTAAATAGAGAAATCGTGAATGCTATGCAAACTATCAAAATGATTATTTAAAAACATGTTAATAAATAATTAATGTTGTGACTCGATGTTTACTAATGTAAATCTAATTTGATTTGATTTATTTATACTTTAGTCAAACGACAAAAAGAAACAATTTTATTTAAATAAACAGTTCACTTAACGCAAGTTTAATACGACTCTAAATGCGAGCGTTACACTATGACTTGGAAAAAAAATTGCATACAGTCACTTTCTTCCGTTTCACTTGTTCGTATTTCGCTCGAGTCACATTCGGCGGAAGTCGTAAGCCGATTGTCGCATGACCGGAGCCGAACGCGGATTAGCAAACTTGTGCTAATCTTGCTAAATAGGAGTGCGTGCGAATCTATGAAAGTAAAATGACGGCCGTACTATGTCTGTGAATTTTAGCATTCACGAAATTTCGCAACTTCAATTAATTGAATAATTGCTAATCATGAAATAGCATGCTAATTAATATGCTAATGCTAATAATTCCATTACTACCGGACGCCGACGCGACCGACTAACGCGATGCACCTTTAGATGGAATCACGCGCGACGGTTACGAATCGGTCACCGGTGACCCGACTGCATTAACACAAACCCACACGCGTAATTAAGGAGTTAATTTTAAAATACTTAAAATTTATAAAAAATGTAGTGTACGATGACGATCGGGCGATTAGATATTTTGTAAACACTTTGTTCGTCGACAAATTTTCTAACGTTTCTATCTTTCGTCTTCGAACTCGCGAATTTGCGTTTACTTTTGATCGGACGGATGACGCGTTCTACTTTGACATTTATCGAGTAGGTTCTTGATATTATTGGAGCCGGCCCGTTTTCGCGACGGACCTCGCCGGGTCGTCGGTTGCGTACTCGTACGCAGTTTATATTACTTTGCTTTTATTCTATTTGGATGTGGGCTTGAATGGTTTATTTTATTTGGATATCTTTTCGAGTTTTTAAATGATTTCTTTTAATGGTATCGCCGACGGCGCAGGCGCGGGCGGCACGCGCGCCTCGCATTTGACAGACCTCGTGACGAGCCCCGCTTAGGGAAAATGACCTAAATAAACATAATTAAGTGAATAACTTGTATAAATATTTGCTATATATATGGGTATGTATGTTTAATATTAGAATTTTGGTTATTTACCACAACCCTAGGATTTAGGAAAATGATAGGGATGTAATGAAATAATTATGTGTTAATATTTAACAAAACATAGTATGACTGAACGTATTATAATATTATAATTTCTCCCGTTATTTCGGAAGGGAACAATCTGTATAAATATATTCGTAATTTTAATTTGTTTTCTAATATGCATTTTAGTTTTTTATCGCAATTTTAAGTTTATAGTATGGAATTTATACTTTTAATGAATTAAATTAACCTGCCAAATTGTTAAAACGAGCAAAAAATAATGTATGTTAAGTAAATGAAGCTCAAGCATTTAGGATATAGTTGGGTGTCGCGACCGCCGCTCCCCCACGGCCCCTGTGTATATACTTACTTGTGTGTAAAGCATAATTTTAATCAATTCTCTCGTCACATAGTTTTAAAGTTTTAATTTATGTGATCGCCAAATACTTTTAAAACTGTATAGAGCTTTGGAGGCCGCCGCGGCCGTTAGTCGTATCAGCTCGGGCCAGCCCGACACACAGTGAGTTTAATTTAAAATAAACTAAATAGATTAAATTAATCTTCGTCCTTTGCAGTATCGATCTGTATATACCGGGCGTTTTGACTGATTAAAAATTAATGATATTGCTAAGAGACGATCTCGGGACTCGTTGTATATCTTAGATTACGGACGTACTTTACTACGGATAGACTGCCCGCCCCCCGGGGCTGTTCCTTTAAGTTTAAATAGATCGCGATACATAAGATTTGTTATAAATGTTTTAATAAATAGATGAATTGTTGATTACATTGAATGCATAATTTGATTAGAATAGGGTTATTTAAGATCGCTCCATAAGTAAAGTATAATTTATCTACGTGGAATATTGTGAGGTGTAAGCAAATTATAAGTGACGCGGTCCGCGAGGGGAGCGGAGTCCAAATTACGGTAAAATAGTTAACACGCCTTTACATTTGTGATGTTCATAGTTAACGCGCATATTGGTACATTTCTTATAGCTCTAATATACACTCGACTGAGACACGATCAGTATGTAGGGAATCGAAACTCGTACCTTATAACAATAATGAAATAATGTTAACTAATCGATGGTGTCTAACTGCCCACTAGGTTATATAGTTGTGCGCTTCGTTTACTGTTCGTTCCTATGTTAGGTTAGTTCTGTCCATTCCCATTCGCACTAACTCGCCGCGTTCACCCTCTATTCTATACTATACTATACTACACGTTACATTCGTTCGTTCCTCGCCCCCGAGGTGTTCCTCTTGCAATATCAACCCCCCCATCATTTCGGTTTAATTATTATTTACTGTAGATGTAATATACAACCACCGATAATACGATGAATTTGTTCACACCTGTTTTAATATTAGGAAACGATGCCTTAAAAAAAGTTAAGGGAATATAGATGATTTATATTATGTTATTTTCAGTGATATTGATAGCACTAAGGTGATAGATAACGGGCTCGCGTCCCACTCACAAACATTTGGAACAATTAAGAACTTAGTTTGTAATGTACCGTTCGTGGCAATTTTCTAATTAACATAAAGAGTATAATTTATTTAAATAAAATTATAATATGTATTAGAAATTTTAGATTTACTCAACATTAAACTTAGTGCAAATTATTGTGAAATCAATTGAGATATATGGGTTTTTAATTACGATATAGGAAGAGCATAAAATATTGGATGAATTTATTAATTAAAAATAGTTAGACAAATACAAAATACGGTAAGACTTGAGGCTTGTCTGTCAAATGCGGCCGCCCCCGCCCTGCCGCCCGTCGGAGGGTACTTCGTGTCGACTAAGTATGTCTTATCTTATAATAATGTTTATGGAATAATATTTTAATCATGGCTTACTGTAGTACTGTTGTGTAGTTAACCTTTCGACTTGTTTGTATTACTTTATAGTGTACGCGGTTTTTTATATGTGTATGTTTATTCAGTAGTAGATATATAAACAAGTGTTTGTGTAAAATGTATTTTGGTATATCCGCACAGCGCGCGGGCCGACCCGCCGCGCCACTCATTAATAAACTTATTATCGTAATTGACTAATTATACAAGACCCCTAGAGTTAAAGTTAGATTAGCAATAAAATATTTTAAGTTCAACACAAACTCGACTTAATAAAATTAAATAATTTGCATTTAAAGTGTCGGCCGCCAACAGTCGATTTTACTGTAGTTTTTCTAAAGTTACTTTAAAAACAATGCAGGTATTATTAATATAAAACCTCATATTTATACTAGAAGTAAATATAAATGTAATTATTGACACACATTTATCATTAAAAGCACGGGCTTTATAATTATAACATTAATTATATTAAAAACTTAGGGCAAGTTGTTATTTATTTCTGTTTTAATTAAAAATGATGTTGATTATTTTTTAAACTATATTTTTTATAGTGAATTAAAGTACATACATAATTCTCGATTGATTAGAATACAAAATTGTTAGGTGAACTATCGACTGATGTACAATATTAACGTAATGTTTACTTACTACAGTATATAAGTTTACTTTACGCCCTCGACGGGCGCTATATTTATACACTCTTGTATTAATTTCGTAAAATTGAAGTAATTGGAAGCGGCTCTCGCGACCGACGCAGCAAATAAGCATGTTACGATTGTAAGACTATTACTAGACTCGTTGTAACCCTATGTGTAATGGTACTGTTATAGCTAGCAGTAGAGGGCCCCGCGGTCCGCGTAAGTTACTTTATGTTCGTATATAAAAAGGAAAATTATGATAGACTTACACGAACCTCCTTGTTGTTTCTTTGTACGATCATTAATGATAATTAGTTAATTACGGTTTTAATGAATAATTTTAACGGAAGCACTAAAATAAGGAAAGCTTGTACGCGATAAAACTATTTGATGTAATTTAAAGTGCTAACTTTAAACTGGACTTCGTAGAAAATATGCATTATTCAATATAGGTACTTTGGTGGTATGTTAGATATCTAATTTATAAGCCGTAGATATAATGTAATGGAAAATAACAGTTTGTCGTAGTTTCCTATTATTAAGCTTCTTCTATCATTGATAAGTAACATAAAAATATTTAAATATAAACCTGCAAATATTTGAGATATCTTATGATGAAATATATATCTACTATAAGGTCATTATTAAACGTAGATAATTAAAAGAAATCAAAAATTTCAAAATAATTTGGCATTTTTAATTTGCCTCCACATCCTACTCCCCTAGAACAGAATCCCTGTTTTGGAATGTAGTTATCATAATTTTTGTTTTTATATTCCGGCACATAAAGAAACTACTTGAACATGCAGTTGAAATTTAATAGTCTTACATTACTAAAACGATCCCGACACATCTAAAAAAATATTCAAAAACAGTCGGTAACGATGCCGTTACAATTCATTATTTCGAATTACACACTAACAATCTCAACGCACAACTAACATTTTTATATCGCAGTTGTAGACAGTTCGTATTTTTTCTATTTACACAATGCTAAGAAAATCTAATAAAAACAACTTCTGCACAAAGAGAGGATGGAGAAAGATCTGCAACAATCCTTCAGTTATCTCCACCCGATGTTTCATTTATATGAATTTCATTCATTTATTTGATATTACTATTTTATCGCGTATTGATTTTATCGCGGCTGCTTCGTAAACTAAGGTTGATTGTATACTACCAATTAATCTATCTTATATCTGTGGATCTATAGAAATTGAGTTCATATTTTCTTGATAACTAAAGGATTGTACGTCGGTGCATAAATGTTCAATGTCTGTTGTGTCTTGCACGTTTTTCTGTCGAAAATTTCATAAGTTCACATATTTAAGCATCAGGCTACCTACGTGGATATTGAGCGAAAACCTCAACCATGTGTGCATGTGTAATTTTATGTGTCCAATGAATTTATTTTGCATCTTATGAATGGGTGTCTGGCTGATTGTGTAGTAAGAAGCGGCATTACAAACATAGGTTGAACGTTTATCATTACATTCTTGCAGTCACGTTTATCGATTGATCAAAACTGTTCAGTACACAATTCACAAGATTTAAGTACATATAGGACCTATTCAAAACATGGCTCACGCCAAAAAAGGGCCTTTTCTCGAAATGGCCTATTCTTCAATGGACCTATTCGCGTAATACTTTATTCTGGAAAAGACATCCTAAAATTGCTTATAATAGAAAATAAACATAAAAGTTGGAAATTATTCAGTTATTGTACAGAAAGGACAATATTTTTTTTGTATGGGAGTTGGGCTTAAAATACAATTATAACTAACAGAAACAAATGATACACCAAATTAAAGAATAAATTCATACAAACAAAAAACACACATTTTTGTTAATTTTTCGATATGGGTTTTGTTTTTATTTTCAATCTAAGTCTTTTGTTACTGGCATGTACAGCAGAGAGTTGCAACACTGTCCGCAGTAAGTTCGTTTTGTTTACAGTTATAGAAACATTTTATTTTGTTTATTTTTGAGCAAACGAATACAAAGATACTTAAATTACATTAAAAATCCAAAAAGAGAAAATGCCCACTTTACAATCAGCTTGATACCTTATCCTAAGGCCCAAAAAAAATGATGTCCTTTGAGAACCACAGAGTTCCGTGCCTACTTTAAACTGAATTTGGGGTTCACTTACTTCCACCTAGCGTGAATATCACAATATTTTTTGACAGCTTCAATAACGGTTTTTCATAGAGCTTATATAAAACAAAATACATAAAAAGCAGTTATTTTACCATGTCATTCATTAGCGAACACTTGCACAAATACAGGCCATCGCAAGATTAGGCCTTTCAGCGAATGAATCCAAAGTAAATGTGGTATACCGCGAATAAGGCATTTTAAGAATGAGATATTTTGCGAATGAGTCCAAAAACGCATCCAGGCCATCTTGCGAATAGGTACAATATCTACTAAATCGTACTTTGTTAGGTAAGGCACTAGCTTGTAGCAGGCTCTAAGGCTGGGTGAATGTTAGATCTTCCTGGTCCAACCAGCATAACTTATTTCATAAAGTGCAATCGCAAACTCGGGGAGAAGAATAACAATCTAAAGAAAAACCTAATAATAAAGAATTTTCAACCACCATATCATTACTTTCAATTGTTAAGTTTTTTTCTCGACCTTGCCCCAGCCTTAAAGCCGCTCCAAGCTCTGGTCCTTCTATAACTCTTGAATATGCTAATAGAGGGCGATGGTGTTGCCAGTGCTGCTGGCAGTCCAAAGTTCGTGAGCATGCCGCAAATGAGCGACGCGATCGGAACGCCACCTCAGGTCCACCTTCACATTAAGATCGTCTCATCATCAACACTCGCATCAAATTGATATTATCATAGTAGACTTTTTCACAGTATTCGAGCACTAAGAAATAAAGGGGTATAAAGATTTAACTGTCAAATCAGACTTGCACGTTGTGCCGATTGGTTAGAAAAACTAACCAATCGCAGCAGTTTGACAAATGAATCTGAACTCTGTATTTTTTACTTTTTGCAAAAAAGTATTCGAGAATTCACAAACCAACTAAATAACGTTCTTGAAAGAAATCAATAGCCTACAGTTCTAATCATCCAATACGCAAAATGAAATAGATATCATTAATTTTGTTATGTCGAAATTAGCTACTTACGTTGATTCATTCACATCCACAAGGTAGTTCAAATTCACTATTCAATTCACCCTAACCTTGTTTGATTTCGATCTAGCTAGTCACACGTTTTGGCTAGACGTGGATAATAAACCTTGGGTCTCTCGTTCAGGTCCAGATGATGTACTGTGGCGCTATGGTGTCTCCTCAGCCTTCGTACTGTAACGTTTCCGACATATCCGCTTCCGCATCAGGTCTAAGAATATTTATATCGCTAAAAAAATATAGTAGACTAGGTACACATACACACAGTAAATAATTCAAAGATACATTACCTACAGTATCGCATTTTTAAAATTAGATAGAAATCGTAAAACCGTTAATTTAAGTCTCAGCTCCATGGTATCCGTAAATTAGGCATAGGAAATATCTTAATAGACAAATCGTATTCGTATAAATAGTATAACCATAAGTATTTAATTAAAAGATAAGTAGTTCGATAGAGTTGTGGGAGTGAGGTAAATAACATTTTGGTTATTAGAAAATGATACGATGGAAGCTTATTTAGATTGAATCATAAACAATTCGATTATATAAGCAGCTATCGTATCATTTACTAATGCTAGTAGGTAGAAAGTATGTCTCAAAACTCTGGTGTCTGGATTGTGGTGCGTGGTGCGGTAAGTTTTATATTATTATTTCCAATAACTTTCTTAACAAATAAAATATTTTTTCTGCTTTTAAAACGTTGCTTCGTTTAGTCATTTCTGTGTTCCAAAATTAACGCGTACAATTTTGGGTGCAGGCGATGATTATGAGTACACAGGCGGCTCTGGCGATGGATACCAACGGTCATCGAAACGGAGCTACCACGGGACATCATCCGGGGGCACTGCATCGGCATCGTCGTACCATCCCTATCGGCGTTAGCGAGTGACCGCCGCCCGACCCGAGCATCGAACTTGCTCCCCCGCCAGGGGATAGGTATCAAACCAAACTTTTTTTTCTATCATGACACTTGACGTTTTCTGAGGCCCTTCTGTGTAAAAAATCTGTATTTTTGGATATGGCCAGCCCATTCATTTGCAAGCTCACGGTAGCAAAAACGATTCAAAGATGGCTAGATTCGAAAATACAGATATTGTTTTACATCGTGGACCTTCTGGACACCATAGGACTAGTTTTAGGCAATATAAAACGTAGTACTAAATCTACTGCTAAAATACAATTAAAACCGTTAATCAAATACTGGCGTTTGAAGAACAGCTTTTCCATCAAAAATCCTACACTCATTATTTAAATATCTGGTAATTGCAATAAATATTTTAGTATCTACCCTATTTGTACACTAGTTTGAACAAAAAGACAATCGGTCGTTATTTGTGAAAAGTTAAACTTTAAAATGCCAATGGAAAAGTTATGTAAGCTTCTGCAAGAGTTTTATTTGATCAGACGACTTCAAATTCGATCAAACTTCGCTTTTACTAAATTTTATGCACTAGGTAAGGAAATAGACCAACACAAGCGTTAGCCTATTGATTTGTACAAATCTTTTGATACCTTCCTCTGTTATTTCTTTGAGTCGAATATTTGATGATGCGTTGGTTCGCTTGGAGGTTTCATTTCTTTTCTGATGTCCTTGCGTTACGCGTATGATTGTATTTCGAGCTGTAGGTATACTGTAAAATATTATATCTTTTTCTACGCAATCACTGAGTTTGTAAATGGTTTATAATGTAACTGATTCATAAGAAGCGCCCTGCTACTATTTGTCACAGAAGGAATCTACTTGGCTTGGTGTGATGTATGACTAGTATTTACAATTTGTAAACGTGAAAGCAATTCTCAAGTCCAAAATAGTATGCCTAGTTTTTTAGACGTGATGTTAAAATATTAACATATCAAATGAAATAAGTAAGCATTTTTATCTTCGCTCAGTCTTCGTGAGCTACGATGACTGACCATTTTTGTTCGGGTCCAATTTGTGTGGGGCGTTCTTATGGGTCTGTTTCCTTTTAATTTACTTAGGTTACTAGATTAGTTTTTCTTTTGGACATATTTGTGTAGTTTGGACTTTGATTCGGGATCCGTGCGCTTTTAGAAACTACAAATTGTCAGTTATAATAGTTTCATTTGTGATGTAACGTTCTGTTTCCTTCATTGTAAATACGATTCTACGAGTTATACAGGAACCATTGTCTCAGTTACTTTAGATGCCCGTTTTATATTAGTATATACTTTATTATAGGGAAATATTTCATTCCAAAAACACGACAGTAACTTTTAATGTATTTTTATAAGGTTTGAAATATTAAGGATTAGATTGCAATAAGCATTGTTTTAAAACTAAATATACTTTACGTACTTACATCCGGGCATCTGTAAAAAGAACTATCATATTCATTGTAGGAAAACAGCTAAATTGACTTGTATTTTTAAATATGAAATATTTTTATATGAACATTTCGAGAAAAAATATTCGGGTGTTTATACAAAGTTTGAACAATTTACAAACCTCTATCTACATACTGTTTCTATGTAAGTTACTACTAATAATAATGTACTACAACTTTCAATCATGTGAAAGGTTACTTTTAGGGTGATAGTTATGATAAATTATATCTGTTGTGTTGATTGCCTCATGAATGCATTCGCATAGTTATAAAGTAGATGTGATTCCCTGTTTCGTTCGAACAGTCTCAAGTCTTCAGAGGAAGTCCTCTGCAATGCGGGCAATGTCTAATATTTGACACTTGTATTTTTGTTTACTTTAATAAAAGTACCAATAATTTTAAGTTTTATTTAAATTCACTGATAAGACTGGCTAGAGAACCTTCCCCTCATAATTGGCGCTGTATCGTTAGGCCCCTCTGCTAGGTGTTAAATAAAAGTATAGACATTAATTTATTTTTATAGTTAACATTTATTTTCGAATCATTTTGAATTACATTTTGTAGCACAATTAGATAGGCCTTGTTAATATTAATGTACGGTTAAAATTTAATGACATCGGATAAGCACAATCGAAAATAGATCAGCGTTATGTATTAAATATGTAATTAAAATTAATGTTTATATTAACGATGTATAATATAAAATAGATTTTAAATGTACATTATATTGTTCTTATAATAAATCGATTAGTTTAAAACACAGACAGGTGTTACATTAGGTCTGACATTTATAGAAATATAGAAATTATTCTAGATATAATAAATATCTATCTTTAACATTAGGCTTTAAAATTAAGAGGTATTTAGCACACAGGAAATAATTAATTAGTCATAATAATATTTCGATAGCTGGACCGTAGAAATAATGTTAGCCACACGCATTATTTCTAAGTTTGACTTAGCCTTTTATAAAACATGTCCTAACAATAGAAATTAGTTTTACGGAAAATTCTTATGTAGAAACATCTAAATAAATCGTGTAAATTTTACTCCAGATTATTTCTTAAGCTAAGCTTAGTTTACGCGTAACACTTATATGGACAGAAATCGCATTATTTTATTGACTATCACTTTTAAAGTGATTTCTCCTTAATTATAAAAGCGACGTTGGATGAGCAATATACATTTTCGATTTTATGAGAATATTATTCAAATGTGCGATACTACGTAATATGTCGGATAGGTGTAAAGATTAAACATCATTTATACCATGAATGTAATGGATCGTAACTACTTTAATAATTGGATATGGTTTACATGGGTAAGGCACTAGGATAGAAGCAAGAGAGGTTAGGTAGTATCTAAAAATATGAGAGAAATTGACCGATTGCAAAGGCCACAGGATAATATTGTGCTAGCGTCTTATGTCTTAAGTTGTTGGGTCGTACTTCAAATGCACAAGTGAAAATTTAATAAATGAAGGAGAAGTAAGCTTTTGGGGGTGCAATAAATGGCTTTCTAAAAGAATCGTAACGTCTTAGCCAATCGCTGCGTAGTGTAAAGTGTCAATTTATGTACAGAAATGTATATGTTCTGGGAAGTCAGGGTCTAATGGTGTTATGGGATTACAGAAAGTTCCTGGTGATTCCTAAGGTAATGTAGCAAAAAGCCAGGGAGACAAATAATTTTAAAAAGTTTCCAAGATATCTATCAAAGCTATCAACATTTAGATTTTGAACGAGGGTATTTTTTTAGAAAGTGTAAGGAAGCAGAATATTTACTTATTGGAAGCCAAGGAACCGAGTGTTGGTCAAAGATAGTCTGTTCCTGATGGCAGGGGTGAGAAGCATCAAAGCTGAGTTAAATCAGGGAAGTTCAGCTCTCGAACTATATCATAAAGTCGTAAGAGATAGGGGATTGGTAAAGCTAAATACTCTGATTTTTAATTAGATAGACCAGAATGACAGCTTAATTTAACTTTTTATTTTTTATGTTGTCAACAAAGAACCAATAGTGTTGGAACAATTTAATTGTACGCGATTAATTAAACTTGTGATATGAATTTCAATGTGATTTTACTTATTATGATAAAAATAATACATGTGAAGCGTTACTACTTTAAGATACAAATAAACGTTATACAATAAACAGTTTTAAATAGTAATAACAATCTAGGTACTTGCAATACTCTTGTATGAATTTAATTATTTTTACCTTTATATGAAAAGTATTTTCATAAAAAAAATCTTTATTTTTTTTTGCAGGAATCATGGTTTTTATAAACAGATTTTATTTGATTATTTTATAATCGATTATAACAATATTTGAATGACATTAAAAATTTCGATTATTTAGGAGCAACACTATTTTTTGTTCAAAAAAGGTACACCCAGTAAATTTAATTTTGGTCTATCTAATTAAAATCAGAGTGTAGCTAGCCATCAAAGATGTGGTGTCCGAGTGGGCCACAGCATGGCGCGGCTCAGGGCGGGGGCGGGCGCCGCGCGCAGTTTGCGCAGGCGCACGCGCGCGGCGGCGGCGCGGCGGCCGCGTGCGCGTGCGCCGCTCGGTAGCACAGCTCGCGGTAACGCGCGCACCCTGTGAAGGTAATGCTGTTATTAGGAATCATAGAGCTCTCTCGTCAACCACGTTTCAAAGAAAAGAACTAGCACATACGACACAAAAACGAATCAGAAAGCTTTTGTTTGAAGTGACGCCCGTATCATTGTCGTGTCGCACAGACTTAAAGATTTTATTGGACGGTAATTAATCCGGTTCCGAATATTAATATGGCTATACCTACGTGGGACACTGAAAGTTGTGTGCAACAAAAAAGGTCTACAGGTACATAGAAGGTTCAGGTTCAGGTACATACAAGTAGGTACTCTCTACCAGCCTCTATACAAAGATTATTGTGTCTGAACCAGTTTTCAAAACATTTTTTCCCAATCCGCCCCAGACACATCGTTTACAGACTGCTCGAACGCAGCCGGCGACGAAAATGTTATCCCTTTGAGCTGATTTTTTATTTTTGGAAATAATAAGTCTCACGGTGATAGATCAGGGTTGTAAAGAGAATGACCCAGGAGTTTGACTGGCGTGCTGTCTAGGAAGTCCTTCGTTTTGAGCGCGGTGTGTGCTAACGCATCGTGGTGTAGCAATAGTCCACGGAGCCCAGTGTTTGATCGCTTGTTGCTCACAACAGAGAAAACTTCTGGTAAACAGTTGGTAGTATACCATTCGGCGTTGATGCTTCTTTGATCTTGTAAGAGAATCGACACCGAGTGGCCAGTCAAATTAAAAAAGCTGGCTATCAAAATCTTCCCCCTGCTCCGATCCTATCAGATCGCTTTACTTTGGTATGCGTTGGTGTGCTTGGTTTCTGGATCGTATTGATAAATTCTTACGTGATGTCTTGATTCATCACCTGTAACGATGTTGTAAACACACTAGAGACGAACCTGATTCAAACTTGTTAAGCATATCACGGCACCATTCCACCCGGGGGCCTGCTTCTGAGCGTCGGTGAGGTAGTGATACTATCTCTGATGCTAACGCTCTGATGCTAAGTGAAGTGATGCTCAGATAGTTGATGCTTATTGGTAAAAGTGATGGCACCGACTCCAAAAAGAAATTGTTTGCCTAAAATGTCTTCCTTTCCTTTCAAGGGTCAACACTTTACCACCGTTAACACTTTTTAGTGTATTTTGGTTTTGAAGTCGGTTTTTACTTTTTTTTAAAGTTAATTTTATTACCTAATTTTTAGTGATTATAGGAGGGGGAGGGAATTTCACCTAATCATAAGTTCTGTCATTAAAATTACTTAACTCCTAAGCGATAAAGAGTTCCAACATCAGGTCAGCTCCACAAGATGTTGACTATCAGACGTAGCAACACGTCAACATTGAGGTTTTAGTAAGAAAACACTATATGTGCCTTTAAAATTTAAGGTTTTCCCTCGATTTCACCAAGTTCCCATCATCAGAATTCAGATCTCGAATTGGCAAAAATGGGACCACCTAGGCCCACAGAGTTTCCGTTCCCTATGCCCTTTAGGTAAGCGAAAAAAGTTTTCGAATCGGTCGACAAATGACAGATAAGAGGTAACATAGATACAAAAAAAAACATACAGTCGAATTGATAACCTCCTCCTTTTTTGAAGTCGGTTAAAAATTAAACTTGAGTTACCTGTCGGCGGGAGAGCAAGCCTAGTGTCAGCAGCAAAGCCTCGTTGAGCGAGTCGGTCCAGCAGTGTAGTGGCCGACCATCACCTCTCGCTCATCGCCTCTTCACCTGGAATGTGTTGATTTTGCTTTTAGAAATTTGATGATTCATTCATACTTACCTACCTAACCAACTTCATTCGTCATAGCATCTTCTAATAGTTAGGGAGCTGGCGAGCAAATTTCAATATGATCAGCACACGTGGCAGACGTAATTATACCCTAAGAAACATAAAAGACCATCATCTGCTGGCGCTGCGTTGTCAATTTACAGCGTTTTAAATATGTAAAAAAACGTGGGCGCATTATGTGCACATGTCTGCGTCTGGGACTGATGGTCCTTCCACTTAGCCAAAATATCACAATATTTTGTTAACAGCAAATGTAGCTTTGTTTTTCATAGTATTTATATGAATAACAAAGTTATGTTTGCGGTTATTAAAAATGTGCACTTTCGTAAAAACTGTTAGTTCGATCTCGGTCAAAACAATTTTCGTTGAAAGTCTTTGTCAAGATCTAATCAAATAATATGCGTGTAGGATATGTCTATAGATAAGTCTTTTAAAATGATATCGCGGTTCCTAAAACCATTTTCTCTAAAAGTCTAACGTTTGAGAGATAGACGCTTCCAAAGTGGTAAAATGGGCTTCCCATCTAACTCTTAAACTGAGCGAGTGTAAATTTTGAAAAAAAAAACTATGTAGATCTTGACAAAGACTCAACGAAAATTGTTTTGAACGAGATCGAACTAGTAGTTTTTGAGATAGAGCACATTTTCAATGACTTTGTTATTCATTCAATTAAGAACTATGAAAAACAAAGTTGTATTTGCTGTCAACAAAATATTGTGATATTTTGGCTTAGCGAAAGTAAGTGGATCTCTTATTCATATAAAGTTGGCACAAAACCACGAAGGGTTCTCTCTTATAGTCTGATCTACTCTCATCAATGATATTATACCTACTATATCATTTACTCTTATCTAGGTACATCATATGGAACGGTTGGACGTTAAGAGGTTCACACGGAGAATGAAAGGGTTTTCAAATAAATAAAATAACATAACTAGATATTTGTGTATCAATGTTAACGTCATATTTTAGCTTATTAAAATCTTAACTTTGCGAAATTATCTTTTATAAGTAATGAAAAAAAACCTTTCTTTGCCCTCAAAATGTGCGAAAATTAACTCCTTCACTTTGTGCTGATCCGAAACTTTTCATACTTATAACTTTTTTGTTGAATTATTGATAAAAGTAATTGCTAGAACCTTTAATCTGGACATCATAGAAGGTGGACACGAGACTTGATCCCGCCCTTGTATATCGCAGCCAATGCCATTTTGTGCTCGTCTGGACCGCAGCGTTATTTTTTGAAAGCAGTACTAGGTATTAATTAAGATTTTATTTCTGCTAGCTGCTTCTGACAAGGCATTTTTAGGGTTCCGTATCCGAATGGCAAAAAACGGAACCCTTATAGTTTCGTCAAGTCTGTCTGTCCTTCTGTTTGTTGCTGTCTGTTTGTCTGTCCGTCCGTATATCACAGCCACTGTTCTGTTACCATAAGCATCACACGTGTACATCCGGCCGTCTGAGCCAGGCTTCTATAGAGATCGTGCATAGCTAGGCTTATAACGAATCGTTAGTGACGCTGATGTATCCAGGTTTCATCGTTTGTGACGCAATAGTTTTCTCGGAAAATCAAAAAAACTAGGCTCAGACAGCCAGAATTTCGCATTTTCTGACTTTCCAGATTTCAACTATCAGAGGGTTTCAGGTCGCTGTTTCTGATAAAATGTGATGTGACGCGTTAGTGACGGTCATCCGAAGTAGTTTCATCCATTTTAAGCCAGTACTTTTTGAGAAATCGTGATAAACGTGTGGCTCAGACAGCCTGATATCCGGTCGTCTGAGCCAACTTGTTTTTATCTATATTTCACGAAATGTTACGTTTCGGACAAATGTTTTTAGGATTTACTGATGTGACGACGTTAGTGACAGCTCTCGACCAGATTTGAACCTTCGTGACGCACGCGTTTTGGAGAAATTGAGAAAAAACTGCTGGCTCAGACAGCCGGATGCTGGCTGTCTGAGTCACCTAGTTCTACCACTTCCAGGTGTTGTACGAAGCTGAAAACTTATCTAATCTGATGTGACGCGGCCTCTTAGTGCAAAAAATCGTAAGTGACGGCTCTATATGCCGCCAATCAAAAGTTATAAGCATTTCAAATGTTTTCCATACATCGATGCATTTGGGTGGCCACACTTCGCACTCTTTGTGGAAACGGAAAGACAATTTAGTAGAAAATGTAAGCTAAAGCCCCTCATATCAAAGCGGATGCTTTCTCCTGCTATTTAAATATTTAATTACGTAGTCAATAACTACGCCGATGAAGGAAAATATGTTAATTATGTATGGGGTATTCCACGTTTTTTAAAATAACTCTTTATTTAAAAATAACGACTAGCTCCAGCTGGATACTACAATATAAGACTTTTTCGGTATTAAATACATACTAAGTATTAATTCCTCAACTCGTCCCATATGATTACGGCCCATTTGGGACAAGATGTAATAATTAATTTCAATCATTATGCAAATCGTCTCCTGCTTTTTTGGGTGCAAAATAATAACCATAAAACAGCGCAGAAGGTGAAACGCAGTTCTCTAAGACCTCTTATTATTATTACGAACAAAAATTACTAAGCCAGCCTTATTTCACCTTCGGAACACGAGACGCGCGCCATCTTTGTGTCGTTGACATGCCATCAATGCGCACTAAACAGTTTCGAACAATATTTCTGATGCGGGGGGATAAAAAATGGAATGCGCTACCGGCTGAGGTGTTCCCGAAACCCTTAATTTGGGCATTTTCAAAAGAAGAATGATTAAGCTATTACTGATCAGACATGATCAATCCTCGACGACATCATCACTTACCACCAGTTGTGATAGTGGTCAATTGGCTGATCATATGTATAAAAATATATAGATAGACTATAAAATTATGCAGGATGGAAAGAAATCATCCACTTAATATAATTTATTTTTATAGCCCAAAATGTTGTTGAATTTTACAAGAAAGTTTAAATATGTATGTTACAAAATGTATATATAATAAATAAAAATGTAAGTAAGTAACAATGGATATGGCGGTTAGAGAGGTGCGTAGAAACCAACTTACGAAAATAATGAAATAAAATGAAAAAAATATATTTTGTTTTGGACCTGTCATGTTTATTACCACAGGTTGTAGCGTTTATCTTCTTTTAAAGTTTATGTTCATAGGATAAGTAACAATTATTTTGTTTTAATAAAGCAATGATATAAGTTTTGTGCTCGTGGATTTTTACTTAGTTCGTAGACTTTATTGATTTTATGACGAGTATAGTATACCTATTTACGAGTAGTATAATTCAAATTTGACTAAAATTGTTTTATCAGATGTATATTATATTTTACTTTGTAATCATTAAAAGGGTTTCCTTTCATACAACAAAATTGTGTTAACTTTTTTGTAACAATATTATAATTTCTGATTATACTCATATTGATAGTTTTAACTTTTTGATTACATTAAATGACGTTAAAAATCATTTTATTAAATTATCTGCATCTCGTCCAAAATAAGCTGTGACATGTAAGACATGTATGGGATGAATTGATGAACGACTATTTGTATAAATGCTACACCAGAAACAATTCGTAAAATAACTTTTTTATTTACTAAAATATCAATAACAGGAGACTTCCACATGGTAATTCTTAGACGTTGGGTGATATCAGAATTATCAGTAAACAGCTATCTAAACGCCGAGTAAAAAAGTAAGTGCAAAGCGCTGAATATGCCTAGTCAGCCTGGAGCCTAGCTTTTTTCAAGAGAACGCTGACTACGCCTAGTAAAAGTAGTAAGTAGTCCAACTAAATACTGCTCTGCTTACTGAGGTCTGAGTCTGGAGCTCACGTCAAAACATGCCGGATTGTTGTCATAAGTCTTTGTGCCCCCTTTTAGTATAACTAGCCCAATATTATCACCATAAATTTCTTTAAATGCATTTTTTAATGATTAACTTCGTAAGTGCAGGTTTCCTTGTCAGTACATCAGTCACTAATCAGTAGTGCGGATTTTTTTTCAGCAACTGTCATCACTGTAAATGTCTACTTTTTCGTCTGACGCTATCTTGCATGTCGAATTAACAGTGATTAAAAAGTGTTTTAATGTTCTTATTTAACATATTTTCTTTAACTTGATAGCATATTCCTGATTTTTTAAATGGTGAATAAAATATGAGCCTGTACAAGTGTACATGGTCTGATAATCTTGGTAAGATGATCTCTTTAAACTAGAAATAAAAATAAAAGCCTTCTTTTAAACGTTGAGAAAGTTTAAGAATTACTCAGAACGAGCTGCAGTTTGTAAATATATCTTTGATTTTCCGCATTTCGTCCCAAATATTATATAGGCATGGTGGGACGAGTTAATGAATTACTAAGTTTTCCATCCGAACAAAAAAGGAAACGACTTGCAGGATTAAGTTAGGATTTACATTGATTTTTTGCATCTTGTCCCAAGTGGGCCGTAAAATCACATGGGAAGGAGTCGAGTAATATGTAAGTAGTATGTACCTTACCAAAATTCTCTAATATTGTAGTACCTTCGTTAAACTAGCGGTTGGTTTCAAATAAATAGTATTCTAACGATATTTTTCCTTGGAATACCTGAGACCATTCTTAGTTAACATATTTTCCTTCATCGGCGTAGTTATTGACTACGTAATTAAATATTTAAAAAGCAGGAGAAAGCATCCGCTTTGATATGAGGGGCTTTAGCTTACATTTTCTACTAAATTGTCTTTCCGTTTCCACAAAGAGTGCAAAGTGTGGTCACCCAAATGCATCGATGTATGGAAAACATTTGAAATGCTTATAACTTTTGATTGGCGGCATATAGAGCCGTCACTTACGATTTTTTGCACTAAGAGGCCGCGTCACATCAGATTAGATGAGTTTTCAGCTTCGTACAACACCTGGAAGTGGTAGAACTGGGTGACTCAGACAGCCAGCATCCGGCTGTCTGAGCCAGCAGTTTTTTCTCAATTTCTCCAAAACGCGTGCGTCACGAAGGTTCAAATCTGGTCGAGAGCTGTCACTAACGTCGTCACATCAGTAAATCCTAAAAACATTTGTCCGAAACGTAACATTTCGTGAAATATAGAGAAAAACAAGTTGGCTCAGACGACCGGATATCAGGCTGTCTGAGCCACACGTTTATCACGATTTCTCAAAAAGTACTGGCTTAAAATGGATGAAACTACTTCGGATGACCGTCACTAACGCGTCACATCACATTTTATCAGAAACAGCGACCTGAAACCCTCTGATAGTTGAAATCTGGAAAGTCAGAAAATGCGAAATTCTGGCTGTCTGAGCCTAGTTTTTTTGATTTTCCGAGAAAACTATTGCGTCACAAACGATGAAACCTGGATACATCAGCGTCACTAACGATTCGTTATAAGCCTAGCTACGCACGATCTCTATAGAAGCCTGGCTCAGACGGCCGGATGTACACCATCACACTGTTGAAATTTAGTAGGAATATGTATTCTAGTAACTGCTTTACGATTACAAAAAATAAAAATAAAATATATTCTATTAATATATTTTATTATTATCCTCCAAAGACTTCAAAAGGGCCGACACCTATATTCTGCTCCACAAATCTCTAATAAGATCACAGCTGGAGTACGCAGTATCTATCTGGGATCCCTATTATACTAAATACACTGAACTTATTGAAAAAGTTCAACGTAAATTTTTAAGAACTCTACATTATAGATGCTACGGAAACCGCCTAAATTACACCAATCTCCTTAAAATTTACAAGATTCCTAAGCTAAAATCTAGACGAATCCTTTTACAAGCAGTCTTACTTTTCAAAATATGCAAAGTATACCTAGATACTTCGATTGCCTCGCTTTAACCAACCAAATTTGCTACGTTGTCCCTAGAACTGTACACCGTCGGGTATGCCGAAAAGAACTGCCTTGCAGAACTAATGCTGGCAAAAGATCGCCATTGGGCAGATTGGTAGACATTTATAAAAATCACTTTGAAAATATAGACATATTTGCGGTTACTGCACCTAAGTTTAAGGAATTAGTCAACAATAGTCTATAGGCAGGCAAATGACAGTGCACCTTACGTATGTATTATTTTGTACATACTCTATTTATTTATTTTTTCTTCTTTCTCTTACTACTTCTGTATGTTGCAACACCTAGCGACTTTGCGTAAACTCTGTTACCTAATTAGTGGATAACGTAGTGGGTTATACATTTAATAATTTTTTAGTTAACATATTATTTATAACATGTAATGTGTAACTGTTTGTTATCCCTTAGTAAATAAATATTTGAGGGGGGCTCCCATACATGATACTAAAACCTAAAAAAAAATATTTCGTCAAACCTATGCTTGTGGGGTGTTTAGGCCAAGGTCTTTTAAAATGACATAAAGATTCTAAAAACTAATTTCTTTTAAAGTCTAACTATTGATAGTTAGACGCTTCCAAATGCGAGGTGACGGCAGTTGATTGACTAAGATTGTGGATGTTCGTACAGACTCGTTTAAAAAGTCTACGTTATTCAGAAATTATCGTTCGTCTACGGCTACAAACACCATAATCAGCTCGCTTTTTCGTTTCACATGATTTGAACGGTTTTTCCAGCTTATTTCGGAACTTAAAGCACAACTTAATCGAAATTTAATCAGGAATATTTCTAATTTTCCCAAAATTCCCGGGAACGGCACATCGGCCTATTTAACGTTGCGTGAAAAATATCCGAGACGTGCCTGCCGTTAATGTCTCCGGCCTAAGATTGAGCGATTCAATTATTTTCGCCTGAGAAAGCCTATTGAATTTATGATTTAGTCGGAATACATTTTATTTGCGTTTCTGCGCCATGAATCTTACCCATGTGAGTTTATTTTATGTTAGAATTTGATTTGGGTCTTATAGGGCACATCGAACGAAGGGTTAGTAGAGGCATACTTACTAAACAAACTTTTTTGTAAGCATTTTCTATTAAAATTCATGCAATATTAAAATTAAATGTTGATTGAATGAAAAACGGTAATCTCTTATGACCCACGAACTAGCTCAAATAACTGAACGAAACTGATATCTGTTGATGTGTTCCTCGAATTTACTCGGTGGAGTAGGTGCTACTTCATTAACTGGCGATGTAACGGGTGGATTATCTCTGGTCGGTATTGGATTAGTGTTTGTGTAAGTCAGTAGTACCTAACTACCTTCGTTAGCAGCGGGCGAATGACCTCCTGACTTGTCGTTACGCGGCGTCGATGATCCGTCGGCATGCTCCTGAAAATAGAAAGTGAGGTAAATTTAAGTCCAGCAGCACACCTAAGTATTTAAGTATATCGCAATAATCCATCCTATGTTTAATCCCAAGAACATGACTTATGATGCGAACCCAGTTACACACATCAACATGGTCTAGGAATATTTCAATTAAACCAAATAACTAAAATTCTATTAACTTCCTGATAAGAAACACCTACACATTAAAATTAATAAATATCTTCTTCTGGTGATAAACTTTAAGTTAAAGTTAAATTTAAAAAAACCTAGAAGAATAAGAAAGATTCAGACAAAATATTAATCTTAACTTCATTTTTGCAACATCAAAACCTAAACAAAGCAAAAGTAATAATCCGTGGATCCACCTCAGACTCTCCTGACACATCTGCAGCGGTTCTGCATACTCAAAACAAGGGTGGTAATATGTTGTGGAATACTGTCCCAAGTCCTGCTAAGATGCAAGAAAAGCTGGTCTTAATGCACAATATCTTCAGGGAAATTCCTAAGAGTTCTTCTCTGAAGCATATCCCAGGCATGCTCAATAGGATTTAAGTCAGGGGATTGTGCAGGCCAGGCCACTCTAAAGTCAAAAACGACTGGTTATTCTTATCTAGAAAATTAAAGAAAGTTCAATCATAAATTCATTTTGGGTATCAAATATATACCTATGCACGACATGTATGTAGGATATGGACGCGGGCGGAACGAACGTAAGATTATAGACGAGATAGAGTGAGAAAAGAGACGAACGTTTGAATTTGAAAGAAGAATGTAGAAGTTGACGTAATGATTGACGTGAGACGAGAGTGTTTTGCGCGGGAACCGAAAAGGGAAGGATGGACCATATTTCTTTATTTTAGAAATTGTTTTTTTTCGGGTCAGTTATTGTTTGTGTGGTGGAATCGTCATGATAATTTGTGCTTCCGAAGAAAACAATGAAGTTAAAAGTGAGAATTATGGTGAAGCGAGCTCTAATCGCGCCGTCTCACCCGGATCGCTGTTCCTGCGCTTAGCTATCTTGTCGAGCATTGGAATGCAGACCACCTCGCATTTCAATGAGTTAGGTTCAGTTAGGCTACTTTAGTGTTGGTTCCCCCTCGAATGGAGCACGCCTTGTCGTGGCGAGGGGGCTCAGTAGCCTATCGCAATCCAGCGGCAAGTGAAGCCAAGATGCTCCGTGGAGAGTGCCGCTGCGTCTGTACCCGTATCGGGCGGCAGTGGCCATAGTGAGTCGGGTCTGTCTCGCATCGAGCGGCGGCTCACTAACAGTCGTTGGACTCCCGGCACCCCTCTGGTTTATCAGAGGAGACAGGGGATGTCCTGAGGACTTTGGTCCTCTGAGCGAGCTCGGCGTGCATTTGCCGTCGGGCGTGGATCGCCTCGTCGGGAGGGTCTCGGACAGACGGTGTGGGGACACCTCTGTCCAATCACCCTCCTGAGGCGCCAGTGTGCCGTCGGGAGTGGGATCGCCCCACTCCGTGGAGATCCGCCCTCCTGATGGAGGGTGGAGGTTGCGCTGGCAAGGGTCGCGGGACTGTTGAGACACCGCGGCCCCTGCTGTCAAAGGCACCAAACGCGGCGGGCGTCGTCAGGTTTTAGTGGGTATACCCGGGGGCGAATCCGGGGGAGTCCCACACACGCCCCTCCGTTCCCCGACGGAGAGGTATGGTGCGTAATTGGCATTTCCTGACGTTAAAAAAAAGGCTAGTTTAGTGTTAGTTTTAAGTGTTGAAAAATTAAAATACAAATAAAGAATTTTCTGTATGGCGTACAGCCAAAGACATTAAACTTGTATTAAAAAAAGAAAAAAGATATGAGACGAGTGCGAGAGTCTGAAGGTGAAAGCAAAACGTAAAGACGTGGTTATTATTGAAGACGATCAATAAATCAAGAAGTAATACCAAACCAGTGTATTTCCTACATATCCAAACACCGAGTCCCACATATATGTATATTGATGCTTGGTTTGGTTGTAATATCCACTGGGACCTATGTTGTTGACACTACGACATTACCAATTAACTCAGCACAGCAGATATTAATTGCGTCCTGAATGCAGACCAAACACAACAATTCCCTATTCGGGTTATTGGGTTGGCCAAATAGAGCGTGATAACTTACCCACCTGCGTAGTATTCATTTAAATTGTTTTTCTGTTTTGATTCTTGGAAGTAAATAGAGTGAATAAGGGTCGGGCCCTGGCATAGGCACCATTAGGTGACGTAGGTATGAGTAGACAGGACCTGATGGACCGTTGGCTCATAGAAAAAAAATATGCTGATATTGTTTGGCTTGCAGGAATAATAGTCCTCAATCAATTGTTTCTATTGGTGCTGTAACACTTAGTTCTGAAATAAGTAGACTACAACCCTTGCTTTTTCACACAGCTTAAAAATATCGATTTCGTACCTACTAGGTACCTATCGTAAATAATCGATGCATGTTAATTTATGGTGGAATTAATCGGGACTAAAACTTTGCTTTTTGTAAGAAAAATGTTGGTTAGTAGGTAAGTTTATTCAATCATCGCTGAATTTCACCTAATTATACTCACAATATTGGAAGATTTTATGATTTGTTATGATTTCTTATAATTTTACCTTTCATTTGACATACAGCTTAACTCAATGCTAGCTACAATCTTTTAAAAGTAGGCGTCACCTCTTGGGTTGTTCGTAATTATGTCATGTTTTTAAGCGATAATTTTATTTTTATCTTCGTTGTCATGTAAATGGATGATGGAGGCTTATTATATTTTTTATTTTATCGAAATTGACCCAAGATTACGATAGAAATCATCTTTTTCGCACGTAGTTACCCAGTACGAATATTTTTTATTGTTCAATAAAAGCTAAAATAAAAATAAACGTAGCTTGACTTTTTGTTTTATTTTAGGTCTACTTTTGCCTTTATCCAGATTGCACATTGACCAAGAAAGTGTGCCTATATTACTACCAAGGGTTCTTACAAAGGTTTATTTACCTATAGATAAATACCACTATAAATAATAAAATAAATCTGTCGATATTCTTACGGGCTTACATTTTGGCAAGTTTTAAGTTTTTTTTAGAAAATCGTTCTTTACTGTTTAGCCTCCTCAAAGTCGGCCATAAAACAGTTGGTTTTGAAGAACATCAGGAACTCTATTTTCGATTCACTCGCTTAAATACGGCGAGTGAATTGCGTTCGAAAACCAATCAAAAATCAATGATAATCACGCAAAATATAGACGTAGGTACTCACAAAATTCAGTTGTGGTTTTTCGAATCACTCCCCAGTGGAACTATACCAATTTTCATTGGAAAATCGGACATTAATCAATGAATATGACACGCCATCTTGACGCGAGTGATTCAAAAATAGGGGCCCAGGTAGCTCATAATACGCTCGTAAACGCGTGTGTGGATAAGAATGTGTATGTCCTTCAAACTACTCAGTGTATCCGAGACCATTACTCAACTCCATCATGGCAACACGATAAGTATCTCCAATAAGTTGTTCACATTCCAATCGGCTACCCTTTGCTTACAAAAATATTCGGAATTCTCAATACATCCCAAGAGGAAAATAATAACTCCCATCGATAAAATAATTTGCTTCCTTCTCTGTCTACGTACCAGTGTCGGAAGTCTCGACATACTTCGCTGTAAAACCACCAGGTGGCGCTCGAAAAATGCCCTAAGAAAATTAGTGTTTTCGTGTATTTATTGATAGAGAAGAACTTTCAAATGAAGCTGAAAAATAACAAATATTTTTTTAACTTTATTAAACATACAAGCTACATAAGTTAAAATGTTATTTAATAAATAAGAAAATCATAAAATTGAAATTGTCTACGCGAAATGTCAAAAATGTTGCATCAGACTTCGCCCGCTGTATTCCTCGAAAAATAAGCATTCGTCAATAAAATCTAACTTCGCTAAATTTCCCGTTATAGCTGATTCGCGAATTCGAGATTTTTCCCAATAAATCGAATTACAATCTGACAGCTTTAAAACCGTAAGATTGTAATCTCTCTGTTTTTGCAATATTACTGTAAAATATGTGCGATCTTAAAAGTTAGAAGCAAAGTGAGATAGTGCAAGCAACCCACCTTTCCCTATTTTTCCGTAGTAGTTATGTTTGTACTAAAGTTACATACAATAGTAAGTGCCCAATAATACCTAGAGCTTAACTTAGTATTAATGTTGATATAGAATAGAATAGAATATGTTTATTTGCTCAAAACATGGTAAATTTGATAACAGAATTTCATCTTGGTCCATCATGTTTTGCCACAGGCGCATGTATTTGAACGCATGTCCTACTTACTTATAAATGTTATCTTTA
Organism: Pyrausta purpuralis; assembly: GCA_963924145.1. NCBI lineage: Eukaryota > Metazoa > Arthropoda > Insecta > Lepidoptera > Crambidae > Pyrausta > Pyrausta purpuralis. Next base: position 3,370,322 of record OZ001653.1, on the reverse strand, counting down.
TTCCCTGTGTTCTTGGCACATAACCTCTTAGTTTGCGTTTTTAGTTAAGCTGTTGAACTGTTAACACATTTCATACTTCGTAATAACTAGGCTGCATCTGAGTGGGAGCACTGAACAAAGACTTCCGCTTCCGGTACCCAACAACAACCATGTATGTTCAGCAATTCCCGTAGCCTTATCCAATTATCGTATAGGAAAGTCCATATAGTAGTTTAACAGAGTTCCACTTGTGTATTAACGACGAGGATCAAAAATAACAGCCAGATCATAAATCGACACAGTTTAATTGTAATATTGTCTAATAGTGCTAAGGATACGCGAATAGAACTCTTACTATTGTCTTCCTTTCCTATTTAATGATACTTATTTTTTTAATACGAGTAGTTTGCTAAATTATACGTAACCTATTTGCTTATAGGTTTAGGTTTAAAGAGTTTTTTTTTTTCAAAAAAAGATAAGTCACTTACATAAGAATATAATAACTTAGAGTAAAATAATTTAAGCCAAATGCCTTCTTCTTCTTCTTATTTAAGAGCTATGCTCTTGTCGGTGGAGTTTTTTCCAATTTAATCGATCCCATGCCATTTCCTTGACTACTTGGTACGACTTGACTCCTAACTTTTCCTTAATTTGCGTCATGTATGCCCTTCTAGGTCTTCCTCTTTTTCTCCGCCCTTCAACTTTTCCCTCTATGATGATCCTTATTAAGTCGTAATGTCATAACCAAGTGAAGCCAAATGCCAAACTAATAAAAATAAATTAATGCTTATTCTGGTTTTAATGCAAATATAAATATATTTATTTACTTATTTTCTGTAGTGAATTTGATGTACTGATGTGTCTGTTAGCCTCTGTGCTAAATCAACAATGTGGGCAGAGGAAAGTTGCGGACAAATTGGTTGGTCGGATAGTGTACAAGGTCCGCTTTATTATCTAATATCTTCAGTTCTGTCGGTTCCAGCCTCGGTGCAGGATGCAATTTGCAGTTTTTAACGATAGGTAGCATATACCTGCGGGCGAAGTCTGATGCATCATTTTTGACATTTCGCGTCGACAATTTCAATTTTATGATTTTCTAATTCATCAAATATCATTTTAACTTACGTAGCTATATCTTTAATAAATCTTAAAAAAATATTTGTAGTTTTTAAGCATCATTCGAAAATTCTTCTCAATCAATAAAAACACGAAAACACCAATTTTGTCTCAGCATTTTTCGAGCGCCACCTGGTGGTTTTACACGGAACTATGTCGAGACTTCCGACACTGGGTAACATTTGTTATGGTTTTACTTTATCAATCTATTTTGTACCAATTACTTCTTAGGTTTTAAAATACAAAGCATAACATTCTCACAGTATAATTTACCTCGGCATGTACCTATATTATGCTACTGATATTTGCCCGTAGCTTTAAAAACGAATGTGGCATTAGCTACTTTTATGTCATTATCTCGAAAACGTGTCGTGTCACACATTAATTCTAAGCTCCAGCGGCTAATGGAAGAGATCAGGTCGGAAGTCTCGACATAGTTCCCTGTCAAACCACCAGGTGGCGCTCGAAAAATGCCGTAACAAAATTAGTGTTTTCGTGTATTTATTGATCGAAAAGAATTTTCGAATGTGGCTTAAAAAATACATATAATTTTTAAGATTTATTAAACATACAAGCTACATAAGTTAAAATGATATTTGATGAATTAGAAAATCATAAAATTGAAATTGTCTACGCGAAATGTCAAAAATGTTGCATCAGACTTCGCCCGCAGGAGCTAAATAAAATGAAACTTACAGGTTTTCTGTTAAAAGTCGTCGGAGGTTTCTCCGCAACTTATTTTGTCGGTCTTCACATGAAGGTGCTACTTTGCTAGCAGATTAACGGATGTGTTCTAAATGGATATATTTGTTTTGAAGGCTTTCAGTTTTTTTTTACAAAAGCTGCCCTAGTACCTACCTACTTCATGTTAGATACCTATTAATTGATAACATCGTGTGGAATACTTAGCATACCTAGGTCCCTAGTTTTTTAAGCAAAGCAAGATAACATGTTTTGGGAGCATAGGACCTATCATCTCATCACATTACAACATACATTTTATACTAAACATAACAATATAACGATCCAACCACGGCGGTGCAGGTCCAGTATGATGTATAGGCTGTGTACTCACCGGATGTGGGTCCAAGTTAGCTGTAGCCGTCAGCAGGTCAAGTATGGCAGAGAAGGAGCCCCGGGCGGCGCGTCGAAAGCCTTCGGGAGGGCAGTCCGTGCCTCCTCCGCCCGCCACGCTCACCGGCGATTGAGACCACTGTGGAAAAACGAACTTATAAGCTATATGACTAGTAAATACATATTCAAACTACAAAGTTTTTACCCTCCTCTCCTCAGATGAAGACCAAGGCTCGGATGCACAACTTAGGTATAGTAAAGTGCATTTCATTTACCAAACGTTGAAATATATTGTTTTTCGTGTTCGAAATTATCTGCATTTCCACTGAGAGTTGTATAATTGGTAGACCTAATGCCTGGCATTCTCTTCCAGTTAACTGCATCCGCATCCATGGGATAATTGTGTTGCACAAAAACTCAGGCTGCTTTAATAAATAATAATATAAAAAAAATCATTTATTGCAGGCATAAAAAACTCATATAAAGTATCACATTATACAATAAAATACAATGAAATTAAATTAAATTTCACCGAGAAATAATCCCGACGTTCGTTTGTGCACAGCCCGATGAAGGCTTCTCCAGTGGTTAAAAATAGGCACGTGATGCTTCACTGGCCACTATCAAAATTGAGAAATATCAAAATAAATAGGTTCAAATTCATAAATAGGTTGAGAGTGTTAATCGTATAAAGCATGTGCTACTCGCGATCTTTGAGTAATTAGATTATAATCTATTCGCAATTTGTCGATATAACGCTCACGTGCCGAGCTTCCAAATAGGTAATCCAACATGAGTAAGATAATTATGACGGATTCAAACTTAATAACTACAACAACAGACATACTACTCATTATTGACATACTACCAACTACAATTTATATCTATCAGTATATTGGCGATAGTAATTTACGCATGGTATCAATTTCAATTTTAAAAAAAATTAGACTACGATCACATACACTGCTCTGATCCCTCCTACTCTTTTTTTTTCACACATGTGTACCATGCTTGTTATAATCAAGCTCTCTCGTTTGCCCTTCTTTCACTTCCTTCGCGCCGCAGCGCCGGCAGCATTTTCTCTGTTTACCTATGGTTGACTGGTAGAGAATTCTTTTAGCATTAGGTCGGCCATATGTACTTTTTGTTTGTGCATGAAGTGTTTTTAATAAATAAATAAAAAATGTAGAAAATTCTGATTTCTACATCGACCTGACCGGGAATTCAACCCGGGACCTTGGAGCGGCAACGCCTTGACTGGGTTTCAAGGCGTTGCCGCTGCGAGAGGTCCCGGTCCCTAGCTGCTACACCATGGAGGTCGTCAAAAGCAGTTACTGCTTTATGTAGTTTGTAGACTAGAAGGGGTTTTTGTAGTTGTGTATGGAGCTAAATCATTTGTACTTGATTGTTGGAACAATTACTTGTACATTTTTAAGCACAGATAGCAGGTAACAATCAGGAAGAATTTTCTTCTAGATACTTATTAAATCAAAATATAAATGCCTTCTCTTTTAAAATTAATGGCATTATTTAGCATTATTATGTTGCCTTCGCGATATTATAAAATTAATATATAAAAAATAAATTAATATGTAAAATCAAATTAATCATCTTAATTAAACACAGATTATGAAAAGGAATACAACATGAATGAATTAAGCTCATGATGAGCTTTGTAATATAATTTTATTTTGATAGGACCAAACTGATTTTTAAATTAAGTAGAGCAAACTCAATTACATACCTTCCTACGTTTATTTTACTAAATTAATTTAAAACGGATGGACTCTTTTCGATTATAAAGAGATGATACAATTCAGCAGTAATTTATTTAATTTTATTTCGTCATTTTTAACGTGAGATCTTATGTGTCACAACAACATTAACTATAAGACCCTGTACACACTGTGACTTTTAGCAGCGTTGCAGTCGCGATGCTAACGAGCGTTAGCATCGATGCAGTCGCGCTTCTGTATCGATGCTAACGCGCGACTGCATCGATGCCAAACTAAATCAGGAGGCCGATTCACACGGCAATCGAACTTTTTTCGTGTGATAAGATAATTCGATTGCGAGTTTAACCGTTTTGCCTAAAAATCAAGTGTTAATCAAGCGCGTTTTGAAAACGCGCTTCAGCATCACGCACGACTGACGGAGGGCAATTCTCGTGCAATTCGTATTCTAAAAAAGGTCATCAATCGCATTTTCTGAGTCGAAAACCTGTTTTATTGATGTCTCAGGTTCACGATTTCTATGTATTTAGATTTTATTAGTGCAAAAGTTTCTTTGTAAATATGTAAACGTAAAAAAAACTTTCAAAACGCGCGACTGCTTGATGCTAAAATTCGCAGTGTGTAAGGGATCTAATAACAAAGAAATCGCAGTAACTACACTTGGCACAACTGCGTCTACATTACATAACTTTTTAGAGATAAACAAGCAGCTCCATCGAGACTTGGCTAGTTTTATACAGAATATTTTTGGAGGGATATCGGTTACGTAGGTATACTACTTCTCTGGGTTTACTACAAATACCTTAGGTACCTTATTAAAATTATAGTTGAATCAGGATAAGTCCAAAGTTAATGTTTTCAGGACTTAATATATGTATTCATGGTTCTAAGGATATCCTGACACAGAGGATTATCTTCAAATTATCGTCTTCAAGTTTATACGGATAATTTCCCTGGGGTCCAAGTAGTTGTTAAGTAGAGATGCTTGTTACCTTATTACAATGCTAAACATTGATGTTACCTACTAGAGTAGTAATATCATAGGATGTTCTTCGGAACTATGTACCATGTTATTTTATTAGATTAACCATTATATTGTTGTCATGTAAGTATTAGCCTACCTTACCTTTATCTGCTACCTAACGTAGGTGTTTAGCACTGTTTTCGCAAACGTCTATAATATTTTTTCGCCAGACTATAGAAGATTGGTCATGTAAGTACTTAGGTACCAATTACACGAGTTTATCCAGGTTTAATAAATTAGATAAATAGGTACATAATTGTTTTCAGCTCTCGTATACCTAAATATGATATAAAACGGTACAATTATGGATTTCCACGGGGGGAATGGAAAGTTGCTTGATTTTCGTACTGTTCAAGTTACGTACAAGCAAGCAAATGTGCAAAACAAGCATTAGCATCTTGTATTATGCAGCTTCCTGCTACCAGGAGAGCAGGTTCGCGCGGAGGTCAGACAACATCCTCTTTACATAATTTAGTTCCTCCTATGCCTGCGTGCTCAATGTGGCGGCTGTAGCTGTAGGAAAATTAGTAGCCAATAAGGCGTGAAAATGATTGCTACTTTTTATTCATTTTCATTTCATGAAATAACGATTTTTTTCATATGAAATCACATGCAAAATTTCATTGCCAATGTATTTTTTTGCAGTGAGAATTGCATATTTGCGACGCAACTAATGAATTTCACTATACGGAAATAATGCGATTTTTACTCACTCCATCTACTTGTTTTAACCGTATTACAATACTTAAATGCAGTATTATTTAAGTTTAACGCAATAATAGAGATATATAAAATGGCTCGTATATATATATATATATATATATATATATATACATATATATATATATATATATATATATATATATATATATATATATATATATATATATATATATATATATATATATATATATATATATATATATACTAAAATAAGGTACCTATGTCATTGATGAGTTATAAAACAAAGTTTGTTATATTCATTTAAATTGCAAACAAAATCCAAAATATATAATTTAAAAATTCACCCAAAACGCCATATGTCAGTCATGGTCTTACGAGCTTATCATTATATAACAATGTCATTCAAGTAACAAAGTACCAAATTTTGCATCTCTTATTGATTATAAAATAGCTGATGATCTTCAAACAGCTTATCAGGTCATGGATACCTCACCATATACTTTCAATATCATTGTAGTAACATGGTGGTACCAAATTTCGATTCGATCGAACAACTAGAAACTAGAAAAAAGCTAATGACCTTAACTCTGCTAATCAGATTTTCATGAAATATGGAACCCTTAAGTAAAAATTATCTGTGACACTAAAAATTGCGCGGTAGAATACAAACACCTTAAACTAATAACACCTCTTTCTTTATTCGTCGGGGATTTAAAATGGTTGATGTTGTTAAAGGATCGTTTGACAAAATACGCTAATTGAAAAGTAAAGGTAAATACTGACACTTGAATTGTTTCGTCCTAATTAATATTTAATGCAGATATAAAATATATTAATATCACGGTAAACGTAAAATAACAAACGCAGGCCTAAATAAATACGAAAACAGTCGACGTCCATATTAGAGTTGGTCAGAGTCCGTCCCGACTATGAATTATTTAGCTGTTACGATGTGACCTCCGTATGTTACTGCACCCCTGGTGCCCAAATTTGCAAAGCATTCTTTCAACTAAACGCAGACATAGTAGAATCAAGGGAGACCTACCCCCTTACATATTTTAAACAGAAAGTATTAAAATCCATAATGGTGTTAGAAATCTTTGAAAAATTCACTCCGGAATATTTTTAGTAGCACCGTTCACAAGTCACAATCCCAACCTCTAAAGGTCGATAAATAATTTACAAAGCAAATTTGTATCGGAATTCGATTCGCAGCAGATGAAATTTACATGGAAGCGGGATTGCGTACCCTGTGCATTATTAAGGGCTCATTGCCCCATCGACCTGAATAAAACAACGAACTGGAATGTTTTAACGACACAAATTCAGTTTATGAGTAATCACACATTTCCATTGCTTTACTGCACTGAATAAAAATTGCAGAAAGTTGGTACCAGTAAAGACTAGAGTCCTAGCAAGAAGCTACGATTTAAATAGTTCGTCACAAATGAGACTATTTTTGCAAGTTAGTTCTGCTGAGGTCTGTTACGCGCACAGGAAAAAAATATATAGTCAGACCTCTATTCATTTTTTCTGTGGTTACACGCCTAACAAACTTTCAACAAGAACCGATAGCACACATGGCACAAAAATGGGCGTTTCTACAATCTTAAAGCGAGCGAGGTGCAAGTGATAAGGCGCCAGAGGAATTCATACCACGCCTTTTTTGTTTTTTGGTTCGGCAGTCGTGAAATAAATAGCATCTTTTTGCATTCTGAAAGTGCTTATTAAAAACAACCCTGCTTGCTTGAAACGGTATTACCTGCTTATAGCTTATAGTAGTTAATAACCCCCCAACTAGCACACAAGCGCTATAAGAAGCTCTACAGTGGCCGTTAAGAGGTTGTCGATTACGGCATTAGCTTTATAGATAAGCCATACAGCAGCCGTATAAACTGCTATAGCGCTACTCTAACTCCAAAATAGGCACTTTTTATAACGGTATCAGCTCTACAATCGCGCTATAGTAGCGAAATAAGAGTTAGAACCGCCGTATAATGACGCTACAAGAGTGGTAATGTACGTTAATGTTTGTACAATGACGCTATAAGAGTGGTTGTGTACGCTAACAGATATACAATGACGCTTAAAAAGGTGTAGCGAACGCTGGAAGTGTAAAATTAGGTTTTGTAGCGCTATTCTGCAGCTCTTGTCGTATTTGATCGCGATTGTGTGACTAAAAACTAAATACTTATGGAAAAATAATAGTTGTGATTTTAAATCAGTGCAAATGAAACAAGGTGTTGTCTGTCAGAAGTTTTCCAAATACATAAACTCAAAAGGTAACTTTGAATATATTATTACTGTGCCATATCTATTGCGAGTATCAGTTTACTGTAGATATATACATGTATTTTCGCTTAGATTTCAACGCGCCCACAAATTAATACGTTTTTAGTGTTTTAATATTTTTATAATATTAGTGACATTGTTTTTTTATTTTATTAAAACCACTTATTAAGACTTCCCAATAGATTTTTAAGTCATTTATGAATAAATAATATCGAAACTAAACCATAAAGTAGTTGTAATAACTCGATATAAATAGGCGTTGTTATTGTTATTGTTGAAGATTTTAAACTCAAAATGGACGACAACGTTTACGTTTTTCAAAGCATCTGGAACCGCTCCTGTCCCACTCAAAGCGCTACAGCAACGCTATAAACGTATTACTCATCGTCTTAAGTAATTAAAACCACTTTTATAACGCCTTTAGCGCTACGAAAGAGTTCATTTCCTCAAATATAGCGCCTTTAGCGCTATTACAGAGTAACTTTTACTCTACTGTAGGTAATGACGCTACAAGAGTGGTGATAAACTCTATAACAGACCTTAAGAATCTATAGAGACTCTCTGTTCTACTCAAAGTGATTAAGTAGCATCCGATAGCGCCTTTCAAACACTCATACCTTCCAAAACATCATTTATACCTCTACTAGTGGTAAAGGAGTGTTCACAACGCTACTATACCTCCATCACCTGTAGAATGACGGAACAAGATACCATTGTAACTGCGTTAGTGTAAAGGATTACGATTGTATGGCCACTGTATCGTATACCTGTATAATGGCTTTAGAATACGTTGCTATACAGGCTGAGGAGTTGGTTTAAGCTTTTCAACGGCAATTGTATCTCTAAGAAGCTCTATAAAGGCGGTGAAAGCTGCTTGTGTACAAAAATTATCTACCTATTTAATGAAATGCTTTAAAACTGATAAATCAATCACAGAATTCATTAAAAGTAAAATAATACTCATATTACCTGTAAAATGAATAAAAAAAAACTGGTAGATAACAATGGTTAAAATTTTCTAATAAATCCAACTTTGTATTTTAACAACTTCCCGGAACTGCTGGAACCTTCAGAATCGAATATTCCATCCATAAACTATTAGTCAAGTTGTTATAAAGTAGCTTCATACACCTTCCTACCTGCAGTAGGATTCCATATTTCGTGTTTGCAAAATGTAGGCGTATGAAACGAGATCCTGGAGTCTGATCTATGTAGGTAGATAACACCTTCAGAATTAAATAGACCCAATCCGAAATTTTGAGTTTGGGTCATAAACGCTATAAAGAACCACTTTCAGACTTTAATTATTACTTATTTTAATCAAAACTAATATTCATAGTTTGGGTAAATAAGTAAACTTTGAAGTACAATAAAAAATATTTCGAGATATCTATACCATAGCTGATTATTTCTAAATAAATACACATTTCACAGACTTAAAAACTTTTTTTTATTAGGTCTCTCTAATTCTGAATATCAAGATCCATTAGTCTTGAAAGGTGCACTTTTAGCTAAAAATACCCAGTTATAAATACGCTCTGAGCTTCATCTGAGCGGACACAAACTAATTGGAGTAAAGTGAGTTAGTGAGCTACTGAACTATTGCTTCGCTCGCTCGCTTCGCTTACTGAACCGTCAATCGTTATAAAATAAGTTATCTCTTGTAGCTTGTCGGTAAAATGTCAAGTGGGTATAATAGACATCAAATTGATATTGTAATATTCTTAATATATAAAATTCTCGTGTCACAGTTTTCGTTGCATACTCCTCCGAAACGGCTTGACCGATTTTGATGAAATTTTTTGTGCTTATCCGGTATCTATGAGAATCGGCCAATATTTATTTTTCATCCCCCTAAATGTTAGGGGCACCCCTAAATTTTTTATTTTATTTTTTAGACAACATTTTTAATTTCTATTTTTTTATGATACAACATACAAAAATACATACAATCCTCAATTTTCTCCCTTTTACGGTCACCCCTTATTTTTTAATAGCCATTTTAGTATTTAAGGGCGAAACAAAATTCGCTGGGAAGGCTTAACTTTTAAAATTACGGGACTCGGCGGGACGGGGCTGGGGGCGAAACAAAGTTCACTGGATCCGCTAGTGTTAAACTATAAAAACTAACCTTTAAAATTGGTTCGCCAGTTTATTAGCTATTTGATTAAACACATTAAAACAAACTAAGGTTTGGGTGTATGATTTCTACATAAAGCTCAGAGTCCTTTCTGTACGTTTTTGCTGTAAGTTAAAATTTTCATTCACCATATGAGTTCCAGACAGAGGACACTTTGAAAGGCTTTTAATGAGTTGTGTATATTTTTGAAATTGCAATATTTTGAATCAAGCGAAAAATATTCTAATAACATTTTAGCTACGGCTAGGTATTAGTTACGACTAATATCCGTGATATCGAATACTCTTATTCAAAAGTGTCGTTTTTGCCTAGAAACGACTTTCAAACTAATAATGACAGCTGTTCACAATGTCTGACTTGGTCCTAGATAGAGATATTTGCCGGCTATTCCTTACGAAATGACGTTCTACTTGTATACTTTGAATTATATTTCTTATTCGATGGTTAGTGGTAATTTGTGGACTGCGAAACTAGTCCTTAGTAGGTAGTTAAAAAAAAATTGAGAAAATAAACATTGTTTACATTTCTACGTAAGTTTGAGCTTATTTTCGCGAAATAACTTATGGAGTAGAATAAGTAAATATACCGTTGACTGTTCTAGAATTCCATAGATGATTAAGGGCTGATTTTTCAATAGTCAGATAAGAAATGTTCGTCTAAGGGCTGATTTTTCAATGGTCAGATAAAACTTATCAGGCTGATAAATTATAAAACGTCAGATTTAAAAATGTATCAATAACGTATGATTGCTGACAATTAGGTGACGTTTGCAAATTAGCCGTATTGTATTTTGTTCGACGAATATAATTCTTATCTGACTATTGAAAAATCAGCTCTAACAAAATACAATATGGCTACTTTGAAAACGTCACCTAATTGTCAGCAAGGGTACGCAACTATTATAAAATCTTTCGCTTTATAATTTATTAGTCTGATAAGTTTTATCTGACCATTGAAAAATCGATCCTTTATCCCATTAACCCTTGGATAGCCAGAGCGCCCGATGGTGGGCGCTGAGCATGAATTTCGCGATTATACCAAGCGCCCACCTGTGGGCGCTTTTTAATTACTTTTTTGCAAAAAAAAAATTGGTGTATAAATGCTTATTCCTTGGGCATGTTGGCCTTTATGAGTAAAAAACAGATGTTTCTACACCATAGACCGCAAACACATCCGGTTGCTGTCAGTTATTGATTAAAATTCGATTTTTTTTTCTCGCAATTTTTTTCGTATATGTCGTCACCCTACCACGAATTTTTTTGGTTCTATTTTTTCATTTTTGAATACATTTTTTTTTATTACAAGCATAGGTTATTTATTCAGTAACAATAAGCTTTTTACAGAATGATAATAGCTTGTTTCAATAAGATTTTATAACTGTTTACGTAACGTGTATCCTGACACCGCGCGAATTGCGTACGCGCACGCAGTCCACCGCGGAAACGCGACCGCCACCGCAATTGCGCCTTAGGAGGTTAATTGTTCTTCCTACAGTGCAATCAACTTTAAAACAATATAACCTTCATTCAGTCTCTCCATCTATCTGCCACCCACACGATATTTCATCAGCTCGAGTTACCGACTACATACGTGGCTGGCAACGGTGTGACGTCACAATGATTTGTCACGCAAACAGTGTGCCGTTTCATATGGAGTCGAGGGGTATATTACTCATATAACTTGCCATGGCAACCAGATTTATCGACCCTAAACCATAAAATAATAAATGTGCTCCTTGTTTATTCAATTGATCCGTCATATCTTGTAGAAAGTTTATTTTGTAGTTAAAAATTGTGGAGATCTCACAGGTGTAAAGTTAACTGTAACTTCCAATAATCGTAACAATTTATAAAAGGTTCCTATCAATGGCACCCATTACATACATAATTAATAATAATTAGCAAGTAATAAGTTAACAATAATAACTATACTATCTAATCGGCATCATTACGGACTACAAATCTATTGATTAGATAGAGATTGCAGCAATGGGTTTTGTTCAGCAGCTAATCTCAGTTCCTAACAAGTTTTAAACAATACCAAAATAATATTAACAAGAAACAACAAACGCAATGACCTTTTCTTTCTATCTAAGGCCTGATTTTGCCATCGTCAGATTAAGAATATTCATCGAATATAATACGCCTAATTAGGAAACTTCACTTATTTTACAGCAATAATTTATGTGAATGTCATTTTAAAATCGGTCGTTTTATACTTATTCAGTCAGATAAGTCTTCTCTGACGTTGGTAAAATCGGCTCGTATTTGGCTGGAGCGACGCGACGTCTCAAATTTATATTTGCATATCCCGTAGAAAGTAATAAATTTAGAACCACTATTTTAAAATGAGTCATTATCAGTGGGCGAAGAATGTAGCCGATTGTACTATCAAGTATCAACACATGACGTCACCGCGTAGAACCAGTTTTGTAAACTGTTTACATATTTCGCTCAACCAGACATCGGGGATATAGCTCAGTGGTAGAGCATTCGACTGCAGATCGAGAGGTCCCCGGTTCAAACCCGGGTGTCCCCTGATGACATACATTTTGAATTTAATTTTTTACGACTTTTCGATTTTTTTTCTTTGTTATTCAAGTTTGTCCAAAATCTTTTCGCATTTTCATTTTTATACAGAACAATACAATAAATATTAATGTCGAGCCAGTGAGTTGGTATTAATTACAAAGGATTAAGAAGCTATACCAACCAAGCAAAAAAATGCCCCCCCGTCTAACTTCGAAACTAAACGAGGGTAAATTTTGAAAAACATATGTTATGTAGATCTTAACAAATACTTTCAACGAAAATTGGTTTGGGCGGGATTGAACTAGTAGTTTTTGAGATATAGCACATTTTCAACAACCGCAAACATGTTCTTCATACAAAATGAAAAACAAAGTTATATTTGCTGTCAACGAAATATTGTGGTATTTTAGCTAAGTGGAAGTAAGTAGATTCCCTAAATCAGTTAAAGCTGGCACGGGAGCCTGAGTGCGCGAGTCCGACTCGCACGTCAAATCATGAAATTTCCTATTAAAGCCAGTTGTTATTGATATAGATTGATGAAGATAATGCTGGGTATTTTTACCTGGTCGGTGAGCGTGGGGTCAGCGCCGTGGGCAAGCAATAGTTCGACGATATCTGCTGCATCAGCCGCGCATGCTGCGTGCAGCGCTGACGAACCCACCTAGGAGTAGTAGTGGAACTGATAAAATGTTTATTTATTCCAAAGCTGGACTAAAGCATTGTTTACTTTTAGTGGAGAGTTTTTAATAAGTTTAGGTAATGTTGATCTACAATCTACATTTATGTAGGTAGTGCATTGTCAAAAGTTGGAAAAAATGCAAAACAGTTTTCAACATTCAAAAACATTTTTTCTTGTAGGATAATAAACGACAACTATAATTTGTTTATTAATTTATTACACAAACAATGAAATATGTTAAAATGGCGAACTTAATGCTTTAATAAGGCATTCTCTGCCAGTCAACCAGTTGCAGTGGCAGATGAGGTTTTCAGAAATGGTATTTGCATTTGTATTTGTATTTGTATGTGATGCTTTTGATGAAAAAAAAATCTTACATTGTTTTGTAAGTGCACATTGGCTCCGAATGAGAGCAAATGCTCGACGATCCCTCGACATCCTTGAGCGCAGGCCATCTGAAGAGCTGTCACACCATTCTGTAAGATAAAAATTCAGTTAAAAAGTAAACGAATCTAGAAAACTCGCCTATGGTTTTTTTTACACCATGAAGCGCGACATGTCACGTTATTAAGTGGAAGAAAAATTGCGAAGCTTCTTCAAAATCACTGGTTTTTAGATGACTATGTAGTAAAATCTTCTTTTATTTTATACAGCACTAGCGGTCCTACAACGTCACAAGTCAGACACAATTACCAGGCGCGCATAAGTCTCAAACAAGTTGCACTCACGTTATCCGTCGCATCGACATGGCACTCCGAGTCCAACAGCACCCGGACCAACTCTGTGTGTCGGTGCACCGCCGCTAGGTGGAGCGGTGTCCGGCCAGAGTTGTCTCGCGCTTCTCTAGTTGCACCTTTTGCTACTAGGAGAGAAGCGGTCGAGGAGTGCCCGCCTTCGCAGGCCACGTGAAGAGCAGTGCGACCCACCTATTGGAGTGAGATAAGAAGGTAAATAGTGTGACTCATAATGGAAAATCATGTCATTAATAATAACTGGGAGCGAGCGCGTCAGGAGTTTTCTATTTGTCAGTCAGGGTACTAGGAAAAAAGCAGTACCTAGATATGCAAGCGACGATAGTTAAACGACAAAATTTCGAGGATAATGTGACAGCAAAACTGCTAGAAAGAATTACATTATACTGAAAAATGATAAATTCATTTTTAATGATATAGTATAATTGATATAGTTATGTAGGTAAGCAATAGCTTATATTATGCAATGCCTCATTTATAAATTAAATAATCGGGCAAAATATTATTTTACCTTCCCCAAACATAATGAGAAATTCGAATGACGAAAGAATTGGAAAATTCTTTCAGCCGGAAGTAAGTATCTATCTTATCGATTTAAATGAGGTGAAATATAATCGTGTCATTCATGCTTGAAATAATGGGAACCTCTCGATCGTCTTTTCGGCGTTTTTCTTTGTTATTTCTTATCTAATTTTATCTGATAAATTAGAGGATTTAAAGAAAGAAGGCGGTAGCCAGAATGTTGTATTACATTATCCCGTGAACATTATAGATTGCAATACATATGAGCCGTTGCAGCAATGCAGGCTGCAGCTGACAGCAGCTACTTCGATACAGGTGCCGGTGTCGTGTGTTGTGTTGTGTCACGGTAATGTTATAGATTTAAAATACCTTCGATGCGTTTATGTGAGCCTGGGACTTTAAACTATTTTTTTTAATAAAATAGTTCACTAATAAAATAAATAACACCAAACCAGGCAATATCTATCGAAATGTAATCAAAACAAAATACAATGTAAGTATACTACGTGGTGATACTGAGCGGAAACTGCTAAATTAAACAATAACCTTTGTTTTTATAAAAAGGTTAATATAAAAATACTGTTTAATTTTGTATTTTTTGTAAAACGAAAATCGGTCCAAAATTGTATCAAAAATAATTACATAACAAACAGCTAAACATTTTTCTTTCCCGTAAATTGCTTATTCGATTGGATTTATCATAATGACGATGCCTTTTCGTTACGTCAATTTGATTGATCAATGGGCCATTATCAAGGGTCATCTCATTGTTCAAATGCATTAGTCAATTTGATAGGTAGTCATTTTCGGCTTCCATAAATAATGTTCGTTACACATGGTACTCAACGTATGGTACTTAACGACGTTGTTTTATGTTTGTACGGCGACGGTCAGACAAATTTATAGTTCTAATAATAAAACAACTTTGTACTGAAGTAAACATTGAGGTCAAACTTAGTCACTTCCCTATTATTATTATTTTACAAAACAGTTTCTGAATTTGAGAACCAAAATCAAGGATCGCGCAATAGCACTACATCTATAGTTATAATTAAAAAAAACGTACTACAACGTATTTTTTCGTTATATTTTATATATAACGAAATATAGTTACAATTTAAAAAAACGTATAATACTACAAGGTTTTTATTTAAATTATTACTATAGATGTAGTTTGGGGGAGACCTTTGCCCAGCAATGGGCTAGGAAATATAATTATTTTTTTATTTAAAATTATTGCAATTGGCGGAATGATGCCTTATGGCATTCTATACCAGTTACCCGCTACGGGAATGCAGAGAGTTTAATCAGTGACGGAATATTTAAAAGTTCTGAGAGGGACAAAAATATATTTTTAAATGAAGTAAAAGTAAAAAAGTCATAAAAGTCATTTATATAAGCAAATAGGCCCATTGAGTACACTTTTACACGTCCCAATATAACCCTACCACAGCTTCGGTACAATTGTGGGCTAGTGCTGAGAAGAAGCTGCGCAACAAACATAGTCACTTTGTCAATGTCTCTTTTTAAAAGGTTTACAATGTTTGTAGTAATCATGCATGTCCATATATTAGTATCTTTTAAATATTCATCTACTTTATAATACCCTTTCGTCATTAGGTTTTTTTTAATGACAGTTTTAAATTTATTGACCGGTAAGTTTACAATGTGTTCTGGTAGTTTATTGAAAAGTTTAATACATTTCTCTATGAAAGAATTACCAACCTTTCGAAGCCTTAATTGTGGAAATGCAAGCTTATTTTTATTCCTAGTATTACAATTGTGTATATCACATTTTTTTCGTGAATGAATGTAAATTTTTGCGGACATACATAAAATTTTCATATATATACTGAGAGGCTACAGTTAATATTCTAATTTCTTTAAACACCTCTCGTAGGGAATCTTGAGGTTTTAGATTATAAATAGCTCGCACGGTTTTTTTTTATAATACAAAAATTGATTCTATGTCAGCTGCCGAGCCCCACAGTAAAATGCCGTAGGACATCAAGCTATGGAAATAACTAAAATAAACAAACCTAGCTGTTTCTATATCAGTCAAACGTCTAATCTTTCTTACAGCAAAAGCAACTGAGCTTAGTTTCCCTGACAAGGCCTCTATATGTCTAAAGTAATTCCTAAGAATGTTGTGGAGTCGATAATATCAAGCGATTTGTCTTTTATCTTAACCTGAGTTGATGCCTGTCGGACATTAGGCATCGTGAACTTTACACATTTAGTTTTACTTCCATTAAGAAGGAGATTGTTAACAGTAAACCAATGTAATACTTCTGAAAGAGTATTATTTACATCGTCAAAATTTTCTTCATAAGTTCTTCATAGTAACATAAACATACATTTTAATATAACGTAGACACTACAATAAAATTAATATATAAGCAAGGGACTAATAAGCATACATAGAGTCCATATATACAAATAAAAACTATCTTACAAATAAAGGAAAATGAAGATATTGTTGATATCTATAAAGATATTTATGGCGAAAAATATGACGCACGGAAAAAACAAGACTATTATAAACAAACGCAGCTGTTCTGACCGATACAGCTCAAAGACGGCTATCAATTTTTAATGTTTTCTTTCAATCTCCTCTCGGACCCAATTTGCATCGTAAACAAACTGTGGGCGGCAAACATAGCGACTATTAACGGGTACTTTATGCCGAAGGTCGTGGAAAAATGTCGTGGAAAAAATATACCTGCCTACCTAAAAGAGATAATTTAATTTTGTTTGTGCCTACCACAAAGTTGGCCATCGTCATAAAATTGTGGAGCCATAGACGCTCTTAAACTTTTGCTGCTTTGGCAAACATCAAGGTAAATTGAAAATCTGAATCGGGTCATAAAAAAATAGAAAGACAGCTTAGGTATAAGACTAATTTAAAGAACTTCGCGATAGATATTTAATTTCTTCGACCCAGCCGTACTTGATTCAAAACGTCATTTATAGCACTTGCGAGAATCCAGCGGGCGTAGTCTGATGCATCATTTTTGAAGCATATAACAATATTTTTTTGATTTATTAAAGATATGCACAAGCTATATCTTTAATAAATCAAAAAAAAATATTTGTAGTTTTTTAAGCATCATTCAAAAAATCTTCTCAATCAATAAATACACGAAAATACCAATTTTGTCTCAGCATTTTTCGAGCGCCACCTGGTGGTTTTACACGGAACTATGTCGAGACTTCCGACACAGGCGTGACACTAGTACACCTATACTAAAGTAAAACGTTTAATTAAATACTCATATGTAAATATATAAATCATAAAAAAATAATTAAAAAATAGAAACATGTTTTTAATAAGTCATGCAAATGACTAAAAGGTGAATAGTTTCCTATTATACTTATAAATAACAATTGTTCGTCTTTAATAGAGCACCTGGCCTTAGCTAAGCATGAAAACTTAAATCAACAGTCAAAATAACATAAGATAATTGCTGTCAGGAGAAAATAACTCTGCGTTTAAGGCTAGCAAGCTTTATATTCTCACTAAATGCCTATAATTTAGGTCGTACTAACTTTGCAGAGCAATATATTTTCATTCAGAACTTTCTCGGGCAATATGCTACCTTTTTCAGGTGTTTAATGTTATTTATTATGCCATTAGGCTAGAAACACGTTTAACTAATGTACTATTTGTTACATGAATTGCCAGGACTCAGGCATTCGCTCTTGTTTTCAGTTAATTGGAAGTAAATTGTGGTAAGAGATTACTTCTGAGTAACTAAAGGTTCGGGTTTTCAGGTCAGATGTCAACCTTGAAGCATTATGTCTGAATCATATGGCTGATAAGTCTGATAACTCAGGAGAATACTGAAGTCATTAATAATAGATACCTTGGTAAGAAAAAAGCATAAGAATTGTTACACTCGTATCAAGATTTTGCTGATTAAAGATTTCAGACGTTAGGTAGGGCTTCGTTTAAATTACAAATTAATGAAGGTATGTGATGGTAGTGGCAGAAATAAAAATAGCAGTGAAATAAAAATAAATATTGAAAATATTCTTAAAGTGCTCCTTGATTGCATCACATTTCAAACCACCTCGATTCAATATCAGGTTCGAGCACCGGAAAATAACGGAGATAGCACTATAAATTGAAATTGTGTATATGATCAAATTCTCGTGCCAAGTCGTGTAAATAGCCTAGTTGAATAATAAACACGGCGCTCCTCACTGATTCGATTTGCTATCTAATTTCCTGCGCTTCCCCGCTACAAATCACTGTACTTGCCTTCCTGAGGATCTCTCACATCGGGGGAATTTTCACAGTATCAGGTCAAGCCTGAATTATGTGACTACATGTGGTAATGTGATTAAGTAACATCTTATCCTGTATGCCCTGCCCTAAAGAATCACCTAACTTGATGTCATGTAAGTAAGCCCTTTTTTCCAGCAATAGCTTTCTAATGATGCGTCACCAGCAGCTAGCTTGATTCACTCTGAGTCTGAAATGAAATGAAATTTATATATTTTCCTTTAGTATAAGCTATGATACATTGCTGAGTCCTCCTTTTAAGTATATTTTAATACTTGTGCCAGTAGGGCTCGCTCTTTTACAAAAACAAATGATGAAATTATATTATATGATAAATTAATGCATTTTTGAATATTGTTACATTTTATGAAATTAAATACATTTTATAATTTTTAATACAATTTTTAAAACAATAAGTTTCAATACTTTTAAAATATTTTAGTACAATAGTTTTCTACTCTAATAGGTTAACACTAAATCATTTTTTTTGGTTAATAAATAATAGTTCAAGTTCTATCCTATGATATTTTTTATGATACCAAATTTTCTGTTTCATTACAGGTAAGACCTTCAAGCCATGTTTGTAGTTATTTTTACAGTGTGAGGTTTTCAGTGGATAGATTTGAAGCTCTTTGTCGTCTTATTGTAAATATATTCTGCACTATGTTTAAATTGGTCTCTGGAAATTTAGTTTTAGTATTGGAATTTTGAACTGCTTTATTGAGTCTGACTCTAATCTTCAATAATGACATCAATGTAAGCCCCTGATTCTTCCAGCAACAACTCTCAGTGTGCCCAAGTCTAGCAGGTACCTCCAGGGGTGAGTCAGCGCCCAGCAGCAACATCTGCGTCTTGCTCTTAAATCCTAAAGCGAATTAACTGACGCTTCGTTAACTGTACCTTGTTAATGGCATTGATTTAAGCTCCTTTCTTTGGCTGCAATCCAACCATCGCAGCTGTCGCAGTCAGCTCCAACACGGTGCGTCGCCTGCAACGCCGACGTCCTGCACCTGCGTACCTAAGCAGAGTCCCTTTGACTGACTCTTCTGGCTGACCTTATTAATAGCATTGATGTAAGCCCTCTTCTTCAGCATCAGCTCAAAAAGCGCAGTGTGACTACATCTAGCAGCTATAAACAGGGGTGTTACAAACATCAAAGTCTTACTCCTAAACCCTCAAGGGAGGGAATCACATGGTTCTTAGTCAATTGTACCTTGTTGATGGCATCTATATAAGCCCCTTTTTCCAGCAGCAGTTCAACGAGGGCAGTGTGCCCAGCTCTCGCAGCCAGCGCCAATGGTGCGTCGCCAGCGGCGTCGGCGCCCTGCACCTGAGCACCTAAGCTGAGCGCGTACGCAGCGACATCTAGCGAGCCGCGGGAGCACGCACACTGCAGGATATCGTTGTGTTTCTGTGGGTAGAAATACGGATTGAATTAGTCATATCTAGGAGCCTTATTTGCAGTTTTTTGGTGGTCTCGTTAATATAGTATGTCCACATCTTGGGGATACGCGTTTTGTTGAATCGAATTATCTTAGTCATAGCCCACTCACACAGAAAATCCTACAACAGAAAATTCTGAACGTAGATCTATTTATTGTTTTATATTAATTTGTTTAAAATCTAACACTTCTTTAAAAAGATACCGTGTATTTTTTTACTTAGTTATAATAATTGGTGTAAAACTTATTCAAAGATCTTACTACCGTCGCGTGTCATCTGGCAATCACGACTTAGAAATTCGCTATTTTTTTCTGTAAATAATCTAATTGGAACGAATTTTGGTCAATGGACTTCAAATAAAAACGTATGATAATTAAGCTGCTTACTGTTGTAGGCAGCTAGAATAAAAAAATCTATGAGCAAAATTACTTTGAAATCCGCCCGATTCACGATTTACGTATGTTAACCGGTAAGGAGCAGTAAAATGTCCTTCTAGATAGTGGCTCTCAATTCGATGGAGTATTAAAAAATCTGATCATCATAAAGACTGGATCTTGAATTTGTTACATTTCATTGTTGCCTCGACTTCATAAACTCGCTGACATTGTAAACAGCTCAGTATCATATTGTGTTCAGGCAATGTTTGACTTTTCCTCGGAGTTACTCGTCCAATATTTGCCACAAATAACTTCGTTAATGGAGTCGCTGTCGTTAAATTATCTCTGGATTCTTGACGTGTAACAAAGTTATAATTGGCGACTATTGCGTTTCGATAACGTTAACTTCAGCTGTTCAATTTGATATGGCTAAAGTTTAAGTTTGCCAACATAGTTCTAGAGGTAGTTACGTGGTACGTGTTAATTAAAACAAGTGATTAGCTACCTTTCTATCTGTTAAACAAGTTGTCTGGCTGTTGACATGGATGAGTTTGTATATTGTAATACCTACTTAGTGACTCCTCTCTCAACAGAGCGTCGTTCGCAGAGCAAGAAATGATTAGAAAGTGCCAGTAAAACTATAACACAACATAAAATCTTAAATTGTTTTTATTTTTTTTATTTTCTTTCAGAATTAAGTCAATTGAATTAAAAATCATTTGGGGTGTCTGACGTTTTGCGTTTAACATTACACATATTAATTTTAGCCATGACTATTTAAATTCCAATTTAGGGTCTTCAAATCATTAACATTGTAACGTGCTTACAGTCCGTGTTTCTTTGCTGGTCGAATAATGTAAACAATCATTCCATAACTTTTAATATATTATCAGTAAATAAGTAGTATTTCTCTTTGTATTACCATGAACACATATGTAGTTGGTGAGTGTAGGTATTGTGTTTATCTTATTTTAAAATAAATTATTTCGGTAAAAAGACCTGTCAAGATTGCTTACAATGTTCTACTTACAAAGAGAAACGGACTTAAATGATTAAGTTTTTACCTAATCTACAAATGTTTTTTAGGATGAAAAAAAACAGTTACATCTTCAGCAGTATAAAGCGGGCATCGGTCCCTTTTTACCTTAACCCTCATTGAACCTTCGAGCTGAGCTTCGGGAAAATAACTGAATTCATCTCTCACTCGTAAAGTGGTCCTAATTCGGATGAATCGTGTACGTGTGTCTATTTTGAATTACCTGTATAATGTATAATATTCGGTTACGCACGGTTTTTGAAACACGGGCGCATTAAACTAGGGCGCAGGAAATTGATTGTGTTAGTTTTTTTTTTAAATATTTTGTGTATATTGTAGGTACAATGTTTTGAAGTTACGATCGGGTTCCCTTTATCTGGCAGAATCTTTTTGCTCCAAAAGTCACTTTGCATAACACACTTGGCATAATTTTCTTTAGTCGAAAATTATTCAGGCAGAATTTTCTGTTAGCATTATTTATATGCCTGAGTTTACAATGGCATACTTTTAAGATAACAGAAATTTATAAGGCAATTACCTTTGGCAAAATTTTACTTTGCATACTTTCGCTAAGCATAATGTTTATTAAGTACGATGTTTATTTGGCATAATTTAACTAGGCATACTATGAAGAAAACAGAATTTCGTTTAGAATAATTTCACTACGCATACTGCTATCTTTTAAATAGTATTTTACCCTAAAATTGAATTAAAAAGTCATTAAGTTGTGGTGTGTCCACGCAGTCTTGTTTGCCCCACCCCTAGAGTGTAATTCAAAATCAATTCAATCAGGAGGGGCGAGGCAGTCCCATGCAAGCTTTATACAGCACCACCGCAGCTTCGGCTTGCTGGCCGGGCGAAAACCATGTGCGACGATAAGCTCGCGTGGGACTGCTGGAGCCCCGCAGCACCGGAGTCGTGACAGAAACCATGCATGTTGCATGCTGCATGCAAGCTATTGCTTGCTTGCATGCTGCATGCTTGCTTGTATGCCACAAGACGATTCTATCTGTGAACTTTCTGCGTTAGGATGATTCTGCTTTAAGACTATTATGGATATTAAATTTCTGCCTAAAAATGATTCTAGCTTACACGATTATGCGTTTTGAACGTCTGTTAAATGAGTGAATGCTAATTGATGTTCTGCGAAAGGAAGTTTATGCTATTTGATGATATGCCAAATAAAATTATGACAATAAAAATTATGCGAAACAAGGTAGACATGTTATGATCATGTCATTGGATCAATTTAATATGCAACATATCTGAGCAAGAAAGATGAGAAATACATACCCCTGTGTTTTTCTAACTTCGTTGATTCAAATCAAATCGAATCAAATCAAATCAAAGCAAATTCCCAAGCATAATTCTATTATATTCTGTTTACTTGTGTTTATTTTTTGCAGAAATCATTTGGATAGGTAGTTTAACGCCGGTGTGTGCAGCCATTACATGAAATGATGACACTGAAAAAAAAACCGGCCAAGTGCGAGTCGGACTCGCACACTAAGGCTTCCGGGCGAACTTTAACTAAATAAGTATAACTATTTTTAACTAAACTTTAGTACGTGGACCGTTGATTCAAGGGGTGGGGGGAGAGGGGTTAGGGGAACCCCTTCTGTGAAGGGGGGACTCAACGACTCTAAGGTTTTCGAGAAAAATCAATTTGAAGTTTGAGGTTAGGTTAAGGAAAATTAATGTAATTGTTCATAGACCGAAAAATTAGGGGGAGGGAAGCAAGGGCACATGAAGGGGGAGCTTTGCCCCAGTGGTGTTGTGCCATAAACTTATGAACTGCGGCCATTTTTTTACTGGATTTTCAAAGTTCTAACCTAACCTCACCTTAGCAATTCGTTTTTGGGTAATATAGTTATTTGACCCTCCCTTCTTTGGTCCTACTAGATAGTACCTACCTACATGGCGTCGTAATTTGCGTTCTGTTCTAACCTAACCTCACCTAAGCAATTCGTTTTTGGGTAATATAATTATTTGACCCTCCCTTCTTTGTTCCTACTAGATAGTACCTACCTACATGGCGTCGTAATTTGCGTTCTGTTCTTTGATGAATTGACCACTGGATATGAAACGCAAGAGCGAATGTATGAAAACATCATTAGCCAATTTCTGCGGGGCGGGGGGAGCTTGTCGTGTCAATTTTTGACATTTAGTGCATGAAAGTGTCGATATTTTTTTATCGATATGTGTGGAACGAATGAATGAACGAATCTTTTGTAAAAATACATATAATTTTCATCACCAAAACAAAAAAATATATTATGGACATGTTAAATGCACAAACCATCGAATGAAAAACTGAAACATAGAACGTTTATATGAACGGTCTGGCAAGAACCACTTACTAGAACTTCCTAAGACATTGTGAAACCGCCCGTAAGTACAGTCGACAGCACATCAGGTTACCCAGTTTTGTTGCAAACTATCCCTTATTACAACTGCATAAGATCCCGCAGTGTTTACCTTGACGTGCTGTTGTCCGTACATACAGCCCAGCACCATTTAAATCCTCCTATGGGATAATTAGCATGTATTATGCATTATGCAGTAGATTTTTGCGTTGGCATTAAATCACACTGGTGTTAAATGGATACTACATATTCGGTGATGTTTTGTGTGGATCCATTTTGACTCCCTACGACTCACTTTATATTCCTTAATGGATTCACAGGAAATCCCAAAATCATGACAGGTAATTTCAATGTTCATTTACAAGTCACTTCTGGAAATCCATGAGCAAAAACAGAAATTTCCCATGAAGATGCACGTACATAACTATAGTACGCGGAATAGAGAATGGTTATGTATACCAAAAACAAGACTCGTGAAAGCGCGTAAACAAGGCATTGCTTTAAAAAAAATATGTACAATAAATTGCCCATAGAAGTTACAAAACTTCCTCTAGACAAATTTGACCAATTCACAAAGATGTTTTTCTTGAAACATGCATTTGATAGTGTAGACGAATACATGAAATGTTCATTTTCTGACTTGCAAACTGAAACTTAAATTCATCAAATTATAGATAATACTTAAAATGTAATTAAGTAATATTTAATTTTATCTAATAATATGTATTTTATTTCATTTGGTCAAATAATATTTAATTTAAATTTAATCTAATATTATCCAATTAATTGTAAAATTTTGACTTACCAAAGTTATGAAATGTAATGAAATGGCGAATAAATAAATTGAATTGAATCTGAAATTATATTTTAAGGATGTATTGTCATAAAATATGAAGTTTAAAATTTTAAAGCAAACTGTTGTATTTATAAGATTATCTTAATCTACTCTCTAGAGAAACATTTTTAAGATTTATAGTTTTATTTTAAAAGAATTCATATTAATAATTTAATAATAGTACGTTTATCGATATGATTTATCGACAATTGTCAAGCACAATTAAAACTAAACTGACAAGGGAACGAATGATAAACATACGACAATCCTACCGTATTAAATATACGTTATCTTGTTGATTTTGTAGTAACTGACCAGTACTTTTTCAATGGCAATGTAACTTTTCTCTTGGAAAACACATTTTACTGTTTTTAAGAAAAATTTACAGCTTTATTGGGATAAAAAGCTACCCACGGATGAAAAGATTTTTTTTTTATGTTGCCGCTATAATTTTTACACAAAATATGGCACATTTACCCATTTTTTCCGACAATGTTTCTCACTGAGCTCTATCACCGTACTGACAAGACGTCACCTGTAAGTGAGGCCAAAAAGCCCGCTTCGTGGCTAAGGGGGCACAAGCGAAATGGCCCGTCATTGCGCATCCAGTGGTTTATTCGTCCAAGGTTCTGTTGCAACAATTTTATCACGATCTTCTTTTTTTTAACACAAAATAAATAAAAATATAATTTAAAAACAACATGTTATCATGTTTTTATATAAAAAGATATAAATTACGTGTTTCTATCAACTAAATAAATATCCTTTGGACATTCCCACACATTGCCATCTAGTCCCAAAGTAAGCTACTCAAAGCTTGTGTTATGTTATGGGTGCCAGGCAACGGATATAATACTAAAATACTTTTTTTCGTTTCTAAATACATACATGATATACATACATAGATAACACCTAGACCAATACAAACAGACATGTTCATGCACACAACTGTATGTATTGTGCGGGGATCGAACCCGCAACCCGTTGCGTAGCAGGCGATTTCTCGACCACTACACCAGATGGGTCGTCAAACTTAACGTATCGTGTTTAAGTTTAGGTAACATTTTCATTCAGCTCCTTAAGGAGTTAGGAGTTCTGAAATTACGGTGTGTAACGTGCAAGCTACAAAAAGATTGCTTATTTTCTTAATCTTGAGTTCCTTTGCCAAGTTATAATGAAAAAACTAATTTTATCACGCTTTACATACAAAATATTTTTAACTACAGCATGGTAGACGTATTTCGTCAAGTATTTTGTTGTAAAAAAAGGTAATTCTTAAATTTATTAAAAGTTTGTACCAAATAAAATTCAGATAAAAATATCGTAGCTGACTTGAAATTAATTTACAAAGGGTTTTAATTTCCGATGTAAAAAAAAATCGCCCAAGTGCGAGTCGGATTTGTGCACTGACAATTCCTCTCCAAATTTAACTTAATAAGGGGTTCACCTACTCAAAATGCCACAATATTTGGTTCACAGCAAAAATGTACTTTGTTTTTCATAGTGTTTACACGCTAAAGTGATAGTGTTTACATGAAGGACAAAGATATATTTACGATTTTCGAATTTCTACCATTTTACAAGCGTGTATTATTTGAATGTTACACTTTTAAAAAAAATGGAAACTGTCGTCATTTTAATTCTAAAACCTATCCGTAGATAGACAGGGTACACGCATAGGTTTGAGAAAACATATTTGTATTGATTAGTTCTATGTATGGGAACACAGTACTTTTATGATGGGAACCAAATAACATAATTATCGTTTTATGAAAGCACAATTAAAAGCAGAAAAAAATACATTATTTATTATTATGATGTAGTACACCCATTATTCAGCCGAAACAAAAGCTCCGAGCAAAATTGAATAAGCTCATTTGTTCCAAAGCCAAATTCGATATCAATTTATTTGGAGGGTATTTTCATTTAGCTAGGCTAGTATTTTTCTAGGTCTCGGGTCTGCCGGAATTTTTTGTAAAATTATTTTAGTGTTTCAAATGTCTTTTGATTTTGATGACACAACACAACTTAAAGTATAGTTTTACATGTGCATTCAACATGGTAACTGTGATAAAATAGTTAAATGCAAATCTGAAATAGATTCTCAAAGTACTAGGAGATTATACCTTGTTAGTAGCTGCGAGGCAGGCTCCGGCGGCGACGAGCGCCTTCACTGCGTCGAGATGTCCGTGCCACGCGGCCATGAGCAGTGGCCGCATGCCGAACTGCGAACAAACGTCTCAGTAAGCTTCGCAACGTTATGGCAGCCTGGTACTTGTGGGGAAGAAATGTGGCGAAATCGACCGAATAACTGACGAACTGCGAACGAAATGGGGGAGGGAGGGACTTTGAAACAAGATTAAAAAAATCAAACGATCCTCTGCGACAAAAAAAAAAGACCAAAACAAAAAAAAACAGATAGACCTAGAATTATATAGAACATATGCGACAAAGCGGCACCAATGTAAAAGTGTAAATTACACTACATTTCGTTCGCACAGAATTGATTAATAATGCAAATGAACCGCGTCAAACAAGCACCTCGCAACTGAAATAACATCCATTGCATTATGCATTCGCAAATGAAGCCCGATAATTCTGTTTCACTATCCGATGACAAACAAAGATGCGTCATGATGTGTTTTTGAACGAATAAAACCAAACTTACTAAATTTAGACGTTCTTGGAAGCCTTAATAGATAAATAGGTACTTAAATATTATCAAATTCAAAGGATATCACTTAGATACACATTGAATTGATTAACCCCTTTTTATGTTAATAATAAAAATCTGATAATAAGCTTTGTTAACCTACTGCATTTTCGGAACATTTATTTTGGAACACAGAACATAAATCTGCTTAAGAAATAATGGAATTAGATATTCTTAGACTTGAGAGATTCAAAATCAGTGTTTTAAAATAAAATAAAACATACTTTTGAAATTTTATCTCAGTTCACAGACATTATAGAATTCGCTTGGGTAACTTTTAAATCAGAAGTCCCAATATGACATTTGAAAGGTCAAGCTTTTCTTCGCCTATAAGAAAAAAATTAAAAATTCACTTGATTATGAATAATAGTACATTATGATACAAGTGTGCTAAGTTGACCATTATATACAAGGCGATATTGTGTGCGCACGAGCGAAAGCGAGTGCGCCATAAGAAAGCCGCGTATATAATGGTCACAGGCACACGCGTATCATACGACGTTTTTCAACACACTTGCGAGGAAAAAACAAGACTCTTCATTTACTAAGTTTTTAATTATTAAAACATTTACTCGTATTAAAAATATATGTCACTCGACTTTGATGGCAAAAGACGCGTATGTCCGCCAGAGTTAATAATAGGTTTTCTTCATTTTCTTTACTTGAAGTAGACATTTTCGTTAATATTAAACTTCACAATTAATCCAAACTTCGTCCCAGCCGACAATTACCTATTTACGAAAAATGGCGCATTGTTTTTTTTTCTTGCCGCGATACCGATGCGCGCGCAAGGTTAAGGGCGAACTAAATCGGCCAACAGCCAAGATTAAAAATCTAATGATTCGTGTTAAAAACACAAATTACAGAAAAATTAATGAAAAATCTGGATTTGCCATTTATTGAAATAAATACCTATGTAGAATACTGTTATTTTTCGCATAAATAATGTTTGTTGCTAAAATAAAGGTTATAACCCGACTAAATTACATCGCTTCTTCTTCTTACTTACGGCTTGGTACTAGGGTACAAACCTAAATTGGTCGGGTTAATAAACTAAAGGCACTAGTGCAATAATATAAAGAAAAAGCACGCGTGTTTAATATCTAGGATTATGTGCCAAAAATCGGTGGAATAAAAACGTCGTTTTGAGCAAGTGTGTTGAAAAATTATTAAGTTTACATGGCACCAAGGTCTGTTTTAAGCTAGTTAATACAAATCGACAGGTGTTACCGTCTACAGGTGACGAGGGAAACGTTACTAAAAGCAGGAAGCACATCAATATTAGCTGTGCTTTCAGTTCGGCTCACAACTGTGTGTTCCAATTAACATGCAAGTACCGATATTAGACCCTTTACACACTGCGACTTTTAGCATCGATGCAGTTGCAAAATGTCAACCTTTTCACACTGCGCTACTTTTAGCATCGATGCAGTCGCAAAATGTCAACCAGCTATGCTAACGCGCGTTAGTATCGATACAGTCGCGATGCAGAAGCTGGAAATGGTCAAATTATGTACTGAATTTTGGCGACTGTATCGATACTAACGCGCGACTGCATCGAAGCTAAAAGTCGCAGTGTGTAAAGGGTCTTAGTAAACGTCAACGCAATATAGTGCGTTATCTAGAGGTATAGAAGTTATAGTAAAGCTAGGAATCAAAGCATCTAAGTTTTTGTCTCGAATACAAAAGTCGATGGTCGAACTATTGCAGTAAGAGTGACTTTTACGCACTGTTTAGCTGGGCAACTAGTAATTTTAAGATTAACCAATAAAATATGGAGACAAATTAAATATTACGAACATTATAAGCAACTCTGAAATGAGACACGAAATGAACGAGGTATCAATCAAACAGTTTAGAAGATTATTATTTTAACAAACTCTTGAATAATGTTGATGGTGCCATTTTTGACTCTGTTTGTAGGTACCGCACCACACTTGTCCAACTCCAAAAACTTTTAAATTATCAAAGTTCGACAAAAGCAAACAAAATATCGTACTTTTTGCTTAACAATAAATAAAATACAATGACTGACTAAACTTGAACAGCCTTGAAATGCGAAGGCCTGTGTTGATTACCTGCCAACACTACACGCCAGGGTGCAAGTTAGTGAAGCTAGTTCAAAACTAATCTGCAACGCAAGGGGATTCGCTGCGGCAGCTCAACTAGAAAATTATGCCCACAACTTTGAAGGACTCGTAGTTTATCATACTATTTTGCATCTGTGGCTACATTTTTGCATCCATTTCGGTCGCCAAGTAAGTATTCATTCAAGTAAAAAATGACATAGTAACATTGTGTTACTGTAATTATCGTTTAATATACCGTACAATAAATGTTTTTAAATTCCTAACTTAACTATCTGCTTCTATTAAACTTATTTAAACTGTAGTTTAGAATGCTTTTAACACTCACAATGTCATATTTTATATTCTAAAAGATGAAATAAGAAACCAAAAACACGCTTAATGACGGATCCATAAGAGACCAGAAATTTCACGCGGTCGGACCGACAGTACGGTAACTAGTATTATATTATCTGGGCTAAACGCTCTACGCGTTTAGCCCGGTTAGCTAAGAAGCTGCTGGTCCGAGTCCCGTCCGTGCGAAAATTTTTTGGTTTCTTATTTAATCTTTAAGAATTATTGAAACTGTGTTGACATAATAAGATTTATACTTTCTGTATGATTTCAAATCTTTTAAAAAGACAATTACCTTGTCAGCCGCCTCGATGTCGCACTTAGCATCAATGAGTTGTTTAATAATGTCCACGTTCCCTCTGCTGGCTGCCCAATGGATTGGCGCCCGCCCGTACTGAAACATCACCCAAGATTAATATGTATTTCATGTCCACTAGATATTCAAATTTATGGCGGGTAAAATATTCAAAGAATCGTAAAACAGTGTCTCTAAAGACATATCGATGTTTCGAGTCCCCTCTTTTGTTATTTTAAATATAACAAAAGAGAATCGATGTGAAGAAATCAGTTCATTAATGGCCAGTGCGTATTTAACTACATGCAGACGTCTCATAGAGAGAATTTATCTTGAGTCAACTTATTTTTTTCTTAACGGCCAGGACCTAGACAGGTCGTTGAAAGTATGAGTTAGTAGCTAATCACATTTTCATTTCTTTCAAACGTTACCTACTAATTATATTTTTGTTTTTATAGTGTTTTGTCACTATAGTAAATAATAACTTTAATAATAAAAAAACTTAATAATATAAATTGCAGTTGAAAAAACAACTGTGTCCCGAACACGAACCTCGTATTTTACGCTATCCGGACGAATGCCTATGCCACTCGCCACCGACATATTGGCGAGCCTGTTGAATTTTGCGAGGGCTCTCTTTAACTTGTAGGCTGCGTGACCTCATCAATGTTGCGAGATTGCTCTGTTTAAGTGGTACATTGATAATTTCACTCACATTATTTCTGCAGTTGACATCAGTCGGCCGAAGCAGCGCCTCCCTGACCGCCGCTGGTTCATTCTTGATGACGGCCTCGTGGAGCAGTAAGTCATTCTGCTGCACTCGGGACCGACCTTCTGTCATCTGGAACAAAATATAATGTTTTAGAGCGCTTTCACACTTAGGCGCCTTTAGCAGTGCGACGGTCGCGCGGCAGTCGCGTTGCCGTCAATTTCAGACATAAAATGACGGTAGTAAGACTTTTCACATTAGAGCGCCAGCAGCGCGTCTCTCTAATGTGAAGGCGCACTAATACACAGACATAAAATAAAAAGGTGTAGCGTTCATACGCAAAAAGTAAAAACCGACATCAAAACCAATATGCACTAAAAAGTCTTAAATTAAATAAACTCTTTACCATTTAAAGGAATAGTAAGGATCCATTTTAGGCGAAAAATGTCTTTTTTAATTCGGTGCTCTGATAGTAGATACTTGAGATGGTCAAAGTGATGGCACCGACTACAAAATTAAATTGTTCGCCCAAAATTTATCCTTTTTTCTTTTTTGTGATTATAGGGAAGGGGTTTACATTACAAGGGGTCACGTTACATTACAAGAACAGAGTATAAAGTGTAATGTACGAGTAGCCTTCTCAATAAATTAAGAAGCTACAAATTACCTATCAAAACTTCTGTCATTTTAATCACTGAACTCCTAAACATTGAGGAGTTCCACCATAAGCTTAGCTCCACCCGATGCTAACTAACTATCAGACGTTACAACATGTGAACATTAAGATTCTAGCACAAAAACACTATACGTGCCTTTAAAATTGAAGGGTTCCCCTCGATTGCACCAAGATCAGATCCTGCCTTCGCAACAATGGGACCATCTAGAATGTATAACCTCTAGGTAGGTGTTTTTTTTTAAATCGTTCCATAAATCCTTCTACACGAGAAGTCTGTGGGTGAGCTATACGCGGAAGCAGTACAGCGCCCTACGAGTCCAATACAATAACGCTTTCAGGGTGTTGTAGGAGCTGCCGTGGACTGTTTTTATACAACCAAGCGGTACGCATCCCTGGTGCGCAGGGTGCGGGCCAGCCCGAATAGGAAGGAGCCTGCGCGTTTTCGCCGAGCGTTTTGACTGCCAGTACTCGTATCTATATGTATCACTGTAACATGCCACATGCACGAGATTATGTTGCCTTTCTATTTAAACATGTTTTACATTTGTTTTGTGATTAAAATTTGTAATGGTCCACTTGTTGACATATTTAAAAAATAAAAAAAAACATAAATGTTTGCGATATGAGGTAACACAGCCAAAAAAAAACATACTATTGATAACCTGCTCCTTTTTTGAAGTCGGTTAAAATATAAGCTATTTTCATAGCTATGTCGTTAACGACTTCAGCTGTTAGATTGGAGCTAGATTGACAAAGTTTTTTTTGTCCATCAAAACATTAGCAATGAAACAACGAAAGTGGACGAAAATAGCGAACGGAGCGCAGCGACAATACTTTATTTTTATTTTTTTATTATTATTTCATAGTATAATCGTTTACATAGTGTTTTTATTTATTTCAACGAAATACGGACAACAGCACGTCAAGCTAAACACTGCAGTGTCTTCGTCAACCGAATGTGCTAGCGACTGTACAAATGTTTGTTTGTTTTTTATAATGCGTGTGTTTGTGATGTCCATTGTCAACAAATGCTTACTTTATTCTTACTTACACGCTGTAATTTTCCACAAAAGTCAGTCTGAGGCCCAGAAATAAATAAAAATGTCATTTACATGCAAAAACGTAGAACAACGTTCATTTCTGTATAAAAAAAAAACCTTAAGGCTTTGCTAACGTCAGTATTTATAATATTTCCCCTTTGGGGTGATGTTAAAATAACATCTTCTGTACGTATGAATTTTATACTGAACATTTGACAGTGATTGCTAATGGTTTTACCGATGATAATATCTTATTTTGCCCATCACGAATGGATGGTCACGCACGCACCGAGGGGTTGGTAAATTGGAAAATAATTAAAACTTTCTGAAAAAAGGATTTAACGATTGAATCAATCATTCATCAACAAATGAATGAAACGAAAGAAACAACGATATCCATATAAGCTATTAAAATAAAATTAGGGCAAATTGAACTATGTCATGACAAAAACGATTAATGATTTTGAAAGTGAAATTTTTCGGAATCGAATTGACACAGAACTGATATTATGTTAAAAAAGCTAGGTCATCTATACTAATATTATAAAGCTGAAGAGTTTGTTTGTTTGTTTGTTGGTTTGAACGCGCTTATCTCAGGAACTGCTGAACCGATTTGAAAAAATATTTCTGTGTTAGATAGCTTATTTATTGAGAAAGGCTTTAGGATATAAAACATCACGCTGCGACGGGAGAGGCGGGAGCAAACTCAAAACGCGCGGACGAAGTCGCGGGGGACCGCTAGTAATTACATAAGCTTAAAAAACTTAACTATAAGTTATTGATATGTTACATGCTGATTGATTACGATACTCAAGATGGATGACTTATTGTATACGGCTATTAAAACTAGAATTAGCGGTCTCGTCTAATAGGCTTCTCTTCAAACAACCGTTACGTAAAAATACAGGTTTATTATTTACAAAGAACACCTTAATTTAATTTTTCCTATACGCGCTTAGTACAAACGTATTGTCTTCCGGGAAACGCCGATGGCTGCCACGCACACAATACAAGAGAGAATGGCTTGTTGTGCGGGATAGCATGTTTAATTATTTTGGAGAACACCTGAGGGATTTATGTTATCATATTATGAGCATATTATGAATAATAAACATAGGTGTATTTACTTTGTTTTTAATAAATTTCATTCTACTATGGGAAATAATTGTAGAGTTTACGTAAAAGTATAGCATTAGAAGTCCGTCGCAGTAAGTTTTTCGATTCAACAAGGTAAAACAGCACTATGATCGTGAATTATTTACACGTGAGTCTGAGGGCTCGGGGATTTTTCAGTACATTCTAAGATAAATTAATTAGCGATTCATTCTCAACTTTTAATGACACCGTCCTTCAAGGAATCACGTAAAAATTTAATTACCTAATTATACTTAACGTCCGTCACGGTGAGTTTAGATTTGGAGCAATTTGTCGTCCGAGAGTTCTTATGTAGTACTTTATCTTCGACAATATTATCGTTTATATCATTATGACAACTAAAATTAACAAAAGAAGAATAAGCAGCTGCATACCTAGATACGCAAACCATTACATACTGATAATTACAAAAGTATTAACTCCAACGCACTAATGAAAAAACCCTCATTAACGAAGAAATGGCGTCTGGAACGCTGTTTAAGATCTAGAACTTATTTCCAGACCATTTAACAAAACCACAGTAATAGGATTAAGGCCCTTAACTGAAACTTAAGAGCATCTAAGTGAATTTTACACCGAGTTAGGTATCCATTTATATCTGAGAATTAACCGGTCGGTTGACCGTGATGAGAAAATATATATTTGGGTAAATATCAAGTATTTTATGAGAAAAGTCGTTCGCATCTCAATTAACGCACATTAAAATGAATCAGGGCAAGAAATGGCTAAGTTAAGGATCAAAATCAAAAGGAAAAATTAAATTCTTTAACAGCCAATAATAAATCTGGCTGGTTCCTAGCTCAAAGGATCAGCATAGCTATCCAACGCGGCAACGCAGCCAGCATCATAGCCTCCTTGCCGCAAGGAAATGGTTTCGTTTTTGAATAGGTAGATATTAAGTTATTTTTTTATGTTACATGTCTTAGTTTAATTCTTTCACATTATAAAGAAGAAATAATATGATGCAAAAAATACAAGGTCGATGAATTTACATTATTCGAAAGATCTTTACAAAGAATTTATACCAAGGTCAAATGCGTGATTGATAGTCATGGTTAAATATGACAACTGTGTGTTTTGAAGAAAAATTAACTTATCCCATTGTCATTAAGTTAGCCATTCTCACATCTGGTAAAGATTTTTTAGCTTCAAAGCACGCATAATCACAAATATTCAACCACTGGTAACGACATTTAATCATTACTATCGATGAGTAAATCAGGCCTTAGACTCTAAGGCTTAGAGAGCTCTTAGAGCCAGTCGGCACTGCCAACTTACTTCCTACAAAATGTACGAACCTATAGCTTACCTACTTTCATATGAGGGACAAGCCCTCCTTTCCATACCATGGTATGTATTCCGTTTTTTGCCGGACAGGATTTCTGCAAATTCTTTCCCTTACTGCTATGACCACCTTTTTCGTACGAACATTACGTGGACGGCCAGATCTTTTTCTGTCACAAACAGAGGAAGTCTCATTTTACCTATTGATAGCCCGGTACACAAACATTTGACTAAACCAAGCGTATGGATAGTTATAAGAAATCCATACCAACTTTGTGTAATGCAATCACAGCAATTCAGCACTCCATTTTAATATCGCTTAATAATATAAAATGTATTGGCGCCAAAATTAAAAAAACATAATGAGCAATCGTATAAAAATAACAGATTCCAAATTCAAATGTAATATCTTTCTTATTTTTAACTGTAACAGTTTTTATGGCCAGACTGTGTATATTTTGCTCTGTTCTGGCCTAAGGTTGACTGGTAGAGAATGCTTTTGGCATTAATTCCGCTATATGTACGATTTTATGTTTTGTGCATGAAGTTTTATTTTGTTAACTCATCCTTGTTGCACAAACTCAGAAGTTGTGAAAATTTCATGCGGAGGTTGTGCATGCATCAGTAATTAATTAGGCAGAGGCGGTCCAGTCTACTCGCTATCAGAGACAGGATGCTGTTGGGGTGCCTGAGAACTGTGGTGTCACTTGCGTCGTTTTATTTCTCTTTAATACTGATTCTGGGAAATAAATAAAATCATTTAACATTCTACTTTATAATTTTGATGTCTCATTAATATCCAATATGTATTTTAAATGTGACTCTGATTGTTACACCCTATTACTAGTAGTTGGGGTGGAATAAATTAATTTTAAAGTTTGTTAATGCAACAGAAAAACGTTTTATATATATATTTTTTTAAAACGACTTTGTTTTGTAATACACGTCTCAACGTAGCCCCAACCAAAGCTTCGGTACTATTATTGTAGGCTAGTACTGCAAAGAAGCTACTACGCAATGAACTCAGTCACTATAGTAAATGTCTCTCTTTTTTATGTTCGTACAAGATAGATCATACATTGCTTAAATCTTTTATTTAATATTATCCAGTTTATACATTTATTATGATTCGATTTAATCTCATGAGATAGCGCTTTGAGTGACATTAAAGGTGGGAGTTAGTTAGAAGATTTTATAATGAACATCACCGTCCCGGTGAGTTGCCTCCGCTCAAATTAAACAATATCCGTCTCGTGGGGCGTGTGCTTGAAGATTTGTTGAAAATGACATATTTTTCTCAAAATAATACTCCTGATTTGGTTAAGCCACTAGCGAGTGAGCAATAGGTACGCATCAAAAAGGTAGTTAGAGAATGAAATATATGGTTACAATGTAAAATCAAATATTTTATGAAAGCTACTCTTGCTGAAATATGTCAAAGTTAAACCAGTCGACCACTCGTTTCTACAACTAGAACTAACTTATTAATTGCAGTTAGGAACTTTCAGCAGTTACGACACTGAATTTTCATGCAAAGTCTTCGACTATTAGCTATTAGTGCCGTTAGTGCATATAGTAGCGTAATAATTTAAGCACAGTGGGAAATACTCAGAAATTACTTAAACGGCTGTAAAACTCAGCGATGTTATTTTAAAATAGTATCCTTATTTGTCAAGAAGCAAGAGAGATTTCAATTAGCTTTCGTTAAATATAAAGGTCTGTCTGCCAAATGAAGCTTACGAAGTTCAAAACGGTTCGATCTAATAAGACTTACGTAATTTAAATTGCACTTGAAACAAGGCAACATATACATACAGACGAGGAATATCGAACTCCTTGTTTTACGTTATCCGGGTGCATGCCTTTGCCACTCGGCCACCAACACATTAGTAAACCTGTTGAATTTTGTAAGTGCTATCTTTAACGCGTAGGCTGCGTGACCTTACCAATGTTGCGAGATTGCCCTCACAATATCCAAAGGAAATATTTTTACAAACATTTAACAATCGGTTAAGATGAAAGAAGCTAATTTATAATTATATATTTTTAAATATAGTGTTTTGTCACTGGTCAAACCTAATAATATAAACAGCACTTGAAAAATTTAACAGGCTTGTCAATGTTTCGGTGGCCGAGTGGCATGGGATAGCGTAGAACACGAGGTTCTTTTTCTCCTCGACACAATTGCTTTTTACAAGTGCAATTTATTTTATTTAGTGTGTATGGTGATGACAAAACACTATAAAAACAAAAGTATAATTATGATACTTACCTACCTCTAGACTTTGTAAAAACGGCTAAGTGCGAGTCGGACTCGCGCACTGAGGGTTCCGTGCCAATTTTAACTGAATTAGGGAATCCACTTACTTCAACTTAACTAAAATACCACAATATTTTGTAGACAGCAAAAAAGTATATAACATTATTTTTCATAGTGTTTGTATGAAGAACAAAGTTATGTTTGCGGTTGTTGATAATATGCTATATCCTAAAAAATACTAGTTCGATCCCGTCCAAACCAATTTTCGTTGAAAGTATTTGTAAACATCTTCATTATATTTTCTTAAATTAACAATGCTTAGTTTTAAAGTAAGAGGAGGGGGGGGGGGGGGGGGTGTTACCACTTTGGAAGCGTTTATCTATTAAATGTTAGACTTTAAAATAAAATGGTTTTAGAAACCGCTATGACATTTTAAAAGACCTATCCATAGACACCCATAGGTTTGATAAAAAAATATTCGGTTTTAGTTTTATGTATGGGAGCCCTCAGGAGCCCCCCCTTAAATATCATTTTTTTTATTTTTTGTATAACAATCGTAAAGCGGTTACCAGGATACATGTTTCTACCAAATTTCAACAGTGTGTTGCTTCTAGTTACAGAATAAAGTGGCTGTGACATACGGACTATAAGGGTTCCGTTTTTTGCCATTCGGCTACGGAACCCTAAAAATAATGGAAAGTTCATTAGTACCGGTCCTAATATGAAGCAATAAAATCATTGCGTAACGGTGGAAGCTTTCAGGTGACTTGTTCCCAAAGCGATCATCTCCCCTCTTGACTATACTAATTAATTTCGCTTATATTTAGCTCCGAAATATTCGTTAGCTCCTCTCGACTCCGTAGCGCCATGTCAGCTGATTGACACCCGTTTATCCGCTCCAAAGGGCTTGGGGAAACAATACCGCATAAATTGCTTTCATTTTGTTTGACAATAGATTGTGGATACTTTCTTCGCTACGCAGTTGACACTATTCTACCACAAGACAATCCATTTTATTGTCGTTTAATTATTAATTTCCTTCGCCTTCAAAAAACTGTCCAAAAACCTCAAAATAACCCATTTTCCCTTTGTTTTTTAACTTACGATTTTTAGTTTTTAACTATGTATCAAAATTTACTGGACCGATTTTGAAAAATCTTACACTACTCCAAGTTGTAACATACCTGATAGAATTGGGTAATAAATATAAAAATCATCTCGCTATGACATTTCGTTTTCGAGAAATTTCGTTTTCAAACATACAAACTAGACTAAACTAGAAATTCACGTATATTTAAGCCTTAATAAATCAACATAAACAAATATTATCAAATTCTAACAATATCACTTACGTTCACATTGAATTGATTATTTTTTTGAAGTAGGTAAAATCCTATTGAAACTTAACGGTCTGACCGTTTATTAATGGTTATAGTAACCGCTAAAGGTTTATTCCGGTCTGATCCCCCTTGTTGTGATCCACCTCTCATGATTATTATTAATAATTTCTGGACTATCCCCCTTATATTTTGTTCGTCCTAACTGATCCACCTACAGTTTTGCAAAGTGTGTAGGTACAGTCAGGAAAAAAAATACTATGTTAAAAATCAACACTAATTTATTCATCATAAATATCACAGATATGCAAGAAATCATCACAGAAATCATTTCACATTGAAATTTTAACAAAAAAATAATAACGATTAAGTTTAAATCAGCCCTAATTCTAACAATAATAAAAAAATAAGTATTAAGAACTTTACAAATTAGCTCTCATATTTTTTACTATGTATATACCTAAATAAAAAAAGAGTTAAGTTTTTAAATCGGTTTACCAAAATCTTTCATACGTTTAGGGCCAATAATGGGTTACTATTTATCCGTTACGACTTAGGCTAAAATTTATTGATAAATAAAGGACTCATACTATGTCATTGACATATTTATCAATAAATTAGTTAATATTGTATGTGGAAAATTTTAATACGTATTCTCATTAATTGTAATGAGAATACGTATTAAAATTTTCACATACAATAATAACTCAATTAAATGTTACTTTATGTTTAAATAACTATAACGTACCGATGCCATCGCCGTTGCCGACTGTACGAAAATTATGCTTTTAACAAGAAGGTGGATCAGACCGGAATAGAAAATAATTCAAAATATGTGATCCCCCTTATGCGTCACAACAAGGGGGATCAGTCCGGAATAAAAAATAATTAAAAATAATAGTGATCAGACCGGAATAAGCCTAGCTAAAGTCATTTGACTTAAAAGCTTGTTTGGTTGCTAAAAAACGTTTATAACAATAGTTTTTTTTTGTCAAAACGAATCCAGATATACTCGTAATCGTAATAGACGCGCTTCGTTTTACCCTGACTAAAATAGTCTCTTCAAATCTTCAAAGCAAACATCAGCCAGTCTTTGATAGCTATAAATATTTTTGTGTTATTTTTTCAGATAAGAACACAAAGGATATTGGCTCTGTCTAACGCCCGAGACAAGTTTAAACAAAAGGAGAATATTAGACGATAGTTTTTTTGGCGAGAGTGACTATAAATTTATCGATAAAATTGGTACATTGTGAGCTAGAGAGTAACATAATAGTCATTTGCAATTATATATATTTTTCATAAGTATGTAATGGTTAGTAAAATATCCTCGGTTAGGTACCGGTTCTTCCGTTAATATGTACAAAATTTTCATACCAAGTCTCTTCTAAAACTGTTTTCTGCGCTCGAAATCATAATTGCACATTGTTAACCGAATTTAAAAAAATGGAGGTTCTCAATTCGACATGTATTTTTGTACGTATCTGCGAATATCTCGCGTTTGGCTGGACCGATTTTGATGCGGTTGCCAGTAAAGTAACATTGAGAAAAGAGGTTTTAGTTTGACTCATAAAGGAGATGGAAACCATTACATACAAATTTGGGCCTGGATGTAATAAGATGAAAATGGTGTCAATTAATAGCTTAATACTTAGTAGACCTACACTGAAAATTCTATGTTTTTTGACAATCTGAGAGCCCAATAATTAGGGGTTTAGTTAAAGTGAGGCTATGTAACAAACAGCTGATTTTCGAACTGCAAAGGATATTTTAACGTCAGCAGTTACAATTAGACCACAAAATAGACAACAGCACGTTAGGCAGGGTCAGAATCCGTAAAACAAAGCAGTGGTCGACGAAAAAACACTCACAACACATACAGCGGCCCAGCAGTTACCGTCTCCTTTATACATATATACATTCGTCCGCTAATAATTCACGTTTGGCTGAACCAATTTTGATGCGGGTTTTAGAGAAGTATTTGATACACTAAGGAAAAGGTTTAAGTTACTATTTGACTTCAGTCAGATACATTGTTACTTAAAAAATAACTGAAAACTAAGTTGGTTTTTTTTACAAATAAATATTAACCTTAAAAAAAACTAAAAGTACTTATATTTCTGGAATCAGTAACCTATTATATACAATCGTGATATACATAGCTATTACATCGATGTAGCCATCACTATTGGCCTATTGAGGGTTAAGGCTTTGCCCACAGCTTTGCATCGACAACAGGTTTGACGCGATTTGTATTTCCGGCTGTGGGTCGTGTGTATATCCCTTCGCCTTTGCAAGGAATGTTATCAATTTAAGCCAATATGTAACAAGGTCTTGGTCTTGGCGAAGGATCATGGATTGAGTGCTGCTATTTATTTAGCCCAATTTCATTGTTTAACAACCCGACTTCTTGGTCTTTCAATCCGGCCACAGTACACAGCCACAGGATACATTTTGTGATTTTCTGCTGCATTAAATATCCTTTTAATTTATTTAGATATTTTTTTAAAGAATTACAAAAAATCTTCTTAATCCATAAATACACGAAAACATGAACTTTTTTTAGCGTTCGAGCGCCACTTGGTTGTTCGACAGGGAAACTATGTCGAGACTTCCGCAGGGTGCTCTTTTCAACTCAATCATAAGGATTTTTTGAAATGAGTGTGGTCCAAATCAGCTAAGGGTGGAGTTGACCAAACGAGAAAAAAATGTTAACCTTAGAACAAATCGCTAGTTATCCGAAGGAATATAACATTTCCATCTTACCATCTACTGTTTTGAAATATCATGTTTACATGGAACTAACTCTGATACCCACCATCATCATCATCATCATTCTCAGCCAAAAACGTCCACTGCTGAACATAGGCCTCCCCCACGGCTTTCCACAGCGACCGATCACTAGCGGTCTGCATCCAGTTTGAACCTGCGATCTTTTTAAACAAGATGGACAGACGTCCATCTTGTTGGTGGACGACCCACGCTGCGTCTTTGGTCGAAGGGTCTCCAATCTAGAACTTTCCTGCACCAACGGCCATCAGTTCTTCGCGCTATGTGCCCTGCCCATTGCCATTTGAGCTTACTGATTCTCAAGGCTATGTCCGTTACCTTAGTTCTTCTACGTATCTCCTCATTTCTGATTCGATCACGTAGAGAAACACCCAGCATAGCCCTCTCCATCGCTCGTTGTGTTGATGCTCTGATGTTTCGGATCCGTGTGTCATCACTGGTAACACAGTGGTTGAAGACTTTCGTCTATTCTATAGACACTGAGGTAGATGAGATGAGAAGACACTCACCCACCATGTTGCGTGAAATGAGAGCTATAGGTAATTCAATAGTAACGGAATGATGTCCACTTGCCATATGATTTATGTGATTATGTCAGAGTATTTTGTCAAGTCTAAAACTTTTGACAGCACGATACTTTCACACGGTATAATACGACCTTGTTAAGTTGGCAGGAATTTTATTTTCACACCATACTGCTTTTATGCAGCATTAGTTCGCCGAATAATGAGACAGTTCAATCATTCGTTCTGTTAAGCGAGTTTAGTAATTCCTATTACAATTTGATGTCAAAAAACGTCTTTAAGTTTTTCTTATATAAAATCCAGGAATATACATATTATAATCTTTTGTATAGTTACGGGCGAGTAAGTCTATGGTTTGTCGTAGCCAACCTAAGAAGTTGAAAGAATAATTATTAAAAGTTCGGTCAGCAAAGCTATTAGAGACTTCAATTCAATGTTTTATATAATTTTAAGATCTTCAAAACAACATTATAAACTTGGCCACTAGGAAAAGCGCTATTGAACCTTTACTTACACACCGAGCTCTAGTCAAATAGCAAAGCGTTTTGTTGCGCAAACTACTCCAAGAATAAACCTTTGAAGAGGCGAAAACGTTTTGCCTGCGGCTACGCGGTGTTGCTTTAACAGCTAAGATGTAAGCCGAGTCTTTATAAAAATTACTTTAAAAAAAAACAAAAGTCAGTCTGAGTTAATTACTGATTGTGTTTTTAGGGACCTTAGTCTTATCTGTGATGCCTGTGCTGTGATTTACATAGTTCAAGTTATGTAGAGGAGTAAATTAGTATAAAACCTATCTGCTTTCCACTTAAAAAATACAACCTTAAGAATAATAATATGAGCTTTTTTTCCTTCTTTTTGTTTATCAGAAAAATATACATATCCCTGACTTTCTTGAACAGAACCCCAATTCGCATTTGTCGTGCTCTGTTAATACTTAATCCTGTTGCCCCGAGCAGTTCCTTCAGAAATTGAGCAAGCAAAACCAACAATACCCTTTCAATCGACTTAGTTCTAGTGCTGGTAATGTATCGATAGCTTTTTATTTTATCTATACTGTCTTAACATGTGATTTTTCACAAGAACACCTCAAATGTAGAGTCTCTCAATATGTAAGTAAGCAATCATAGAGAGACTCTACAGTTGAAGTGTTCTCCTTCAAGATCTGGGTGCCAATTCTCATGCAATTCGATCAGTTCACCAATCGAATTTCCTTTATCGAATTGAAAATAGTTTTATTTTATTTATGAAGGACACATTTCTAAGCAGTTCGATTTCTTCCGTGCTGTAGTTTTTTTTATGTATGGGCTCTTTTTGGAAAAATGGTTAAACTAGCAATTGAAAAAAAAAAAGAATTGTCGTGAGAATCTAGGTTCTGAGTGCCTTACTTTTTCATAACTTCTATACCATCCGTTCGAAAATATTAACAGTATTTTGCTACAGACAGAGCCTCACGTGTTGGTTACTTTTCTGTCATACAGATAATAAATGCTCATACAATAATTTGATTTGATTTATTGTCAGTACACATTATATTGTTATCATATTGACACTACACTAGC
This sequence comes from Pyrausta purpuralis, assembly GCA_963924145.1. Lineage (NCBI taxonomy): Eukaryota > Metazoa > Arthropoda > Insecta > Lepidoptera > Crambidae > Pyrausta > Pyrausta purpuralis. Next base: position 3,326,689 of record OZ001653.1, on the reverse strand, counting down.
GGACACATACGACAATACTTATGTTATTGCGTCACTTGTCGATAGTTGGCTACAGCCAGCACTAGTAAGTCCCACAGAGCTCAGTTTTGTAGGAATGTAAAGGTTACCTTCAAAATGGGTCACAGGAATTGATGAGTGTACTACAAGTTGTGACTTCCAACTTCTGAAAAGAACGGTACTTGACCAATGCTCGACATTTGAAGACCGATTTACAATGGGCATGTGCATTTCTGCTGTTTTACCACTAGAATGATTAAGAGGATTCCTATTTATTGAAAAAGATGAGTTAAATTTATATTTAGAGTTATTATCAGTTAATTTTGGTTTTACCAGTATCTACTTAAATATTACTACCAATCATGATTGGTTTGAGTCTTGCAAGACAATGTAGTGACTATCCAATAGACTAAGATGCAATCGAGTACTAAAGAATACTTTGATTTTTCGATTCCTTATGCCTCGTAAATAACTTTCTTGTTCGCTTCTTAATGTACTTTCGAATTGCCCTCAGGACAAGACGCAAAAAGGTTTTCAACAAAATACAAATACAGGCTTAAGATATGTCCTTGGGGAATTCCCTTGAATTGGGGTACCGATTGGCCTGGGGCTAAGTTACATACTTAATCTTGACCTTTGAAGCACAGGCCTGGAACTACTTATACAAATATTTGTACTTATTATCTATTGTTTGTTTTTGAATATATAAGGCAACGCAAGCAAAAGCCTAAGCTTGCTCAAATCCCGCTTTGTTACAGCTTTGATGCATGCATTAACACAGCTACTAAGCTTTCAATCCTTGGTTAAAGTCAAGAAGGATTAAGTTAGAATTAAGATGTAATTAAGAAACATAGTTTAGATTAGAGTGTTACGACTTAAAGCCTTGTTTACCAAGAACAAATAGAGAGTTAACTATTTTTTGTCTAAAGTCTGAAAAGAACATGCTGTAGTTTTTATTATTGATTTTGTTACTTATATATATATGTATATATATATATATATATATATATATATTGTAGAGTAACTGTATATTACAATAAACAATAGACGAAAATTAATTAGAAAACTTTATGAAGTATGTAGCAAAATTGAAGCTAAACTTTTATCACCTCAAACCAATATTACCGCGGCGAAGTTTGCGTCAAAAACTACTTGGAGCCGAGAGGAACAAACAAATGGAAGTTACGAGTCAACAGACTGCCCTCATCACCTTGGAAGTTAGAAAGGTTAGAGAAAAGTTGTCACCTGGTTTTTCAATCCAATCTTAAATGGTGTGCTACCTACGTGGATACAATGTACTTTTTCCTGTATTTAAAAGGATTGCTTTGTTTACATTATTTGCGTGTTAGCTGCCCGTCATCAAAAGTTGCAATTGAGTAAGAAACCCCGGTATAGTTGCTCGTATAGCTGCACTGTAGGATTTAATACCTACCCGACAAAATCACACTCAATTTAAAAACTTAATAATAATAAAAATACTTTATTGCACACCATAAACATAATTACACACGATAGTATCTTTGATATTCGCTATAAGTACAATTTAGGCGGTCTTATTGCTTGTAGCAATTTCTTCCAGACAACCTTCAGGTAAGGAAAAGCATGAAGAATGAAAGAAGAGGCATGGCGATGAAATTATTCTAAACAAATTTGAAGTGGACAGGTTTTAATAAAGAAACATAAAAGAAGATGATAAGTGCACATTATATAAAAATTAAATGTCAATAAATGATCATAAAATACACACCATAATACAAAATATATAAACTAATACATATTTAAACACATTTACATAAACATATATATAAATAAATAGGTAAAAATAAATGCATAATCAGTTGCAACCAGCAGATCCGAGAGCCAATGAAGAATAAAAAGGAGTAGTAAGTAAGTAAGTAGATATTGTTAAGACTATAGAAATTATAAACGAGAAAGGAAAAAGGCTTTTACTTTACGTTTAAAAGTAGGCAGCGTTTTGGACTTTCTGACTGAAAGGGGCAGAGAGTTCCATAAACGGATAGCCTGTATAGTAAAAGATTGTGAGTACGTACGAGAAGCATGAGGAGGAAAAAGGAGGCGAAGTGTTTTGGAGGACCGCATATCACGACTCTGGGGCGGCTGCATGAATTGGAAGCGCTCTTTCAAGTATGGAGGAGATTTAGGGTTGAAAAGAATAGTGTAGAGAAGGGATAATACGTGTAAGTCACGACGAAGGCGAATGGGCAACCATTTCAGCTGAGCGCGGTACTCTGAGACATGATCGTATTTACGCAATCCGAATATGATGCGAATACAAAAGTTCTGAAGGCGCTCAAGCTTACTTAGGAAGATCTCGTTGAGGTCTAAATAGCAGCAATCTGCATAATCCAAAATGGGCAGGAGTAAGGCCTGAACAAGCGCAATCTTAGTGGGTATTGGGAGAAAATTACGCAGTCTATTCAATGACGCTGCAGCAGCATACACTTTCCTGCACACCTCAGCCACTTGCTTAGACCAAGTGAGTGCACTATCAATGTGGATGCCTAGGTTTTTAACAGTTTCGCTAAATGGTATTTGGACACCGTCAAATGAAACGGGTGGCAGGTTACACCAGTCAATTCTAGAAATCTGCCATAAGCTACCCAAAACGATTACCTGCGTTTTCGTTGGGTTCACCTTGAGTCCGAAACATCTACTCCACTCCAGTATCCGGTTGAGGTCAGTGTTAACCACGTCCACAACACTGGCAAGTTCTTCAAGGCTCCCACGGGAATATATTTGGAGATCGTCTGCATACAAATGAAAGGAAGAGGAGAGTTTCAAAGTAATTGAATTAATGAAAATTGCAAACAGGAGAGGAGACAGAACACCACCTTGAGGTACACCTGCATTGACGTCGCACCACGCTGAAAAGCTGCCTTCAGCACAAATTCGTTGCCGGCGCCCATGCAGGTAACTACGAAACCAGTCGAGCACTGCTGGAGATATGTTGAGGGAACGCAATATACCAAGCAATATGTCAAAATCGACAGTGTTGAAGGCATTACTAAAGTCTAGTAATGCCAGTACTGTGAGTTGCTTATCGTCGATGCCTCGACGGATGTCGTCTGTGATTTTGACCAAGGCAGTAACAGTACTGTGACCTATTCGAAAACCGGACTGGAAAGGATTAAGGAGTTGGTTTATTGTCAGGAAGTTACTAAGCTGATGGTGCACCACACGCTCCATAACTTTAGAAAGGAATGGTAAGATCGAAATGGGGCGGTAGTCAGCGTGCGATAATGGATTCGACTTTTTGGGAAGGGGAGTAATTTGGGCATCTTTCCAAGTTACCGGAAAGATACCTGAGGTTAAGGAATGATTGATGATATGTGTGATAATTGGGACGAGGATCTCGATAATAGGAAGGATCATCTTCCGGCTAACACAATCACTTCCAACTGCATTGGAAGCTATGGATAGAATGCTCCTCTCAACATCACAATCAGATACTGGACTAAAACTAAATATTGGATGGTCAGGAATCGGAAGTGCTGAAAGTTGACTGAGTGTAGTGTTTTTGGTTTGGCTGTCAAAAGCAGCCCCAGTCGAGGAAAAATGCTTATTCAAAAGCTCAAGATTAATATCTTTTGATATTGAGTCATGGCGTGTTCTACCGATTCCGATAGACCTCAGGAATTTCCAGACCTTAGCTGGATCTCCATTTTCTACAGATTTATGAATGTGGCGTCTCTGTGCGTCTCTACACATTGTATTGCAGCGATTCCGAATAGTTTTATATCTTACGCGGTTCTCGTCGGACGGGTCCAATTTAAATTTAGTTTTAGCTGCATTTTTCTTATTTCTTAATGTTTTTAATTCATTCGTCAACCAAGGCGCAGGAACGTGCTTGACTTTTACAGTTCGGACGGGGGCCTGTCTGTCGTAAAATTTCAGAAGAAGTATGTTAAAGAGATCGACTTTTTCATTAATACACTCCGTGTCACTAATTACAGACCAGTCAGTGTTAAGAGTCAAATCATCTATGTTCATGCCACTAAAATTGCGCAGCAGGAGAAATTTGGGTTTGGGCTTAACTTCAGTTTGTTATTGAGTGTTTTTTTTTTGGGTAGAACAATATTGATTTGCTTTGAAATAGTACCTAACCTACTCCAGCCAGGTCTCTGTATTACAACGTTGCCTTTGACATGCCTGGCAATACAAAACAATGAATACGATTTCGATTCGGTAACGGACAATTCCTTGTTTTATCTGAGCTGTTCTTAAAAGCTATTGTTAATTCCGTTGCTATCCGACCATCTTGATTAATGTTTCAGCTGGTCCATATTTCAGGGGTCTGTCTGAGTTCTGAATGATAAATAAGGCATCAGTTAATTGTCCAAGCAGCCCATAATACGAGCTTTTGAAGTGTATAGAGACATTGTCTTTGTAGACGTTATTGATAAAGAAGGTAGCTCGGTAGTTTAAGAAATATTGTTCTAAGCTAACTAATGCAATTGACATTCGTGCCTATGAATAATATGAGTATAATAAAGCATAGCAGAGAGTAAGGTTAGATAGTTAAGTAAATTCAAATGTGTAACATACCACCACAGGTGGCGTACCACCTTATAAAACTACCACCGGCTTCACACGGGCTCTTATAAATAAATAAAGCTATTTTATGAATGATGCTCACAAATAATTCGTTTAGTAAATCTAGATCTAGGGATTAAACCTACAACCATAAAACTTGCTAGCTTGCTTTGGATATCATACACGAGTATTTACGGAACCACGGGCTGGCGTAGATTTAACGTTATTTTGTGGTTTTAATCAGTGGAAGAGACACTTTCTTTCGTGATGCTCGAGCGTCTACGCGCCAGCCTCCCTTTTCACTGATTATTTTTTCACGGCTTCTCCAGTAGGGCTATTACATACTCCATCAGTGCACGACAGTATTAGATGATGATAAAAAATTTGCAGATGTAATTAGAAATTGGTCGTCATATTCGTGCGGATCAGTAACCTCTTTGGACTAGCACGAAGGACTTTGCCTCAAAAGTTGCCTTTGTATCATAGGTTCGAGAGTAAAGACCGTTAGATCAAAATAGTATGGCATCTAATGGAAAGATGGACAGGCGACTCTAAAGATCGCTGAATCATGGATCCAGGCCGCTTAGAACTGATCGTAAACTTTGGAGGAGATCTATGTTCTAGCAGTGTACGGGCAAGGTCTTTCGCGCCAAACCACCCTATGAAACAAAATCTCTTTGCGAATTTCTTCTCTCTTGCAAATTAAAATTACGTCTTGGAATTCGTTACGCAAGGAAGAAACTTCCTTACTTCGGAACCACGACACTAGAACGTGTTTTCTGGCGGATATTTATTTTATTTACTTTGCGTCATCTTTTGTTTAAAGTGAGGCCCGTTTTTGTGTCGTGTTTGCAAGCGATTTTTATTGAAAAGTGGTAAGACACGAGAAACCTTGATGATGTTGCTGGGCAGACAGTCCGACTGGCGGAATCCTTCAGTCCGGCCGTGACACACAAGGATTTTAATCGTATTGCAATCGCCTTTAGTAACTTAATCACGATACCAGACATTAACTTTACGAGTGGTAGTTACGCTTTCGCATACCTTGTTCTGAATTTAATAGTGGCATTTACTGCGGGCTAATGCTTAGATGCGGATACTTCTTTTATTTAGATTTTGGATCGTATAAAGAATTGGTGTTTAATTATCCTTATCTTTGCATAATGTACTTAGGTAATCTAAAGCAGAAAGTTAACGTACATGACTTATAAGACATTAAATATTTTACTCTTGTATCGTGGTTTTTAGTCTTTTGGTTTTGTATATTATGTATTTGAGAGCTCGTAAGTAATAGTTAGTAGCTTGTGTGATGTTACAAATTAATAAAATCTTTCTTTCTATCTTTCGTATTTTATGTTTAATGATAAGATATTTGGTGTTTACTATACGATTATAGCCTAAAAACATCAAATTTAGCGTACCTAAATAAGTAGACTCGGAAAAAAACCGCACTTAGACTAATATATTCTTCTATTTTAATGTGTTCTTTAGAAATTGGTCGTCATAACGGTTTACCTGTCTGCAATAACCATTGTGATAGTAATAAATGAATTATTATCTAAGCAGTTTAATAATCACAAATGTGTCGTCTATTAAAAGACAATGACGAAGGCTTGAAAGCTCGCTCAATCACGGTCGGTAGTCTCTACGAAGTGTGTAATTCCTTCAGCCGCGAAGGCATATGAGTACAGCCTTCCCCTTACACTGTGGCAATATGGTTCTTTTGAATATTGTAATAAAGCTCAATAAAGTGATGCGATTGAAGTGTGACTTATAACCCGGTTATTGTAGGAATAAACCTATCATGCATGCCGTGGGGTATCCCGCTTGCCCGCTCACAAACCGTTTCGTGTCAATAAAGTTCAGTTTTGCACACTTGTTACCGCGCAGTGACCGGGACATGACCATTCTTACGATATCCAAGTAATATATCCAACCTTGATATGATTGATATGGTCTATAAGTATAACCTTCCAATGAAACACTGTGTCATTGTAGTCCTTCTAGTTATTATATTAAAGTCTAAAAATGTGATGCGATGACTCTGTACCACATGAGTACAGGGTAGAAAACATAAAATCCAAATCTTACGCTTAAATTTCGCCTGCTGGAAGACTGGTAAATATTTTATGCCTTTATGGCCATTTCACGTTTATGATTAGACATTGATAATAATGTATAATGAAAGATTTAAATTATGTTTGCCTTACAAAACTGTCTGCTGAAAATTTGAAATTGCCTTTAAGAAAGCTAAGTACTTTAAAATTATGAATTGGTAATAAAAGTGTCCTATTATAAGTTATTACCCCAAAAATGATAGGGTTCTGAGAAGAGTTGCGATTTATATTAGAATAAATTAAATTCAATAGATAACATAGAAAAGTTAGGTTCTACGAGTACTAAAAGTTAAGTGAAATATTAAGAAATACGACACAATCTTGCCGTCGCATTGTCTACACATTTTTGCTTCGCCTAGATTCTCTATACGTAATAAGAACAACTCACTGAGTGAAGCTTAAGTATGCTTTCAATTAAGCTGTAAACTTTTATGTTCTACTTTATAGATCACTCTCAATATCCATTACAAGACCGTGAACATAATGTATTAAAAACTAGAGAATACGCTTCACCATTGATATATTTCTACAAATCAACTGGCATGACTACATGTTTATATACAGTCAAATTGTAAGGACTCCATTTGATTTAAGCGATTTTTTTGCCGTATATTTTAAATAAAATCGAAAAGCCAGCCCTTGGACTTGCGCATGAAGAGTTCTTTATCTCTTATGTATATCTGTTGAGAAAAAGACCGCCAGCACGTTTTATAATGTTGGCAACACTGGCACCCCTCACTACTGTCCATCTTTGTAATGTGTTTTCACTGTATCAGCCTTTTCTGCATGTACTGTGAATGATACACTGAATTGGTACATTGACTCTGGCGCCTCCATGCACATGACAATGCACTGGGATTGGCTTAGTGATGTCAAACCTCCACCAGTATCAAGCATTCGTATAGCTGATAACAAATCACTAAAAGTTGAATGCTGTGGTGATGTACTAATTAAAGTGACTGCAAAAGATGGAACAACGGAAACAATAAAAGTGAGAGAGGTTCTATCTGTACCAGATTTAAAAACAAATCTATTGTCAGTTGGAAAAATAATAAAAAGTGGTTGTAAAGTAATCTTTAATGGAAATGGATGTCAGATTTATAACAAAAATAATACTTTAATTTCGATAGCAAACCTTATAAATAATACTTACCACTTAAATGTGTTTAAGACAAAAGACAACAACATGCATGCTCTGGCAGCTAAAACAATTGAGGATACCTTCTTATGGCATCAAAGAATGGGCCACCTCAATTTCTCAGATATAATTAAAATCCCTTTTTGTACTGAAGGTGTAAATTTACCATCAAAAATGCATTTGTATCACCTGTCTTGAGGGTAAGCAGACCAGAAAATCATTTCCGAAGGTTGGCTCTCGAGCAACTGAATTACTAGAAGTCATACACAGTGATGTATGCGGACCAATGAAGCATATCTCTATTGGAGGTGCCAGGTATGTTGTCACATTCATAGATGATTTTTCACGAAGAGTGCATGTATATTTCATTAAAAATAAATCAGAAATTTTGAAGAATTCATGGAATTTAAGAACAGAGTAGAAAATGAGCTAGATAAGAAGATTAAAATAATTCGAACAGACAATGGGACAGAATATAAAAATGAAAGATTTGATTTATATCTTAAGACTCATGGTATATTACATCAGACATCTACTCCTTGTACTCCAGAACAACGGTTAATAAATTTAAAACTGTTATTAAAGAAACCCTTATGACGAAAGGGTATTATAAAGTAGATGATTATTTAAATGATAATAATGTATGGACTTGCATGATCACTACAAACATTGTAAACCTTTTGAAAAGAGGCATTGACAATAGTGACTGAGTTTGTTGCGCAGCTTCTTCTCAGCACTAGCCCACAATTGTCCCGAAGCTGTGGTAGGGTTTATATTGGGACGTGTAAAAGTGCCCCCAGAGGGCCTATTTGCATAAATAAATGACTTTTATGACTTTTATGACTTTTAACAAAATGGCCTTAGCAAAAGAATGAATAGAACTTTGATAGAACGCGCCAAATGTATGCTTTTAAATGCTAATTTACAGTTCTCATTCTGGGCTGAAGCAGTAGCTACAGCTGCATACATCATAAACCGCTCACCAACTCGAAACAAGCAGTTGTAAGTAGAGATGTTGTATTTCTGGAATCTACTGTGCTAATTAATAAAGTTGATGTTGTACCTGAAAAGGGACCAAATATGAATAAACACGTTAAAGAAAGAACAATGGCAAGGCCCCATACAATGTTTTACCTGAAAAATATTTTAAGCGTCTACGATTGAAAAAATGATTAAATGATAGCAGTTGCACTAAATTATCATAATCAATAAGAATTTCGTTTTGTCGAGGCCACAAAAAAAAGTTATCTTTATTTTTGTATTTTTAGGTTATATCGAAATGAACGCGTCTAATATATTAAAAATCTGAAAAAGCTACTAAAGAACGTTCCTAAGAGGCAATTCGGCAGTCAAAATATAAGAATAATGCCCGAAAACAGTTAAGCGAGAGTCGATAATAAAGATAATCCAAATCCAAAACCCATTCAAAATAAACATCTTTTTTTATTAAATAACAACGCAGGTAGCGAAGTAGTCGAGACAAGCTACTGTCAAAGTGACGTTTGACTTTTGTTTTTTTAGACCGATGTCAGTGTTGCTGTTGTATTTTACAATTTGTGTTCATAGTCTATTCCCTTTTTCAATAAATCATTTTGCAATCAAGTTATATAGTTTTAAAATACATTCACATCTTTCTGTGTTGAAAACCTTAGTTATTTCTATTTCATATTTTTCTTAAGAGTACAATCAAATTGATAAAAATATGACGCATACTGTATTTTTTTCTTTAAATGGCAGCACCAGTGAATTTACTTATAGGATTCAAATGAGAGTTTTTTATTACATTTACAATTTAAGCCCGGCTTTTAAATGAGAAACCATTTTCATGAAAAAAACATATTAAATAAATGATTAGTTTTTGCATAGGTCACATTTTTAGACGCCTCAAAATAAACTCAGGTAAATTCCTGCCATTGTTCTTTATGTGAAAAAATAAGAAAGTGTTAAAAAGGTACCAGAGTACTTACTTGATGAACAAATGGAATCTGGAAGAAAAATTGAAAATTCACTTCAAACTTCACAATCACAAAATAATTCTGTAAAACAGATGACTCCACAGTGTTGGAAGATGTTCATGATGACTCCACAGTATTTGAAGATGTTCATGATGAAACATACTTACCTGATATTGATGAATCATCAGACTCCCCATTGCGCCTCAACATGAACTTGAGGCCTCGACGACAAGAGCTTCACGAAAATGAAATATGCCCAACATCTTTTATATGTATGAATGGTGAGTCAACAGAAAGTTTACTTTACAAAGATCCTCAAAGCATAGAAGAAGCACTTGCCAGCGACTTAAAAATAAGACATTGTCACCAGTTTACTTACCTGGAGGTAAAGTTGCTATTCCCTGCAAGTGGGTCTTTAAGACGAAAACAGATGAAAATGGTCTCTTATCACGTTATAAAGCAAGACTTGTCATGAAAGGATACAAGCAAGTTAAGGGCATTGATTACCATGAAGTACATATACGCTCCTGTGGTGCGATACTGTTCCATAAGATATTTGATAAGTAACAAAAATAAACTTGAAATACATCAAATGGATACAGTGACAGCTTTTTTACAGGGTTAGATTGATGGAGAATTATATATGACCTCACCGCCTGGCTGCAAAGAAGATGATAAAGTGTGTAGATTAAAAAAGTCTATATATGGATTAAAGCAGATAATGGAATAACAAGCTAAACAGTGCTTTACTAGAAATTGGTTTAACTAGTTCAAAAATAGACCCATGTATTTACTATCGAATCTTAAATGAGGATGATATACTCTTCATTGCAGTCTATGTCGATGACCTATTGTATTTCTTTAATAACAAAGAGACTGCGCAAATGATTAAGTCGAAACTGAAACAAAAGTTCTGCATGAAAGATTTGGGATTTGCAAAACACTCTATTGGTTTTAGAATAACTCAAGACGAAAATAAAATTTCAATAGACCAATCATTATACATAGAGATGATACTTACACGCTTTGACATGCAAAATTGTAAACCAGTATGTACACCTTGTGATGCTAATTTAAAACTAAAGAAGGCTGAAAATGAACATTTAGATTTTAAAAGATATGCCATATCAGGAGGCGATACCAGATATATCATATATAGTAAATAACTTCAGCAGATTTAATAATCAACTTACTTATGAACACTGGATGGCTGTTAAGAGAGTTCTTAGGTACTTAAAAGGTACAATCAACATAAAATTGACATACAACAAAAATTTACCTGATTTTGTGCATGGTTATTGCGATGCAGACTGGGCAAATGATACTGAAGATCGAAGATCCTGCACTGGCTACCTCTCTAAATTTCAAGGTGGTGCAATAAGATGGAATTCAAGAAAACAACAAACTTTAGCTTTATCCACCACTGAGGCCGAATACATGTCATTATCCTTGGCTATTCAAGAAGCTATTCGGTTGAAACAGCCATTAGCCTTTCAGGTAACTCCATGTACCATGCTCGGAGCAAACACATCGACCTGCGCTATCACTTTGTACGGGAGAAGATTTTTACCTTTCTCTCAGCAATGGGCTTGACCATAAAACGTTTGCGTCCAGGAGAGGATGTTGAGAAAAAAACCGCCAGCATGTTTTATAATATTGGCACACTGGCACCCCTCACTACTGTCCATCTTTGTAATGTGTTTTCACTGTATTATTTTTGTCTTTCAATTTATAAATAAAACTTTATTCTTTAAGTAATTGTGACGGCTTATTATTTCATTAATATCAGCACTTTTATTGCCCTAATAATATTATGTCCTGTGAAACATGATTAAGATTGCCCTAAAAGGTTTCGATTCCCCGGAGATATCAAAATATCCGAAATTATGAAATAAAACCGGATTTATTTTTTGATGGCGCTATTTAACAGTTTCAGTTTCATTTCTTGACGCGATAAGGAGGTAAAAATATTTTAAGCAAAAATAATCATGAAAATTAATTTACTTAAAGTTTATGGACACCTCTTTTTGTTAACTTATCATAGCCGTGATATATTTTCTTCTGAGTTCATCGTATATACTACTGCTGCAATTTTTTTCACGTATTCACCTACTACCGTTTAATTGGGAGAGGGTGGGGGACATTGGACTCTAACATAAAATTGCCTTTCATACTGATGTTCGGAGTATAGACCACTTTATCGAAAAAATATGTTGCCAACTCATAATAATTTTAAAATACCTATTCAACGATAGCCCATACGATGGGTTAGACAAGATTAAAAAAACATCCCCATGTTACTTGTATGAGGTACTAACCCAAAACATACATTTTTTAAAATATTTATTTTACAACTTTGGCAGGGAGATAAGAATATTCAACCATGCATACAAAACATGCAATTACTATTAATAAAATTAATTAAAATTAGTAAACTCGCGAAAAGTTAATCCGTAAAAAAGTTGTTTTATTTCAATGAGTAATATGCGCGTTATCTTCAGAAATAAGTATGCAATTACAGTTTTTTAGTTCTCTGAGCTGAACTGCGGGCGGACGGAAGGACATGGCGAAACTTAAGGGTTTTGCATAAAGGTGAAACATTTATCATGATTTATAGGGTCGTTTCAGAGATTTTCCATGCAACAGCAGAATTTCGAATTGCGTCCCTCCAGCACATAAACGCTTACATCTTTTTTATGGCCCGTGCTGCCATCTACTGGTCGTAAACGTAATGTATTAAAATGCCTGGCCCCCAATTCTTATGCAGTTCGCATTAAATAAATGATCGAATTTGAAGAAATAATAGATAGTTTTTACTTTCTCAGGGTCACGTTTACTATGCCTTTTTTTCTGTGTGATAGTTTTTTTTACGTACGGTTGATATAACTTATTTATTTTGGCATAACCGTGAAGCTCGTAGTCGTGAGAATCGTGGCCCATGTAAAGGACGGTCCTCTATATGTATTCATTCCATGAAACGCGTTTATTTGTTGAAGTACCTACCTAATAACAAGTGCCACCAACGTGGGTTAAGTACCTGTCATCAAAATAACTTCACCTTTTTTGACATTCTGATTATAAAGTGCATAAACAAATTCAACGTTGTATAATGTCTCGCCTTTGAGGATATAATAATAATTAAATTGAAAATGTGTTATTTTATATGCTTTAAAAAAAAGCCTCAGTTAGACTCGTGTTAAAGTTGGCACTCCTCGTATAATCTTTTACACATGTTTGTCGGGTACTATTGAAGTTCTAAAATGTTATATTCTACTTCTATTTTTGTGCATAAAATGGAATCCGTCCTGTATCCACGTTCTAACTGTACTACCTCACAATGCCCTTGACCACCGTGTCCGATGGAGCAACACAAACACTGCAACACAAACACACTGAATATGAAACGATTTCAGACCGGACATTGCTACTACCTAACTCGACCGATTTGAATTGCAATTGTCGAAGGAATGTATTAGTAAGTATATAATAATTGTATACTTAATATATACCTAGTCATGCAATAGATATTGTCACAAAGAAAAATAATAATAATGCAAATAATATTTATTACTTTTACAGTGTGTTAGTTTTATACATAAATATAAAACAATTCAAAATATAAAAAGCTTATTCGAAGTGGTCTCCATTGGCTGCAATACAGTCCTTCAAACGGAGAGGCCAGTTATCAATAGAAGCACGCACTCTTTCCATGGGAAAATTCTTCACTGCCATTCGTATGGATTATTTTAGGGACTCCAAATTATCATGGCGTTTAGAGCAAACCGTACTCTCTAAAACTGACCATAAATCATAATCCAGCGGATTAAGATCGGGACTAGTCGACGGCCAGTCTTCAGCTCTGATGAAGTCCGAAACGTTCGCTTCTAACCAAGACTGCGTGGACCGAGCTTTATGACCCGGCGCCGGTCTTGTTGGAAAGACCATGCTTGGTTATTGAACAGGCTACCTTCTCAAGAATGGTATCTTGATACACTTGTGCCGATGCACAAAAATATGGCTCAGACACTCCTTCATAGATAACACCCCACTAAACCATCACTGAAGTCGGGATTACCCGACACCAAACGTGGGCATTAGCCCACGTTGCACTCTGCCGACTAATTGGGAAGCTTCCTTAGAGGTTTGAGCATAAATACGGTCATTTTGTTTGTTAAAATGTTGCTCAATTGTAAAGATTTTCTCATCCGTAAACAAAATTTTTCTGTGACCTCCCTTTGCGTACCGCTCCAGTAGTTTTTTCGATTTTACCACCCTATACTTTTTTAATTTATCAGTTAAATAATGACCAGTGTGTCTCTTATAGACTGCAAGTCCTAAGTCATCTTTTAAAATACGCGACATGGTTCTGGGTGCTATCTTCATCTCCCGAGATAAAATCTTTAGCTTTCGGACAGGATTTCCTGCGAATTCTTTCCCTTACTGCTTTGACCACCTTTTTCGTACGAACACTACGTGGACGGCCGGATCTTTTTCTATCACAAACAGAGGAGGTCTCATTGTACCTATTGATAGCCCGGTACACAAACATTTGACTAATACCAAGCGTATGGAGAGTTTTAAAAAAATCATTTGGCTCCATACCAACTTTGTGTAATGCAATCACAGCGATTCGGTTCTCTTTATCACCCCACTCCATTTTAATATCGCAAAATATTATAAAATGTATTGGCGCCAAAATTAGAAAACACAACGAGCAATCGTATAAAAATGACAGATTCCAAATTCAAACGTAATATCTTTCTTATTTTTAATTGTAACAGTATTTATGGCCAGACTGTGTAGTAATTTTAGACGACAGCACTTCAAGCTAAACACCACGATATCTTATGCAATTGTTATTTATGCTTTTTTTTCAACATAAAGGAATGGCCTGATGTGCTGGCGATTGTACATCGAAAGTTCATATTGTGCATACCTACACGTATAAAAAAATGGGAGAAGCATATTGCTTATCCTAAAACACAGGGTTTTTTCCCTAACTTAGGAAGCAAAGCTCGATGATTAATGAGTTACCTTTTTGTAAAGTAGTTAATTATGATCCTCTGTTAAAACTACATTGTACTTACCTTACACTGAAATAAATTTGTTTGTTTTGTTTGTATTGCATATCCTTCATTGACTATACGTTGACATAGTACGGCGGTTCCGTAAGCTCAAGTGGCAATGGGATTCATGGGAACGGAGCATAGCACGCAAAACTGATGGACTTTGCGGAAGAAAAGTTGTAGATTGGAGACACTTGAAACAAGTCTACAGGCAAGATGGACTGATAAATAACTCTTTGTAGATTGCAGAATCACACTGATCGACCATACTACATACTGATGGCAATGGCATCTCAAACAAGGTACGTAATTTAGCTTGCTGAAACGAGTTCCCTATCGCAGCTAGTTTCAACAAAAAGCGAACAAAATCACCTTAGGTTAGAATACCGTTACTTTGCATTCTGCACGTGTATGGAAGCAGAATTTGGTTATCTGTGTTCGCGACAGCTTTCAACATTTTACAACTTCTTTATTGTAGAAGTCGTTTTCACATTTTAGTTGGGCTTGCATGTTTCCATATCATTCGTTCTGTTTTTCAAAGGGGATTTTTTTAAATCAAAGGTAGGAAAATCATAGAATGCAATAGATGTTTTATTCACAGTTTTATGTGCTCGTAACGAATATTACTGGTGTATAGAGATAATGTTTAATACTCATGTATGCGCTGTTAATTTTTATTTAAATGAAAAAAAAAAACGGTCCGCCATCGTTTATACATTCCTTTTTTCCAGACTACAGCCGGCTAAGGCCGACCATCTTTTAGATAAAACAAACTACATATTAATTATTCGACCTTTTAATAATATGATATTTTCTCTAAACAAATAACGCGCTTCACAAAAATAAACGAATTGTTGAAAACGCGGGAGAAACAGTGTACTAATAATAAAATACCCTTTCTGTGTTGTATTGTGCTGTTCATATGTTTCCTAGAAGACACTAGCACTTGGGTATTGAAATGTAAATAACACGAATTCTTACATCTTATTTTATTAAAACAGCTATCACTTTACGGTTGATTTTAACCAAATGGACTCTAATTTGTAGAAAATTTAACATTATTACTGATGCTTCTGAGAACTTGATGATTATTTGGTGCTCAGTGAAAAGAAGATTGAGATAATAAAGATACCGTGAGATCCCTATTGAGTTTTGCTGTGATTCTTGATTTTCTCACAAAGATAATATAGGTATTACATTTTCATTTATTTTTGTCAAAAGTTAAATTGGGATCGTGCGCAACGACGGGGCGCCTCAAACAATTGTCGGACGTTGAAATTACAAATGGCTGTCTGTCATTATGAAAGGTAAGTAATTTCACTTAAATATTGTATTATCAATTTATTATTCTCAATAACGATAATTTATAGTGCACGGATACGTAAATTTTGTGCTTAAATAGCAAGAGAAATGGTGTCAGACGTCCTCCTTTTTTTTGGTCACTGCGAGCGCTATCATCGATTCGGGTTCCCCCACCACCTACTTCGCACACATCGAATACATGCTTATTTAAGATTTTCTGGATTCAATCATTCAAAATGCAAACGTGAGTAAAGTAAGCTTAGTGACATAAACTAACATACACAATAAATACTAATTCATTCTTTTTCATCTTTGAGAGCGGTAAGATTGTCTTGTTTTCACTAATTTCTCAACACAAACAAAAATAGGGTGCATTATAAAAAAGTGTATAAGGTATTCAATTTATAATAATAATTATCCGGTATAATTCATAATTTTGTGCCTGAAATTTACAAATAATAAAGTACCATTGTATAGTGTGAAATAGTGAAATGAGGAGATACGTAGAAGAACTAAAGTAACGGACATAGCCTTAAGAATCAGTAAGCTCAAATGGCAATGGGCGGGGCACATAGCGCGAAGAACTGATGGTCGTTGGGGCAGGAAAGTTCTAGATTGGAGACCCTTCGACCAGAGACGCAGCGTGGGACGTCCACCAACAAGATGGACAGACGACCTTATAAAGATCGCGGGATGAAACTGGATGCAGACCGCTAGTGATCGGTCGCTGTGGAAAGCCGTGGGGGAGGCCTATGTTCAGCAGAGGACGTCCTTTGGCTGATAATGATGATAATGATGATGATTGTATAGTGTCGTTGAAACAAAACAGAATTTCTCTAAATTTTTTCTAAGTACTCAAAATGACGCATTTTTTTAATGATTTCTTCTAAAGATTTATTACTAGATGTTTTTTTTTGTGAATGTGAACAATTAATAGCCCTTTCATTGCACCACTACAATTGTAACTCAGGCTAATTATTTTCTAAATAAACAGTGAACTAAATAAACAGTTAAAAATAAATAAACAGTGAACTTTTTTATTTGGATGTTTTTTTTTACTTCTTTGCTGTATTCTCGAAAACTATAAATTTTCGCGGAACATACATGGGAGTCCTTTGAGTAGCCCCTGGGCCCCTCTATCAATGGTTTTCGTTTGGACCACATGAAACCCGACATCGTGTATAGCCGGAAAATTTGGCAATGTTAGGGAACATTATTAAGTTCATCATCTTTGCATAAAAATATTTATTTTAAATATTCACATATCTGTCAAAGAATGATAAAAACGTAATGTTCCCTTAAATTGTCGCTTTGTCCCATTGTCGCTTCCATACTTTCGCGTGAATGTTGCCGGCAACAGTCCCGCGCGGCACATTTGCATTCTACTTTCTACATTCGTGTCTTTGTTAAATGAAATAGTTATTTATAAGCACCTCATGCTAATCACCAAGTGATCCTGCATACTTTGGCTGTTGTAGACCTTCAGTATTTCCTCTACCGAAGTGACTATTGTGATTTTGGCAAACTAGGTCAAACATGTCTCTTGTTTGACACATTTTTGGCGTGTAAGAGTAGTAACAAGAGAATTTTGAATATCAAAGTAAACTTTACCATTATACAATTATCTAAATATATATTTTGTATTATCTTATAATTTTTGTTAATGATCTGGATTTATAACATTGATTTCTGATGAACTAACTATTGCTTGGTTACGTATTTTGGCGGGTTAGCGCACGTGATATCTTATCTTATTAATAAATAGACTGGGCAACATTTTTGATTTTGAAACATGTGATTAAATAGTGTTTTAATTCCAATCAACCTATTTTCAGGTTTTGCGCATTGAAAAGGTTCATTAAACTAGAGAATTATTACTATTAGGTACATGTAACGATATGTTGTATAGTAATAATTCTCTAGTTTAATGCACTGTGTCCAATTACTAGTAAGAAAGCGAAATATACTCATAGGCGAAAAAAAATTAATTTAATTCAAAACTAAAACTTCCATAACATACGAACATAAAAATAATAACTGAGTGCTTATTAAAAATAATAATTGCATATCCAGTAACATAATTACAGCAGGTAACATAACAACGGGCTGTACCAAATGTTTTATCCTAAAACCACAGCTGGAAAACGACAGCCTTATGCGAAATTAATTTCATACATATTAAATTCATGTTCCACGGAGGGGCAAACGAGAAAAGTATTTTCTTTACAATGTTATTATTAAATCAAGGTAAAGGTCTCAATGCCTATGCTCTGTAATCAGGAAATAAGAAGTAAATAAACTAAAACACTTGATACTTGGCTTATTACCTTATTAACTGCCTCAGTGGCGCAATGGTTACGGGGGGCTACACTTTAAAGCGACGGCTTCGCCAGAGGTCCCTGGTTCGATCCTCGGGTCAGACCAAAAATATGTACCTGGGTTTTTCTGATCAGGAATTCTCAGGGCAGCCCGAAATTTGGAAGTTGGCGGTGTTTCACCCCCGTGCCTAGGAAAGCTCGAAAAGCCGTTGGTCCAGCACCTGACCTCTCTCCGGTCGTGTCAGGTTGCTGTCCCATCGGGCTATGAGAGAGAAAAGAATAGAGAGTGCACCTGTGTTTGCACTAAAATATGTCCCGGCAGTCGGCTTGTCGTTAAGACTGGAAATAGTAGTCTGATTCGGCTAGGGACACCATTATTATTAATATCTTATTAAAGCCTGCTAAGATAGACCCAGTGAAGCCAAAAAAGACGAAGTTAAAAATCGTTATAGAGAGTGTTGCACCGCAACAAATTAACTGACATAAGTAAATGAAATGATCGCTGTATTTGGTATAAATGTTACAGCAAATGTATCAAATCTCTCATTGTATACAATTCGAAGGAATTGTATATAATTCCTAAAATCACCCGGAATATTATTTACAAGCATTGTTACTTGATTGTCTCAATGAGACCCTTAAAATAAACTCTAAGCCTTGAATTAGTAAGAAGTAAAGATGTTGTAATATAGTGTTTGAGTATTGCATAATTGTCTTAATGAGACCCTTAGTAAGAACTCTGATTCTTTATTTTAATCAATAAAAAAATACCGCCCACAAATCAGTTTGTTTCTCCTATCAGCTTTATTTTAATCCTTTTAGTGTTGGTTTTTTAAGGTGGTATTTTTTTACAAAAAAAAAAACATTTTTCAAAAATAGTTACAATGTACTTGATTGAGTTAATATACTTACAGTTAGGCTATAATACCTTTCTTCAGTGTAACAAATACTATAGTGTAAACTCCATTAAATCGGTCTAGCCGAACTTGAGAGTTTCGCAGACAAACAAACATACATACAGGTTTTACCGAGAACCTCTTTAGTACCTTTCTATTTAACACGTATTTTTTTCATATACATCCGCGAACATTTCAAAACAGCTGCCTATTTTGCATCCGGCCAATCCTATTAACATCATCCGAGAGTCACGTCCGAGGCTCTACATCCGGTAAACATCACTGACGACGGCTCGTTTAAGGCTATAGACGCTTAATTAACCTTGGGCACTTCCGGTGATGTACTGACAGACATTTATTCGCAAGAATCTTGCCTATTACGAGGGTGTTTCGCTTATTTCCTGTTTGCTCGGGTTGTTTTTGAAGCTCCGTCGTAACATACAAGATCGTTTTGTTGTCGAAGTTATACATGGTGTTGTTTTGGTGACTGAAATCCAACTTAGGGATGGTAATATAAGTTATGCTTATTCTGTTTTTTTTTTGTATTATATGCAATATTTATAAAATAAAACCTTTCACAACATTCTAAAATAGGTTGTAAACGAATGGGGAAACTGGTAACCTCGCGCGTAGCTCGCACGTGTCTACGAAATACTACGCCGTAGCTAGTAAGCTACGAAGAGGCGACCTGGCACTGGTAGTTTTGAGTCGCGCGCTAGTATCACAATAATAAATTGATTATGTGGGTTTATATCTTTTTTTTGACATCAATATGGTTTTTCCAACCACCCCTGAGTCGCTCGTCGCTGACCAAAACAGCATCCTGTATATTATAACAAAATTACGAAACGAATAAGTATATTAATATTCTTATCAAACACTAAAATTTAAAACAGTTAGTGAAACAGTTGGTTCTATGTGTAAGGCCCTAATTCTAGTTGAGCACTCGAGATATAATCATCATTATCAGCCAAAGGACTTCCAATGCGAACATAGGCTTTCCCTAGGTTTATCCACAGCGGCCGATCACAAGCGGTCTTCGTCCAATGTGATCCTGCCATCTTTACAAGGTTATCTGTCTATCTTCTCAGTGGACGTCCTACTGCGTTTTTGGTCAAAGGGTCTCCAATATGCAACTTTTCTGCCCCAACGGCCATCATCATTTCTTCGCGCTATGGGCTCTGCCCTGCTTATAATGTCTACTTAACGCGATTTAAAGAACTTTTTGTCATCCAGGAGATTTCACAGTTCTAAAACCAGTCTTTAAACTACTGTAAAATATACAATCTTCATGATATGATAATAGCAAGCATGTTATTGTTTACATCGGAACTAAACTCCTGCACATATATCAGATAACAAACGAATTCATGTTATTTTTTTTATTTTGACGTGTTTCTGATTTATCAAATAAAAGTATGGCCGGTTGAACTTGCCATATGGCGTTTAGTCCACATTTTGCACAAATTTTGGATGGGAAATAAAGAATAAATAAATAAAAAACTTACCGTGGAAAGTTCAGTCCAAACTGCTACCACATACACTTTAGTCAAGATCTAACACGCTACTTTATTCCCCTAATATAAAACCTATACTTCTTTGAAGCAACAAGTACTTATTTTTGTAATAGTTGACAAGCAAAGATAGCGAAATATCTCGTAGCTGCGTAGTATTCGTAGCGCACGCGTCCGTGCTACGGCGTAGCGCGCAGCAGACTGGACCTGTAGCTCGTAGCGTCTGAAAACATGCTTCAGATTATAGGAGCGTGGCAGGAGGCTTTGCGATGTAAGGGAGACGACCCATTTTAGGAAGGTATTTTTAATTAATATATTGTGACGATCAGTTGTATTTTCATAATTGTACTGTTTCATGATTTGTAAATTTTGCAATTAAACTAAGTTTATGTAAGTTATTTCTAGTAATTAACTTTGGTTATTCGACTGTGAGTAACAATAAAACAACTCTAATCGATTCCAGGTGCAATAAATATAGCGACGAAAGCCGATAATAAACTAGGTCGGGCACTTAACTTGAAGCGGGAATCTAAGTTTAAAAATATTATTTATTGCATGAAAAACAAAAACATTACAAACAAATCAAAATTAAAATATTATTCTAGTACTAGGTAAATCAAAGTTGAAGAGATTAACTGTCAATTTTTCAGTTAAAGCTATCCAAATTTTTTATATTATATATAAGTTAGGATTATATTTTTCGATCTATAATACTTCGTTGGCACATTATATATCCGCAGCTGTTTGTAAAAAGTATATTTTTATTAACATTCAATATAATTGCTGTATCCGATACCTTCAAAAATGTTTAATGGAATTTAATTGAATATTTGAAATATCTTGTTACTTTTTGAAATCAATTAACTCGAGTCAAACAGACCTCTTGGTATTTTGAACAAAAATCAAAAGAAAACGTTCACCTGAAAATTTTCATTTAATCCTGAAAATGAAATTAACTTAAACGCCAGTGTTTTAATCAGAGAAAACGATCTAAGATGAAAATGATGAAAAGAAAATTACACTGAGGAAATAATTGTGTAAACTTAATTAACAAAAAGGCCTTGTCAATTCTCCTTCAAAATTACAAAATTAGAATATGAGTTCAACGTCATATTCATAACATCGAATTTATTAAATTTTGTCGTAATTAACCTCTTGGCTTACCTTGATTTCAGTAATTATTTAATTTAAAATGAAACTACACATGTGTATTTAAGAAGCTGTCACTGTGTAAACTATGTATGATTGTCACAAATTGACAAATGCTTTCATTGCTCTGCTCACCACTAACAATATGTGTTAAAGCTGTCGTTTTAAACGGAGTTCAAATATCAATTGAGATCAATATCAATGGTGAAATCAGATCCAGCAAGCACTTTACAGAGCTCTCAAACGAAGTGATAAACAGGAGTTTTTACCTGCCTGGCCAAACACATAGGGGTTTACATGCATCATCGTTAGTTCCTAGTTCCCCCTGCTTTAATAGACCTTCTACGTATCTGCTCATTTCAAATTTCATCTCGTAAAGAAACACCGAGCATTGTCTTCTCCATCGCTTATTGTGTGATTTTGAGCTCCTTGATTTGATGCATAAGTTAGTAAGGAAGTAATACACAGATACCCAATAATTAGTAAGAATTGTGAATTAAGTTAAAAACAGAACAATAAAAAGAAAGAACTCGATGCTGCTCAAAAAAGAAGTCGAACAAATGCGATTTCAAACATTTTAAGTCTCATAACATACGAGTCCCGCTGCAATTAAACCACACATACTCCCACTTCCCGTTATTAAAAAATAGAGCAAAGCTGGAATAGATTCTACAGGTAAGTTGGCTGTGGATTGTTATTTCATGATTTTACGTCCCAATATTTCGTCCGTTTGACATTTGTTATTACAGTTCACACCTATTATTTAATTTTATACAGGTGTAACAAATTCCTGCAAGTTCAATCAAATGTATGTTAGGAAGTCCTAACATTCATTGAATTTTTCATCTAATCCAATCTACATCCAATTTAATCCGCGTGTTTTCAACTAAGTCATGTTGGTGTCATGTCTATATCGCTTGCACGTACCGATAAAACAGTGCGCGTATAATTCTGTCCCTATTGACATTAGAGCTTCAAAACTCCGTTGCTAACGCGCTGACTATAGTACTGCATAATATACATGAAATAACTTTGACTCATATTTGCTATATTTTTTATACTGAAAAACAATATTAAAATCCTTGCAGTAGATCCAGAAACTGCAGGTTTATACTGAATTAATAAACTCTCTTTTATAGAGATAATTTGTAGTATTTAATCAACGCTAATTTAATAATGTCGCATCAATTGTTTATTATTTATTTAAAAACTTTATTGCACAAATTTCGTGTACAAAGGTGGACTTAATGCTAAAAGCATTCTCTGCCAGTCAAACCTTTAGTTATTAAGAAATATGGAATCTATTCTGTCCATACTCTAGCAACGAGCACAGAGTGGTTATGTCTTATAGAAAGGTTTCCTTTTGTGATGTGATTCATGGCGTAATATGGATCTAAGGATGACGTGGCATCATGGAGACCTTGTGCCGGTTATGTCATATGTATTGTACGCCCAGTTTATTGGTACTTTACCAGACGTTCACGTATGATATCATCACAAAAGTGTCTTAGCAGTTGTCCCTATTCCAACTGAATAAGTAACGTGAAAGTTTTTTTGGTACATTGATGTTTGTTGAAATATAACTAAATACACTGATATGATCTGAATAAAAATAAAACTTTTATGGAGTTATCTTCAAATGGGCTTAGTAGCAACGACACTTAATAGCTGGTTAGTAGTTAATTAAAGATACACAGGCTCAAAAAATAGTAGAGTTTGTGTGTCATCCCAAACGGCCTACCTCCTCTCACAAAAACCTGCAGCTTGGAATGTATCCTAAAAAGTCCGCATTCATCCTATTTGCTGTCAAGTTTAATTCATTTCTAAGATCTTTAATCTGATTCTAATCTTATTAACACGGTCCAAAGAAGTCAAAGGCGAATTACCGGTGCCTGATTGATGAGCAAATTTTAACCCAAGTTTTGTTAATCTTGCCCATAAAGTATGTCATCTTTCTAAAATATCCTTAACTACATTAAACTTAAATAACGCTAATAGAATACGCTAGAACATTTGAATCTCGTTTCAAAGTATTTACAATGTCAAGTTAAATTACTAAGCATCGTTAATACTTGCCAAGTGTTAACTTGGAGTAATTAAATTCCAGTACTAACAAATTAGATTGCTCTTTCAACATTGTACATTTCGATAGTAATAGTTCTTTATTTTAAGATAAATTAAATCCATATGTTGGCATTATGCAACAGATTATTATCACTGAACAATGTTAAATTTTCAAAGAAATTCAAAGATAATTAAACATGAATACTCTATTAAAAAAAACATAGCCTACAGTAAAAACAAAGAGGAATTCAGAAAATTAAACCATAGCATATTTCAGATATTATGTATAATAGTAAGAACTAGTACAAATTAATTTAATATTAAAATCACAATTCATTAGAAATATATTATTATTGCAACCATATTACATAAAAATATTTACTTAAATATTAACTTAGAAGCCCCTTACCTTATTTAGCAACCATTGGGACATGTTTGTCACAGCAGTGCGAGGAAGGGACAGCCCAGTTTATTTCCTATCGCCTTCAGAAAGCCATTAATAATAATAAATAATAAATATTGGACACCAATCACATACATTGCTCTGATCCCAAAGTAAGTAGCTAATTGCACTTGTGTTATGGAAATCAGACACAACGGTGGTAACACAACACCTAGACCCGAGACAATATAGATAATTTTGATTTCTATATTGACCCGACCGGGAATCAAACCCAAGACCTCGAAGCGGCGACGCCTTGAAACCAGCGTCCTTAGGCACTACACCACGTAGGTCGTCAAATTGGTGCTGATCCGCACACAACGGACCTGTGACGCGCAACGCTTTCACATGGTCGCGTGATAGCAGGCAGTGCGCACCACTGCAAACATGCCCGAGGCACTACAAAAGCGGGGCAGCCCCAAAATCACCCTGAAAGCGTTATTGTACAGGATACGGAGATCGTTGTAGCTCCGTTTATAAAAGTCAGCCCACAGGCTGACCTTATAGAATAGAGCGAGATACAGTAGCCAGCACATCAGGTTGCCCATTTTGTTGCAAACTAGCCCTTATTACAAATGCATAAGATACCGCAGTGTTTACCTTGACGTGCTGTTATCCCAGTACAATAAGCTCAAAATAATGTAATATTGCTCGCCTGTAAGCATCGTGCAAATCTGCGGGCTAGCATATTTGCTCTAATGGACAACAACCTTCGCTTCCGCTTGATGTCCACACTGTCTTTGAGATTATGTGTTCCAGGTACTTAAACTGATCGACAACTTCTAACGGGACATTATTCAACAGTACTTGTGGTAGGTCCTTGGTACTCTTGGTACCTGCCTTGAAGACCATGCATTTACTCTTCCTTACATTGTACTTTAAACCGTGTCCACTCGTATAATTCTCATATACGTATCAGTTGTGAACCGTGAACCACGTCGTCGGCATAGCACAGGTTGTTCACACATACGCCATCGACATAGCATCCGACACGCTGACTACTGAGAGGTGCAATTAAGCCGTTCATATATAAGTCAAACAGAGGCGGAGATGTTAATCCGCCCTGACTCACGCCGCATTCAAGCCGATACGGATCCGACACTGCTCCCGCCCAGCACACGCTGTTTGATTGGTTTGAGTACCTTGAAACCAGGCACAGGGCGCAGCTTGCTTCGCTGGACCAGACTCGATCCGGCTCACGGTGTTAGTTACCCAAGTTTAAAGGAAACCTAACTTTAGATCGACGACAACAAAATAATGTAAATAAATATATATATCGGAGCAGTTAAGGTTCCTGCTCATTTAACGCTGCAGGAAACAAAGCTTTTTATGGGCCCTGTTCTTGAAACTTGAAAATCGAGATGGTAACAAATGCCAAGAATCACATAAAAACCATCATCATCAGTTCAACCAGTCGCTGAATCTTTATATTACTAGATCTACTATATTCCCTCAATCGCATGTAAACGAAACACAATAGATATTCCATTATTATGCGGTTGCCCGTTGCATACAACCGCTCGGGTGTTGAGGCGCTATTTTTCCCCAATTTAGATCTAGATATAGATACGGATTGAGAATGTTGCCAAAACCAAGATATCTCAATTAAATTCTAGGCTAAGCTATATGCGGACAAGCTATACAAAAGCTATAAGCAGCCTATTATAACGTAGGTTTTAAATATACAGTGCAAAGCCTTTGATATTGTTGCGCCGGATCGCGCGCCGATCAGACAGAAGAAAGTGCGCAGGCGCGGGATGATAGCGGCCGACCGACCCGACCGGTTATTCAGTACCAGTACTGAAACACGCTGATGAGCTCCTCGGGTAAGTTTATGCTCCTCAGCTTATACCATAAACGGTCATACTGCACTAGATCAAAAGCCTTTGATAAATCGAGAAAGCAGACGTGTAGTAAAAAAATCACCTGATATTGCTCAAAATATGTTACAAAATCGCAGTCATATGTAAAAAAAACTCATTATCTTGTTCAAAAAAGCTGATATTGGTTCTGCGAGCATATCAGAATTATAAAATAATATTAAAAGCAGACTGTGAAGTAGGTGATTCCTTAGGCTAACTACAAAAGCTCAATTATAACTAGTATTGAACAAAATAAGGTAGGTTAGGTTAGGTTAGGTTAGGTTAGGTTAGGTTAGGTTATCAACAATTTTACGAGGTTTATGATCGGTTAACGTATTTTGGCCAAATACGTTAAGTCAATCTCATGCATAATCGGGCTTTAAAGGCACGCTAAGCTGCTGGTCGTGGCTACCAATTTCGTTTGACAGTCAGGGTGATCGTTTTGTGTTGTCAGAGGCCTAGGTCAGCTTCATAACGTCTGACTTTTATTCTCACAAATAGGTACAGGGGTGACTAGAAGGCACGTTATACTTGAGGTGAAGCCTTTGCCCTGCCGTGGGATGTTTCCTTTTTAATACGTTATTTTTTAATCTACGTGTGCGGTGGGCCTTCCAAGCCAATCTCGTCTCGGCTCGCGTTGCCCGGTCGACGGAACCATAATAAAAAACAAAATGAACACCGTTCCGAGCAGGATAGACGGGGTAGCGGTATTCTGCTAATACATCAGCCTAGGTATCTTTATTTTTCGATGATCTGTGCGATTAGCTGAGAGCGTAATTCCTTAGGATTTGATGACTAAGGGCCGATTTTTTAATGGTCAGATGAAACTTATCAGACTGATAAATTATAAAGCGACAGATTTAAAAAAATGACAGGTACCTATGATTGCTGACATTTAGGTGACGTTTTCAAATTAGCCATATTGTATGTGTATTTTGTTTGACGAATATTTCTTATCTGACTATTGAAAAATCAGCCCTAAGTTGACCAAAGATATATATTTTTAAAGTAAATATAAATGTCCTTACACATGTACCTCCTTGCACTAATATTACCGATTTTATTTGTGAACTAGCTTTTACCCTCGACTTTGCCCGCATTAGGTAGTTTTTTTTTTATAGTAGTATGAAAAAAAAAAACCTGAACTGCACTTTATTGTACCTATGTTTGAATTGTACCGAGATTGAATGAGGCCATACTAAGTGTACTTATCATAGGGAATGCGTTGTTTTGTCGTAATACCAATTTTACCAAAATATAATTCAAATCTTTGGTAATTTAGGAGTAAAAGTGATCAAATTCCCCGGGAAGTAATTTTCCCAGGGGAATGAGTTGTTTTTTCGCAGTCAAAAGTAACTCATTTCCTTTCTTAAGTCTCAAACTATCTCCTTACCAAATTTCATTTAAATCTGTTTAGTAGTAGGCTTACTGTTAGGCGTAAAAGCGATCGGCCCACCTGATTTTTTCCACGAGAATGCGTTATTTTCCCGCGGTAAAAAGTAGCCTATGTCCTTTCTCGGGTATTAATACCTCAACACCCGAGCGGTCGCATGCGACCGCATAACAATAGCTTATCTATTGTGTCTCGTTCACATACGCTTGAGGGATTAAAATATCTCTATACCAAATTTCATTCAAATTGGTTCAGTAGTTTAGGCGTGATTGAGTAACAGACAGACAGACAGAGTCACTTTCTCATATATAATATTAGTATGGATATGGTTGGCAGCTCTATAATATGCCGTTTAAGTTGTATGTTCCATCATACATGCCCAACCTATAAAAAAATGTCAGGTCAAAATGTCGACTGGGGGTTCCAATACCGCTGGTTTGCCTGAAGTGTTTTGGCCCGCATTCCAATATTTGAAGTTCCGATACGCACGGCTGGTTACATACAAGCTGGTACAGTCACCACCAAAGTCGAGGAATTTTCCCCTACACGGTCTGCATACGATCGCATACGAATGATAAATATATTGTACTACGTAAATTATCATTGGAATACGATCAGGACCCATAACGTCATTAATT
This sequence comes from Pyrausta purpuralis, assembly GCA_963924145.1. Taxonomy (NCBI): domain Eukaryota; kingdom Metazoa; phylum Arthropoda; class Insecta; order Lepidoptera; family Crambidae; genus Pyrausta; species Pyrausta purpuralis. The sequence continues at coordinate 3,298,284 of OZ001653.1, read as the reverse complement.
TCACGAAATTATTCTGCAATTTATTAATTTAATTTACCTACTCACTACTATCTAAATAAACACTGTTGTTGTAGCTAGTATACCACAAAGCTCGGCAAGCAAAGAAGTCACAGTGAAACAAATATAGTATTATGTACTTTCCCGGTCGAGTAAACTCATAAAAAACTGTGTTATTTTATTCATTATGTACGGACAACAGCACGTCGAGGTAAACACTGCGGTATCTTATTCAGTTGTAATAAAGGCTAGTTTGCAACAAAAGTGGGAAGCCTGATGTGCTGGCCACTGTACATGCAGATCTATAAAATTTAATATTAAGTGTACAGTTTTTCCATAATGCATTTTCGTACCGTACATAAATTAGATTTTTAAATCACAAATAAAATGTATTCTCGACTCGTTTGCCGACTGTACACCTAAATCGTTGCGCAGCTCAAAGGAAATGGAGAAAGCACGTGGATAAGGAAATAGGAAGGCTTTTATGAAAGAGTTGAAGTAGCTACGAGAGCGTTTCACATAAGGCACTGCCTAAATTGAGAGCCAAAAATAGAAAACTTTCAAGAATAGTTATTATTATGACCTACTTTTGTTCGACACATAAAGCAGTATAGAAAAACAATTTTCAATTACCTAAAATAAAGCAAATTCTTAACTTTGTCTTTATCAAGTCAATACTTAGAACAGTTTTTCATTACCTTAAAATGGGTTATAGTAATCTATAACAAATATATACTTTATACCACACAAATGAGACTTACTAATCATCTTCTAGTTAATATCAATCAGTTACAACGTAAAATGATTAAGGGTCGATTTTACCAGCGTCTGTTAAGACTTATCCAATTGAGGCTCGAATTTACCAACGTTAAAAAAATATTCGTCGATTATAAAACAAAACCGTCAATTTGAAAACCTCACCTATTTGTCAAAAATCATTTGTGTAAATGACATTTTAAAATCGGTGGTTTCAAACTCATTTCGTCTGATAAGTCTTATCTGACTACGGTAAAATCGTCTCTTAGGCCTAATTTTTCCAATGTCAGATAAGCAAAATTCGACGCATAAAATACAAAACGCCTAATTTGAAAACGTCACCTATTAGTCAGAGTCGATTTTAATCGAAACTGAGATAGAAGGTCATGATTTTTTATTTCTAAATAAATCAGAATAAGTTTTATTTGCGGTTGCTACGTACTGTAACGTGTGTAATGTAACATTGAGAGTACAGAGTGATGAGCCTTTAATATTAAAGCACTCTCGCTGCTTCGCTCTTAAATGTTTAAGCGCCGGTGAGCCTGTGCCTTCATTCCATTTGGCTGTCTGAGGAAATATTTTGCGGAAAAACAATTTAACAAATACGAACAATTTTAGAGGTAGAGGTCATGGTGTGAAATCATTATGTTTTGGCAGTCAAAAAGTAACTGCCTCATTAATAATACATCATCATTATTGACTACTTATTAACCATTATAAAAAAAAAATTCCACGTATTTTGTTCTAATGAAATTGACATGAGGTAAATAACTGTTTTTAATTTGTAATTAAAATTGACCAGAATGAAATTTAACGCTTTCTTGTCTTCTCTGTGGGTTACACGATCTAACAACAATAACCTTGGAACGGATATGTAATAAAACGGAGTGAAGAACTTACTGTGAATAAAACGTTGCGGCCGTTTTTCATGGTAGTCCAGTTTACTGCATAACTGGATCCAGCAGAATATTTTGGTGTGTTCACACGACAGAATTTTGCAGGTTGTCCTTTACCTGAGTCCTGTCAAAGCCTGACCGTGTCATGTCTATCTCGCTCGCACTTGTCGATAAAGCACCGCGCTGCATATTCCTCTTTCGCAGAATTAACATAATCTATGTGTTTTTGAATACTGCCATTTGAGAAGTAAAACTGGTCCAGTTTATTGAAAAAACAGGATTAGTAAAAGACAGGTACAGTGGGACATGGATCTTTTGGCCGACGGTGACAATCAGAACTAACGCTGTCATCTTCAAAATGCGGTTGCTAGATCTAGTGTAGCCAAATCTCCCCAATTTTACAGGCGATTTTTCGACTTTTCCTAATGTTTTATTTTCGTACACGTTCTTTGCAACTTTTAAAATGATTCTTTTTAAATACCGTAAAGCTAAACTCCTTTTTATATACTTTTTATACAATTAATTTGCGATTAAAATATATGTATACAAACATGCTCATACTGCTTTGAATTCGTAGCCGTTGTCCAGTGTCCCAAAAAGGCTAGGATGTTGTATCAAAATAAAACAATCCGTAGCTAGTAGTAAGAGTGTATTGATAAATTAAAGTTCGCTTAGCCTATACAAAATACATGCGACAAATAACAGCGCGAGGCAACTGTGCTCAGCGCCATCTCGTGAGCGTAGACTTAACTACATTAATGCTACCGCGAAACTTAAAAAGGTAAACAAACGCGCTTTGTTCATACAAAATCGGACATACCGCCCACCATGGACAATCATGTCCATCATTACAACAGCTCATTAGTAACTAAACAATAAGAAATATGAAAAAAACTGTATGTATGAATTACACATAGGTAGTAAACTTTCCTTAAAAACTATTACAATATGCTATATAACTATTTAGTAGCGATTTTAACTTTAACAATCTGTTTTTTATAAAGTTCATACAACTAAACGTACATACAACTAATACAACTAAATCAATTGATCCTAGAGGTAACCAACAATCGTATTTGTTTGTTAATACAGAATACCATAATAAAACACAACACAAATTCATCAATTTCAAAAAACAAAGTATGGGAAACAAAGACCAGATAAAATACAAGACGATACAACTTATGGTAAATGTTGCATTGACAACTGTACTGCTCAATCTGCTACTGGTAAAATACACAACTTGGTAACAGGTCTCTTGATATAAGAGCCTTTGCACTTCAGAGTCACCACGCGAGTAATGTTGTCCAAACCTGGGTGTTTAGCCGTTATTATGCCAAATAACCACCTAGCCGGGGGAAGATCATCCTCCTTTACCAGAACTATATCGCCTATCTTCGGTTCGGGAATTTGAGACGACCATTTGTGACGTTGAAGAAATTGTGTCAAGTACTCTCGTGACCATCTACGCCAAAAGTCTTGTACCATTTTTTGGGAATAATGCCATCTTCTGAGTGTACTGACATTAGAAGCTTCATAATTCGAGTCTGGTGGGAGTACAAGAGGGCTGCCTACAAGAAAATGACTGGGAGTCAGAGGATACGGATCATCAGGATTATCACTCACCTGTGATATTGGTCTCGAATTGAGACAAGCCTCGATTTGAGCCAATACAGTAGTAATTTCTTCAAATGTCAACGTTGAAGTTCCTATGACTCTCCTAAGGTGATGTTTAGTAGATCTTACGCCGGCTTCCCACAGTCCGCCAAAATTCGGAGCACGGGGTGGAATAAAGTGCCACTTGGTACCATTCGTAGATAACCAGTCGGCAATATCGTTGCTGACTAAACTGCCTTCCTCAAGCAATAAAGCAGACAATTCACGTGAAGCGCCAATAAAATTCGTCCCATTGTCACTCCACAGGTCTGAGCAATGACCTCGCCTAGCCACAAAGCGTTTGAACGCAGCTATGAAGCCTTCCGACGTTAAGTCGCTCACAGCCTCTAAGTGCACAGCTCTAGTGGACATACATATGAATAAACAGATATAGCCCTTAGCTGAGCGCTGTCCTCTACCTTTACTGGTTCTTATTGCAATGGGTCCAGCGTAATCAACGCCACTCTGTTGAAATGGACGATTTGGAGTAACACGAGCTGATGGAAGCTGACCCATAAGTTGATTCGCGGTACGTGAAGAGTACCGTATACAAGATACACACTTGTGGACGCAAGACTTGACAGCTCTTCTAGCATTTATGACCCAATACTTTGATCGCAAATAGTTCAGCATCAGCTGCGGCCCACCATGTAAAGTGCGTTCGTGAGCATCCGTGATGAGAAGATCCGTTAAGTGTGACTTATATGGGATTATAATGGGATTTTTCATAGCCGAAGATAACTGCGCTCTCTGGAGCCGGCCACCCACCCTGAGGATTCCATCCCTATCAACGAATGGATTGAGGGTACGAATGGCACTTTTTTTCCTTATTGGGGAGTTATTTTGAAGACACTCTATCTCACCCTTAAAATGTGCCATTTGAATATTTTTGACTACAAGTACGCTCGACCGCTGCAATTCATCTCGTGTAAGCCAGAGTGGATACTTGATTGCTTGACCTCTTAATTTTGCAGATGCTGCTTGTATAAATCTGCGACAGTAAGACAAAACTCTGATCATCCGTCTGAATGAAGAGAATCTGTCGTAAAGATTTTCGTTTTCGATTGTTGCATTACATACCAGATTGTGAACAGCCCTTTCCTCTGGAATATTGTCAGACTCCTGGTTGCAGCTCAGTGGACTGTATGTAATATTTTTTTCGGACAACCAGGGTGGTCCATATTTCCAGAAGAAAACTTGAGAATTTTCGGAGGGCTGAACACCACGCGATGCACAATCAGCAGGGTTATCAGATGAACGAACATGTGACCACTGATTCCTATCTAACAAGGATAGTATGTCTGACACTCGATTGGCGATAAAAGTCTTCCATCTCCCAGGGTGACTACTAAGCCATGCCAATACCACCTGGGAATCGGTCCACGCATGAATATCTTTCTTTGGTATTTCCAATACTTCAGATACCTCTGTCAACAGTTTGGCCAATAATACAGCACCGCACAACTCCAAGCGAGGGATCGACACCACTTTGATAGGTGATACCTTCGTCTTTGATGTGATGAGACTGACCTGAATCTCGCCACTGTGACTCACAACTCGAAGATACACCACGGCAGCGTAGGCGTCCTTGGATGCGTCGCAGAAACCATGCAACTCTACACAAACATTGTCGATTTTGGTCTGCATCCATCGTGGTAGTGCGAATTTTGTAATTAAAGACAGCTTATCACGATATGTAAACCATTCCTGCAACAAGTTTTCTGGTAGCTCCTGATCCCAATCTAATCCAACCATCCATAATTTTTGAATGAAAATTTTAGCCTGAATGATGGATGGAGCTATCCAGCCAAGAGGATCAAACAGGCGGGAAATATCGGATAAAACCTTTCGCTTGGTTACGGGTAAGCTCAATTCTGGCAGCTGAACTGTATATTCGAACTCATCTTTAACCCGATTCCATTTCAAACCAAGTACCTTTTTTACCTCAGTACCTTCCTTTTCTGTGCCAATTTCTATTGTATCTCCAAACCCTTCTCTATCTCCCTCTAATTTTATCATAACATCCTTATCACTCGATGCCCACTTTTGTAACTCAAAACATCCCTTGCTCATTAACTCATTCATGTCCTTGTATAATTGCATCGTTTCTGGTTTGGTCTGACAGCCCGTCATCAAGTCATCCATGTAAAAGTCATTCAAGACCTTTTCAGCAGCCAAGGGATGTGACTGACTTTCATCTTGGGCTAGCTGAAGGAGAGTTTTTACAGCTAGATACGGTGCGCATGCCGTTCCAAAAGTGACACGTAGCATTCGGTAGTGATGCAACCCAGAATCATCTGACCACACTATCCTTTGGTAGTCGACATCCTCGTCTGTCACCTTGATCTGTCGGTACATCTTAACTATATCTGCAATAAGAGCTATAGGATGACGACGCCAGCGCATAACTATATGTCGTAAATCCAACTGCAATGAAGGGCCAACCATCAGATCACTATTTAACGAAACGCCATTAGTGCCTAGACAAGATGCATTAAATACTACGCGTACTTTAGAAGTGGTTTTATCTTCGCGCACAACAGCATGGTGCGGCAAGTAAACAGCATCCTGCTTCAACCTTTCTCCTTCTGGCACTAACTCCATATGGCCAAGGTCAAGATACTCTTGTAGAACTTGTGAGTATTGAATCTTGAGGTTAGGATTTTTATTCAACCGTTTTTGTAAGTATTGTAGTCTTTGAGTAGCAATGTTTAGTGAACTACCATACTTACACTGTGGGTCTACTGAGCGGAAAGGAAGCTTTACCACATAGCGACCGTCTGCATCACGATTGGTCGTTTCCGCATATAACTTTTCGCAAGCTTGTTCTTCTTCTGTAAGGAGCTTCGACTTAACAGCGTTCGTTGGCTCCGACTCCAATTCCCAAAACCGTTTAAGTAACTCATTGTTGTCTATACAAGTATGCATAGTAATGACTGTGTTACAAATCTGAGAACTATCCAAAGTTTCGGCGTGAACTTGGCCTGATAAAATCCACCCAAGCTTAGTATTCTGAGCTACTGGTGTGCCTGGAGGACCTTTGAGTAAACCTTCAACAATAATCTGACCAAAAACCTCTGCTCCGAGGAGCAAATCAACCTTATTAGGTGAGTGAAACTTTGGATCTGCTAATCTTAGATGAATAAAATTGGAGTACATCTTAAAATCAACTTTCTTTGAAGGAACTACAGAAGTAAGTTTATTTAAAACATGTGCTTTAACTATAATGTTGTAGTTGGGATCGTAAATTGATTTGAGGTGAATACTAACTATTGAATTGGAAACAATAGAGCCAGTTTGATCCCCAACACTCGTAATCAATGTTTTACTTTTTATTTTTTGCAGACCAAGTGCTTGCACAGCAGACTCCGTGATAAACGAAGCTTGGGAGCCCTGATCTAACAAGGCCCTGAATGTCAAGCAATTACCCGACTGAGACTCTACATGAACTAAAGCTGTAGCTAAAAGCACCTGGCTATGAATATTTGAATGAGAAACTACTACAGTTTCGGTAACGTCATCATTTTGTGACGTTGTGGTTGCTACAACGACACTCTTATCAACCGAAAGATTCTCGACACCATTATCGGTCGATATTGGAACACTTGGATGTAAAAGAGAATGATGCTTCTTCTTGCATACACGGCATCTTGAGGTTTGACGGCAAGTGAATACAGAATGCCCTGGACACATACAATTATAACATAAACTTTTGGATTGGACAAAATTCCTGCGTGATTCGACAGATTCATGTAAAAATTTCTTACAGCTGAATAATTTATGGTTTTCTAAGCAGAATGGGCAAGCAGTTGAGGCGGCTGCAGCATGATTGACAGAGACGTTAGGCCGACTAGTATTCGGCTTACTTTGCTTAGCAGGAATCAAAAACTCTAAGGAACGGAACCTATGTTCTAGGAAAGTCTTAAACTGGTCCATAGAAGGATGGTCATCTGATGAACTAATTTTTGCTTCCCATAGCTTACGTGACTCTGGATCTAATTTTGAGCTAATGATATAAATTACTAAAACATCCCACGTATCTACCTTGAGCCCTAAATTTCTCAAACCATGCAAACAATCACAAGTAGTGTCTAATAACTCCTTAATAGCCTTCGAGGATTCTACTGTAATATTGGATTGGCCGATCATTTTTTTAAGTAAACAGTTTGACAAATACTTTTTATTACTATACCTTCTTTTTAATAAAGACCAAGACTCGAGGTAGTTAGCGTCAGTAACAGGCACATGCCTCAGTAGCTGCTCTGCTTCCCCGCTAAGATGAGCTTTCAAATAGTGTAATTTGTGCACATTTTGTAAATTATCATTGCGATCTACTAGAGACTCAAATAAGTCCTTAAACGTAGTCCACTCAGCGTAGTTCCCGCTAAATGTAGGAATAGTTATTTTAGGTAATTTCACTGAGGGCACTGTGGCTACAATGGCTGACTGATGAATCTTACTATGATCGCTAAAGCCAGTCGATGTTGATAAAATATTGGCTAAAGATTCCTTAAGTAAACTTTTATAATCCCAGTACAGCTCTTGCGTATCTTCGTAAACATTACCAGTACAATAAGTAGACTTCTCGTACTCGTCTGAATCTATATCGGCCACAATAGTACGATGAGAATCCACAAAAGATGCCCATTGACTCTCCAACGTTTCTAACCGCGCCTCAACATAGGTTTTTGTTATTCTTACTTTAGGTGACTTTTTAAAATTTTCCTTTCCCTTACTTATGGCTGTCTTAACGTCTTCTTGTAACTTAGCTAAAGCCTCCATAATAAGATTATTATATAATATTATCAATAAAAATACTTAAGTAAATCTTAATTGTTTAAACTACTTTATTTTACTCGTATTTACTATTAATTTTGTCTCTTAGCACGATACCTATTAGATCTTAATTTCTATAATAACACTGCACAAATTGTAATAACTATTACTAATGTCCCAATTTGTCTCGAAAACACGCTAAGTCCTGTAGAACGATGAACCGAATTTTCTAAGTGTTTGAGCAAATTGACACTTAGAAAAATTTGGACATAGGTTCCCCGTCGTATCACTTTTTTGAAAACTATTCTAAGTCCAAACAAATTCACACGAAATTTACAAGTGTCAAATCACAACGAAAATTTTCTAAGTCTCACTATTCATTAGAATTTCACACGAAGCTTTAAATTTTCTAAGTCCAAATCACTGATTAAAATGTTCAAAGTTACTCACAAGCCGTGCCGCTGCATATCCAAACCTGCTGCTTTTACCGCCCTCTGGTGCGAGTACGATCCAACTTGATACGCTGCTTTTAGCGCCCCCTGGCACTGAATCTCGTAACTAAAGCTGCTTTAGGCGTCCTCTGGCGGAGTCTCCAACACTTGTCCGCAGGCAGGATTTCACCACCATAACACCATAGATGACAGCCCGTCACCTCGTCGGCGTGGGAAGCGGCCAACTGTACAATTCCCTCAAGGTAGCCTTCTATCCGGCTCGAAGGACCACAATGTCCAGTGTCCCAAAAAGGCTAGGATGTTGTATCAAAATAAAACAATCCGTAGCTAGTAGTAAGAGTGTATTGATAAATTAAAGTTCGCTTAGCCTATACAAAATACATGCGACAAATAACAGCGCGAGGCAACTGTGCTCAGCGCCATCTCGTGAGCGTAGACTTAACTACATTAATGCTACCGCGAAACTTAAAAAGGTAAACAAACGCGCTTTGTTCATACAAAATCGGACAGCCGTCTTTTTAATTTTGTCAAGGTTGTGTAAAAAAATATTCGTTATACAGTTCCCTAAACTCTTCAAATCAAGGGAGATTTTTGCAATTTTTCATCCTGATTGATTGCTAGCGCCCCCTGTCTATGTCATCTATCGGCCAGAAGATCCTTGTCGCACTGTATCAGATTTTGCTGGTTACTGCAAACGATATGTCCGTGTGAATATTAGCATAAAAACGCGCATGTGATTAAACGAGACTGTGGAGAAAACATTAACTGGATGTCTCCGTGGAAAAGGGCCCCTTCCTATTAGCAATTTTTTAGTGGTCAAAAAATAACTCATTTTGTTACTTTCTCGTACTACACAGAGTTCACAACAAGTCTTCAGAGTGTTTAATTGATAATTTTACTTCTTTTTACCCAAAAGCGACAAAAAGAGATTTTTTTTAGCGACAGAGTATGTCATTGATTATATTAACGATTAAGTAGCTGAAATCACTGCTGCTCAACAACAATGTCTATTCATTCAATTTTCAATTTCAAAATATCTTTACTCGTAAAATACATTAAGGTTTAACAGTTCCAGTGTTCATTGTAGTCCTAGACTGTTATATTTTACTGTTTTTTAAGCTGTTGCACTTATATTAAACTTATAAACAATGTCTATTGGCAACCTAGTTGGCCACTACTTTGTTCACTCCTTATTACGAGTGACTGCCCTCTTGTGCAATCGCATCATAAATAACGAACTACATAAAAGAGCAGGGTTATATTTCCGAGAGTAGCCATCTGTTGCCCTGATGCGAGAGCAGGGGAGAGATAATAATAAAATGTGATGAAGACGTACAGCGGCCAATGACAATGCCTGTACGGCAATATGTCAGACTCGCGCGACGCTCACTGAGCGGCAAAGCTTCTGATTAATGAAATTAATATATCAGAATGTTAAATATGGGTTTGGTAACGATGTGTTCTTACAAGTTTATTTGTCTCCAAGTAAGTAAGTACTAAATATGACTCAGGTTTTTTGGGTTTTGTAACAGTTTTAAGAAAAACATATTTTTTCGACGTCAATGACTTTAAGTATTTAAACTATAATATTACTATACGATAGGTTCTTTTTTCTTTTGAATGAAAAATAAAGTAACACTTGCTTTTTTATCATTATGAGAACATTGAGTTAAATCATACTAATTACCTATCACTTTTGTGAGCTTAGTGCGAGTAGATACTCATACCTAAAAAGATTTTATTACTGAAGTAACTGACGCCCAGCCCGAGGGATGTGTGTAAAACCTGAAAAAATATACAAACAAGAAATAACATATACCTGAAATTGAAATACAATGTTCAAGGCCTGTGTTGATCATCCACAAATAAGCACTAACCAAAGAATAGAATAAATATAAAGAACATTATTTCGTATTAAGTATTGGATAGATAACGCGAATGGAAACTTGTTCAGACATCATCATCATCATCATTATCAGCCAAAGGACGTCCACTGCTGAACATACGCCTCCCCCACGGCTTTCCACAGCGACGGATCACTAGCGGTCTGCATCCAGTTTGATCCTGCGATCTTTATAAGGTCGTCTGTCCATCTTGTTGGTAGACGTCCCCCGCTGCGTCTCTGGTCGAAGGGTCTCCAATCTAGAACTTTCCTGCCCCAAAGGCCATCAGTTCTACGCGCTATGTGCCCTGCCCATTGCCACTTGAGCTTACTGATTCTCAAGGCTATGTCCGTTACTTTAGTTCTTCTACGTATCTCCTCATTTCTGATTCGATCCCGTAGAGAAACACCCAGCATAGCCCTTTCCATCGCTCGTTGTGTGATTTTGAGCTTCATTATAAGGCCCATAGTAAGAGACCATGTTTCGAATCCGTATGTCATCACTGGTAACACACACTGGTTGAAGACTTTCATCTTCAGACACTGAGGTAGATGAGATGAGAAGACAGTCTTGCGCGATTTACCGAACGCTGTCCAGCCGAGTTGGATTCGTCGATTGACCTCTTTCTCGAAGTTGGACCTACCCAATTGGATCACTTGTCCTATCAGACGTGAGCCAAGCCCGAGGTGCCACCACTGTACAGCCGATGAGGACTCCGCTCAGCACACTCTGGAGGTTTGCCCGGCCTGGGTATCCGAGCGTGAACAACTCGTAGAAAACATCGGGTGCGACCTTAGCATTAAGGTGATCGTGGCCCGAATGCTGGATAACGAGGAGACGTGGCAGGCGGTGCTTTATTTCTGTGAGGACGTTATCACACAAAAAGAGGCGGCGGAGAGGGAGCGGGAGGCTTCGGCCGACGCCCCAACTATCCGCCGCCCACGTCCTGGGCGCCGTAGGAGGCTTCATGCCCTTCACTTGCCCCTCCTTGATGGACCTCGAGCGACTGACTCGGGGGTGTCAGCCGCTCGAAAAGAGGCCTGCGACGGTGTTGTGCGTGTCCGGCACGCCGTTCGACAAAGACCGGGGGGAACATGCATTTCCCCCTGAAGCCGGGTGGCGCTCGCTGCTAAGCGAGCCACAGCCACAGGTGAGGCTGCGGAAGAATGCCCAGGGCAAATGCCCAGGGTGCTAACTCGTGGCTCTCTCCTTACTAATGGCACCGGAGGACACCGTCAGGTTTTAGTAAGTATACCCACCCTATTGGGTGGGGGAGTCCCACATAACCTACTGGTTGGCCCCCGCCGCTGGTATGGTATGCCTAATGCATTTCCTGACGAAAAAAAAAAGAAGGTAGACGTACTCGTCGACAACTTCGAGAGTTGAGTTATCAATGGATACTGGAGTGGATATGTTCAGACATGAGTTGTAACAATCCGTTGGTAAGTCGTGTTTGACTGTATAAAAGTTGCTTTCTTCTACTATTATTATTGTCTGTGACAAAAAATCGATATTTTTTTTTAACAAGGATTTGAAATATTTGATATCGTCCGCGTTTTATGTAGCCTGTTATTTTCAGTGCAGTTACTGTCTTTCTAATCGTGTGTTTTATGAACAGTAAATAAACTGATATGTTGTGCAAAAACTTGAGGTTTCATCTCTTGCCAAACAACATAATACCTCATCATCCGATCTACAATCACACGGCTAAATTTATTTATTTTTCCTCACAGTCGAAATGAAAAATAGTATGTTCAACTCGAGTGAAATCACCCATTTCACTCTCGAAATATTGGCGCTCTCACTCCGTTCGAGCGCCTGAAACATCTCGAGTGAAATGGGTCACTTTCTCCCGTTGTATAACAATTTACTACTGCATGATTAAGTGCTTCAAAGGTGATATTAAAAATAGTAATATGCTCGTAATTTCAACCATTCGGCATACTCTAAACTTTCATAAGTCGAGCCAATTTAATAATAAGTTTATTCATAGGGGCATTAGTAACATACATAATTTATTGTGTTTTACGAATGGCAAACGATTTGGAAATTGCGGTGTTATACTAAACCCGCTTTCACATAAAGTAGCTTTAGCGGTACTATGCACTTATGACGAATGTTCTATAAGCTCCGAAAATTGCTCATTAGCCTGGTTGGCCATTATTTTTACCAATTTTTTTTTTGTTAATTTTTTTAATGTCTTGTCTTATTTGTGACTTCGCTATGAATAAAAAAATAACTAATTAGATACATATTTGGGTTGTTTCTTTTTATTTGCCAAAGAAATTTTGAGATTATTAATTTGACAAGGTTCCAGCGCATAAACAACTAGCAGTCCTATTAAGTCTAGGTCTGGGTTTTTCTCCAGTGTGCGTCCGGAAGAGCCCATATAAAGGGTATCACACATGTGTGCGTGCACAGTCATAATCTGTCCGAGCGTTGACGAAGGTCTGTGGGAGAATTTATGTCATGAGATGTATTGTCGTGTGATATATCAGTGTCATAAAGACCGTCTGATTATACGTTTTGCCCGTTATTCAGACTCGGTCTTAGGTAGATCATGATCTTAATAATTTCATATCTTAAACAAATTTATATTTTTTTTCTAGAGCGTATTTTACAAAGCGTATTTTATATTTACATATTTTTTTACAGAGCGTTTTTGCTAATCGAATATTGTAAACAATATTTTTACCACTGTTATGGTTGACTGGTAGATAATGCCTTCAGCATTAAGTCCGTCATATGTACCGTTCATTTGTGCATGAAGTTTTTAAATAAAAATAAATAAGTACTTTTAAAATCATTGAATACTTAATTAACTATTTGTATTTAAAATATCTCAGTGCTCAACGATGAACAACCTATGCAGGTTGTAAGTTTTGTGTTTGTAACATTTGAAAATAGATTATTTTCTTAAAAAGGTATATTAAGATTGTTTATAATATTCGACTAGCAAAGGAAAACAGACTTTAAATATGCTTTCACAAATAGATATAATTGAGCAAAAATTTTAGCGTCTAAAAAGTCCGTGAAAAGCGTCCGTGTCTACCTTTGAGTACAAGGTTAAATAAGGAAATGAATTTTCCAATTTAATGATTCTCTCCCGAATTATTTTTGTTATGCAAAGTATCACAATGCCCTTTAAAAATTCGTATTCCATAAGCGTGGGAGCTGTTACGAAAACAGCAACAAATTGATTCGAAATGAGGCTCCATTAGACGACTTCCGGAGGTAATTGAATTTCCGCAAAACATTCAGCCTCCTGCAGCATCCACGCGCACAACGGCGTTTCGAGCGGGAATTATTTTCAGAATGATACTTGCGATCCACCGATGAGCTATTATTTTATTTACATTTTATTTATTTATTTAACACAGCCAGCGAATTACAGAATGCAATACAAACCCAAAGAATTAATACCTTACAACATATATAAACAAAATCATAAATTAAATAAAATATATATATAAAAAAATATTACACGCAATTTCACTGATTTATTCCTCGTAGTGTCGCGTAAACTTCCGCGAAACCGCTGCCTGGAACACGACACCCTTCGGACGGAACCCTTCGTTCATATAAAAAAAATATATATAAATGTTTAACCTATTTCAAAATAAAAATCATGAGAAAGTTTGAAATAAACGATGGAAGTGATTTTTTATTTAGGCCCAATCTTAATTGCGTTGCCTGTGTCACCTGAGTCGGTGCTACTACAGGCATCACGGAGAAATCAGCGAACATACATAAAAAAAACTGCTTGTTGTTAAAGTGCAACAATAAACGTTTTAGTTATTTATTTAACAATACTACATCAAACATAGTTAACCTTCATCTTGAAGTCGATTAATGAAATTAACAGACTTTTAAAAAAGAAGAGGTTCGCTACGCGCAGTGGAGGCGCTAGGATGTATAGATTACAAAAATGTATGTATGCCACGTTTAGGCATGAATACACTTCCCGTACGTGTAGCGTGAATCAGCCTTTACGCATTTTGTAGCATAGCTTACACTGTACTCAGGGCTGAGCGTACGTTAATTGAATCTGTCTTCAAAGAGAACACCAAAAAATTTTCATGTATAATTAATTTACTTTGATCAGCGGGGAAAATGTCGTGCGTGTAAATATTTTATTTTTATACTGGTTTGCTCTTTGAGTTCAATCAGTTTTCAAACTAAGGACCTATTTTACCAAAGTCAGATAAGACATATTTAACTGAATAAGTATTAAACGACCGATATTAAAATGACATTTATAAATGATTGCTAACAAATAGGTGACGTTTTCAAATTAGGCGTTTTGTATTTTATTCCACAAATATTGCTTATCAGACGTCGGATAATCGGGCCTAAATATTTTTATAAGACAACATTTAATAAGATGATTTCAAAAATCCAGCGGAAACACGACACACGGGTACAATTACCAAAACAATTATAGATATCAATTACATGCAGGACATAGTCACATATTAAAAGTATCAAAGCAATTTTGTAGCAAATCTAATAAAATTTACACAACACCAATACAAATATGAAAAGACAGGCAAACACACGACTTATTTCGCTGTTGACGGAAAGGAATAAAGTATGTCCTGAAAACAGAAAAGTAAGCAACAAAAAAAAACAACCACATCATAATTGACGAACACATGTATCCAGTTTCTTCGCGAGCAAATTGTATTTAACCCTTAACGGACGAGCCCCGCTCAGGTTCCAGGGTTATTTGGGCGTCATCCTATAACTTTATTGGCACCCCACTCAAGCGAAAACTATTTATCTCGTAACCAAAATTGTGGAATCCATGTGAAAATACAGAGCACATTTTCAGTTGGTAAACAAAAAGCACTTGGCGCTTGACAACTGCAACTGTCATTTTATTTGGATGTGTCTGTCATGTTAGGCAAATCAAGCTGATTCGAATTCGAGTCAAAAACAAAAAAAAACAGTTTTTAACAAGTACTACTAAGTAATATTAAGAGTACATACATTAAAGAAAGTTTACGATCATTAGCAAAAGCCTTAGCATAAGCTGTTTTTTTAAATGTTACTGTATCAAGAAAACATGTGTGTTGTGTTTTCTCAAAATACTAGCGGTCCACCGTGACTTCGAAGTGACCGCTAACTTTTTTTGATGTGCGTTTGTCTTGCTTTTAACAAAAATGCCACCAATTTTATTCGTCTTGCGTTGAGGGAGGATTAAAAAATCAATGACTAATGAATAAACGCTAAAAATTAGATATAGATTCAAAAAGCCGACCGGCCAAGCAAAAAATACAATACCAATGTGTCTTTTACCATGTTATCAGGTAGCACACATTTCCGTTTTCACGTAGCCTTTCGGTCAGTCACGCCCGAAACATTGTGACCTTGGAGATCTTTCAGCATCTCTCGAGTGCCGGGCTCAAGAGTACTTGAAACCTTTTTAAGAGCCCTACAGTTTTGGCTTTTTGCGCGACAACCTTATCCACTACATCTTGGAAATATTATTATGTCTACAATGAACATACGTTGGATAAAATTCCTTGTATTTTTCTTGCGGATTAAAAAAAGTGTATACTAGTTTTATGGGCAGCTAGAACTTGATTATTTTCCGTTAGGTAGGTGATGTCAGTGAACATCAGGTTGACAGGTGTAAATCTCCAAATCGTGATGTTTTAGTATAAAAGCTATGAACCGGGAACATACTGAACGTACTGCAAACTTTGATTCTACGAGTAAATACCTACCTTAGTAATAGAAAAGTTATTAAAACTGATTTCAAAATGGCGGGTGCATTTTTAACATTTTTAATACACCAATTAGAGAATTATTTATATGTGCAAGGTCCACCTTATCAATGTACAAAACGATTTTAATAAAGCATTACCGAGTGCACTTAGTGATAAATGAGTATCTTGAATATTAAGATTCGACTGAGCTCCTGTCAAATTTTTCATTGCAATGCCACATACTTGTACGGTAATGCAAATCAATTTACAATGTGTGTGTGCAATTATTCCATTGACTTTTTTCACGTTGTTGCTAGCGAGTGAAACTGTCGTAAAGTCATGGTAACGGTACTGATGAATGATGTGTGATGATCCCTACCAGTTAATAATACCTTCTAGGAAAAACTAACAAATTTATGTTTGTGTGTTTTAAGCCATTTATTAAAATAATTTATTTAAATATAACTATAAATTGCACATAGATGTTTTGAATATGAAACTCCTGCTAAGCAGGTTATGCTTGTGATAGGAGTAAACGCTATCTCTGTACATGGAATATACATTTATATATTTTTATTACGGGTACCTAAGCGAATAGATGTACAAATTAAAAACAAAATAAACTAATCAATCTACGTGCACTTCACTCATCGTCACTAGTAATTACACTATGTCCATATACGAGTTCGTATTCCTGTCGTTGTTATTCTAACAGAAAACAAAATAAACGAGAAACATCCTAGCTAATTAGAATAAACTAGTTGTAATATTATACTTGAGTATCTAAGCACTTATTTATGGTAAGTTTTCAAGTTACTCCTTATTAATATGCTAGTTTAGAAAATGACAACTAAAGTAGATGCATTAAATTAATTACCTCAAACATAAATATCCTGCAAAATGTTTTAGTCTGGGGAAAATAAAAAATATCCATTTATTAATAAAAAGGTTTTTAATACAAATCCAAATGTTTATTAAAAAATATCACCATTATATCTTATCATAATAATCGCACTAAATTCACAGCACATTTATTAAAGTTATCTAAAATCTACAGTAACATCAGTAAAAGGATCCAAAATATACACATTTTTCTTATAAATTACACATTCCGTTATTGTCTTTCGAGATGGAATATTAAGTTAATAAAACTTTCTTTTTTAATATTATTTTATCTAGTATTATTTCTTACTATAAGGATATTTTAAAAGAAATTCATAAATCATCATATAAGGAATATGAAGATAAAAAAAGAAATGCTCAATGTTGAACTGTATCATTAACGTAAAATTAAGTCCACAATGCTTCGCACAAATCGCTTTGTAAATTGAATTACCGAGCTAACTCTTGATACTCTATATCTTAATAGTAAATACGGTTTAGGGCACATCGATGTGATTTCATGTAATAAAATAGAATTAACAACAATATCTTTTGAATAGTTATCGTTACAATAAGACGTATACGTTATTGGTCTCTTAATTTATTCATAGCACCATCAAAATGTCCACAATCTTAACATACAATATACAAAATATCATTCTTTGACACTGTATCCCAGTTTCTTCAAGTCTTGGTCAAACGATTCGTCTCTGTATTTTTTAATTTTCGTAAGCCACGTGCCGAACGTTGCGAAGTTTCTGCAAGTGCCTCCGTACCGGACGGGGAGGCATTCCAGGTCGAAATGTTCCTGTAAAGACTTGAGATTGTACCCGTGGAAGTAGATTTTGTCCCAGGACTTGCGGGGGATGAACCGCTTGAAGAGGTATATGAAGGTGTTTAGGATCCACGAGTAGTTGACTATGTGGCAGGCCTTCATGCGGCAAGGAGTGGCCATCTGGAATAAGGGTAGATAATTAGTTACAATAAGTTCTTCTTCTTACATATCATATACAATAAGTAGTTCAGTTAAAATAAGTAGTTGAACCTTTGCATCCACCATCCTCATAATTTTGTAGTCATGTGTCATTGAAGTGCTACACCAGCACAGGTAAGTCATGACTAGTGACAAAGTCAATCTATAGACAACTTTAAGAGTTCTATGTTCTTATGAACCCATAAATATAAACTTCATATTTAATCATCTTGTTAGTTCGTTCCGAAAAATACCTATAAAGTTGCTGGGTACAAAAATCAGGTGATCAGGCGTCATGATAAAAAATAAACCTACGGTGATCAACCTAGCCATGTGGTTGGCATCGAGCATATGCATAAACAAAAAAGAGTAATTACTTCACTTATTAATATTAATACCTCAAGTGATCATGCCGATCCATAATGTTCAAATGATACTGAGGTTATTGTAACGCAGTGGTAGCCGCTCTTTGATAGTGATTACTGCAGTAAAACAACCTACCGCCATCGTGTTTCGCGGGGATGGGTTGATCACCCATTCCGGCCGTATAAGTGACGTATATCACAAGACTCACTGCTTTGTATCACTGCTTAAGAAGTCACGTTAGTATTGATTGGTACCGGCTAATATCGGTTGATATCAGTCGTTAAGCTTAGTAAGAAGCCATATGAGCATCTCGATACCATCAAAATACACTTGCCTTGCAAAATCTTCTTCACCAATCTACACTGAGTCCGCATGATGAAGTATGGCTCATACCACTTCATACTTGAGGTGAGCCCTTTGCCCAGGTAGTGGGACATTTAAAGTTTTTTCACTTACCCAAACTAAGCCACCGTAGACGTCAAAGTCGCCACAAGTCTCAGTGTGATTCCTTTCAGGTTCACGATGTAAGATGAAGCAGATGAGTTACGTAATAAGCAGTAGACGTTTTATATATTTTTATCAGACAACACACCAATTTTCGTAGTTTTGGGCCAAGGAGACTTTGCTTCCTTGTGTTACGAAAACCAGACGACGATAATGACGGAGGCGTCTCCCATAAATACTTAAATACATATTTTAAACAGCCATGACTTTGGGTACAAATGTTCGTGCTTATCACACAAACCTTTTCCTATTGCGGGATTAGAACCCGCAACGGTTGGCATAGGTAGTAGTCAGGAGCTTTAATCACTACACCAAAAGCGTTGTCAAACGATAGCCTATCGTCGCGTCAGACATCAGTGTGTCCTCTTTATGATTCTTTCGAAATGATAAGAGCTTCCATACTTACCCCAAGTAAACAGACGATTTGATAAGCCACGGTAGGCGTCAGCGTTGCCACGTGTCTTAGCGTGATTCCCTCCAGATCCACGATGACGGTGCCGCCGATGACCTGCAGCTTCGGCTGACGCAAGCCGATCTCCGACATCAACATTCCGGCGCGGACTAGATCTTCTACAGGGAACTCGCTTGGGTCCCACATTCCTGGAAGGACAAATATGTATGAATGAATGGAAAAACAAGTTGATAATTAAAATAGGCAAATTCTGATATACCTCTTATTTTTGTTATGCTATTCTGCATATGAGGCCCAACTTTTAAACATAATGACTTTTTTAGTAGCGTAGTCATTTGTTGGACATTTGTATTTAATAATATGTACCGTTACCACGAGTTTACGGCAGTTCTTCTCGCTAGCAACGACGTAACTTTTTGTATGGAAAATAGTTAGTTAGTTCTGCAAGTGACCGCTAGAGGCGCTGTGCAATTTTCCATAGACTTTTTTTACGTCGTCGCAAGCGAGTAACACCGTCGTAAACTCATGATAACGGTTCTGAAGGTAATTTTTTTATGCAAGTTTAATAAACGACACGAAGTTAAAGGCTACTTTTTTGACAGGATTTCCAATTGCATCTCACCGAATCTGAAGATAGATAGCCTGCCGATGTCTGGGCGGTCATACATGCAGCCCTCGTACGCGTCCTTGACCTTCACCAGCCCCCACGGGTCCACGTCTTGGTACAGCGACGGGTACTGCTCTCTGAACGCGCAGTACCGGACGATCTACAAATTTAGAAAATGCATAAAGGTATAAATAAGACGGCGACCTCATAATACCGACCCAAACATCTTCAATGTTGGTAAGTATTATATACTATATCTCTATCAAAACAAAGAGAAGTTAGAAGAGTAAGCATTAAGAGAAAAAGTTAAAGATCCTTATAGACTATAGTGTGTACACATTTAGTTATTGTGTCAAAGTTATACCACTGAGCAACAGCCCATAGTCTGAAATCATCAATAAGTAGTGGTTTGTTGTGATTAATATCCCTTACAGTGTCGGAAGTCTCGACATAGTTCCCTGTAAAACCACCAGGTGGCGCTCGAAAAATGCCGTAACAAAATTAGTGTTTTCGTGTATTTATTGATCGAGAAGAATTTACGAATGAAGCTTAAAAATTACAAATATTTTTTAAGATTTATTAAACACACAAGCTACATAAGTTAAAATGATATTTAATGAATTAGAAAATCATAAAATTGAAATTGTCTACGCGAAATGTCAAAAATGTTGCATCAGACTACCAGCGCAGGTCAGTGAGCCTATGATAGTGTATTAAGAACTAGATCACTGGTGAGAGGTTAAAAGATAGTCAAGCAAACATCACCTCACGTCAAAGTGAGGTCTTAACTTTGACTCAGTCTGTTTTTGATGGCGTCAGTGTCTGAATACCTCAGTGTGCCTTTAAAACTGTAGAAACAACTAACTAAATAAATAAAAAACAGTCCGAGTATCATATTTTCGTTAAATAAATTGTATTTAATGGTGCTTATCATTCATGATTGAAGTATTTTCAATAAAATTAGTGAGTTTTGTTTCTAAGCCATCTCACGGACCAATATGGTCGATATTCTAAGACAGTGCCATACATGGAGTAGTTCAGTACTATATTTTTTGAATAATAATTTAACGACCGGCACAGTGTTTACGTATCCCGCCCGCACGATCCTAACACATATGTCTATGGACATGTATGTTAATGCTTCAACACCCGAGCGGTTGCAGGCAACCGCATAACAAAAGAATTTCTACTGTGTCTCGTTCACATACGCTTGATGGATTAATCCCTCAAGCGTATGTGAACGAGACTATGTCTTTGTTATATATCTATAAAGTACGCCTTTAATTTCTTTAAAGTAACAGCGTAGACGCTCAGATCAAAAGGTCACCGGCACTCGCGTTAACAAAAGTATAACAAAAGACTGATGATAAACACATCAGTGAGGGATGATCCTCACGCTTGTAGAAAAAAAAAGGTACGCTAACTAGAAGCATGTTATTTGAAGGAATCATTCTGTTTACATGATGCCAGATGACTATGGTGTATAATTTTTTTTTTATATATTTAAATAAGGACTGTAAATATTTTCATAAATTTATTTTGTAAAAAATATACATGTGGTCACGTGATCGTGAATGCCTAGCAGTGAACGTGACTCTGATATTGGCGCCATGACATTTCAAGCATTTACGTAATACATTCAAATTGCATTATTAGATAATTATTCGATATTTTGAATGTTAAATAGTTTGAAAACAAAATGTTTTTGTTGATTAATATACTACCGGGCTAAAGTGTGAACTCAATTTTAAAATAAGGCCAACGAGTCTATTGTAATGTACCTACATACTTTAAGAAATATTATAAGAAAGCTATTCTATTAAGACTCTGTTCCGAAACTGATGTCTGATGTGATAGATGTCAATCCATTGACATCCATTAATCAGACGGTGCCATATTTGTGTACTCTTTTAGTTCGCGAGGCGTCATCTATTTATAAATACAATATCATTGCAGTGGGCTCTACTAATTCCCCAAAATATTTATTTTTGGGGTAAGTACTAGTAGACTACGACTTGACATAAAGTAGATATTGGCAAAAAATAAGTTTTTTGGGTCTTCTTTAAAATCCACATTTTCCTCTTATGCCTTTTTTCAGCTGAGGGTGCAAAATGATCTTTTGCAAGACTATGGTTTTGGATAATTAGGATGTGCTTAGGATAGTATTTTTAAAAATTTGGGTACCTGTTAAAAGTTTGTTATATAATAAGTAAAAACAAATTCACCTTAAAAATACTTGGTAATAAGGAACGAGAAGATAAATATGTGTGACAGTATTATACGTTTAAATGCCGCGGATGGGATTGAGGTCGCATACTAGAATAGTCATAAATTCGTTTAATGGTTGGCTATTACGAGATTCACATTCATTCGATTATGAAGATGTCGAACACATTAGTAGTTAATGCATACCTACCATAAAAATATAATACGAGTAGGTAGGTATGGTTTAATCGGTTTGGTTCGTGCTTTCCTTAACTCCCACTGTATAAAATAAAATAAATTAAGAAAAGCATAGGCTATTTTATTCAAATTCACTTATTTTTTGCTCGTCCAGTATTGTAAACAATCTTTTCATAACTTTTAAACTAATATCAGCGAATAAAGTTGATTTACTATTTAAATAAAAAAGATCTTAGTATTTAACGATGTATTGCCTATGTAAGTTTTAAGTTTCGGATTTATCTTATTTTAAAATGATTAATTACTCATAAAGATGAAATAAGAAACCAAAAATTTGCGCACGGGCGGGACTTGAACCAGCAACCTTTTGGCAAACCGGGCCAAACGCTCTTACCAATTGAGCTACCGTGCTGTTAGTCCGACCCTGCGAAATTTGTGGTTTCTTATGAAAACGTCAATTGCGTGACGCTTAGCGCCATCCAGCCGTCTGTTAATGAAACAGATGGCATTATGATTAATTACGTTAAAAAGGAATGTCAAGATTGATGACAATAATCGACTAGCTAAGAAAAAACAGACTATGCGGGAGTTCATGTTAAAAACTGTATGCAATATTCTTGTAAAGAAGCATTATTTATTTGCCACTGATTGTGTCTATAAAATAAATAAATTAAGAAAAAAATATGCTATATTTTTCAATAATGGACGAGTTACAATAAAGTACATAGTTTATAATACAATATTTTAGTACTGAATACCTACTCTTTAAATATGCGTTGACCTTTTTGTACAAAACTTCAAGTCATTAAAATCCCATCGTATCCAAAATTTGAGACCAGGAGGCCGATTCTCGCGGCAATCGATTTTTTTTCGTGTGGTAATTCGATTGTAAGTTTAACCGTTTTACCTAGAAAACAATTCTAAAAGTAAAAAACCTATTGCACGAACAAAATCTAAATATTTTTTTCGTCCTTAAATTATTAATAATATTAATTAAATTAAAAATATTAATTATTAAAAAAAAAGTTTTTCATTTCTCAGGGTCCCGGTAACTACGTATTTTGATTATGTTTCTGCAAAAGTTTTTCGTGTTGTAATTCAATTGGAGTTTAACCTTAAAAACTGTCGCACGAATAAAATATAAATACATAGATTGTGACCCTGAGAAATCAACAACCATTTATAGGGTTCCGTAGCCGAATGGCAAAAAACGGAACCCTTATAGTTTCGTCAAGTCTGTCTGTCTGTCTGCCTGTCTGTCTGTCTGTCTGTCCGTCCGTATGTCACAGCCATTTTATTCTGTAACTATATGCATCACACTGTTAAAATTAGGTAGGAGTATGTATCCTGTTAACCGCTTTATGATTCTCATACAAAAAATAAAAATATATAACATTTAAGGGGGGGCTCTCATACATGAAACTAAAACCAAAAACAATTTTTTTAGTCAAACCTATACGTGTGGGGTGTCTATAGATAAGTCTTTTAAAATGACACCAGGGTTCCTAAAACCATTTTCTTTTAAAGTCAAACGTTTCATAGCTAGACGCTTCCAAAGTGATAAAATGCGCGTCCCCCCCCCCCCCCCATCTAACTTCTAAACTAAGAGAGTGTAAATTTTGAAAAAAATATATAATGTACGAGGGTCAAACTGAAAGTTCTTAGAACTGGCCACTTATAAACAATATAATAAAAAAAATATTCTAAAATTTGAAAATAGAACTCTTTGCCAATATTACTGAGTATATATTTCATTCATTTGTCATTTGTTTTACGATTTGGCGGCAAATTGAAAATTGTCTGTGTCACGTCAACATGAATTTAACACGAGAAAATTTTCGTGCAATGATTTTTTATGACTTTCGATGTCATTTAAGTCAACAAGAAAGTTATGATAGACTACGATTGGCTTTTCACGATGAAGCCCCATCTCGTGCGACTGTTTACAACTGGTTTAATGAGTTTAAACGTGGTCGCACTAATCTCACTGATGATGTACGTGAGGGACGGCCTTCTACGGCGACGACTGAAAATAACATCTGTGTTGTGCGGCGTATGATAGAGACTGACAAAAGAGTGACCTATAAGCAGATTCGGACAAGCTTAGGCATCGGTATGAGTCAAGTGCACAAAATCCTCCACGAACATTTAGCGGTCAGGAAGCTTTGCGCCCGGTGGATACCTCATAATTTGACTAAGGCTCAAAAACTCCATCGTGTGGATTGGTGCCGTAAAATGATTGAAAGATTTAACGGAGGTGACTCAAATGCTGTGTTCGACATACTAACAGGTGACGAAAGCTGGATTTACTGTTATGATCCTGAAACCAAAAGACAATCTGCTCAGTGGGTGTGAAGAGAGATCGAAGTGCGGGAAAAAAAATGGTGGCCTCGTTCTTTGGAAGGATAGGTCATTTCGCAACAATTGTGTTAGAGGATCAAAAAACAGTTTCTGCAGAATGGTACACTACCAATTGTTTGCCACTTGTCTTGGAAAAAGTTCGAGAGAAACGACCTCGCAGTAGGATCCTCCTTCACCACGACAACGCCTCGTCGCACACCGCCAAGCGAACGATCGACTATTTGGCGTCATCAAACGTTGAATTACTGGGTCACCCGCCGTATATTATTAAAATTTTTAAAAAATTAAAATCTCTTTATTTCGACCAATCACAGATCATAGTAATACATAGTTTAAAATTATTGTTAATTATTATTCAAAATAGCCCCGACCTCGCGCCTTGTGATTTTTTTTTATTTCCAAAAATTAAAGAAAAACTTAAAGGAAAGCGGTTTATGAATGCTGAAGAAGCGGTGGCTGCGTATCGCGATGCCATTGAAGAGACAACTAAGGACGAGTGGGCAAAGTGCTTTTCCCAGTGGTTCCATCGCATGCAGCGGTGTATTGACGTCAATGGACAATATTTTGAAAAGATATAATAAAACTAATAACTGGCTTATGTAATCAGTTTTTGATTTTCTAAGAACTTTCAGTTTGACCCTCGTAGATCTTATCAAATACTTTCATCGAAAATTGGTTCGGACGGAATCTAACGAGAAGTTTTTGAGATATAGCACATTTTCAACAACCGCAAACATAACTTTGTAATTCATACAAACACTATGAAAAACAAAGTTATATTTGCTGTCAACAAAATATTGTGGATTTTACTAAGTGGAAGTAAGTGGATTCCCAAATTCAGTTAAAGTTGGCACGGAACCCTCAGTGCGCGAGTCCGACTCCGACGCACATGGCCGGTTTTTTCTTCTGTTGACGCTGGTCAATATAACTCTCAATAAAATCCGTTGTTTTCTTGACAGTTTATATTTCTTAATTGTTTATACCAACACATTACTAGATAATCACATTAGTATTAATAATAATAATAATCCCCTAGCCGATTTCGACTACGGTGGCCAGTCACAACGACTAGCCGACTGCGCGGGACATATTATAGTGCACAAGTGTGTGCGCAAACACAGGTGCACTCTCTATTCCTTTCACTCTCATAGCCCAATGGGACAGCAATCTGACACGACCGGAGAGAGATCAGGCGCATGACCAACGGCTTAACGTGCTTTTCCGAGGCACGGGGGTGAAAACACCGCCAACTTCCAAACTCCGGGCTACCCTAAGAATTTCTGAACAGAAAAACTCAGGTATATATTTTTGGCTCGACCCGGGGATCAAACCCGGGACCTCTGGCGCAGCCGTCGCTTTAAAGTGCGACCCTCCTACCGCTGCGCCACCGAGGCAGTTACATTAGTATTAGTAATCAACCGGCTTACATCACTTAAACTTATTATCTCGCGACATTCCCAATAAATAAAAATTAATATGTCACTAATACAATTCTAACCAACTCAAGGCTCGCGTCCGAATGCCCTCAGAATTCGGCGTTTGCCACCTATTACCCTCCCGCGCCGCATGCCTAGACGCATCAAATATCGCCAATGCTTTATCACCACTAGGCTATTTTGCTGAATGCTAACACTTCGACGAAGGAAGTTCGATCGGTGAACTTTTTTCGTATGCCTACGAATTGCACGAGAATGGCCCCCCTGCTTCCTTTGTGCCTCAGTAGGGTAAAATTCTAATAAATTGCTTTCTAAACCGATTCTATTATTGGATAACTATCATCCATGGTCGCCCACCTCTATTCATTTTGTTAATTACATAAGCGTAGCGTGGACCATAAACATTGATTAATATGACGTAACGGACTGGCTCTCAACGTAATCCGAACTCCTAATGGATGTGGCACGTTCGAGCATTCACATATACTTATGTGAGCAATGGTTACACTAACGGAGTTGGGTTCAAAAAAATAATATTTTAGTAAACATGTGCTTACATGCGTTAATTATACTACTACTATTAATGCATCATAGCGAAAGAAAGACACCGCAAAATAACGGATCTCGATGAAGCGACATAGACCTAGTGATTGCAACTATTGAAAATTAAATATTTTTCCTTTACATTCTATAAAAACCTCTCATTTGGCTACTGGCTACTTTTGGAAAGTACTGTATAAAAAATATCGCGTGGAGAAACGATTAAGTTAGATGCGTTATTTTATTATTTCGCGACGTGCCCAGTTATTCTAACGGTGTACATGAACAGTCAGGTAAAATATTTTATGCATTTTGCTAAATGCTGTACAGTTGAAATGCAAATCTATTTTCTGCTGCCATATAATCATAAGAAATATGGTGCAATCGAGCCTCAGAGAATAGCTAACGAACGATAACATAAAAGTTTGTACTTACTAATCTGTGTGCTTTAGGGACTATGTACTTGGTGGCTCGTAGGAACCTGATGAGGAACTCGTCATCCATTCTGAACGGCGCACACTCCCCTCGCTCTGAAAAATAATTAATTAAATTTTTCAAAATCACATAAATTGTAACATTCGAGCCTGTAGACAAACGATATCATGTATTTAAGAATTTCATTACAAAAATGACCATATATAACCTAAACTCTAGAAACATCTCAAATATATGCGGTTCGGAATGTTTTCATTTCATACCAGTGTTGATAATATTAAGGGCCTTTATTTGAGCACCGTTTTTTGATGGTCACACGTTTGTAATTCCAAACATATTCAATGTTTAGTTTAAGAATAAATTTGGTATCTTTTATCATGTATCTATCTATATGAATTCACTTTAAAATGTGTAATATTTTTTATAGTTTTGTAGGAAAAAATATTTTACCATCGGAATCGGGAGTAAAACTGCTGTTCTTCGCGCGTCACACCGAGTTGGCGTTCAGTTTAAACACTTATGTCTTGTTGAGCTTTTACATTATAATAACATTATATATGTCAAAAAATTGGACATATAGCCAGGGCAAGTTATATTGAGGTGGAAAAAATCCGTCATTAGATTTAAATTTAATATAATTAATTTTGTGTCGGTCACACGATTTTAGCATTTTCGAAAATGTGACACGTAAATGCTCATAACTTCAAAAAGGTTCAACCTATCGACACAAACCAAAGGTCCGCAGAAACTTCAGATACGTTAAAACACCAATAGAAGACAAATTAATATCTCACAGCAATGATATAGCTTATTACAGCCCCTTGCTTTTTATTTTTTTTCTTCAGACCCTAGTTCATGTGACCCTTCATGGGTAATGTTTTAAGATTATAAGTCAGCGTTACGAATAAATGTCTACTATTTAATCATAAAACTCATAGTCAAGATTCATTTGAGCTGATTAGATTACATAAGCGTTAGTTACTTAATTTAATATTTCTGAAAATGTAAAATTTTCGTCACTGGCGTGGCACAACTTTCATGGTCAATTGGCCACGAAAGTTACAAATCATACCACGAAAGGTTATCAAAGTGTACTGATCTCACTAGAAATTATATTTTATGGTTTGCAAATGCAGTTAAAATAACTGCTTTAACGTTTCATACTTGAATTTTTCTACTAAGACAGTTTCCAGAGGCACAGTTATGAATATGATTTATAAAAATAATGTAGCTTACTAGAAAAACATGACGTCTTAAATATTGATTTTCATTCGGCTTTGAATCGCCTGATCAATCTATTCACTAATTATATAACAGCGTAAAGTAATCATAATAAGTTACTCGAAAAAAGCATACTCATTAATTAATTTTCGTGCATTATTTGTAATTACCCCAATTTGTGTTCTTTACATGAGAAAATAATGAATATCACAAAAGCAAACCTTGAAAATAATTATTTGCCACTAATAAGAATGATGGCAGTTTATGCCAGTTGTCTTTATTTAATCAACCAAGCGGCATGGCTAAATTTTGAGACTGGTCTAAAGCTGGAAATTGTCGACTAGACCGATAAAAGAGTCTTCTTTGAGGCTACTAGATAAAGACTGTATATCATGAGTTTGTTTCACGGGACAAATACAATAAAAACTGATACTATAAATTCAAGGTTTGACAATAAGTTTTGACCCAATAGTGTTTGAAGGTACCACTATACCTTACTCTACTAGTGTCAAGAACTTGGGCCTAACTATGGACACTACGCTTAGCTGGTCTGTTCACATAGCTGAGGTCAGCCGTAAGGTGATTGTCTGTCTGAGAAGTCTCTACCGCTTAAAATTCTTTCTCCCATTTAAGACGAAGCTTCTGCTTATGCAAACTCTTGTCATCCCTATCATAGACTACGCAGACTCTTGCTGCACTAATCTTACTGAAGCCCTTATCGACAAGCTTGAACGTCTCCTCAACAATTGCATCAGGTTCATCTTCGGCCTCCGTAAATATGACCATGTCTCCAGTTTTAGAGCACAGCTTAACTGGCTCCCTATTCGTCAACGTAGAGACTCTCGAATCCTTTGCATTTTACATGCTATTCTTAATAACCCCTCGTCGCCTTCTTATCTTAAAGATATGTTCCCGTTTTTATGCCAAACTCACGATCGGTCTCTCCGTTCCTCCGTCAATCTCCGGCTAGGCACGCTGGCACACCGCTCCACGTACGTTTCCAAGTCATTTTCAGTGACGGCAACACGACTGTGGAACTCTCTTCCTTTGGATGTCAGGAGGGCCGAGTCGAAGGTATCATTCAAGAGGAAAGTCCGACAATTTCTTAAAGAATAGATAATTGCAAAATAATATTTATTTATTATGTGTATTATTTATGTATTTTTTTTTATATATTGTATTTATTTTGTGTAAGTTTAAGTATATTTATTGAATATAAAATAATTTACAGTAATTAAAGCACGTTTATTTGTTACTATAAATATTAGTCAATTGTTACTATTTTGTTGTTTTTCTCAAAATTTCTTTTCGCTGCACCCATTGCCATCTCTCTGCATGACCTAAAGGTTTGACTGGCAGAGAATGCTTTTAGCATTAAGTCCACCTTTGTACACTATGATTTGTGCAATAAAGTCTTTAAATAAATAAATAAATAAATAAGTGCGTGACGTCTGGTGTTTATTTCCAAAGATGCTAAAGAAATAGTTTAATTCTTAATTGGATAAGAAAAGGTCATATTTTGAACGCTCTTACACGCGTTGGTTGCTCTCACACACAACGCTGATCCCGCAGCTAGTAAATATTCTCACTCCAGACAAGAAAAATATCTGAAAGACTAATTTGTTGCTTGTAAAGTTTATGAGGGGAATAATTTATGCATTTGACTTTGAAAATAAGTTCTGACTCCTGTCATAATAGCTGGCAAATATAACTACTAAAATGCAAGGTTACCTATATGTAATTTGAGGCACTACTTTGGAGGGTAAAGAGTTGATTGCTACAGATTTCTCTCCATACATGGTAGCAAGTCTGTAGCAAACCTTAGCTTAACTTTATAACCCCAGATAATTTCGACAGAATGCGAATATTTACCAAAATTTGTCAAGGAAGTGATTAGGTTACAAAATACTAAAAATTCCATCGTGAGTATGGGTTTAAATTGTCGAATGTCAAATACCATTGATTTGATTTGAAAGTGTGAAACCGTAAAATTTGATAAAGTATCCTATCGCTGGCAGATACTGTCAGTGTTATGTGTGAACACATGCGAGTAAACAGTGAATTTGAGCTAAGTAATACCGCAAATAAGTGCAATAAATGAAGAAGGAGGGTATACCATTAAGTCTGCAAATAACAGCACACGCCCAACAGTTTTAGGTACCCTGTGATCATGGCACTTGCGACAGTGTTGTTATATCAGATACTCGTAAATAATTTGGTACATAGTAGCAATATCGAAGATAATAAGCTATTCATATGTTATCATTGTTGTGTTCATCATCAATTTTAAAAAAATATATGCAATACCTAAACACATTACTTTTTGTCTCATCTTCATTAAAATTAATGATTATACTCATGGCTGTAAAATAACCAGTCACATTTAAGGATATGTACTTAGATTTTTATTATTATGATGTTTGTAAGTTTGTAAAGGCTAATGAACCGATAATAACATTCAATTTATGTTATGACAAATTATCTATTTAGCAGCAAGTATAATAAATGCAGTATTTAATTATGTATAAAGTTCAATATGAGGTAATAATTTAAGTGATTGATACTTTTATTGCCGAATTATCTATCCAAAAAGACGCTGCGTAACTTTCGTGTCTCGGTGAGTAACTTTCGTGGCTGACGAAATTTCAATATTCAATATCTACATAAATAATAAACCAATTTTCATGAACTAATAGATTTTGTTAAAGTTTGATAGCTTCTTTAAAGCAGTATTTTTTTTATTTGAATAATATCAGTATACATTTTCGCCACGCAGGTGACACGAAGAACACTTTCTGAAGAAATGCCCTTAAAAATAGATTATAAGCACCATTCATATTTTAATTACATTTTTAGTGTTTTAAGGATGTGAAAATTTTACTGACTTATAAAAAGGAGGAAATCAAGTCAAAGTCTATACGCAATCTTTTTCTCAATGAGAATAAATAACATGATATCTGTTCAGCGTGAAGTATGGATTTTATTGTATTTATGTATGTTTATTTAAAAAGTATTTATGTAAGTTTATGTAGTTCATTCATTTTGTTAGTTTTTTTTTGTTATTTTACGCCGCCTCAACTGTTTCTGCCTCACCAAATGGTTGACTGGTAGAGAATGCTTTAAAGCATTAAGTCCGCCATTTGTACTTCATTTTGTTTGTGCAATAAAGAATATATACAAAAAAGTGTCTGTATGCGATATCGATAGAATTAAATAATATTTTAATGTTGATCTATTAAAGCTCCTAAACAGGTGTGCTAAATTTCGTAAGTGTATGTAGGTTTGTATTATTTTTTTAAATTACATTTTTGACAACATTACATACTTTGCTCCGATCCCAAGTTAAGTAGCTAAAGCACTTGTGTAATGGAAAACGGAAACAACGGTAGTACCACAACACCTAGAACCGAGACAATATAGAAAAGATCGTTCTACATTGACCTGGAATCGAACCCGGAACCTCACGAGATGGCGACGCCTGAAACCAGCGTGCTAGCCACTCGACCACGGAGGTCGTCGAATCGAATATTTGTCCACGGATTTCTCGAAAACGAGATCCCATAGCGAGAGGGTTATTTTTTAAGTTCAATCAGGTATAGAAAAAAGGGTACAGTGGAAGTTTCATCAAAATCGGTCCAGTAGTTTTTGAGAATCGGTCGGTAGTAGTTTGTTCGTAATCTTGAGATCATGTACCGATTCCAAATGAGTTTGTTCTCCAGCAGGGGGCAGTTGCGTTATTTTGAGATTATAAGTTACTAGTGGTCCCCCGCGACTTCGTCCGCGCGTTTTGAGTTTGCTCCCTCCCCTCCCGTCGCAGCGTCATGTTTTATATCCTAAAGCCTTTCTCGATTAATAAGCTATCCATCACAGAAATATTTTTTCAAATCGGTCCAGCAGTTCCTGAGATAAGCGCGTTCAAACAAACAAACTCTTCAGCTTTATAATATATTAGCGCAAGCGCACGTTGTACTTAAGCTGCGAACATTATTTTGGTGCGGAGTTATGTTAATACTGTGATAGCTCCTAAGATATTTATTGAAATCAAATGATATAAAGGGCAACTTGGTTCTAAATGAAATGCTCGTAATGATGAATGTATTTATTTTGATAAGAATAAATACCTGTGTGTATAATACACCTCTAAAAATAATGCATTATTTTTTTACAAATTTATTAACATAAAAAAGGTTGTAGTAAGTCAACCATAAAAGATAGACATATGCTGTCGCGGACTTTATTATAGAACTCTTAATGCTAAACAATCCTGTCATACATGATTTTTGTGTAACTTAAGCGGTTTCCAAGCTCTCAAAAGGAATATCTTTCTCCCGTTTTCGCAACATTTTTCATTTCTGCTGTGGTCTTATGAGTCGTATCTTTATGTTATATAGCCTTAAGCCTTCCTCGATAAAGGGACTATCCAACGCAAAAATGTTTTTTCAAATCGGGCCAGTAGTTTTTGAGAATAGCGCGTTGAAACAAACAAACAAACAAACAAACAAACTTTTCAGCTTTATAATATTAGTATAGATTTTTTTGAAGGCGCTATATTATTTCTCTCATGCTTATACATAAAGCTAGATTCATTTGCATTTTATTTATATTCCTAACTTACTTATGTATTTATTATTAATCTTTTATTTACGTATGGATTCTTTTGAAACCCAAATCATATTATAATCATCATAACTTCAAGAAAATCATTCAAAAGGTATTCATTTACATACGAGTCGCCATAAAGTCACAACAGTACAATGACTTCATGATTCCTTAGGTCAAACATGACTTTGAATATTTTACTCTAGACGTAGGTAACATTGCAAAAGAATTAGTGACGCGGAATAATTTACAAAACATCTTGGCAACTTTATACTTTGCCCACTACAAAAAACGTAATAAAAACTAGAAAACTAAACATTTTCAGATATAGTTTCGTTTATAGGAAAGGAAAATTTTTTTTTAGTTCAAGATTGGTCTGAAATGAAATGAAATATTGTTTATTTGCGTTTGTATAGGGTGTACTGAAGATGCCAGTTAAGTAAATGAGCGCCTATCCAGCCATTGTCAATAGCATGCAAATACTGAACCTCTTTCTTATCGTCTACAATCAACAATTTATTGAAAAAATAATATTTATTATTATTATTATTAAGAGATAAGTTATAATTATACAATATGATAAATTGATTTAAATGTCATCGATTTTTAATCTTTGTGATTTAAAAATTCTTGACCCGAATAGAATCCACGCATTATTAACCATTCATGTAATATTTTCTTAAATTGATTAAACAACTGATCCTTTATAAACTGAGGTATCTTATTATAAATTATTACACACATACAAAAACTGTTTTTATGAATTCGAGCACTTTTTGGTATAAAGTCAAACACTAGCCTGTTGCCGTTCCTCGTATTCCGTGTATATAAATCCGTAGCCTGTTTAAACTGGTTTGGGTTTTTTTTCACAAATTTTGCCACCTCGAATATAT
This sequence comes from Pyrausta purpuralis, assembly GCA_963924145.1. NCBI lineage: Eukaryota > Metazoa > Arthropoda > Insecta > Lepidoptera > Crambidae > Pyrausta > Pyrausta purpuralis. The sequence goes on along the minus strand of OZ001653.1, from coordinate 3,264,522 downwards.
ATAGGCAGGGTAATGGCAGGATGTTCAGTAACTTGAATAACGGTCTACAGGATTTATCCGGTGCTACGCCTACGCTATCCGATGCTACGCAGATTGCTCTAACACATTTTTTTTGGGCTACAATTGCTTTGTGCAAATTGGTACTATGTATTTCCCCAGATAACAAGTCCATATCGAAGTACTGATTCGACATACGCAAAGTAGGCAGTGAGGGCTGTTGCCTTATTTGCTACTTTGGTCAATTTTATAACACAAATGAGAATCTGTTGATCTTAGAACATACAATATCTACATTTTGCTTCCAGTCTAAACATTCGAGCCTGTAGACAAACGATAACATGTATTTATTATGAGTATTTTTGTAATGAATTACATTAACTCATATAAGTAGAAACATCCCAAATTGCGGTTCGGATGGTTTTCATTTCATACCAGTGTTGATAATATTAAAAATAGATTATAAGCATCATTCATATTTTAATTACATTTTTAGTGTTCTAAAGATGTGAAAATTTTACCGACTTAAAAAAAGGAGGTAATCAAGTCAATAAGCAGTATGCGATATCGATAGAATTATATAGTATTTTAATGATGATCTATTAAAGCTCCTAAACAGGTGTGCTAAATTTCTTAAGAGTATGTAGGTTTGTATATTTGTTTTTTTTTAATTAAATTTTTGACATCATCACATACCTACATTGCTCCGATCCCAAGCTAAGTAGCTAAAGCAATTGTGTTATGGAAATCGGAAACAACGGTAGTACCACAACACCTAGACCCGAGACAATATAGAAAAGATCGTTCTACATTGACCTGGAATCGAACCCGGAACCTCACGAGATGGCAACGCCTGAAACCAGCGTGCTAGCCACTCGACCACGGAGGTCGTCGAATCGAATATTTGTCCACGGATTTCTCGAAAACGATATCCCATAGCGTGAGGGTTATTTTTAAGTTCAATCAGGTATATTTCAAAAGGGTACAATGGAAGTTTCATCAAAATCGGTCCAGTAGTTTTTGAGAATCGGTCTAGTAGTTTGTTCGTAATCTTGAGATTATGTACCTACTCCAAATGAGTTTGTTCACCTAAACAGGGGGCAGTTGCGTTATTTTGAGATTATAAGTTATTTTTTTGAAGGCGGTATATAAGTATATATTTTTCTTATGCTTCTGCATAAAGCTATATTGATTTGCATTTTTTTTATTTTCCTTACTTATGTATTTATTAACTGTTATTTACGTATGGATTCTTTTGAAACCCAATAATAACTTCAAGAAAATCATTCAAAAGGTATTAATTTACATACGAGTCGCCATAAAGTCACAACAGTACAATGACTTCATGATTTCTTAGGTCAAACATGACTTTGAATATTTTACTCTAGACGTAGGTAACATTGCAAAAGAATTAGTGACGCGGAATAATTTACAAAACATCTTGGCATCTTTATACTTTGCCCACTACAAAAAACGTAAAAAGAAAACTAAACATTTTCAGATATAGTTTCGTTTATAAGAAAGGAAAATCCCAGTTTTTTTATTTCAAGATTGGTCTGAGTTTTTATATGTTTGTTCAAAAGATGAATTAAAAGTCATAGAAAAAACTCGTTGTCGAACGAAAATCACTCGCCATTTCGAAGCGAGTGTTTCAAAAATAGGGGCCCTGGAGGCAAGGCAATTGCCCGCCGCCCGCGCCGCAGTCGCCACCGCGCCCGCACCCGCGGCCGTCCAGTTTGCGGCCTGGTGGTGTGAGCACATTATGTCGGGCCGCAGCGGGGCGGAGCGGGCCGCATCGCATCGCAAAATGTTACCCTAGCACATTGGTGACGGGCCGGGGCTCAGCGCACTGACGGATTTTGAGAATAATGTACTGCCAGAATTTGCATAGAACTGTACGTTATGGATAGCTCTGACGAAGAACTTTCTTTTTTTTTGTCTGTTGTTAGAAGAAGAAGCTAATGAACAGTACAGACAAAAAGTTCGCCAAAAGAGAAAACGTTAAATATGGATACATCCAATGTTGTTGACGGGGCGGGGCGGGCCGCATCGCACGGACGCAAATCCGCCTTGCAATAATGCAATGCGCTGCGGCCCGGCATAGTTTGCGATAGTTCATATAAAATGTATGCGAGCGATTTGAGCGGATTTTTGCGCTGCGACCCGCCCCGCTGCGGCCAGACATAATGTGCGCGAACCTTAAAACACCACGCTGCGACGGGAGGGAGGCAGCAAACTCAAAATTCCGCCGAATGAAGTCGGGAGTAACATCAAAGAATTAAAGATATTGGTCTTATCATACTTTACATTTACGAGGAACTAAAATCTTTCAACTTCCTGAAAACGTAAATAATAACGAAATAAGGAACAAAACAAAGCCTAGTTATCATTGTGTGCCAATCACAAAACAAACAATGAAGGAAAATAAATTCATTGCAAAATGTACCATTGTAAACGTTTCTGATTGACGTTTAACTGATATCTGAAATCACATGAAAATTAAAATATGTAGTCAGAACATACATATTGCTACAAAAAATCCCACGAAAAGAAACATATAATTAATTTTCAAAACAAAAGCCAGCGTGGTTCTCAAGCGTAATTTATACTAAATAGTCCCTTTTGTCCAGATAAGGTTCTCATTAGACTGAAACCTAGGCATATTCAGGTTATAACACTGGAGGCTTTTTAATCTTATATAAATATGTGTTATAGTTGAAAATGTTCAAGTCTCACACTAGCTCCCTCGATTATATTGTCCCTCATCAAGCAGTGCTCTTTTCATAAATAAGTAAATTTATATTGGATACCAATTAAACACATTCTAAAGAATGTAGCTTACGTTGTTGGGTTATGGAATTGATCAACAACGTGGTACCACAACAACCAATCCCAAAACAATCCAGTTATTTTAATTTCTACATTTACCCGACCGGGAATCGAGCCCGTTAGCTCGGAGAGACGAAACCACTACACTAAGGAGCGGAGTGGGTCGTAGGGTAAATCTCGACTTTAAGGAAGAAACAGTATGCAGTAAGGAGTTTTGGGCCTGGTGTGCTTACCGTATATCATGTTCCTAAGCTCCGCAACTGATGCGTCCCTGGTACTGAGGTCCTCATGGCACTGCTCGTACGCGATCTCGTATAGCTCGGGGTCCTCCTTCGTGCACACCTCCGCCTCGAATGCAATGTCCAGGAACAGCTCGTACATTATGATGTCCTGGTAACTCGAAGCTGGAACAATTAGGATTTAATATCAACTTTTAATAAAACGATAAAAAGTGAACTTGATGCTTGATGTTCCCATGAATGCCAGAGGACTAATAAATAATGTCATGTCCTTCAGCTATATTTTATATATTCTTACCTACATACCTACATATTTACATACCCAAGCAGGACCTGAGGTTTTTAGAACAAGCAGTGCATACTTTATACCACTTTATGCTTAATTTATACTCCTATTATCTCGATACTCCTGTTAGGTTATCCGTTAGATCATAATTGTCTGTCATTGAATTAACATACATTCATTGCTAAAATTAAGTATCTAATTCATCATTCATCATTATCAGCCAACTGCTGAACATAGACCTCCCCCACGGCTTTCCACAGCGACCGATTACTAGCGGTCTGCATCCAGTCTTCAACCAGTGTGTGTTACCAGTGATGACATACGGATCCGAAACATGGTCTCTAACTATGGGCCTTATAAAGAAGCTCAAAGTCACACAACGGGCGATGGAGAGGGCTATGCTGGGTGTTTCTCTACGTGATCGAATCAGAAATGAGGAGATACGTAGAAGAACTAAGGTAACGGACATAGCCTTGAGAATCAGTAAGCTCAAGTGGCAATGGGCAGGGCACATAGCACGAATTCATCATTATCAGCCAAAAAATATCATGAACCAATTTGACTTTATCATCATGTCATGACTACTGATCGACACAAGACTCGCAGGGCCGCACATAAATATGAATTCACGGCATTTAACAAGAGATTTAAATAAGAGTGAAAAAAGTGACCAAAATGAAAAGAACTGCGTCTTAGGTAAAAATTGCACTACCATTTATATGTTTCCAATATTGCAATGTAAAAATTAAACTTACGGAATTGCTTGTTTCATTGTTTAGCTAAAGTTACTTATGTGCTCATTTCGCTCAGAAAAATCAAGAATCCTACGACAGCACAGTGTCTGTAATTCACGGGTCATGGATTAAAACTGCCTACCACAAATAAGTTGAATAAAATTAAATAGCTTTTTTCTTTTAACGTGCATCGTGTGAATCGTTCAAAGTTCACCATGACAGATCTACATGCAACACGTTGCATTGTTAATTCGTCCACAATGACGCAGTTTGCCTTAACCAAGTTTTAAATACCATGGATCCAGAGCATCGTTGAAGGTACAGTTAGGTCAAGAAAAATATAATTTAATAAATTAAACCGCCCTCAAAATCCTGACGAAAAAGCATAAAATAACGCATATTTATGAGAAACAAATTCTTTTGGAGTCGCTGCATGATATGTGTAGACTGTCAAGTAAGCTTGACTTGATGCACCAATTTCAAAAGAGTGTGTTTCTAATAAGTTGAACTATACCCAATTCAACTAAAAATAATCATCTCGTTATGACTTCTCGTTTTAAGAAATCCTGAGACAAACATACATACACTTACGAAATTTTGCACATGTGCCAGGAAGCCATTAGATCAACATATTAAACTTTATTTGTCCAATTCTAACGATATCAAATACATACAGGTTGAATTGAATACCTTGCTTTTTTTGAAGTCGGTAAAAAAGGTTGTTGCTCTCGTCCTCTACCGTGACATCGTCATGTTCGTCATTGTTAATTATATGCACACGCATAATATGTAGAAAATGCTTAAATGATTCATATAGGGCCAATAGATAATATAAGATAGATATGGAAAATCGGGTACTGAGTGCACGGACTCTTATCACAACGATACAGACTTTCGCAGGCATTACTGATTAATAAATAAATAAATATTGGACACCAATCACATACATTGCTCTGATCCCAAAGTAAGTAGCTTATGCACTTGTGTTATGGAAATCATACACAACGGTGGTACCACAACACCCAGACCTGGGACATTATAGAAAATTTTGATTTCAACATTGGCCCCGACCGGGAATCGTACCTGGAGCGGCGACGCCTTGAAACCCACGCTAGGTTTCAAGGCGTCGCCGCTCCGGCTTAGCTACTACACCACGGAGGTCGTCAATACACTGATATAGGTAAAAATATATAGGTAAAACTTTATAACATTGAAAAAAACATTGCGAAAAGGAAGAAAAGATGTTTTCAGGCTGACTGTACCTTAGTACAATTGCGTATGACCCGCAACAATTATGGCGCCCTTTACACTGCGCTTCGGAAATATAACGCGGTCAAGTGCAAGCAGTCAGCACTCAATTATGTGAACTTTTAATGCGATGTCAACACTGTGGTCCCTTGCGTGGGTTCTGTAGGGTTCATCATCTTTTGTATGACGACACTTTTTAACATAGCCGCAGATTTTCCAGAGCTGGTTTCAAGGTACTGTTGTCAATGCAAGCCACACAGTTATTTAGTTATCCACAACTGGCACTATAGATGACATATAGTTATCTTATATTGTTATTGTTATCTTATGTAGTTATCTTTCGTATGACGACGCGTTTGGTGTATTAGGTTAGAGCTCCTGACTGAATCCCACAAGTGGGAAAATGTTTGTGTGATGAGCACGAACATTTGTACCTGAGTCATGGATGTATGTATTGAAGTATTTATGGTAGACGCCTCCGATATAATCACTGCCTGATAATTGTAATACAAGGAAGAAAATTCCTTACTTGGAAACCACGACAATTGGTATGTTTTTTGGTGAATATTTATTTATTTATTTATAGATTAATGTTGAGCTGCATCAAGTTAACTGTACCGTTAAGTGAGAGTCAAAAAGTATTGGTTTTTATTGATTTCGTTAGATTGCTGTCGTTTTCATTCCTTTTTTTAACGACGGAACTCCGAAAGCACGACAGCAGGCAGCAGCTGTGAAACTCAGTAAAGAGAGCCAGCTGTTGTTTGCGCTCAAATGTCACGCTGCACTCTGGAAGAGCCCTTTCGGTTCGCTTTAGGTCCATCACACACTGCTTCTTTTATCTTAAAAGCAGTTACAGATGAAGATATTTACAACATAGTCACGCGTGAAACACGATATAAATGTGATGCACTCGAGCTGTTGTCTACCGTGCGTTTGTATGTATCGCTACAAAAATAAGCATCTGTAAAAATACCAGTAAATTTGAAAATATAAATCCTACACTCTAATAGTATTTTTACTTGATTTGCGAAATATTTAGTATATTTCATCGCTTCGTTTCTCGCTACAGAAACGACATCAACGCGTTTGCCTGAGATTTTCTTAACTATTTTTACCGTATAACCTTCGGTTTTTTTTTTTTTTTTTTTTTTTTTTTTTGTAGCCGCTCTGTACCCGAATTTGAGTTCCAGGATTGGATTCTCGTAATTAAGGATTCATTGCAACTGGGATTGGGTTTTTCTGCTTCATCAAAAGTCGCTACTTTTCTTTTAATGACATAAAATCTACAAATTTACTTAACTAGTACATCTTAATCTATACATTTTCATCTTTCTTAACTAATTATTATCGTTTTACACTGTGTATCTTATTTTCTACCATATCTAATATACTGTGTTTATTATCAGTGGATTTTACACAATTTCAATGCTTAATAACTAATACAATTTTTACCTTATCAAATTTACACAAACTTATTTATCTAAATTTCTATTTTAAGTATATTATCTCATATAATATAAAATAACAAACTTATATATCTAGTTTTTATTTCTCTTATTTACTAATTTACATATGGTTTCGCAATATTTTACGAATTCATTTTGTATGTCTTTTGCACTAAGTAATTCACACAGTCTATTCAGAACGACTTTGGACCCTATTTTCTGTTCAAAATCGTACCTTAGTACGTTATAAATGGGACAGGATATCAGGAGGTGGGGAACAGTTTCTTCAACGTCGGGGTCACATGCACATGATGGACTCTCCTTGCACTTAAAACGATGTAAGTAATGGGAGAATCCACCATGACCCGTGAGGATCTGGGTGAGTAAACCTGCTGGTTCAATTTTGCGGACAAGCTTATAGGCATTTGCGGCGTTCGGGAGAAAAATTTTTGTAATGGAGGCGGTTGACCCCTGACTATACCTCTTACTCCATTCCGAGATGGACCGTTCGCGTAATGTTCGTTTCGCGAAAGAAACCGGGCAAAGATCGTAATCCGGTTTTTTCTTGGATGCTAATGCGGCCTCCTTGGCCAAGTCGTCGGCACGCTCATTGCCGGAGAGCCCTGCATGTGCTTTTATCCAGAACAAAGATACATCTTTGCCCTGGACAAAAGCCTTCCGCAGATTTTCCCTCGTCTCTACGGCAAGGGGATGGAGAGAGCCATGGTTAGCGATCGTCTCCAGAGCGGCCATCGAATCGCTATATAGACCATAACTCTTCTCCCTCCCCCTGAGGATCTCGCCTGTTGCTTTACATATGGCCAACATTTCCGCCTGATAGACCGTGCAGTACGCGGACAGACAAAACTTTCGGTTCAGGATCTCGGCTTCGCCTTTCCATAAGGAAAGGGCGGCTCCGACCTTCCCCTCAATTTTGCTGCCGTCGGTGAAGATTCGCACCGTCTGCACGTTTTGTCTATCGACCTGACTTTGGTCTTCTAGGTGCTCAAACACTATGGCCATATGTGTAGCTGGGTGAGGAGTCTCTGCAAACCCTACCCGACACTCAGTTTCCCTGTCTCTCAACTCTAGAAGGGACGACCCTCTCTTTGTCTCATACAGTGCGGCTGCCTCCTGTATTCTGAGATCGAGAGGAAGTATCCCAGCTAGAATTAGCGCCGAGTGTAGGGAAACCGTCCGATATGATTTGCAGAGCTTCTGGGCGAAACCCCTTTGTACCGTATTAAGCAATTTTTGCGTCCCGATTTTCCTGGCCGCGGGTGCCCACGCTGCTGAGGCATACATAATCACGGGTTCGACGCAAGTTGTGTAAATTAACCTAATGACCTCTGGGTGAAGACCCCAGTTGACTTTCGCGGCCCGAGACAGCTGTTTGAAAATATCGATAGCTTTTTTAGTTTGTTGGGCGATGTGCTCATTAAACGTCAGTTTATGGTCTATTGTCAGTCCCAAGATTTTGATGCTACTCGAAATTTTTTCCCGTACGGTGCTCTACGGTGGTGTACTTCGTACGGAACTTGTACAAAAGGCCAAACTTTTGAGCTAGTAAAATGTATCATTGCATATTATACTATCTTTTGTGTGCGCGGCTAGGCCACTAACCATAGCTAATAAGTGTCATTACTCAAAAAATCAATTTGTTTATTGCATATATGCATATGGATACAGTAGAACCTACTACAATACGAGATACGTAGTTATTACAGAAAAGAATGTTAAATCTCTACAGAATTCAGTTTTAGAATCTCCATTTTTATGCCGGTCAAGTACATATTTTATACGGAACCATAATTACGATGTTCAAATTTACTAAAGTCAATGGTTCGAGTACCGCCCGTGGACAAATTTTTGTTTCTTATTTCTTCTTTATGAATAACTAAAGTCAGTTTTTCTTTGCTTGTCGAATAGTGTTAACAATCTTTTACAGTAATATCAGTGTTTAAATTTATTTCAATGTTGTCATTGTTCAATGATAAATTATCTACGTACGGGTTCGACGTATGGAGGTTGTGAGTTTTATGCGTATCTTATTTTAAAATAAATCATTTCGAACAAATAATGTCAACATTGTTAACAATATTAGACAAACAGAGAAAAGCGGAGTTGTTTAGTTTGATGAAACTATATTTTAGTGCACTGTTTTATGCACTGTGATATGTGGAAAGGTACTTTCAGCTTAATCCGGCTTCTTAATTAAAAGATTGTTGGTAAACAACGACGTAAGGGATTAAACACTGCAAACACACAAGTTATTGTGTAACGAAGAAATTCTTACTATTTTTACCAACTGCGTCGAAGCTCAAAGCTGGGAGAGTTATGATCGCATCTATGTATAACATATTTTTTATTTCATTTGATCTCGGCGAGTGCATTAGATCGCCTTGGCCCGGACGGGTTGCGCAACACAGCCGAATATAGCTTTTTGGCCTTCCATCATCTAACATTATAGCTACTTAGAATGTTCTATAAAAATACTTTTACTTACTTTGTAACGCGTATGGTGCGACCAGCTTGCTTTGGTGAAGTACAAAATGTTGATACAATAATAAAAAGGTTTAGGGGCTCACTGTGGAACATCGAGGAGGTATTCAGATTAATTTATTCATTTGAATTTAGTATAGAAAAAAGCAATAAGTGCAAACTAAAGTGCTCTAATTGTAAACATCTACAAAAGTCATTATCATCATCAAAAGAATGCGAAATGATTTCTCAGATGATAAAAATCTTAAGTGACCATTTTAGTGTAATTTTTGACCGTATGCATACTAAGGTCTAGGAGGAAATTTTGTAGCATTTAACTAGAGTGGTCGAAACCTAAAATAAGAAGGCTTTTTTCCACTCTAATAATAAAATGGCGAGGTTTTCAGGGTCGCTAACGTTTCATTATAATGTCATTTGGATGACCACAAGCCGCAGACAGAACGTTATTTCTGTACATGAGAAATAACTTAAGTATAACGATTATGACCTAACTACCTACCCACATTTATCGCTTGCCTTTTTGTTTTGGATGCATGAAACATGATCTAGGAATTATGGTATTGCTTAGGCAATAACTATTTAATAAATGATAATAAAGTAATTATCAAATGGGACAAGTCAATGTTGATGATGACAATATTTTAAAATAAAGTTACCTGTAGCACTTATGTTTAAAAAAAAGATTTTACACTAAACTAAGTGGTATAAAAAGCTTAAAATGTTGATTAAATTGAAAGTTTACTAATTATGAAACTTGCTATAGTAATCTCAAAGTCATGGCTGTTAAAATTTATTTAACAGCCATGAATTTAAGATTACTATACCATGATGGAATTTTCCATTTCCTATTACAAACATTACATAAACATAAAACTAACGGCGATTTTTACACATGAGACAAGACAAGATCAACATTGCGAACAATTTTGAAACTAAAACATACCACAATAAAATCCAATGTATATCGTGTCACTGTATCACAGACCACAGCATTGTTTGTGCACTCGCGCGCAGCGTCCCACAACACACTATCTAATCGCGACTATACTCCGTCGGCACAAGTTCACGACTATTGTCCAATCCGGTAACGGCGTCAGGCTTCGCCACAAAAACTCGAATATAATTAACTACTTTTATTAAGCACCAAACGCATCACCGTTTACTTTTAAAAACAACAAGCTTAACACTCGACGTTCGATTGTTTTGGATTGAGTTACGGAGGTTCCTATCGCGATGACATCACAAAAGTTTAAAATTGGAAGGTTATTCGCACGTATTTTGTTTATAAACTTCTTTAGCACGTCTATTTTTGTTACCGGCCAGCGACCATTTGTTTTTGTTTTGTGAAAGGTTGCAATGCGCGGTCTTTATTTTGAATTTCTAAAAAAAAACGTATGCATGATGCGACTGAGTTCATGCGACTGTTTGTCGGATGATAAGTGTATCGGTAATTACGATAACTGCCGTTACGTCATTCGACCCACTGCCGTTGTTTATGTTCTGAATATTATTCCTACATAATATCTACAGCTCATATGATAATTTAAAATAAAATATCTATGGTTGATAATGTTTTTGACACTCACAGTGTTATTTTGTATACCTGGAAAATGAAATAAGAAACCAAGAATACGGCTCGGTTTGCCAGAGGTTGCAGGTTCGTATCCCGCCCGTGCGCAATTTTTGGTTTCTTATTACATCTTATACTCGTACTAAACCTGTGTCACATAGCCTACAATGATTTTTCTATGTATCGTACCTAGGAAACTTTAATATCAATAGCGTGACTTTAAAACTAAGTATACTCTGTTTTTTTATTAGATAGACCAGAAAGACAGCTTCAATCGCACTTTTGCATTTTTTAATGTTGTCTGCGATTAATTGAACTTGTGATATGAGTATTCAATGAACATTAATTACTTATTTAGATAAATTATATTTGGAAAACGTTGCAAAGAGTAAAGAAACGTAATACATAAAACAGTTGTTCTAATTTGTAATAAATCAGTCTGTTCTCTCGCAAAAGCAATATTTTTGTATGATTTTAACCTATTTTGACATTATAATTTCGATGTATTTTTTTTATAATTCATGCAAATGAGGTGCTCGTAGCGCAGTGGTAGTAGCGCTTTGGTAGTGATACCAAAGTAAAGCTATCTAAGGCGCGGTCGTGTTTGGATGGGTGACTATTCCGACCATATAAGTGACGTACATCACGAGCATCTCCGTGCTTCGGAAGGCACGTTAAGCCGTTGGTCCCTGCTAATATCGGTTGATATTAGTCGTTAAGCCTAATCAGAGGCCTTATGGGTGGCTTGATAACATCTGACAGCAGGGTTAGTCGCTTGCCTTGCAAACACCCCTCCACCAACCCGCACTGAGCCCGCGTGGTAGAGTATGGCTCAAACTGCCTTATAGTTGAGGTAAGGCCTTTCCCCAGCAGTGGGATGTTACAGGCTAACTTTACTTTTCCTTTTTTCATGCAAATAGTATTTATGCACAACACAAATTAAAAATACAACTATTCAATTATTTTTAAGTCACATAAAAACAAAGATTGAATAAATTGAATTCTTTGATTGTTTACAAACAAATTAGCCACCCATCAAATGTCATTTAGGTCTATCTAATTAACAATCAGGGTATATGCACTTACATTCTACGGTAAATTTAACTTGCTATCAACACTAAAAGGAAACAAGAATATGATGATGGAAGATCTTGAAGGTACTAGTAGCATTTTATCACTATAAACATTTAAAATGTGTACAAAGTGACAATTAAACTCCGGAACAATGCAGTAAGTAGGGGAGGCCGGGGCTAAAAGTTCCGATTTTCAAATAACATGGAATTATGGGATGAAAATGATAAGTTTTATTTTTGATATTTAAATCTATTACAGAATCTTAATTAGTCTCTGTAATAATATAGTAATTTCTGTCAGTGTCTCAATAGTTTATTTTTTACAGGCATATTTTTGCAAAATTTCGGAAGGGAACATTCAACCCCGCGTTGGGGCGAGTTGTTCCATGTGTGGGGCAAACTGTGCCGCTTGGATAATAGAAATAAAATATGAGAATAATTTAGGTTTCTTTTAAATAAAACAGGAAAACACAACAAAACATTACTAGTTACATCTAGATAAACATTTTGCACTGGCAAATTTAACTCTATCAGCTTATAAATCTTACTATCTTCATGCTTAATAATAATTTAGGATACAAAAAGTGTAACTGGAAAAGATCCTTGAGATAAACACTTTTTTATAACTAAAACATATTGGCACTTCCCTAAAAGAACAAAAAAAATATAACCATAACTGGTAACCTTCAGATAAATGTTTCTTTGAAACTTTAGTAGAGATTCATCGAGTTAAAAATCTTATCAATACATAACTGCATTTATTTTAACTAAATAACACAACTGGTTACCTCCAGACTAACGTTTAATTAATAAGTGTAATGACAAGTGACATCACAACTTCAATTCCAATCAAATAACAAAACAATACCTTTAACGTCCATACTTGATTCATTTACTATATCTTGAGGTTATCAAATTATTTTTATTTTAGTGGAATTACAATGAAGACAAACCATCAGTCTTGTTTTAAGCACGCATAATTAACTTTGGCAACTTTTATTCTCAATCATATTCATCAAAATTTGAATATGAATCACAACAAACTATGCAGTACCATTCCAGATCTTCGTCACTATCACTCTCGCTTTCTTGTAATACTCTTCGTTTAGCTTTTTCTTGAACTTTTTCCTTTGCCTTTACCTTTTCATTTATTATTTTTGTTTTCTTTCCTCTGTCTCTCCTCTTCCTCTGTAATGTCTTTGTTATTCTTTGCTTTCTCCTTTGCCTGTTCTTCAGCTAATGCATTTTTTTCTGGTGTGTCAGTCAAAACAGCCGTTTTTCTTATACGGCGCTTTGTAGCCATCTGCGATCTTGGTGGTGCCTTTGGTAAAGGTTTTACTATTTCAGGGTTAAACACAGCTGAATCATTTGTCTTTTCTGGTGCTAATTGAAGGTCTTGTCCACTATTAATAGTCAAAGCGGCATCTTGAGAGGCATCACCCTAATTTATTGCCGACTGCTGAGATTGTTCACCAATTCTACCCCATGTTTAGGTGGTTATGGTTACAGGTTCGGCTGCACATTATTCTAAGGTAATATTTGAATATTGGATGTTCCTGGCTGGTCATCTATTTTAGACGCAACTGAACTGCTCGAAGGCTGGAGGAGTTCCTCATTTGACACAGCTTGAGACGAATCAGTTTGTAACAGTGTTTCTTCCATCTTGTATAAAAGCATTGGCAGTTTGGCGTAATAACAATTCGGAAATTTTACCTCTCTCAGTTTTTAGTTTGTAGGTACGGACCATCCTAAAAATAAATAAGACCTTATAAAAATATTATAAATTTGAAGGGGGTAAGTTGTTCCGGGGAACAACCAGCCCCTTTAGGAGGGAACTTTTAGCCCCATATTAAGTTTTTGTATTAAAACTGTCATGCTCTCAAATTAACGAAATCAATTGAAAAAACATTCAAACAATAAGTTACCTAACTAATGCCACTCTTTAATAGGAAAAATACACCTAAATCGGTCAATAATAAATAAAAATAGACCAAAAAGTCTCAATACGAAAAATTTACTCACGTGGTGTTCTAATAGCACGGTGCACACAGCTACTCGTCCGTCGCCGTCGGAGCAACTAAGATGGCCGCCAGCGCGGCGCGTCACCTGATGCTTAAACTACGCACTTTCCGTGTATTGCTATCTATTTCCTTTACAAAGTTATAACTGTCGGAACAATTTACCCCGGGAACTTCCAACCCCGGCCTCCCCTACAGATCGCTGGTTACATTGCATTGACTCATGCAAGACAGTCGGTGCTAATGACGAATAAAAAAAACGTCAATTAACGAGTCACTCCGTGGTTACTACCTACTGCTTATTAAAATGCAGAAAATAGAACAAACTGATAACCTCAGTTACACACAAGATTTCTCGTCTGAAATTGGTCATAGTTCTACAAATACAACGATGCAGAATGGTAGTGCAACTGAGCTTAGGCTTGGTTATCGATGCATTGAAAAGAGATTTCTATTGTTATTGTGAAGTAAATCTCCAAAAATGTATAATTTATTAAGCCTATTTAAAATCTGATGTAAAGATGTTATTTTAAAAAAAATGTGAGAACTTTTCACTAATGGTATTTTTCATGGAAAGTGTTTCTAGCGAATACACTGGCCTAGAACACCTTATAAACTTCACCCTGTGCGCTTAACTTAATGTTTCCACTTCGTAGATAGCGGGAGGTCAAACGCAATATAACAAACGCGAATGCAGTAACTTCACTACTATTAAAAAGCCTTGCCACTTTAAGGTAAAGAATACTAAAGGTCTTGAGCAAATACTGTAAACCTTCTCACGGCCTGAGTCTTTGTTTCGTATTGAAACAGTCTGAACATCTGAACATTATGAATAAACCTTAACTGGAACCTAGAAGAGACCAACCAAAGAACTCAAGGGAAAATTAATACTTACTGATAATATTAACTAAGTATGTTCTTCACGCTTGTTTGATTGTTATATTTTATGTGCTATGAGTAATAAAATAAAATAAACTTTCTAGTATTATCTCTGAATAAAGTTTACTAATTATTCGATTTCACAAGATCTAAGTGTTCAACGATTAATTATCTGTGTAGATTGTAAGTTTTAACTCCCCTCAAATTAAAATGAATCGTTCCAATACGTATATGATGTGACTTTAGGATGATCGTGGTGGAGTATGGCTCATACCAACTTGTTCTTAAGATGAGGCATTGTCCAGGTTTACAGGTTAGTTAATACTTTAACGGGTTAATCGTGTTATTTAAAGTGTCTGTCTACTCTCTCTGCAATTTTCACCTTAGTCTAGCTACAGTCAAACCCATTCTGAATCAGAATCAGAATGTTTATTTGCTAGAATACATACATTATAAATAAGGTCTTAATATAAACATAGTAAATGTATTCAGCCTGCATGCAGACGTGCAAATTTTTTAAATACATGGTACCAATTTAATTTGTCTTAAAGTCTAGAAATTTCTTAATGCTATAGAAACAATGAAACATTAGCCATTGAGTTAGTTTCTTCTTGAATGTCAAACCTTCTAGCACTTTTATATCGTCCGGTAGGTGGTTAAATACTAAAATGCACATATTAAGCACATTATCTTTGTATATCACCTTGTGACAGGGATAGTTATACAACAAGTGCTTAAATTTTGCCCTTCTTTGCCGAGGTATAATTTCACTACGTTTTTTAAATAAGTCTGGGTGCGATTTTGTGAAAAGACAAATTTCTTTTATGTACATACAAGGCAATAGAAGAAGCTTATATTTTTTAAATAGGGGTTTACAGCTGTCTAAAAACCAGGCATTGCTTATTACCCGAATGCATCGCTTCTGTAATTTTAGCAGTCTATCCACATCTACAGAGTTTCCCCACATTATAAGTCCGTAGTTGAGTGTTGAAGATACGTAACCATGGTAGGCCGCCAAAGCAGCCTCAGTTGAAACCGTTTGCCTTAGTCTTTTGAGAGCAAAAACAAAACGTTCCAGTTTTTTGCATACGAAGTCAACATGTGCTTTCCAGCTTCAATGAGTATCTAAATATATCCCTAAAAACTTAAAGTTGTTCACTTCAGTTACTTTTTCACCTAAATATTGAATGTCAAGTTGTAAAAAATTGTAATTATAAGAATTAAATTGAATAAAGTTTGTCTTACTAACATTAATATTAAGGTCATTATTTTTCATCCATCTACCTACATCTGCTAAGGCTTCATGTATATAAATTTGAGCAGTTAGTTTATTTTTAGGTTTGATGACAATTGTTGTATCATCAGCAAACAATATGCAGTCATGGCTGGTGGCATTCGGAAGGTCATTTATGTATAAAATCAATAAAACAGGGCCGAGAATGCTACCCTGCGGAAGCCCACTATTTTTGATAATTAGCTCTGACTGAATTTTTTCTTTTGTGTAAATTTTGCTATTTTTATTTGATGTTACTCTGGTTACTTCCGTGCACTGCTTCCTATCATATAAATAGCTAGCCACACATTTAAAGCTTTTCCCCTAACGCCATAATGTTGTAATTTATGTAGTAGCATAGTATGATTAACGAAGTCGAAGGCTTTACTCATATCGAGGAATAGTGCTGTAACTGGCGTCCCATTATTTATGCTATCTGTTACAATTCTAATTAAATTAAAACAAGCAAGTGTAGTAGAACTGTTTTTTCGAAATCAAAACTGCCTATCGTGCAAGATTTGATATTCTAAAATAAAATTATTTATTCTTTTGCAGCATAGCTTTTTCAATAATTTTAGATATGATGGGGACTATTGTGATTGGACGATAATTGTTCATGTTTGATTTATCCCCTTTTTTAAAAAGTGGCTTGACCATTGATTTCTTAAGTGGTTCTGGGAAAGTGCCTTCCAGGAAGGATAAATTTATGATATGTGCCAAGGGGTAGCATAACCACGGGGCACACAGCTTTAAAATTGTAGTCATTATGTCGTCACATCCACTAGTCTTACTGTTATTTAATTTAGTCATAATATTAAGTACTTCATAAGCGTCAACAGGATTAAGTAAAAATGTATTTGAATTATGTTTATTCATGTCAAGTATATTTATATTATTATTGCAAGCCTGGGTCGATGTCCCGCTAGCAAAACAATTATTAAGTATATTACAAATGTCAGTAGGATTTTATAAGTCATGTCATTTTTTAATAAAACATTACTCTTCATATTTTTTGAAATCATGTCCCATGTTGCCTTACATCTGTTTTTGTGACTTTGTATCGATTTAATATGAGTAATTTTTATCGATTTATTCACACATTTTTTTAAAATTAAATTGTATTGTTTCATTGTACTTTTGTTGCTATTTTTATTTTTATTTGCTCTGTATTTCATGTATAGATTTCGTTTAGTTTTACAAGATTTTTTTATTCCATTTGTTATCCAGTTCATATTCTTGGTCCTATTTGTGACTTTGACTTTTATCAAAGGAAAACAAAGACCATAGAATAAGCACAGATCATCATAAAAGAGCCCAAATGCCTCTGATGTTTTGACGGATTGAAAGACATCCGTAAAAGAAAGTGAAGATATACAGTCCCTAAATTTCTCTAAATTATCTTGGCTTTAATCACGTTTAAATTCAAACCAGCTCGAAATGGCTTCGATTTTGTTCATTTTCAAGGTTATTGATTGGGCGGTTTCATGGTCGGATAACCCAAGATTGTGTATTTCAGATTGAACACTTTTGAAATTACTTGAGAATTGATCCAAACAAGAATTTAGTCGCGTCGGTTGTTTAAAATGAATTTGAAAATTGAAGCTCTGTAAGATATTTTACAGATCATTTGTAGCTGTATTATTTTTTAGAATATCAATGTTCCAATCCCCGCAAAGAACAATCTTCTTCCTTCTAAATTCATCGGTCAAATAATTAAGCAACTTCATTAGTTTATACAGAAATACTTCAACTTGAGACTTAGTATGTTTTGGAATTCTATAAATGCAAATAACAATTTGATTAAGGCCGATAATTTCTACACCACAACATTCAAAATTAAACGATGTTGGTAGGTTTGATGGCAATTTAAGCGGTTTGGAGTCTAGATATCTTTTAACTAATATACACATCATTCCATTTTCCAGATTTTGACTTAATCAGGCGCGAAGTTAAGCCCTTTACTTGCTGATCCCCAATTATGTATATATTGCGACGTTTTTCTGTTCTCGTGATTTGTTTCTTCTTAATATGCTTAACTGGCGAGCTTTCCACTTGTTTTTCACTGAACACACTACTGAACAGACTGAAACAAATTACATACCCTCCATTTGCACCGATGCCCCTTCTCTATCTGCGTACACTGTGCTCCTCTTACCGTGCCCTTGGCGGCGGCTGCGCGGGCGCCGCGGCCTGTCCGAGTTCATAGCCCGGCCATAACAGGGCTGGCACGAAGACTGACCAACTATTTTTTTTAAACTTTTGTAAATTGCAAATTGCACTTGTAAAAAGCAACTTTGGCTGTGTGACAGACGAGGAATCGAACCCCGCGTCTTACGCAAATTCGGGCGTATGCCTATACCACTCGGCCACCGTCAAATTAGCAAGCCTGTTGAATTTTGCAAGCGCTTTCTTTAACGCGTAGTCTGCGAGACATCATCAATGTAGCGAGATTGCTCTCACAATATCCGAAGGGTAGAAGCGCTTTCCAAATTCCAAAAATGTCAAAACACTAAAAATTTAATTATTAAAAAGTTTCATTTCAGACCAACAGTGTCCATACGGGTTAGTAACAACAAATACTTAAAGACTATGTTAGTAAGGTGGTATAATAAAAAAAAACTTAATTAGGGCCAGGCCAGGTAAACCAAAATAGGTTCACCGTTTTGCACATTTAGTTATATGCAACTCGGTGAACTTATTGAGGACGACAGAGTCCATTCTGCCCTCGATTAACCTTAGGATCCTGATATGTAACACGACAGCGGCACTCTTTTTTCGCATAGTAGACTAGTCAAAATATAATTTCTGTTAAAAGGTTTTTTCTCAATACGATTATTACATAATTTTCCAAGTTTATTAAGGTATCTTAAAATTAGTAGCTGAAAAGTTATTTCTAAATGTTCATCAGATAAAGATGCTGATATTAGTTATTTGAGGAGCTCATAAAATTTCATAAACCTCGTTCAACATGACATATGGAGTTTTTAGGGTTGCATACCCAAAGGGTAATAACGGGACCATATTCCGTCTGACCGTCACCAGGCTGTATTCCATGAGCCGCAATTGCAAAGAAAGTTGAAATTTTCACTAAATATGTATTTCTATTGCCGATATCACAACAAATACTAAAAGAGAAAAAAAGGAATATTAATTTCCCATCCAGCAAACGCGATTTTCTTTCATTTTTTGAGCGCTATCAATAATGGCGCTGACGCGATTATGTCTACCTGTATAGGTACCAGAAAAAAAATATCTGTATTGTTTACCTTGTCAATGGTATGGTACGGTATAGAATCGTGCGTGATTGAGTCCGAATCTCAACTTTTTTTATTTAATTGGTACTGCCAAAGTTGTTTTACGCCCGATTCCCTTTGATTTCATGTGATGATGTAATCAATTAATATACACAAGATAAATCAACGTTTGAGTAGCATCTGCTAGTTATCAGAGTTGAGAAACAAGTTAATATCTAATTTAAGAAAACTAGTTTAGTGTCGACAGCCCTACGCCCTGCCTCACCTTGACTCGGACCTTACTGCGCTTTAAGTTCTTGGCGCCTATGTTCGCCTGGTACTCCACGGCATTTAGCCGCCTATTTATCTATCCATACATACATACAGACATACACGCATGGTCTAGGCGAGTCTATGATCGTAAGAAATCGAAAGTTTCAACTGGTTTGCGCGGTAATCGGCATATAAGGTTATCGCGAAGCTTTTGATTGGTCGTTCGCTTACTTGGGGGTAAGCAGTAAATATTATTGACTGCACTTTACAGAAACTAGAAATACCTTCATTCAAAATAGGTACTAAATTGCTCTACTGTTATTGAAATTAGAAATACCAGTATCTGTTGCTTAGCATGAATCAATACATTGCTAATTACGTAATCTCCGTGTTGTTAGTAAACATTTCTAGGCAACGTTTTTGCTTTGAAACAAAAACAGAAGACAAAGAAAATTTAAAGGAAATTGACAATAATTATACTAAAAGTGATGTGCACGTGCAGTTCTAACGTGCTTGGAATAAGCTATTGTAGAAAACAACGAATAATGCTTAATTAAAGGTTTGTAAGAACCTGAGAATATAAATATATTTTACATTCTCAAGTAGTCAAATGAGAACTACTAAATGCAAAGTATAAACTAGGTTTTAAAGGTTGTCCTTCCCTTCTATTATGATCAATGTTTTATGTTGTATTTAACGATTGATTTGACCTTGATCTCAGGGGATCTGACGCGGTCTAGTCGTTCTCAGTTAAGTAGTTTTTAATATTCCATTTCTGACACTTTTCTAATGAAAGTGGCTATGGAACTTGCTGCCTGCTGACGTTTTCCCTCAGGATAATATTATATTCTACCCCTCTTTATGGCAAGAGTGAAAAGGTTGCTACTAAGCAATTATACCAGTCTTGCCATAAATATTGTCACAAAGGAAAAAATAATTTTTTGATGCAAATAATATTACTTTTACAGTGTGTTAGTTTTATAAATAAATATAAAACAATTTAAAATTCAAAAAGCTTATTCGAAGTGGACTATATTGGCTGCAATACAGTCCTTTAAACGTTGAGACCAGTTATCAATAGAAGCACGCACTCTTTCCATGGGAAAATTCATCACTGCCAATCGTATGGATTGTTTAAGGGACTTCAAATTATTATGGCGTTTAGAGCAAGCCGTACTCTCTAAAACTGGACTAGTCTCTAGATCGGGACTAGACGACGGCCAGTCTTCAGCTCTGATTAAATCCGAAACGTTCGCTTCTAACCAAGACTGCGTGGACCGGGCTTTATGACCCGGCGCCGAGTTTTGTTGGAAAGACCATGCTTGGTTATTAAACATGGTGTTGTTAAGGGGCTTAACTACCTTCTCAAGAATTGTATCTTGATACACTTGTGCCGATGTTTTGATACCTTTTTCACAAAAATATGGCTGTCACTCCTTCACAGCTAACACCCCACCAAACCATCACTGAAGTCGGGTAATGCCCACGTTGCACTCTGCCGACTAATTGGGAAGCTTCCTTTAAGATTTGAGCATAAATAAGGTCATATTGTTTGTTAAAATGTAGCTCAATTGTAAAGATTTTCTCATCCGTAAACATTTTTTTCTGTTACCTCCCTTTGCGTGTACCGCTTCAGTAGTTTTTTCGATTTTACCACCCTATTCTTTTTAAATTATCAGTTAAAAAATAACCAGTGCCTCTCTTTTAGGCTGGAAGTCCTAAGTCATCTTTTAAAATACGCGACATGGTTCTGGGTGCTATCTTCATTTCCCGAGACAAAATCTTTTGCTTTCGGACAGGATTTCTGCGAATTGTTTCCCTTACTGCTTTGACCACCTTTTTCGTACAAACACTACGTAGACGGCCAGATCTTTTTCTGTCACAAATTGAGGAGGAATCATTGTACCTATTGATAGCCCGGTACACAAACATTTGACTAATACCAAGCGTATGGAGCGTTTTAAAAATTGCATTTGGCTCCATACCAACTTTGTGTAATGCAATCACAGCGATTCAGTTCTCTTTTCCACCCCACCATTTTAATATCGCAAAATATTATAAAATGTATTGGCGCCAAATTATAAAAAACAATGAGCAATCGTATAAAAATGACGGATTCCAAATTCAGATGTAATATCTTTTTTATTTTTAACTAGTGGTCCCCCGCGACTTCGTCCGCGCGTTTTTCGATATTTTCTCGCCTTCTAAACCTTCCCTAGTCCCTAGACCTCCACGAACACTTCAAGACTAAGATAAGATAAATCCGTTTAGCCGTTCTCGAGTTTTAGTGAGACTAACGATCAGCAATTCATTTTTATATGTAAAGATTGTAACAGTATTTATGGCCAGACTGTGTATATACCTACGATCTCATACCAACTACATCTACATCAAACATCAGATAGGACCGTGGTCAAATATTTATTCACATTTAAATTAAAAATCACTTCTAGTGCCATTAGTATTTTCAGAGCTACTATTGTAACTACGCAAATATTGTCATCAGGCTATTAGTTGCATTAACGTGTGTATATTGATGTGTCTAAGTAATTTGTATGACAACAATGACTCGTGAGTGATTTACTTCGCGAAGGTTAAGGCCGTGGCTGTTATTTCCTAGTCTTGGAGTAAATTGCCTGGAGAGTAATTAAGCCTTTCTGTAACGTACAGTTGCCGGCACACCAAGTTAGCCACTTTTGTTGCAAACTAGTCCATATTACAACGTTATAAGACACCACAGTGTTTATCTTGACGTGCTGTTGTTCGTACATCTATACTAATATTATAAAGCTGAAGAGTTTGTTTGTTTGTTTGTTTGTTTGAACGCGCTAATCTCAAAAACTACTGGCCCGATTTGAAAAATTATTTTTACGCTGGATAGTCCATTTATCAAGGAAGGCTTTAGGCTATATAACATAAAGATACGACTCATAAGACCACAGCAGCAATGAAAATTGTTGCGAAAACGGGAGAAAGATATTCCTCTTGAGAGCTTTCGCTGCATACGCTGCGGAAACCGCTTAAGTTACACAAAAATCATGTATGACAGGATTGTTCAGCATTAAGAGTTCTATAATAAAGTCTGCGACAGCATATGTCTATCTTTTATGGTTGACTTACTACAACCTTTTTTATGTTAATAAATTTGTAAAAAAATGATGCATTATTTTTAGAGGTGTATTACACAGGTATTTATTCTTATCAAAATAAATACATTCATCATCACGAGCATTTCATTTAGAACCAAGTTGCCCTTTATATCATTTGATTTCAATAAATATCTTAGGAGCTATCACAGTTTTAACATAACTCCGCACCAAAATAACGTTCGCAGCTTAAGTACAACGTGCGCTTGCGCTAATATATTATAAAGCTGAAGAGTTTGTTTATTTGAACGCGCTTATCTCAGGAACTGCTGGACCGATTTGAACAAATATTTCTGTGTTGGATAGCTTATTTATCGAGAAAGGCTTTAGGATATAAAAGATGACGCTGCGACGGGAGGGGAGGGAGCAAACTCAAAACGCGCGGACGAAGTCGCGGGGGACCGCTAGTCATAAATACAGCGTGCAGCCTGTAATAGGAGCACACATTTTAATCAATAATTCTATAGAGTATACCCGGTTACCTTAACCTGGTCACATTCCTTTAAATGCTTTAACTCTAAAATATAGTTATCCAAAGTTATAGCCTCTATTCAATGTACGTCAAAATCGCTAACTCGTTGCAGCAAGTGACATTGTCAAGTTCTATGACTGGAACTGGATAAATTCGTTTGCAATACATTGCTGATTTGATTAATTTTGTTAGTCAATAACAATTAATATCTTTTTTATTTTAATAAATTTAAACCATTTAAAATCAATTACTTGTTACTTTAAGGGCATATGTTTTTTTTAATTTATGTCCCTATTACAGACCACACCCTGTATACACCCTGTATACACCATTATATCTCGTAAAAGTCGAATTTTTGAAACTGGCTAGCAAGAAAAAAAATGTTGTTTCAGTGCATTGTAATGTACATATCAAATATTGATATTAAGATATTTGAATGGAGACTTTTTACTTGCGACAACTGTGGCAGGAAATGCCGTGCCGCTATCGGACTCCTTAGTCACCGGAGACGATGCACCCCCCAAAACGGACCTCCATGACACGGCAACAATCATCTGTCAAGATGCTGTGGCCTATGATGATGTGACTGGGACGTAAGGGAGCTTAACCAAGACCCAAAGCTCCAAGCCAACCTCACCTTCACGCGGTGCGTCCTGTTTCACAGACGAGGCTCTGGCGACCGACCGATGGCGGGATTACCATCCAACAAAAGGCGCAGTAAAATGCTGAGCTGTGACGGGCAGCAGCGTCACAGCTGCAAGGGGCTGCGCCTCTGCGCTCGCCAACCACCATAAAACAACATAAAAGTCGAATTTTTGAAACTGGCTAGCAAGAAAAAAAATGTTGTTTCAGTGCATTGTAATGTACATATCAAATATTGATATTAAGATATTTGAATGGAGACTTTTTACTTGCGACAACTGTGGCAGGAAATGCCGTGCCGCTATCGGACTCCTTAGTCACCGGAGACGATGCACCCCCCAAAACGGACCTCCATGACACGGCAACAATCATCTGTCAAGATGCTGTGGCCTATGATGATGTGACTGGGACGTAAGGGAGCTTAACCAAGACCCAAAGCTCCAAGCCAACCTCACCTTCACGCGGTGCGTCCTGTTTCACAGACGAGGCTCTGGCGATGGCGGGATAACCATCCAACAAAAGGCGCAGTAAAATGCTGAGCTGTGACGGGCAGCAGCGTCACAGCTGCAAGGGGCTGCGCCTCTGCGCTCGCCAACCCGCCTGCCAAGCGTGGCGAGTACTGGCAAAAACCCCCTAAATGGTAGGACACAAACAATCCAGGCCCCCAGTCTCCGGCAGCCCCGCTATTCCTAACTCCGGTAGCGGTCACGGTAACGGCGGGGCAGGGGGTGCTAAGAATCCCCGGAGGCGATCGCGCTACCACCCCCAACGACAACTGGCCCTGGTAACTTATAACGCGTGCACACTGAGGACAGACGAGAAGTTGCTCGAGCTGGAGGAAGATTTGAGCAGGTTACACTGGGACATAGTGGGTTTATCAGAAGTCCGCAGAGAGGGCGAGGACACGACAACTCTGAAGTCCGGCAACCAGCTCTTCTACCGGGAGGGTGACCAAAAGTCCCAAGGTGGTGTTGGGTTTCTTGTCCACAGGTCCCTCGTAAACAACATCGTAACCATCGAAAGTGTGTCGAACAGGGTAACATACCTTATACTTAGAATAACCGAAAGGTATTCGCTGAAGGTCATACAGGTATATGCACCGACCTCGAACCACCCGGATGAAGAGGTGGAGGAAATGTATGAGGACGTAAGTAGAGCCATACACACTTCCAAAACCTATTTCACTGTTGTTATGGGGGACTTCAACGCAAAACTCGGCAAGCGAGGCGAGGGTGAGTTGAAAGTTGGACCTTTGGGATATGGTCAAAGGAACGCCAGGGGAAATAGGCTGGCCGACTTTCTGGAGAAGGAGGGACTCTTTGCCATGAACTCTTTCTTCCAGAAGCCGCCTCAAAGGAAATGGACCTGGTTGAGTCCGGATGGCAAGGCGAGAAATGAGATAGACTTCATCATGACCACCAAGAGACGGTTATTCAATGATGTCTCCGTGATCAACAGGGTAAAAACCGGCAGTGATCACCGTATGGTTCGAGGCACATTGAATATAAATGTCAAATTGGAAAGGTCCCGCTTGATGAAGTCCACGCTCCGACCTACTCGTGCCCATATCCAAAATCCCGAGAGCTTTCAACTCGAGTTGTCAAACCGCTTTGATTGCCTAGAGAATTGCGTATCAGTGGACGTAATAAACATTGGGTTTGTGGAAACTGTCCAAACGGTCGGATCTAAATTTTTTAGACCTGGCCGTAAAAAAAGACCTCAAAAACTCTCGGTCCACACTCTCGACCTTATGGCAGAACGTCGATCTATGACACTGCAAACCTCCGTTAATGCTCAAACCTACAGGCTTAATAGACGAATATTGAAGTCTCTGCGACATGACATTCGTTCCTATAACACGAATAGTGTTAAAGAAACAATAGAGCGGAACCAAGGCTCCAAAGTGTTTGCAAGGGACATGTCTATTGGGCAAAGCCTGTTGACGAAGCTTAAGACTTTGTCGAATTTTGAGGGAGATCGAAAGGTTCTATGGGCAGTTGTACACCTCAGTTGCCAAACCCGTTGATAGCTCGGTCAGAGACCCACGAGCTATCCTGACCCAACACTACACCGAAGACATCCCGGACATCAGCCTCTACGAGATCAGGATGGCCCTGAAACAGCTTAAAAACAATAAGACACCTGGCGAAGACGGAACCACAGCAGAGCTTCTGAAAGCGGGTGGAACACCGGTACTTAAAGTCCTTCAGAGACTATTTAATTCCGTTCTGCTAGAGGGCATCAAGCCTGAGGCATGGAACAGGAGTGTGGTGGTGTTGTTTATCAAAAAAGGAGACAAAACCTTATTGAAGAACTATAGACCCATCTCACTCCTGAGCCATGTCTACAAACTGTTCTCAAGGGTCATCACGAATCGTCTCGCACGTAGGTTTGATGACTTCCAGCCTCCCGAACAAGCCGGATTCTGAAAAGGCTACAGTACCATAGACCACATTCATACGCTTAGGCAAATTATACAGAAGTCCGAGGAGTATAATGTGCCTCTATGTTTAGCTTTTGTGGACTATGAGAAGGCCTTTGATTCGATCGAAACTTGGGCGGTGCTTCGGTCTCTTCAGCGGTGTCACATAGACTATAGGTATATAGAGGTGTTAAAGTGTCTATATAACAATGCCACCATGTTGGTCCGAGTACAGGAACAGAAGACGAGGGCGATTCCATTGCAAAGAGGTGTAAGACAGGGCGATGTAATATCTCCGAAACTGTTTACAGCGGCATTGGAAGACGCCTTCAAGCTCCTGGAATGGGAAGGATTCGGCATCTCCGTCAATGGCGAATACATAACACACCTTCGGTTTGCCGATGATATAGTAGTTGTGGCAAAGACGCTGGATGATCTTGGCACTATGCTCGAAGACCTCGACCGAGTATCCCAACAAGGGGGTCTTAAAATGAACATGGAAAAGACGAAAATTATGTCAAGCTCCCTTGTTGTACCCACTCCAGTATCTGTTGGGAACTCAACTCTCGAGGTTGTCGACGAGTACGTCTACCTGGGACAAGTGATCCAACTGGGTAGGTCCAACTTTGAGAAAGAGGTCAATCGACGAATCCAACTCGGCTGGGCAGCGTTTGGGAAACTGCGCAAGAGCGTCTTCTCGTCTCAATTACCTCAGTGTCTGAAGACGAAAGTCTTCAACCAGTGTGTGTTACCAGTGATGACAAACGGATCCGAAACGTGGTCTCTAACTATGGGCCTCATAACGAAATTCAAAACTACACAACGAGCGATTGAGCGGGCTATGCTCGATGTTTCTCTACGAGATCGAATCAGAATCGAGGAGATACGTAGAAGAACCAAGGTAACGGACATAGCCTTGAGAATCAGTAAGCTTAAGTGGCAGTGGGCCGGGCACATAGCGCGAAGGACTGATGGCCGTTGGGGCAGGAAAGTTCTAGATTGGAGACCCTTCGACCAGAGACGCAGCGTAGGACGTCCACCAACAAGATGGATGCAGACCGCTAGTGATCGGTCGCTATGGCAAGCCATGGGGGAGGCCTATGTTCAGCAGTGGACGTCCTTTGGCTGATAATGATGAAATGGAGACTGACTTGTAATTGGATTTAATCATAATGAGATCGATAGGAATTAATTAAAAAATCCATTTTCATACTATGTAAACCTCAAAACGAATCGGTTACTTATTTACCACTTAAATCGAGGCTAATAACTTAACCTAAGTTTATCGAGAGTACACTTCTAGAACTTAATACCGAAACAGATACTAGCATTACATAACTGTCGCAAATAGGTTATCTATCGCTTACGTAATTAAAGGTCTTGCTGAGGCCAACCAGTACAGAATAACAGAATGACTAGATCAACCTAAAAAGGACCTGCCTTTGCAAGGTGACTCCGAATTAGTTTAATTCGAAGTCAGGTAGTGAATATTAAGACCTTATTAAATAATTTAAAAACACTTGCAAAGATTTGTACTGTTTACCGGTTTGTCAATGTTAAGGTCAGCTTTTTAAGGACTATCAAAACATTCGCTTTTGTAAAAAAAGCCAAGGAGCTTTATTTTTTAATCACTCACGTTTTTATTCCGATTGATTTTAGTTCGAATCCCAAAATACAACCCAGTCCCACTAAATATTTTCGCCACTAGTTACAAAAATTAAGTTACGATTTTTAAAATCCCTGCCGTTTTGATTAAAGCTGATTTAAAATCGAGCATAAATTAACGAAAATCACATGTTATTGACGTGAATGATTCCAAAATAGGGGCCCTGACCATGGACACGAAATACAAGTTTGTAAGAAGTTATAAGATATGAATACTTACTGGTTTGTAACTTTCCGGCAGATGTTTCCGTAAACAAGAAAACAGCAAAAAATACTCATATTGTTATAAACTTTCATGGTAATTAACATTATAATAGAAAGATACACTTTATTATGTATGAGCTTCCGATATTTCGGCACCGTAGCAAACGCCATGATCATAGCGATACTAAAAGTTGTGAGTACTAACTAATAAGGAACTTAGATGTGGTAGTAATCCCGTATCAAACTTTTTTTATTGTATTAATCAAGCTGTAAACACTGTTCATTGGGCACAGTCCAACCTTTTGTTTTAACGTAGTATTATTATTATTATTTATTACTATCATCATAAGAAAAATATACAAATATTAGCATAATTAATTAAATAGTATATCTTAACGCCTATTACAGGTTTTTCTAGATACAAGTTGTTCTCAGTGTTCAATTAAGTTATGCATCGAATGTAATACACCCAAAAAAAACGGCCTAATGCGAGTCGGACTCGCGCAATGAGGCTTCCGTGCTAATTTTAATAGCTAAAATACCACAATATTTTGATGACAGCAAAAATAACTTTGTTTTTCATAGTATTTGTACGAAGGAAAAAAAATATCAGCATTTGTTGAAAATGTCTCTCTCATTAATATCTCAAAAACTACTTGTTTGATCTCGTTCAAACCAATTTTCGTTAAAAGTATTTTTGTAAAGCACTAGATTGTGCTTTTTTATTTCAAAATTATCACTTGCTTCGTTCCAAAGTTAGAAGGGAAGAGGACGCCCGTCTTACCACTTTGGAAGTGTCTATCTTCCAAATGTTAGCTCAATCTCATTTCAAGAGACCTATCTATAGACACCCCACTTACATAGGTTAGAGCAAAAAAGTTTTATTTTGTTTTTGTTCCAAGTATGTAAGTATGTAAGTTCCCATACATGGAACCCCCCGTCATTATTTTTTTTATTTTTTGTATGAGCATCGTAAAGCGGTAAACGGGATACACCTAGACACCTACCAACTAAGCTTCATCTGTGTGTAACGTTGTATATTTTTGTCTAAGTTCGCGTGAAACGAAAAGCTAAATCGATGTAGGACTCCAGTCCATATTTTGGCATAGGTATGATGGATGCTGACACTGACATTTGTCAAGTGTGACAGTTGCTGGTTTTTCCGGTTCCGCCACTGTTGGTCGTGCGTCGGAGTGGAACGTGTGTTAAAATGTAAAATTTTTTTTTTTAGTTATTCCTGGTAAGTATCTGCAGAAAGGTTGGCGTTGATTTTTGTTTGTTGCGAGACATTTCTTAGAGTTTCAGCACATGGTTCTTTTTATCGTTTCAGACGCCGCCAACATGTCAATTTGGATGAATTAATTTCGAAAATGATTTGATATAAATGACTGGAAAATGGTAAGTATTTTGGGAAACTCCTTTGGAAATCCTTGTAAAGATAATGTAGCCTACCTACATCTGGGCATATTGTATTGAGAGTTGTAATTTTTATCATTTCAGGTCTCAAATAGAATAATTAGCATAAATGTTTAGTAATCAATTCAGAAATTATATGGCGAGCCAGCTGTTGCAGGTATTAAATTGGTATATTAAAGATTTCATAAATAGGGTGATGAAAAGTATACCCACCCTCACTTAAAAAAAATTGGTTGTTAACCAGAACTTTCTTTTATTTCTAGGTTTCGCTTTTGATATGTGTCTGTAAGTTGTACAGTCACAATTTGGTGATCATGTTGTAACCTCAGGTAAATATTTATTATGAAAAGTTAGTGTTTTTTTTAACTTTTACTTTGGTTTGTGCGTTGAACTAACATTTTGTAAATTCTTTTCAGTGACCTTACTTAGACCTTATTTGGATTATTTTGAAGTCAGATTTTCCTGATGGATTGATTTGCTTCTTGTCTGCTGTTTTGAGGATGGACCGGTATCGGTGAAATTTTGGGGTAATGTTGCAGAGTTGTCTGTAGTTTGATGCAACAAAGATTTGAAATAGTAACCTCCGTTGAAATCCAAGGTTGGTTTTTCTTGTATTTACTTTAACGTTAGTGAAAAGTGGGATAATTTAGCTATTAATTTAAGCATAACTTAGGTATCCCTTTGAGGATAAATTTTGGAATCAATTAGGAAATTAAAAACTTAAATTGGTGGTTTATCTTTATGTAATTAGAAATTTGTGAACATAAAGATTTGTAATAGTATAGATATAGATAACTAAATTAGAACCTAACCTAGTCTCTACTGAATTCTGAGCTATTAAGTTTTGTATTTGATTTTTAAAGGTGTTTAAAGGTAGATGTGTAATAGCAAATTTGAATAAACTTTTGTTGCCAAATGCTATACCCGGATTTCTTTATTTCATACGAATATTAGTACCTTTTAAACACCCTTTGTCCACACTAGCCGGGAGTGACTGCGACATGTGTATTGCTAATAGTTTCAGAATTAAGTGGCTGTGGCATACAGACAGACAGACCAGACAGACTTGACGAAACTATAAGGGTTCCGTTTTTTCCATTCGGCTACGGAACCCTAAAAAGTGTCTTGATTTTGTATAATGGCTTGCCCAGACTCAGATAAGCTATCTCTGGGTTAAACCATTTTTCTGACTCTGTTAGTTTCTTTAATATTAACAGAGAAAGACAGGTGTCATTGTTACCTCAGGAATATTAACACCGATGTACGCCAGTGGACCTTTTACTATCCTTTAAATAACATGTTTCACACAACATTTTACTAAGTCATTATAGCATTTTAATATTAACAATTACACATATAGTAAAAATGACTGCCAGCTCTTTAGTATTCTTGTATGGATCTGGACCACTATGAATTTTCAGTTGGAAAACTATTATTTCATTGAAAATCCATTAATACCACAGATACTGCATTATTATAAGGTCGTTTGTTTCCTTCAATGTACCTTGTTAGTTCTTCAAACCACATTATTCTTGCCTTTAGCGTTTATTTCTGCAATATCGCTGACTGAAAGATCAAAGTTGTTTTTTGAATGAAGGCTTCGTTTTGTATTATAGCAAGGAAGATTTTTTTTAATTATTAGCAAAATACGATCATTACGCAAAAGTTAATATTAATGTCGTGGTGATTTGAGACGCAAAGATCTTTATTCAGCCTACATGATTTAAATGTTAACAAAAACATTACTATTATTTGTAACTTAAGACTCAGCAATATTGTTGTCTTGTCTGAAAATTTACCTGCCTGATTTCTGAGGCGAGCTGTGAGCAACTTTTCAACAACCAGCAACCGTGCTGTTACTAAATTATAAGGCAACATTTCTGCGAAAATACGGCTACGTGAATAACTTATTTATGGAATGAAGATAAACATTTTCGACGTTTCGTAAAACTTTCCAGTATATCTTTACAGAGTTAATAAAGTAAATAAGTCTACATCTTTATTTATTTCCACAGTTGTGCATTCCGCAAAAAATGTTATAGGTATTTATCATTTTGCCAAACTGCATAATAGCAGTTAGCAGAAGCATAAATGAAGTATCTGGCAATATAATACCATAGCTTTTTAAGACAGAACATACAAATACTTAGTACTTAGTAACAAAACATCACATTCATATCTACAGAATATGATGAACAGACTGCTCATAGACGGTGTCAACGTCAGAGCAAACACAAAAAGGCGACGGAACAAGATTGAATTCATAAAGCTTACTACTAAAGTTGCCATGACCCGTGAGGAACTGAGCCACACAGATAGCCACCTCTTAGACTAACTATCTATCAATCGCGAACATCACTCGCTCACTCAGTTGGGCTAACCAGATCGCCGAGATTAGCAGAAAAGTAACTTACTCGCTTCGAACACTCTACCGATTTCGGAACTTTCTACCGATAAGAACCAAAATTCTGCTGGTCCAGGCACTGGTACTGCCTGTAATCGATTACGCCGATGTGTGCTGTACCACCTTGTCCCAAAACCATTTAAACAAGCTTGAGCGTCTCCTTAATAACTGCCTTCGATTTATTTTTGGCATACGAAAGTATGACCATATTTCTCCATTCCGTTCTCAACTTAATTGGCTCACTATTCGTCAGCGCAGAAATCTTCGAGTCCTTTGTACTCTTTTCAGTATTCTCGATAACCCGAATTCTCCCGAATATCTCAAATGTAATTTCAAATTTATGAGAGACATAAGTTCTCGAACCCTACGTCCTAACAATGCCCTCCAGCTATACACACCTCTTCACAAGACTGCTTATGTCTCTAACTCCTTCACCCTCAGTGCTATAAGACTCTGGAACTCCCTCCCTGATACCATCAAGACTTCATCGTCTAAGTATTCGTTCAAAAAGTCTATTCGTGAGCTCTCAGTGAGAATACCACGTGATGCTTGATAAGGTTTGTCCTTCTCTGTTTCCCCTTTATTAATCTATGTTAGCCTATGTATGGATAATTGTATGTATTGAAGTATGTTTAAGTAGGTTTATTTATTATTATTTATGAAAGTATATTAGTAGTTTTATGTGTAATTTTACGCCGCCTCAATCGTTTCTGTTTCACCCAATGGTTGACTGGTAGAGAATGCTTTAAGCATTAAGTCCGCCATTTGTACTTTAGTTTTGTCAGTGCAATAAAGAATTAAAAAAAAAACATCCGGGAATACATTGTACTGATTTCGGCTCTTTGTTGTCAAATCTTACCTGTTTTGCCACTCCATACATAGTTCCTCTTTCTCGGATTGCCACGGTTTAACCATTCCCCAGATAATATACATAATACTACCATTCTAATTATTTTTAATCGATCGCCTATGCCTGAGAAATCGGGTGAGGCGCTATCTTCTGACCTGAATTACTTAGCTGCGCGCTTCTGAATTTCCAAGTCCACCGAGAATTGGCAGAGGTTCCGTGCTTACTGTTCTATAGGTACGCTTTACAAAGAAAAATCAGAGCAAGGCGTTGGCTAAGAAACGGTACTAAGTGGCATTGAATCACAAACACTGGATCTATGCTTCTTCTAATTTGTTCTTTGTTGAAAAGCTAAAATAAAAAGTCGAAAAGATTTTATTTTCCATCCATCCTCAATCCATCTTCAACAAAATATTTGAAACTCACATTCGCACCTGCACACATTATTCCGTGACGTCATCTATCATCCTCTAAGGCCTGATTTTTCCAACGTCAGATAAGGAATATTCGTCAAATAAAATACATATACGCCTAGTTTAAAAACGTTAGCTATTCTATTTGTGAGCAAACATTTACGTAAATGTCATTTCTAAATCGCTCTGCTTATACTTATTCAGTCGGATGTCTTCTTTGACGTTAGTAAAATCAGGTCTTAGGATGAAAGATGACGTCACGGAATAATGTGTGCAAATGTTAGTTTCGAATATTTTGTTAAATATACATGCGAGGCGTGATATCCGAAAAGGTTTTATTTTAGCTAAGAGAAGTCCTTTGGTTTATAACATTTTTCTTTATGAATATTTGAATCGAAGGCTGTATCTGAATGCTAACTGACACTACAGCCTTAAAGCGATAAGCAAACAATACTTTCCCATCATTGAACTAAAAATAAACATTGCACATTAGTGCTAATGGCAATAAAGTTCAAACAAATAAAAAACGCAGACCCCTGTATGACACCCACTGCAAAGCAAACACATCGAATGAAGACAGTCAACAAACATACTAAAGAAGACATAGCTGTACAGTCAGTCGCAATCAGCCGGAAAAAAAATATTTTATCATCTATTTAGTTAGAACGCCTTAAAAGAATGTTAGAAAAATTAACTCAACTAATGGTCAAAAGTCGTAATCATTAGTTGAATATAATGTACGTTTACAAGTGTGCAAATTTTGAACAAGAAATTCATTAAACAGTATTATTAAAATAGTCATTCTATCTATACTAATATTAGAATGCGCTAATCTCAGGAACTCCTGGACCAATTGATAAAATATTTTTGTGTTAGATAACTTATTAATCGAGCAATGCTATAAAACATCGCGCTGTGACGGGAGGGGTGGAGCAAAATCAAAACACGCGAAAGAAGTCGCGGGGGACCGATAGTCATACCATGACAGCCGTAGTTTTTCAACCGCTGGTAACGATTTTTAAAGTAGCTTTAAAAAGTAGTCATAAAATAAGCTTTGCAGTCTTCTTTTCAATTAAGCTGTTATATTCAATCAACTATAGATCCTGGATATACAAGGTTGCCATTTACAAATACTGGTAACTAAAATAAAACAAGAAGTTCATACAAAATGTTTTACTCCATAAGTAGACCATGATATCCATCATGTCTTATTTCCAGACTGTCTGTTCGATCCAATCAATGTAGCTGTATATCCTGGTGTAGATACCGACTTGTCCGCATTTTTCTCCGAAGGACGCCATTCCGATGGCGTAAGGCATCTGGTCTTCAGTCTTACCATCAAGGTTGTTAAGAGTCATCATTGGACTGGTGAATGGAATCAACTGTGAAGAATATTAGAATTGGTCGTGTGTTTTTATAGTAAATAGTTTGTCACTACGAAAACTCCAAAAATCACAAAAAATCCTAAAACACGCATTTTTGTCTACTATTTAGGAGAAACAAATTCATTCCTAGTCGATGCCTCAGAAAAATTGATTTTTATCCAGATCATATCTTTATGAATATTTAAGGTTCATTTATTTTAATAATTTGGAATGGCTTATGTTCTTCTGGTATATTTTGTAGCTTTATAAACTAAGCTTATGAACGTTATATCTCTTTAAAAATCGCAAAATCTCAAAGGATGCCAACAGCCTATGTCCAGCAGTATTTTGGCTGTCTGATGATAATAATGATGATGGTGTTTAGTTAAAGTTATACTTACATCACAACTAGGATAGGTTTCAAAAGCACAGATCCTACTTTCCGTCAGTGGGAACTTGAAGTAAGTCTGTATCCGCTCCAAACATCTATCCGTTTCCGTTAAGTTCAATTTTACCTCCGTCATTAGGTCCTCCTGTTGCCCTGGTAAAGATTTTTCTTTATTTCATATGAATTAATAATAAAGTATGTATATAAAAATTACAATATGAGACTACATTAGTTAGAGTGTGTGTGTGTAGTACCACCACTAAACTACTTGAGTCAAAAAGCATAAGTTGTGGCAGCAACACACATACCACAACGTTGATTTTCAGTGGATGCCATAAAGTCGGTAAAGGCGTAAACGTTGTTGAGGAACTATCAAGAACTATGAAGAACTATCTAATCTGAGATCTAATTATTAGTGGAGGAGTTAATTATTTGCAAATCACGCGCACAAACCTTGCTGTTCTCAATACCAGCTTATTTGAGTATATAATACCTTTCTTTCTAGGCCATCCAGGAGATATAATGTTTTCTGCACCCTCGGTTTCACCCTTCGTCCACAAACAAGCAGGCTGGATAGATTTGGAGAAGGGAACCTCAGGGTCAAGTTCCATCAAGGCTATGTCGTTATCGTTTGACTTCCAATCTGGTACGTAATCAGGATGAACGATGGTTTTCAGGATCTTAACATCCATGTGTGGTTCCTGTAAAAAAACAGTATGTGTGTATATTGTCACAAATAAATAAAAAGCCACTGCGTATTGTACTAAAGAGGATCATAGTTGGTGGAGATTATATTGTATTAATACACTGTCACTAATATAAATAGTTAACTGCTAGGCTGCCACCATGTACAGTGGCCAGCTGGCCACTGATGAGGTCATCAGGTTACCCACTTTTGTTCCAAACTAGCCCTTATCACCACTGGATAAGATACCGCAATGTTTACCTTGACGTGCTGTTGTCCGAACCTTATTATTGTACATGGTACCACTCCCATACTACTGACCTTATCGTTGAGGTTCTTGTTGCCAAACCGGATCAGCTCTGCAGGAGATAGGAGCTGTGGAACATGAATGCAATGCGCCGCCGTCAGCGCAAACTTGGGACTGATGAGCAGGGCTCCACACCTGAAGCGCAAGGTGTCATTCTTCCTGTAGCCCATGGCACCCTGGTAAAACGATTTGGTTTTAAAATTACTTTTTGGATTGTAGTCTGAATTGCATCGAGTTATTCCAACTATCGTCTCAAACGTCAAAAAATATAAAAATATACTTTTCGTATGGAGATGGTATGTTTTTGGGACTTACCAAATAAGGATAATCGATGTTAGCGGCATCTGTTTAAAGATATGAGCGATTAGGCACCAAGATACTGTTAATATGAATGGATTTGTCTTGGTTTGTCATGATGACGCAGAAGTGAAAGATTGATTAGTTACCTTTCGAACATTTCTCTAGCTGTTTTCTTTCCCAGTTATATTCTTGACATTCTGAAAATGAAATATAAATGCAATTTGTGATTTTCGTTTCTTTAGTAATTATCTTCTTTTTAAATTCATTTTATGATGCTGCAGGGTTGACAAGTTCGTACTTTTAAGTACTATCATAAAAAGTGACGCACACAGAACGCCAGTAGAAGTATTATAATTCTATTATCTATATATTTTAAATAATACATCCGAAAGATCCAGAGGACTTGACGATGTAAACCAGACATAACAGCAAGGATTGCGATGGCAAGGCAAGCTTTTAACTTAAAATTTCCAAATAGTGTACATCTGGAGTATAGCACTCTACGGGTTTGAAACGTGGACCTTGACCAAGAATGATCGAGAGCAAATGTGGAAGTTTTAATCATAGTAAAGGAAAAGAGGAAACTGTAGAAAAAATGAGAGTAGAAGAGGGAGAATGTTTGGTCACTTGACACGACACGATAGTTTTATCAGAAAGATCATAGAGGGAAGAATAGAAGGAAGAGAGGAAGACCAATAATAAGCTTTACGCATCAAATAAAGCAAAAGTTGAATGTTGCTTCGTAACAAGAGGTCAAGAGAATAGCGGAAGAGCGTAAAGAATGGAAAAAACTCCAACGGCATGAGCTTAGCTCTTACATTAGATAATGATGATCCGAAAGATGCGATCTCAAAAGGTTATTATTACGTTAATTTAAGTATGAATCACTTGGTATGAGATGCCCTGTTTCAATTACACGTTAGACATGGTAACTTTGCAAGGTGTTGTCAAATTTTAGGAGATGAGTATTGGACACCAATCACATACATTGCTCTGATTCCAAAGTAAGTAGCTAATTGCACATGTGTTATGGAAATCAGACACAACGGTGGTACCACAACACCTAGACCCAAGACAATATAGAATATTATTATTTCTATATTGACCCGACCGGAAATCTAACGCGGGATCTCGGAGCGGCGACGCGTTGAAACCAGCGTGCACACACCACGGATCAATACCTGCAACTTTTACTTTGGGTTCTTTTTTTCTGCCTCTCCATACATTATCGTCAATGTAGGTAACTGATTTTGAATAGGGCACCTGATATTTTATTTAAGATTTCGATCATGCCCATTAAGGTTGCGTACTCGTATATTGATGATCTCATTTACCTCCTAAAATTTGGTGGCATCTTGCAAAATCACACTTTATTTTATTGTTACTACTAACTACGAGTATTCTTACTTTGTTCGCTGGTACGTCTGCCCGGTACACTGAAATCTGGTTTCATGTCATTACACCCATCTGCCTGGAAACCCAAGGAATAATTTAAGTAGAATGTATAGGGGATTCTGTATGGCAATAATATCTCTGTATTCGTATTGAATTACTTATATGCAAGTTAAATAAGAATTTCAATGAACACGATTTTTAACTTCGTAACTTTGTTTTAACTAGTTTCGAAATATATACGAAAATTCTAAAAAGTTAACCTTCAAACCCAAACTCTCTCCATCCTCCCGGCTCAACGACTACGGGCTAGGACTTTTAGTTTGTTAACCTACTTACGAATCCAAAATTAAGTTACGAAGTCAAAAAAATAGTTTCAAGCGATTCGCTCTAGTATCATTCCTTGCTAGGGCCTATAAAGGCTTATAAAGCCCAAGTTTGCGCTCTTCGCATTCCTTATGAAATGCGAAGAGACAAACATTGGTGCATAGAAAGTACTAATAATAAATTCGTTTTGAAAAAGTTCCGTCTACTAATTTAAGTACATAAGTACCTGAGTAAAAATCAACATTGTGTTGAATCTGCAATAATATTGAAATAATAAAAGAGTAATATTGTACAGGAAAATTCAAAAATACCTAGCACTTACTTCAACTTACTTGTTCACATTTTCCTCAAGCCTGTCATCGATTACCATGTTATGATTAATAACGTTTTATTTAAAAAAATAAACTACACAACGATTGTTACGCTAAATGTAGCGTTACAATGCACTTAGCTTATGAACTAATATTTTTTAGTGAATTAATAGCTAGCTGTGTGTAGATATTAAATACTATTTTCTTTAATCATGTTTTAACACTCACCCATGTTAGTTGGATTACAGAAACTGAAACAAGAAATATATTTTTAGAAATACTAAAATTCACACAGTAGCTTGCTCATAAATTCTACTTCAAATACATAGTTAGGTATTTACCTCTCCTGTGTCACAATTTAAGTCATGTCTCATACACAAATATTTAAAATTCAGTTAAATGAGAATCGAAATCGATATTACACCTTTAAAGCAGAGTAATATAGAAATCATTATTTTGCCACGATAACTAGTATGTTGATCCTTTTGATAGGTGCAGCTATTTTTAGGGTTCCGTAGTCGAATGGCAAAAAACGGAACCCTTATAGTTTCGTCAAGTCTGTCTGTCTGTCTGTCTGTCTGTCCGTCCGTATGTCACAGCCATTTTATTTTGTAACTATAAGCATCACGCTGTTGAAATTTGGTAGGAAGATGTATCCTGTTAACTGCTTACCGATTATCATACAAAAAATAAAATAATGACTTTTAAGGGGGGCTCTACATGAAACTAAAAACAATTTTTTTTTTAGTTAAACCTATGCGTGTCTATGGATAGGTATTTTAAAATGACATCGAGGTTTCTACAACCATTTTCTTTTAAAGTCTAACGTTTCATAGCTAGACGCTTCCAAAGTGGTAAAATGGGCGCCCTCCCTATCTAACTTCTAAACCAAGCAAGTATAAATTTTGAAAAATAAATATAATGTAGATCTTTACAAATACTTTCAACGAAAATTGGTTCGGACGAGATCGAACAAGAAGTTTTTGAGATATAGCACATTTTCAACAACCGCAAACATAACTTTGTACTTCATACAAACACTATGAAAAACAAAGTTATATTTGCAGTCAACAAAATATTGTGGTATTTTACTAAGTAAAAGTAAGTGGATTACCTAATTCAGTTAAAGTTGGCACGGAACCCTCAGTGCGCGAGTCCGACTCGCACTTGGCCGGTTGTACCACACTGCGACTTCCAAATTAGTTTTTTTCAAAGCTCAACCACATCAGAGACTAGAGTTAACCTAAATACTTACATAAATTGCACATAAAAAGCAACTGTGTCAGAACAGGAATCAAACCCTGTGTCTCAAGCTGCCCGGGGGCATGCTGAATGTGGCTAGAACAATCTCGCAAAATTGATGAAGTCACGGAGCCTACGGGTTAAAGAAAGCGTACTTACTAAATTCATACGCCCGGATAGCGTAAGACACAGAATTCAATTCCTTGTCTGACACAGTTGCTGTTTACAAGTGCAATTTTAGTTAATAAGTTTGTTGGTGACAAAACACTATTAAAACAAAAAATATAATTCCAAAAACTAACATTAACTTTCTTCGTGATTGTGATTATGTAGTGACTTGCATGGAGCTTTCAAATGAAATAAATAAAAATAACTAAAACACTTACCAACAAATAAGGAAAATATCGGCGACCACATGTTGTATCTTCGCCTGGTTCTGTCTGACCGGACTTGACGCAGTGTCATCCTTATATAGGTCTCGATCTTAGGCTTAATTTTATTACTTATTAATGGTTGCATGCTAAACAGGTTGAAGATATCTATTTGTATACGAGCCACCTAATGGTGATCGATTTGTAACAGGACTCTAATATTTTCGAGGTTTTGTTAGTTAGATATTAAAAGGTATAAAATGTGTGAGTAATACCTACCTCTATGATTGATTACCTAAAGGAAAGGCTTAGTAAACTAATACTTGTATCTGAAGTTTACGCGAATATTACTCATGGCATAAAACACTATTTTACGGATCCTTTTCGCAAGTATGTATACAAAATTTTACCCTGGCGTTCAGCTTCCAGTACCACGTCGTTGCAGACCCCGTGCCAGTGCCAAGCCCATGACAGTTGAACGCCCACCTGCCGTACTACCTTACATCAAGGGGGTCACTGACAAGATTGGGAATATCTTGAAGCGAGCTTCCAACAAGACTTGTTTCAAGCCGCCAAAAAAGATTAACTGGTTACATGCCACAGCACGCACCAGTGCGTTATAACAATTAAATTTCTATCGTGTCTCAAGTGTGGCAGCAAATGGGTTAACCAATTTTTATCACCTGTCAAGTGCACCATACCTTTTCAAGATGCAAGGGTGTAATATACTGGAATGTGACTGTGGGCTCTCCTGCATAGGGCAAACCAAATATGCGTGCATTACAAGAACAGATCCTTGACGTTTAACATAGAAGAAACATGAAACCCGACAACTTCATACGTTTTGACAAGCCCAAAGTTTTTTCAAAAGAACGTCGTTTCGGTCTACGTATGCTACACAAAGCTATAGAAATAAGAAAACATCCAAATTTCAACAGAGAAGATGGTCAAAAAATTCCACCAGCATGGGATCCAGTGCTAGCGAGGACCCAAGCTAGACCACTCACTGCAAGATCACAAGATACAGTTAGCTCTTTCTGCGTGAATAGACCCGTGACCACTAATGCTGTAAAGTGTTCGAAACGTTGGGATAAAATTTAATAAATATTCGCGAAAAGTATCCGTAAAATTTACTCAGTTTTCCACTTTAAAGACAATCAAAAAACTAGAAGCTATTAAAACAAAAACATCTATAAAAGTTAATAAAATATATTATCTAAATAAGTTATAAAAACATAGCTGCGTATAAAATGGTTAATAGAACCATCGGTGCTCAACACCTATCTATTAATAATAATAATACCTATCTAACGTAATATCAATGTTTGAAGAAAATGCAAACATATTAACTTCAAGTATTCATATTATGAAGTCTCTGCCCAAGGAGAGACTAGAGACAGGGCGGGTGGCACAAAAATATTATAACCGTGACTTAAACGCTGAACATTAATTATTTTTTGTTTCATCATTTAATAATAACAAACAAGAAAAAATTAAACTAAGACATGCAACATAAAAAAATAACTTAATATTAATACCTATTCAAAAACGAAACCATTTCCTTGCGGCAAGGAGGCTATGATGCTGGCTGCGTTGCCGCGTTGGATAGCTATGCTGATCCTTTGGGCTAGGAACCAGCCAGCTTTATTAATACACTTTGCTTTATTTTTTTTTATTACATTGTAAGTATTACCATAGGCATTTCCGCCGACGTGCACTACTGTGCATGGTTATCTATTGTTTTCCCGAAAAATATATGCCTTATTGTTCATATGGCCGTATTTCATTTGCCCATACATACTGCCCATCATTGTATTATGCAAGTTTTTTCTGTTTTCGGAAAGTTCTTGCTGTTTCAAGACTTATGGACCACACCACCAAGATAAAGTATATTAACATCTAATAACGCCTTGTGATACGGCGCAACCCAATGCCGTAAATTTCAAGCAAATATTGAAGGAATTGCACTTCAAGCAGAGAGCGGTACCACGGCGTTGTTTAGTTTGTAAAGTTTACTTGTACTTACTCGCTTTCACGTATGCACGGTGCAACGTGAATAATCATTGGTAAACTTGACTTGAAGTACTTTTGATGTATTACTAGTAAAACCTATCCGAGTCTCTCGAATCGTGAAAGCCCGGTCTTATTTTTGGTAAAATCGAAATTGAAAATCCACCGTATTGTGATAGCTTCGGTATCGTGCGAATTCTAGTCCCTTGACACCTCTTTATTATCAGAAAAAACATTTGTTAAAACACTAAGGGCTCCCCGCGGCTTCACCAGCTTAAATAATGGATCCATATAAAAATCGTTCTAAGTATTTTATTCTATTGCTATACCAGCGTCTGAACCTGAACTATATTATTGTTAAGTTTTATAAAAATCGATTCAGTATTTTTTGTGTGAAGGAGTAACAAAATATCATAAATCTCACTCTAATCTTACAAACTAATACCAACAGTATTTAAATACACTCATAAAAGACTGTTTCTAACAAATACAAATTTATAAATATTAAGACAAAATTTAAAATCGATTCCCAAAAAAGACCAATTTATAAGTTTTGGTACAGTCGGTCACAGAAACAACTTATTATGCTTTCCTATTCTTCCTAAAGTTCTAGGAGTGCAGAAGTTGAAAGCAGATTTTTGAAGCTTAATAATTCTTATAGCAGGTTAAATTTAGCTTCAAAAATTGGGATTTATAGTAACGTTTAAAAAATAATCTTATCAAATTGTTCAAGTACTAGAAGTGCTAAAATATAAAGCATATTTCAAAAGTTTCTTGTGAAATATAATGAAAACAATTTAAAATCACAGTATCAACTATAAAAACATGTTTCTACTGACTGTACCTCGTCATACAGAAATGGTTGTCTAGACTATTTTGGGATTTGTTTATTAATGTTACCCGTTAGGAATGAACGATTTTTATAAGTGTAATCAAATAGCGCTGGTATTAGTTCTTGGGATACGAGTGGAGTAGATCATAAATGTGCTCACAATTGTATTATTGGCTAACATAGACGATATCTATAATTTAACCGTACTGAGATGCAGAAATAGTAATAAAATGTCAGGAGACTCAGGTAACAGTGACTATTTAGTAAGTATAGTACCTAACTCTTAATAACATTTTTTTTTGTCATTAAAAATAGTCTAACACAAGTTAGCTAGCAACGGCATAATCTGTTGCAGTGGTAACCGCGGCGGTGAGTTACGCAAAGAGCGCCGAACACTTCCCGTTGCGCCTGCGCAGCCAGCACAGTGGACCGAATAAAGACTCTGCTGGACCAAAAAATATTTTTCAACAATAAATAAAAGTTAAATATGCCCCATGACTTTAAACCAACCCTGTTTTAGAATGTTTTTAATACTCACACTGACATATTTTATATTCATAAAGATGAAATAAGAAACCAACAATTTGCGCACGGACGGGACTTGAATCAGCACTTTCTGGCTAACCGGGCCAAACGCTCTACCAATTGAGCTACCGTGCTGTCTGTCGGACCCTGCGAAATTTGTGGTCTCTTACGGATACGTCATTATGCGTGACGTTTAGCGCCATCTACCCGTCTGTTTATGCGACAGTGGGCCAAGTAGTTATTCTTTACTGAATAAAATCAACTTGCAAATTAAACCAACCCTTTTAAAAAATAGGCCCTTTATGTGACCAGTAATTAATTTTAAATGGTCTTGATTTATAATACATGTACAGTTTTGTTATTTTCTATCAAAATATTGCAAACAAATGTGTAGTCATATAACTTAACATTGTCAATTATTACAACGTATTGACGATTTTGATATTCATTGATTATAGATTATAACTTTGGAGTACTATATCTCTGAGTTAAAGCATTTAGTTAGAGTATTACGACCAAGTCTAGGTAACTAATCGTATGTATACTCTGTAGAATCACCGATTATTTTTTTTGCATCTACACGCTATATACAAGTATTAGTGATAGTGATAC
The DNA here is from genome assembly GCA_963924145.1 of Pyrausta purpuralis. Lineage (NCBI taxonomy): Eukaryota > Metazoa > Arthropoda > Insecta > Lepidoptera > Crambidae > Pyrausta > Pyrausta purpuralis. The sequence continues at coordinate 3,220,626 of OZ001653.1, read as the reverse complement.
CTTGTATTACCTACTCAATACATAAACAGAGAAGGCTTAAAAGTCGCAGAAGCATTTTGAAGTGCGTTTCGCCTCTTGACCGCGATCCCGCCACTGCAAGACGTGTCCTGTGGGAGAACGGTCCCTTACCGCCTGCTCACATACTGCCTCCAGGACACATACTTCCATGGCCAATCCCATAGAAAAAATGAATAAGGTTAGAATGGTTTTGATCGTTCGTTTGTATGGGAACCTCTGTCGCCGGTGGGAGTTACCGCGCTGTTGCTGCAGTGATAAAAGTACCAATCAATGAATTAACGCACCAATATCACAAACCAATCACAATTTCCGCTAGGAACTCTGTGATTGGTGTAATTAGTACTTGAAACCAACTACCAATCACAGAGCTTCTAGCGATGAAACCTCCAATCATCATTCAGATACGTTCGTTCTTTTATGTCAAAAAATGTGGTAAAGGTCGATTATTATAATTTCAATTAACGATGTAATGTTGTTTCTCTTTGTGAATAAACATGTGGGATTTAAGTTTGAAATAATTTGGATAATTTAACAGCTCATTTGATCGCTACAAAGGGTACTACTATTGCCTTTCGGTAAAAACAATAGAAGTATAAATTAGTTGCTAAACGTTACTTGAAATAGAGTAACTTATACCTTTAAACATTAGTTTCTAAAAATAGTTCTATTAGTAGAATTGAATCATTCTTTGTATAAAGAATAAGTAATATTACTTATATACGATAAATAGATTCCAATGTAAAGAAAAATGTTTAAAGGTATAAAAGCATAAAGGCCATGGTCTACATTATTCTATCTTACCATGCTATTTATTCATTTGTATTCTTAGCTAATACCATAAAGCCGAAGAGTTTGTATGTGTTTAATCGCGCTAATCTCAGGAACTACTGGACCAATTAAAAAAGTTTTTGTGTTGGATGTCTAATTTATCGAGAAAGACATTAGTCTTGAACTTTACGCAGGGACAGAAGGGGAGAGAACAAACTCAAATCGAAAATAGTTAAGATTACAATTAAAAAAATACAATATACATATAGACGTATGGTTGACCGGTATAGAATGCTTTTGGCATTAAGTCCGCCACATGTACAATTTTATGTTTCGTGCATGTGCAAGTTTTCAATAAATAAATATGACCCAAGTTAGTATGGTGGTTAAGTTAAAGAAATGTACAGCTGCATGATACAACAGTTAACCTTGCAGTGCTTTTGTTCGCATTTAAATCACATCACCAAAGGGGCTTTGCAGAGGTTCGTTAAATTACAAAATTATACACAAACTCACAATAAGTGTATAGCTGACTACAAATAACTCTTACAAAAATATTTGTATGCAGGGTTATTGATAATATGACCGGATCCTTCCAAGAGTTGATGGGGAAGCTCATTTGGGACAATCTTGATCCCAGAATATACTTTCCAAAAGTCAACCATTTTAAGGAAATTTTCTTTTTAAGTTTTTGTAGGAAAACGAGATTTCGAAATTATGATAAAATTAATGCTTTTAGATGCTGTAAGAAAATATCAACCAATACTAGCTTACTAGCTTAACGTGCTTCATGAAGCACGGAGATGCTCGTTGTTTAGGTCACTTTAATATGGTCGGTATGGTCACTCATTAAAACACGATCGCGCCGTAAGTTGTTTAACTTCGGTATCACTGCCGAAGGAAGTATATTGTTGACAGTAAACCAATGTAGAACTTGTGAAAGAGTATTGAACACATATCGATTTTAAACTGTGAATTGTCGTACCCTATTTTACAAATAAATAGAACAAACGATAAATTAAAATCGAAGATAATAACAGCGAAAGTAGAAAAGTTGAGGATTAAGCAGTGCGTTTTTGCTGAGGTATATTTTTATTGCAGGAATACGTTATTTTGGCAGCACGAATTAGAATATAATACATTTTTTTTCAAATAGCTCTAGTAATTCCTGAGATAAGCGCGTTCCAACATATGAACTCTTCAACTTTATTGTATTTATTTTATCATTATTATGTTTCAAATAATTAATAAACAAAACTTATTTTTATCTTTTAATACATCAGTGGGGAAATTACCATTTATCGATAATTTTACTGTGCTGTGAGCTACATCCCTAGTGATGCGTATACAAGCGAACAAAGCAAATTGGACGCGATACATTGCGTGTTAAGATAGCAGATTTGTTAAAAATATGTGTGGACAGTCAGTCAACTTAGTGCAAGAAAATTGCTATCATTTGAAATATCATAATTAAAAAGTGTTTTTTGCAAATAATGTCGAAATAACTACGTATTATTACTTACCGGTGAAAAAATACACTTTCTCTCTCATTTTTTATGACCTGGCTTCACGCTCTTCAAGTAATTATAGCAAAAGACGGCATTTTTGACAAAAAATAATGCAACGCTCTTGTCACGCGACTGAAGTTGCTACGGCTCAATGCAGGCATATGCCTACAATTAAGCTCGCTGCCGCACTGACCGGGGCCATTCTAACCTTATTCATTTTTTCTATGGCCAATCTCTTAACCGACTCCGGTCTCGGGTGGGTAGATGTATGGATGCCATGTTGCCATGCCAGTGGAGCTTTTCTGATGGTACCGATCTATCCTGCATCTGCGGTTTCATCCCACAAGACATACTCCACCTTCTGTCTTGTCCGGCGTGCCCTGATTTTTGCTCTTTGGAGGACCAGATGTGTGCAAATGACAAGGCAATCCGTGTCGCGAATTACTGAGCACAACACATTTTAGTCGCTTTTACCATCGACACGCTAGCTAAGAAAAAAAAACCTTTGGACATTCCCACACATCGCCATCTAGTCCCAAAGTAAGCTACTCAAAAATCAAAAAATCAAATATTGTTTATTCAATTTAGGACACAATATGCCACTTATGAACGTCAAATGTACAATGAAAAATAAAATAAAAATAAATGTTCCCTGAAGGGGCCGAATCATGTCTCCTTATCTTTTGGGCCCTACCAGCGCTTCGAGACAGAACACAGACAATTAGGCAAGTGCTGAGAAGAAACGCCGGAACAAACTCAGTCACCACTAGCTGCCGTAAAATCAAAATCATCAAAGGTAAGTACATCAGTCGGTGCAGGCTGGACGGACCACACATTCGTGTCGTTCAGGTAGTCTTGAACCTTATAATAGCCTTTAGACATAAGCGTGTTATGGGTGCCAAACAACGGATATAATACTTAAATACTTTTTGTTTGTAAATACAAACATGATATACATAGATGTTTGTATTTTGCGGGGATCGAACCCGCAACCCGCTGCGTAGTAGGTGATTTCTCGACCACTACACCAGACGGGTCGTCAAAAAGAACAGAGAAAAATATTTTCGACCAAATTTGACCAAGAGCTGTCGAATTTAGCCCAGTGGGTACACATTCCAGCACGCCCTTGACCACAGCAACGACAGTCGCGGTGCAGCGCCAATCTAATTGCAAACATCGACAAAGATTGGCAATTGTTTTCCAGCAATAATTAAGTTATTAATAGGTGCATCGATAATTAGGGAAATATTTAGGCTTCTATATCATAACAACGTTTAATCTTAGGTTTTTAATTCGAAGGGATTTTAATTCTATTATTGTAATTATAAAACTGTTATTATGTGTTCATTGGTATAATAGTTATTTACAAGGATTCAATGATATGCTGTCATTGTTATGATTTTTAAACCGTATTGGAGGATATTATATATTTAAAACTTCATGGACAAAACATAAAATAGTACATATGCGGACTTAACGCCAAAAGCATTCTCTTCTAGTCAACCATAGGTCTGAACAGAGAAAAATACAGGTGGTGCAAGTAAAGTTATAGAGGCTAGAAAAGGGAAAAGAACAGCGAAAAAGATGACTATAATACGAATATGGGATGAGCCAGAAGGTGATTTAGATCTCAAATACAATAGCTTTGAAACAATAAACAATACAAAACGGATATACAGCTGTCTACACATTTAATTACGGTTCCAGCTCCTCTCAATATAAACATTTAATAAAAGCGGATGAAAACTTTTCCCGCTATAAAACTTTTACGATTTATGAGACATTTAGGTATTCATACGAAAGACTCTCATAGACTTTCTAATAGGCTTTTCTAGAAAATCTTATTAATGGTCATAAAAACTAGTCGGGCGGGACAGTGCGTGGTTGTAAAGTATGCTTTTATCTTTTGTGGCTCTGTTTAAGCGGTTTTATTTATGGTACAAGTAACATGATGTAAGCGAGTTCAGATTAATTTATTTGTATTACCAACCAAGCTTTGATCAAGAATACAAAATCAAGCAAAAAGGAATTAAAAAGTATATTTTATTAAGAAATAACGTACGGGTAATCTTTCTACTTACGAGGGATTCCTATGTAGCTCTATGGTGGCTGGTATTGTAAAAACGGTCTGCTTAAAAACTTCTCGAAACAGCTGTTTTTCATAGACGACTTGCGTGGGGTGGTTTTGAATAAGAAAAGATGAATTAATTAATTTAAAAACCATTATCATGAAAAATGGATCCATTGTTATCGACGACGGGCTTGGTGAAGTGGTTAGGGCTCCTGACTACAATGTGAGTACGGGTTCAAATCCCGCAAAATGCAAAATGTTTGTGTGATGAGCATGAACATGTGTACCTAAGCATGGATGTCTATAGATATAAATAACGAATACCAGACAACTTAAATACATAGATATGTATGTATTAAGATACAACTTTAGTTGTCTAGTATTGTATGGTACATAGATATGTATTTAAGTTATGCTTTAGAATGTTTTTAACACTCACAGTGTCATATTTTATATTCATAAAGATGAAATAAGAAACCAAAAATTTGCGCACGGGCGGGACTTGAACCAGCAACCTTTTTGGCAAACCGGGCCAAACACTCTTACCAATTGAGCTACCGTGCTGTTAGTCCGACCCTGCGAAATTTGTGGTTTCTTTTTGAAAACGTCAATTGCGTGACGCCTAGCGCCATCTAGCCGTCTGTTTATGAAACAGATGGCCCAAGCAGTTATTCTTTACAGAATAAATTCAACTTGGAAATTGATGTCGCTTCGCTATGTAATGCTTTAGAATGTTTTTAACACTCACAGTGTCATATTTTATATTCATAAAGATGAAATAAGAAACCAAAAATTTGCGCACGGGCGGGACTTGAACCAGCAACCTTTTTGGCAAATTTTTGGTTTCTTATTTCATCTTTATGAATATAAAATATGACACTGTGAGTGTTAAAAACATTCTAAAGCATTACATAGCGAAGCGACATCAATTTCCAAGTTGAATTTATTCTGTAAAGAATAACTGCTTGGGCCATCTGTTTCATAAACAGACGGCTAGATGGCGCTAGGCGTCACGCAATTGACGTTTTCAAAAAGAAACCACAAATTTCGCAGGGTCGGACTAACAGCACGGTAGCTCAATTGGTAAGAGTGTTTGGCCCGGTTTGCCAAAAAGGTTGCTGGTTCAAGTCCCGCCCGTGCGCAAATTTTTGGTTTCTTATTTCATCTTTATGAATATAAAATATGACACTGTGAGTGTTAAAAACATTCTAAAGCATTAGAAAGCGAAGCGACATCAATTTCCAAGTTGAATTTATTCTGTAAAGAATAACTGCTTGGGCCATCTGTTTCATAAACAGACGGCTAGATGGCGCTAGGCGTCACGCAATTGACGTTTTCAAAAAGAAACCACAAATTTCGCAGGGTCGGACTAACAGCACGGTAGCTCAATTGGTAAGAGTGTTTTGCCCGGTTTGCCAAAAAGGTTGCTGGTTCAAGTCCCGCCCGTGCGCAAATTTTTGGTTTCTTATTTCATCTTTATGAATGTATTTAAGTTGTCTGGTATTCATGAAATAAGGAATAAAATGCCTTAGTACGAAACCACGTCAATTTGTGTGTTGTCTGGCGTATCATCAAATCATTTTTTTGATTACGATCTATACCTTTACTAGTATTAAAACCCTATCTTTTTGTTTTTGTATTGATTGTACTCTGTAGGAATGTGTTCATAATAAACAAAATATAAAGACCGTACACACACGGCTGTAGCACACAGTACGTTATCAGTCAAATGACCCGTCAGCTGTTACGAAATATCTTATCTTATCTTATGTTACTTTGTGTAGCTGTAGATTCATGAAGAATGAACTTTAAAGAACTCTACCCGCTTTTCTCTCACCACCAGGCCACGTTCCAACAAGTCGTCGACCGCACCGCGATCGGCATCCTATAGTATAGTAGTCCACTATAATTCGTTACTGCCATGCGCGTGCGCGTCTTTGGCGACCAAACATGATATACATAGGCGAAAAATACGACCAATTTTATTTTGTGAAGTGTATAAACAGTTTTTACGCTGAATTAATCCTACTTATTTACTTTGAAAAAAATACTGAAGTGTCAAATACAAAAAAAAGTGAGAAGTGTGTGTAAAAAGTGTGTAATTAAGAAATGGCCATAAAATTAATCAGTGAAATTTTTTGTTACTGGCTGGTGATAAATCATGCGGTATGAAAGAATCTGTTCAGAGTTAAAAGCAAAAAAGTTTGGGCGCGAAATGTTTCACTATCTGCGACTGTGATCTAAATTTTTATATTAAATCCGAAGTTGTTCAGTGTCGTTGTGTAATTGAGTAGTTTATTGGTACTAGGAGCTCAGATTTGAAAGGCGATCGTCCGACTCCCAGAGCAACGGGAATAGGGCGCGACTAGTTATTTAGAAGCTAGACTAGCGGAGACCTGTGGATTTTATTCGGATTGCAATATTTTCAACACAAGGTAAGTCCTATATTTATTTTCAAGCTCTTTAAACGTTTCAATAAGCAGTTTAATAGTAGTAATAGTATCGATACATAGAAATTATACATTAGTTAAATTCTTACAGAAAGTTTAACAGTGTATGTACTGTCATAATAAAAGCTATGCAGGGTGTGTGAAAATATAATAATAAAGGTCCTTTAATTAACCAGTAATTGATCCTAAATGGTTTTATTTTTTTTTATAGGAAAAAATATTTTATTGTATAACAAAATCAATCGAACCAGCAATGTATTACAATCAATTGTCTCCAGATATAGATTTTGACATTGTCATTTACTACAATGAGTAAATGATATTGATTTACATTGATTAGTGATTTTTACTTTGGATTATCTCTGAGTTAAAGCATTTTAGATACCAGGTCAAAGTAACTACATATACTCTGTAGAATCATTGTTTTTTTTGTTGCTATTACAGGCCTCAAGCTGAACAAAAGAATACAGTTTAATAGAATACGATAGATGAAAAATATTTTTATAGTTATGCTTATTTAAACCCGAATCAGCAACCTTGTAATTAACCATGACATTTTACCCTTTTGTTAATTTGATTGTAATAATTGCGTTTCGATCTTATCGAAGTGTTCGCTCGTACAAAGGTCTCTTGACATTTCACTTTGACCGTTGTGTTATTACAAATTAAGCATAGTTAAATGTAGCTACAGTCAACGCCATCATCATCATCATTATGAATAGTTTTCGTATCGACGAAACATGCAAACCACAAGAAGTGAAGATATTGAAGTTGGTTTGTAAAGTTAAATTACGTTTCTTGTTGCTTGACAAATACTGTAAACAATCTTGACATTGCTTTTTACCAAAATAATAATAATTTTAATATAAGATAAATACAAAACTTACCAAATCCATAGGTAATTCATGGTTTAGCATGGGTTAGAGATCTTTTTAAATCATATAATAAATAATTTTTATTTATATTATTATTTTTAAAAGTTTTAAAATATTGTTATATTATTCGACTAGCAATAAAAAAAACATCTCTCGTTACACATTCGGATTTCTACATACGGTTGCTTCGTTTTAGTGTACTTGTTGCTAAAGAACACACATTCACATGACTTGCTTCATAAATAATTACTTTCTATACCTATTTCATGACAAGTCAACATTATTATCATATCAGCCCAGACGTAGCTGAACTATCTTTATATTTCTCAGCATTCTTCCTGGGGAAATACCACTGCTGCCACATCACTTAACCCAATTTCGCCACGCAATAAACTATCAGTATAATCATACTTATGTTCAATATAACTCATCTAGATCACATTGACGCCATTAGCCATTAGTTCAGAAACTCGGTCTATCTAGCTTAGTTACATACATTCACTTTTGAGTCGATACTTTTATATGAAGAAATAGGTTTATTTACTTAAATAATTTCTAATGGACAGTAAACTTATATTTATTTATTACTTATAGTACCTATGACGTATAATTGTAGTCAATTACTCATAAACTAACGGTAGTTAAGTTTGCGAAATGTCGATAAAGTCATTTACCATAAAGTAAATTAAATGTAGGTATTCTTCGTAAAGTTATAACACACACATAAGATCCTATAGAATTTTTTATATTTTTTGAATCAACAATGCTCTTCATAAGCATTACTCAAATACTGTAGCTATAAGAAGTAATTTAAGTAATTTAACTTCAAACCACGTTTTTTGCCACATACAAGTCCCACGGTCAACAGTCATTTGATGGTACCGTTATGCCTCGATAGGTATCTTCAAGCTAGTTAAACTTGACGTCGAATCCTCTTAAGATTGGCAACTACGATAAAAACAAACAACAAAAATAAAACATACTAGACTTTTGCCTAATCTGCAATCTTAAGATGTTATGAAATTATTTAGACTCAAAAATGCAGTTGCCTATCATAGGCACTCTGTAGAAAATATTTCGTCAACTTCTCGTCATTGCAAATGAAAATGTCAATTGTGACCGTCGTCAAAAAACAACAAATGTGACGAAAGTCAAATATGATACATGACGAAGAGACATCGAGAGGTACTTGTAAAGATAAACAGAACACTTGAAATATTTAACATTTTGTCAATCTTTTAACATTTGGCAATGCTACAAAAAAAAACTTGCAGAAGGTTAGGTATTGCAAAGATTTGTTAAGTTTTGTGAAGGATCTAAGTTTTTATCGGACTCGTTGTCTTGACAATATTATTACAAAACTTATACTTCACGAATACCTTATCTCGATGAGTCTAACTTAAAGTTGTGTGTTGTGGAAAGTCGCGATCACCATAAGAGCTGTCTCTACGTTCAATCCGAATCCGATCCGTACGCGTAAGAATAAAATGTGGCACAGTCGTAAAGAAATTTCGATGACAGTTTATGCTTCTCAAATACGTCATCTTGCATGCCTCGGATTCTCCTCAACCTCTCTGCAAGTGCAACAGCCTTCATAAACTCGGGGACAAGTTCAGTAGCTCCTAGGCACCTTGGTATTGAATGTGGTTGTCCACATAACCCACGTGAATCGCTAGTCAGTGTTACACAGACAAGCGTAAGCTTGGAAGTACAGAACAAGAATTCCTTACAATGTTGCTCGGCCCTACAAATATTAGCTTATAAATAAATCATCTTTACACTTCAAACCTCAAACAAATGTTCTTAATTAACACTAAGTAATATTATAAAGATGTCGGTTAGGTAGGTTGTAGAGACTTATCTCTAGAACTAAACGAAACTACATACCTAAATCATTTCTGCGTGCTCTATCTTTCCTATTGAATAAGAACATCATTAAGGAAGATCTCTAGAAAAATAAATAATAATAAACGGACAAAACCGTACACCGTCTTGAGAATAGTTGGTTGCTTATTTGGCCGAAAATTGAATAATGATAGATTATTATGCTACGACACTTTGGTCAACAAAAAGTAAGGTTTCATTATGGTAACAATACTGCCATTGCATGCAGTACAACTGTGCCAAGACAATTAACATTTTAAAAGAGCCAGACGATCACGTCTGCGTAATTCTTTTTCTAGTTGTAAAAAAGAGTCATTAACTAGAAAACACATTAAAAGGAAAGCTTTTTCTTATCCCACGATAGTTTAAAACTGTTTTCTCTACCATCACTTGCAATGTTTTTCTTCTAATAACTTTTTCTTTTATTTGTCAGCTGCTACATAGTACTATATTGATCTTTTTATGAGCAATGTTATTTACTATATGTAGTTTTACATTTATTGAACGTCGCTTTAGGTAACCATGGGGGAGGAGACTTCAGCAACGGACGTCCTGATAATAATGATGATGATGATGAACTCGTTTGTGGTCAATGGTGGAATAAGTCTGAGGATATGGAATTCCTTGCCATTTGGAGGCTTGGAAGCCTATGGTATTCGAAAGCGTACTTGCGTGTAAAGTATCCTATTTTTAGAATTTGCACATAAAAAAGATATTAAGATAAATTTTATAGTCAGCCAAAAAAATTCTAAGTCTATGCAAGTAATACTTGTTTATACCGAACCAGAAGACCTATAAAAAACAATTGTCTCTCCTCGAAGTACAGTTATAATACTTTCACCAAAGATTTTTAGCATTAATCAACGTTGGTAGCTCTGGCCCTTTTGTAGGGTTGACAAGCACTGTTAGAAACCAAACAAACGTAAAAAAAAAACTTTCTTAATCGATTCAAAATAATAAAATTAACGAACCTAGACCCTTAAAATTTACTCGTATGGAAAACCTAAAATAATAATAAACAAATCAAGATTCTCATCATTTATCATTAAACAATGTATTTTAAGTTTTGTGTTTTATAGTAATCTTAAAAATAATAAATCAAATACCTACATATTTTTGATCGATCAGTTTCACAGATTAATCATTCAAAGCACGTACGTTTAAATCAAATCTTAGAATCATCAATATTTAATCAATTATTAACACGAAATTTAGGAATAATTGGATAAATATTCATTTGTTTAGCAAATTATGTGGCCTAGAACTTTATTATAGCGGGCATAACGAACTAGGTTAGTTTTTTTTAAAACCCAGACATTTGGTCACGATATGTGTGATGTGATAATTCGGCCAATGATAGATCATATCTGACTTAATACTTGATAACTTTTTAAATGCGCCCTAGTCATCAAGTTCGCTACTTCTATCTCTCCGCTTAAGTATCACTCTCAAAGTTGACGGCCTAAAGTAGGTATCTGTGTACAAAATCAATAAACTACAGTTAAGTGCAAAACTGTAAGCTGGTTATCGACACAAATTTAAACAAAAATCTTAATTTCACTACCGCATAACAGCGAGTAAAAGTTGTTCTCAATCATCAGGCCTCGTGGTAGGAACGCGTTTGGCCACCGGCACCTCTACCTGTTGGTGAGGTAGCAGCCCTATTGCTGTGTCAAGTTCAATATACTTACGACGAAACGGGTATGAATCTTCGCACGCGTAGGTGGGACAATATATTTAAAATGTTTTTCATTTATTGTAGGTACAGACCTACTAGATACTAGGATGTTTATATTCAAAACAACTCGTGTAATCCTACTATGATGCGTTTGTGATGAAATGAAGCAAAGTCTAATGGTTTTGAATGTTTTTAACACTCACAGTGTCATGTTTTATATTCATAAAGATGAAATATGAAACCAAAAATTTGCGCACAGACAGGACTTGAAACAGCACTTGAGCTACCATGCCGTCTTTCGGACCATGCGAAATTTGTGGTCTCTTACGGACATGTCATTATGCGTGACGTTGCATAAACAGACGGGTAGATGGCGCTTAACGTCACGCCCCATCCCATACATGGGACCAACTAGAAGGTAAACCCACTAAGGAGATGGTGCATTGGAAATCCATCCACAAACGACTGAGAAAAGAGGTAACATAGACACAAAAAACATACAGTCGTATTGATAACCTTCTCCTTTTTGAAGTCGGTTAAAAAGTCACCTACATCAATCTCACTCACTATAACAACAATTAGCCATGTATTCACAATATAAATTTTCTACGGTGCGTGGTATTACGCTACTGAACAAAAAAGTAAGTGTTGCACGGGCAATTAAGAGCAGAATACCAGTAATTAGTTACATAAGAATGGCTCTATTACAAACATGAGTTTGAAAATGCGTATCCGTAGTTTATCGTGTGTAAGGGCGATGGCACATATCGTTCCCTTGGTGTTTTTTTTTTCACAAAAAATATTATTTGTCATTGCGTTTTCCAAATTACAAATGGAAGATTATTTGCATTTCACTCTACGCGCTAGGTACTTTCTTGCTATGGTATCGACACGAACTCGTGACAAATCATTAAATCTTTTACTAAATATTAATTATTAAAAAGAAACTTCATCTTCTAGCTTAGGCAAATGATATTGAATTAAAAGGAGTATACTTAATTATAAAAACATTGCACATTAAGGTGTACAATTTAAGCGAGGTTTTGAGGTTTAAACCCCTTAGTCATAATAACTCAAACAGTCTAATAAACCTATTTCAGCTATTACACTGTTTTGTCACTTTCTTTCAAACAATGACAGCGCCAAGACAGAATGAGACATAACAGTGTAATAGTCAAAACAGGTTTACTAGACAGTTTGCGTTATTATGAATGAGGGGAAGCTTAAAGGCGATCCCAGTCTGACGTTAATCGATCTTACGGTTAACACATTTTTTTACGAATAGTTACAAACTTAGTTTGATGCGAGGAATCCAACATCAGCACGATTTTGAAATCCTAATTGAGAAGGAGGTGCTAATAAGGTGCAATTTAACAAAAACCTTGTAAATAAAATAGAATTGTTAAAACAAAAACTTCATACAACGTCGGTTTTTAGGGTTACGTAGCGGAATGGCAAAAAAAGGAACACTTATGGTTTCGTCAAGTCTGTCTGTCATTCCGTATGTCACAGCTACTTTATTCTGTAATTATAATAGTCACACTGTTGAAATTTAAAGGGAAGATGTATCCTGTTAACCGCTTTACGATTCTTATACAAAAAAAATGTATTTAAGGGGGGCCATACATTCCCATACATGAAACAGAAACCAAAAAAAATATTATTGACAAAGCTATGCGTGTGGGGTGTATCTAGATAGAAGCTTCCCAAGTGAAAAATGGGCGTCCCCCCCTCTCCCCCTACAGCCTTCTAATATTTAAACTAAGCAAATATAAAATAGTGAAAAAAATTTATGATCCTAATATATATACTTTAAACAAAAATTGTTTTGGACGGGATCGAGCTAGTAGTTTTTGAGATATAGCACATTTCCAACAACCGCAAACATAACTTTGTTCTTCATACGAACACTATGAAAAACAAAGTTAAATTTGCTGCCAGCAAAATATTGTAGTATTTAAGCTAAGTGGAAATAATTAGATTCCCTTATTCAGTTAAAGTTGGCACGGAACCCTCAGTGCGCGAGTCCGACTCGCACTTGGCCGGTTTTAACTTATTAATATTACACATCGCGTGCTGTAAATTATATTAGGACAGACGATGTTGAAACACAAAATTTCGTTGTAAGATGCCTAGCAAGCTTGTTTATATTGTTTGCCCATTCAGTTGTTCTACTAGGTAAATACTAATATGTAAAGGGAATTTCAAGGAACACAATTTTTGACTTCGTTACTCCATTTAGACTAGGTAGGAGGTAAACATATCAAAGCCCCAGCCCGTATCCCGTAGAGCCGGGACAAAGGGGAGGTTTTGAAGGTACATTTTTAGGATAAAAACAATAACATTATACGAATTTTAAAGATACTATTCTAACAAAGCACACTTTTTTGATATGTTAAACTCCATACTAGTTTAAACAAGGTTACCTCTAGTATCCTTCTTTTCCTGACCTATAAATGTTTCATACTCATTTCAGATGGTGCTATCAGAATGGTTCAAGGAGATAGCTTACAAAGCCGAGCTGGACCGGCACGACGACCCTGAGGGTGAGGAGGTGGCCTACTCCCTCTGCGGCGAGAAGGCGGAGACCAGGACCAGGAATATAGAAGAGCTGAGGAACTTGATCTATGGTATGTAAATCTGCTGAAGAGATAACATAACAACACAACATCATTTTCGTATGCGACCTAGGCGGCAATTTCAGTTGAGATTGACCGACGGTTAAAATATTGTTAAGACGAGACTCGCTTTGCTCAAAAATTATAAGACCGCATGTAGAGCCATACCTCTCTACACACTCTTTCTCTACAACCCTAACTTGACAATATTTAACCCCTTAAATATGTAGCTTAACCGTTTCGGCACTGTAAAAACTACTTTATAACATAGAAAATATGAACGGTGAATACATTCTTCACCTTACTTCCATTTAAAAAATATATATAATAGCCAACACCTTGTATACACGGTCGTGGTTTCTGGGGCCACCTAAAGAACTAACATTGAATACACGTGTCGTCTTTTATTTGAAGTGACGCCTGTTTGTTTGTGTGTATGCAATTTTCGTTTAAAAGTGGTTAGGTGCCAGACACCATAGAACGTACATAGGATTAAAACATAAGTCGCAAAATTTCGTAATCATTTAGGATTCCGAAATACCTGGATCGCTTTATAATGCTGTTTGATTTATTTTATTCACATCCAGCTCAATTAAGAAATAAATATGAAACAATTTTAAGGCGGCACAGAGTTTGTCGGTTCAGTCACTAACCCACACAAATAGAAACTGTTAGTGGATTAGAAACGGTTTATCGCTGGCCTTAATGCATTCGCTTGGAATCGACACCGCCCAGATGTTGTACAGAGAAAGCTAGTTAATCGCCAACAAGATGCTTTCTTTAACTTAGATTTATTTACTTCGATCACTGTAGCCAAAAAGCTACAAGTAACGTTATACCGTTAGGTTCTTTTATTCTGCGAGTAAAATGATGTCACACGGGAAAAAATAAAGAAAAATAATAATGTAGTTTTGACTATAACTACTTCAAAAACAATCTGGAGAGAAGAGAAGAGAGAAATGTATCAAAATAGGTACAGTGTAACTCGGGTAAAAAAATTTTTTTTAAATTTAAGGGAAAGAGTCGGGTGTAACACACGATTAATAGTCGGGTAGTAAAATATTTTTTACTAAGTCCTACGTATTTACAGGTATAACGTTCAAGACAAATATTTGTTGGTAAAGCGTAAGGATTGGCTGAATTAAATCGTTCATATTCTTTAGAAACACTTCCGCCATCAATTTTCGTCAGCAATCGTTATCTATAAGGACCCTTAGACACGATAATGAATTACTAAAGTATAAGAACACGAAGGTGTTTTTCTTGAACGTAAGAGATTGAACATAACCGCAAAAACAGATAATCCCGGAAAGCGTCAAATTCATTCTTGAGTGGAAGCAAATATTTGTTTTTGCTTACAAGTAATACCTAGGTATTAAAAGGATTGGCAAGTTATAATTTAATTCATTACACATCTTGTAACAGACCGCTAGTAAATTATTTACGTAGTATTCTGTTCAACCTTTACAAACTACAAGACATATACATATGTCCTTTGTAACACGGTAAAAAAAATCATATTCGACCCCAAACTTCGACCTTCCCAACGCCATAGGGCCTCTTGGCCCTTAGTATAACACCTTGACTTGGTCACCATTAGCCAACAATCTAACACGAAGGTTTTGGCAAATGCAAACAATCACACATGCAATACAAACAGTGGCCGTAAGAATACGTGATCTGCGAAGAAACTGGCCTACTAATGTGACGTATAACCACAGAAAATATAATAGTACTACCACAGAAAATATAATAGTACTACGTACAGAAGGATCACTGTGCTAAGAATGATAAAGTAAAAACAACTTTCGCTGCAACGCAATGAAGTGCAATTCACTTCGCACGATTTTAATTCAAGGTTGTTTCATCTACCTATCTATACCTGTCTCTTTCTAACACATAACGCTTTCCCTGTTTCGCGGCCTTGAATGTGTCAGGGTTGCGAGCGGCGCGTGGCGTGGAATATACGCGTAGGTACACAACGCGCTACTCAAATAAAATAAATAGTCTAGAGGACCTAGCACATTTCTTGCTGTGTTCTATCGGAGAAAGTAATTGATAGTGTCAGCGTTCGTTTAATATTAAAATAAGTGTTTACTCTGTCTTATTTAATTATTTGGTACAAAATTACTGAATTCGGAGAAATGAAAGTACAAACCAAACACACTGTATGTACGGACAACAGCACGTCAAGGTAAACACTGCGGTATCTTATGCAGTTGTAATAAGGGCTAGTTTGCAACAAAAGTGGATAACCTGATGTGCTGTCGACTGTACATCACACTTAACCAAATAAAATTGTATAGTAGAATTATTTTCTCCGTGCAGTTTGGGTCATAAATCATAGCTCGGCCTCAGCACGATTAGGGCGGTGAGTATGTTGCGCGGGCGCACCGCCGTTTTAAAATTTATATAATTTTAAAATTTTAGTTTATTATAAATAACTTCAATAAATATAAATTTTTATATTAATTTATGTTTTTATAAAAAAATATATAGTACATTCGCGAGCATCTTAGGTTACACACACTTTTGTTGCAAACTAGCCCTAATGTCAACTGCATAAGATACCAGTGTTAACCTTAATTTGCTGTTGTCCGTACTTAACTACAAAAAGAGACTTGTTTATGTGAACCTTATCTATCGTACCTTTATAAATGCTATCAACATCGAGATTAATTTTATTGGAATACCTAAAAATTAAGGGTGATATTATAAAGCTAAAGTAAAATAATGAACTGTAGCTCTTGGACTATTAGATTTTGGACTACGTAAAATCCTAACAAAAAATTACTTAAGTAATTTGGTAGGTACTTATAAATATTATGCTAAATTTAACGTAAGTTTATTGACCTGTTTCCGTTTATTTTAACACTTTTACGGACAGTACTCCAGACACAATAGACATTTTATTGTTATCCCGCCTTAGGCGGTCACTGTCCATAAAAGAGTTAAGTTAGATTGACGTAAGTAACTGGGTAGGTATCTTAAACTCAAACCTATTTCTTTGAACAAGAAATGTTGAATACCTACCTACAAAATTTGTTTTAATAAATAATGTCATAATTAGGAACACATATCTCAAATTATTAATAGTTATTTCGTTGTAACGAAGTCAGTCACAGGCTGAGAAAATAAACACAGTCACAGGCGCGTGGCGCGGTCCGCGAGTGGCAGCCCCGCGCTCATTTATGCTCGGCGTACCGAGTCGCTCGAACGTACCTAAACTTCAGAGTGACACCCCCCTGGTACTACGTACAGAAGGATCACTGTGCTAAGAATGATAAAGTAAAAACAACTTTCACTGCAACGCAATAAAGTGCAATTCACTTCGCCCGATTTTAATTCAAGGTTGTTTCATCTACCTATCTATACCTGTCTCTTTCTAACACGTAACGCTTTCCCTGTTTCGCGGCCTTGAATGTGTCAGGGTTGCGAGGTTGCGAGCGGCGCGTGGCACGAACATACGCGTGTAGGTACACAACGCGCTACTCAAATAAAATAAATAGTCTAGAGGACCTAGCACATTTCTTGACTGTGTTCTATCGGAGAAAGTAATTGATAATGTCAGCGTTCGTTTAGTATTAAAATAAGTGTTTACTCTGTCTTAATTTAATTATTTGGTACAAAATTACTGAATTCGGAGAAATGAAAGTACAACCCAAACACACATGTGTGTACGGACAACAGCACGTCAAGGTAAACACTGCGGTATCTTATGCAGTTGTAATAAGGGCTAGTTTGCAACAAAAGTGGATCACCTGATGTCCTGTCGACTGTACATCACACTTAACCAAATAAAATTGTATAGTAGAATAATTTTCTCCGTGCAGTTTAGGTCATAAATTATAGCTCGGCCTCAGCCCGGTTATGGCGGTGAGTATGTTGCGCGGGCGCACCGCCGTTTTAAAATTTAAATTATTTAAAAATTTTAGTTTATTATAAATAATTTCAATAAATATAAAATTTTATATTAATTTATTTTTTTATAAAAAAATATATAGTACATTCGCCAACATCTTAGGTTACACACACTTAGGTTGCAAACTAGCCCTAATGTCAACTGCATAAGATACCAGTGTTAACCTTAATTTGCTGTTGTCCGTACTTAACTACAAAAAGAGACTTTTGTTTATGTGAACCTTATCTATCGTACCTTTATAAATGCTATCAAATTAAGGGTGATATTATATAGCTAAAGTAAAATAATGAACTGTAGCTCTTGGAGTATTATGTTTTGGACTACGTAAAATCCTAACACAAAATGACTTAAGTAATTTGGTAGGTACTTATAAATATTATGCTAAATTTAAAGTAAGTTTATTGACCTGTTTCCGTTTATTTAAAGTTAGATTGACGTAAGTAACTGGGTAGGTATCTTAAACTCAAACCTATTTCTTTGAACAAGAAATGTTGAATACCTACTTACAAAATTTGTTTTGATAAATAATGTCATGATTAGGAACACATATCTCAAATTATTAATAGTTATTTCGTTGTAACGAAGTCAGTCACAGGCTGAGGAAATAAACACAGTCACAGGCGCGTGGCGCGGTCCGCGAGCGGCAGCCCCGCGCTCATTTATGCTCGGCGTACAGAGTCGCTCGAACGTACCTAAACTTCGGAGTGACACCCCCCTGGTATAACTAGGGAATTCCTTGCATTATTTATCACGTTACGTACTGCCAAACGCATCGATGCACAGCGACGATGCGATGTCCTCGAAACTTTCAAGTACCTACTTGGGTACTATGAGAACCCTGCCGTAGAAAAAAATATTAAAATGTAAGCCACACAGGCCAAGTGCGAGTCAGACTCGCACACTAAGGTTAGGTAAGGTTCAGTGCTATCTTTAACTGAATTAGAGATCCTATAACTTTGTTTTTCATAGTGTTTGTATAAAAAACTACAAGTTCGATCTCGTTCAATTTAATTTTAGTTTTTAATCACTCTATCTATTTAGAAAAAACGCTTTAAAATCAGCTGCATACCTACCTAGTTTTAAAGATTTAAGCATACATACAATCAGACAGCGGGTGCGACTTTTCTTTATATCATGAAAGTAGTGATATGAAAGTGCAATTTAGAGGTGCATTATGATTCGACACAAACCTGACACTTATTTAAATAAATTAACTACCTAGTTTAATTCCTATTTTCATCTACTGATTACGAGATACATTAGTAGAACATAATAAACCTTTCGTAAATATCAACGTTTATTCGTAAAATAAAAAATAATTTCAGCCATATGCCGGGCGTGCCTAATGCTTAGTTTAAATATTGCAAATTTGCAAAAACAGCAATGAATATACATATTTAGTTTTTCTAGTATCAGGAAATATTAACAAATTCAGGTAAGAACTGATACACAAGAAATTGTGAGGCAAATTTTACGTTTCCGGGTTAGGTACGTTTTCAAAAATGCATCTTAGTTTTTCGGAAAATATCGAATCTTTTGAATAAATTGGTTTCTAACCAGAAATAATTCCTATCCAACATCTCAAGTATCAACTGTCAGAGCACCGACTCCAAAAAGAAATGTTTCGCCTTAAAAGGAACCTTTTCTTTAAAGAGTCAAGAGTTTATTAAGGATTTTTTAGTGCATTTTGGTTTTGGAGTCGGTTTTTACTTTTTCTAAAGTAAATTTTATTTGTTTATTTTAGTGATTATAGGATGGGGTTGCACTTATGACTCAGCTCTAGACGATGTTGACTATCAGACGTAACAACATGTCAACATTAAAATTCTAGTACAAAAACCCTATACGTGCCTTTAAATTTTTAATTTGGGTTTCCCTCGATTACACCAAGATCTTATCATCAGTTCCCGACTTCACAACAATGGGACCAACTAGAAATTCCTCTAGGCAGGCAAAAAAATATTCAAATCAGTCCATAAATGACTGATATGTGGTAACAACAAAACAAAAAAAAATACAGTCGAATTAATAACAGTTGAAGGCTGTTATGACTAAAAAGCCTAACATAACGCCTTTGTCTTATATTTAGGAGAAAAAAAATGCTTTGGAGTCGGTTCATGAAGTCAAGCTTACGTACACCAACAGTCTACGCATTTTATGCACAGACTAGAAAATACGTTTCTCCCAAATAGAAGACAAACACGTTATTTTAGGTTTTTTAGTCAGTTATAGCATTAATTAGACTGAGACTACTAAATTAAATATTTTATTTTTGTGTGAAAAACAAGCTACCTCGAAAAACGTAATTTCATGGTTTCTAAACTGATTGGCCAATTACCCGTAACCGTAAAGTATAATTTCGCGTCGACTGCGCAAGAGTCGCTGATGGCAGCTGTTTGGACCAACAGTTTTTTTTTTGCCTAGCGCAAACATTATGTCCACGGTGTGAAAACAATAAAACAGTTACAGACAGGGTGCTTTTTTTTAGTTTTTAACGAAATTCAAAACAAAAAAGTTCTCAACTCGACCCGTATGTTTGTATGCTTTTTCAATTTAATGCATTTATTAAATTAAATAAATAAATTGGTAAAGTAAATAAATACTTAAACTGTAACTTTAACAATAACTAAAGCGTCGTTTTTTACAATAATTAATAATTTTAAAAATATATTAATGTTTAATAATAATTCTGAGACGTGTTTTCGGGATAAAAATAGACAAGACAAAGCTATCGGTATTGAGTTATTCATTAAAATCTATGCAGCGATTTATATGGCAGACTACTTTCACATTTATGATTTGTAGCAATAATTGAGAAATTGTTCAGTTAGTATTTTAGCTCTCTCGATTGGATCACATTTATATTGCTAAACTCTATTAACGTCTTCAAAAGCGACTAAAAAACCGGCCAAGTGCGAGTCGGACTCGCGCACGAAGGATTCCGTTTCGACTATGTATGTAAGCATTTTTCGCCCTCATAATGTCCTGTAAGGTTGTGATTCCCTTAAAATAACAACGTATCCGAAATTTTAAGACTTAACCGGTTTAATCTTTTGATGACACTGACCCATAATTATATTTTTTACGGCAAGAAAAGTTCATTAGAAAACCGATATCTGACAACGTTTTCAGTTTCATATCGTAACGCCTTTTGAAGGCAACCATTTTTTGTTGAAAATTTACAAGAAAATTATTATTTTTTAAGTGTGTATATTAATATTTATTTAGTGAAAATTTACATGAAAATTATTTAGTTATTTACAACATATATAACAAATTACAGAGCACAACTAAGTAATTTGTTTGCTTATCATAGCCGTGATAGTTTTCCTCCTAAATTCAACTTATATGCTAGTGCTGTGAATTATTTAACAAAATGTAGCCCTTAAAAACTGGTCACTTAATCGAAAATTTATGTCACCAAACTCATAATCATTTTAAAAATTGTTCAATGATACTCCACACGATGTGTTTGGCAAGAGACAAAAAAGTCATCCCCACGGTTACAGTATGACAAGTACCTATTTGATGGGGAGATTAGAATACATACCAATGCCAAATTACAGTTTTCTAGCACCTCAGGGCTCTGCGCTGAACTGCGGACAGACGGACAGACGGACATGGCGAAACTATAAAGGTTCCTTGTTGGACTACGGTACCCAAAAAACTAGTAGACTATGTGAACAATTTTATTGCAAAATTTATTCATTGCATTCCCTAAATAATAAAGCCTTGTGAATTGAAATGCCTTTATTTTGCCAACGCTTTATGTGTATGCAAAAAAAACTATATTTTACAGTAATTTCACACACATACCAGATTATTTCTTTGTCTAAACCGCCTTTAACTGGGTACTATTAATTTATAAATTAATAAATGACCGCAATCAAAAAACCTAATCACATTTATGAAATCTTACGCACGCACAGCAAAAACTTATTCAAGTTTGTACAATCACGAACAAAAGTGTCCAGTGTATGTTATTTCTATCGCAAGTAGACTATCCAATATTTTAATATACATATTTTTTATCGCCTATAAATAGCCACGTTAGTACGATTAAATAAAGTTAGGCTACGTGTGTGAAATCACATGACTTTGAGTTACCAAGTTGCGAAAGCAATTAGTTTTTTAATAGTAACGTCCTCGGTACAGATAGCTACAAAACTGAATTACCTTAATAATAAATGCAATATTGTTTTCCGCCACATATAAAAGTTATCTGTTTTAATTATAAGATTTCTTAACACTTTGACTGCTTTATAAGAATACGAAGAATAACCTTCCTGGTTATTGCAATTTTTAAGCGTAATTTAATATAAAATCGTTAACAAATAATTGCGCTATTATTATTACTATGTTTATTTTTATTATTTTAAAATACATACACACTCGGGCCCAAAGTCTATGTACGATTAAAATACTCGGTCGGCACACAGCGTGCTGGTGGCCAAGCATTCGGGTGATATGTATAAAATGACGTCAGAAAAAGACGTCGCCGTAAACACTCGAGTGGGCGGCACTAAACAAGTTAAGTAACTTAAAGGATGTCCAAGTAAAAGATCGCTTTTAGTAACAATATTTATAATTCGTTCTTGTTTTGTTTTATTTTACTTTTGTTTGTTTAATCTAACGCTAAGTCTTATTTCAGCAACCATGTCAATGAACTTCCCATTCAAAGTGATGTAAACAGGACGCCAAGTTCCTAACCTAACAACAGATCGTATCCTCTACATAATACTGATTGAATGATAGCTCGATAACAACTCCGTGCCGTATATAAATAGATGCCTAGTAACGAGGCCTTTGTTAATCGGAATTATTCGATTATAATTCGCGAACCATGTACTTAAGTGTAACTATTTTACTTGTAAAGCCTTCTGCACACTTGCTAGATTGTGCTGTTCTTGCTTCATATCTTATAATAATAGGTACTCTTTATTCATTAAGATGAAATAAGAAACCAAAAATTGCGCAAGGGCGGGACCCGAACTAGCATCTTTCTAGCTAACCGGGCCAAACGCTCTTCCAATTGAGCTACCGTGCTATCGGTCCGACCCTGCGAAATTATCATATGGATACGTCATTCCGCGAGACGTCTGCGCTATCTACCCCAACTGTTGTAGTACTCTATACTTCATAAAAGATCATATTTCCTGTACCACTTTTACGGTAGCTTTTTCGAATTAATATGTTGTATGCATTTTGTGTATCGATATGGGATCTATCTGATAGACTTAGTTAGGGCGATGATTTTCATAGCTTATCTGCCGAATATTGTTTTTTATAATTAATAATTTTTGAGGTAATTTGGCGAATTATTTATAGAATTTTATTCGACGGAAAAAAATATCTGCATACTTAACAATATAGGTCTATAATTGTATTGAAATCAACGGTTTAACTAAACTATGAATATGAGCAGGATTATTAAACTTCTTTAATGTTAGCTATTAGTCAACCAAACATAATTATAGGTTAACAGCTAATCGTTTCGCTAACCACATCAATTTCAAAGGTATGGTCTCTTGCACTCGTTTTAGATTCCAAGAACAAATTTTACCTACTTACAAACTATCAAATATTTATGGAGACTGACAAAATACTAAAACAAATTGTCAGTACTAAGAGAACCTAATCAGGAAACCAAAACAGCCCCAATCACATACGATTTTAAGGTAATTCCGAGTTTATCTAAGTTTTATGTAAGCTTGGGTAATTGGTACCAAAAGTTCTACATAACAGGGACTATTTATACATGAATAAATGTTTAAAATCAGCTGGCTTTACTACGCTATTGGGATATCTTTTTTTTTAAAGGATCGACGATCTATTCGAATAATGTGTTCTTAGACCTCTATTTATGTCCAAACTTGTAATTTAACTCATTATATTAGCAGTATTTGTGGTATTATTTTCAGAACGAGGAGAGTGCTCTCCTCCGCGCATGGACGACGCGTTTTTGCTGCGATTTCTGCGCGCGCGGCGCTCCATACCAGCGCGGGCGCATAGATTGGTTGGTATCGTATAAACTAGTTACTATTTATTACCACTCTTCTATTTGCTTACATTATTCATCACTAATACGCGCAACAGATGGTTATAATATAAGGGTGAACAAAATACAAATATTACTTTGGTCTAAAAATAAATAACATAGTTTGGTGTAACGGTCATCATAAAAACACAGGGACAAAATCTATGTTTCACCAAATTGTATAAATATTTGCTCAGGAATTGTGACGCAATAAAAGGAATGATGAAGGTCGTTCCGCGTCTATTGTAATTGGCTTACTAACGGAGGAATACAGTACTCGAACTATTGTCCAACAGTTGGTCCGGTACTGCACCTTCCGAGAGCAGCACCCACACCTGTGGCGAGACGTGGACTGGTTCAGCCTGACTCGACTGGGCTGCGTCTTCGAGGGTGTGCTATTTGACAGACCTGATGTGGGGAGGCTCATCATCTGCAGACTAGGTGATCAATCTATAAAAAAATATTAACAACTCAAAAAATCTTAAACACCTCCGCTATTCAGGATCAGATCCCATGACATCTTCTTAATCTTGTCGAAGTCTGTTAAAAATATTTAGCTTTAGTTTTTGGTACTTTCGCAATTTTTTAACTGCATATTGGATGCCCCACTTGATGTGAATGGATGTCGATGGAGTATTATCCATCCTTCTTTGCTTTAGACCCTTTTCTTTGCTTTCTAATACAATTCAACTGGTGTCTAACTGAAATATCTTTGATATTATGTTCTTCATTACAATTTATTAAGTCTTTTTATTGTTAAACTTAATTACATATTTCAGGTCAGTGGGACCCAGATCAGTTTCCAGTAGACGACCTTATCCGAGGCTGCCTTCTTCTCTTAGAAGTAGGCATCATGCAGCCCAAACTTCAAATCCTAGGAGGAACAGCTCTGATTGACTGCGAAGGCATAACTATGAAGCACTTCAGGCAACTGTCGCCTGCTATAGCGCTACAAGCCATGAACGTTATGGGGGTGAGTTTTTTATAGAATTCCGAAATGATTAATCAGATTTTTTGTATGCGTGAGTGAGAGTTAATGACATAATGAGTTTATGACCCAGTGCATTTACTTTACATAATAGTAATACGCACTCATGTCCGATAAAATTAGCAAATGTCGAAGAACTAAACATAAATAATACTTTTTAGTCATAAGGGTCAAAATTCAAAGTAGAATAAAATATGCGCCGGACAGCATATTAACTGTCGTGGTTGCAAAGTAAGGATTTTCTTTCTTATATTGCGAATACCAGACAACGATGATAACGGGGGCGTCTCCCATAAATACTTAATCTACTATATAAAAATAAGTCGGGTTTTCCTTCCTGACGCTATAACTCGAGAACGCAAGAACCGATTTCCACGGTTTTGCATTCGTTGGAAAGGTCTCGGGCTCCGTGAGGTTTAAGCAAAGAAAATTCAAATATGAAACAACAAAAAAAACTTATTTTAATCACCTAACGAAATGTTGCATAAAACGAAGCCATCTGGTGGCGAAACGGAGTTCGCCGGGTTTGCTAGTTACAAATAAATATCTATGTAAGTAACATTACAGCCAATAATAAAGCGGGCTGGTTCCTAGCTCAAAATATTAGCATAGCTGTCCAACGCGGCAACGCACCCACGCCTCATTGCCACAAGGAAATTGTTTCGTTTATGATTAGGTAGATTTTAAGTTTTTTTTTTATGTTGCATGTCTTAGCTTTATTTTTAGTTGTTTGTTATTAATAAAGATAGTAATATTTATATGTATTAAAGTATTCCAACCATGGCATAAATACAAATGTTCGTGCTAGCCATGAAAACATTTGCCCTTTGCGGGATTAGATCCCGCGACGGTCGGCGTTATAGTCAGGAGCGCGAACCACTAAACCAAACACGTCGTCTAGGTACTTTTAAAGAATTTAAACTAGACTTAGGTGAAAGAAAGCATTGTGTATGTAACTCTACCAGAGTCTTGTAGAATGATGATATTTATCTATTTGTTTTTGGTTTGCCATATTCATACCACAGCCTAATAAAATTTCCTCATTCTACCCCCAGTTCGCGTTTCCCCTCCACCAGCGAGGCGTCCACGTGATCAACTGCTCCCGCATCTTCGAGACTCTCTTCAACCTGTTCCGTCGGTTCGCACCCGCTGATGAATTGTGGCAGCGCGTGCACTTCCACGGATACGACCTCTCCTCACTGCACAGGTATTGAAATGTCCACTTTTAATGCAAACTTGGCTGTCACACTGCCGTGTTTTGATAAAATTGCAATAACGTCTGCCTGGCCGGATCCGACAACGAATCTACGCAGGACAACAACCCCTCATTGTTGGTGTCATCTAAGGTTAGGTAAGCCTAGAACAGTGACCCGACCTGTTAAGTTTATTTATTTGTGAATGATTATTTACCTACTGCCCACCTATATCTAATTATTTTTGAGCGCCTGTCGGTATTTCATGAGCCAATGCATAGCTCAGATAGATTCAAAACAATTTTGTAAGGCATTTAAATATCCTGTTGAATGTTAAGCAATTAATAAAATGGATAACAATACGTATGGCACTCGTATCATTTTGGAAACTAATTTTATGGCGAACAAGAGTATGTCACATGTATAAGTAACAAAACATTCAGGCAAATAAAATTCTGGCATTTGAATATTATGGCATTTATTCTTCGGGGAAGCAATAGACAATCCCAAACTTGTGCTTGACCTTGATTTCGACCCTGAGACCTCTTGGAAGACAGCGACAAGTGGACTGACCTAGTAGACCTAGACTGTAACTAGCACAGTTCAGTGCTGTAAGCTTGGAGATCATATTCGAGACGATCTACAACTGCCACAGGCGGTTTCACGGAAGGTGGTCACCTGACCTCGCTGCACAGGTCAATCTTCTTGTTTTCGTGTCGACTCTGGCGATATAATTTTGAGGACCAGTACTCGGCGACTGACAGAGTGTTATCAGTAGCGTTGTACAGGTCCGCACGTGTGCATGTGTAGGGAAACGTATGGCAAGACAATAGGTGTGACATCGTCTGTGGAGAGCTGAGGTGGAGGGACACCACACAAGCATGCGTCGTCCGCAACATAACCCCATCTGTACGGACGTCGGCACGTCAAGGTAAGCACTGCGGTGTCTTATGCAGTTGTAATAAGGGCTAGTTTGCATCAAAAGTGGGTAACCTGATGTGCTGTCGACTGTACATGAGGTCAATGAGCTGTACGGATAGGGGATAACTGAGACGATTTCAAGACTCAAACTGGTTTGACGGTTCGCATCCGCCGACTAACTTTTGCAGCGCGTGCACTTCCAGGAGCTCTATTTTTGAATCACTTGCCTCAAGATGGCGAGTGATGGTGGTGATTTTCGTTCGAAGATGAATTAAAAGTCATAGAAAAGAACTCGTTGTCGAACGAAAATCACTCGCCATTTCGAAGCGAGTGATTCAAAAATAGGGCCCCAGGGATACAACCTTCCTATACTTAAATAATTATTTATGCCCTTATTGTGTGGCGTGGCCTGTAATAGGGGCAAAAATTTTAATCAATGATTCTACAGAGTACATGTAATTACCTTGACCTGGTCATTGTGCTCTAAAATGCTTTAACTCAGAGATAAAGTAATTCAAAGTTATAATCCTGTTAGCAACCCCGGAGTAACGGCAACACTACGGGGCTATAAAACCGAAGTAGACCAACGAGCGCCCTCTTTGGCAGACGGTGTGCGCTTTGATGACATCGTACCGTGTGCTTTGCCGCCCGTCGGGAAGAAGCAGCGCCATCTGTTGATGTTCTTCGAAAAATAGTCGCAACGGCGCGCCTCTAGATGTCGTTACTAGACTTAGTCCATATTATTATGGTGTTTTTAACCCTGGGTGTCGCTGTCTTGCCAAAGAAGGCTAGAGTTCCGGGGCCTGGACAAGCCCAATCACCCTGGTCACTCCGCCGGAGGCGAAATGGTAGACGCTCATGGGTACAGGGAGAGGGCGCTGTTGCGATTGGGGCACATCCAGCACCTTGCAGGCTGCTCGGCAACGTGCGGCCGTCCCAGAACACCGGGGGTCCTGCGGGGCCCCTGAGTTGAAGCCGGGGAAAAGGGCTACCGCCCGTCACCCCAACCGCCTAGAAAGGGCGAAGAAATCGACGACGACGACGACGATTATGGTGTTTGTTTGTGTAGGTGTGAGTAAACTCACATTAAATTAAAACCTTTTTTCCAGGTACATTGCCCCGGACTGCTTGCCCAAAAGGTACGGCGGTCACCGAGACGAGGTTTCCCTCGAGCAATGGCTGACGAAGATCAGAAAATACAAGAACAAGGAGTTCGACAGCGACATGAGAAGCCTTGGATATTACGCTGACTAGAAATACTATACTATAGTCGGATCAAACTCCTAAACGCATAAATCAGAAAATCCTTCCATGAGGTTCTAGTTTCCTAGTTGGTGTAGTCGCCCAGAATGTAATGTAATCATAAGTTTTCGAACCACTTCAATATTAAACTTGACGAAGTACCTGGATCTCTGAAGTTATTTGTAATATTGCAATGTGTGTCGTTATTTATCGTTGTATGTACAGTGCGTATTATTTTGTCATATGGTGAGGCTAATATAAAGAAAAGATATTATAGATGACGATAGAGATGAATTATGATCCAGCTTTTAATGTGATAAATTTTGAAAATTAAGAGTTCTTTAACTATAAATGCATAATTAAGTTAATACAAGTGGATTGACTATAAGTGCATATTTAATTTGATACTAGTGGAAAGACTTGAGGTATAATGTACGTATATTTTTGGAAGTATTTTTAAACCTATGTCTTGAATTTGGTGAATGGAAGTCTTTATTAGTAATCTTAATTAAAATATGTACCTCGCAGCAAAATGCTCATTGACGAAAGTGCCTTTCAATTAACAATAAAGTAGGTAGATATTATTATTATACTAATATTGTTATAGTATTTGTATATTTTTCATACTTTATTAAAACCTACCTTGTAAATAAACAATTTCATTTTCCAATGTACTCATTTTCTTAAAAATCCAATTAACATACGCGACTACATACTTTACAGTAGGACGGTTATCTTAAAATAAATGACAAACAATATTTAATTAACAAAAGTGAAACAAACCAAATATTAAGTTAAACCATATACTAAAGTACAAAAAAAACTTCGCTAAAAAAAGAGCCAGCTATCCTGTGTCTATAGGATTTTTTTACAGCGAAACACCGTATGACAGTAGGATCATTTTCTACGCAATAAAACATGTTGAGGAAACACCAAATTACACTTAATTAATCTACGGATGATTCAAGTTCAATAGCCAAGTTTCTGAGAAAATGGCTCGTGCAAAAGTAATTGTCAAGTACGCTGTAGTTGATATTCCTGAAAAACACATGTTTTACCGCTAAATGTAAATCCTTGTCGAAATTTTGAGTTTCATATTTAACACATTTTGTGAGTAAAATCGTCTACAAATACACATTTTCCCACAAGGTAATCGAAATTCCTTTGATGTTTTCGGCATATTTTCGACTTGAAATTTTCATTTTCTGATATTATCAGTATTACGAAACACACAATTTACACCACTGCTTCACTAAGTTCCGACGTCACAACTATCGATATAACATCGAATAATATATATGTATAATAAATAATAGAATATACTTGTGTTACTAAGAATATATTGGATAATTTAGAAGATTGCTTTTATTTTGTAAATTTACATTAAAAACTTATTCTATTTTTTTTATTTCACTAAACTTACTTTACTTTGAGCCTCGATATTTATATTCATGTTTTTATAACAAATGTATCAGCTAAAAACTACTATATCAGTTTTTTATAACGCTCTCTTTAATTAAAGGATTTCACAGAAACCAAAATAAACACACAAAAATCAGAGGTTAGGAATGTTCAAATCATGAAAACTGTTATCCAAATATTAGTTAAAAATTATAAATATGAATTAAATATTTAATAAAGTGAAGTTTTCTTCAATGTTGTTATGTTATTGATCTTACCTTTATCAATAGAACTTGTCCCACCATCAATACGTCACTATTGAAATGACACATGTCATATAACTTTTTGGTTTCGCTGAAAATCCGCCTTTGTTAATCTGCTGCTATACTATACTACTTTCTATGAGTTAAACGGTATTACTTTCGATTCCATGAAAAGCCTTCCAAATAAGAAGCGATCGAAAATTCGAGCAAACCGTTTAGTTACGCCGCGCGGAGTTTGACAAAAAGTTTACTGCTTTAAGGAGAGTAGGTACTGTAGAGATTTGTGGCTGCGCGCAAAACCTCTACGTCTCACTTCTCCGACTTTTCAAAAATTGACTCTACTATCTCCACAAAAAAATGCGAAAGTAGATCTGTTTATTTGTTCCCTTCCACCTAGATACACCGGTAAGTGTAGAAACAGTTCACAAGTGATAAATGGTCAAGCTTAAGCCAAACGCGAGATAATTGCGGACAGACAATGCATCTCATACAGGTCAAACTTAGAACCTCCCTTTTGGGGTTCCGTAGCCAAATAGCAAAAACAGGACCCTAATATTTCGGTCAAGTCTGTCTGTCCGTTTGTATATCATCATTATCAACCACATTCATTATCAGTCCACTGCTGAAAATAGGCCTCCCTCACGGTTTTCTACAGCGATCGATCACTGCTGACTGCACCGTATCCAGTTTAATCCTGCGATCTTCACAAGGTCGTCTGTCCATCTTGTCAGTGGACTTTCTACGCTGTGTCTTTGGTCGAAGGGTCTCCAATATATGCAGAACTTTTACGCCCCAACGGCCATCAGGAGCTCTATTTTTGAATCACTCGCTTGAATATGGCGTGTAAGTATCGCTCGAAAACAAATTAAAAATCAATGAAAATCACGCAAAATATTGGCGTTGGTACTCACAAAATTCATTTATCCTTTTTCAAATCACTTCCACGTGTTATTATACTATTTTTTATTGGAAAATCGGATATTAAACAATGAATATCACACGCAATCTTGACGCGAGTGATTCAAAAATAAGGGCCCAGTTCTTTGCGCTATGTGTTCGTATGTCGCAGTCACTTTATTCTGAAACTATTAGCATTACACAGTTGAAAGTAAGCGAGTGTGTATATCCTGTTAAACGCATTAAAATTGCATTGCATTAAATAAGGACAGTTGAGGATGAAAACATAGAAGATTGAAATTAAAACAAAAAAAAATTTGCTCAAACCTATTCGCGTCCAAATATCAATGTATAGATCTTTTAAAATGACATGGAGATTCCTAAAAACATTATTGTTCTGAAAGTCAAACCTTTGTAACATGACGCTTCCAAAGTGGCAAAATAGGTATTTAAGGTAGAGGTATAATAGTTTAACTAAAGGCTTTTTAAGTAACCGTTATCAATTCTAAATGGCTTTTATTTATTTTAATAAATATAAAATGATCTTATAAAAATAATTCAAACCATCAATGTATTGCAAACAAATGTGTGTAATCAAACTTTGGATTACTATATTATAGCACTATGACCAGGAGCTCTATTTTATATTCACTCGCTTCAAGATGGCGAGTGATTTGCGTTCGCAGATGAATTAAAAGTCATAGAAAATAACTCGTTGTCGAACGAAAATCACTCGCCATTTCGAAGCGAGTGATTCAAAAATAGGGCCCCAGATCAAAGTAACTAGGTACGTATACTCTGTAGAATCATTGATTAAAATGTTTGCTCTTATTACAAGCAGCATGCCACACAGACACACTTAATTTGTCTCTATGTAACATTACAAAGTAGGTTGAACATTACAAAAGATTCCGCGCTCTCCAAAACACTCGCATTAACCTCAGTGAGTCCTTCTCATAAGGTCTGAAAAAGAGGACGTGAGTATCAATAGGCTTGATACGAGAAATCCCAGAACGACACAACGCGAGTCGCGGGGAGCCGCTAGTAATAATGTGATACCATGCACCAAACCAGCAGTTATCTTAGTCCGTCACTGTCACTGCGTATCCCGTGTTGCGCAGACGCAGATTGCCGTATTTACCCTACTCGCGTATAATTATCGTTTGCTAACGAAAAATAATGATCAGTTTATGTATACGAATTTTGGAAGAAAATTAGGGGTGTTAGTGCAAATTGTTTTGGTGTG
This sequence comes from Pyrausta purpuralis, assembly GCA_963924145.1. Taxonomy (NCBI): domain Eukaryota; kingdom Metazoa; phylum Arthropoda; class Insecta; order Lepidoptera; family Crambidae; genus Pyrausta; species Pyrausta purpuralis. Next base: position 3,188,646 of record OZ001653.1, on the reverse strand, counting down.
ATTAGAGTGAAGATGTGACTTTTATGTTTGAAATTAGTTTTTGAATGTTATTGTGATTTTTATTATGTGAAGATTTTAGTTTTGACAACTGAGAAATCGAAGGTAAGTGTAAATTTAAAGGTAAAGCAATAAAAATGCGATTAAGCAATACATCAATAATTAACGTTTTGTATATGAACTCAAAATAAGCTAACACTGTTTGCTTATCAGCTGTTTACCAAAGTACCGCTGTAGAGGGGCATATTCATAAGATAATGGTTAATAACAACACCAAAGTCAGGTCAACTTTTCTCAGATATTTTAAGTTAGTTCAAATATAAGATTATTAAAAAGTGCACTGTACATTTAAGTGAGTTAATTATGTAATTCTCTCGTTTGGTTTCTTTTAAAAATGTTTCATTCGGTCAATTAGTTCTACTAACATTTCAGAAAGAAAAGACAAAAATGTTGTTTCCCAGTGGCAACGCACCAAAAGATAAAAAAATATACTTTCGTTAGCTATTGTTAGAACAATGTAACTGACAGTTTGTTAGATAGACAGAAGTAGATTATGATCTAGTATATGTATTTTTCTCGTTAGTGTAAAGTCAAGACGTAAACAGAGCCATGATTACTCGTCAACTAATCGTTATAATATGCTTTCTCCTCTAAAATCCATTTTTTGGCAAAGTATTGGAAACCGGTATTTAAAACCACTGAACGATCAATCAATGTACTAGCATTGTTTTTGAAAGTGGATTCTGCATTAACATTAAACTTTACCGATGCAAGCATAATAAAAAAAATATACACCTTCCTATTGTTATTTCAATCAAACTAAAACTATAAAATGTGACATCTCTATATCTCATGTGATCGATCAGTAATTTTAAGTGTTGCAATAATCTTCCTTTTAGTTTCATACTGTTTCAATATATTTATTACCACATAGCCTAAGTTTGGTGTAAGAGGCTAAGGTTAATGAAAGCCCATTAACTTTCGACATTGTAACAAGTTACCTGAATTAATTGAAATGTACTTTAAACAAAAGTACTCTACCTTCTCGAGTACTTATTTTGCATTTGTATTAGAATGTTTTAAAGTTTATTTGTTTTTATTTTTCGCATGTCTTAGTTTTAATGTTCATTGGTCTAATGCACAAAGAATTAAAAACCACTTAGAACGTTCGATTCTGCAACAAAGTGATCCTTTTGTTACCTACTTTAATGAGGTTATGATTGCATTTTAGATTTAAACGAATAAAACGTATACGCTGATAATGAAGATTTATTAGAATAATAACTAGTCTTTTAATTGTTTAAAGAATGAACCTTACATTTACGTATGAAGTGTAATCGGGTCTAATATCGGAGACTTTACAATAGAGTAATCTACATTATATTATATATTTTTTATTTTTAAGTCAGATAAACAAATCGTCTGTTATAGTATAAAGACTTCTATAAATTGCCTTATCCTCAGGACATAAGATGCCGTTCATCGAAATAGCTTTCCAGGCTGAAGTGAGCCGGTTCGAAGACCAGGACTTCATGGAACTGGCCAGGAGGAACTGCCAGGAGGACCCTGACACCCGCAACAGAAAGATTGAGGACTTGCGGTGTATGATCTATGGTAATATGATGGTTTAGGTCCATGAGAACTTTTGCACATGGATGACAAATACAAAATAAAGACTGCGACTAGATGTTTCCAGAAATCCGTCTATACTAGTTTTATTTTATGTATGAGAACGTAACCTCTTCACGCTAAATCGATTAACAGCCGATTTAAACAACGTCAGATAAGACTTATCCGAATGAATAAGTGTATTTTGACCGATTGTACAAAGATATTTATATAAGTAATTGCTGAATGAAAATTAGCAATAGTTTATGATTATGAATATAATCGTTTATTTCACTTTCACTAGTTAGATAACTCTTACGATGCGATCTAAAAATAAAACTTAGATGAAAATAGATGAAACATTGTATGAATAAGTTGTAGCCGTAAAACGAAACCTTCCATTTCTAACAGTTTCAGAATTTATTTCATAAGATCAAGGGAGTAAGGTGAAAATTGGAATGTTACTATGATATTTTGTACCTAGAGTAAGTAGAAGTATTTCGCAAGCTGCGCCGGCGCATAGCTGCAGTGAACGGGGATCGCTCTGCCTTGAGATTGGTTTTGCCTGGTTACTCTACCAAAACACTCACTTGTTCTATTTTGTAAACTATAACCATGTATTTGTGCATTGACAAAGTTAAATAAAGTGATCTAGAATAAATTGTGGATAAATACGACTATTAGTTAAACCCTAAATCAAGACTCGTGTTAGCTGAAGATCTATGTTTCCAAGGAATAATTTACGAAATTTTTAAAAAAAGTACCACAGTACATTATAAACATGCTTAATAAATTTTAATATTTCGATTTGAACCAATAATAGAATTAAGTATGATGTGAATACACCTAAAAAGGTAAAGATTAGCGAAAATACCGAAAGAGCAAATGTAACTGCTAACATTGTTATTCACTAATAAATTTCAATTCATTTCATTTCAAAATGTCATTAAAATAATACAAAGTTTATTTATTTTGTACATAGGCTATTGCTTACATGTCCCAACATTGGCACCTACCACAGCTACCACAGCTTCGGGACCATTGTGGGCTAGTGCTGAAAAGAAGTTGCGCAACAAACTCAGTTACTATTGTCAACAACACCCAACGATAGCTCCTTCGACCCAACAATACCATCTGTTTCTGGTATTAAGAACACCCAAATGAAAGTTGATGATTATTTAAAAGATGGTATTCTATGGACTTGCAAGATCACCACAAACATTGTAAACCTTTTGAAAAGAGTCATTGACAATAGTGACTGGTTTTTTGCGCAGCTTCTTCTCAGGACTATCCCTCAATTGTCCCGAAGCTGTGGTAGCGTTTGAATTGGGACGTGTAAAAGTGGGTCTATTTACATAACTCAAATATATGACTTTTAGGAATTTGATAAACAAATGTTTACGTTGTTAAGGTATACTCGAGTCGTCAAAAATGAGGGATTGTTGTTAGTGGTAATTATTGTAACCGCAGGTAATAGTGGTAACAAAAGAGACAAATAATAACAGACGAAAGTAACAAGGTTGATAACCACCCAAGGACGCAAACTTGCCTTGTTTACAACAATAACGGTGCTACGCTGCAACTGCGGTCTAAGATTATTGTAATCTCGTGGTAACAAAACAATACAAAGTACACCTGTGCGTGCTCGGTACAGACATTACAAAAGCTAGTTACGTAGGTACTTCTATTATGTCTAATTAATAAATCATCCATCATTCTTCAAGGAGACTACCAAAACCAAAGAAAGAAAGAGTTATAAATAGACTAATTAGGTTATTTATTGTCTATGTTAAGTAATCTGCGGCATAGTAGAAATTGATTTTACTTTGTCTGCGGTTTGAGAAGTATTATCGTAGGTAGCCAAAGTTTCGTTGTTTATAGGTACATAATCATAATAATCGATTCTCACATTGTACTTGTTGGTTAAAGCTACTAATTAATATTTGATCTTCCATTAATAATAATGTTTGCAGAGCGAGGCGAGTGCAATCCCCGGCGCGTCGATGACGCATATTTGCTCAGATTCCTGCGATGTCGACGGTTCATACCAGCACTCGCGCATAAACTGGTACCTAAGATTGTTTATATCCAAATAAAATAAAATTCATAATGACTGAACAAATCCATTACAGTCTGTAATGGATGTAGTCATGTTAACGCACTAGCTGTCAGTAGGGTTCCCAACCATACTGTTTTTAACAGTATTATACTGTTTTCAGCTACATTATACTTTTTACTGCTGGACAAAAAAAAAGTATGTTAAATACTGTTTTTATGACCGCTGGTGGCTGGTATCCGGGGCAAAAAATCTGTTTATATTATAAATTATAGGTACGTCCGTCCGTACACGAACTACATTTTTGTACAAAACTGTTAATGCAAGTGAATTTCACGAAAAAAAACGCCACTTCTGCTTTCACCGAAAGAGTATTTTCGGTAATAAATGCAAAGAGGCGGGATGACAAAATTAGAGCATCCTATTTTTTTTTTAATGGATTCCTTATACTCTTTAATTTGAACTTAAACTGTGATGAGGCTTATGAATTCAAAAGTAATATCAAATCGTTAACTTGTGCAAGAAGATCCAAAAAAATATGTTTTAAATGGTAAAAAAACTGTTTTATTTTGTGAAATACTGTTTTTTTCTCCTTCTCTGACCCTGATATACTTTTTTTGTTGAAAAAAAAGTTGGGAACCCTAGCTGTCAGCCTTTTTGTTAACACACTTGTCAAGTTAAACTTAACTTAAATGTCGGATGGTTAAAACAACTAACTAAACTTGTACGGAGAAAAACCAACCAAGTTGATCGTGGCACTAATCCACATTTTATCCTCCCTAAATATCACGCTACCAGGCCACCATGAAATTTCAAGAGATTTTCAGATGGTGCGCTACGAGCAGTTCAGGCGTGACTACGCTTATCTGTACGATTGTGAGGCATTCGGCCTGCAAAAGGTCAAGAACGTTTACGGTGGGACTTTGCCGGAGAGCCCGTGGAATGGACGCATCATACTTATGCGGTTTGGTAAGTACTGATACCACCAATACTAGGATAGCGATGCCCAAAGTAGTCGTTCATGTTCAATTTTCGCTTCAAAAGTTTACTGTGCTGAAATAATGACGTCAAAAACATTCATACCATGTACGAATGCTTTTGACGTCATTATTTCGCAGACGCTGAATACATACCATACCACTCAGTTTTTTGTTTTTTGGTTCAGCGCGTCGTTGAAATAGTAAATTGTTATAGGAAGAAAACAACCCATTTTTCTCAAGATGTTTCTCCAATAGATCGAGAGTGAAATGACGCTTTCACCCGAGTTACCCAAACTATGTTTCATTTCGACTGTGAGTAAAAACATAAAGGAGACGGTAACTGCTGGGCCCTAAACGTAACTAGTTGATTTATGGTTTAAAAAAATGGGCATATTTTTCCATCCTAAAATACCAAAAATCAGCCTATTTCTCTTTATGGAAACTGAGCATTATGAAAAACAAGAATTTAAGAATTCACTACATTATCGATTAAATGAAATATCGATTTGAGTCAATGTGATTACACAATTTAAAAAAGGAATCACTTTTGCTCTATTCGTGGCGATAAACCCAAAAAAAATACGTTACAATAACTATTTTAGCTCATAAAACATATATTTTATATTTTAATTGAACTGAATGTAAGTGAATTGAAACATTATTGCTTAATGAAATAAAATCGATTCTTACTTTTTTTTGTCTGTGCACTGATACTGACAGCTGCCGTGTCAAATAATCTATGAATCACTCGTTGAGTATGTATTTTTCGTCTTGTGCGTGTATACCTTTTGAGTGTTTTTTCGTCGACCACTGCTTTGTTTTACGGATTCTGACCCTGCCTAACGTGCTGTCGTCTATTTTGTGGCCTAATTGTAACTGCTGACGTTAAAATATCCTTTGCAGTTCGGAAATCAGCTGTTTGTTACATAACCTCACTTTAACTAAACCCCTAATTATTGGGCTCTCAGATTGTCAAAAAACATTGAATTTTCAGTTTAGGTCTACTAAGTATTAAGCTATTAATTGACACCATTTTCATCTTATTACATCAGGGCCCAAATTTGTATGTAATGGTTTCCATCTCCTTTACCTATCTGGTTGTAGATGAGATGATGAGGTATTATGTAGTTCAGCGAGTGATGAAATCTCAATATTTTGCACAAAATGACAGTTCATTTACAGTACTAATACTTCTTACAAATGATTAGAAATAGAAATTTTATGAAAAAGACTAGAGTTTAAACAAAGCAGAAGATATTAAACAATTAAATTTCTTGTTACAAATATCAATGAATTTTCGTTACAGATAAAAGTTCAAAACGTACGGTATGATCTGTCAAACGGCAGATTGCCATACGTTTTGACCCCATATCTTGCCTCAATGGCATGACAATTAAAAATTAATTACTTCCACCCTAGGGATGGAAAGCTATTTTCCACCCAGGTGACCCGGCTATCTTCACATGAAAGTTCAATTTTCCGAATAAGAGAGATTAAAAAGATGTTTATTATCTTCGGAGACCTTGGCCTCCAAAACAACGCATTGTTGCGCAATGACTCCAATGTACTAGGACAATATCACAGCATGAGAAGTAACGTTTGGCCCTCTGCTACACATAATCGTATCCATTAATATGTATGGCAGCATCAATCTCATTGCTGTGTTTCTTGTGTTACACCATTTGACGGCTGCGCTAGAAAAATTACATAATCTGGTAATTGTACCTACTTCTGTAACTATGCTGCTGATGCTGATAGAGAATACAAGAAATATTTTTACCTTGTTCATCAACGGTTATAAGTTAAATATTACTCTCAGAAACCTAATCAATGATAAAAAATAATACAGTGCTATCTTATTAAAACTGTAATGACTAATTTCGTTAAAACCTCGTCCTGTTATCCCTACCTACATAAAGACTAAAGAATAAACCCATCTGAATAGTGAGATACGGGATTGCTACCATGTTTAGAGCATCCGATTTTTGTTGCAACAAACCCACCGCGCAAGTTCTCATCAGTTACTCCGTGATCATGGGGCTTGCAACGGTGCCGAAATATCAGAAGCTCATAAATAATGAAGTACGTGGTAGCAATCCCGTATGTTACTATTCTGACTACTGTTTTTGACCATAAACATTTAAAACAACCCATCTGAATTGTACTAGTAGGCAAAATTACGGTTGTGTAGTATTAGCAGCACATACTTGCCAGGAGGTAATCCCAGTCTTCTTCCAGGTCGATGGGACCCTGACTCCGTGTCGATCACAGATGTAGTCCGTTGCGCACTCCTCATGGACGAGGTCGCGGTGATGCAGCCAAAACTGCAGATCCTGGGCGTCACCATCATTGTCGACTTGGAGGGCCTGGGCCTGAGACACTTGAGGCACCTGACTCCTACCATAGCGCATCAGATCGTCAGTCTTATGGGGGTGAGCTTAATGTAACTCATTTCTAATAGGAATATTATTTTTATGCTGTAACTAACTACATTTTACAATTTCTTTTTAAAACGTCATTAGTCCTTTGAGTACAGTTATATATGACTGATGTGTATATACATAGACATATATGTTTATAGATTTTCTTGAAATATATAACTAAAATCTATTAAGTTAAAGGGCCTAGGGGCCTCAAATCTTTTACATTAAGACCTGATCACCTGACTTACCTGTTATTTGTTTTTTTAATTTATGTATATGTAAAAATAATGTTATTATGTTTGAAAGTAGCAGGTACCTACATAAGGTTCGAACATAATTAAATTGGCGGACCAAAATGTGAGCTAAAAGTTCCATACCCTTTTACAAATTATAAATATTATGAGAGTATTTATGCACTAATTTATTCCATGTCGCAAATATCAAAAATATATAATTTATTTACATCTGATTCCAGGTATCCTTCCCCCTGACGATGCACGGTCTCCACATTGTCAACTACAGTTGGTTCATGAACAAATTCTTCTATCTCTTCAAGCAGTTCATCCCAAAAGCAGTCTGGAGCCACCTCTTCTTCCATTCGGACATGGCATCCCTTCACAATCACGTAGACCCTGAATACCTGCCCCCGGAGTACGGAGGGTATAGCAGACACGTCATCACCACGGAACAATGGATCTCAAAGATTGACCAATACAAGGATGATTTCCTGGTACACGAGCTCAGAGATTTGGGATTTACTGTTAAAAGTTAGCTTTTAAACAATGGCCATGATAAAAGTTCACAAACCCCAGTTAATGTACGTTACTACGTACGAAAAGGGCCTGTTTCATTATCGACACATAAGCAAGCACTAACCATCGAATATTTAAAGTATAGAGCGTAATTTTGTATGAAGTATCTGGCAGCGCAGATAACCAGAAGTTCATAGCATAAATAGACATTTACTACGTCTATAAGTAAGCGATTTTGATTTGATTAGGGATTATAACTACATTACTTAGAATTACTATATAGCATTTTGAGCATAAGCCATTATGATTCAGTAAACTACTAGTATTATATTTTCTGGGAAACTACCTACTCCGTATTCGTACGAATCTGTAGAATCATTATCTGTCTGGAATCATTGTCTTTTTTAATTATGCCACTTTTTGTCTCATAAATGGCACACCAGACTAACACTGACGATAGCTTAGGAAAAGACCTTTTAAAGCATGAATCTTATGAAATAGCGTCATATGCTTTATTTAGTACAATAGGTAACCTACCTTCGAAATCACGTTCATTGCTTAGGCTTGCGAGTAGGAATATTTTTAATTTTACAATTTCAGAATGGACTGAGTAACATATACATTTAGTACATCAAAATAATAATGGTGTTAAAATCAATTATTAAATGGTTTATAACTTTGTCAAAATCGTAACATTTGCCAAAGGTATCAAAATTCTACATTGTACAACTTTAAATTGTATCCTAACTTTTTTACAAACGAAAGTTTAAAAAGTCATTTGTACCTCAATACCTACATTGATATTAAATTATTTTATAAAATATTGTTTTTGATTAATATCATGTGAATTACGGTTACCTTAAGCCTTTTACTTAAGCAGTACCTAGGCAAATAGGTACTTAAGCACGTAATTGAATATAAAAAAAAAATGAACGAGTAGCTAGGTCGTAGATATATGTGAAATATTACAAAAATATGTTTTTATACAGAATGTAGCCTGTAAAAGGAGGAAAATATTAAATATAGGCCCATACAGTAACCAGTAATAATTCTAAATTGTTTTAATTGAACAGAATATAATAATGATAAATATTTTTAACAAAATAATTCGAACCAGCAATTTATTGCAAACAAATGTGTCCCAGACTAGACATAGAACTTTTTTTAATTACATTGATTTGGGATAATAACTTTGGATTACTATAGGTATCCCTGAGTTTAGCATTTTAGAGCACTATGGTCAAGGTAACTGTGTATACTCTTATATTTGCTACTGTAACAGGCCACAGCTGTATATATCTCTTCTATCTACTTCTAAATCATGTTGCTATGCTATTTGCTGGATAAAATTAGGGACTTAATGCGCCCTCTAGTGTCATCTTTATACTGTACATTCGCTTTAACGTGCCAAAAAATAGATGGCTCTACAAGTTATGGTGGCAATAATGGCGCCGATGACTTTGAGACGGGGCAATGCCCGTGGCAATGCGGCCACGCTGCTAAATCGAAACTCGGGACCAATTTTACCAGGCGCTCATGAATTTCGAGGCGATCACTTCACATCTTTGTCTTTGGTGAACCACAGACAATGACAAAAAGAGCTGAATGTGTTTATAAAAAAATAATTTATTCAAACTTACAGGGATAACATAACAAAATTAATTAAATATTTGTTTATGTATTTCACTGGTGTAATATTAATGTTATTCATTATGTAAACAAAGGCGTGATGTATCTTTAAACCGCGGTGCGCACTGCCATCTACTTTCAAGATTTGGAACGAAATAAACACGTAATCGTGTCGACTTTCATTTGCAATATATTTTAGAGCACTAGGAGCGCATAGCTCAACAGGGTCACGTTTTATCTGAACGTGTTTAGTTTCTTCTATGAACGAACCAACAAGCAGCGAGCGCGGCTAGTCGAATAATGAATCGCAAACTATGACGCAACTAAAAGTCTTGCCTACTAGGATAATATGAACTTTAAGTGCTCTTTTGTTTGTGAACAACAACACAATTGTTGGGCTTGAGTGGGCTAGACATATAAGAAGGCTACAATTTTAACAGTTAGGTAGGATCGCTGTCTTTAAGCCAGTTTAAAAAAAACTCTATAGAAAGTTCTTTTAAGGGCTTATTTTTCAATAGTCAGATAATAAATATTTGTCGAAAAAATACAATATGGCTAATTTAAAAACGTCACCTGATTGTCACGTAAAGTGGGCTACACACGACCCTAATATCAGACCCGATATCGGGGAAGTGGTGGGGAGGACCCTAGATCGTACCGTAAATCGCCTCGTGTATTGGCAAATCGGAAGCCTAATTTTATTATTTGTAAATCATTCCAACTTTCATTGTCCCGATATCGGGTCTGATTTTAGGGTCGTGTGTAGCCCACTTAACTGTCATTTTTTTTTGTCAATCTGTCGCTTTATAATTTATCAGTCTGATAAGTTTTATCTGACCATTAAAAAATCGGCCCTTAGTTAAAGAAAATCAAGAGCTGCTGAGTTGACAGTTTATTTTATTGCATTTTAACAGGTAAATCATTATAAAATTAGTTTTGGAGTGTTCGTTTTCAAGTTATAGTTCATTACGTTAATTTAAACTATACATGATTTGATAATATGTACATGAACAGAATAATTATTAATTTGATGTTAAGAATAACTTAGTTTTGAACTGAATTTCTGACATGAAACTTATACTACGAGATCAAATTGTTACATCACGTACAATACTATTTATAGTCCCGGAGATCTAACCATGCCGTGATGAATTCTCTGCAATTCTTTTTCAACCTCGGCTAGAATTGTAGGATCTATGTCATTTACGTTTAGAGCATCCGTGCTTTGTTCTTCTGGCACATTAAGTACTCCGGAATCTTCTGAATTTGGATTGCCATATAAACCGTCGATATAATCAAACACCTCTTGGTGTTGGTATTTTGTATAAATTCTCGGTCCATATCTCATGTGGGCCGGCATATCTCGGGTTCCATGAATGACCAGGTTGAGTGGGCCAATTTCTCCCCGATTTTGCTCATCGGTCTGATCTTGGACAGTTACTTTCCATATACCGTTAGAATGCTCGCCCCAAGTAACGACAGAAGTAAGAGGCCAGTTTACAAACCCCTTTGTTGACATGTCTTTATCACGAGCACTTAGAAGTTGTACCTTAGTGCCTGCGAATAAATAAGATAGGTACAGCTGACATGCATGTAAAGTTCTTTGTGAAAATAAGAATAATTTGAAATTAAATGAAACAAGATACGCCCGAAAACATAGCCCTTCTGGCAGTCTGGGAAAAAATACAAGATAGTCGCCCGCGCCGTTCAAACGAGTGTGCTTGCATTCATAAAGACAAATTAAATAATCGAGTCAGTCGGTTCAGTAGTGTAGCAAGCAGCTCACAGCCGACTCGTTTTATGCGGCGGACTTTCTTGGCGAAAAAGACGTCTCCCAGACGTAACAACTTAGCAAAAGTACTAAGCAAGCATGAACATTGTAGAAGTTCGTCACCTTGAGGCGAGGTGAGGTAAATCTCCAACGCCCCACGTCGACTGTAACGAACGTTTACTATGAGTTCAACATGTTCGATGTAGTTTACTTCACAATCGTTAATATTAATTGGGATTTCCACAGTTTCCCCCGAACTTATCCGGCCTTCGTCATCTTGTAACCTAAGAAACAAAATAAATAATTTAAAAATATCAATTCAATATTTTGTGATCAAACAATATTTATAAACAACAAAGAAAAGCAGTGGTGTCTTTTAAATTTTAATCTCAACTCAATCGTGTTTCGATTGTAATTCAATGTCGGTCGAATCGAAACTGAACGTATATTTACCAGGCATACATAAGCGCGCAGATATTATCTTAATCTGCTCTTATAAGTTTAATGAGAAACGACAATGATCAATTTTATTGCTTTATATCAGAAACAACCATAAAAATTAGGTTATTTTTGCCTGGAAAGTTTTTCGAAAATTAAGGAAGACTATCCTTGCATGGCTACCATGAACTTATGACCATGTGTGGTTAAGATAAACTTTGTAAGACATCAAAAAAATCATCATCAGGCTACATACAGCAGCAGCTGCCATACCACGAGCTATTTCCTGCCCAATATATGAAATGCCAAAAAATAGGAAACTTCTTGTGTGTAAGCTTACGTGCCTAATATAGGTAATGTTAGTTAACACTGTTATAGGTACCTATTTTATTCATGTTTTTCTCGAATTGGGAAACGTGAGTAATGCTGATGTGTTATTTTCCTAACGTCGATTTTTCAGGGTTTTTTTCTTAGATAGTAGCCTGTAACTAAACTACATAAATCGGCCATAAGAGTGCCTTCGCGGAATAAAAGGAAATTAACATCTAAAGGCTAAAAATACTCAAAGCAATTAAGAACTTATTCGTGATACGGTTTTTCAATACGCCCATCATACCAGGCAGAACGGAGTAAATTATTAGGACCACAGAATCTTTAAAGAGTCTCCGGTTTCTAATAGCAACACCAAATGTTTTGTTGTTTGACCTTTTTCTATCACGTTACATAGATGACAGATGTCCGAGTGACTAGGGAGTCATACTTACGGAGAAGCTTTTATTTGGCAAACGGATTTCTCAGGAACAGTTGTCCAGTTCAACGCAGCAGTAACAAGGGCACCAGCGTTCATAAGGCCGAAGCCAAAACGAACATCAAATCGAAGACCGACGCTGAAAGAAAACGCAGCGTGGATTTCAGTCAACTCAGGTTCAAAACAATTTGAAGTGGAAAAAGTGTAGTTGCCCTACGAAAGTTTACATTAGTTTAGTTAGATGCACAAATGACATCGAAAAACAATTTTAGTACACGATCGATCCATGTATGTGTTTACTTACCCATTTTGTTGCCATCCTGGATTAGCTGACAACGGAGCATTTTCCGAAGTCCACACAATCAAATGTTGGACATCTCTCCATGTTAAGTTTGGGCTGAAATAATCGATTTTGTAGTAGTAATTAGTAGGATCTGTTCCGCAATCTACAAGTAAGCACCCATTAGCCAACGTAAAATTCAGTAAAAAAAATATTAATTTGTATGTATAAACATAACGTCATGTCAATTCGTTTGAACAATATGACAGTTAACACCTATGGTTAACACTATCTGGAAATTTCTTAGAGTCGATTTTACCAACTTCAGCGGGTTTATCATTTATCGCGGCAATCGATAAATTTCAAACGTCATTTTAAACATATTTAAAAAGGTTTTTAATAAACTATAATGTATTCATTTGTTTTTAAAGCAATTAGGATTGCTTTACAAGTGAAACAATGTGGGAAAGCATGTTGTTTAGGAAATAAAATTATTTAATCGGCGCGATAAACGGTATCGAGGCGTGCATGTTTACAGAAAATGAATATTCATCGAATACAAAACAAAACGCCTAATTCGAAAACGTCACCTATTTGTCAGCAATAATTTCCGTAAATGTAATTTTAAAATCGGTTGTTTTATACTTATTTGGTCGGATAAGTCCTATCTGACGTTGTTAAAATTGACTCTTAGACATTGTGAAACTCCATCTATATTTATGAAATGAAATGAAATGAAATATGAAATGAAATGATTACTAACGGGCATTCCCTATATTCATTCTATTCAATCTGTGCTTTGCCCTACTAGAGTTCCAAATGCTTACCTACCTTTAGATTATAATATATTGTCCTTAAAAAACTTCTGTCAATACAAAATCCTATCTCCGGTCGAGGAAATCCTATCTCCAGTCGGGAATAGCAATCTATCTTTGACTATAAAATAGAAAATGGCCGTATTGTCGACGCGATATAATTTAACGATATAGTCGCGCATAGAATTAGAGGTCAAGTCGTGCAATCTGGGTTATTGAGACAAACAGACCGTACCGAACAAAGTACTGGGAGAGCAGAGATGCAAGAGGACTAACTTAGCTTGTAGGGCGAGTGCGATGATACCCGCCGCAAGAGGCGCGGCGGCTGACGTGCCTGTGTGGCCGAGCGTGCACGAATCCCCAGTGTCGGTGGTCGCCTGAAACATATTTTTGTACTCTTCGCACACATGAAATAGCCCAATCAGATGTGTTGTGTGCACATGAGAAAGACAATATGACTGTTGCTTTCTTATTCTATTGGAATCCAAACAAACAACAGATTAGCTGTTAAAGTGACTACAAAAGATTGTGGTTTGTGGTGTTGTTTACATTGTGCATTGGTTGAGCGCGTGTGTGCTTTATATTATGTCGATCGATTTCGATACATTTAGGTTATAATAATAAACTAGCGGTCCCCCGCGACTTCGTCCGCGCGTTTTGAGTTTGCTCCCTCCCCTCCCGTCGCAGCGTCATGTTTTATGTCCTAAAACCTTTCTCGATAAATAAGCTACCCAACACAGATTTTTTTTTTCAAATCGGTCAAGCAGTTCCTGAGATAAGCGCGTTTAGCTTTATAATATATTAGCGCAAGCGCACGTTGTACTTAAGCTGCGAACGTTATTTTGGTGCGGAGTTATGTTAAAAATGTGATAGCTCCTAAGATATTTATTAAAATCAAATGATATAAAGGGCAACTTGGTTCTAAATGAAATGCTCGTGATGATGAATGTATTTATTTTGATAAACATAAATACCTGTGTGTATAATACACCTCTAAAAATAATGCATTATTTTTTTACAAATTTATTTACATAAAAAAGGTTGTAATAAGTCAACCATAAAAGATAGACATATGCTGTCGCGGACTTTATTATAGAACTCTTAATGCTGAACAATCCTGTCACACAAGATTTTTGTGTAACTTAAGCGGTTTCCGCAGCGTATGCAGCGGAAGCTCTCAAAAGGAATATTTTTCTCCCGTTTTCGCAACATTTTTGATTTCTGCTGTGGTCTTATGAGTCGTATCTTTATGTTATATAGCCTAAAGCCTTCCTCGATAAATGGACTATCCAACGTAAAAATATTTTTTCAAATCGGGCCAGTAGTTTTTGAGATTAGCGCGTTCAAACAAACAAACAAACAAACTCTTCAGCTTTATAATATTAGTATAGATAATTACTATAAAGAACTTTGTCTAGATTTGGGATTATATGGGTTGATATATATATTTTTTTTTATATCAACCCATAACATACAATTACCCATTATATTTTAAGGGTAATTAAGATACTCCATTAATAATCAAATTAACTGAAAAGGGAAAGGCTATAATAAATAATAAATAAATATCCTTTGGACATTCCCACACATCGCCATCTAGTCCCAAAGTAAGCTACTTAAAGCTTGTGTTATGGGTGCCAGACAACGGATATAATACTTAAATACTATATTTTTGTTTGTAAATACATACATAATATACATAGAAAACACCCAGACCAATACAAACAGACATGTTCATGCACACAAATGTTTGTATTGTGCGGGGATCGAACCCGCACCCGCTGCGTAGTAGCCGTAGTAGGCGATTTCTCAACCACTACACCAGACGGGTCGTCAAACTATAAACCAAGGGCTCTCACTAGCCAACTTATGCACGATTAGACTTAAGTTTATAGAGAAATTCTCAATATATTTTTTTATAATAATAATAATAATAATTGTAAACGACATCACAATTAATTACAACGTCATAATGTTGCATTTTATGCAATTATATTTAAAAATAATAGACACGTTACCCGGGCGCGCATAGAAGACGCTAAAACGTCCTAATAAGGACGTCTTACCCGTAGTCTGCGAAAAGCTTTACAACAAGTATGACGACTGTTAGGACGGTGGCGGCGTTAGCTTTGGCGTTCAACATTTATCTCAGACCGCTGTTATTAGATGTTTTTCGTCCGTGTGAAACATGTATAGAAACCACAAGCGGTGCTTACAATTTTCTGGTCCTTATATGCCCCTGAAGAGTAGGCGGTGGCCAGGGTGGATGAGCAGGTCTCCCCGTACCAAGGAAACATACCGTGTTGGGAGGCACTACCGATGGATATCGTGTAGATGCTGGAGGAGTAGCTGTAAATAACAATGTTGAGTGTAGAGAACCTTCTCGAACTTCTGCCAACGCGTTAAGGAAAGCAAATTTCAACAGGCTTGCCAATGTGTGCCCTAGTGGCATAGGCATGCGTTCGGATAGTGCCCGATAGACACCGGGTTCGATTCCTTGTTTAAATTTACTCGAATAAAAATAAGAAAGCTTATATAAATGAGTAAGTGGATGCCGATGACTAACCTCAATGGATGAATCCGGAAGAGCTTAGCACTCTTATTTGGGTATTTGTAAGACAAAAGTTAATAGACTGATACTGGCCACACTGATCCATCTTCATCAATCACCTTTAGACGAGGAGTGAAGTCGAGAGCAAATGTCTGGTTATGCATTAAAAAACCGGCCAATTAGGAGTCGTACTCGCGCACAAAAGAGTTCGGTATCTACTTTGTCTTGCCCTAGTAATGTCCTATCTGTAAAACATGAAAGATGGCCTCGCTGGTGCTGTTGATACTCTTATAATATCCGAAATTATGAGACAAAACCGGTTATATCTCTTGATGGCGATAACTCACAATTTTGATCAATTTTGAAAAAGAGACAATCAAAATCAATATTTGACTACAGTTTCAGTTTTATATCTTAACGCGTTTAGAAAGTAAACATTTTAAGCGAAAATTTACATGATCATCATTTTGCTTTAAGGCTACAGCTCTGTAATTTGGTTACATATCATAGCCGTGATAGTTTCCCTTCAAAATTCATGCTAGCGCTGTTTGTTTTTTTACGTATCCACCCAGAACCGTCTAGTTGGGATAGGTGGGGACATTAGACTCTATCAGAATTTGCCCTCTAAAGCTGACTGTCGTAAAATTTGATTTTAAATATGCCTCTGAATCGAAAAATGATGCTAGCAAACTCATGCTCATTTTAAAAGACCTATTCGACGATGCTCCACACGATGAGTTTGTCATGAAAAAAAATCATCCCCATACGTAACTTGTATCTTGTATGTGTTTTTCATAATTTTATTTCATCACTTTGGCGGGGAGATTAAAATACCATGCCAAATAACAGTTTCCTAGCCCCACAGAGTCTCGTCACTGAACTGCGGATAGACGGACAGATTTATTATTATTATTTATTCTTTATTTTTAATTTAACAATATCAATTTAACTTATTTGCCTCGCAAACCACTTTCTTGGTTGGATGGACCTGGCGAAACTATAAGGGTACCGCGGACTACGGAACCCTAAAAATTGGAAACAGAAAACACAGTCACATACCTCAACCTTTCCTCAGTGACATTCAGTTTTTTTTCAATGCAAGAACATCCTGGTTTCAGAATATAACACAAGAGGTTAATAAGAAACACTAAAGGGGTCTGAAAAGTGTGTTTTACCCGTCACAATTACAGTTGTCATCATTGCGACCTCCATTCCCGTTGGCCCACACGTAGATGACACCTTTGCCACCACGACCCTGAAAACAAATATTAATTATTACTCCGCCGTAAGTAAATAAAAAACTGCTTATAAAACTTAACGGCGGTTCTAGTTTTTTTTTGTATTCAAATAAGCGTATTTTACATTCCAATCTAACTAGTATTTTTTAAGCTATTGCATAGCTTCTATCGCGGGCCTTGAGCGTGGAGACGTGGAGAATCCAGAAATTCCGTAACGAAAATAACCTAACACCCCCCACTCCGACCGGCACAGCGGCGATGCTTTTTAGTTTTTCCATGAATCGATGTATAGCAGTACTTTAATGACTTTTTGAAATATCACGCTTGTCTCTTTAGTTCAGCAACCCGCCTTTAGGTGGCATTGGCTGTATACATAAAATAAATAAATAATTACAATTGCATAAGATGATAAAAAAATGCTATGCAATAGCTTTACCGCGGCAGTGTAAGAGTGCCACACGTCTGTTTTTTTAGGGTTCCGTAGCCGAATAGCAAAAAACGGAACCCTTATAGTTTCGTCAAGTCTGTCTGTCCGTCCGTATGACACAGCCATTTTATCCTGTAACTATAAGCATCACGATGATGAAATTTGGTTGGAAGATGAATCCTGTTAACCGCTTTACGATTCTTATCCAAAAAAATAATAATACATTTAATGCTAAATGCAAAATTCAACAGGCTTGCTAATGTGACGGTGGCCGAGTGGTATAGGCATACGCCCGGATAGCGTAAGACACGGGGTTCGATGCCTTGTCTGTCACACAGCCAAAGTTGCTTTTTACGAGTGCAATTTATATGAAATATACTTATATTTTTATCTCACATTGCAGCAGGTCCGTAGACAATTAAGCACTCATTTTGGTTTCAGTGTATTTTTAATTTAATGTATAGTAATTATCTTTCTAAGTTGTGCCTATGAATCCATCCATATTGTATTTTAATTTGAAAACTCTTAGGCATGTATATTTTTGGATTTCTATTAAGATCTGTACAATAATATATTAAGTATTTGTAATTTTTTGAGTGTTACCTTACCTATCTGTTTTGTATATTGCTCTCATTAATAATAATAAAAATATACTCGTATCTAAGGGTTCTTACTACATTCTCGTATAAAACATTACCCTTCTTCTTTTTTTGCTGTTCCATATTCTATCAACAAAAATAGTGGGTGGAATAAACTTTCGCCGAGCCCGCCTTATTTCGTCGGTAACCTTGTTGGGGGTTACCGGCAGAGTCCCTCCTCGACAGTGTAACTATCTATACCAGGACTCCATGAATTTTCGTCGCCGTGTCCAACAATATGCTTGAAGGCGAGATTACCTTGGTGACGCCTCGTTCGAACGCCTCGCTAGCTAGGCGGCCGGGTCCCTCGACCGTGCGACCGTCATCACTAGGGCCCCATGAAACACTGTAGATGTCCACTTTGTCCCATGCGTATCCTAGCAACAAAAGAAAAAACATAAGCATAAAAAATAATACATTGGCACCCAGTTTGGCACCCGCAGATGAGAGGCGTCACTAAAGCGGGTCTGAGCGATATGTAACTAGCGAGCCGCCCTGGCTTCGCACGGGTGCAATGCTGATTGAGCATTAATTATCTATCAGCATTGCACCCGTGCGAAGCAGTGCTGTCTTTATATTCATCGCTCAGTCAGAGCTTTTTTGTTATCTTACACAATACAAATAATTATGTAATAAATTTACTTTAGATGTTAAATTGGCCATGTCAAATACAGAACGTTCAAATCTAAGCCTTCAGCCCAGCTCCGGCAGGTGTGCTGCCGTAACCGCTGTTCCTGCATTTTTAATCTATAATATCTTTGAAAATATTCGTTTAATGACATATTCTAGCGCGCGAGCTATTTTAACCTTTTTAAGGTGCATAATACAGTGGCCAGCACATCAGGGTTTCACTTTTGTTGCAAACTAGCCCTTATTACAACTGGATATGATACCGCAGTATTTTCCTTGACGTGTTGACGTGCTATTTATTGTCCGTATATTATTTTAATCCATCTCGTAGTCAAGCCAGCGTTTGCAATGTAAATAATACCTACTTTATTGCAAACTTTTCGTTACCAAAGAATTATATTTTTTACAAATTATATTCTGGTCTGGTGGAAGAGCAACCAACGACATTCAATGAATGTCATTCATGCTCTGTAATTTGCGTTTTTTGTAATGAATCCAATATTCTGAAACTGTGCTGAATCGCGCGAAAAACGGTCGGTTTGCTGTTACGTCACATTTCACCGATTCTACTAAGGCGCCATAAACGCAAAGATACTGTATTGCGTGCGTAAACACAAATATTAGTGCTTGCTTGCGTAAAGTGCCGCCTACCTACCCAACCACTGCGCGGCGAATGGTGGGCGTCGTCGGCACGTTATCTTGTCGTCTGGTCGGGCGATTGAGTGAGGAGTGGGATCAATGGACAAATCATTTATTTACACAGCACGCACGTGGCAACGACTAATAAACTTACAACAAATTTTACATTCATGCATGCCTGTAGAGCACACACAGCAACTTGAAATGTGAACATGAAACATACCCTATGTTGTGTAAGTATATTTAAACCTTGCAGCATGAGAAGTGTATTTCTAAAAACCAAAACAAAAAATGCTTCATTTTCACTCACATACCAGCATCAAAAATAAGTGATATAAATTAATAAAAAAAATAGTTACTGCAAATCTGCGCCAACAGCATAGGTATAAATAATAGTATGTACCTCTTTAGGAACTTTATCAGTGTGGTCTAATTACCAACCGGTTGAGTAACAACTGTCATTCCAACGAACGACATTTTGAGCTCAACATGGCGATCAATTGTACTAGGCTAGCAGAGGCAGCGAGGAGTCATACCGATCGCTTCGCCCTCAACGCGGTCGGTGATTCGGCCATCGAGCATCCGGACACCGCCTACTCGAGCGCCCCAAGCCACGCCCACTCCACATTTTCTATTGTTCGCCGTCATCGCTATCTAGAGAAACGTTAAACGTATAAATTTATTAGTCTTTTAAAAATAAAAAATCAAGTTTTTATTAAAAGTTAACCTCTCCAGCGCATCTGGTACCATGGGAGTTCTTGGCCAGTGCCTCGAATCTCGGCATCGGATCAGGATCGTTACCATTGCAATCCCAACTTATTTCTGGGTCCTGAAATAAAAAATATATTCATTATTCTACATCGTGTAATGTTAAATGCGCAAAATCTAATCCTGAAAAATATTGGTGTTGTGTGGTGCTTTAGTTTTACTGGCACTTCTGATAATTAGACGCTCTGTCGAGAGAGGAACGGTAGCTATCCAAAAACGTAGAAGTGAAATAAGTGATATAGTTCAGTGGAAACCAAAGATATATATCACTCCTCTAGTTCATTTCGTTTAGTATCTACCTAATTCTACTTATCACAATATCACTTACTACTCAATCAATTGTTAATGTATCGTGTACGGATTTATTCTAATGACTAAAAAATAAACACTTTCAAAATATTTCGGCAGTTTACTACTAACTATAACTCTAATGATTATCTACTAGATCTAACCATCACTAGTTTACGTATTTTGGTGGGTTGCGCACGTGATCACTTGTCTTATTAATAAACTAGCAGTCCCCCGCGACTTCGTGCGCGCGTTTTGAGTTTGCTTGCTCCCTCCCGTCGTCACAGCGTGAAATTATATAGCCTTAAAGCCTTCCTCGATAAATAAACTATTCGACACAAAAACGTTTTTCAAATCGGTCCAGTAGTTCCTGAGATTAGCGCGTTCAAATAAACAAACAAAATCTTCAGCTTTATATAAGTAAAGTATAGACTATAGAGTAGCTATAGATAGACAGCAATTTAATGAAGATCAATTTAAAAAGTAGTTCAATTGATTCTCCTCTTTATTCCAATCAGGTTTTGTGCATTTAACGTTACACGTTGTAATAAAATTCTGAGATTAACGTGTTTACAAAAAGAAACCATTTATTATCTCTTCAGCTTTAATGTATTATTAGTAGGAGGTACACCTAAACTCTAGATAAAGAAGCAGCGACAAGTAATTTCAATTTATAATTTAGGTACAGTCGCCAGCACATCAGGTTACCCACTTTTGTTGCAAACCAGCCCATATTACAACGGCATAAGACACCGCAGTGTTTACCTTGATGTGCTGTTGTCAGTACATCAAATCCGAACCGTAAACACCGCAAAGTAGATTAACATCTTTCAAACTTATACGGCCCTGGTACAATCGAAAAGGATGGTTTAAAGTTTTGTGGAACAACGACACATCTCGAAAAGCATCGCATCGCGACTTACTTGCGAGGCAATAAATATACCACAGAAAATAATACTACGTAATATGTACGTGGTAGTACCTGTAAATAATTTGATAAAATTGTTGTTTTATAACCATATGCATATACCAAATTAAACTTTATTAAGCATAAAATGAACTTATACATACCTACCAATGGGTTTTTTATGGGAGGGGCCGACGAGCCTAGTCTAGTTCCAGTTAGGACTGGGCCATTGGCTGAGGCCATAACTACAACTATATTAATTATTATTATCGTGAATAAGGATAGTACTTCTATGGATTAAACCCATGCTTCTATTCTTAGGTTTTATTATTTTGCTCTTTACCCCCTTTTACGTCAGACACGCTGCAATGGTATTGTAGATCGTCATCCATTACACTTTTGAGCTCCTGGTTATTCCTCTAAGACGGTTCAAGATTTAGTGGAACAACGACACATCTGGCTGAAGAAGCACAAAATGCCACGACGTCAAATTTATCACTTGTCATCTTTAAAACTTATGAGCCCCTGGTCATATCATAAAGATTGGTTGAAAATTTAGACGAATACCGATCGACACGCCAAGACGCAGTGGAAATGGGACTAGCCAAGCACGGCGAGCAAGTTTTGCCAACGAAATGCCACCTGCTGTCTGTCGCATTGCCTGTTTAACACTTTGCCCTTATAAACTTATAAGCTCCTGGTAACATCGTAGAGACTGGTTAAAATTTGTGCTAAAGTGACACAACTCGAACAAAAAAATAATGTTGTAGCCGCTAAGCTTAAGCTTACACAACCTACCACCACATAAATACCTATACCACATAAATGTAGCCCAAAATATAGTGCCTATACAATAAAAATCGAAAGCACTATGGCGAGAAGCCAAATAATTTGATAAATGATAAAAAATTTGAAAAACAACAAACAAAGCAAAAACAGGACTCTCTTATTCCGTTCACTCTCATAGCCACATGAGACAGCACTCTGACACGACACGACCGGAAAAAGGACAGGCCACAGGACCAACGGGCTTTACCTGCTTTCCGAGGCCTGGGGGTGATACATCGCCAACTTCCAAACTCCGGGCTACCCTAAGAATGTCTTAACAGAAATACATATTTTTGACCAGCGCAGCCGGCGCTTCTGAGTGCAACCCTCTATAAGCTGCGTAACCGAGGCAGTCATCGTCATAAATAAATTCTAAAATCTTGTCTGTAAAATCTAATGTCTAATCAATCAGTAATTGATCACAAGCACCGAGTTGAGCGGAAAGACAGCAAATCGTTACTCGGCCGACACAGGAGTGACAGACAGGAGGGTGGGCGAGTAGATGTACACTAATTTTCGTCAGTTAAGATTCGAAGAAAGAGTTTCGTTAACAGTTGTGCGTACAATAACAATGTAACGTAAAATGAATAGAAAAAAAAAACAATTGAAACAAAAACTTCATCGCATTTTTGCAAAATTTTATGGTCTGGTGATAAAAAGTTGTAACGCATGGATGTAATTTATAAACTAGTCCCACAAGTGGAACATTTTTAATATAATGGAAGAAAAAGTTACAAACACAGTTAAATTCGCGATAAAATAATTGCGAAATTGCGCAACAATAACAAACAACTAGTAGACGGTAGCGCGAATGAGTAGCGAGTGGGCACAATGGACGCGCTCTCTATCCACTTTACTCCGCACGTGTGATTAAGGCATTAGCACGCATAAAACCCGTTCATAGGTCTAATTATTTTGCTCTCCACGCCTCACTCACACACGCTTCGATGGTATTGTAAATTGTCATCCACTAAACTTATGAGCTCCTGGTTATTCCTTGAACATGGTTGAAGTTTTCATATCTCAGAGAAGCACAAAATGCTTGCTATGCCAGGCCGAACATGCGTGACACAATATCTTTCGATGGACAACAAAATTAGTCCATGTATTTTATCATATTTCCATACTTAAATTGATTTAAAAACGAAATTTACGATAAACTTAACTGTAAACTGTAATAAAATATCTTAGGGATAAAAAAATATTAATTCGATTTTTTTACCCTTTCTTGTTTAACATAGGAAAAAATATTGCATGTCGTATATTTTTGCACTGAATATGTATGATATTTTCTATTTATTATCGACTCCAGGTAATGGACGAAAATATTTAACGACAAAATGTCAAAATTCGATTGCAATATTTGTTGCATGGTTAGGGTTCAATAATAATTTTGTCATATTTCTATTTAATTTGACAGTAACGAAAGACTTTCATCATGGCAGTCATGTTAACAACGATGGACAAGTCGTTTTTGACAAACAAACACGATAAAATGCTGCGAGATTTTTTTATAACGGCGGGCATTTTACCCTAATTGCAATTCTCTCTTGTCTTTTATAAACCTATAAGTTCCTGGCCCTTGATAAGAATACATCGGATTATATGTTTCTAATCGAACCTGCGAAGACGTTGTGTGTGGCAAACAAGCCCAAGCTACATACAGGTAATGTTTTACTACGAGCACAGAAAATATTAATAATAGTTAGCAGAAATGCAAATCTCAATTGCCTGTTACCTTACCTTTTAAACTTATGAGCTCCTGGTTACATCGTAGAGACTGGTTTAAATTTTTGTGCTAAACAGACACATCTCGAAATTGTAGTAGTAGCCGCTAGGCTACTTCGTGTGCTCAAAATGTATGCCGCGCGCCGTCTGGGTCAGAAGATAAATAAATAATATCAGGTCATGCCATAGAGAAAGAAAAAAGACTACAAGCTGACTGTTTTAGAGACGTCTTGCTTGCAAGTTATTTATTAAGATATTTGACGTAAAATAATAAAAAATCGGACAAGAAAGCTGGGCTGCAACAACTCGCCGCAAACAGCCGACGGAGTCCGAAAGCATGTCTGCGAGCTAAGCTAAAGCCCTCAAAAAAAATGACAACACATATACTTACACAACAATTAACTCATATAGAGTTGTTTACATTAATTATTCTTTTTTACAGTAAATAGGAATAACTGGGGCGAATTTGACTTATTTAATGCTACTCTCCCACTCCTTCATCAACGCGATGACGAGACGATCTATTGAATACAAGGTACTAATACGACACATAAATACGTAATTAAATTATTTAGCTATTTATAATACCTCGTTGTTTCGCAAGCATTTACTATAAACTTCTATAGTTCTATGGTAGCGATGTTATATTAAACTTTATAAAGTATATTATTGTGACATACGAACGAATGGGTTTTATAGGAGAGGCCGAGCCTAGCCGAGTTCCAATTATGGTTGGGCCTGTTAATAAAACCCCTTCATTATTTTGCTCTTTACGCCACCACACGCTTCATGCTTCGATGGTATTGCAGATTGTCGTCCATTAAACTCATGAGCTCCTGGTTATTTCTCGAATACGGTTGAAGTTTTGGAACAACGACATCTCGGAGAAGCACAATATGCCGCGCAGGTCAGTCTCACTTGTCATCTTTTAACCCTATGAGACCCTGGTCCTTTCGTAGAGAATGGTTGAAAATTAAGACGAATACCGTCTGAGACGTTCCTCTGACCGAACCTGCGAAGACAATACCTATATTATGGAATGGAGCAGCATATATCCCCATTAAGCAAGCCCAACGAAAGCACTGCGAGCGTGTTTTCCCGAAATGCCAATCACAATTGCCTGTCATCTAACTTTTTAAACTTATGAGCTCCTGGTTACACCGTAGAGACTGGTTTAAATTTTTGTGCTAAACCGACACATCTCAAAATTGTATGTAGTATATATAAGCCGCTAGCTACTTCGTGTGCTCAAAATAATGTAGGACGCCGCGCGCCGTCTCGGTCAGCCCAATATGGTAAAGGCCAGAGAGAGAGAGAAAAAGCTTCAGGCTGTCTGCTTTAGAGACGTCTGTCTACACGTCAACTTGTTACATTTGAAGATTATGGGTAAGAAAAAATATTTAAAGTAAAATAATATACAGTTGGGTCAATATATGTATACTAAAATAATAAATAAAAATAAAAAAATAAACTAAAATCTCAAAACGAGCCTAAGTCAGATTTTTCATTTGTAAGTTATTATCAACCTACAAAAAAAAATCTGACCCAGGTCACCGTCCCGTGAAAAGGTGCCCATGCCATGGGGCTGGCCACATTACCTCTTTGAATGGCCAAGCTTATACGCTGGCCAATTAAAATATATGTCAAAGTAAGCTGGGCTGCAGCTCGCCGCAAACGGCCGTCTGAGCTCGAAAGCGTCAGCGAGCTAAACTAGTGATCTCAAAAAAAAACAATACATATAGTCACTTATAGCTCTTCCTGCATTTTTGTCTTAGGCCCATGGTACTACTAAGGAGCTAGTAGAAAAAAATTTGAACAAGTCTGGAACATCTTCGATTGGATTTGGCAATACACTTTTGGAGGCAATATGTTCCGAAGAGCCTTCTTTGACAGCCTCATCTCAAAAGCTTTGGGACGAGCCGATCTGCAAACTAGTACGGAATAATTTACTTAACGCGTCATTATTTAAAAAAAAAAAGAAAAAAAAAATTGGCACACTTTTAGATTATTCCACTTTTACATCTTTAGCACTACGTTTGGGGGCCCCTTGCATTGTCCCACATCGTTGCACCTGCGGCGTCATGGCGGACTCGCTGGGTCACCACGGCCTTTCGTGCAGCAGAAGCGCTGGGAGAATCTCTCGTCATGCCAGCCTTAACGACATAATCCGCAGGGCTCTTGCCACCGCTTCGATTCCAGCTATTCTTGAACCGAATGGATTGGTCCGGAGCGATGGTGAGAAGCCTGATGGTTAGACTCTGGTTTCGTGGAGGATGGGACGACCGCTAGTGTGGGACGCGACCTGCGTCGATTCCCTGGCTCCATCTCATCTTCCACAAACCTCGTCTGCTGGGCTAAGCAGCTCTTACATGTTTGAGCCGTTTAGGGTGGTTTGGGTTGGCCTCTTGGGCCGTAGGGGCCTAGTGCACATCGCCTGTACAATGAATTAGCCAAGCGGTTAATTGATTGTACGGGCGACCGGAGAGCGGGCGCATTTCTAGGCCAAAGGATTAGTTTAGCAATCCTAAGAGGAAATGCAGCATGCAGCCAGCCTTCATGGCACCATGGCGCTATTGTAGGTTCCAGATTTGGGAAATGTTTTTTATTTGTAAACAGTTTATTTATTTTATTTACGTTATTTTATTTTATTTTTCCTACTTCATTAAACATTGGTTGTTTTACAATTAACTCATATACCTAGTTGTTGACATTCAGATTTCTTTCAGACATTTATTCAAAAGTATTTATCGCATATTCTGCGCACTGTGCCTTTCCTTTTCAATTTTACCGCTGTACGTTTAGTCTCCAGCTTTTGTTGTAAAGCAAGTTTCTGTTTAAATGTTCTTATTAACTTCTTCCAATTTTCATCGTATCGTACGTACGTATCTCAGGTTTTCGGTCTACCAGCCGTGAGCCAAGCCTTGAAGTGTTGATTATATATCTGGTGTGCCTCTCTGACGACTTCGTTTTGGTACTCGATAGTTTCGATACTAAGCTGGAGCGTTTCTGTTAGAAGTTCATTAGCAAACGTAAAGTCTAGTGTTGGACAATATGATGCTTCGATTTCACAAGTGATTCAAAGAGGAAAGTGGCTAGACCACCACACGTCATGTATCACATCCACCGATACTACACTAGCTGACGTAGCAGCTCGCGTGGTCACACAGTGATCAAGCCATCGACTCGATCCGTGTGCAACGCTTATGTAAGTAAAAGTTCCAGGGTTAACTCCCAACTTGTCTGCGTACACTACATATCCAACCCTGTTCGTTACAGAAACTGGCAAGCGCTTTAAAGAACCTACTGCCAGGATGAGCGTTATAATCGCCCACAACATACGCTGAAATGTTATTTTCTTTTACTATATCGCTAACTGTTTCTAGACATCTCACGAACTCTACTTTATTTTTTGATATATCAATCAATTGGCATATAAGCGCAAACCATGAGAAACTCAACCCAGCGTTATACGAATTCTTTTATTATTACAGTTAATTGGAGTAACTCGGTTGAATTTTGACTTATTCCATATTAATGCTACTCCCCCACTCCTTCTTCCACGCGTAACGCCAGGCTTTCTTTCTGCTGGTTTTGCAGTGTAACCAAAATGCGTTTAAGTGAAAATCGTTGGAATTTCCGCAGAATAAAGACACATCTTAACCACATCATGCACGCGGAATTTTTGCAGGGAATGCACGGATTTGGACCCATCAGAATTCTTTTGTTGTATAATAACTACATGTCAACGATACAATGACGAGATGATGACTAGGGAATACGAGATACTAATACGAAACGAAAGATACGTGCGTGATTAAATTATTTAGCTACAATACCTTTTTCTTTCGCATGCATTTACTATAAACTTCTATACAGTCACCGTCACCGCTATGTGCGATCGGAGGCGGACGTGTCCGTTGCACATCAGAATCATTTTAATTCGCGACTAGCGCTGCGCTACCAGTAAACAATGGGTTCGCCTCAACTCATTGCTAACGAATTGTTGGCATTTATACAACATGCCATCGACACCATGGATGAGGTCAGCATCATGCAGATCTGCAAATCCAATTTTAAGGAGGAAGAGATTTGCAGTGGCAAGGCGCTGCTGTTCCAGACGCTCGGGAAGAGTGCCCAGATGCCGTCTCGCCGGAGAGATGGAGGCGGAAAAAGTGTGCAGGACATTATAACCCTGCTGAAGGAAACCGATCCTGATGAAGTGCCTGCGTTCGTCGCGAAGGATCTGCACAAGCTGCCCCCTGTCACGTTCGACCACGTCGACGTCACCAGGCTGTTAAAGGACATCACGTTCCTGAAAGCGAGCCTGGTCGAAGTGCATGCCAAGCTGGAGGCCTCAGAGAAAACCATCAGTGACTTGCGTGCCAAAGTGTCGCTATTAAGCAACACTGCTCCGGTAAGTAGGTCACCTGAGGCCTGCAATATCAACACACGTCGCGGGGCGCAAAATGCATCGGTCAGCAGTTTCGGGTCGGTGCAAAACGTTTGTGGTGAGGGTTCCGACCGAACAGCTGTCGACCATCATGCAAGCAGAATTTTGGCCGAAGGGTGTTTTGTATCGTCGTTTTCGCGGACGGTTACCGGACACCAAGATGCGCAACACTACGCCGGCAAAATAGTGTTTCATTTGTTTGTATTTTTATTTTTTAATATTATTATATGTATGTTAGTCTTTAAGGTATCTATTGTATGGGCCTTTTGTAGCCTGAAATAAATGATTAAATATAACTATAGTTCTATGGTAGCGATGCTAAATTAAACTTTATAAAGTATGAGTATGAGTATGGGTTTTATAATAGGGGCCGAGCCTAGCCTAATTTCATATAGGGTTGGGCCAATAAAACCCCTTCCTAAATTCATTATTATGCTCTTTACGCGCCCCACCCACACACGCTTCGATCGATTATAATGTAGATTGTTATCCATTAAGCTTATGAGCTCCTGGTTGAACCTCGAATATGGTTGAAGTTTTAGTGGAACAACGACACATCTCGGAGAAGCACAAAATGCCGCGCAGCGCAGTTCAGTCTCACTTGTCATCTTTTAAACCTATGAGCCCCTAATCCTCTCGTAGAGAATGGTTGAAAATTAAGACGAATACCGACCGAGACACATCCCTCTCTAACCGAACCTGCGAAGATGTTGTAGAATGGCGCTATCTAGCACCATTCACAAGCAAGCCCAACAAAAGCACTACGAGCAAGTTTTCTTGCCGCAATGCCAATAGCATTACTCGTAATTCCAACTTTTATACTTATGAGCTCCTGGTTACATCGTAGAGACTGGTTAAAATTTTTGTGCTAAACTGACACATCTCGGAATCGTAACACCAGGCTTTCTCTCTGTTGGTTTTGCAGTGTAACCAAAATTTGTGGGCATAGCCTTGGAGAAAGGTAAATCAAATCCGGCTTACCAAGTCTCCTGCAGCGCAATGATATCGTTAGCTAATACCAATGGACGAACGTAAGAGGCCGAACGTCGAAACGATTATGATACGATGGTCATAGAATTTGCTATCATAGTATTCTCTTAACTTATATATAGATTTCATTTTGTGTTTTGAGTAAGTTATAACTGTAATTTCACGTATCATCTTTGCTTTATTCTGTTTTTGTGGTATTATGATTTTGCTGAGCATTTCTATGTTTCATTTAGGAACCTGCCTTATAAAAATTATATTCACTTCTTACATCATCCCCGCTTTTTTGGGTTTACTTTTTTTTGTTGAACAAAAATTTAACTTCTACAATTTTATAATATTTTTGAGCTTGGATTTTCTGAGGTTGAGCGGGTTTGATATTCTTTATAAAGAAATGTTCATGCGTGGATGGATGGATCAATTTAGCAGAAAATACAACGAAATGTACCAGGGTGTCATGGATTGATTGGAGGTGCGTCGGGTTTGCAAACACAGTTTTTGCTGCCCACTCTGTTTGTTGGGTTGGACTTGGACTTGTATCGTTTGAGTAGAAAACACGACGAGAAATACTAGGCTACCATATAATCTAAAGAGGTAATGTTCGTTTAGCTTTGCTCACTATATTAATGGTGAGCTGTACACGCCTGCCTTAACATGTAAGACAATACCTACTTATTTTTGACAACAACGGTTCGAGTTCGAATACCAACACAGAAGAGTCAAAAACCAAACGATATTTTATTCAGTCCGCCTATAACTCAAACTGTGTATAATTTAATTGGCTACATGGCTCTGGTGTGCTGCTATAAAGATTAAATCCGTCCGAGACAAAGGCATAAATAAATATGAAGTGATTAAATAATCTATCCCCTTATTGATTAAAATGTGGTTGCCTCTTACTTATGGAGAAGAAATGGCCTACATCATTCAATTTGTAAATTCACTCCATCAAGACAAGCGCCATCAAACGGCTTTCCAAGGAATCAGCCGGAACACCAATTAATAATATAGACCGAAATGAAATAGAGCAAACTTGCCTTTACTCAAAATGTAAAACGAAAAAAAATAGGTTTTATTTAATTATAGAAAAAGATAGTTTCGGCTAAAAACAGTAAAGTCCTAAATAAGTTGTAATTAATGGTTTGAATTAACAAGCATTTTATTGAACTAGTAATAAGGTATCATAACTAACATTTCATAAAAGAATCAACATTTTCGCTAGTTCTACAATTGTATCCGTGGCGCAACCCGCTATGCACGCTGCGATACATAGCAATTTCTGAGAGGGACCAGTTCGATCTTCCACTCGTCCTCCCTCTTTTTGTATTAGCATATTTCTAGTTATAATTTTCATTGTCAATTTAATTTGTGGAATTCATTCAAATCTTTAAAATTCAAACATGAACATTGAAACGTGCAGACCTGTGTCAGTTGGTCGAACATAATTGTGTGTATACCGACATTGTGAAATTGTAAATGCAAAATAAGTGCATAGTTTTTAAAATTTAGTTTTAAACTAGTTATCTTTTGTGTCAGAACAGAGTAAGTCTAGTTATAAGTACTGTAATAATGCTATGATTTAGTGTTCAGTAATGGTTCATTCCAACTAACAGGCCATTATTGTTCTAGTCTATCGAAATGCCCTGGAATTCACGATAAATAGTGAAACTGCAGTAACTGGAAGGCGTTGTTCTGCGGAAAACATATTCTTGAGATTCCAATTGATGAATTACACTCTTAAATAACAAGAACACCTAGAATACTAGCCGGAGAACTAGGACTGGCAGGGTTCCGCCATCAACATCTTTGGAAAACCCTCCTGGCGTCCAACCTTATTCATAATTAATTTTAAGTATATGTTATTCGTTAGAATAGATATTTAATTAGACGTACACGTCATAGGTTAGGTAAATAATATTATAATAGTGAGTATAGAATGTGTGTAAGTTAAAATATTAGTCTGCATTACGGCGTTAAGGTTGTTAAGGTTCCCACTTAACTTGTAATCTTTTCTGAACATTAAAGTAATTTTGTAATCTTTCTTGAATATATTTTAATTTTTAGGTTAGATCATTAAAAGTTTAGTTAATAACGTACCAAACTTAAATGGTAGGTGATGAAAATACAACATCGGATCCGTGGGCATGCAAGTACCTAATACAAATAACAAGGGCGATATGATATAGGACAGGAACAATTTAAAGGCTATGAAAGAAAGGAGATTTAACATAGTCACCTATTTATCACCCAGTCAGTCTTCTTCTGCCGACAATGTACAGTCGCCAGCAAAGCACATCAGGTTACCCTTTTTTGTTGCAAACTAGCCCTTATCACAACAAAATAAGACACCGCAGTGTTTACCTTGACGTGCTGTTTGTAGTCCGTACATACAAAATATAATGTTACCTTGAAAATCTAATACGAAGAATATCTATAGAGAAGCTTTCGATTGAAAATATAGTGTGTGCAGTATTATTCACCCAAAAACCTTAAATTTAGTAATTATACACTTTTATAATTATATAGAAAGCCATAATGAAATGAATAAAAATAACCTGCTTTAAAAAAAAAACACGTTTTGTGTGTTGCCCGCACAGTTGAGTCGTTTTAGCACAAAATATCGAGGAAAATACCAGGACATCATAGATTGAGAGACGCTTCTCATAACCGTACGGAGATTTCTTTCTGTCCATAATAATTTCTTCGTTGTATTTTGGAGCGATTGTTGGTGTGATCATCAGAGAAAGCGCGTACCCACTAAATAGTTAATTTAACTATTTTGTGAGTTCACCTGTGTATTGTAAAAAACTATTTCTCTAAGCGATCTGAAAAGAAGAAAGTGGTGGAGGCTGGGTCTTGTTACCACCATAATATTTTCTAGTCTAGATGATCTGATTTCTAGACGTGCATTGATAAAGATATGTTGTTGTTTATTGTTTACTAAAGTACACACATAAAAAAAAACTGTGATCACTATGAAACATGAAAATATTTTTTGTTACTGTTACTACTACTGTTATATGTAGGTACTGTTTATATCTGCTTTCAAATCGTGTGCTGTTAATTCCGTATTGAAAAAGAAGATTTTAGTGAATTGGGAATCACTTCTCTTTTTGAAATCGTTCAGAACACAGTCTTCATAATAATCTATGTTAAAAGAAGATTTTGATGAATTGAGGATCACTTCTCTTTTTGAAATCGTTTAGAACACAGTCTTTATAATAATCGATGTTAATATTATAACTGAAGAGTTGTTTGTTTGAACGCGCTAATCTCAGAGATTAATCTCTGGAACTACTGCACCGATTTGAAAAAATATTTTGTGTTGGATAGCTTATCTGTCGAGGAAGGGTTTGTTATACAATATCACGACACAATAAAATAGCAGAGCAATATTTAAAAATGTTACGAAAGCGGAGGGGAAATATTCCGTTAGAGAGCTCCCGTTGCGTACGCAGCGTAAACCGTTTAGGATACATTAAATCTATGTATGACTGCTTATTTCCGCTTCAGAAGTTCTTAAACCGCGACATATAGTATATAATTATGTCTATCTGATTATTCTTATCAAAATAAACATGTCTAGCATTTCGTTTTGAACTAAATTGCTCTTTACATCATTTGATTTTAATAAATATCTTAAGAAGCTATCACAGTTTTATGAAAACTCCGCACCATAAAATTATTATCCCTTGGGGATAGTACTTCTTTGCTCCGCACCAAAAAATGCTAACACTGCTTGCGTGCTTGCGCTAGCCGCTATGGTTTCTGGCCTCTTACTTCCAATGAAAATATGAGTTTTGCGTTTAAATATTTTACGGGAAATCGGAAATTTACGCGGGCGAATGCCACGCGGGGGAATTCAAGTTAAGTTTATAAATAAAACACGTTTTGAGTGTTGTCCGCACAGTTGGATCGCTTTAGCACAAATTACCAAGTGAAATACCAGGAGAACATACGTTGAAAGATCTTGCCAACATAATATTCAAGCAAGTTGCCTTGTTTTACCACGGAAATTCCAACCATTCTTACTAGAACTACCAGAGCAGCATAACATAGAAAGCATTATACTAAGGTTGATAAGAATGGGGATATACTACTGTACTGTACTATAATACAGTTGCAATACAAAGTCGAAAGCACGATAATGTTATCTATATATATAGTATTGTAACTCAGCCGACTCTTTGAAATAAATACCTAAAGCCGAGCGAGACGGATAAGACTATCGTAAGTAAAATAATAAAACCGGCCAAGTGCGAGTCGGACTCGCGCACTGAGGGTTCCGTGACAACTTTAACTGAATTTGGGAATCCACTTACTTCCACTTAGTAAAATCGACAATATTTTGTGGACAGCAAATATAACTTTGTTTTTCATAGTGTTTGTATGAAGTACAAAGATATGTTTGCGGTTGTTGTAAAGGTGCTATATCTCAAAAACTTCTAGTTCGATTCCGTCCGAACCAATTTTCGTTGAAAGTATTTGTTAAGATCTACATTATGTATTTTTTTCAAAATTTACACTCGCTTAGTTTAGAAGTTAGATAGGGGGGGGGGGGACGCCCATTTTACCACTTTGGAAGCGTCTAGCTATGAAACGTTAGACTTTAAAAGAAAATGGTTTGAGGAACCTCGGTGTCATTTTTAAAGACCTATCTATAGACACCCCACACGTATGGGTTTGTCTTTTTTTTATTTTTAGTTTCATGTATGGGAGCCCCCCTTA
Source organism: Pyrausta purpuralis (assembly GCA_963924145.1). Classification (NCBI taxonomy): domain Eukaryota; kingdom Metazoa; phylum Arthropoda; class Insecta; order Lepidoptera; family Crambidae; genus Pyrausta; species Pyrausta purpuralis. The sequence continues at coordinate 3,154,342 of OZ001653.1, read as the reverse complement.
AATTTCATATTTTTTATTTTTATGTATAAGAATCGTAAAGCGGTTAACAGGATACATACCCCTACCAAATTTCAACAGTGTGGTGCTTAAAGTCACAGAATAATATGGCTGTGACATACGGACGGACAGACAGACAGACAGACAGACAGACAGACAGACAGACAGACTTGACGAAACTATAAGGGTTCCGTTTCTTGCCATTCGGCTACGGAACCCTAAAAAGTATGCAGATGAAAAAGGTTAAACTGCCTACATTTGCGGTCAAAATATGCTTGCTTGCGTTTTCCAACCAGTAAAACTATAAGGTATCTTTCGTTTTCATACATCCTGAACTAAGCTTGTACGTTTTGATTGTTTTTCAATATTGTGTTTCAGTTCAGTAAATAAAAGAACCTTAAACATTTACTTTTTAAACAAAATAACTCTTTCTTCAGAAATTCTAATATTATTCGTATTTCTTGACGTACAAAATCGAGGTAAATATTGCGAGTATAAAAATCAAGGAATAATAAAAAAAAACTTAATTGCAACAATAAACATAAAAAATACACAGAATAGCATCTTATATAATATAATTTTTATTCGCTAGTCTTGTTAAATTTAGGCGGTCTTATTGCCAGACGCAATTTCTTCCAGATACTCTTTAGGTAAGGAAACGCAAAAAATCATAGACGAGATATGTATTAAAAATATATACTTTCGTTGCGCGTGTGTAAGCCTTTGTTTGGCTTTAAAAAGCAATTTGAAGCCAGCGGTAGATTTCGTGAGTTGCGTCGTTGTTGCACGAAAATTTAAAACATATTCTACGAAAAGACTAGAATATCATGAACTGAAAGAGTTTTAAAAAGTACAAAACTACTTGTGCTTGTCAGAAGTCTACTGTTAATTTTATTAGGCTAAAGTTTCCATCCAATATACGCAAGAAGTACTAGGGTCACATAAAATTGAATGATAAAACAAAATGTTTAATTTGATTTCTGTTCACACTCAGGCAGGTATAATTTAGTGTCGCGCGTCAATTTCGCGAAAAAGGACACAGTCCCCAAACCTTTTGTAACTAGGTAGGTACATATTTATTCATAAAAAAAAACTGTGAAAGCACTCCGGGAGTGCCGGCAGAAGTGAAAACTTGAATATCAACGTTGTGCATTTTTGATTTTTTGGAATAGTTATTATCAATATAAAAGTACTATCATTTTTGTGATAGAATACAATAATAAAAATAATAATAATAATAATAATAATAATAATACAATAATAATAATAATAATAATATAATATTTTTATAGAATACAATATTGATTTATTGCGCTATCGTACACAAACATTACAATTTATATTATATTCAATTACATTAAAAAGTTTATCTCTCAGAAAAATCAACTTACATCCATAATTTCGCCAACCGTCTTACGGTTTTTCGATCAGGTCACGTGTCCTGACGCGAGTTTCACATTTTTCCCCCATCCCACAAAAGTGCTCAACGCCGCTAAAGAAGTTTTCACTTCAAAAATTTCTTCTACCTATATGAATGAATGAATACATGAATACATACAGCTTCGAAATTAAATTTGAGTACCTATACAACTAACTACAAAGACTATTTCCGTCATGTCTGAAATCCAAAACAATCACAAAAATTAATTAGAGGTGTTTTTTTTTTTAAGTTATGCCGAATACGATGATAAAACAATTATGTGCGGCGCCGCGGCCCATTCTCATAGATGAACTGTGGTGATGAAAACTATCCGAGTATCCGACGAAAACAAAATCCAAACTTCGTTTTGATCCAGTCAGTTTTCTTTTTTTTCTAACAAATGTTCGAGTTATTCGATTTGATACCAGGAAAGCATAACACTCACGTAGTTGGCGCGGAGGTCGGTGTGGTTGTGCTCGATGCCATCGTCGAGAACCGACACGCGTACTCCTTTACCGTTGAATCCCATCGCGTACACCGGCAGCACGTTCAGATCCAGGCGGGGCAGGTTGGATGACGTGCGGGTATCTTGCTAAAAGACAATCAATACATACATAGTAACTCGTATATCAATCATATAATTATTATTAACTTAATGACTAACTAAGAAAGCAAGCGTAAACATTGATGGGACTTTCATGGCCCGCTTGTGCTATTCCGGATTAGGTAAGTTCCGGATTAAATTATTTATCATTCTGTCTCTGTTAACATCAACGATACAGGAAGAGACAGACTCAGGCCAAATATTGATCGAGTGATACTTTATTCTCAAAAAAAAAAACATAATATTTACAACTACATCATAATTAATTATCTTAGTTATCTAGTTTAGCAGACGAATCCCATCAGGTGTAGTGGTCGAGAAATCGCCTACTACGCAGCGGGTTGCGGGTTCGATCCCCGCACAATACAAACATTTGTGTGCATGAACATGTCTGTTTGTATTGGTCTGGGTTTTTTCTATGTATATCATGTATGTTTTTACAAACAAAAAGTATTTAAGTATTATATCCGTTGTCTGGCACCCATAACACAAGCTTTGAGTAGCTTACTTTGGAACTAGATGGCGATGTGTGGGAATGTCCAAAGGATATTTTATTTATTTATTTTAATCTTCTGGGTCTTGACTTGACTAAAGGTTATAAATGATAAATATAAATAGTGATAAATGTGATATTCGCACACTTATTTTCACTCGTTAAAGATATCTACTAGCTAGGCAGACAGCGTGCCTGCCTTGAACGTACGTTACAGGTACGTTTCCGCCAATCATCAATCTGAATGAGGTAGAGGTACTCACCAAATACCACTCGTGGCTCCACAGCTCATCGTTGAAGAGCGGCCTCCTTCTGCTCGCTGACCTCCTAGTCCTTATTGCGGTAGTGTTGTCGGTTTCTTCCACCCTCTTTACCCGTTGAATGGGTTCGTCAGAGCCCTGCATCGGGTACCGTTTCACACGGGACTTGATGAACAGCTGTTCTGCCCATTTGATCTGTGGTGAAACCATAACATTATTACCCCTTTGGAATAGAACGACAAAAGCGAGATGTCGCTAGCAGCAAACTGTGTGGTAAAAAGAGATGGGTAGCAGAACCATTTTTGGCAGATGTCAAACAGTTGACCGCCCCGCAGAAGCTTGCTGAAAATTACGTGCATTTGATTTTTTATATTTAAAAGTGAAATTGTGTATATTTTGGAGAAATAATGCGTCTGAAACATGGTGACTTGATCGGTGATTGATTGTTATGCATTACAGCGGCATAACCCCAACAAATAATCATTTAACAGGTACATTAGTCCAAATCAAAGCCTCTTAATATACGACTTATATTTACCAATGCGCTTCAAATTTAAAGTACGCAGTTTGATTATTCTATTCTACAAACGTTAATATACGTAAAAAATAAAGACAGAATAACACAGGGAATGTATATCGACGAATATTTTGTATAATGAAATAATATTTAGTTTTACACTAGAGCTGCATGTTTTATATTTTGTGTCGACTGTTTATCAAGCAGTAAACTACTATATTTAACTTAGGAATATTGTTATAAATCACCTGATCGAAAGGTTATCTCATTTAAAGCTACAAATGTTACTTACTTATGTTAGTTACTGACATCTAAAATCGGTTTCGTTTGACAGCTTTTACTTGTCCTTCTATTCCGATAGGAATATTAATTTTATGGGTGAAACAGACAGCTAGATCAAGAAACTTTATTAAAATAAAATTGACAATGACATTTTTAGCAAATCAAAAAATTGGCTTTCATAACGCATTTAAGTTAAAAAATTTCTTCTGGTGCATCATGTGTGTAGACTGTTGGTGTAAGTAGGTTTTATTTGAGAAGAATTTTTTTCTCCTTAATAAAAGACGAATGCGTTTTCAGCTTTTTAGTCAGTTTTATAAGGCGTTTTTATTATTATTTCTAAGTACATAGATGGATTGACCAATGCCACGATTTTAAGCGACGATAGGTAGATACGGATATTTGGCCTATCGGCTATCTTTATCTACAGTGACACTACATATTATCTCTTGTGTAGGTTTACCAATTCATTATCACCTTAAATACGAATACGTTATAGTATATACAGATATACATAGTCTCTTCCTACTCTACTTTAATCCCTAGCTGCCCGCATTACAGAGTCAGCAAATCCTCTTTTCTACTACCAGATGACTTTCTTTAGCACCCTAGTCTTAGTGCTTCGATAAGTATTTTTATAAAAATAATCAAGTTGTTTGTTAGTATACAATATTGCTATAACTTGTACTATACGAACAGAGTATACGAAGTATATGGCTGCTCATTCATTGGACTGAAATAAAATACAACACTTATATGTACATAGTCTGGTCATAAATACTGTTACAATTAAAAATAAGAAAGATATTACATTTAAATTTGAATTCTGTCATTTTTATACGATTGCTCATTGTGTTAACTAATTACATATATAGTGTTAATGTACTATACCAATACGTTTTATAATATTTTGCGACATTAAAATGGAGTGGGGTGATAAAGAGAACCGAATCGCTGTGATTGCATTAAACAAAAATGGTATGGAGCCAAATGCAATTTTTAAAACTCTCCATACGCTTGGTGTTAGTCAAATTTTTGTGTACCGGGCTATCAATAGGTACAATGCGACCTCCTCTGTTTGTGACAGAAAAAGATCTGGCCGTCCACGTCGAGTTCGTACGAAAAAGGTGGTCAAAGCAGTAAGAATTCGCAGAAACCAAAGCAAATTCTGTCCGAAAGCAAAAGATTTTATCGAGAGATGAAGATAGCACCCAGAACCATGTTGCGTATTTCAAAAGATGACTTAGGACTTGCAGCCTATAAGAGACGCACTGGTCATTTTATAACTGATAATTTAAAAAAGAATAGGGTGTAAAATTCAAAAAACTCCTGAAGCGGGTACGCAAAGGGAGGGAGGTCACAGGAAATTTTTGTTTACGGATGAGAAAATCTTTACAAATGTGCATCATTGTAACAAATAAAATGATCTTATTTATGCTGAAACCTCTAAGAAAGCTTTTCAATTAGTAGGCATAGTGCAACGTGGGCATTACCCGACTTCAGTGATGGTTTGGTGGGATGTTATCTATGAAGCAGTGACTGAGCCATATTTTTGTGAAAAAGGGATCAAAACATCGGCACAAGTGTATCAAGATACCATTCTTGAGAAGGTAGTTAAGCCACTTAACAACAACATGTTCAATAACCAAGCATGGTCTTTCCAACAAGACTCGGCGCCGGGTCATAAAGCTCGGTCCACGCAGTCTTGGTTAGAAGCGAACTTTTCGGACTTCATCAGAGCTGAAGACTGGCCGTCGTCTAGTGCCGATCTTAATCCGCTGGATTATGATTTATGGTCAGTTTAAGAGAGTACGGCTTGCTCTAAACACCATGATAATTTGGAGTCCCTAAAACAATCCATACGATTGGAAGTGAAGAATTTTCCCATGGAAAGAGTGCGTGCTTAAATTGATAACTGGCCTCAACGTTTAAAGGACTGTATTGCAGCTAATGGAGACCACTTCGAATAAGCTTTTTATATTTTAAATTGTTTTATATTTCGATTCGATAGTGCATTACTCAGCCAGGCCACAAGGGCTCAGATCCGGTAAAACCGGCAAACCGAGGTGCACGAGTTGGACGTAGGAGGAACACGCTCTGGGATGGGAGAGGAAGGTCGGCAAGCCGCAGCCCTCCGACCAGCGCCAAAGTAGCTATTCAGCCTAAATTGGTCTAGGAGTAGGAAAGACAGGTAACATCCATGGGGAGTGAGTGTTGATGCTGCGAGGGGTTGGGCTATCATGCCATGGTGATCTTGTGTATCTGTTATTTGTTGCGCTCCGACGTTGATCATTGTAGCTATCTTTGGCTTATGGCTCATTGCGCTCCGACATTGATGATTGTAGCTGTCTTCGGCTTATGGTTCGCTGCGCTCTGACGTTGATGATTGTAGCTGTCTTCGGTTTATGGCTCGATGCGCTCCGACGTTAATGATTGTAGCTGTCTTCGGCTTATGGCTCGCTGCGCTCAGACGTTGATCATTGTCGCTGTTTCGCTTACCTATAGCTCGCTGCGCTCTGACGCTGATGATTGTAGCTGTCTTCGGCTTATGGCTTGCTGCGTTCCGACGTTGAACATTGTCGCTGTTTTGCTTTTAGCTCGCTGCGCTCTGACGCTGGTCATTGTTGCTGTCTTCGGCTTATGGCTCGCTGCGCTTAGACGTTGTTTCTTGTCGCTGTTTCGCTCATAGCTCGCTGCGCTCTGACGCTGATGATTATAGCTGTATTCGGCTTGTGGCTCGCTGCGCTCCGACGTTGATCATTCGACACCAATCACATACATTGCTCTGATCCCAAAGCAAGTAGCTAATGCACTTGTGTTATGGAAATCAGACACAACGGTGGTACCACAACACCCAGACCCGAGACAATATAGAAAAAATTTGATTTCTATATTGACCCGACCGGGAATCGAACCCGGGACCTCGGAGCGGCGACGCCTTGAAACCAGTGCAGCGTGCTTAGCCACTACACCACGGAGGTCGACAATCATTGTAGCTGTCTTTCGCTTTTGGCTCGCTGCGCTTCAACGTTGATCATTGTAGCTTCTAGTCTTGTGCTTTCCTGTCATAAGAGTCTGCTTTAGATTTGTTTTATACAAAAAAATGCGGTTTCTTTTTTTTTGCCGGAAAATTTGCCTTACCATCACTGATCCGCACAAAAAGTCAACACACAGCACCATATACAAAGGAGAAAATCACTAGCACGAGTAGCGACACACATAGACACACGAACTCACGCACAGACACATCACGAGGACACAATTTTAAATTGTTTTATATTTATGTATAAAACTAACACACTGTACAAGTAATAAATATTATTTGCATTTTTTTTCTTTGTGACAATATTTATGGCAAGACTAGGTATATAGTTTCGAGTTCAGAATTATAGTAGTTGACACCGGGTGTTTTTTTTAATAGTAAAGTGTATCGACTACTTTCGCAACTACGACAGGTACCCCACAATCCCACCGCAAATAATCTGTAATGACCGCACCCAAACCGCACTAACCAAGGTCATCGTCCCCACGAGTCGGTTGCTAGGAAACGATAATGACTCACGGAAAGAAGACCACGTGTATCCCAGCTAGAAGGTACCAGGATTGCATACTGACATGAGCAGTTGGATAGGGTTAGCCGCGGCTATTAACTCACCCTCCTGTCTTTGACAAGTGTAGATGTGTGCGGGCTAGGGGCGCGACGTTGCTTCTCATGTTCGTATTTCACAAATGTGTATGTGTTAGAGAAACCGGCAACCTGAAAAAAAAAGGTTACTGTTATTATATTAATGAAGAAAACATTGTATGGTTCATTGAAATTGATAAATAATGTTAACTACATGACATTTTGTTAATAAAGAATCCAATCTCTTGAACTACATATTTAATTACCGACTTCAAAAAAGGAGGTAATCAAATCGACGCGTATGTGAGGTATCAGAATTGGATTCAATTTAGTATGTTGATCTATCATGACGACCTCCGTGGTCGAGTGGCTAGCACGCTAGTTTCAAGCGTCGCCATCTTGTGAGGTTCCGGGTTCGATTCTCGGTCGGGTCAATGTAGAAAACGATCTTTTCTATATTGTATCGGGTCTGAGTGTTGTAATACCACCGTTGTTTCCGATTTTCCAAAACACAAGTGCTTTAGCTACTTAGCTTGGAATCGGAGCAATGTATGTGATGTTGTCAAATGTTGTTGTTGTTGTCGAATCAAAAAAACGGAAGTGTATGTATGTTTGTCTTCGTTTTTTTTTTCGAAAACGAGAAGTCATAGTGAGATGATTATTTTTCAGTTTAATCAAGTATAGCTCAAATAAGTGTACAGTCTCACTTTTATCGTAATCGGTCAAATAGTTTTTGAGATATGAGTTTTTAAATACTTGAAATCATGAAATAAAAAATATTTAATATAACCGCCTTCAAAAAACTGACTAAGGTTGGTTTCGACTAATCATGCTCACAGTGGCTTACACGCGCGTAACTTTACTGACTATACGAAGGATAACTTTGTTCTTCGATTTTGTACTCAAATTACTTAGTCGTTTTTCGACGTAAAAATGTAGCAAGAATAACTAAACTCGCATAACTGAACAAATGATTGAACTGTATTATTATCCGGCAAATCAACGCTGAATCAACACAGTATGGTGTGAATGTAAAATTCCTGTCAACTAAACAATGTAGTATTATACCGCAGGACAGTACAGCCCCCTTACTCTGGACACAAAACCCGATCCAATGAATAAAGCCATCCCTGTCACACGCGTACACGGCCTGGTATGAGTAACAGGGATGGGTATATTCATTGGATCGGGTTTTGTGTCGAGAGGTAGGCCTCAGAGCTGTAAAAAGTTTTGAATTTGACATTTGATAAAATATTCTGACATAACATAAATTGTATGACAAGCGGGCGTCATTACGTTAAACTGTGTGTATAAACGCGATATTCTAGAACAGTAGATGGTAATAGCGATTTATTCTAAGATTATCGTTTATTCTCGTTTGGTCGAATCCACCCTAACAAGCTTTAAATAACGCGTTCGTCTGTACTTTTTTTTTGGAGCCGGTGCATGATGGATGTGAGTAGACTGTTAGAATAGGTAAGCTTAACGTCATGCACCGACTCCAAAAGAATTTGTGTCTCCTAAATTGAACACGAATGCATTATTTTTGAAGTCAGATTTTTGAAGGCGGTTTAATTTTTTCAGTATACATTTCTGATTTATTATGACTATGGACAGGGCGTAATGATGTTATACCGGAGATGCGAGGTAGCGTATTGCTGTTTTTGTTATTAGGAAAGGAAAAGTTTAGGAATATTTATAGATAGAGGGTGCGCTCCAATTCTGGCCAAGGGGGACATCCATACAGTGATGCTCTTTCGAATTGGTATCTACGTTTTTGTTTTTACTTTTTATCCAACTGCGACAGAAGATTGATCATAGTTTTCTTTGAATATTATTATTATTAGTATTTAGTAATTTTTTACTCCTATTAAGGGTTCATGAAAAGCAATTATTCAATAAGTTACTAAACTACATACCATAATTATTTTTGGATCGGTTTACCTACTATGCTTTAATAATAATAAGCATTGTAACAATGTATTGTATTTACTTTTGAATGAAGTGATTCTACAAGGGTTCCGTTTTTTCCTTTCGAGGTAGGGAACTTTAAAAACAGCAGTAGGCAGTTTTTTTTAAACATTTGCTTACCGGTAATAGTAAATTACCCAGAAATGAGTAACTGGTACAGTTATTTCTTTATCGTAGGTTTTTCACTTAATTCGAGACATTTGTCTGTAAACTTTTCTTTAAGCTTTCTCCCATTATTAGAGACAGAGGTAACAATTAGCCAATTCTCAGCATCATCACTATAAATTTCATTTTGTCCAACACCTTCTCCTACTAGCTCATCAGGTCCTGGTATTGAACGTCTAAAACAATGGGATGTAGGCGGCGCCCTAGGGACAGTTCTGCTGTGGTTACTGCTTTGGGCGGAATTAGGAGTCCTAGGAGTGAGCAATCGTAGAGTAGAAAGCCTGGCACATTTAAATCGTACAAAATGATAAGAGTTCATCGTAATTCTTCATAACTAAAAAAACGGTTAGTAGAGCGATTGCTTTATTTATAGGTAAAGTTACAGAAATATTAATGAAGAAGATGCTAAGGTAGTGTAGTGGAACGCCTTCAAATTCTCACAAGCTATACTTTTCGACTCTCTCGTGAGTGTTACCTTGCTTATACAAAAGAAAGAGGCGTCGGATTCACTTGAAAAAGCGTGTGTTTTTTTTAAAATAATTCTCGTATTTACTCGTAACTTTGTATCAACTTCAAAGTTCCTATTATTGAAGTTAAGTTGTATGTTTGTTTATGTTAGTTCCCTTCCTTAACCGTCTTCCATAGATTTCTGTGGTTCTATGATCTATCAATATCTGTAGCAGCTTTGAAATATTTTTAAACACTGGCTGAATTCGAGACTAAAACTATAGCAATAACAGCTTTTAAAAATAACAGAAATACATTATCAAAATTAAAGATAAAATAGTAGTGCATTGTTTCAATCGTAAAGTTTTTACATAAACAATCACTCCTCAATAACCTCTTTTTTATTAAATGTCATTCGTATTGATGGCATCATATGATGTCCCGGGCGCTCCTTCGCACCAGGGTTACATAAACAACAGCTGGTAAACTCATACATACCCAGTGATGTTCCAAGCCCTCTGTCCGAATCGGTATTCTGACTGACTACCGGATGGGAAGCCGACAATCTATACTAATATTATAAAGCTGAATAGTTTTGTTTGTTTGTTTAGTCAAGCATAACAAGCATAGTCAGTTTCCGTTGTGCGTCTGTAATGTCCTAATCAAGAGGACCTCACTCAGCATATGCCAGGTCCCCAGAAGGCCCTGCTGGTTTTCAGTGGGCCCTTGCCGAGTGAGGTACACGGAAAGAGACGCTAATACTACGTACGTAAATTAATACATAATAAATAATACATAGTTAAGAAAGAAGACAAAAAATAATAATCAAAAACAGAATTTATGTTGGATATCTTATTTATTGAGGAAGGCTTTATATTATGCTATAAAACATCACGATACAACTTTTAAGAGCAGATCAACAACAGCTTCCGTTGCGTAAGCAGCGTAAACCGTTTAAGATACCAAAAAATAATGTATCACAGGATTGTTTCGCTTTAAATTCTATCTGATATGGTTTATTCACTACAAACACTTTTATGTTCATAAATTTGACTTAAAATAATGTTCTATTTTCAAAGGGTTTCTATGCCCACGGGTATTTATTATTATGATAAAATAAACATTTCCATCATCACGAACACTTTATTTTGATCAAAATTGCCCATCACATCATTTGATTTCATTAATAATACAGAGTTTTAAAATAAAAAAAAAACGCATCTGAAATACGACGACAGCACGTCAAGGTAAACACTGCGGTATTTTATGCAATTGTGATAAGGGTTGAATCTCAACAAATATGTATAACCTGATACGCACATCAGTGCTGGCAACTGTACAACACGCGGTTGCGCTAACAGCTACGGTCTGACATCTTACTTCTTATGAAAATATGTGTTTTGCGTTAAAATTTTTTCGGTAAATCCAAAATTTTCGCGGGCGACGCTGCGTGGGACCGCTAGTCATTATCCTTTTTTAGTCTAATCTAGTCATTTTGCCATTACCTTCAATATCCTCGGTGACCGGTAAATCGGCATTATACAATAGGAAAATATTGTAATTCCAACACTAGCGAGTAGCACACACTGCCCGATACGTAACGCCAGTAACGCGCTGTGCTGTAAGTGCTGTAACACATGAGGCGTGGTCGACGACACAAACACGATTTTTGCTTTCTAATAATCACACACACATGCATGCCTTTGCCTTATCATGATCGTGCGAGTGTGAAATAAGAATCGTGTGTGTGATGCCGATGACACGAGTGGGTCACATTATGATCCCGAACCGAATCACAAATACCACATTTATGTACATACAGGTTTTGTATCGTAGAAATACTTAATAAATAAAACGCTAAAAATATAAACTGATAAAGTTTTGCTTATGTATGCGTAGATTAAGATGACAAAAGCGATGCGTATGAGTATTGTATTCTAGTGTAGATTTATAATACATTATTTAGTTCATATAAAAAAATAGTAAAACAATTTGCGGCTGGGATTATTTTTTATACACTTTAATATTTATGCAAGATTGGCTTAACCACGCACGCACGCACGCACGCGCTCGCACGAAAATTATTCCACACACTCATCTATCCGGCATGTCTCTTCATCTCATAGTACTGGGTATGTGTAGAGTAGTATACATTATGTGTATACATTAATGATATGCTGTATGTTGTGTGGGGTTTTCATAGTTTCATGTGTTAGTTAGTATATTCTACCTCCACATGCGTTTTAAATTAAATTACAACGAACCACACTTGGCTTTGGACTGTGAGGACGACGTGTAGTGACGTCTAATGCTCGCATGTGTCATATCGGCGGAGTCATGTGAGTTGTCAGAGTCACACATGTACCAGGCTAGCAGAACCAGTGAGGAAGTCAAATTCACACATATGGCGTGTGTGTGCGTAGAACGGGGGCAAGGCAAGGGCCCGGGTCATAGACGACGTGGGGTGCTAATATGACAGATGTGTGCGTAATGCTACCACGCGACCCTCTTGAATCCCTGTTTGTATTCCGTATTACTAAAAGATATCGCTACAAGATCTAATTTCAGAGATATTTTACTTACTTTATTTTTTTTTACAAAAAAATGTTATGTATGATTATCTCGTAGCGTCTACGAGTACAATATTCCGGACTACGCAGCTACGAAGAAGCTACGAAAACGAAACGATCCTAAAAATCTGTTACCCATTTATTTCATAGTTATAATTTATTATCGTTGTAAATCAACTTTAAAAGATTCCAATACAAACTTATTACATTGAAATTATTTTACCCTTGAAGTTCTTATAGTCGCATAAAAATAACGTATCTAATGAAGTGTTTTGTTTAACATTATCAACTGTTTTTTCACTCAATCAGATTAGTTTAAAAAGAAGTTTAAAACAAATTGAAGTTGTACAGAAAACTTACATAAACGTACAGTCTGTTTATAAGTGTTTTTTAAGCAAGCAAATACAAAACTAACAACTAGAAATTACGGAAGAGGACAGTTTTTGCTAGTACCTAAGCAATCTTGTATTCTTTGGGAATTAAGATGATAATATAATATAAACAGCAAATTGCACTTGTAAAAAGCAACTATGGCTGTTGTGACAGACGAGGAATCGAACCCCGTGTCTTACGCAATCCGGGCGTATGCCTATACCACTCGGCCACCGTCACATTAGCAAGCCTGTTAAATTTTTGCAAGCGCTTTCTTTAACGCGTAGGCTGCGTGACGTCATTAATGTTGCGAGATTGCTCTCACGATATCCGAAGGAAATATTTTTACAAATATTTAACAATCGGTTAAGATGAACAAAACCAATTTATATTATTTTTTTGTTTTTATAGTGTTTTGTCACTATACAAACTTAATAATATAAATAGCAAATTGCACTTGTAAAAAGCAACTATGGCTGTTGTGACAGACGACTCAGACGAGGAATCGAACCCCGTGTCTTACGCAATCCGGGCGTATGCCTATAGTAAGGCCACTCGGCAATACAATTTGCTATTTATATTATTAAGTTTGTATAGTGACAAAACACTATAAAAACAAAAAAATAATATAAATTGGCTTCGTTCATCTTAACCGATTGTTAAATATTTGTAAAAATATTTCCTTGGGATATTGTGAGAGCAATCTCGCAACATTGATGACGTCACGCAGCCTACGCGTTAAAGAAAGCGCTTGCAAAAATTTAACAGGCTTGCTAATGTGACGGTGGCCGAGTGGTATAGGCATACGCCCGGATTGCGTAAGACACGGGGTTCGATTTCGTCTGTCACAACAGCCATAGTTGCTTTTTACAAGTGCAATTTGCTATTTATATTATTAAGTTTGTATAGTGACCAAACACTATAAAAACAAAAAAATTATATGATAATATAATATCGACTAGCGGTCCTCCGCGGCGTCGCCTATCTAAATTTCGGATTTTCCGTAAAATATTTAAACGCAAAACACATATTTTGATGTATACGGAAATAAAAAGGTACGGTCTATTTTATACAAAAAACACAATTCACTGTTTGTAGTATTGTGATGTCGTCTTAAACAATCTTACGCTAAAAGTCTCTCTTGAACCGCGCTAGATGGCATTGAACGGTGTTGACTCGCGTTAAGACTGCGATTTTCCCAGAGGGTAAATCGTTTCAGCAGCTAACTCAAATCACTCTGGTTTCCCTTCAAAACGTATAAATCTTTCGCCTTTTACTAAAGATTTCCGTGGAGGGGAACACTCAAATGAGTCTAACTTAATTTTTGACACTCTGTTTCGGCAGAGTAATAAGACCCTAAAACGAATATGTTAAGATCCAGTCACCACCGCCTGCATATAGCTGAGAATCGAAGAAATGAACTCTACATACTGTTATAAAAAATTCTAATCTATAAAACTTTTTCGACTAAGTCATCGTTACAGCATGGTAATAATTACTTTGCATTTTATATTATTTACCTCACCATTAGCGTAACAACAGCACATTTTCTGGAATTCATATCAGTAAAGGAAAAAAATATGTGTTAACTAACTGTAGGAGAGGAAACGCGCATGACAGTACACGCCACACACGCTCTACGAAGTTCATTGAACCTTTTTAAATAGAAGTGCCACATTCTTTACATTCCTCGTTTACGTAAATTCGGCCGAACTGGTGGGAAACGACACGAAACTCCAACATTCTCATGCTCTCCTGTCCCCGGGAAAGATTTTCTTGTAAAATATGTAAAAATGAAAAGAACCTTCGCTTCCAATTTTAACACATTTTTAGGATTCTTTCAAAGTTTCAATATCAAATAATATTAATAACTCCCTCCCTTTATTTATGTAGCGATTTATTCAAATAATATAATTAATTGTGATTGGCGTGTGAGGTATAATGACACTTGTTTAAATGATTTATTTAATTTGATTTTATATATTTTTCATTCCTTTGTTATTAACTAAAACAAAACAATGAAGAAAATATTTATATTGACTGTAGGGCCTGTAAATAACGCCGCGACGCGCCGTGGCGCGATTCAATGAACGAGCGTTTACAATTTACATCATTCATGAAACTTCAGGCTGAAACAGTATGTCACACATCCCTCTTGCTCGCCCCGCCCCCTAACCGCGCTGAAATGTCATGTAAACCGCTGAAAACTAATTCTTATTTAGCTCTGGACGCCTGGTACTAGCGACGCCAAATCTACAGTTAGCGCCGCCTGAAAATCTTTTCACGAAAGAGGATCCTAGCCCTGCAGGTTTCAGTTTCATGAACATTATGAAGGAGTTTATAAATAAGTACTTTATTTTCCCGGTAAAGCATTGCAGTGAACTACCAAAGTTAAGGTTTGGTCCTTTACCTTACCGTACTAACTTTAACATAATGTACAGCTATGATAAAATAATCTCTTTTGGCTATTTCTAAATTTACAAAATAAACATAATAGCAATTTATTAATTTTTCCCTACTCTTCCCCATAATAATGTATAGGTTCATGCTCCTACTTTAGTTAACTAGAAATGAAATCTATGGATTGTAGAGTATAGTAGCGCCATCTAGGAAAATATACGTAATTTTAGATTTAACTTCATGTGATCTGTAGACTATGTTAAGGTTTGAATACAATGGCATACGGCAAACGCTTTGAGTTTAATGGCGAATAGAAAGTTAAATCTTATGATCACCGATGGCAGCACTCTCGGTCAGATTTTGTTAGGATTTGGAAAAACTATAGTCTGATTTCTAAATAGATACTCACTTTTTCATTTCGTGCTTTCATGTTCTAGTGTTGTGTGCGATTAATTGAACTTGTGATACGAATTTTTTTTAAAAAAAACTTATTTTACTAACTTGGGTGAATAATACATGTACAGCTTTGTATAGATCAATAAACAAACGTGATACATGAAAAAATTGTTCTAATGAGTAAAACAACCCTTATTCATAATAACGCAAACAGTATAATAAACCCTTAATTTTATGAATAAACCCGTTTTAACTATTACACTGTTGTGTCTCGTTCTTTCTTAGCGCTGTCATCATTTGACAGAAAGTGATAAAACAGTGTAATAGCTAAAATATGTTTATAAGACTGTTTGTGGTACTATGAATAAGGGAAAAAGTAATTTTCTTTGCAATAGCAATTTAATATATGATTTTTACCTATTTTGACTTTTAACCACTTTCTAATCTATACTAATATTATAAAGCTGAAGAGTTTGTTTGTTTGTTTGTTTGTTTGAACGCGCTAATCTCAGAAACTACTGGCCTGATTTGAAAAAATATTTCTATGTTAGATAGTCCATTTATCGAGGAAGGCTTTAAGCTATATGACATAAAGATACGACTCACAAAACCACAGCAGCAATGAATAATGTTGCGAAAACGGGAGAAAGATATTCCTTTCGAGAGCTTCCGCTGCGTACGCTGCGGAAACCGCTAAAGTTACACAAAAATCATGTATGACAAGATTGTTCAGCATTAAGAGTTCTATAATAAAGTCCGCGACAGCATAAGTCTATCTTTTATGGTTGACTTACTACAACCTTTTTTATGATAATAAATTTGTAAAAAAATAATGCATAATTTTTAGAGGTGTATTATACACACAGGTATTTATTCTTATCAAAATAAATACATTCATCATCACGAGCATTTCATTTAGAACAAAGTTGCCCTTTATATCAGTTGATTCCAATAAATATCTTAGGAGCTATCACAGTTTTAACATAACTCCGCACCAAAATAATGTTCGCAGCTTAAGTACAACGTGCGCTTGGGCTAATCTATACTAATATTATAAAGCTGAAGAGTTTGTTTGTTTGTTTGTTTGTTTGTTTGTTTGAACGCGCTAATCTCAGAAACTACTGACTCGATTTAAAAAAATATTTTTATGTTGGATAGTCCATTTATCGAGGAAGGCTTTAAGCTATATAACATAAAGATACGACTCACAAGACCACAGCAGCAATGAAAAATGTTGCGAAAACGGGAGAAAGATTTTCCTTTTGAGAGCTTCCGCTGCGTACGTAAAGTTACACAAAAATCATGTATGACAAGATTGTTCAGCATTAAGAGTTCTATAATAAAGTCCGGAACAACATAAGTCTATGGTTGACTTACTACAACCTTTTTTATGTTAATAAATTTGTAAAAAAATAATGCATCATTTTTAGAGGTGTACTGTACACACAGGTATTTATTCTTATCAAAATAAATACATTCATTATCACGAGCATTTCATTTAAAACAAAGTTGCCCTTTATATCATTTGATTCCAATAAATATCTTAGGAGCTATCACAGTTTTAACATAACTCCGCACCAAAATAATGTTCGCAGCTTAAGTACAACGTGCGCTTGCGCTAATTATTATATTATAAAGCTGAAGAGTTTGTTGGTTTGAACGCGCTTATCTCAGGAACTGCTGAACCGATTTGAAAAAATATTTCTGTGTTAGATAGTTTATTTATTGAGAAAGGCTTTAGGATATAAAACATCACGCTGCGACGGGAGGGGAGGGAGCAAACTCAAAACGCGCGGACGAAGTCGCGGGGGACCGCTAGTAGTTAATATATGATGATATAAGATTTCAAACTTTCGCGTTGCATTACAATGATAATCATACATGACGGAAATGAATTTGAATTGGCTGAGAAGGGGAGAATTTTTATGATCTTTGTAGGTATTCGAGTTTAGACCTGGGGCCCTATTTTTGAATCACTCGCTTCGAAATGGCGAGTGATTTTCGTTCGACACCGAGTTTTTTTCTATGACTTTTAATTCATCTTCGAACGAAAATCACTCGCCATCTTGAAGCGAGCGATTCAAAAATAGAGCTCCTGTCCTGTCTAAATCTTATAATAATAATGTTATTTACATAAACGTGATTCTTAAACAGTTTATAATTATTTGTAGTTGATTATTTTAAATAACACGTTTATTTTATTCTAATAGTACTTTCAACAACGTCAAAATAATCAATAATATTTGAGTATGCCGATCCAGTAAGGCTTCCAAATCCAAACACGCAAAACGTGCTAAATTCCGATAGTGTATGTATGTTTGTATATTTGTATGTATGTCCACTGATTTCTCGAAAACGAGAAGTCGTAGCGAGATGATTCTTTTTAACTTCAATCAGGTATGGTTCAACTAAGTTTGTAGTTTTTGAGATAAGGTTTTTAGTAGTAAGGGGCCGTCCATTAATCACGTGAGGCTCAAAAGGGGGGGGGGAGGGGGTACGGAAAACATCACGAAACATCACGAGGGGGGAGGGGGGGTCTCGTTAGACATCACGTGTATTAATTTTATTTATTTTTTTGTTAAAAAGCGCTATTTCTGAACCGAAATTTTTAGCGGCGCGAAAATATAACGATTTGTGGTCACAATCACAAACCTCTTTGCCAATAACAACTGCCAGTGAAGAAGAAGCTTTACCACTTGTAACCTTAAATGAAAGTCTTGCAACTATGTGGGACAAAGACAACATTCATTAATTATTCATTAATTTTATTGCAAATACATATAAATGTTTTTCGAATCACCATTTTTAAATATATTTTTCCAGTCAAAAATAGCCTTTACATATAGACTTCAAAAAAAATACACGTGATCCAGGGGGGAGGGGGGGAGTGGTCCCAAACCTCACCAAATATCACCAGGGGGGAGGGAGGGGTCAAAAAATGAGAAAAACGACCTCACGTGATTAATGGACGGCCCCTAATACGTTAATAACTAAAAATCATGAAATAAAAAAAATCATTTTATAAATTAAACTGACTTAAAAAAACTGAATAGCTTTAAAATAACGCAAATGCTATTTATGAGAAACCAATTCTTTTGAAGTCGGTGCATGATGTCAAACTTACATAGCCGACCAGTCTACGAACATCATGCACCGACTCCAAAATAATTTGTTTCTTACAGAGTCGATTTTACCAACAGTTCAGATAGGATTTATCCGAACGAATAAGTATAAAACCGGTTTTAAAATGTCATTTACGTTAATGAATACTGACAAATAGGTTACGGTTTCGATTTAGACATTTTATATTATATTCGACAAATATTTCTGATCTGACGTTGGTATAATCGACTTTTAATTAAATAGAAGACATTTGCGTTATTTCAAACTTTTTAGTCAACTTTTTGCACAACACTTATTGAAAATACAACTTTTAATTATTTGTATAAGCACACAAAAACAACTACTGAATAAATTGAATTTTTCGTTTTTTTAGGAACAACACTATAAACTACGAAAAAGTGGCCACTCACCAAATGCCACTTTCTAATTAAAAATCAGAGAATATTAAAAATAAAGCGAATTTTTAGGGTTCCGTAGCCGAATGGCAAAAAACGGAAAGTTTCGTCAAGTCTGTCTGTCTGTCCGTCCGTATGTCACACCCATTTTATTC
The DNA here is from genome assembly GCA_963924145.1 of Pyrausta purpuralis. Classification (NCBI taxonomy): domain Eukaryota; kingdom Metazoa; phylum Arthropoda; class Insecta; order Lepidoptera; family Crambidae; genus Pyrausta; species Pyrausta purpuralis. Next base: position 3,135,153 of record OZ001653.1, on the reverse strand, counting down.
TGTTACTATAAGCATTACACAATTGAAATTTGGTAGGAAGATGTATCTTGTTAACCGCTTACCGATTCTCATACAAAAAATAAATAATAATGACAGTTAAGGGGGGGGCTCTCATACATGAAACTAAAACCAAAAAAAATTTTTTTGTCAAACCTATGCAGGTTTCTATGGATAGGTCTTTTAAAATTACATAGAGGTTGCTAAAATCATTTTCTTTTAAAGTCTAACGTTTCATAGCTAGACGCTTTCAAAGTGGTATAATGGGCGTCCTCCCCCCATCTAATTTCTAAACCAAGCAAGTGGAAATTTTGAAAAAAAAATATGTAGATCTTAATAAATACTTTCAACGAAAATTGGTTCGGACGGGATCGAACAAGTAGTTTTTGAGATATAGCACATTTTCAACAACCGCAAACATAACTTTGTACTTCATACAAACACTATGAAAAACAAAGTTATATTTGCAGTCGACAAAATATTGTGGTATTTTACTTAGTAGAAGTAATTGGGTTCCCTAATTCAGTTAAAGTTGGCACGGAACCCTCAGTGCGTGAGTCAGACTCGCACTTAGCCGGTTTTATTACTTACCTACTCCGATGGCTCAGCGATCCAAAGTGAGTCGTGACCTCCGATGTGAGACGTCGCCCTTTTTTCCCGATCCTGTGCAGTTTCACGACAGTCACCAGCTTCAAGCTCGTGAAGATCCGCATCCACTGCATCTTCCCACCGATACCGGGGACGGCCAACTGACCGTCGACCCGTGGGGCGACCGAGATACGCCTTCTTGATGCTGCGATCTGTAGCCATCCTCTTGACATGGCCGAGCCATCGGAGCCTATGTGCTTTAGTCTCTACAATTATATTGGGGTCTACCATTAGCTCTTCTACTTCAGCATTCTTTAGGATCCTCCAACATCCATCCGGCTCTTATTAAGGCCCAAACATTTTACGGAGTATTTTTCTTTCAGCGACCAGCAGCTTTTTTTCTTATTTTAGCGTCAGTGTCCACGCCTCACATCCGTACATAAAAATGCGTCTCATTACCGTCTTGTAGATGCACATTTCATAATCGTGTAATTATTTTGATGCAAAAAACATACACTCTTTTTTATTCTTCAAACTGTGACGTACGTAACGCCAAGCTGTCATCGAACATAAATTTATGTCGGCACATCAGAGATCAGAGTTCAGTCTGTGGCCCAAACCGCAGCCAGAAAGCTAGGCATCCTGTATAAGATCAGGCGACACTTCACACCGGAGCAGCTTGTTTAACTCTACTAAGGTCAGGTCCGGTCATGCATTCCATGCATGGACTATTGCTGGACTGGCTGTCTTGGTCTCGATTGAAAACCGATCAAAATGGGTATTTGGATACGCTGAACTTTTTTAAGGTACTAAACCTAGTACATGGACGTAAAGTGGAGTGTGTTTTATTCTTCTACGGTCTGCATTTCGGTGAGTGTACAAGACAATTGAACGATCTGTTTCCTCCAGCTCCCTTCCACCAGCGGAATAAAAGACGCGGGCACGGTTTCCGCCCTTACGTCGTAGATATACCAGCAATAGGCACTAATAGGTTTCGATGAAAATTTCTCATCCGCACGGCTAGGGAGAGAAATTCGCTACCGGCAGAAGTGTTTTCTAGTTGATTTTGACGAGATCTAGAAGAGAGTGAATTGGCTGTTACCAGTCAGATATGATTCGTCCTAGGCAACATCATTGGCCACAATCTCACTTGATGGTATGCAAACAAAACCTGCCTAGAGAAAATTGCGAAAAGCAATAGGACAGCCTTAATTGTCCAACTTGTATTATGTTTTGAAACATCTCTGTATCTGTATATCTGGCATGTCTCTGACTGGATGTCATGATTAAAATACTTAGAAATTCACGATAAAATTCAATGTAAGGACGAAAATAGCCATTCGGAAAATTATAGAGCTATTTTCGCCTTTACCAGAACAATTTCTCATCGGGTATTCAGTGGGGGCTTGCGTCGATCAATCCAAACCAATTTGCATCTCATCGATTTATTTTTTATTGTTGCTTCCCGTCTACGTGTTTACTCGGAGACAAAAGCAGCTACGCTCTAATAAGTAGTTTCGTTACCTGTTACAGGATGTTACAGAAAGGAACATTGGGAATTATTAAGACATTAAATCACCGTAGAACATTTTCCTGTGATTGGTATTTTTTAATACACCGAAGCCGGTTTTTTTAATCCGAAGCCCATACGATTTACATGATTTTACTTGGTTCTCATGGGTAAAAGCGTAATTTTGTCTAATCTTCCTTGTTAAATAAGCTATCTAGCTAGCTTTCACAATTTTTTTGTTGAAATCTGATTAGTGTAATAGAAATAAAACTTTCATAAGTATTTGTAGAGCTCATTGATTAAAACACAATTTACAGATATTTTTCGCAGAGAATAATACAATTTTATATCCCGACCTTTCAAAGACTTTATAGCGTTCGTGGTCACGGGTAAACTATGTAATTATTTGTCATTATCAGAGTTTTGAAAAAAAATATATTTAATTAATTAATTACGTCCTATCTACACAGAAAGAGCTTATCGTGTCTTGAGATCTTGCAGTGAGTTTTGCTTGGGTCTTCGATAAAACCGGGTCCCATCCTGGTGGACCCGGGTGGTTTTCTAATTTCTATAGCTTCGCGTATGAGGAACGAACCAAAATTTTGGAAGTACTTGGGGCTGGTCAAAAAGTAAGAATTGTTGAATTTCGAAATTTGAAGTTGAATTTCATGACAACCTACAGGAATTTTGTCTATTGATTAAAGAATCAATGAATTGGTAGAGAATTCCATACAGCATTCTGAGTAAGAAACATTCGATTGATTCTTCCTTAGTTTGACGTTCATATTTCATTCTAATTTAGATTAAAATTTACCTATTCTTCTAGTGTACTTAATGTAAAAATGTACTATTCTAAAAACTTGAAGTATTTCTTACACTATTCTACCAGCGAACACTGAGCATACTCTTACTAATCTGTGCCCTGAGCTCACCAAGTGATGAGACCAGACAGGCAGACACCCGTCGGCACAGATTAACAACGACAGGCAGCCTTGCACTTTACACTGCACTTTGTGTGGGTGTTCCTAGAATATCTTTACTATCAATGTTTTATCCTAGAAAAAAAAATTCATAGTATTTTTTTTATTGTAATAAAATTCAAAGCTCTTAAGTACAAAATATATATATAATTTTACACACTCAACTATCACCCAAAAACGGAATTACTTTATATAAAGAGAGCAATGAAAGTGAACTTGGGTTGAAAAAAATCACAAGTTTTATCAGTGCGAGCGTATACTTGCTGTCAAAACTCAAAAAATAATTTTAAATTGGTTAAACATTAAATGCCGATGCCTGTGTATACATATTTATATATGCGTTACATATTTTTTTACCTATTTAATATTTATTTTTAAAATAACATATTATCTTGATACGTTTTGACCAACCTAAAGGACTCGCAAACGAACGGCTTTATGTTCTACGCTACGTGCAGCCATGGAGAATAAAAAAACAACAGAGAAGGTGGTTGGAAAGTTCCACCGGCATGCGATTCTATTCTTGTGAACACACAAGTAACATCTTATACTGCAAGATCACAAGACACAGTAAGCTTTTTCTGCGTGGACAGGACCGTCTATTAATCTTAAAAGTGATGGTAGTTTTAATTTTTCACTACTATTTAACGACAACAACACCTTATTTCTCCTGTGATCACGGAAGCTATAAAGCATTCGGAACTTCAGGATTGAAAAATGTTTGATAGATGTGTGTAAAATATATCCGTAAAGTGTTTTAATCAATTAGTAGTACCTAATCGCGTAGTAACTTAAGAACCAAATAACTTTTCTTTCTTTAAAAAAAGCACTCGCCATAATTTGATGTAAAATCTTGATCCAATTGAAACGTCAAACAAAGTGGGATGAAAATAGAAATATTAAATCCACCCAACTTTTTGCGATTGTAATTTTAAATGCGTACATTTTTGTACACTTCAAGTTTATTTTGTTCAATATAATACTCGTATAAACGGTGTTCAATATCAATCGCAACAAAACAACCTTGAAAAACTACATCATTTTATTACCAACTATTTGACAAAATGAGTTATTTTACATATAGCAAGTAAATGTATGTAAATTGTCTGAGTCATGCATCTTTTGATTTGCTCTAAACTGACTTAACCATTTTATAGGAAACCTTGAGACTGGAATATTCAAATTTAGACAGCGGAACTGCGGTAAATGTTCTTATTGTGATAGATGTAAGAGTATTCACGGAAACGAAGATATCATGCATATTTTGCTTCTGCTGCTAATTGCTGTCAGATTGCTGGGTAGATGCACAAAAGACCTCACACAGTGCGACTTTAAGCATCGATGCAGTCTCGCGTTTTGAAAACGCGCCACAGCATCGTGCCTTCTGCAATGAACAGATTTAATTTGGCAACGATACAGTCGCTTTAACGTTTAGCTCAAGCTCGGTAGATCTCTTGTTAACTTTCATTGATCAGCGTTTCAACGTATTCTAGACGCTTTCAACGCATGCCTTTACTAAAGTTGAATTAAGTTGATGATATTAATTACGAGTAAGCTTATTTATTTATTTAAAGACTTTAATGCACAAATTTAGTGTACAAAGGTGGACTTAAAATGCTAAAATCATTCTCAAAGTCATCATTCAAAAATTCTCAAAGTTTGACTGGTAAACCTTTAGGTCATGTAGAAAGGTGTCACAAGAAGGAGCTTACAGTATTTTTCCTATACTGTTAGAGGTTGGACGTAAGTAAGTTGGTTGAATAAGTTCTTAATTAAATATTTTAAAGAAATACGTAAGAGAACGGGATTTTTTGTCATGTAAGAGTTGACACATGCCTTGTGCAGTGTTCGTATTTACTTTGAGTAAAGTACACCACCTGTCTTTGAGATGGTATCAAAGGAAAAAAAACTCAGGTAAAATACTAAAACAAAAAATTTCACGTATATTTTGACATCTGACTGATAAATTATTTGTTGAATTCGTTTGGTGTCATTGCGACACTACAAAAAACATGCTGCAAAAACCGGCTAAGTACGAGTCGAACTCGCGCATTGAGGGTTCCGTGGCAATTTAACTGAATTAGGGAATCCGTTTACTTCCACTTAACTTAAATACCACAATATTTTGTTGACAGCAAATATAACTTTGTTTTTCATATTGTTTCTATGAAGAACATTCCTGATTCGAGAACCCAAGTATTTGAAGGCTGGAACTTCCTCTAGTCAGACCCATTAAATCTGATGCTAGATTTATCTCCATCAAAGCCTCTAGGGGATTGTTTAAGTACAAGTACTTAAGTACAAGACTCAAGAGTCTTGCTTGTACTTATGACCAGCCCAAATTTGCGGCATGCGTTATTCAGCGCGTCCACATAGGTTTGATGATGGCATCGGAAATTCCTGCCCGGATAGGAGGAGCTGCTGCAGCCTTTGGCAGATTCAGGACACGTGATTGAAACTCACACGACCTCAGGCTACAAAATAAAATCCAAGTCTACAAATCTATTGTCTTGCCTACTCTTTTATATGGTGCAGAAACTTGGTGTTGCTAAAGAGCTGATCTGAAGCAACTGGATATATTTCATCTCAAATGCCTGAGATCGATGTTACGAACAAAATGGCAGGACCGTATTCCAAACTCAGAAATCCTGCGCCTCGCGAGTGTCTATCGAGGCATATATCATGCAAAAGCAACTGGAGGTGGTGTGGTCATGTCCTGCGTATGAACGACGAAAGACTAAAAAAGGCAGTATTTTATCCAGAACTTTCTTGTGGCAAGCGGAATCGGGGCGGACAAATTTTTTCGCTACAAGGACGGCCTGAAACGCAACCTTGTAGCGTGCGATATACCAGTTGATAGTTGGGAGGAACAGGTGTGTCTCAGACCGGAATGGCGACGCACTGTCTTTAAAAGTGTTGAGAAATTCGAAAAAATGCGTCTTGAAGACCTCGATGCAATACGTCAATTACGGAAGGCACGTCCAAAACCCCCATACGAGTATAACGACACCTTCAATTCCGCAGGGCAGCTTTGCTGTTCACTATGTGAACGACTATTTAAAAAGAAGTTTGGATTCGCTAGCCACATCAGAGCGTACCACCAATAAACCAAATCAAGAGTGCAGAAGTCGCCGTTGCCGGATTCGATATGGACGACGACATGATGATGATGATGATGATGAACAAAGTTATGTTTGCGGTTGTTGAAAATGTGCTAAATCTCAAAAACTACTAATTCGATCTCGTTCAAACCAATTTTAGTTGAAAGTTTTTGTTAAAATCTATTTCACTTTTTTTTTCAAACTTTACACGTGCTTCGTTTAGAAGTACTAGTTTGAGGAAATTCGGGGTTTTGGCAGTAGGTCGTGGGTTATAGCACTTTGTCGCCCAGGTTTACTAAAAATATCTGAGGTGAGGAGTAGAGGTTTGATCCGGGCATGCTCTCCGTCATGATTTTACCCTGAGTTCATCTATGTTAACTCTGGGATCTAAAATTACGCTAGTGCTATGAACCCCGCAAATTGCTGAGGCGCCGCGTGGTAATTTTTTGACGTGTTCTCTTTTTAAATTTCTTTCAATTTCACACTTTTATGCCAGCTACTTGTACGTGATATCTACTTGTATGTGTAGGGAGACGCTTACTGGTCTGCAATTTGCGGGAGGGGACGCGGGGGCCTCCAGAACTGGCGCGTATAAATATCAATAGTCTGAATATAGGTATCCAAGGATACAAATTGCTAAACTTTCACATGCCAGCAACTGGCATGTAAGCTACTGATCCGTTTTACAGGCATGTGTATCGCTACTTTGACTCTATCTTTTTGACAATAATAAATCTAACTTTTATCTAATTAGTTTTTTGAGATGTTTTCAGTTGCGAAAGAGATAGTAAGGTTATTAATTTGACAAGGTAAATTGGCATTAACTGCCCATTAGCGAACGGGACGTCCTTAAAAATCACCCACTTACTAAAGCAACATAAATAGACGTAGGTATCGACACGTATCGATGGCCCGTCAATCGGCAAACTGTGACAAATGAATCGCGCCCGTCCACTAATCCTTTGCATTTGTCACTATTACTGGCTCCGGATGAATCAGGCTAGGATATTATACTTGTCTCTTAACTGGAACTTTATTTCCAATCCATTTTACAGCTGAATTGATTAAGCTCTATAAGGCATTTTCGGTTAACCACCTACTTGCGTCATTAAGCGTCGATTTTACCATTATCAGGAAAGACTTATCAGACTAAATGACATTTTAAAGTAAAATTTACATAAATGATTGCTGACAAATAGGCCACGTTTTAAAATTCTTATCTGTATTTAACGAATATTCTTTATATGACGTTGTCAAAATCGGCGCTTAGTGTTTATTTAGTTCATTGCGGTTTTTTCCAGCGCCCCCAGCTTTTTTTACCATTTTACTAAAATCAGACCAGGAGAAGTACTAGGTCGTCATAACCGTCACCCAAATTTGTCCTGAAGTTAGTAAGACTAAATAGCACAATTGGCAAATAATCACTAACCAACGAATAATTCAAACATGAGACGTCATTTCGAATGAAGTATTGAAAAGATAACGCTTCAATAACGATAACCAGAACTTATTTGGTCATTGTGACACGCCATTTTAAACATAAAAGTTAAATCAGGATGATGCAATGCAACGGCGGGTCTAAGAATTTCTGGATTTACTTAACTTAGGATTCCTCCTTCGTCCTTTTTCAATATTTTGTAACCATTTACTACATCAGAATCGGTTCAGTCAATAGGCTTATATGTATTATTTACTGGTCACGCTGTTCAGAACACATTTTGTGTCACATTTTCTATAATGACAAAGTATGCACAGATACGGCAATCACCATCATAACAAACATTACACAAAGATGCTCCATCTGGCCTTAACTTTTGGTACCTACCACAAAGTTTGTTCTGAACAGCCTGTCTAGTGTTACTTAGAGGTCGTTGGTACAGTGGCAGTACAAGGCAAATCCAACGTCAATTAACTGCCAGACTTAAGTAATGACTCTTTTTGAAGTTAGCTCACGTTTGATTTGCCTTACCAACCTGATATTATGCGAGTGTTTTATTTGTAACTTCGAATCCAATCAATTTTATTATGACGCATTCGTTGGAAACATTTAATTTAGATAGTGAGAGTATGTAGCAAAAGTCAATAAATGAAGCTCTATATCCCAGGAATTATGAAATCTGACAGATTGAGTGATAAGCTATGATACGCGATATGCAGCGTTTTGTTTGAACAGGGCCGAACCGAGGAGTCGTAATTTTTTTTTTTTATCAGAGCATCAGGTATTCTTTCTGCCCGTTTCATCATCGACAAAAAAGCACTAATAATAACAAATAATTTACATATGGAACGTATGAAATATTGAAAAAATAACATAACAAGAACTTAGGACATTGTGAAACAGATCGTAAGTAAATAAACACAAAAACCAGTAGCTTGTATCGCATTTTTTACGAATATTGATTTAGTCAGACAAGAAATAGAGCCCTTAGCAAGGGCATGGGTAATGAGTGATGACTCTACAACTTTGAAGCTGGATTTTTAATTTAAGTGCAAGCGTCAAGTTTAAAACGTCACAGAAAATCAATGAGCTGTGTCACATGTCACTTTTTGTGTGTCGTAAAACTGTCAAGCAACAAGAAAACAGTTGTAACATATGTCGCACACGCCAACGAATGATTTTAATAATAGGGCCCTTGTTTTTAGGGTTCCGTAGGCGAATGGCAAAAAACGGAACCCTTATGGTTTCGTCAAGTCTGTTAGTCCGTCTGTCCGTATGTCATAGCCACTTTATTCTGAAACTATTATTATTACTGTGTTGAAACTTAGTAAGTAGATGAATCCTGTTAAACGGTTTACGATTCTCATACAAAAAATAAAAAAATGTGATATTAAGGGGGGGCTCCCATACATATGCGTGTAGGGTGTCTATGGATAGGTCTATTAAAATGACATCGAATTTTCTAAAACCGTTTTCTCTAAAAGTCTAACGTTTGAAAGATAGATGCTTCCAAAGTGGTAAAATAGGCGTCCCCGCCATCTAATAATTGAACTAAGTGAGTGTAATTTTTGAAAAAAAAAATACATAATGTAGATCTTTAAAAACACTTTCAACGAAAATTGGTTTGAACAAGATCGAACTAGAAGTTTTTAAGATATAGCACATTTTCAACAACAGCCAACATAACTTTGTACTTCATACAATCACTATGAAAAACAAAGGTTATTTGCTATCAACAAATTATTGTGGTATTTTGGCTTAGTGGAAGTATGTGGATTTCTTATTCAGTTAAAGTTAGCTCGGATCCATTAGTGTGCAAATCCGACTCGCACTTGGCTGGTTTTTGATAGACTACAACATGGATCGCCAACCGTGAATTTAGGTCTTTATTTCTTTAGTAATTCCTAAGCCCAGCCTATGGTTTTTATCAGGGCCACTCGAGATTCAGCGTCATCGCTTTGATTTGTTCGCTATCTGAAGCCAAAGCACACCTACAACTGAACTTCATTTAGATTTTTGGCACCTCATGTTTCATTATTACTCCTTATCTCATCGACCATCAATATTAACTGATTATCTAGAATAATACCTAAAAAATTGCTTGGTTGCTTAGACTTTCGATATTTTTTTGTGTAAAAAACCGCCTTTAAATTATGACATTAAAGCTCAAAATAACACATTTGCCCTCTGTTAAGAAAGGAGAAACAAATTCATTTGGAGTCGGTGAATGATGTGCGTAGACTATTTATGAACGTAAGCTTGAGATTATGCACCAACTCCATATGAATTTCATAAAGATGAAATAATAATTACGTATCCTTTAATAGACCAGAAATTTCGTATGATTGGACCGACAGCACGGTAGCTCAATTGGAAGAATGTAAAACCCGGTTAGACAGAAAGTTGCAGGTTCGAATCCCTCCCGTGACCAAATTTTTGGTTTCTTATTCCATCTTTATGAATATAAAATATGACACTGTCAGTGTTTAAACTGTTTCAGTTGAAGTTGGCATGGAACCCTTAGTGTGCGAGTCTGACTCGCACTTGGTCGGCTTTGAAAGACTACAACAGGAATCGCCAACCAAAACCGACTAAAATTTGCTAAGAAAGAAATAAAAACATAAATTCAAGGTTTTTATTTCTTTCTTAGCAAATTTTAGTAATTCCTAAGCCCACCCAGCCTATGGTTTTTTATCAGGGACCACTCGAGATCCGGCGTCATCGCTTTGATTTGCTCGCTATCTGAAGTCAACGCACACCTACAACTGAACTTCATTTAGATTTTTGGCACCTCATGTTTCATTATTATACTTTATCTCATCGACCATCAATATTAACTGATTATCTTGAATGATACCTAAAAAGTAGTTTGATAACCTAGACTTTCGTTTTTTTTGGCAAAACGGTCTAAAAGTTATAGACCTCAACTTAGGTTAGATAGGTTCAAAGATCTTTATTCCCATACGTAATTACATTTCATTTATATTGAGATAGACCGAATCAAAAATAATATAAGTAATATTAACTAGCCGGTATTCGACTCTGCACTTAAAGACGGCCCGTTTGGTGTAGTGGTTAGCGCTCCTGACTACTATGCCAGCTGTGGCGCGGGTTCGAATCCCGTAGAGGGCAAATGTTTATGTGATGAGCACGAACATTTGTACCTAAGTCATGGGTGTTTATGTATTAAGGTATTTACGGACACGCCCCCGTCATAATCGTTGTCAGCCATTCGTAACACAAGGATGAAAATTCCTTAGTTCGAAACCAAGACATATTTATTTAATTAACAAAGCACAACCTTCAAAATTAAATAATGTAGTTAAAGTTTTCTCTGAAACAATCTTGAGTGTTTGTAAACTAGTCAAACCATTTTCTTCTCAAGGATTTCATTGAAAGCAAAATGTACATAATCGGTCGTCCAACGAAATTTAACAAATAAGAGTTTTGTTATTGAAATAATTGTACAAGCTTACGTGACAAGTGAAACGTAAAATAAATATACAAATCTGTTCGTCATGTGAAAACATAGAAAATAATTCAATATTGAAAATTCAATGTCATTATACGTAGATACCTTATTAATTTTTCTGTTTAGAATTAAGTAATACATGACATAACAACATTTTTTGTTTAACAATGTGAATGTATCTTGGGTACTGCGAGCAACATTTAATATTTTACATTGCGATACATTAGGCATTATAGTTAGCTTACATACTAACTATGGAAGGTTGTCTTCAAGGTGCTAGAATTTAGAGGTTTTGTTCTATAACATTATATATAGAACACTATTGGTATGATATAATGAGTTAAGTAAAATAGATTAGTTTGAATGCTAATTACATATTTACAAGCCTTTTTCTTTGACCACCTTGCAAATTATGCAAAACAATATGTTAATTTGGTAATTTTTCCGACGTCACTTTAATGTTAATGGCATGTCTGAAAAATGGTTCTTGCTTAACCTAATCGCTGGATTAATCATAGAGTTATAACGAAGTGAATCCTGAAAGTCAACACATTACTTACTTTTTCAGTCCATAGCTCGGAAGAAAATCATAAAATCTAAGGACCAAGAGTTACCATAAACCAGGAGCCAGCACGAACATTATACGATATTTATGAAGCATTGATGCTGATCATCAGCTTTTCATCTTATACTGATCAGAGCAAGATTATCAAAATTGGGCACTACTTACCCGGCCACCATAGATGTATCCGAGTTCTAAGGCCACCAGCTGCGCCACCTCCTCATCTCCTTCCACTACCACCGTCCACTCATTGACGAACTGCTTGGTGTCTTCAACGCCATCATGCACTCCGTGGTACTTATCTTCTCCTGGTACCCACTCACTGACCACGTACGAGTCGTATTCGTCAAAAGCGCGCGCGTAATTCAAATTAAGGAAACAAATGAACAATAATTGTAGGAACATAATTATTTTCCGAAACGAAAATAGAAGCAGAATAGTTTTTATGCTTCTGTTAATTATTCTAAATGTTTTTCTGCAATGGAGGGAAGCGTGTTTTTCACAGCCGGCGTATCACCCGACTGAAGACGACACTACGTTCGAAGCGCGCAACGCGTTTTCATTCATTTCCAATTTTCTATCAGAATGAGATTAATTTTCAGTTACATTGGACTTAAACGGTTTTATACCTAAATTAACGTAAGCTGCTGAAGTTCTCTGCGGCCTTCGGAAATATAGAAACTAAATAATAAGGTATTTAAATTACGAAACGCTTCTGCCTATTGGTTTTGAAATCAGCAACAAAAAATGTGTATCGTTTATTTTATTTAATATGCGACTGGAGGTCTGATGGGGTGATACTTAAAGTATCACTATGTGAAATCCTTTAAGTTTTAAAGCTAATAGAAGATAACTTACTTACTAAAGATATATACACACTTTCACCAGTTATTCACTGAATAAATAGATAATTTCATTAGAGAACGTAGGTAAATTAATCTATCAATTATTGTTAAAATGTGTTTTTTAGAGATGTTCGTAATCAAAGTCGAGGTAAGGATGTCGATGAAGCACATTCCAATTATTTTGAGGAAAATTTGATAAATTCTTACGTAGCCTTTTTTTGGGTAAGATGGCCTTATTTGATACAGGGTGTTTCCGTGAAGTTCCATTGCAACTTTCTGTTACACCCTATATACTTTGTGTATACGTCACCGGGTACGTATTATAATACCGAAAGTTCATAATACCTACAAATGATTCATAAAGATGAAATAAGAAACCAAAAATTTGCGCACGGGCGGGACTTGAACCAGCAACCTTTTGGCAAACCGGGCCAAACGCTCTTACCAATTGAGCTACCGTGCTGTTAGTCCGACCCTGCGAAATTTGTGGTCTCTTATGAAAACGTCAATTGCGTGACGCTTAGCGCCAACTAGCCGTCTGTCTATGAAACAGATGGCCCAAGCAGTTATTCTTTACAGAATAAATTCAACTTGGAAATTGATGTCGCTTCGCTATCTAATGCTTTAGGATGTTTTTAACACTCACAGTGTCATATTTTATATTCATAAAGATGAAATAAGAAACCAAAAATTTGCGCACGGGCGGGACTTGAACCAGCAACCTTTTGGCAAACCGGGCCAAACGCTCTTACCAATTGAGCTACCGTGCTGTTAGTCCGACCCTGCGAAATTTGTGGTCTCTTATGAAAACGTCAATTGCGTGACGCTTAGCGCCAACTAGCCGTCTGTCTATGAAACAGATGGCCCAAGCAGTTATTCTTTACAGAATAAATTCAACTTGGAAATTGATGTCGCTTCGCTATCTAATGCTTTAGGATGTTTTTAACACTCACAGTGTCATATTTTATATTCATAAAGATGAAATAAGAAACCAAAAATTTGCGCACGGGCGGGACTTGAACCAGCAACCTTTTGGCAAACCGGGCCAAACGCTCTTACCAATTGAGCTACCGTGCTGTTAGTCCGACCCTGCGAAATTTGTGGTCTCTTATGAAAACGTCAATTGCGTGACGCTTAGCGCCAACTAGCCGTCTGTCTATGAAACAGATGGCCCAAGCAGTTATGACACTGTGAGTGTTAAAAACATCCTAAAGCATTAGATAGCGAAGCGACATCAATTTCCAAGTTGAATTTATTCTGTAAAGAATAACTGCTTGGGCCATCTGTTTCATAGACAGACGGCTAGTTGGCGCTAAGCGTCACGCAATTGACGTTTTCATAAGAGACCACAAATTTCGCAGGGTCGGACTAACAGCACGGTAGCTCAATTGGTAAGAGCGTTTGGCCCGGTTTGCCAAAAGGTTGCTGGTTCAAGTCCCGCCCGTGCGCAAATTTTTGGTTTCTTATTTCATCTTTATGAATATAAAATATGATACTGTGAGTGTTAAAAACATCCTAAAGCATTAGATAGCGAAGCGACATCAATTTCCAAGTTGAATTTATTCTGTAAAGAATAACTGCTTGGGCCATCTGTTTCATAGACAGACGGCTAGTTGGCGCTAAGCGTCACGCAATTGACGTTTTCATAAGAGACCACAAATTTCGCAGGGTCGGACTAACAGCACGGTAGCTCAATTGGTAAGAGCGTTTGGCCCGGTTTGCCAAAAGGTTGCTGGTTCAAGTCCCGCCCGTGCGCAAATTTTTGGTTTCTTATTTCATCTTTATGAATATAAAATATGACACTGTGAGTGTTAAAAACATCCTAAAGCATTAGATAGCGAAGCGACATCAATTTCCAAGTTGAATTTATTCTGTAAAGAATAACTGCTTGGGCCATCTGTTTCATAGACAGACGGCTAGTTGGCGCTAAGCGTCACGCAATTGACGTTTTCATAAGAGACCACAAATTTCGCAGGGTCGGACTAACAGCACGGTAGCTCAATTGGTAAGAGCGTTTGGCCCGGTTTGCCAAAAGGTTGCTGGTTCAAGTCCCGCCCGTGCGCAAATTTTTGGTTTCTTATTTCATCTTTATGAATATAAAATATGACACTGTGAGTGTTAAAAACATCCTAAAGCACCTACAAATGAAATACCTACGCTTGAAACGTCGAAAATCAAAATACCGAACGAATGAAATACCTATACCCGATATACCGAAGCTCAATATGCCGAATTTCAAATAACCGAAAGTTCAAAATCCCGAAAGTTCGAAATCCCGTAAGTTTGAAATACTGAAGGTTCATATCCCGAATGTTTAAAAAAAATCCCGAAGATTAATATACCTACAGTTAGTATACCGAAGTTCGAAATCCCGAAAGTAAGATTAACTTTCCGGTAGGCGTTTTGTTTTTTTTTACAATGTGGGTGGGTAGTGGTACCTATTGAATTGTAAGATAACTGCTTTTTTTCACTTTACAAGCAATCAAACAGGCATGCAGCATGCAAGCAATCAGGCAGGCATGCAGCATGCAAGCAATCAAGCAAGCAGGCATGCATGCATGTAGCAAGCAGGCATGCAGCATGCAAGCAATCAAACAGGCATGCATGTAGCAGCATGCATAGGTTTTGCTCTTCTCCGGCGCTGCGGGAAGTGCAGCCCTTTCGCCCTAGCGTAGCGAATCTCAGGCTTCCGTGCGAGCTGGAGTCGAAGCTGCGGAGGCGAGGGCTGTTCGTCCTCCGCGCCTCCGGTTTTTGAATTACACTCTAGTATCGGGCAGACTAGTACCATGGCGAAGGACCACGGCGAGTCGGAGTCAATCAAAATTTGTTTTTCTCAATGAACCTCAATCTCAATGGTAAACAATTCGTTTGGCGTTTAGTTCATATGTCTTGTAAAATTCGGTATTTTTAATCATCGGGTTTTTAATTTTTCGGTATATTAAACTTTCGGTTATATAAACAGTCGTTATATTGAACTTTCGGTCATATAAACAGTAGGTATATTAAAATTCCGCATTTTAGTATTCGGCATTCCAATTATAGGTCTTATAAGATTGGGTATTTTGAATTTTCGGGATTTCAAACTTTCGGTATTTAGATCTTTCGATCATATAAACATTCGGCATTATAAAATTCGGCCTTCCGTTCGAAGGGCTTATGAAATTCGGTATTTTAAAATTCGGTATTGTAATACGTACCCACGTCACCGTCATATCACAATATCGAACTCAACTAGGTATTACTTATTATTGCGTTAGGGATGTCAACTTTGGCTTATTGCGCACTCACATTTAGTCGTTTGATGTTTTGTTAAGAATAAATTGAGTTATTGTATATGTATAGGGACGACCTTGTTATGTTTATTTAACGGGGGGCTGGTTTTATGAATTGATATTTTTTATTTTTTTACCGTTATAAGTTTTTGACTTACTCATGTAAAGATTATGCGTGAATAAAATAACTGCCTATTAGATTATATTTTAAAAAATAATGGTTACGATAAATCAGCCCCCGTCGTTCGTAGTTCCAGTGATTTCGATGATTTTATTTTTTTATTTTCATAATAAAATGGGTAGACGCTTTAGGGAAATTTTGGAAAGCTACGGGAAAACAAGACGGTAGGCCTGGTCTCCCGTTGAGTGTGGACGGGATTAGTGTGCCTACTGATATTGCTAATATGTTTAAGGACCATTTCGGGGTGCGCTCACCGCTTGGCCCTTCGGCTGCGTCTGTAGACTCTGTGCCTGATTGTTTGGGAGGTGAACCGCCTATACATTTTACGGCTAAGCTAGTCAGGCAGATGCTAAAGAAAATGACGGGTGAGAAATCTCCTGGACATGATGGGCTCAGTGTTGAACATTTGAGACATTCTGGGGTGCACTTGCCGAGGGTACTGTCTATGTTTTTTGCACTGTGCATAAGTCACTCACATCTACCACACGACCTAAGAAAACAATTGTGGTGCCCATTGTGAAGAACAGGACAGGAGATGTATCGGACAAGAGTAACTACCGGCCCATCTCACTAGCAACAATTATTGCGAAGGTATTAGATGGTCTGGTCGACTCTTGCTTGCAAAATCATTTAAATCTGCACGACGCTCAGCTCGGGTTTCGACCCGGACTATCTACTGAAAGTGCTATCGTGAGTGTTAAGCATGCCGTCCGTTATTACACAGATCGCAGAACGCCGGTGTACGCCTGTTTCCTGGACCTCTCCAAGGCCTTTGATCTTGTATCATATGATGTGCTGTGGGGTAAGCTGGGTGACAGGGGTATACCGGCTGGAATTCTGAATATATTTAAGTACTGGTATGCTAACCAAACCAATGTTGTGAGATGGGCTGACTCTCTTTCTGAAGCGTATGCGTTGGAGTCCGGCGTGAGACAGGGGGGATTATCATCTCCCAAGCTCTTCAACGTGTACATGGACGATCTCATCGTGGAACTGAGCAGCATGCGTGTCGGATGTCGGGTGGATGGTGTCAGTACAAATAACATAAGCTACGCGGACGACATGGTGCTGCTTAGCCCGACGGTGGGCGGTCTCGTAGAAATGATGAGAGTGTGTGAAAGGTATGCGGCTGAGCATGGACTCAAATACAAAGTTAGTAAAACTGAGTACATGGTCTTTGAGGCCGCTGGTAAGCGTCCTGAATACTCTGGAAATATCACCCTTAATGGTTTGAACATTAAACGCGTCGCTAAATTCAAATACCTAGGACATATTATTACTAGCGACCTCAATGACGATGCTGATATTGAGAGGGAGCGTAGGGCTTTGGCGGTTAGAGGTAACATGTTGACTCGTAGATTCTCCCGTTGTACTGAGCAAGTAAAGATTACGCTTTTTAAAGCATACTGCCAGAATATGTACACGGGAAATCTGTGGATCTCACACACTAAAAGATCGCTGGAGACCCTTCGCATACAGTACAATAACATCTTTAGAATGATGTTGGGGCTGCCTCGTTTTTGTAGTGCGTCGGGAATGTTTGCGGAATACCAAACAGATGGTTTCAACGCTATCATCCGCAAAAAAACGGTGTCGCTGATTAGTAGAATTCGAGACAGTCGCAAAAGCATACTAAGGACCTTGGCGGATAGGTATACATCGCCAATTTGGCGTTGTTTTGTACAGAGGGTGATCCCGGGACCTTACCCGCCCCGCTGATCTTTCTCTTTGAATGTTTATTATTATTTTATTTAGATAACGTTTTCGAAAATTCCTTTTATTTTATTTTGCATTTAATTATGCTATTGATTAATTTTATTCCATATTTCAATTAAACTTATTTTTAATTTTAATTTTCAATCATGATTTGGATTTTTAATTTTATTATGATTTTGTGAATTTTTAAACCTTGTTAATTTTTAATTTTTATAACAACTCCATTTTAATTTAATTTTATTTAATACTAGGCATATATTATTTTGTTTAAGGTAATTATTGTAACCAACTCTATGGATGTAATTTATCTGAAATAAATGATTATTATTATTATATTATTATTCAGGTTCAAATAACGTTGTGAAAATTTGTGCAATTTTGTAGACTACTTATCTTATTATAAATCTAATATAAACTATAACTTTGGAACGCCATGTTTTATTTCATCTTCACCCCCTCATTACTCCTTCATTTCTTGTTAGGTTTTTACTGAATTAATGAAAGCATTAGCGAAACTTATTGTGGTACATTTTATTTTTTCCACCTATTAGTAAAGTAATAACAACATACGCACATAAAAATTTATCACTTTGAAAAAATAAATGATATCTACACATATTATTATAATACATAATATTATTGCAGAGTTTTTACAACAAATATGTTTTCTTAGTACAGCTACGTTTAAAATAATGAATCAACGTATGCTAATGATCACAATCATTTTTTGATGTGTGTACACATCAATTATTTATCTCATTCATAGCTAAGTAGTCTTATTTCATTATTTCTTGTCATCTTAATTCATCATTTGTTGTCTTAACTACGCAAGGACTGCGTAAGACTTGCACCGAAAAGATGGACCTTGTAAAGATCGCTGGATCGAACTGAATGCAGACTGCTCACAACCGGTCGCTGTGGAAAGCCTTGGGGGAGATCTTTGTTCAGCAGTGGACGTCCTTTGGTTGATAATGATGATGATGATGACTACATGCAAACATTTCTTAATACTTCAAACTTATTGATGATAACTAGCTATCATTCAGCAGGCTCTATTCCGTTTCGTAAAATTGAAATTATAAACCTAGAAACTAAGCTTACACAACAATAACATATAAAATACGACATTTTGTACAACTACATTATTTCAATCTATCTGTTACGGACACCCAATCGTGTTTTAGTAATAAGTTTAGTTATATTTATTTGTAAGGATTTTTGATGATAATAAATATAATTTTCTGTTAGGGCCATAGCGAGTAAGCATTGTAATTAGCTTAGGGCTCGTTTTATTTCAATAATAAGAAACCTGTTAGTTAGGAATTCCCATTTGCAAATTAGGTAGGCAGCTAGGGTAACAATTAACTAGCTAGGAAATATTAAGAAATATGTAGGTAGTTTGGTACAGGGGCGAGGGAGACCCTAGTAGGCTGTCTCGCTCAGTAGGAGCGAGGCCGGTAAAGCCTTCGAATTTCCTGTCCCCCATATCGCACTTTCTGAGGGTAGGTAGGAAACCCATAGAGTGGATTGTTGCGAATGGGAATTTTATCACGATTAATGTAGGTAGGTTACAAAAACGTAAGAAGGAATACGCAGATGATGTTATGTGTCCGTCCTTGTTTGTAACTAATCTGTATTAGTCGATAAGTCAGACATGTATTTTTGGTTAAATAAAGGGCCGTGAGCAGGCCAGATCGTACGCGCTCTCACGGTCACCGATCTCAAAAAGAAGAGTTTTACGAGGGTCAAACTGAAAGTTCTTAGAAAATCAAAAACTGATTACATTAGCCAGTTATTAGTTTTATTATATCTTTTCAAAATATTGTCCATTGACGTCAATACACCGCTGCATGCGATGGAACCACTGGGAAAAGCACTTTGCCCACTCGTCCTTAGGGGTCTCTTCAATGGCATCGCGATACGCAGTCACCGCTTCTTCAGCATTCATAAACCGCTTTCCTTTTAGTTTTTCTTTAATTTTTGGAAATAAATAAAAATCACAAGGCGCGAGGTCGGGGCTATACGGCGGGTGACCCAGTATTTCAACGTTTGATGTCGCCAAATAGTCGATCGTTCGCTTGGCGGTGTGCGACGAGGCGTTGTCGTGGTGAAGGAGGATCCTACTGCGAGGTCGTTTCTCTCGAACTTTTTCCAAGACAAGTGGCAAACAATTGGTAGTGTACCATTCTGCAGAAACTGTTTTTTGATCCTCTAACACAATTGTTGCGAAATGACCTATCCTTCCAAAGAACGAGGCCACCATTTTTTTTCCCGCACTTCGATCTCTCTTCACTTTAGTTGGCAACTCCTCGAAAGGAAACGCCCACTGAGCAGATTGTCTTTTGGTTTCAGGATCATAACAGTAAATCCAGCTTTCGTCACCTGTTAGTATGTCGAACACAGCATTTGAGTCACCTCCGTTAAATCTTTCAATCATTTTACGGCACCAATCCACACGATGGAGTTTTTGAGCCTTAGTCAAATTATGAGGTATCCACCGGGCGCAAAGCTTCCTGACCGCTAAATGTTCGTGGAGGATTTTGTGCACTTGACTCATACCGATGCCTAAGCTTGTCCGAATCTGCTGATAGGTCACTCTTTTGTCAGTCTCTATCATACGCCGCACAACACAGATGTTATTTTCAGTCGTCGCCGTAGAAGGCCGTCCCTCACGTACATCATCAGTGAGATTAGTGCGACCACGTTTAAACTCATTAAACCAGTTGTAAACAGTCGCACGAGATGGGGCTTCATCGTGAAAGGCCAATCGTAGTCTATCATAACTTTCTTGTTGACTTAAATGACATCGAAAGTCATAAAAAATCATTGCACGAAAATTTTCTCGTGTTAAATTCATGTTGACGTGACACAGACAATTTTCAATTTGCCGCCAAATCGTAAAACAAATGACAAATGAATGAAATATATACTCAGTAATATTGGCAAAGAGTTCTATTTTCAAATTTTAGAATATTTTTTTTATTATATTGTTTATAAGTGGCCAGTTCTAAGAACTTTCAGTTTGACCCTCGTATTTGGAATCTACGGTCTACACATCGAAGGAAAGATCGTCGGAAAATTAACTCAGCCTGCCTGTAGTCAAAACTATCTATGATACCTTCTAAACGGCTTACTTGACGCAATTTCTTTTGACTTATGCGTTTTAGACCTAATCCTAATTCCTATCAAAAGGCAGTAAAAATACACAATATAAGTTACATAAACAAAAAAGAATATAAAGTCCGATTTTATTTGCTAGTCGAATAATGTAAACAATATTTTTATAGCTTTTAAAATAATATCAGTGAATGAAATTTATTTACTATTTGATTTAAACGATGAATTACCTATGCAACTGGTGAGTTTTGTGCTTATCTTATTTTAAAATGAATAATTGCGGTAAAAAGGAATGACATGATTGTTGACGATATTCGGCAAGCAATAAGAATCGGACTTTTAAAAAGAATTTATCTTACAAATATTAAGTTACTTCGTTAACACATATTGAAAATATGTAACAATTAATATAAAAAGAGCTAAATTCACCAAACACTTTTTTTCTCCTTACAAAACTCTTCCAAGACGCCTGTCTCAAGTGGGCGGCACACTCGCGCTCGCACTGTCCCGAAATGTTACGAGATCTCTTGTCCGTGAGCGGTATCTATGTGTGCGTGCTCGACAAGGTTTAGCATTTATGCTTTTTTTGAACTCACTTCATGTCAACCTAACACAAAGGATAACCTACTATGTTCACCTACGCTGTCACCTGTCCCATCAGTTTGCGCATTAATTCATCATTTTAGTTTACGTTTACTCTACGTACCTAACCTTATATGTTTATTACATATGTAATTGTATTTTAATGTATTATATATGTATAAACATATAAGGTTAGGTACGTAGAGTTCAATAAATCATCAGATAACAATCTAACGGATTTAAAACCGTTAATTTGATTGTAATCACGCGGTTTTTACAATATTACGGTGACATTAGCGACCGAACTGCATCCATAGAAAGATGGCACTTATTTACAAAAAAACCCTAATAATCATAACACCCTATACATTCGTTTTTAAGAGGAGACAAAATCGTGATAACTATATATCGTGATAGATATATGTATGAAACTCGAGTTGTACTCGCTTGTTGCTCTGACAATAAAACCATTTTATTTTTTATATGTAATTAAAGTTAGTAATGTGAAATAAAGAAAGCCAATAAAAAGTATTTAAGAGGCAGTTGGTACAGGCGGTAGTAAGGAAAATTGAAATTGTTTTAAAAACTGGTTCAGAATATTTAAAAAAAAACGTTTATTTCATACCTTATTTCAAATCATAGTACACACATACGCACACGCACGCACGCACGCACGCACACACTCACACACGCACACGCACACACACACACACACACGCACACACACACACACACACACACACACACAAACTAATTCTCATGAAAACATTGATGTCGAACATATGGTCTACTAGATTATGTTTTATGATCTTATGTATGTTTTAATTTATTTAACTGACCAAAAGCTTGCAACTTTCAAATATTTTTGTAGACCTCACGTTGAAACATGTTTTAAATGTGAATTATAATTAAAATCTGTGGAAAAAATGTTTTTGGTAATACCTTATTTAATGAAATGATATAATAATAACAAAACCGTATGAAATGATATAAAACGGTTTAATAATGCATTATTTGTAGTTTACTTAAGTTATCGTTTCGTATTATACAGGCCTTACATATTTATTTACAATACAACATCAATGATAACCCATTTTCAAAACAAAACAGACTTGAACAAGGTATACTAACCCCGATAGTTGCACTTTTCTGCCACGGCATGCGCTGTGGTCGTTTCCTATACCCTTACCATACACTCCCCACGGGCCTAATAGTATACCCAATAGTACGGTCAAGGTCTCTCACGCCTAACCACCGAGAGTCAAAATCTTTTGCACCTCGCGTCGCATTTGTTAGTGTACCAAAGCGCTGCCACCACTACAAAGCGAAGCGATTTTGCTTTGCTTATGACTATTACACTACGAGCACTTTATTTTTCGAAGAAGAGTTTTATCTTACACAAAATGTTAGATTCGTCGTGTTCATTTACAATGAGAAATTGAGTGAATTCAATTTGAATTTAAATTCAAAAGATCACGGCTCTGTTTGCAATTGAAACATTCGTTATCTAACGGAAGCTGTAGTATGATAAAGTAGAGTATATTGATATTATTAATCAATGAACTTGCAACAGTGTGACCTACTTTACTTTCTCATTAAATGTATTTTATACTTGGTGTAAATAGCTTTTCTAGATTACGGAACAGGGTAGTTTCCAGCAATCACCACCAATTTGACGACCACAATACTTAAAGAAAATTCAACTAAAATATTAAATTGTCTTTAAATATTTTCAATAATAATTGTTATTATTTTACAAAATGAATTGACAGTAAAAAGTGCATCAGCTGATCACAGAAAACAATGACGTTATAGTTATGGAAGAATAGCGCTTTGAGGCCGATCCGCACACAACAGTGCCGTCACGTGCCGTTCAGTAACGTATCCAGCAGTGCTAGTGAAAACTGATATTGTAGCATACATCTTGTTCGACGCTATCCGCACCCGGCAGTGACAGTGATCACTGAACGTCACGGTCGGTCGTCGGTTGTTAGTTGTTATTTGGCCTTAAGCCCGATCCGCACACAACAGTGCCGGCACAGTGCCGACACTTACCGATCAGAGCTGGAATTGTGTAAAGCAATCGTATTCATTTGACAGTTCATAACGTACGGTTTGATCTGTCAAATACTTTGTTCTTTGCCGTTTGACAGATCATAGGTACCGTACGTTTTGAATTGTCAAATCAATGCGATTGCTTTACACAATCGCACCCCTGAGGTGCGATTGTGTAAAGCAATGTGTGAAATGTTATTCTATTTTTACGTAAATTAACGTTTGTAGAATAGAATAATCAAACTGCGTACTTTAAATTTGAAGCGCATTGGTATATATAAGTCGTATATTAAGAGGCTACGATTTGGACTAATCTACCTGTTAAAGGATTATTTGTTGTGGTTATGCCGCTGTAATGCATAACAATCAATCACCGATCAAGTCACCATGTTTCAGACGCATTATTTCTCCAAAATATACACAATTTCACTTTTAAATATAAAAAATCAAATGCACGTAATTTTCAGCGAGCTTCTGCAGGGCGGTCAACTGTTTGACATCTGCCAAAAATGGTTCTGCTACCCATCTCTTTTTATCACACAGTTTGCTGCTAGTGACATCTCGCTTTTGTCGTTCTATTCCAAAGGGATAATAATTTTATGCCGGCAACTTAAGCAATGGTGCTGCCATACTTTTACGAGAATGTTGCCGGCATCATTTCCGTGCGGCACATCTATACACTGATAGATACGTAACCGATCGGCACGTGTCGGCACTGCGACTACTGTGCGCAGACCGACCTTAAAAAGTACGCCAACGATTGGTGGTGTCAACGGGCTAGCCTAAAGGATAGGTACATAAAGGTAAAATATAACGTTAAATGCTACATAAGTGTGTGCTCTGCGATTTATTATACTTTTCTTCAAAGAATTATCAGAGCCGATTGGTCAAATTTGTTTTTAAATTAGGACGAAACGTAATTTGGAAACATGTGATCGTGAGCTCCTTAAATTACCATGTCCCATTAAGGCCCTGTTCCGTGATCGATAGTTAACTTAACCAATAGTTAAATGTTGATATGTGCGTTCACTTTATAGAACCTTTACGTCATGTCAGAATGGCTATTTTTTGACCAATTTGTGTGCATGAACATGTCTTTTTGTATTGGTCTGGGTGTTTTTAATTTATACAGGGTGAAATTTTAATCATTGACCAAATTTTGTGTGAAGACTCCACTGATAAATATAAACAACTTTTACTACGGGAGCAATAGTGAAATCGAGAAAAAAAAATCAGCTGTTCCATACAAAAGCTCAATTGGCGCGCGGTAAAAATGTATGAAACAGCTGATTTTTTTTTCTCGATTTCAATATTGCTCCCACAGTAAAAGTTGTTCATATTCATCAGTGGAGTCTTCACTTAAAATTTGGTCACTGATTAAAATTTCACCCTGTATGGTGTATGTATTTACAAACAAAAAGTATTTAAGTATTATATCCATTGTCTGGCACCCATAACATAAGCTTTGAGTAGCTTACTTTGGGACTAGATGGCTATGTGTGGGAATGTCCAAAGGTTATATTTATATTTTTTTCTTCAAAACACGCACAATCGTAAATTTTCACCCGCTGGTAACTACTCGTATATTTAACCATTAGATCGGACCTAAGTAAAGATGTGCAGTTGCCGAGAACATTTCCGTGTCATAGAAATGAATATTTATACAACACAGCTTTAACAGCCGGTAAATTTGGGAATGTTAGAGAACATTACAGAGTTAATTAATAATTTAAATAAGGGCTTGAAACCGGTTCAAGATTTACCGGTATTTTAACGGTTGAACCGGTTTTATCGTAAAATTCCGTTCCGGAGCGGAACCAAATAAGAGTGATTCTGAAAACTTTAATAAACCGGTTAATTCCTGGCCGCTTGCGACGATCGCAACGCGACTTGTTTTTTTGACCGAATATACTTCTAAAGAGGTTAGAATAATTATCAGATTGTACAGAATTATTCCTTTTGCCATTTTATTGTTTATACAATATAATTAATCAATATATCCAAAAATATGTCGAACAATTACCACTGTACGCATCTGATAGGATATAATAAACAAAATAAGTTTTATTGAATAAAAACAAACGTCAATGCGCTCACCGCACGCAGCTCTTAACGAAGTTGAAGTGGTTGTCCTGGCAGAACGAAAAGTTAAACCGGTTAATGAAAAATACCCATATTTTTCCGAACCGGTTTAAAAACGGGTTCAAAGGAACATAACCTTTTTCAAAAAATTCCACCTGTATTTTCGTTAAACCGGTTCAGAAAAAATACCGCTTTCCAAGCCCTGATTTAAATATTAGTTTATTTTTTGCATTCAAATATTAATTGTCATATTGACATTTAAATCAAAGAATGATTAAAATTTTAAATTTAATTGGCGACCTCCGTGGTGTAGTGGGTTCGATTCCCGGTCGATCAAAATTTTCTATATTGTCGCCGTAGAGTGAAAACCTCGTATGTGTTTTTGAGTAAACTTTTTAGGAGGTGAAAAAAATTGACCTACGTAGATTTTTGTTTTAATTGTTATTGTGAGTAAAACTAAAGTTCGTTTAAACGTCATTAATGTATATACATATACCCTTAATATTGTATATGCACTTTGAACGTCTGTTTTCACGATTTTAACATGCTCCAACCTGTCATCTCGAGGTAATCACACCAGACTTATTCACGCGAGCGAATTCGAGGTTCTTATTGAACGTCATAGACGGCGCTATTTGTATCAGATGACCGTGTGAGTTAAACTAGAATGTGCGTCGCGAGGTTTTCTTTCAAATTATGTAATAACTAGCGGTCCCCCGCGACTTCGTCCGCGCTTTTTGAGTTTGCTCCCTCCCCTCCCGTCGCAGCGTGATGTTTTATATCCTAAAGCCTTTCTCAATAAATAAGCTATCTAACACAGAAATATTTTTTCATCATCGGTTCAGCAGTTCCTGAGATAAGCGCGTTCAAACCAACAAACTCGTCAGCTTTAAAGTATAACTAGCGGTCCCCCGCGACTTCGTCCGCGCGTTTTGAGTTTGCTCCCTCCCCTCCCGTCGCAGCGTCATGTATTATATCCTAAAGCCTTTCTCGATAAATAAGCTATCCAAAACGGTCAATATTTTTTCAAATCGGTCCAGCAGTTCCTGAGATAAGCGCGTTCAAACAAACAAACTCTTCAGCTTTATAATATATTAGCGCAAGCGCACGTTGTACTTAAGCTGCGAACATTATTTTGGTGCGGAGTTATGTTAAAACTGTGATAGCTCCTAAGATATTTATTGAAATCAAATGATATAAAGGGCAACTTGGTTCTAAATGAAATGCTCGTGATGATGAATGTATTTATTTTGATAAGAATAAATACCTGTGTGTATAATACACCTCTAAAGAATGCATTATTTTTTTACAAATTTATTAACATAAAAAAGGTTGTAGTAAGTCAACCATAAAAGATAGACATATGCTGTCGCGGACTTTATTATAGAACTTTTTATGCTGAACAATCCTGTCATACATGATTTTTGTGTAACTTAAGCGGTTTCCGCAGCGTATGCAGCGGAAGATCTCAAAAGGAATATCTTTCTCCCGTTTTCGCAACATTTTTCATTTCTGCTGTGGTCTTATGAGTTGTATCTTTATGTTATATAGCCTAAAGCCTTCCTCGATAAATGGACTATCCAACGTAAAAAAAAAATTCAAATCGGGCCAGTAGTTTTTGAGATTAGCGCGTTCAAACAAACAAACAAACAAACTCTTCAGCTTTATAATATTAGTATAGATAAGCGCAAGCGCACGTTGTACTTAAGCTGCGAACATTAGTTTGGTGCAGAGTTATGTTAAAACTGTGATAGCTCCTAAGATATTTATTGGAATCAAATGATATAAAGGGCAACTTTGTTCTAAATGAAATGCTCGTGATGCCGAATGTATTTATTTTGATAAGAATAAATACCTGTGTGTATAATACACCTCTAAAAATGATGCATTATTTTTTTACAAATTTATTAACATAAAAAAGGTTCTAGTAAGTCAACCATAAAAGATAGACTTATGCTGTCCCAGACTTTATTATAGAACTCTTAATGCTGAACAATCCTGTCATACATGATTTTTGTGTAACTTTAGCGGTTTCCACAGCGTACGCAGCGGAAGCTCTCAAAAGGAATATCTTTCTCCCGTTTTCGCAACATTTTTCATTGCTGCTGTGGTCTTGTGAGTCGTATCTTTATGTTATATAGCTTAAAGCCTTCCACGATAAGTGGACTATCCAACATAAAAATAATTTTTCAAATCGGGCCCGTAGTTTCTGAGATTAGCGCGTTCAAACAAACAAACAAACTCTTCAGCTTTATAATATTAGTATAGATAAAAAATGAGCAAAAATGCACTCCCGAGGTTTTCACTCTACGGCGACGTTATTGTCTCGGGTCTGGGTGGTGTGGTACCACCTTTGTGTCTAATTTCCATAACACAAGTGCATTAGATACTTACTTTGGGGTCAGAGCAATGTATGTGATTGGTGTCCTATATTTAATGTTTCCTTAAATTGCTTTAGTTGCCGGCAACTTAAGCAATGTCACTTCCATACTTTCACGTGAATGTTGCCACCAAATTTCTTCGCGGCACATCTATAGACCTAAGTCATTCGCATTTAACGGTTCTTTGGTTATCCCTAGCATTAAGCCCTAAAACTATGTTATTATCTTTTACTGCAGCATCACAGTAGGTTTCTATGAAGATATGCTTCCGGCAGTATATTTTTAGGCGGCATTGCACAAGAGTGTGTTAGTGTGCCGGCGCAGCGTCGTAAACACACGTTATGGGCGGATCGAGGTGACCACACATTAGGTTCTACATATCGATACTGATATAATAAAGCTGAAGAATTTGCTTGTTTGTTTGAACGCGCTAATCTTAGGAACTAATAGTCCGATTTGAAAAAATAATTTTGTGATGGATAAATGGGTCATTCAGATCCCTACCTATTAATCAAGGAAGGCTTAGGGCTTCATCACGCTGTAACGGGAGGGGAGAGTACAAACTCATACCAGTGACCATACCGACCATATAAGTGACGTATATCACGAGCATTTCCGTGCTTCGGAAGGCACGTTAATCCGTTGGTCCCGGCTAATGTCGGTTCATATTAGTCGTTAAGCCTAGTCAGAGGCCTTATGGGCGGCTTGATAACATCTGACAGCAGGATTAGTCGCTTGCCTTGGAAACACCGCTCTACCAATCCGCACTGGAGTGGAGTATGGCTCTAACTACCTAGTTGAGGTAAGGTCTTTGCCCAGCAGTGGGACGTTACAGGCTGACTTTGCTTTTATTACATATTTAAAGTAAGCAATAATAATATGGAATGCACAGGCCAGTCAAAAAAAAGTTGAGGCAATCGCTGGGAGCATAATTTTTGACTTCATAACTTTGTTTGGACTGGTTAGGAGGTGAACATATCAAAACACCCAGCCCGTAGCCCTTGAGCGGGCAGAAGGAGAATGTTTTGAAGGTTATCATTCACGTCTTTTCGCATATACTTTGAAAACTATGCTTCCTATAGCGATATTTCGTTCCTATTTAAAGAACTCGGTCAAAACGCTAAAAGAGCGGAGGAGTTTAAAAGTTTCACAATTCCCTACATATTTTTTTGATACATAGAAGCCATTTTAAATAGCCCTGTATGACTAATACCTATTGCCAGGTCCATTGAAAGCTATTTAAGCCTCTTTCTATGGTACTATATCAAAATAAAATGCTACACTTTTTTTTCTGTGGAAGTGTCCTTTTGAGTTGGAATGTTTGGTCACCCTTTGCATTAAAAGAATCGTCCCTGAAGTTCAAAATAACGCAAATATCCTACGCAATACAGATCGGAATCTATTTATATTTTACCATTATAAACCGTCATTAAAGAGCTTATGAAACCCCCAATAGCGCTTAGATCAGATCAGTAAAATGTTCGAGAAAATCCGAATTCGTACTTTCTACCTGGGTGATGATAATCTACAGTTGACGATACAACTATTATATGCAACAGAAAAAATATTCTGAAAATGCACAAATATATTTTTTAAATACCTATTAGTATCAAAAATCTATTCTGGATTACTTGGACCTAGGGGTTAATTTAAATAACTCTAACTGTATAACGACAAACACAATCGCAATAGGAAGCAAAATGGCAGCCACATGATTTTAGATTCCGACCGAGAAGACTGTGCTTTATGTCAGTTTTGATAATACCCTCTGTAATACGTGAAATGAAATCAAAAGGCCCCAAAAAAGTTAAACTCCGATGACCTCACTCATGATCTTCATAGTGCTCGCACGATGTTATCTTAGCACAATTAGCAATTATGATAGATAGTAATTGCTGACAACATTCAAAACAAACAAAATCGCATTCTTAAAACGTTGAGTTTTTGTACATTGCTTTTCAGTAAAATAATAGTTAAGGTTCCGCATCTTTTTTCGCCTCACTGTTGAGTAAGGAACGACGACCTCCGTGGTCGAGTAGCTAGCACGTCAAACGTCGCCATCTTGTGAGGTTCCGGGTTCGATTCCTGGTCGGGTCAATGTAGAAAACGATCTTTTCTATATTGTCTCTGGTCTGGGTGTTGTGGTGGAAATCAGACACCGTTGTGTCTGATTTCCGTAACACAAGAGCACTGGCTACTTGCTTTGGGATCAACATTGTATGTGATTGGTGTCAAAAAATGCGTAGTAGATCGGTATACGCAACGCACATACAACACTGAGTTAAAATTTGAATCTATATTTTTACAATGAAGCTGAATGAGTTTATTGGAAAGCGAACTCAGGAACTTATTTGGAAAAATATGTTTGTGTTGGATAGTTTATTTATCGAGCATAGTTTTAGGCTATAAAACATCACGCTGCGACGGGAGGGGAGGGAGCAAACTCAAAACGCGCGGACGAAGTCGCGGGGAATAACTAGTAAGACGCAATAAGTAAGACTAATCAAAACAACACTTGCATTGTCCACTGAGATTATCATTCATGAGACGCTACTAAGCTCGTCTGCCGAGTTAATTTGTTCGTGCACTGGGGCTATTTATTTGATTCTAAGTAAGTACATAAAGTGCATTCAGTGCAAGGATGCAGCTGGTATGGGCAATTTGTAGCCGTAGTAAAAATAAAGCAGTATTTAAAATCTATTAATTCTGAAGCCTTTCTCAAAGTAAAGCCTACATATTTTTTACCTTGCCTTTTGAATTAATTTAAACCAATATTCTTTCATTACCTTTACGCTTCTTGTCGTATCCGAATGTGTTATACCTAAATTATTAGTTTATACTTTTGCCAGCCAAATGTGCCGTTTGTTTGTAGATGAGGTTTGAAAAATCAAAAGTTCTGACTGTGGCATTTACGTAAAACAGTGTTCAAACTATAAGGCAAGAGCATAAGCAGTAGTGCACGCACTATGTAACATACTGCTGTAATTTGACTGTGGTCTCTAAACGCAGTGCACGCACCATGCCCTGCGCGCGCGCATCAGTCGCGATGCGCGCGCGGTGCTTGCTGCTGTTCGCGCTGGCGCAGGCGCACGCCGCCCGCCCGGGCTACCAGCCCGAGGAGTATCACGAAGAGGCAGTTGATGTGTGAGTGTTGTGCTTAAAAAAAACTTTCGGTGATTTTAGTTTTACGAAAACGATGCTGGTTGTTTTCATTTAATAATTACCCTGGCTGAAAATGGTTTTACAATATTTTGTGTGTTTTCAATGGGACTCAATTGGGATTCGGAAATGGAATTATTTTGGTAAAGCTTTCGAGAAGTTTGAATTGTTTTGTGTTTGTGTTTTTTTAAAGCATAATATCTAAAAGTTTACTGACTACAGTTGCAGATTGCAGGTGTAGTAATTATAATTGTAGTTACTGTGGGTTGTAGAATATACTGATTTGTTAACATAAGGCAGTATCTGGCAGGCCAACGGCTTTGTAACTCATAAAGTAATAATTTTAAAGACTTAAATATTATAAGGTTTGAATAACTGTCATGTACAAAAAGTCTTGTTTGTTTGGTAATCAAATCACCCTACAAAAGCTCACATCCGTTGAAATCATGATACTGATTTCCAAGAATGAATCATTCTGAAAATTATAATATCCAAAGAGAACAAGATTTTTAAGAAATCTATTTAGATTTTTATCAGTTAAAGCAGGAAGTAAGTTAACCGTTGTTTGTTTATCGCTCGTTTGAACTCTTGACTGCTGGTTGACAAATTGGTCCAAGGACAATAAATAATCAATCTACAACTTGTCATTCATGCACAGAAGAGATGTACACTCAAATATAATGCATTACAGAGTGCTTTTGATTCTCGATAACTCATACTATTTTGCCCCGATGTGACGATATTTGAGTAACTTTCAGTTTCAACTTGAATAAAAACTAAGGTTAAAAATCTTAATTTGGTATAAAACTTAATAGAATTAAGGACTCAGCAACCTAGGTATCATGTATAACCGTGTACAATTAGAGTGATAGTTAGATAATTTAATGAGCTGCATCACAGCTATTTCTGACGATTACCGTGTTCCTAGGAATAGAAGGAATCGAGGTCAAAATAAACACGAATTTGAAAATAGTTTTATCATATTTCAACTTTATTTTTATGACACTTTCATGAAGCATACACTGAGCACAGGAAGACTCGGCTTGTTAATGTTAGTTTTGTTGGTAGGAGGAAGTCAGTGTAAAATACCTTTGTTAGTATATACATATGTTCACCTTACAGTTTTTTTTAAATTACATGTATTAAACTTTTGCCTTACAATACCACAAAAAAACAATTATCGTCAACTTTATCGAACCGACACAAAATGAAGTGCAAAGGTGAAAGGTCGTTGGCAGTGCGTGCAGAACAAAATGCATTCATTCCATACAATTATTTGTTTGTGCAGCACGCACACTTGCACGCAACTCAATAGAATTATTTAAAGCTTAGATCTGAGCTGAAAATCTTTTTGTACTTATGTTTAAATGCTCATGTTTTTGCAGATAAAATACAACATAATTGTTTCATGTATTTGATAAATTAATTAGCAATAAGATACGAGGGTCAAACTGAAAGTTCTTAGAACTGGCCACTTATAAACAATACTAGCGGTCCCCCGCGACTTCGTCCGCGCGTCTTGAGGTTGCTCCCTCCCCACCCGTTGCAGCGTCATGTTTTTTATCCTAAAGCCTTTCTCGATAAATAAGCTATCCAACACAGAAATATTTTTTCAAATCGGTCCAGCAGTTTCAGAGATAAGCGCGTTCAAACAAACAAACTCTTCAGCTTTATTATATTAGTATAGATTAGCGAAAGCGCACGTTGTACTTAAGCTGCGAACATTATTTTGGTGCGGAGTTATGTTAAAACTGTGATAGCTCCTAAGGTATTTATTGGAATCAAATGATATAAAGGGCAACTTTGTTCTAAATGAAACGCTCGTGATGATGAATGTATTTATTTTGATAATAATAAATACCTGTGTGTATAATACACCTCTAAAAATGATGCATTATTTTTTTACAAATTTATTAACATAAAAAAGGTTGTAGTAAGTCAACCATAAAAGATAGACATATGCTGTCACGGACTTTATTATAGAACTCTTAATGCTGAACAATCTTGTGATACATGATTTTTGTGTAACTTTAGCGGTTTCCGCAGCGTACGCAGCGGAAGCTCTCAAAAGGAATATCTTTCTCCCGTTTTCGCAACATTTTTCATTGCTGCTGTGGTCTTGTGAGCTGTATCTTTATGTTATATAGCTTAAAGCCTTCCTCGATAAATGGACTATCTAACATAAAAATAATTTTTCAAATCGGGCCAGTAGTTTCTGAGATTAGCGCGTTCAAACAAACAAACAAACAAACAAACTCTTCAGCTTTATAATATTAGTATAGATTAGCGCAAGCGCACGTTGTACTTAAGCTGCGAACATTATTTTGGTGCGGAGTTATGTTAAAACTGTGATAGCTCCTAAGATATTTATTGAAATCAAATGATATAAAGGGCAACTTGGTTCTAAATGAAATGCTCGTGATGATGAATGTATTTATTTTGGTAAGAATAAATACCTGTGTGTATAATACACCTCTAAAAATAATGCATTATTTTTTTACAAATTTATTAACATAAAAAAGGTTGTAGTAAGTCAACCATAAAAGATAAATATATGCTGTCGCGGACTTTATTATAGAACTCTTAATGCTGAACAATCCTGTCATACATAATTTTTGTGTAACTTAAGCGGTTTCCGCAGCGTATGCAGCGGAAGCTCTCAAAAGGAATATCTTTCTCCCGTTTTCGCAACATTTTTCATTTCTGCGGTGGTCTTATGAGTTGTATCTTTATGTTATATAGCCTAAAGCCTTCCTCGATAAATGGACTATGCAACGTAAAAAAAATTTTTCAAATCGGGCCAGTAGTTTTTGAGATTAGCGCGTTCAAACAAACAAACAAACAAACAAACAAACAAACAAACTCTTCAGCTTTATAATATTAGTATAGATGATAAAAAAAATATTCTAAAATTTGAAAATAGAATTCTTTGCCAATATTACTGAGTATATATTTCATTCATTTGTCATTTGTTTTACGATTTGGCGGCAAATTGAAAATTGTCTGTGTCACGTCAACATGAATTTAACACGAGAAAATTTTCGTGCAATGATTTTTTATGACTTTCGATGTCATTTAAGTCAACAAGAAAGTTATGATAGACTACGATTGGCCTTTCACGATGAAGCCCCATCTCGTGCGACTGTTTACAACTGGTTTAATGAGTTTAAACGTGGTCGCACTAATCTCAATGATGATGTACGTGAGGGACGGCCTTCTACGGCGACGACTGAAAATAACATCTGTGTTGTGCGGCGTATGATAGAGACTGACAAAAGAGTGACCTATCAGCAGATTCGGACAAGCTTAGGCATCGGTATGAGTCAAGTGCACAAAATCCTCCACGAACATTTAGCGGTCAGGAAGCTTTGCGCCCGGTGGATACCTCATAATTTGACTAAGGCTCAATAACTCCATCGTGTGGATTGGTGCCGTAAAATGATTGAAAGATTTAACGGAGGTGACTCAAATGCTGTGTTCGACATACTAACAGGTGACGAAAGCTGGATTTACTGTTATGATCCTGAAACCAAAAGACAATCTGCTCAGTGGGTGTTTCCTTTCGAGGAGTTGCCAACTAAAGTGAAGAGAGATCGAAGTGCGGGAAAAAAAATGGTGGCCTCGTTCTTTGGAAGGATAGGTCATTTCGCAACAATTGTGTTAGAGGATCAAAAAACAGTTTCTGCAGAATGGTACACTACCAATTGTTTGCCACTTGTCTTGGAAAAAGTTCGAGAGAAACGACCTCGCAGTAGGATCCTCCTTCACCACGACAACGCCTCGTCGCACACCGCCAAGCGAACGATCGACTATTTGGCGACATCAAACGTTGAATTACTGGGTCACCCGCCGTATAGCCCCGACCTCGCGCCTTGTGATTTTTATTAATTTCCAAAAATTAAAGAAAACCTTAAAGGAAAGCGGTTTATGAATGCTGAAGAAGCGGTGGCTGCGTATCGCGATGCCATTGAAGAGACCCCTAAGGACGAGTGGGCAAAGTGCTTTTCCCAGTGGTTCCATCGCATGCAGCGGTGTATTGACGTCAATGGACAATATTTTGAAAAGATATAATAAAACTAATAACTGGCTAATGTAATCAGTTTTTGATTTTCTAAGAACTTTCAGTTTGACCCTCGTATCGTCTATAGTTATGAAAATACAACACTTGGACCGCGACATACGCGTAAATACACTTCTGGACACATCTATTGGCCCCATAAAATTAATATTCCTATCGGAAAAGAAGGACAAGTAAAAGCTGTCAAACGAAACCGATTTAAGATGTCAGTAACTAACATAACCTTTCGATCAGGTGATTTATAACAATGTTCCTAAGTTAAATATAGTAGTTTACTGCATGATAAACAGTCGACACAAAATATTGAACATGCAGCTCTAGTGTAAAACTAAATACAAAATATTCGTCAATATACATTCCCTGTGTTACTCTGTCTTTATTTTTTACGTAAATTAACGTTTGTAGAATAGAATAATCAAACTGCGTTCTTTAAATTTGAAGCGCATTGGTAAATATAAGTCTTATATAAAGAGGCTTCGATTTGGACTAATCTACCTGTTAAATGATTATTTGTTGGGGTTATGCTGCTGTAATGCATAACAATCAATCACCGATCAAGTCACCATTTTTCAGACGCATTATTTCTCCAAAATATACACAATTTCACTTTTAAATATAAAAAATCAAATGCACGTAATTTTCAGCGAGCGACAAAAATGGCTCTGCTACCCATCTCTTTTTATCACACAGTTTGCTGCTACTGACATCTCGCTTTTGTCGTTCTATTCCAAAGGGATAATAATTTTATGATTTGCCCACCTTGTATTTTCAGTTTCGTTTGGTCCTAGCTAAAATTTTATATTAGGTCGAGCAAAAAGTTTTTATGCAGTTTTGAACCTGGCACATTCACAATTTTTATCAATACTTTTTTGAATTTAGAACACAGAATTTAAAGAAACAAAAGACAATTTGGAGCCTGTTTGTTGATATCAACCATCGAATAGTAAGAAAACTTGGTTTTATTAGTTTACTTGGATTTAATTCTTGGAAAAGTGATTGATATCTTTGGTTTTGCAACAAACATTACTTATTCTTAACATTAGGGTGAGGTTCTATCAATAATCTATGGATACTTCACCTGAAGTCGCCGCCCAAGCTGTGGCACTTATTCAGGCCGGACACAGCCAAAAAACGTGAGTGCTCAACTTAATTTAAGTCGATCTGCGGTCCGAAATGTTTATCGGAGGTACCTAGAGACTGGCGGCTTTGTTCGTCGCCAAGGAAGGCCACGATCTCGGGTCACAACTGAAAGGCAGGATCGATTCATCGTGACGACCAGCTTGAGAAATCGTCACCTTACCTCCATTGAGATACAAAACCAACTTCGCGACTTCCACAGAGTATCAGTGAGCGCTCTAAATGTTCGGAGAAGGTTAAAAGAACGCGATATGTTACCACACAAGCCAGCTAATGGGCCGAAACTAACGCAAGCCCACCGAACGGCGCGCCTTCATTTCGCACGCAGTCATTTAAATTGAACACAGCAAGATTGGAGCCGTGTACTCTTTTCTGATGAGTCTAAAATTGTGTTACATGGCAATGATGGAAGGAAGAAGGTCTACCGACGTAAGGGAGAGCGTTTCGCACAATGCTGCTTTGAAGAGAGGGTTGCTTATGGCGGTGGCTCGTGGACTGTCTAGGGCGGTATATCCGCGAGCGGCAAAAATCAACTTGAGGTTGTTATAAGACCACGGCTGCCAACATTAAATGCTGAAAGGTACATTCGTGAGTGCTTAGAACCTCACGTGATACCAGACCGCGGACTATGTGGGCCCAAATTTCCTTTTTATGCATGATAATGCAAGAGCCCATGCGGCCGGCATCGTCAGAAAATATCTTCGGGATGTGAATGATGCCAGTTATGGACTGGCCAGCCAGAAACCCAGACATGAACCCCATTGAGCACATGTGGGACGAGCTAAAAAGACGTGTTAGGGCTCGTCAGCCAGTTGCCCAGACGATGCAGCAGTTGAAAACTGCCATAGAAGAGGAATGGGAGATGATCCCTCAAAATTTCATAGAGCGGTTGATTAACTCTATGCCTAATCGTATGAGAGCTGTGGTAGATGCCCATTGAGGCAACACGCGTTATCAAATTAAACCTTTATTTGATAAAACATGTTTTTTATTCAAAAATCAATTGCCTTTAACAAGGCGCATATCCGACTTGTTAGGCGTAGCTGCATGTCGTATGGTATTCTGAATTCAAATTTAAAACAATACGATCGAAAAAGATGGTAAAATGTATCAGGTTTAAAACTGCATCAACAGTTTTTTTTTTCAATCTAGCAATCATATTTCGGTAGGGGCCATCGAAACCTAAACTCTAAGGTGAGCCAATAGATCTGTCCAAAAGTGTATGTTTTGTAACAAAAGCCCCGCAATAAAAAAACAAGTAATTGGCGAGCCCCGATTTATCCCTGATAATTTTGATTAAAATTACTTCGTTTAGAAATAATTAAAACATTTATATATTTTCCTAAATGCATTAATGCTGTACTAAAACACTTTTAAACAGGACGATATATAAATTCGGTTTCATGTTATTGTTTTCTTTAAGTATGTAAGAGAGGCCATATTCGAATGTAACTGGACTCCTCCACAAATAATGTAACGAACAGGCTTGATGCGCACCCAAGCATTGACGAGATTGGCGCGTAAACTTTTATCACTTCCTGTAATACACCATTGTTGTGAACAAATTTAAATAAAAAAGCTCTTCGGTGATTAACATCAGAAAATAAATTAACCTTGATCGATCTATTGCATTGCGATAACGTGACTATTTAAATGTAATGTTTTACACGACATGGTTAATTAAACGTGTTTATGAGAAAATAAAACAGTGCTTACAGCAACATTGACTACAAATGAGGTACTAAATGATTAGTGCGTGTGTCGTGCGAACAGGGTCCCTATTTTTGAATCTCTTAGCCTCAATATGGCGTGTGATGAAAACCGGATAAAGTATTACTCACAAGATGATTAAAAAAATGAAAACGCGATTTTGTTGAAAGTCGTGTCAATATTTTACCTGATTTTTTATTGATAATCATTCGTATTATTGAAGGGAGTGATTCAATAAAGCGTCTTTAAAAATTGATTAAAAAGCTCTGAATAACACATTTACCCTATATTTAGGAAAAACTAATTCATTTGGAGTCGGTGCATGATGTACATACAAAGACTGATAATGAACGTTAGCTTGAGATCCTGCACTAACTCCAAATTAATTTGTTTCTCAATAGAGGGCAAACGTGTTATTTTAAGCTACTAAAGCTGAATGCACACTTATTCGAACTGAACGCGCCGAGAAAAACGAATTTTAGAATTATTTATATGACATCTAATGAAACCTCGCACACTTATCTGCATCGAAACGTCCGAATCTGGAAGAACCCTAGAAATCCCAGATAAAATCGGATGATGTCATCAGATTCAGTGCGGCTAATGCGGTCGACTCGGCCGATTCGGACGTCTCGATCATAATCATAATCATAATCATTTTTATTTGCATCAAACATGGTAAAAAATGATGGTTGTCACATAATTTGTGTCACATGTTAGGCTACAGAAATAGCATACAAATATGAAGAAAAAATAATACAATCCACATTTATTAATTTTAGTTGAAATGTCTAAATAATTACAATATAAATACAACCTGATGTCAGTTTTAATATAATTTAAATGTCACAATGAGAAAAAAAGTCAATATTATAAGGTTATGTCTAAATTACACAAAAAACAAGACAGTTTATTTATGTATATATGTTTAGCTAGGTTCACATTGTATTAAGTTTAGTTTTACACAATTATCTTTGACTTATAAATTAAATAAAAGGTTGATACTTAGACAGATTCACTTTTTATATTCAAAGAAATTCCTAATACTATAGAAATTATGACCATTGAGCCACCGGAACAAATGCTTCCTGAACATTGCCGCGTTTTGCATTTTTATTTCTTTAGGGAGATGGTTATAAATTTTGACACACGTAGCCAGGCAACTTCTACTATATTTAGCTGACTTAGGGTTGTCCGCAAGAATGAGCATATTTGGGTCTCGGCGTGCTCTTGGGTTCCTGTCGCTAGCCAATTTAAACAGTCCCTTGTGTTTATGTACGAAATTACAGATTTCGTATTTATATATAGAAGGTAGAGGCAGTAAACTCAGCTGTTTAAAGTGAGGTTCACAAGTATGGTCAGGCTGAATCCCACAGATAGCCCTAATGCATTACTTTTGTGCAATGAATGCTCTATCCCAGTCTGTACTATTACCCATAGAAAAAATGAATAAGGTTAGAATGGCCCCGATCAGTGCGGCAGCGAGCTTAATTGTAGGCATATGCCTGCATTGAGCCGTAGCTACTTCAGTCGCGTGACAAGAGCGTTGCATTATTTTTTGTCAAAAATGCCGTCTTTTGCTATAATTACTTGAAGAGCGTAAAGCCAGGTCATAAAAAATGAGTGAGAAAGTGTATTTTTTCACCGATGAGTAATAATACGTAGTATTTCGACATTATTTGCAAAAAAACACTTTTTAATTATGATATTTCAAATGATAGCGGTTTTCTTGCACTAAGTTCAAAAAAAATATTCATTGATGACTGTCCACGCCACGCATATTTTTAACAAATCTGCTATCTTAACACGCAATGTATCGCGTCCAATTTGCTTTGTTTGCTTGTATACGCATCACTAGGGATGTAGCTCACAGCACAGTAAAATTATCGATAAATGGTAATTTCCCTACTAATGTGTTTAAGATAAAATAAGTTTTGTTTATCAATAATTTGAAACATAATAATGATAAAATAAAGTTGAAGAGTTCATATGTTGGAACGCGTTTATCTCAGGAACTACTAGAGCTATTTGAAAAAAAAAAGGATTATATTCTAATTCGTGCTACCAAAATAACGTATTCCTGCAATAAAAATATAACTCAGCAAAAACGCACAGCTTAATCCTCAACTTTTCTACTTTCGCTGTTATTATCATCGATTTTAATTTATCGTTTGGTCTATTTATTTGTAAAATAGGGTACGAGTGATACCGAAGTTAAACAACTTACGGCGCGATCGTGTTTTAATGAGTGACCATACCGACCATATTTAAGTGACCTAAACAACGAGCATTTCCGTGCTTCATGAAGCACATTAAGCTAGTAAGCTAGTATCGGTTGATATTTTCTTGCAGCATCTTAAAGCATTCAGTATTAATTTTATCATAATTTAGAAATCTCGTTTTCCTAAAAACTTAAAAAGAAAATTTCCTTAAAAATGGTTGACTTTTGGAAAGTATATTCTGGGATCAAGATTGTCCCAAATGAGCTCCCCCATCAACTCTTAAAAGGATCCGGTCATATTATCAATAACCCTGCATACAAATATTTTTGTAAGAGTTATTTGTAGTCAGCTATACACTAATTGTGAGTTTGTGTATAATTTTGTAATTAAACAAACCTCTGCAAAACCCATTTGGTGATGTGATTTAAATGCGAACAAAAGCACTGCAAGGTTAACTATTGTATAATGCAGCTGTACATTTCTTTAACTTAACCACCGTACTAACTTGGGTCATATTTATTTATTGAAAACTTGCGCATGCACGAAACATAAAATTGTACATGTGGCGGACTTAATGCCAAACCATTCTATACCGGTCAACCATACGTCTATAGGTATATTGTATTTTTTTTAATTGTAATCTTTACTATTTTCGATTTGAGTTTGTTCTCTCCCGTTCCGTCCCTGCGTAAAGTTCAAGCCTAAAGTATTTCTCGATAAATTAGACATCCAACACAAAAACTTTTTTTTAATTGGTCCAGTAGTTCCTGAGATAAGCGCAATTAAACACTTACAAACTCTTCGGATTGTATTAGCTAAGAATACAAATGAATAAATAGCATGGTAAGACATAATATCTGAATAATGTAGACCATGACCTTTATGCTTTTATACCTTTAAACATATTTCCTTAAATTGGAATCTATTTGTCGTATATAAGTAATATTACTTATTCTTAATACAAAGAATGATTCAATTCTACTAATAGAACTATTTTTAGAAACTAATGTTTAAAGGTATAAGTTACTCTATTTCAAGTAACGTTTAGCAACTCATTTTTTTCTTCTATTGTTTTTACCGAAAGGCAATAGTAGTACCCTTTGTTGCGATCAAATGAGCTGTTAAATTATCAAACTATTATTTCAAACTTAAATCCTACATGTTTATTCACAAAGAGAAACAACATAACATCGGTAATTGAATTTATAATAATCGACCTTTACCACATCACTAGTATTTTGACATAAAGGAACGAACTTACCTGAATGATGATTGGAGGTTTCACCGCTAGAAGCTCTGTGATTGGTAGTTGGTTTCAAGTACTAATGACACCAATCACAGAGTTCCTAGCGGAAATTGTGATTGGTTTGTGATATTGGTGCGTTAATTCATTGATTGGTACTTTTATCACTGCAGCAACAGCGCGGTAACTCCCACCGGCGACAGAGTTTCCCATACAAACGAACGATCAAAACCATTCTAACCTTATTCATTTTTTCTATGCTATTACCCCATATTACTATTGCATAACGCAGTATCGATTCAATGTAAGCGTGGTAAGATAAAATAGCAGTCTTCTTATCAGTTATGTTCTTAATTTGAAAGATAGCTTAAACAAATTTATTGATTTTAGTACATAGGTTACTTATTTGCGTTTTTCAGTTTAGATCATAGTATAAAGTTACACCTAAAAAAATTATATCTGATACCTCTTAAATTTTTAAGATATTTAATTTAAAATTGAATTGTGGATGTTTTGATTTATGAAATTGTATATATTTGGATTTATTTAAATTGATTTTCAAGTTATTATCTTCTAACCATTTTATGATTTGGTCAATAGTCAAATTGATTTCTGTTTTATGTATATTTATTGAATTATTAAATTTATTTTTGTCAGTTGTTTCTTTTATCGAAATGTCATCAGCATATAGTATATATTTGTATTTTATTGACTCAACTATGTCATTTATGTATAAAATGAACAGTATTGGACCCAGTATACTGCCCTGTGGGACACCATAATTGTTGTCTCTTAAGACAGATGAATAATGTTTCATTTCATTATCATGAATTTTTGTCAAGACAACATATTGTTTACGATCATGTAGGTACGATGATAACCAATTAAGAGGTAGACCCCTGATTCCCATGAGCTCTAGTTTTTTTTATTAATATGTTGTGCGATACGAAATCAAATGCTTTTGATAAGTCAAAAAACTTTCCTGTAGTCAGTTGATTGTTATTAATATTGGTTAGTAGACTTTCTACGAGCTTTAAAATTGCTAATGTGGTAGATTTATTTTTCCGAAAGCTGTATTGGTCATTTGTGATAATGTTAAATTTGTCACAGAAACCTATTAATTGTTTGTACATACACTTTTCGAAAACCTTGGATAGTATCGGTATTAGTGTGATTGGCCGGTAGTTATTGACGTCCTCCTTATTACCTTTTTTATATATAGGCTTCACTATGGATAATTTTAATTTTTCGGGGAAGGTCCCTGCCAGAAATGATTGAACTACTAAGTGTGTTAAAACTAGAGATGTAAGCCCGGTATTATACCAAACGTGCTCGAAGGTAAAATACCAAAAATACCGTATTATACCGTATAATACTATTTCATATGGTATTTTTGGTATTTTATGTTTTGCATTGTATGTGTTTACAAAAGTGTATTTTTTTTAAAGTCATCCCTGATGGGGAAAAATATGGGTTAAAAGAACGTGTGCAATTCGTTACTCTTGAAGATAGACACTTTAAATTATGTGTATATTATGCTTTTTGTTCAAAATAATACTAAGACGTGGAAATTAACAGATAATAGATGTATGGAGTAAAAACGATATGGGTAACGTATCGTTAATCAGGTTTACAGGGTTACTGATTCCGAAAATGGCACGCATTTATATATCCAAGATGGCAGACATTAAATTTTCAGAAAATCGATATTGGTTTCATGTTTTAGGTTCCGTGGAAAAGTGATTACGAATTCGATTCTTATTTTACAAAGAATACTAATACGTATCTTAAAAAAAACTGCTCATTAGTCCCACGCTAGTCGGCGTTAGCGACAGTAAAGATTGCTTTTTATGGCAAAAAATAGTTTATATTTAATAGGATATTTAATAGGGGAGCAAAGCTAGTAATAAATAAATGAAAATTGTTATGCAGATAATATGATTTATTAAGATAATTTCAACATAATCGCAAACATAATCATATAGGTATAATATAGTGCTGAACTGTTTAGTGTTCATGAAGAGGATCTTTTTCTTCCACTTCCATGTCTAAAATGTGCATAAGTGCTGTGATAAATACATGTACACACACATAAGCGTGCGAACGTAAGATTTGTCAGCAAACAGATCCGACGTTGCCACTTCGTGCAACGTGTGATGGTGCGAGCAATATTTTGTATGCATGAATTCAGTCGAAAAAATACTAAGAAAGCATTGTTTTCAATGTTTATGTTCATAATATGTATAGATATATCAGAATATATAAATTCATTCTCCAGTGATACGTGAAAAACTTAAGCCAATTGCTTTGTGATAAGAAATAATAAAATACGAAAAATACTGAAATCTATTGTAAAATACCGGTATGATTCAGTACCATTTGGTATAATACGGCATTTTTACATCTCTAGTTAAAACACGAAGGAGTTCATTAATGGAGGCTTTGATTTTTTTTGTGCTAATTTCATCAAAGCCTTCAGAGTAAGTATTATTTAGTGTTAGTATTTCCTTTTTTACTTCTTCCTCCGTCATTGTCCTAAGAAACATTGAGTTAGGTATAGCAGCATTTTGATTTATGTGTATAGTGTTATGCTGTTTATTTGTAGGTAAATCTATATTCGTAGTATCTATAAAGAAGTCATTAAATTTATTTGCTATGTCAGTGGGGTTTGTAATTTTTATGTCATTTGAAATAATACTATTGATGTGTATGTCAGGTTTTAGATTTCCGGTTTCCTTTTCGATAATAGACCAAGTTGCTTTACATTTATTTTTGCTACTGTTTATAAACTTTGTGTTTTTTTTCTTTTCGATATGAAGATGCATTTTATGAGAACTGCAGAATACGATATATATTTGTTTTTATCGGACACTGTCTTTTTAGTATAATATCTATACCGAAGTTACCTTTTGGTTTTGCAACTCTTTTTTAGTCCTCGACTTATCCACCTTTGGTTGTGTTTCGCTGTTGTCTGCTTTATTCGTATCTTGGGAAAGCACAAATTGTAGAACAGACATAAATCTCTGTGAAAATTGTTAAAGGCATCATTAAAGTTAGACTCTTCGTAGACTTCCGACCACGAAAGACTATTTAGACAGTTTCTAAACTTTTCTAAATTTTCTGTGCTGTAATCTCTTACATATTTAAAATACGATACCGGTATGTAGGGCCTTTGCTGTGTAGGGAAGCTTAGCAGTTGTGCAGTATTGTGGTCAGATAAATACAGTGGCAATACAGTCGCAGTAGCTTCTCTGATGTTACTGATAATGTGGTCTATACATCTATCTCTACGAGTAGGTTTGTCAATGTGAATATTGAGTTTGTAACTACAACATAGGTTTTGTAGAAAGTTCGTAATTTTCCGGGTTTCAGAGTGTTGATGTTAAGGTCACCTGTAATGACGACTTTTGTGTTTTGCTTATATTTTTTACGTAAGTCGTGTAGCATGCAATTTAATTTG
This sequence comes from Pyrausta purpuralis, assembly GCA_963924145.1. Lineage (NCBI taxonomy): Eukaryota > Metazoa > Arthropoda > Insecta > Lepidoptera > Crambidae > Pyrausta > Pyrausta purpuralis. Next base: position 3,090,265 of record OZ001653.1, on the reverse strand, counting down.
TTTAAAAATATTATGGGGTTAGATTGTGGAGTTCTATACACAAATCACTAATAGTTTGTAGAATGGGATCTGTATACCACACACTTCAAATGTTTTTTGTGAAGCATATTTTTGTAATAGTGTTAGTTCTTTGTATTGTAGGTGTTTTTTTATTAATATGCAGGCACCACCTCTACGTTTTTCTCGGCAAAATGAAGCAGCTAGTTTGCAGCCACAGACTCTAAGGTAGCGACTATAATGGTCCCGATGGATAAATATATATAATCATCACTATGAGTGATGATTTTATATGTAGATTTTATCCATATTATGCGCTATCTCATAATTTCTTAGACGAGGTCAATTCGTCCGATTCGGTCGATTCGTCCGATGCGGATATGTGTGCTAGGCCTCCTTGACTTCGATTTGATCGGCGCGTTCGGCTCGGATAAGTGTGCGTTCACCTTTAGTCAGTTTTTGAAGGCGTTTTTTTTTCATGATTTTTAGTTACAATTTAATTATTAAAGTGAAAACAACCTTACGATAGTGTGTGAAAAAATAGGCAGACTTACCCATTTGTAGTAAGGTATAGGTATATCATGACGACAATAAATATGCATTGCCTAAAGTTCATTAAGCCTTCGATGTTATTCTTATGCCTTTTCCAACAGAGCAAGGTATCGCCACAAGCTAGGTCTCCGTTTCTTACTTAAACTGGAACACTAAATCTGAGCCTAATTAGCGAGCCCATCACTCACCAAAATATACGATAGGTTGATAAGATAAGCGTTAAAAGTTATTAGTAATTACCATACTACGAGGCTGATTAGGTAAACTCATAAAAGTCAATGGACAAACTTCATAAAGTTAGACTTGTGAAAACATGAAATCAGAGGTAGGTACAACCAGGGTTATTGTGAGAATGGACCTGTTGCTGTCTCTGGGCGGACAATAATTTTAAAAAAAAAATCGACTTCAAAAAACTGCCTTGATGTCAAGCTTACCTACCTACACTTTTAGTCTACACACATGCACCGACTCCAAAAGAATTTATTTCTCCTTAATAGAGGACACATGCGATATTTAATTGTTGTTTTAATTTTATTTAATTTTTGATTTCATTGGTTATTTTTTTCATGATTTTTATTTATTACCCATATCCCAAAAACTACTGGACCAATTTTGATGAAACTTACACCGTACCCTAAGTTGATTGACCTGGTTGAATTTGAAACGAATCATCTCGCTATAGCTTCTGGTTTTTAATAAATCCGTAGACAAAATACAAACATACAAATACGCAAACATACATACACTGATGAAAATTTTGCACACTCTTTGGAAGCTTTCATAGATCAATATACTCAAATATTATTAAATTCCAACGATATCACAAACATACACATTCAATTGATTACCTCCTTTTTTTGAAGTCGGTAAAAAGGGAGCAAAATTTATCTAGAATACCAGGGAACCATAATCAGCAAGAAGTGTTGCGCACGTTTGTTTCTCGGTCCTAAAAATATTTTTTTCCACCACAGGCTGGACTACCAAAGCGCATGCCCTTCAGACCAGGTCCTCCGCACGCGGGACACTTGCAACCTGAACGAAGCAGAAGTGCCATGTATTAGGCTGAAGTGCTGCGACACACACAAATACGTGGCTGGACGGTAAGTCGACTAAGATACTGAATAATCCATTTTGTCCTATATTTGGCTATTTGAAACGTGTCAAAACGCCTTCAACTACTATCCTACCTTTTATTATTGCAGCAAACATCTAACGGCCCTACCGATCTACTGATCATAGGAACACTGTGTATTTCCCAAATCACCGATTGTAATGTTGAAGTTACTACTGAATACTGAGAAAGTACTGATATCCTCCAAACTTTTTATTTTTCTTAAGCGCTGAAAAGGCATATGCTTGGATAAAGAATTATTAACAACTACAAACATCAAATCTATTGAGTATGATAAATAATAATAATAATATTCTCGTACTGATTTGCAATAATTGCGTCCCCGATCTACAAATATACGCCAGATACGCATGAGATATTATTATAATGCCCAGGTTTGTGGCGCAACACAACACTGCAATCTCTCTGTTCCTCACTCTCATAAATTCGGTGAAACGGCAGTCCGGTATGACCGATGAGACATCAGGCGCAGGACCAACGGCTCAACGTGTTATCCAAGGCACGAGTGGTATCATCACCACCAACTTCCTGACTCCAAGCTGTTTCCGAATATGTTCAAGACAGAAAACTCAGAAGACGACCAGACCTGGGATTCGAACCCGAGACCTCTTGGGTAGCAACCAGCGAAGTAACCGCTACATCATCGAGGCCTTCAACTACTGTGTTATAGTCTGACTCAATCTGGCGTCAGTAAGGTCCATCGTCTATTGAGATCGTAGAGATCTGAACCTAGACGGTGACACACTGACGAAAATTGACCATCATTTTGGAAGTACCACTGAACGTATAACCTTTACTGGCTTGTAAATGTGTTATGATTCGCGGTAATACTTATGAACTACCATCCTTAATGTATTATTTTTAGAGTCTTTCATCTTCACAACCGGTGGTTGTTTTTTCCAGTAATGTAAAAAGTAAAGCCTGTAACGTCCCAGTGCTGGGCAAAGGCCTTACCGCAACTATGAGGTGGTTTGAGCAATACTCCACCACGCGGGCTCATTGCGGGTTGGTGGAGGGGTGTTTGCAAGGCAAGCGACTAACCCTGCTGTCAGATGTTATCAAGCCACCCATGCGGCCTCTGACTAGGCTTAACGACTAATATCAACCGATATTAGCCAGGACCAAAGGCTTAACGTGCCTTCCGAAGCATAGAGATGCTCGTGATATAATCTATACTAATATTATAAAGCTGAAGAGTTTGTTTGTTTGTTTGTTTGTTTGAACGCGCTAATCTCAAAAACTACTGGCCCGATTTGAAAAATTATTTTTACGTTGGATAGTCCATTTATCGAGGAAGGCTTTAGGCTATATAACATAAAGATACGACTCATAAGACCACAGCAGAAATGAAAAATGTTGCGAAAACGGGAGAAAGATATTCCTTTTGAGAGCTTCCGCTGCATACGCTGCGGAAACCGCTTAACAGGTTAAGGACCGAGAATTTTTGACGATTTTTGCCAAATTAAATCAAATGCATATGGATAAAGAATCACTCAAATATGCTATACCTATTTTTAGTTTTTTGATTATGCAATCATATTAACGAGAAGAAAGTTTTTTTTATTGGCTGTCCATTGGACCGCTAGTTTCAAAGTTTGACATTAAGGTCAAAAACAATGTAAGCGGTCCCGGTTCGGCGGTCCTCAAAAATGGTGCGAAAACGAATGCGTGTAGTCCCTTCCCTGTACCATTTCGTACTAGATGCTTGACTGACGAAGTGACGACCCGTCAGTGTGACCAGATTAAATTTTATGAAAATACCGAGGCACCTCAAAAAAATACTGAAATATACCGCCAAACATAGGACAGATATACCAATAAAAATACTGATTTTCTTAACACTTTTTAAATTCCGGAATTTGTTCCAACTTAGCTAAATAACTTTGCTAAAACCTAGACATGCTGCCGGGTCCGGACAGTCCGGATGAATGCAACTAACTAAATATAAACAACGAAAATCAATTGCGTTCTATTTATATGATGACAAAAACATCTCCTATTTAGGGGGAATTCCCGAATTATCGAAAGACAGTCCTCAAAGATTAAGTCGAATGCAGAAGAGAAAATCATTTGACTTCTTCACTTGAACCGTATTAGACGATTTGATACTAGTAATAAAGTATCTTTTAAGTTTAATTACTATCTTTTCACGCAACTGAAAAAATACAAACGAGATGTTGTTTTGAAAATTATAGATAAACTGGCGGTCCGTCCCAAATTCTTCCGGGTAGACTGATATTCATCAAACACAACGAATTTGAATGTAAGCAATCTGGAAATTACGCTCTATCTAATAGTGAAACCGTATTAAAATCGGTCCAGCAGTTGTAAAGTTTTAGGCGAACATACATTCTGCAAGTCTGATAAATTACTATGTATTGATTGATAATGATTAACATACACAAAAAATAATGAAATTTTGATAATTGTCATATCTGTAACTTACTCATCTTTGCTGCTGTAACTTATGGCCTTACATGTGAAGGGCAACCTCATTATTGTCTTGATTGTTTCAATGAACACTACTAATTTAATATGACTCTCACCTAAATTTTGATCTCTTATTGACATAAAACTAATTATTTCTAATAAAAAATATATAATTTTTTAATGAATAGGTACAACTTATTTTAATTTATAAGGATTCAATTTAAGTTTTGATACTTTTTTATTATAAAACAAATTATTTTTAATAAAAAGTAATTTAAAACTAACTCGACTTTCATATTACTACTTTCAAGTTTAAAAAATACATATTTTTCAAGAATTTCCATGTCCCCTTTCAATATGTTATAGCTACTAGCCCAGATGAGCCATGGCGGTCCGCGTTTCTTACATTTTCAATAGACAACTGGCGGTCAGGGTTATTCTAGGCAGGTGAGTTGCGGCGGTCCCAAGGGACCGCTAATTCTGTTTTGGCAAAGTAATAGTATCCACCCACAGGGACCGCTCCGGTCCTTAACCTGTTAAGTTACACAAAAATCATGTATGACAGGATTGTTCAGCATTAAAAGTTCTATAATAAAGTCCGCGACAGCATATGTCTATCTTTTATGGTTGACTTACTACAACCTTTTTTATGTTAAAAAATTTGTAAAAAATAATGCATTATTTTTAGAGGTGTATTATACACACAGGTATTTTTTCTTATCAAAATAAATACATTCATCATCACGAGCATTTCATTTAGAACCAAGTTGCCCTTTATATCATTTGATTTCAATAAATATCTTAGGAGCTATCACAGTTTTAACTCCGCACCAAAATAATGTTCGCAGCTTAAGGACAACGTGCGCTTGCGCTAATCTATACTATCTATACTTCTATACTAATATTATAAAGCTGAAGAGTTTGTTTGTTTGTTTGTTTGTTTGTTTGTTTGAACCTGCTAATCTCAGAAACTACGGGCCCGATTTGAAAAATTATTTTTACGTTGGATAGTCCATTTATCGAGGAAGGCTTTAGGCTATATAACATAAAGATACGACTCATAAGACCACAGCAGCAATGAAAAATGTTTCGAAAACGGGAGAAAGATATTCCTTTTGAGAGCTTCTGCTGCGTGCGCTGCGAAAACCGCTTAAGTTACACAAAAATCATGTATGACAGGATTGTTCAGCATCAAGAGTTCTATAATAAAGTTCGCGACAGCATATGTCTATCTTTTATGACTTACTACAACCTTTTTTATGTTAATAAATTTGTAAAAAAATAATGCAATATTTTTAGAGGTGTATTATACACACAGGTATTTATTCTTATCAAAATAAATAGATTCATCATCACGAGCATTTCATTAAGAACAAAGCTCTAAGTAAATAATTCTAAGTAAATAAATATCTTAGGAGCTATCACAGTTTTAACATAACTCCGCACCAAAATAATGTTCGCAGCTTAAGTACAACGTGCGCTTGCGCTAATTGCTATGGTTGCTGGCTTCTTAGTTACAATAAAATTGCGTATGTTTTGCGTTAAAATATTTTACTATTTTTATTCGAACATTATTTTTGAAGGTGTTTTATACACACGGGTATTGGTATTGATTCTTATCAAAATAAATACATTCATCATCACGAGCATTTCATTTTGAACAAAGTTCACATCATTTGATTTCAATAAATATCTTAGAAGCTATCACAGTTTTGAAATAACTCCACATCAAAATAATACTCGCAGCTTAAGTACTTACAACGCGAGCTTGCGCTAAGTATGGTTGGTGGCTTCTCACTTACATTAAAATATGTGTTTTGCGTTGAAATATTTTCCTTATACATACCTATTAGATTAATTTTGTCGGCTCCCTACGGAACGGTTGTCCCGCGCAACTGCTTTTTTGCGATACTTCAAGTGATTTCAGCGCGTAATACATAGTTTTCCTTTCGCTACTGGGTAGTAAAGGACTTGAGCTCATTATTTTGATTGCAGATATTTTCTATTAGGTAGATTCAGTAATACTTTTGGTTAAAATTCTTTCTTCAGATTTATGCAGGTTAAAGTTTTCTTTTCGCCACTGAGTAGGTTTTAATTTTGAATGCATCTATTAATTAGTAAGTGTAATAGATTTAGTAGGTAATTACTTTTATTATTCTTTCTTCTGATTTATGCAGGTATAAGTAACTGCAATAGCTCATCTCAGCATGTAGTAAAAGTTTATCTTGACTTAGTAACTAATAAGTGCCATTTAAAGAAGGTAGGAGGTAGGTATTAAATCTAAATGTGCATTTATAATTTGATTTTGTAGTAGGTAATTTAATTTGATATTAATAATAATAATAAATATTCTTTATTGCACAAGTAAGGACACAAGAAACAATAACAATACAGGCAAATCATTTGTACAATATTGGCGGTCTTATCGCTGGAAGCGATCTCTTCCAGAAAACCATTGGGTAGAGGAAACAACGTTAATCAGTGAGGTAGAAACGGTGTGCAAAAATATAGCTGGAATTTTAATATCATACTTTAAAGATAGTTACATAATAGAAGTAAGAATAAAAAGATATTGTTCTTCTTATTCTCTGTAAAGTGATTGATTACATTGTTAATGCTGAATTAATAGGTTGGTTGACTTAATTTATATGTACCAATCTTGATGCAAAATTTGATTTCATTGTAATTGGGTATTGTTTTTTTTCTTTGACGTTTTGGACATTTTTTATGACAAAATTGTTAAGTTTTGTTTATCTTCTCACCATTTTTACATTACTTACCAAATTATAATTTTAAATAAAAAAGCACCTACTTAATTAATAAGTACAATGCCTAGAAAAAGGACTCCGCTTTCTCGGCAGTCTGCCACGTCTACAACGTCCATCCGTCTCAAACTGAATGCTATTATTTGAGAATATTGCTGCAACATATTCGCGGTATATCTTATTTGTAAAATAATTAGCCTAAATAATTAAAAAATCTACCCAAAGTCACTATTCCACGCGGACGAAGTCGCGGGCACAGCTAGTATATTATAAAGCTGAAGAGTTTGTTTGTTTGAACGCGCTTATCTCAGGAACTGTTGGACTGATTTGAAAAAATATGTCTGTGTTGGATAGCTTATTTATCGAGAAAGGCTTTAGGATATAAAACATGACGCTGCGACGGGAGGGGAGGGAGCAAACTCAAAACGCGCGGACGAAGTCGCGGGGGACCGCTAGTAATAAATAATAAATAAATAAATATTCTTTGGACATTCCCACACATCGCCATCTAGCCCCGAAGTAAGCTAATCAAAGCTTGTGTTATGGGTGCCAGACAACGGATATAATACTTAAATACTTTTTGTTTGTAAATACATACATTATATACATAGAGAACACCCAGACCAATACAAACAGACATGTTCATGCACACAAATGTTTGTATTGTGCGGGGATCGAACCCGCACCCGCTGCGTAGTAAGCGATTTCTCGACCACTACACCAGACGGGTCGTCGATATACGTCACTTATATGGTCGGAATGGTCACCCATCCAAACACGACTTCACTTCGGTATCACTACCAAAATGCTGCTAGGGACCGTTCAAGTATTACGTAAGCAGATTTATGACAATTATTTACCCCCTCCTCCCCCTTGTCAGCAAAAGTAAGCAAAGCTCTTACTCCCCCCTCCTCTGCTTACGTAAACGCTGTACCTAATAATAATAATAAATGAGCAAAAATTAAGCAAAGCTACCGCAAAAACTTTCCATAATTTCATTAACTACTACACGAGCTAAGCAAGCGATGTCAAATATCGCATAACAATTGTCTTAGATTGATTTATGACGGCGAGTATAAATTTAAGACTGAAACGTCAACGCTCCCAGGCCGCAGTTTGTGCATCTTTTATCTAAACGAAACTTTTACCGAAAATGGGTTTGTTTTTCATACAACGACAATGTGTGGGTTGCCAATATGAAAAGAAAATACTGCCGGTCTGCTCACGTAATCACCATCCCGCCCCCCCCTACCCCCATGTCATCAAAAATAAGCAAAGCAAAGACCCCCCCGCCCCCCTATAGTGCTTACGTAATACTTGAACGGCCCCCTACCACTGCGCTACGAACACCTCTTTGTTGTTTCTTCCAGGTGTATCCCTGAATCTGTGGACCCGTGCAGCCTGCGCCTCTGCGAGCAAGCGTGCGAGGTGCGCGGCGAGAGGCTGTGGTGTTCCTGCCACGAGGGGTTCGCCTTCCACCCCGGGAACTACGAGCAGAAACGGCAGCCATACTGCGTCGGTATGTATTGTGCAGTCAAAGAGTATGGAAGCGTGCTTTTGTCATTGTAAATGAAATAAGTAAATGTAATAAATAAATAGTATAAATATTATTGTTTCACAAAAATGGAACTGCCGTCAAAAACAAACTTAACGGACTAAAAAACGCTAATAGGAGAAACATACTCATTTAAAGTCGGTGCATGATGTGCGTGTAGACTAGGCTGCTGTTGTCCGTAAAGGTTGACACCATGCCATGCACCGACTTTGAATGCGTTTGGTTCTTCTTTTTAGTGTTATTTTATTCCTTCGTTAGTGTTAGTTTATTATTTTTTTAAATATTGTTTTAAATTTTAAAAAAACGTCCTTTTAGTTATTGTTTAAGTAACAATGTACTTAATTGAACTAAAATACTTAAAACCTTCTCCTTAATGTTACCAACGCTTTAGTCAAAACCGCATCAAAATCTGTCTAGCCGAACGCGAGATATTCGTGGACTAAAATACATACATATACATACAAACACAGGTCGAACTGAGAACCTCCTTTTTTTAAGTCGGTAAAAAATGATAATATACGGGATTACCTCTTTTGCTCTGCTCTGCAGGGGACGTTTCAATCAACCACGCAGGACATTGAATGGTGGCGAGTGATCCGTGGATCTTTTTTATTTTTTATAGAGCCTACTTCTAGGGTATTAGCCTGAAAATTGAGTGTCGTGGTCATTGCTTTCGGCAAGGCAATTTTAATGCAGTGCAAATTTCATATCTCATGAAATAAGTCAATCGAAATCTCATTTGTCAGAATCTTTATATAATTTGAATGTCCAAAAGCACAAAAGAGCATACTGTCGAAAGACGTGTCTTCAAACATGCGTTGTGTAAACTTCCGTGACTCGTGCAACACAGCTAACATAAACAGCTGTTGAACTGTTTATCTGAAGCTTCGAGTAAGATCTTTGGAACTAGGCGATCCACTCAATCAACGGTTGACCTAATTGATGTTCTGATAAATAAATAAATGTGCCGTAATAATGTGTAATATTCTGCCGCACACGAAGTTTAAAGGAATGATTATGGGCCTAGGCCTACACACATATAAAAAGTATGCAAACACTTTGAAAAACGAAATTATTTTTGTAACGGTAAAAGGTATCATTACATATTAGTATTATTACAATTTAATTACGGAGTTCTTACATTTTAAGAAATCATACAGCAAATATGTTTTCTTGATACAGTTACATTTAAAAAAAATAGCTTATGCTATATCACAAACTTTTTAAATTTGTGTATGTCAGATAGTTTTAGAGGTGACGGGCAGGTGACTGGCGGGGTATCACCAAAAAAAAGGTCCTTTAAGTAACCAGTAATTAATTTTAAATATTTTTAATTTATTATAATGATAGTTAATTTATTGTGATTTTCTATCAAAACAATACGAACCAGCAATGTATTGCAAACAAAAGTGTCTAGTCATAGAACTTGATATTGGCATTTACTACAAAGAGTTAGCGATTTAAATCATAATTAATTAAGTTAGTTACTGACATCCTAAATCGGTTTCGTTTGACAGTTTTTACTTGTTCTTCTCTTCCGATAGGAATATTAATTTTATGGTATGCTCACAGCGAGCGATGAGATATTTCTATTTGTTTTGATCTTTACTCTGCTTGGCTTTCATGGACCATGATTCATACTTAACAGTCTCTCCAAAACCCTCAGATGTGGACGAGTGCGCCGAGAACAATGGTGGTTGTGAGCAGCGCTGCGTCAACGATGTGGGAGGCCACCACTGCGAGTGCCCCCCACCTTTGACCCTGGGCAGGGATGGAAAGAGCTGCGACCATCCAGTGCCTATCGCCATACCAGTGAGTAAGACACCTTCGTATTCTACTAGGGACACAGAAAGTTACGAATGATGCGACAATGATGTAGGCTACCATTGATAATGAGTTCTTCCTATGACACTCGAGAGCGATAACAGGAGCTGCGGTTACCCAGTGCATATCGCTTGCTCATTCTACAAGGGCACAAAGTGTTATTGTTAAGAGATTGTAATAGCATGCACCCTAAACTCCGGGCAGATAAGCTGCGACGTATTTTTATACGTATTTGTATCTCGTTCATACGGTACCAGTATTATTATTATTATTATTGGTTGTTGGGCTCTAATGTTGCCATCTCGACCAGGTCTGATCTATTGTGGCGCCCTTATATTTAAATTTCACTGCTTAGTCCCGTTGAGTCTATAAACTTCCAGATTCTTTGGAGCGTGATATCTTCTATCTCATCCGGGTGCATGATATGCCGCCCGAGATGGATACTTCTTTTGCTCATAAGCGGTCCGCATGAGCAGAGAATATGCATGGCCGTTTCTTCTTCTGTATTACAGAATCTACATAGAGCGTCTTCGGTCATGTTCATATTGGCCAAATGTTTGTTCAGTTTGCAATGGCCAGTTAGTATTCTGGTTACTGCACAAGCTTTGTATCTTTCGAACTTTAACAGTTCTTTAGCTACTTTGTTGTTGTAACCTCGAATTAGTGCTTTTGAGTGTTCTTGTCCTTGTGTAGACTTCCACGACTCAATGGCCTCTTGTTTACAGAGGGTGGTTAGAAGCGTGGTGGCGCGTTGTTTAGTGATGCCACAGAAAGGTTCTACACCGATTTGAGGGTTGTCGGCTCCTTCTCTAGCAAGTTCATCTGCTATTTCGTTTCCTTCAATCTTTGAATGCCCTGGTACCCATGTAAGTGTGACTTTGTTGGTGTTTCCCAGTTCATTCAATGTCTCAGTACATATTTGCACCAGTTTTGACATTTGTTCGAAGGATTTTAGAGCCAGCAATGCAGCTTGGCTATCTGAGTTGATGTAGATGTGTTGGTTCCGGAGTCTCTTCTCAAGGTTTATCTCTGCACATTTGTTTATGGCAAAGACCTCGGCTTGGAAGATGGAGGTTTCAGTCCCCATGTTTACACTTACTTTGAGCTTAGGCCTCTCTCCGTCAACCTACGTCATTTCCTTTTTTGGATCCGTCCGTGTACCAGACGTGGCTACCTTTCTTAAATGACATTTGGCCCTCAAGCCAGTAAGTATCATTACATTAACCATTCGTAAGTATTTATCTTAAAAATATGTAGACATAATATATGGCGTGGGTATGGCATCGGGCTATTTAGAAATTCTAAGCAAAGCAACGTAAGTAGTACTATTATATTTTCTGTGGTAAAGCTTCATTTGCCCCGCCCTCTATCTAGGACATGCAATCTTCATTACACAACGGTTCAAAGTTAAACTATAACTATATTTTGGCAACTATGTAACCTAGTCAATTATCATTTCGTTTAGTGCCATGCTGGTCCTATCGATATGCATTTATGCACTCATTTCAGGAGCCCCTGCCACTGATCAGAGCGTCATCAAGGTGCTACGCCCCCTGCGACACTGTCTCCTGGCTGTCCAGGAGAGTGAAACAACTAAGTGACCAGCTACATACAACGCAGGAGGCTTTGAAGAAGATCATGGAACACCCTATGTTGAAGGAAGGTATGTTCTGTTTCCAGTACATAAAAACCGGCCAAGTGCGAGTCGGACTCGCGCACCGGGGGTTCCGTACAAACCTGCAAGCTTTACAAAGTTCGTTCAGTACGACAATCGGTATCAATGGTTGTACTTTTGCGTTTTGCGTTTTTGCGTTGACTTAGTTTTTTTTTTCTCGAGTTAAAGGCAATTAGATCTTAGTATTTGATATGAATTTCAACTTGATAGCTCTACGCGTTCATGAGGTAAAAAGTAATAAGTTTATATTTATTAAAAAATATATATTTTGTAATGTAACTAAAAATTTAAGGTTTTCGGAATTTTTCCTTTATGTGTGCTATAAAACGTTGCTTCATGCCAAATTTCAAGATTCTAGGTCGACTGGAAGTACCCTTTAGGTTTTGATTCCCTTGCGAGTACTTGCGAGTTTCAAAAGTTGCAGCTTAAATTGCTGTTTCTTTTGATTGCGTTGATATAGAAGTTTGATTTTGTTACAGCTTAAAGGTATTATAGACCTGAGTATTTGGTATGAATTTCAATTTAATACCTCTACGCGTTTATGAGGAAATGGGTAGTAAGTTTAAAATTATTAAAAAAAAAAATATTATGTGATGTAACAAAAAATTTATGGTTTTCGCAATTTTTCCTTTATATATGCTATAAGACGTTGCTTCGTACCAAATTTCAAGATTCTGAGTTCACGGGAAGCACCCTGTAGGTTTTGATTCCCTTGCAAGTGTCGAAAATTAGCGGCATAAACGGCTGTATCTTTTGATTGCGTTGGCTTAGAAGATTGATTTTTTCACAGCTTCAAGGGACAGTAGACCTGAGTAATTGATATAAATTTCAGCTTCATACCTCCACGCGTTCCTGAGAAAAAGGGTCTTGACAGACGGACGGACAGACGGACAACAAAGTGATCCTATAAGGGTTCCGTTTTTTCCTTTTGAGGTACGGAACCCTAAAAATTGCACGAAATCTATGTCTTACTATAAGCACCTGATAGATCAGTTTAAGCTGTGGTTTAGGTGCCTATAGAAAAGCAAAGATTTGGTGCTTTGTATCAATTAGTTAAATAAAGTAGGTAATCAAACTTGAAAAAGGGTAAGTAGACCATTTTATTAAATTAAAATATTTTACGGATATATTTCGCGCTCATTGATTTACGCCTGACGCGCTGTTCGCTTTTCGAATGCTTAAAATTTACAGCAACCGTGGTCGTATAGTTTACAATAAATGTGCGCGAAATATATCCGTAGGTAGTGTTTTAATTCAATGAGTAGTATACGCGTAAACTTCAGAACCAAATATAGACCATTTTATCACTACTATCTTGATAAATTGATGTTATTTTTAGCGACAATATATTTAAGCAAATCAAACCTATCAAGTGAAATAATCTCACTAAGTGTCTACAAAATGTTAGAACGTCGAACACTGAGTTAGCTTCTCTCCAATATCCTTTTTTTCAGGTGCAGACGGATTTGCGGATGGAACCATGACGTACCGAGTGCTGGACTCCACAGCGCCGCTTGAAGGAGGATACTGTCGTTGTGAAAGAGGTCCGAGGGTTGGTAATTATGAATAAGAAAGATGTAGCGATACCGATGTTGTAGTTACCGTTTTATGCTCGTCAGACTAGATGTCCCGCACGGGTAAGTTGCCGACGACATTCCCGCAGTAAAGTTTCGAAATATCGAAAGTATGCAAGCAAATTTGAAGGGAACAATAAATTTTTTAACATTTTGATTAAAATTTGAATATTTATGATTAATATTTTAATGCAAAGACGATACAATTTGTAATGTTTCGTAACATTGCAAACATTGCCGGCTGTTTAAGCTGTACTGTTTTAATATTCCTTTCTATGGCAGGGGAATGTTGCCGGCAACGGCACATCTTTACCTACGTTAGAGTGATCACTTGAGTACCATAATATTCGAAGTAAACTAACTTGACAACTCTTGGCTTATCCAATGGCCGTCGGTTACTAGGACCGTGTTACCATTATGTTATTCCTCCTATTCTATTCATCTCATGAGTTTTTATTTCTTTCAATAATCACTTATACAGGGTCCCCCCGGTGCACCAGGCATGGAGGGCCCCAAGGGCGACGCGGGGCCCCGAGGGCCTCGTGGGTCCCGGGGCCCGCGCGGCTCGCTCGACCTCATGCTGCTCCTGCTCGCGGATATCCGACATGACATTAGGAACTTGGAAGCAAAGGTCTATGTGGATGGGGAACAGTAAGTAGTGCTACTACAATAATATGAACATTTAGCGCTCCTGACTATTACGCCGGCCATCCCGGGTTCGAATTCTGCAAGAGGCAAATAAATAATAATAATAAATAAATAAATATCCTTTGGACATTCCCACACATCGCCATCTAGTCCCAAAGTAAGTTACTCAAAGCTTGTGTTATGGGTGCCAGACAACGGATATAATACTTAAATACTTTTTGTTTGTAAATACATACATGATATACATAGAAAACACCCAGACCAATACAAACAGACATGTTCATGCACACAAATGTTTGTATTGTGCGGGGATCGAACCCGCAACGCGCTGCGTAGTAGACGATTTCTCGACCACTACACCAGACGGGTCGTTTGTGTGATGAGCACGAACATTCGTGCCTGAGCCATGGATGTTTAATATGTGTTTAAGTATTTATGGGAGACGCCCCCGTCATAATTGTTGTCTGGTATTCGTAACACAAGAAAGAAAATTCCTTACTTCGAAATCACGACAATTTGTGTGTTGTCGGGCGTATATTTATTTACATTTTTTTATTTATTAATATACCCACCACTGCAAATCTTGTGAAGCCCGGATCTACAGAAAACCAATGGCTGTTTCTTAATGTCTGTATAAGGTCCGCTAAGGGCAAAAGTTTGTGTGATGAGCACGAATATTTGTACCTAAGTCATAGCTGTTTATAGGTATTTAAGTATTTTTGGAAAGCGCCCCTGTCATAATCGTTTCCAGGTATTCATAGCACAAGGAAGAAAATTCCTTACTTCGTAACCACGACAATTACTGTATTTACACAGTGTGTTAGCGCATATTTTTTATTTACCTTGGTAGGAGGACCAAACCATCGTATAAACGCGACCTGCTCATAGGATTTAATGTCATCTACTGTCTTACATGGTAGCTGGTCAACAGATTATTTTTTTACCAGGCCAGAGCGTTTCAACCTGCAGAAAGCCTGGCGGCACCAGCGCAAGCAGGAGCGCCTGGAGCGGGAGCGGAGCACCGAGCAAGATTTGGAAGCGTATACTGCACCACCGATCACTAAAGACGTCGGGAGTGTTGTCATTACACCACAAGGTGAGGAACTTTGACATACTCATTGGAACTTATCACTCGTCTAGTTCGCTAGACATTATCTCTTACGAAACTAGCGGTCCCACGCGACTTCGTCCGCGCGTTTTGAGTTTACTCCCTCCCCTCCCGTCGTATAGCCTAATCCTAAAGCCTTCCTCAATGAATAAGCTATCAAACACAAAAAAAAATCGGTCCAATAGTTCAAACAAATTATAAATGGGATCCCCTTTTTATTGAAAGAACGTTATTTTGTATTAAATATTTGACAGATAACAGTAACCAGAACTTATTAAGACATTGTGAAAGAGGTAAAAAAATTTGCTTGTAGCGTCCCACTACTGAGCATTCCTGGGCAAAGATATTACTTCAACTATGATTTAGTTTGAGCCGTTCTCCACCACGTGAGCTCAGTGAAAACCTAGGTTCAGTCGACAGCACATCAGGTTACCCACTTTTGTTGCAAACTAGCACTTATTACAACGGCATAAGACACCGCAGTGATTACCTTGACGTGCTGTTGTCCGTACATGTGAAATAGGTAGTCAAATAAATTATTTGAGTACTTATTCTTTTATTGTAAAATAGGCCAAGTCTTTATATATAAAATAATAATTTCTTCTTTTGGTTTCAGGTCAAACAGGCGACATCTTCCGGAGTGACTCCACCACTGACTGGTCTCTGGTGAAAGGGGAGACTGAACCACCAGAACTACCGTTTGGACTTTCACAAGTAAGTTTATTCTGCTCTCTCTCTCTCACTCTTTTGTCCAATATTAAATTTACTCCCCACCAAGTACAACACGCACTTGCGCTAACCGCACTGGTTGCTGGCCTCTTACTTCCAATAAAAATATGTGTTTTGCGTTGAAATACTTTAGGATAAGTACTAGGATAACACAACCCACGCAAAAGTGGTTTCAAATCACGGTTTTTTTCTAGGACATGAGTGCGATGGACGAGAAGCTGCGAGAGTTCTACATCCTGGCCAACACCACCAGCCCGGGAGACGAGCCCGACGACCCGGAGCCAGATGAAGACAGCGAAGACTATAATTTCTACTGACAATAAACACACAAATTTACATGTATTTTTATTCTTACTAGGCAGCGCCAATAAATACTTCACTCAATTCATACATCAAGGCGCCGCGTAGGACGTCCACCGACAAGATGGACAGACTACCTTTTAAAGATCGCAGGATCACACTGGATGCAAGATCGTTTGCGCACGGTCCCTGTGGAAAACCGTTGGGGAGGTCTATGTTCAGCAGTGGACGTCCTTTGGCTGATTATGATTATACATCAAGGGTTTGTTTCACCAACGTCAAAAAGGCACTAAGCAACAAATAATCATATAACGTTGGACTGATAACGCTTACCAGAACTTATTAGGACATTGTGAAACAGGCTGTAACACATTTTCAAATTCACGGATATTGACTCAATCTATCTATCGCTTTCAGTCTCGTTTTTGCCCTATAGCTAGAGAGAGACAGATTAAGCCTAAAATATATTATTCTGTAACAAAATCATGCATCAGATACTAGGGTTGCATAGCCAACTTAGTAGTAATCTCTGAGGAACAGAATCTACAATCAGTTATAATGCAACAGATTGCCACATTTTTATCTAACTCCACTCTTTAGTATATTACATATATGGGACAGTCTTCGTTAATAAAACCCCAATTTAAGATAATACATTAAACTCTTTAATACAATAGTTTACATAGCATATTAAACTCTCACACGTCGGCATACGGTTCAAATGGTCACGGCAGGCTGGTACTGAGCGGCCAGACGTTTGAACTCGTTGCTTTTCGCGTTGTATTCCTTTGTGAACGGGTGCTCTGGGTGGCTGTCGAGGAGCTGGGCTATGTAGCGGCCGGACACCTGGAATTTGGAAGAAACGGTTCCATCATACCGCTTAAGGATAGGCTGATATATAAGGGCTGCTATGCTCTGAATATTTTTTATTTTATTATAACTTTATTTGGGGTGTCTGAGTTTTTGCGCATCTGAGGATAAATATACTTTAACTTTGAATAATACTCCTATCGCTCTTGTTAAACATATCGAATAAAGGAAGTATAAGTTATAAAGTTAAAATAGCTTTTTAAGTTATTGCTAATTTATTAGGTGTAACAAATTTAATTGTGTTTGCAGTAAGAAAGAGTCTTTATCTGTGAAATGTTGCCACTTTGTGCAAGTTTATGTGGACATGTGAACCAAAGTTTCAAATGCGACGTTGCCAGCTCAGGTAAAGAATAATTCATATTAGATAAATTAAATCTAAGCATTTAGTTCCTATAAAGAAATAAATAAATAAAGGAATTGGAATTCATAAGTGTCCATAGTAAAAAAATATCAATTTAATGGTCATGTTGAAGTTAATTTATAACCTCAGGAACACGGTGTAGATCGTCCTATTAAGAAACCTACTTCATGCTACATTAATAAAACCTGTACATTGATTCTACGTATACACGGACTAGAACTAAAACTGCTCATTTATATCAATAAATTAGTACGTGTTCTAAAAGAATATGCTAGTTGACTAAATTTAAAAAAGTAGATAATACTTTACATTTGTAAATATATTTATCAAAATCATTGATATTTTTGAAAACATTTACGATTTACATAATTTAATTATAATTTAAAATATTCAATTTGAATGGGATTTTCAAGAATTTCAAGAAGTGACGTCATTTATACTGGTCAACGACAGCGAAAGCCCACCATTGTGCAAGGCTTGACGTCACATCCTCTGATAGGCGTTTACGGTCACTTGACTAAAAGTGTGTTTTGGACCAACTTAATTATTTCAAATATTAATAATCCCAATTTAAATTCAGAAATAGTGTTTTGATATCTTCATACCATAATTAGGGTTCCTTAGCCGAATGGCGAAAAACGGAACACTTATAGTTTCGTCAAGTCTGTCTGTCTGTCTGTCCGTCTGTATGTCACAGCCACGTTATTCCGTAACTATAAGCAGCACAGTGATTATTTAATTGTAAATTTGGTAGGAAGATGTATCCTGTTAACAGCTTTACGCTTTTTTCGACGAAATAAAAAATAATGATATTTAAGGGGGAGTTCCCATACATGAAACTAAAACCAAAAAAATTTTTTTTATTAAAACCTATGCGTCTATGGATAGGTCTTATAAAATGACATAGATGATTATAAAACCAGTTTATTTTAAAGTCCAACGTTTCACAGCTAGACGCTTCCAAAGTGGTAAAATGGGCGTCACCCCTATCTAACTGCTACACTAAGCAAGTGTAAATTTTGAAAAAATTAAATCTAATGTAGATCTTAACAAATTCTTTCAAAGAAAATTGGTTTGAACGAGATCGAACAAGTAGTTTTTGAGATATAGCACATTTTCATCAACCGCAAACATAACTTTGTTCTTCATACAAACAGTATGAAAAAACAAAGTTATATTTGCAGTCAACAAAATATTGGGGTATTTTACTAAGTGAAAGGAAGTGGATTCTCTTATTCAATCAAAGAAAGCACGGAACCCTCAGTGCGCGAGTCCGTCTCGCACTTGGCCGGTTTTTTATATCTAGAATGTATATATTGGGTTTGTTCTGAGTGGAAACTAGCGTATTGTGTGGTACCTCTGCGGGCTTGCCCTGGTGCGCGGCGGCGACGGCGCGCGCCAGCAGCAGGTCGGGCTGCTGCGGGTGCCGCGCCTGCGCCTCCGCCACCAGCTGCTCCGCCTCCTCCCACATGCCTGGACAAATTAAAAGAAAACAATGTTTTTTTCGTATTGGTTTTACGGCTTTGGACGTCGTCCATACAGCCTATTTTCAGTATTCCAAGTCTTCATCTTATATATTTCCCAATTTTCTTTTCCGATTTCCATTAGTGGGTGTGTAAAGCAATCGTATTCATTTGACAGTTCAAAACGTACGGTACGATCTGTCAAACGGCAAAGAACAAAACGTTATACAGATCATACCGGACGTTTTGAACTGTCAAATGGATAGTAATAATTTACACAATTCTACCTCAAATTAGTCTTGTTCTTAATCGGACACTGAGTGAAGCACTCCAAACTAGTACAATTGCTCGAAGGAACTAGTTCGGTCTTTTAGTTCTTTTAGTTCAATGGTTCACCGATTACTCTGACATCAGTTGTCCGTCGTACACAGCGAATATGGTCTTACGTCAATGTCGTTCAATTTAGTACATCTTCTATCACGCTCTGGCACACGCGTCCGTCTCGTTCTCGCTTTACTAGTTCATTTTCCGTCACACTCACGCACACGCGTCTGTCTCGTTCTCGCGCAATCAGTACATCTTCCATCACGTTCACACACGCGCGTTTGTAATCGGCCAACTCACTCTGACACTTGGTATTATTCGTTCTTAGTCGGCTCTTGCGAGCTAAACTGAACTATAGACATACAAGATTTGCTTAATGAAATGTACTAAAGACCGATTTGAACGACCAGAAGTGAATTGTCCGTACTCGGTCACATGCATGAACTAGTTCCTAATAGTACATCGTACATGTACTACACAAGCCTACCTCAAATCGTTTTATTTGTGTAACACAAGTAAGTATGGTATTATAACCATAAAATTAATATTCCTATCGGAATAGAAGGACAAGTAAAAGCTGTCAAACGAAACCGATTTAAGATGTCAGTAACTAACATAAGTAAGTAACATTTGTAGCTTTAAATGAGATAACCTTTCGATCAGGTGATTTATAACAATGTTCCTAAGTTAAATATAGTAGTTTACTGCATGATAAACAGTCGACACAAAATATTGAACATGCAGCTCTAGTGTAAAACTAAATATTATTTTATTATACAAAATATTCGTCGATATACATTCCCTGTGTTATTCTGTCTTTATTTTTTATGTAAATTAACGTTTGTAGAATACAATAATCAAACTGCATACTTTAAATTTGAAGCGAATTTGTAAATATAAGTCGTATATTAAGAGGCTTCGATTTGGACTAATTTACCTGTTGAATGATTATTTGTTGGGGTTATGCCGCTGTAATGAATAACAATCAATCACCGATCAAGTCACCATGTTTCAGACGCATTATTCCTCCAAAATATACACAATTTCACTTTTAAATATAAAAAATCAAATGCACGTAATTTTCAGCGAGCTTCTGCGGGCCGGTCAACTGTTCGACATCTGCTAAAAATGGTTCTGCTACTTCGTATCTCCCATCTCTTTTTATCACACAGTTTGCTGCTAGTGACATCTCGCTTTTGTCGTTCTATTCCAAAGGGATAATAATTTTATGGTTATAACAGATAAGGTGACAAAAGGTTCATGCTGTGATCATATGGCTGACAAATTATTAAACTTAAATACACAAAGTAAAAATAAAGTCAAGTAAATAATTCGCTTAGGTCATGTCAAATTAAATGCATATTTAAAAAAATATTTAAAAAAATAAACCAAGTGTACAGAATTCAGCATAAGTTACTAAATTACTATTTCAATTTTAGTGGAAGCACTAAATAAAAGAAATGATTATTTAAATATGTTTTGTGGTTACGGAGTCAACGAATCTAATTAAAATCATGTTAGTCCATTGAATAAAAAGTTCTAGAGTGCGTGAGTTAGTAACGTAAGATGTTTCTTCGGAGACATGTCAAGAGTCCCTAGGTAATAAACATACTAAAACCCCGGGACACTAGGAGGAGCCCCGGAGTAGGGGGAGGGGGGGAAAGGGTCCATTTTTTCATTTTTCGCTTAAATCTCAAAAACTGTACATGTTAGAGAAAAACTTTCAAGGAAAAGTTGAAAGGCCATAAAATTATCTACAAATTGTACCTTAATATTTTTTTCCTATATCCTACCGTTTCTGAGTTACACGCAGTAAAAAATGATCTTGGCTGAAACAATTTCCCCATACTAAATACATACCCATGTTTATCACATCAATCGATCAAAAAATATTTCTTTCTTCCAAAAAACTCAAATGTGCAACTTGTGACCGGTACTGATAGATTGCTCTTAATTAGGTCTATAATTGGTAAAATAAACACATTCCTCCATGGAAGCCTTTAGGAGGAATCGATTGTCAAAATATTATATTAGGGTAGTTTGAGTTACTGAACTTGATCTTTTTATTTTTTTTCTTCCAAAAAACTCAAAAGTGCAACTCGTGACCAGTACAGATAGTTTGCTCATAATTAGGTCTATCATTGATAAAAATACCAGATTCCACCACGAAGGCGTTTACGGGGAATTGAATTTTATTAGGGTAGTTACGATACTTGAACTTTTTATTTTTTTTCTTCCAAAAAGCTCAAAAGTGCAACTTGTGACCGGTACTGATAGATTGCTCTTAATTAAGTCTATCATTGGTAAAAAAAACACATTCCTCCATGGAAGCCTTTAGGAGGAATTGATTGTCAAAATATTATATTAGGGTAGTTACGCAACTTGACCTTTTTATTTTTTTTTCTTCCAAAAAGCTCAAAAGTGCAACTTGTGACCGGTACTGATAGATTGCTCTTAATTAGGTCTATAATTGGAAAAAAAAACATATTCCTCCATGGAAGCCTTTAGGAGGGTTTAGGAGTTCGAATTTTTCACCTTTCATGGGATGTAGCTCGAAAACGGATGCGAAAAGAAAAAAATAATTGAGGTACAACTTGTAGATAATTTTATGGCCTTTCAACTTTTCCTTGAAAGTATTTCTCTAACATGTACCGTTTTTGAGATTTAAGCGAAAAATGAAAAAATGGACCCTTTCCCCCCCTCCCCCCACTCCGGGGCTCCTCCTAGTGTCCCGGGGTTTTAGTATGTTTATTACCTAGGGACTCTTGACATGTTTCCGAAGAAACATCTTACGTTACTAATTCACGCACTCTAGACCCCCCTTGGAGGGACTCATTCAATGGACTATGTTTATTTCATAAAATTAATATTCCTATCGGAAGAAAAGGACAAGTAAAAGCTGTCAAACGAAACCGATTTATGATGTCAGTAACTAATTTAAGTAAGTAATATTTGTAGCTTCAACTTTCGTTCAGGTGATTTATAGCAATCTTCCTAGGTTAAACATATTAGTTTATTGCATGATAAACAGTCGACACAAATTATCGAACATGCAACTCTAGTGTAAAACGAAATATTATTTCTTTATACAAAATATTCGTAGGTATACACTATTCACAAGCCTTAGTCCATAAATGTAAACAAACTGTTGACTAACCTATTTACCCTATTATCTAAAGATTCTCGGCATATACACTAGTGAATTTGATTACATAACGTACAAACACCTTCACTAATTTCGGCGTAACAGTTTAAATACGATAATTGCATTCTAACACACATAATTACATTTAAAAACGTAAATCATGAGAAAACAATCACCATTTTGACACAGACTACAAAGATGTTGTAACGTTGTATTTTTTTGTCTAAGTTCGCGTGAAACGAAAAGCTAAATGGATGTAGGACTCCAGTCCATATTTTGGCATAGATGTAATGGATGCTGACACTGACATTTGTCAAGTGTGACAGCTGCTGTTTTTCCGGTTCCGCCACTGTTGGTCGTGCGTCGGAGTGGAACGTGTGTTAATATGTAAAAAAGTAAAAAAAAATGTCAACGGGCCACGTCCCATTTATTTTGTAGTTTGATAGTTATTCCTGGTAAGTATCTGCAGAAAGGTTTGCGTTGATTTTTGTTTGTTGCGAGACATTTCTTAGAGTCTGAGCACATGGTTCTTTTTATCGTTTCAGACGCCGCCAACATGTCAATTTGGATGGATTAATTTCGAAAATGATTTGATATAAAAGACAAGAAAGTACTTTGGGAAACTCCTTGCTTGTAGCTTGTAAAGAAAATGTAGCCTACCTACATCTGGGTATATTGTATTGAGAGTTGTAATTTTTATCATTTCAGGTCTCAAATACAATAATTAGCATAAATGATTAGTAATCAATTCAGAATTTATATGGCGAGCCAGCTGTTGCAGGTATTAAATAGGTTTATTAAAGATTTCATAAATAGGGTGATGAAAAGTATACCCACCCTCACTGAGAAAAAAAATTGGTTGTAAACTAGAACTTTCTTTTATTTCTAGGTTTCGCTTTTGATATGTGTCTGTAAGTTGTACAGTCACAATTTGGTGATCATGTTGTTACCTCAGTGACCTTACTAAGACCTCACTTAGATCTTACTTAGACCTCATTTGGATAAATTTGGAAGACAGATTTTCCTGATGGATTGAGTTGCTTCTTGTCTGCTGTTTTGAGGATGGACCGCTATCGGTGAAATTTTGGGGTAACGTTGCATAGTTGTTTGTAGTTTGATGCAACAAAGATTTGAAATAGTAACCTCCGTTAAAATCCAAGGTTGGTTTTTCTTGTATTTACTTGAACTTTAGTGAAAAGTGGGATAATTTAGCTATTAATTTAAGCATAACTTAGGAATCCCTTTGAGGATAAATTTTGGAATCATTTAGGAAATTAAAAACTTAAATTGGTGGTTTATCTTTATTTAATTAGAAATTTGTGAACATAAAGAATTGTAATAGTATAGATATAGATAACTAAATTAGAACCTAACCTAGTCTCTACTGAATTCTGAGCTATTAAGTTTTGTATTTGAAGGTGTTGAAAGGTAATTGTGAAATAGCAAATTTGAATAAACTGTTGTT
This sequence comes from Pyrausta purpuralis, assembly GCA_963924145.1. NCBI lineage: Eukaryota > Metazoa > Arthropoda > Insecta > Lepidoptera > Crambidae > Pyrausta > Pyrausta purpuralis. The sequence goes on along the minus strand of OZ001653.1, from coordinate 3,066,348 downwards.
GCCAAATGCTATACCCGGATTTCTTTATTTTATTTGAATCTTAGTACCTTTTAGACACCCTTTGTCCACACTAGCCGGGAGTGACGGTGACAATATCGGCAAACAACATATTTTTTAATTTAGTGGTGGGACACCATTTTGTTCAATTGATCGATTCAATTGGTCATTCGAAACTCGCATGTTTACTATTTGTTTGTGTGTCTTTGAAGGATTTTTGATTTTTACGAATGTTGATTAGTGTAGAATATCTTTATAATATTATTGTTCATTAAATTTTATGTTGCTTAAGATTAAAGGAAATAGTGGTATTTAAAAAAAATATATAATTTGATTTATATTTCCCTAATTCATTATTTGTCTGAAATAAAACTTGTAAATATGAATTATATATTTTTTGATACTACCAAAACAGTGTATAATAATCACAGTTTATCTCGCAATTGCAATAAGTATGAGATTGTCAGCAGCCCGACTGTCGCACTACCGTCACGCTAAATGAAAGCGCTCTAAGGCCGCACAGATGGCGTTAGGTCTTTGATGCTCGATCCTGCTAACAATCCTTGCAGTTCTAGTACAGGCCAAACGTCAAAAATCTATTGCATTGTGATTTTGATACAATAAATTAATGGAATTAAGGCCCAGAAAGTGTGCAAGAGATTGAGTTATTTTGTTAAACGTGTTAAACCCTGCTATCTACGGATATGTTTATTATATTATATTCATATAAGGTTAAAAAAAACTATTTCATTTAACTCAAGTTTTAATCTGACGCATAGAATTTGATTTTTTGGACAAACAATGTATGGGGACGCGGCCATTAACTTTTTAATATTTTTTCATTAAGCTTTCCTTTCTTTCTTTCTTAATTTTTCGTATATGACCCTAATTTTGTTTCTAACCGTAAGTACATAAGACAACCGTATACATTTACCGACATTAAACCTTATAATTGTCTTTATAACGAAATAATATTTAAATTATAAAAAAAATACTGCAAAACTACCGAAGTTCCATATTCAGGTAAGACAGATAATATAGTATAATTATTTAAGTCAGTTACCCCTTTTTTTTTAATTTTTTGGTCAAGATATGTGAAAACATTACATTTTCCATTCAATTCCATTGCATCCGATTCTAATAATTTCAATTGACAAAATTCCTCTACTTTTCCCTTTACTAGGTATTGTCTATGGTATTTAAGTCGCCATGTTTATTTACATTTATAGACTTACGATTGTGAATAGAGTATAGATAAGCATTACCTGTGTTATTCTGTTTTTTACTTTTTACGTAAATTAAGGTTTATAGAATAGAATAGTCAAACTGCATACTTAAAATTTGAAGCGCATTGGTAAATATAAATCGTATAAGGCTTTGATTTGGACTAATTTACCTGTTGAATGATTTATTTGTTGGGGTTATTTCGCTGGAATGAACAACAATCAATCAACGATCAATTCACCGTGTTTTAGGAGAACTATTTCTTGAATATACATATACACAATTTCACTGAATTAAAAAAAAAACTCAAATGAGAGATTTTTTTAGCGAGCCTTCATGGGCTTCTGAACTGACTGGTAGCCGCCGAAAACGGTTCTGCTACATCGAATCACGCATCCCTTTTTATCACACAGTTATCTGCTAGGGACATACGTACAATGGCCCGATCGTGTGGCTAAGTGCGGACAAAACCCCGGCCAAACTAACTAACTAACTAACTAGCAGCTAGTGACATCTCGCTCTTGTCATTCTATTCCAAAGGGATAATAATTTTATGGTTTATTCAGGCGATTTTACAAGCACACATTTGATTTTCATTAGACACTCAAAAAATAATATAAAATAGCATTAAAATTATCTTAATGCAATGCTTTGATTCAAAATAGGTAAAAGAATTAACCATGTAGGACAAAAATATCAATAGTTTCATTAAAGTAAATAAACCAGGAAAATAGAAACTGGAAATAATTAGAAGAATCTGAATTAGAATTAAATAAATAAATAAATATCCTTTGGACATTCCCACACATCGCCATCTAGTCCCAAAGTAAGCTACTCAAAGCTTGTGTTATGGGTGCCAGACAACGGATATAATACTTAAATACTTTTTTGTTTGTAAATATATACATGATATACATAGGAAACACCCAGACCAATACAAACAGACATGTTCATGCACACAAATGTTTGTATTGTGCGGGGATCGAACCCGCACCCGCTGCGTAGTAGGCGATTTCTTGACCAATACACCGTCACAGACGGGTTGTCAAATTAGAACTTGGACAAACATAATCCTAATTTAAATTCAGAATTAATTTAGTTTTCACTAGAAACTACCAACATTGTGATTTGTTCTTAGTGACAACTAGACTATTGTTATCAAAGCTTACATCAAATCTAATTTCTATGAGTAAGCTTTACCTCTAGAAGCAGCTGCAGCGGCACCAACAGCAGCAGGCCCAGCTCCCAAGGAACCTAAACGCTCAGCCAACTCCATGATGCTGTAGTGAGCGTCTTGCACGCCTGGGCCACCCTGAAAGTAACATATTGTTGTTTTAATTACCTGTCTAATTAAATAAAATTATATTTTACTTCATTTAGAACTTTAATAAAATAACTGAGCTGCTGTTAATAATTTCACTGTTGTAATATAATTACAATCAATCTAAACTCATAGTCAGCCATCTTCAAAATCAACACGATAGTTATTTTAGAGTGACTGAAATAGATTGATTTAATATGGTCACAAAAATTAGTCTAGCTAGAGTCAAGAAAAAAAAGTTATAAATACCTAGTCTTGCCATAAATATTGTCACAAAGAAAAAGTTTTTATAAAAATGCAAATAATATTTATGACTTTTACAGTGTGTTAGTTTTGTACATAAATATAAATCAATTTAAAATATAAAAAACTTATTCGAAGTGGTCTCCATTGGCTGCAATACATTCCTTTAAACATTGAGGCCAGTTATCAATAGTAGCACACACTCTTTCCATGGAAAAATTCTTCACTGACAATCGTATGGATTGTTTTAGGGACTCCAAATTATCATGGCGTTTAGAGCAAGCCGTACTCTCTAAAACTGACCATAAATCATAATCCAGCGGATTAAGATCGGGACTAGACGACGGCCAGTCTTCAGCTCTGATGAAGTCCGAAACGTTCGCTTCTAACCAAGACTGCGTGGACTGAGCTTTAAGACCCGGCGCCGAGTCTTGTTGAAAAGACCATGATTGGTTATTGAACATAATGTTGTTATGGGGCTTAACTACCTTCTCAAGAATGGTATCTTGATACACTTGTGCCAATGTTTTGATACCTTTTCACAAAAATATGGCTCAGTCACTCCTTCATAGCTAACACCCCACCAAACCATCACTGAAGTCGGGTAATGCGCATGTTGCACTCTGCTGACTAATTGGGAAGCTTCCTTAGAGGTTTGAGCATAAATATGGTCATTATGTTTGTTAAAATGTTGCTCAGTTGTAAAGATTTTCTCATCCGTAAACAAAATTTTTCTGTGACCTCCCTTTGCGTACAGCTTCAGTAGTTTTTTGATTTAACCACCCAATTCCTTTTTAAATTATCAGTTAAAAAATGACCAGTGCGTCTCTTATAGGCTGCAAGTCCAAAGGCATCTTTAAAAATACGCGACATGGTTCTGGGTGCTATCTTCAACTCCCGAGATAAAAACTTTTGCTTTCGGACAGGATTTCTGTGAATTCTTTCCCTTACTCCTTTGACCACATTTTTCGTACGAACACTACGTGGACGGCCAGATCTTTTTCTGTCACAAACAGAGAAGGTCTCATTGTACCTATTGATAGCCCGGTACAAACATTTGACTAATACCAAGCGTATGGAGACTAGGAGAACAAATAGAAGAGAGAAGCAATTTTATAATGTACCACAAAGGCGAAGTCGCTGGACATTATGGAGTAGGATTCTTAGTAAAGCTAAAATTAAAACACCGAATCATTGGTTTTGAAGGATTATCGGACAGAATAGCCTTGATGCACTTAAAATTACCTAAATACTCGAAAAATTGGACTGTCATCCAAGTCTACTCACCAACAGAAAAAGCGGCAAAAACAGATATATTAAACTTTTACGAAAAATTGAGAGAAGTTACAGAAAAACACTCGAAGAACAATCTAGTGATCATGGGAGACTTCAATGCTCATGTAGGTGCACGACTCGCAGAGGAAGAACACATAATAGGCAAATACGGAAGAGGAAAACGTAGCAAAAACTGAGAAAGACTGGTTGAATTTCTACTTGAGCAAAACTTAAAACTTCTAAACTCTATGTACCGCAAAAAGCCCAAAAACAAATGGACCTGGATGTCTCCAGATGGAAATATTAGAAACGAAATCGACTATATAATAACCAACAAAGTGAGGTCATTTAGCGATACAGGAATAGTACAAAACTTAAATTTCAATACCAATCACCGCATGGTACGCAGCTGTCTAAACGAAAATGACCCAAAAAAGCCTAGACCAAAAGCAGTCCAAATTCACTACCTGCAAAAGACAGGTATAAATAAGCACTCTACAGATACCACGAAAGACCTGATGGAAGTTGTATCCTCAGATATGGACCTAAGCAAAAGAGTGGAAGACAAGCTTAGAGAACAGGCTGAACCACAAACAAACAAAAGAAAAGAATCCTATCTAAGTGAAAAAACTGTAAAACTAATCAAAGACAGAAAAGACTTAATAACTAAAAACAACAAGAAAGACAACCCAAAAAAACTAGGACCTAAGCAAACAAATTCGGGAAAATATGAGAAAAGACAGGAAAAACAGAAGAATGAAAACACTAGAAAAACACATTAACAAAACAGGAGGTACGAGAAAGGCACTCAATGAACTTCGAGAAAAGGGAAAAGAATGGATACCAAAATTGAATAACAACAAATTGCCAACTACGTCACGTAGTGAAATCCAAAATATAGCCACAAATTACTACCGCACACTTTACTAAAAGTATAGCCAGCCGGAAATACACCTGTTCAGTGAAGAGCATGTTATAGGAATCTGCAAGGACCATGAAGATATACCAGAAATATTACCATCGGAAGTAGAAAAAGCTGTAAAAAGTCAAAAGATAGAAAAAGCTCCTGGCCCAGATAAAATCATGAATGAATTAATGAGAGGGACAATAAAAGAACTAAGACCTATTTTAACACGCATCTTTAATGAGACACTGTACACAGGAATTATTCCAAGTCAATGGCAGAGTCACATATAATACTTCTACATAAAAAAGGTCCTAAAGATGACATAGGGAATTACAGACCTATATCTCTTATCTCAAATGTATACAAAGTCTTTGCTAAAATAATTCTTGACAGAATATCACTAAAGCTCGACGAAAATCAACCAGTGGAACAGGCAGGCTTTAGAAAAGACTTCAGTACAATCGATCATATACATACAATTAAACAGCTCATATAAAAATATAATGAATACAATAAACCCATTTACCTGGCCTTCATAGATTATTCCAAGGCGTTTGACAGCTTACAACACGAATATGTATGGCAAAGCCTAAAAAGCCAGGGGATCCAAAACACATATGTAAATATCATCAAAAATATCTACAGAGAAAGCAAGGCCAGTATCAAGTTGGAATCCGTAGGAAAAGTTTTTCCAATCGAAAGAGGCGTCAGGCAAGGCGACCCACTCTCACCAAAGCTATTTACAGCGGTGCTTGAACAAATGTTCAGAAAACTAGACTGGGAAAATCTAGGGCTAAACATAAACGGAACTAAATTAAGTCATCTAAGATTTGCTGATGATCTGGTTATTTTGGAAGAGGACCCAGCAATACTTGAATCAATGATACAAACATTAGTAGACAGAAGCAGAGAAATAGGTCTAGAAATTAACCTCAGTAAAACCAAAATGATGACAAACTCAATACCTACAGACATAACCAACAATGGAGAAAAAATCGAATATGTGCACGAGTATGTATATCTGGGTCAAGTAATATCACCAAAAGATCAAATGTCCAAGGAAATAAACAAAAGAATTGCGAACGGATGGAAACGGTATTGGGCATTAAAAGAAATCATGAAAAGCAAGGAACTGAACATGAAGATTAAGAAGAAGACTTTTGACACTTGTATCCTGCCCTGCATCACATATAGGTGTGAAACCTGGGCCCTTACAAAACACAATAGGGAGAAGCTCGAAAGATGCCAAAAAAGCATGGAAAGGAGTATGCTAGGACTGAAGCTATTAGACAAAGTCAGAAGTATAGACATAAGGCACAAAACAAAATTAACGGACATACTGTCACATATCGATCGGCTCAAGTGGAGATGGACCGGACATATGCTTTGCTGCAAAAAGGAAAAATGGAGCAAAAAAGTGTCATTGTGGTACCCAAGAGATGGCGTTAGGACTAGAGGTCGTAAACCAGAAAGATGGGAGGATGACCTTAAAATGACTTTGGGGCCTCTCTGGACAAGAGTGGCAGCAGACAGACAGCAGTGGAAAGAGTTGGAGGAGGCCTTTGCCGAAAGGCACACTGTGATACGGGACATTATTTAAAACTAAAGCAGCAATCAACAGTGAAAAATCACGGAACATAAAGGGCTTTATTATTAAGTGTATGGAGAGTTTTAAAGAATGCATTTGGCTCCATACCAACTTTGTGTAACACAATAACAGCAATTTAATATCCCACTCCATTTTAATATCGCAAAATATTATAAAATGTATTAGCGCAAAAATTAGAAAACACAATGAGCAATCGTATAAAAATGACAGATTCCAAATTCAAATGTAATATCTTTCTTAATTTAATTGTAACAGTATTTATGGCCAGACTGTGTACAATAGATATAATCACTGACCTGTGACAAGTTAAGCCAAGCTTGAGCTAGCTGTGTCAAAGTGCCATCATCTTCAATATCCTGCAGCAGTTTGAGCTGTTTCTTGGCTAAGTCCGGCCGGTTCATTGCGAGCAGGCACTGCAGGGTGAACGCACGCAGCTCCAGAGACTCGGCTCCGTGTAAGATTCTGAATTTTTAAGTTGAATCATGAATACTTCAGTAACATGTTTTAGAAAATATAAATAACACACAAAATATAGTAAGTACATTTACTTTAACAGAAAAGTCAATAGCATGTTACATGTGATAATAAAATAGTAACAAAAAACATTGTATCCATTGAAAATACATTACTGAGAAAGACCTTATGCTCTTAGTCAATCTTGTAGAAAAAAGGCATCATTAAAATATTGTTTTGTTTACTCACTGAACTCCTTCATGTATTTTATGAAGCAGGAAGTAGAAACTAATAGTTACTCACTTGAGAGCAGCTTCATAGTTATCTTCATGGTAATAAATAGTGGCAGCTACCAGCAGAAATATTTCGTTTGATAGCTCGGTACCTTTTGCTACCTGAAACGTTATAAATGTCAATAAGTAAGCAGGTAAGTATAATATACCAATAAGACTTGAAGAAAAACTTACTCTAGCATCAATATCAGCTACAATAGCAGGCTTGTTTGCACCAGGAGAGAGGTATTCCACCAAGCTCTTCAACGGCTGCAGCATGGGATCAGCAGATTTCAGCTCTTGCATTACAATCCTGTGGTTCCCTTGAGCGATGTATGAACGGTAAAGGAATGCATCTTTTTGGAGGGTTATCAGAGGTGTGGAGCCCTGGAAATGGTTGTTCAGATATAAAATAAGTATAATTGTAAGTGATTTACATAATATTTAAGCCATTTGAAACATAATTATGAAGAAATTACAAAAAACATGAACCGAAGCGAAGTATGAATCACGACAAAGACCAAACGCAAAATACGTGATATGGACCGATTAAAGTGATCTTTTACAATAATACAAAGTTTACTTACATTGAAACTGAGTGCTTCATTGATGGCTTGTTGGTAATTTCCAATGTAAAATGCATTTTTAACATCGAAAAGTTCATCAACATCTTGCTGCTGACGTGCCATTTTGACATATTAGTTGACGTTTGTTTCTTTTGACAGACTTTTTTTTTATAAAAAATATAGATGCTGCTAGCTTTGATAAAATATAGGTATTTAAAAAAAAACTGATTTTGATTTTAATTTACATTTGTACTTAGAAAATATAGGCTTTCAATAACACGAGTTTTGCCAAAGAAATAACTCCAGTTTAAAAAAAACTAACGGTGTGAATAAAATAGCAGTTGCAGTAGAAAGCTAAGAATTCGTCAAACTGCGCCATCTATTTGGTGAAGAAGCAACTATTTTTTATTGATATGACATGTTGCCGTCTGAGTGCTGGTTGCTTAAATGATAGCATTTGTTTTATACACTATCATCACTAGATGTCTCTATCGGGCAGTCGTTTAAAAAGAACCACCAAAACATTATGAATATTTCAACTACCCTCCATTGTTTTTGTTAAAGTTTTGATTTGAACTTTTTTGATATTAATCAAGTCGCATGATATGAAAATTATAAAAATCTCTAGTAAGATCCATTTCTTTTCATCTTTCTTGGTGTATGAAGAGACTATAGGGGTAATAGAAGTTGGTAATAATTATCTCCCACCAGTAGTTTCATCAATTCGTATTCCCCGAAAGCCTAGTGTTTAATTATGAGTAAATTAGCACTTCAACCAGAATTAAATGAATAACGAGCAAAGGCCTTATTAGCACACAGCAACACACATCGTAATTATTTTTTATTAAAAGAATCGTTACATTGTGTAAATAAAATAAACACTAATCACCATTTATTTGTCATGAAGGTTCTCTCTGATCGTCATAGGTAGTATTATATTATCTGGGGGTCATAGTTACCGACTTACTAGTTTGGTCGAAAGTATTCATAAAGATGAAATAAGAAACCAAAAATTTGCGCACGGGCGGGACTTGAACCAGCAACCTTTTGGCAACAGCACGGTAGCTCAATTGGTAAGAGCGTTTGGCCCGGTTTGCCAAAAGGTTGCTGGTTCAAGTCCCGCCCGTGCGCAAATTTTTGGTTTCTTATTTCATCTTTATGAATATAAAATATGACACTGTGAGTGTTAAAAACATTCTAAAGCATTAGATAGCGAAGCGACATCAATTTCCAAGTTGAATTTATTCTGTAAAGAATAACTGCTTGGGCCATCTGTTTCATAAACAGACGGCTAGATGGCGCTAAGCGTCACGCAACTGACGTTTACATAAGAGACCACAAATTTCGCAGGGTCGAACTAACAGCACGGTAGCTCAATTGGTAAGAGCGTTTGGCCCGGTTTGCCAAAAGGTTGCTGGTTCAAGTCCCGCCCGTGCGCAAATTTTTGGTTTCTTATTTCATCTTTATGAATATAAAATATGACACTGTGAGTGTTAAAAACATTCTAAAGCATTAGATAGCGAAGCGACATCAATTTCCAAGTTGAATTTATTCTGTAAAGAATAACTGCTTGGGCCATCTGTTTCATAAACAGACGGCTAGATGGCGCGACAGCGTCACGCAACTGACGTTTACATAAGAGACCACAAATTTCGCAGGGACGGACTAACAGCACGGTAGCTCAATTGGTAAGAGCGTTTGGCCCGGTTTGCCAAAAGGTTGCTGGTTCAAGTCCCGCCCGTGCGCAAATTTTTGGTTTCTTATTTCATCTTTATGAATATAAAATATGACACTGTGAGTGTTAAAAACATTCTAAAGCATTGGTCGAAAGTAATTTGGCGTAATTTTACAAAGAAAACTTTGCTTCACTGAATTTAGTAAAAAGTATTTCATAAGTAAGCTCTTGCCAAAAGTGTCTTTTGTGTAACGCGACCTTTACTTGTTATTATGACAATAACGTAATTTTAAGCGCAATAAGTTATACAAAAGGACGTTGTGAATTGAAAGGAGTAGGGCTTCGGAGCATCTTTTGATGCTAGCCTTACTTTCAGGTAGATGTTTACTTTTGCAATGGTAAAAAAAAGCGCCTTTGTGCTCAGGGATAGCTTAGAATTTTGTTAAGCCGGCATTGAACACTGCACGAATGCACAGCACGTCAAGGTAAACACTGCGGTATCTTATTCATTGGTAATATGGACTAGTTTGCAACAAAAGCGGGTAACCTGATGTGCTGACCATTGTACCATCTTCTATTTACATGGTGTTGGGTGGTACTGGTAGTAATCACTATTACGAATATGTTGGGCAACATAATTTTTACATTCAAAACGCATACACAACCTTATAAATTGAAATCAATTATTGGTAGACGACACTTCCAAAAAACGTTATTATTGTCTGAGTTATACATTTTATTAATTTAATAATTATGTTTTCTTCCGCAGTAATAAATTTAACATGTTAGTTCATAATATTATATATTTTGTTTGTTTTTTTGCAAGTCCATAAAGTTGCCAACTAAAACAACCAACAGCTTCCTACCAGGAATCGAACGCGGGGCTCTGCGGAAATTGTGAATCATCGAGCAACAACTTTGTCTCTTTAACTTTGACTTGATTTGAGCAGCTTTAGAGGCTTTAATTCTCAGTTACAGCCAGTTCAAAAAAAATAGTATTTGTGACAATTACATAAGCAATAAGTTTATAGAATAAGCCAAAAAATCACGGCATGGTATACTCGTAATAACTAAGTAATTATTACAACTATTCAAATTATTATTATTTAGTACTCAGTCCAACCTCAGTGTAATTAAAAAGCTTCATTAGGTGTAGTGGTTATAGCTCCTGACGACTCTGCTTGCGATCGCGGATTCGAGTCCCGCAAGGGGCAAATGTTTATATCATGAGCGCGAACATTTGTAACTAGTCATAGATTTTATATGTATTTAATTATTTATGGGAGACGCCTCTGCCATTATCGCTGTCTGGTATTTGTAGTCATTCATCATCATCATCATTATCAGCAAACGAACGTCCACTGCTGAACATAGGCCTTCCCCACGGTTTCTCACCCGACCGATCACAAGCGGTCTGTATACAGTTTGATCCTGTGATCTTCACAAGGTCGTCTGTCCATCTTGTCGGTGGAAGTCCTACGCCGCGTCTTTGGTCGAAAATTCCTTAGTTCTAAACCGAGACAATTGGTATATTGTCTGGAGCATATTTAGTTATTTATTTTGAATGAAAAATGTCTAAAATTATATGGTACATAAAATCGATCCCTAACCCACTTCTTACTCAAGTGAGTGGGTATGAGATATTCATTTAACTAACAAAAAATCGTAAGTAATTAAGCAAACAGACCATTTATCGAACAGAACATGAAAAGGTGTGAAAGAAAAACCTTAAATCCATAAAATATGAATAAGAAATGATAAGACTGCATTGTAAACTTCTTTAGAGTGCAGTTTTGTTTTGTTCTTTAAAATTTCCAACAACAATGAAATCTTTGTTTAAATATTTCGGATTTAGGACTACATACAATTATTAGATAGCGAGGTGTTAGGACAATAAGTAAAGCAGATTGGCCCGTGGTATTTCCAGTGAAAGGTGCAAAAATAACTGTTAAATGAATTATTGGTTTTGGGCACTTCGGGTGGCAATTGTTATACCTAAGATAAGATTAGCTAGTCAAATAAACAAGTACTAAATGCGCATTCTTTATTAGTCTTGGTTAAATTCGATCTATGATGGATGTCACTAAAAAAAATCCTTGAACTATGTACCTATTTTATTTATCTAAATTCCAGTGATTATAAAAACCGTTCAAGGGTACGTCACCACAAAGCTACAAAAATGGACAGTCCTCTTATTATTAAGATATAGTATGTGGTGAATATTAGCCTTGAAAATTAATTTATTAACAACCAACTAAGCAGGAGCTCCTGCTTAGTTGGTTGGCCTAGGCCGATTCTCGCGGGTATAGAACTTTTTTCGTGTGGTAATTCGATTGCGAGTTTAACCGTTTTACCTAAAAAATCAAGTAAAATATCTACACGTAAAAATACTATCGCACGTACAAAATCTAAATACATCGGGACCCTGAGAAATCAAAAACGACTTTTTCTTGAGCAAAGAAAAATCGATCGATGAACATTTTTCGCATACTAATTGCACGAGAATTGTCCCCCTGGACTCGGAACGGAAATACCATCGAAATTTATCCGCAGTAATACAAGAGCTTATACTTATATACTATACTTAGATTCAAGGACTCTTGCAAGCGGGACATGAACAGTTTCGGAATCCGAACTGACAATTGGGAAAAACGAGCTGAAATGAGACCTGAATGGCGTCATGACATCAAATCCGGAACCTCAAAACATGACGAAGATTGGCTGGAGATCCTTAAGCAAAAAAGACTTCGTCGTGCTTCATCACCTCCCACTGACTCACTTTTCAATAAATGAAACTTGTAATTTATATATTTTATTTCGTTTCCTATATAATTTCAATTGCAATTTACTATAATTATTTTCTAAATTTAAAATTATTTTATGCTTTGATACTAATTGATTATTTTATATTGATGGACATTATCTGAAATAAATGATTTTTTATTTTTTTATTTTTATAAATTAACTAATCTGTTTTATTTATCTTCTTATCTTTTAATTTTCATCAAATTCAACATGCACATATTTGAGTTCTACAGAAACTAGTATCTTTAATCATCAGACAAAACATTACGAAAATAATGCATAACTTTCTAGGTTAAAATTTTTCACTTCGCTAGCCGCACAGATACTTTAAATAAAAATATTGCTTTGACTAAGAGCTCATAGAAGTCCTGCTGGCTAGGTACTTCAGGGACCGTGAGCGGCCCTAATGGTATAGTTAATAGTAGGTAGTATGCAGCCCTGCGGACCGTATTTCATCCTATACTGTTTATGTTTTCACACTACCTGGATACGAGCTTGAGCAATGACGTGTCGACCGACTATGACCCTTATTTTCGCTCGGATTCCTGGTTTTATGGTCTGGAAAGTGTCAAGTACACTATATAAATTGATTAAGGTGTATTTGTGATTCAGACTGGCTGGCGAGACACGAGAGAGCAAAGTAAGTTTAGTTGGCAATAGTTCCAAGCGTTTGAGGAACTTATACCACAGAATAATATTAACAAGAAGATATAATAAGACAATTCTAAACATTCCAAATAAATAATTAAATTAATGGTTTTGATTCTTACAAATTGAAAGAAAGATAAAAAGGTAGTAATATTTCGTGTCTTGTGTGTGTTTGAATTGTCATATACAAAATATACTTATAGCAGAGAAAACACCACATTGATCAAATCATATCGATTTCAATAGTAGTAATGAAAAGTTTATCGATGTCCTTAGAATAATAAAGTACAGTCACCGTCAGATATATTGGAGCAGACAAAGTGACCAAATACTTCTGAACAGTTTAAAATGTCAATAAGTTCCATACACCACAAGTTACCATTAATATCATAACATTATTTACTTCATAAATATCTGAGCAGATGTTAATCAATAACTTCTATACACACACCTAACCAATAATGTCTGACCACTCACTCGCCTGAATTTATTTATTGCAAGACACTTTCATGACAGTGATGACAATACTGAAAACTACAAACCGTTACAAACTGCCAGCTTCATCTTACTATTATATAAACTATGAAAAGAGTTCATATTTTTAATTACATAGTATCTATGTATAGTTAAGTTGGAAGCACTTACTTCTGCAATTTTCCTCGATTGCTCAGATAAAAAAGACCGACTGCGTAGATACATTTGACGTTGTGAGTGTTCAGATATTATTGGTTATTTGTGTGTATAGAAGTTATTGATTAGCTTCTGCTCAGATGTTAATGAAGTAATGAATGTTCTGATATTAATGGTAACTTGTAGTGTATGGAACTTATTGGCATTTTAATCTGTTCAGAAGTATTTGGTCACTTTGTCTGCTCCAATATATCTGACGGCGACTGTACTTACTAATCATTATTATTTCAGCAATGCCAAGACTTTTTACCGAGTTTCTTGAAATATTAATAGACATTTGGCCACGATCGCACCTTAACATCATCATCATCATTTCCATCCAAAGGACGTCCACTGCTGAACATAGGCCTTTCGAACCGATCCGAAGCGGTCGATCGCACCATAAGGTAGGTAAGTGTGGATTTATATTTGTTTGACGTGTCAGGACGCAACATTTAGTATGGAAACGTTCAGATCCCATCACGACATGTCACATCACACTAATATAAACGTTACCATACTAATTCTGATGCGTCACGACACGACTCGCCAGACAAATATAAATCCACCTTTAGACAAAGATGGACTATGCTATGTCTGAGTAGTAACAGTCTATTCACCAGTTTCTTGAAAGTCTCTAAATTACAGTTGCTAGGGAACACGAATTCCACTCACTTACACTTAGCCGAAGGTACTCCAAAGAAATTGTACCTACCTCGTTACAATTTAATCTACCGCCCGGGCTATCCAGTAACACCAGCACTAAATAAAGAAAATCAGCATTTCAATTGAAGCTTATTTCAAAAAGTAACATCAAAAAAAGCCGAGACGGTTGCATTGTGTGCAACGGCAGATGCAAGCTCGAAGGGGCCCGATTTGTTCCTTCGATTCGCAGGGCCTGGGAAAGTCGCGAATTTAGTGCACTTTTAAATGGTATGAGAACGAGAGGTTGGCGACCTGAATTGATCGTTGACATTGAATAATGATTAATAGGTTTTCGCTGCTGATCAATGTTTAATGACGATCGTATTTGAGCGCAGAGCATTGTGTTTCAGGAACGATCACGAGAACAGATGGCATTAACTATTTAATTTTGGCATGGTATTGTGTCAAAACACTATGGAAAAAAAATAGATGGGATTAAGTTTGGATTGAGAATTAAGACAGTTATTATAGAGATAAGACATGAATACACAAGGCTCATGTTATTATGATCTACATTAAAAATAAAAGTCGTCAACGCAAAATTAAATAAAATTTGTGATTTGACAAACGAAAAAGTATTGTCGTAGTTGGCGAGTATTTATTGAATGGATTTTTTAAATATTTTTTTAAAACTTTTCTTCAGACTTGCATTAAGCTCGATGTCTGAATGGACTTCACCTATTGTGTGAAGGTGATGAATTCGCCGGTATATCAGCGTTTTTAAATAAAATTTGTGATTTGACAAGCGAAAAAGTATTGTCGTAGTTGGCGAGTATTTATTGAATGGATTTTTTAAATATTTTATTTAGTTTATAAATACTTCAATCCTAAAAAAGTCTAAGCTAGTAGCACGCGCAAAGCTCGACACTATGGCCTAGAATCATTGTGTTAACATTACGGTCGGCAAACATCAGAGAAATAACAAAGAAATCAATCAGCCGATGATTGCACAAAAATACAGAGCTATATTTGAAAGAAGGCAATTCTACGAAATTCTTATCACTGATTCCTTCCAAGTGAAGTATGTGGCCCGGCGAGAAATTAGCCCAAAGGTCGGCGACCCCAGCTGCGCCAAGGGTCAGGACCCTTAGCAACCCTTCAGGAAATAGCTAGCCGTTATTAAAAATTGATTTTCCTTTGATGTCATGCACCGTACCCTGTTCTCTTTTCGAATTTTGAGATTTCGTGAAGTGATTTGAGTGCTTTGGATTAGATCTGAAAAAAACCGGCCAAGTGCGAGTCGGACTCGCGCACTGAGGGTTTCGTGCCAACTTTAACTGAATTAGGGGATCCACTAACTTCGACTTAGTAAAATACCACAATATTTTGTTGACTGCAAATATAACTTTGTTTTTCATTGTGTTTGTATGAAGTACAAAGTTATGTTTGCGGTTGTTGAAAATGTGCTATATCTTAAAAACTACTCGTTCGATCCCGTCCGAACCAATTTTCGTTTTTAAAGTATTTGTTAAGATCTACATTCCATATTTTTTTCAAAATTTACACTTGCTTGGTTTAGAAGTTAGATAGGGGTGGACGCCCATTTTACCACTTTGGAAGCGTCTAGCTATGACACGTTAGACTGTAAAAGAAAATGGTTTAAGGAACTTCACTGTCATTTTAAAAGACCTATCCATAGACACCCCACACGCATTGGTTTGACTAAAATTTTTTTTTGGTTTTAGTTTCATGTATGGGAGCAAAATAATGACATTTAAGCGGGGGCTTAAATGTCATTATTTTTTGTATGAGAATCGGTAAGCGGTTAACAGGATACATCTTCCTACCAAATTTCAATAGTGTAATGCTTATAGTTACAGAATAAAATGGCTGTGACATACGGACGGACAGACAGACAGAACCAAGGCAAAAAACGGAACCCTTATAGTTTCGTCAAGTCTTGACGAAACTATAAAGGTTCCGTTTTTTGCCATTCGGCTACGGAACCCTAAAAAGGAGGTTGGGGAATGCCTCCAATGTTTAGAAAAAAGTTCGTAGTAGCAAAGAGCTCGTAGCATAATATTCTCAGGTAGCAGTGGTTTTAACTTTAAGGGTCCTATTATATTAATAAAATTGATTTTTTTCAGCTCAAATAGCATAGTTTTGGGGTTATTTAATAAATCATGACAAGAAAATAGACTAAAAATATGTTAAGACTTATCAATTTGGGGACAATCCTAATTTTAATACATAATTGGGCTATGTCATCCATTTGCCGCCAAAAAATTGCTGTTCTACTATGGCTGTAAAATTAAATAACCATAAATGATTCCGTATCAAAACGTCGTAGTTCCTCTTTAAAATTGATTTATCAACCGTGGGGTGGCCGGCATTGCATTCTGTGCAGTTGTCAAAGCGTTTTTTTTTAACTTTTCTTCAAACTTGCATTAAGCTCGGTGCCTGAATGGACTTCACCTATTGTGTGAAGGTGATGAATTCGCCGGTAAATCGGCGTCTTAAAGAAAACATACTTTTCGGCTCATTCATAGGAGAATAGTATTCGTTTCGGCCATCTGCTCGTGCCAGTTGTTTGGATAAAGTATTATTATTTATTATCACTATCAATGATTGTATCGTACTTATGAGTAGGTATGTTATTTTTGAAGGCGTTATAGGTAAGAGTAACTATTTTCGCCACTATGAATAACGGATATGATTTAATATGCTCGCCGCGTGTAATACGAACGCGATTACTAGTAGGAAACTACTTTGCCTTTGCCGAATATAATATTCAAATGTTGGATGTAAATGCAGTCTTTATGCGCCACAGCCAAGTTTATTGACAGAGGAAGAACCATATTTCAGTGTAAAAAAGGCTTAAAAAGTGCACACCCACATCCTCCGGCTAAAAGTACGTGCACCCCGTAAATCTACTTAATCGTGACAATAAAAAAAATCGGAACTAGACACCTATTGTGCGCGCAGGAAGCGCCGAGATGCGCCGCGCCGGAAATTCGCGATATTCAAAAATCGAATCGCATCCGCTTCCAAGATGGCGTCCGAACTGGTTCAAACTGGATCGACAATAGATCACGCATCTGCGCACGGACAGATGTGCGGGAAAAAATCGGGTACCTGCTCTCATTGTCGTCTTCGAGACGTCCCGGTAGGGTGACCCTTAAGAAAGGGAGTAGTGTTCCCAAGCCCATGTGAATTTGGCTGAGCACCGCTAAGTTTAAAGGAGGGTAATGGAAGCAGATGCTAAGTGTATGAACACAAAGGTTAAAACGTAATGATTTATGTCATTAAGTAGGTAATGAAAAAAATGAAAATCGGTATTGAGGGAGGTTACAGACAATACCGTCTATTAGATGATACCAAAACAGGAATTTCTTACACATATTAAAAAACAACAACTTTTAAAGTAAAGCATTATAGTAGTTTGAAGATGTATATTCGGTTTTAATTACAGCTGAAAGTATGAGTTTACTTAGATGACCTTCCTTATTAAAATTGATATCAAAACTCGTAATTCATTGGCTGTGGTTTCTTGACCTAAATTATGTACTTTAATCAATCCAAGCTTCCAATTTCTTTAGGTGCAGATTATTCATTTTTTCCTACTAACTTCATACTTGATTCATTCATACTTGCGGTTGTCAAAATAAGCCTAAAGTCCTCTCAAATCATTGATGCATAAAATAAATGCTACAATTTGTTTCCAACACGTGATAACGTCAAGTATTGTACCTGTTAAAACATATTAATATCAGTTCATGTCCTAGAATACGAAAACTGATAGTTATCCTAGCATTGGCCCAAAGGAACTTTACAAAGGAAAGGTACCGAATGCATCTTCCATTCACTTATTCAGAGAAACAGACAGACAGGCGTACTTGCGCTATACAAATAAGTACCTTCGCTAAGGGTTTCGAGAAAAAACGAGCAATCAGAAAACAGCAGATGTAATCTGTGGTACCTGGTGAAATGACGATAAAAAACAGAATGAACGTAGATTAACATACAAGAATCGACTCAGTAGTTGAACTTAAGATCATGAGATAACGAAACAATTTATTTATTTGAGGTAAAACCAGCAAAGCATACACTTCTCAAACGAACTAGACAAGAAATGACAACATAGTTATGGTGTTCCCTCAATCTAAGGCAACACTCAAGACTGCTTATTTTTTTTTTACATATTTTAGGTACTATGAGACTAACGGTCCCGGCAAACTTCGTTATCCCTTATTCAAAGACAAATCTAACAAAGTAAAAATCATGAAAATCCGTACACCCGTCCTCGAGAAGTGGTGTAACAAACATGCCTTTCTTTTATAGATAGATTCGGATTCCAAATTATTATTGTTTTCAAATTGTAACTATTCCTTATATTGTTTGAAATAAATCATAACCCTGATTATAATTGGCTTAATAAGGATTTTAACTTGGCTTTATAAGGGATTACCATCCTCGGATTCTGCTTTTTAGGCGGTATTTTTATAAGTTAGCTTTTTATATTAATGAAGATTTTGTTTTAAGAAGGCAAAAAATACCACTTCTATTTATAGTAACTATTCATATTTTGAAAAATCCCTTTAATATGAGGTATATAGGTATCTAAAAATATACAAAGTAATTGAAGACCTATTCTCGTTGTCATCAATTTAAATAATAGGATATTGTGGCCTCATATCGCACAAACTTATATTTCCGAACCTCGCAAACTTCTCGCAAACAAGTAGATTTGCTAAGTTTGCTTTCGCTGAACACATTAAACCATCTTTTCGTGTTTCTGATCAGAAAACTTTCTGAGGTAAATATTTACTATGTACATCGATTTATTATAAAGTATTGTTAACATATCGCACCAATAGTAAGCGTATAGCACTATGTCATCTGTTATAAAAATCGCTAAAATACCTTTTGTAGCGCACTATTAAATTTCTTTATTTAGAAATACCTTCTTAATATCTTTATAGCAGCTATACTTCAGAAATACCTGCTTAATATCTTTTCCTAAAAGGAATTACCTTATTAATATCATGCATGCACTACACATCTCAAACTAATAGCTACTGCATGCATTTGGTTTGCAATCACAATCTTCGCCTCGATTGAAACTCGATTTAGAAACACTGAACTCTAATATTCAGGTTATGAACTTTCGAACTTTTATAACCAAAGGTCGCCGCGTCACACACCTGCATACTTTTGTTACTATAACAATCTAGGCACTAACGCACCCGGCAGTGATCTACCTAGGTTGTGTACCCCTGTCTAGCTAGGACATCCGGGTGCTCCGGTCACTCACCCCGCCCGGGAATACCTACGGTTCGCCACCCCTGCCGTGATGGGGTAGGTTCGATAATGGCGCGGCATTTTGCGAGAGCTATATACACATATAATATGTTTTAACGTTTTTTTTTTTGGTGAATGGTCTTGTAAGTCTTGTAACTATTCAAATAGGTAATAAATTATCTAATTTAATGCCTTGTCCTTAGCATCTCATACTGTTAGTATTATTTCGATTATAAATTACTTGTTAAAATTAACGCAATTCCATAGACTTTTAATTAATCAAAATGTAACTACATTTATAAACAAAATGCCTATTTGACGTTCACTTTTCCTCAATATTTGAAAGCAGGAATAAAATTAATCTTCAGTAATCTAACATTTTAAGTTACCATTAGTCAAAAGTTAATGTAGTGTTTAATATTTAAAACAATATTACGAAAATTCTTCCGTTTGATTAGCTACTTAGAATTATTCTTTAGTAAGTGCGAAAGGTCGCCGCGGCTATCAGTCGTTTCTTATCACGAAATACCTATTTATAATACTGAGAAAATTATTTCTTTTGTAGCCGCTATGATATTAACATGAGTTCACTTCCGGACTAAGTAAATATTAAGTTATTATTTTTAAATTAGATAATATTATACTTATATTTAGCTTGACACACTTTTATTAATCAGAGTACTCAAAATACCTAAGTTCATTTTCGAGATATTTTATGATAACAATAAATATTATTTATTGCACACTGGCACACCATACAAAATGAATAATTACAGAAAACATCTTACATATAACGTGGGAGTAAAATTCAGGCGGTCTTATTGCTTGAAGCAAATTCTTCCAGACAACCATCAGGTAAGGACTTAACAGAAAAATCGATAAACGATAAGTTTAATAACATTTGAAACGCTGTAATTTGTTTTTATGATGTTAAAACAGCTAACTGTGTAATTAAGCTTAATCATACAGATACTGAACGCAACACTAATCTTTCGATTTTAGAGGTCGTAGTAGTGGCGCAGTGGCGCAAAAGGTTCAAGGTGCGTAGTTCGATTCTCTGTGCAAAAAACGCACTAAGGAATTTTCTTTTAGAAATAGTGACTAAAAGATGAGTCTGTAAGTATAAATGCTGATTTTTTAATTCTAATTCCTACTCCTAAACGACAGACGGACTTATCTTACCCTTTTGCTCGTATTGCCCTTTTGACACAATTATTTTCTTGAAGAATCCCATTATAATATTTAAAAATTTGGTATAATTAATTCATTATGTTAATTTCATCTCACTTGGCTCACAAAGAACTAATGACTTGTAAAATATTCTTAATCGCTCATTTTTATCAAGAATTGTAAATAATTATGTTAATTTATAAATGATTTAAATATACAAGTGGTCAAGACCACTCAAGCTAGCCCAAAAACCTTTTTTTAGGTAATAATATTCAAGAAGTAAATATTTTCGTAAGTTTAATTTGATGAATTAAGCAGTTAAGACTAATTAAAAAAATATAAATAATTATATAACTCTGAACTCGTGAATGAAACCACATTTTCGTATCGGTATCAAGTTTATTAAATTTAAAAGTAAACATAGCTGATAAGAATCCATTAATTGATTTAATATTGTTACCCGCCCGAATTATGGTTCATTATGACCTCTTTCTTATCACGTCTACTGCGTATACATATATTACTACTAATATCAACTTAATTGACGTAACAGTGTGTTAATCTGACTAATGAGTAAGTTACCGGGCATTGAAATTAAACAATTATAAGTGCATTTTGGCGCGTATAGCAAAGCGACGCCGTTAGCGTAGCCGGCACCGGCAAGCAACCGGCTAAGCAGGGCGGGCGGAAGCTGCGACGCATCCCGCCCGCCCTCGCTGCAGTCGCCCCCTCCCCTCCCCACCCCACGCGCGCCGCAGGGCGCAGGCGCCCGCCGGCCGGCGAGTCAGTTCACCGCCGCGCCGCGACAACACCGCACGTGCGTATGACTAAACGCGGCCAATAAAACGATCGACTCAACACTCCAGTGACAGAGAGGCTAAAACCTCTCTTTTAACCGACAAAATTGCTTCACAAGTGGAAATGCCGACGAGCCTTTTCGGCGATCTCGGTGGCGGAGGCCTCGTGGAGGACCAGAGAGCGTTGCAACTCGCTCTGGAACTGAGCATGCTGAATTTCGGCGAAGGTCTTCCCTCGTCGAATCCCCTGGCCAGTCCGTTGGGTTTCGCGCCGCCGCCTGACGATCGTGCCAAGAAATCACAAAACATGACTGAGTGCGTGCCGGTGCCGTCTTCGGAGCACGTCGCGGAGATCGTCGGCAGACAAGGTAGGTGCAGCATCAGCTGGCCTTATGTAAGGCACGTGAACCGGCTAGGTTATGTTCGATCACGCCACACGCCCGGCCGGGTCTCGCCCTCTTCTAAGCATGCGTTACTTATTATTTGTTTACCCTCGCGCCGCGCTGACTTCGCCAGTTTTACGTTTATTATAAAGTAGGTTTTACCTATTTATGAGCGCCGTGAGCTTTTGATACCGCGTTTGTTATGTTTATGTAAACTGTTGGGCTAACCGGGCTTTCCACTGTTATGTGATCGAGTTGAGCCTTCGAGGTTACCTGGTAACTTTTGTTATCATTGGTAACGTTTAGTCTTAGCGTATGTTAAGTGAATTTTGCCGTTAAAGTAAAATCTTTCAATGTAAAACATTGTTTAGAGCTTTAATTTAATCATACAAACATATTTTGGTAGTAAAACTACCCTCCCCCTTGTCAGTTGTAGGTGTGATACGAAAAACGTTAAATCCGGTAGATTTGAATGAAATACCAGAAATAAAGGTAAAGTATCGAGCTTATCTTATCATTGAGAACTTTTTCACTGCCACAGAGCAAACAAACAGACATCGGGAATTGTTGTTATTCAGATAATGTTCCTACCTACAATTTTACCTTCTTTTATTTATTTCCTGCCTGCTTACACTTTAGTTTTTGATCAAATATCCTTCTAAATGTGGGTGTTTATGTTAAGGTGTAAATAGATGATTGTTATTTTTTTCTCGTTATTGTTGAATTACACGTATAAAAGCTTCTCTAGGCACCTACCTACTTGCCTACGATATTAGGTAGTATTTTTATCTTCTGTGGTATACAACAGAATTATAATTCCAAAACCTTAATTTACGTGGGTACGTAGGTGGGTAATCTCCTACACAAATAGTGTAATTTAAAAAATACCAAACATGCAGTTTTCTATCTGCAATCTTGCCACAAAAATTCCCAAATTCTAGCAAAAACACAGTGGAAAGAAAAAAGGCGTCTCTAATTAAAAGGTAACATTTTGAGGCAAAAAGCGATACCCTGGGGGATGCTAGTGTTTTTTCATGGGTTCGAGAAAAAATGCCGACAAAGTGGTCCCAGTGGATGTTATCTTAGACTTAATTCTTGGTAATATGCACCGGGTAGAGAAGAATATCGTTGTTATTTTGAATGAATTCGCAAGTTATCGATATTTGAATATTTTGAAACATCATTTTACTTTAGCTAAGACATAGCATTTCGTATTTATATTTGAATCCCGCCAAAATAGGTAAAATTTAGTAAATCTAGAAATCATAATAAATCAGAAATTAGATTAGGTACCTATATTGAATCATGTCATGCTGGCCTATAAGGTTAGTTGTTTTAAATACTCGTAGTATCAAAGGCTTTTTGCATGGAAATCTATTTCGCGCTTGACCGACCTGCGCAGAGGGTTAACTTGTAGTCAAAAAATTGCTCGCGTTTTCGGGTCGTTGACCTCGCGGAATATTGTACCTACTAGCATGCAGGAAATGTATCTTAAATCTATTAAAAGGTAAGTTTGTAGTTTGTACCCTACTTTTATCTAGGTAACATCTTACTTAATCTATTCAACATCACCATAAAATATTAAAATACTCGTAGGCGTTATTAAGTACATTACATCCCTAGGCGAGGGTTAAATAATAAGGTAAGGTAAGGTAAAGGTAGGCTAAGGTATCAGCACTGACCTAAATACGTTGCTAAACTGCAAAGAACCAATATCGCCTAACTACCTAGTAACTTTTTAGTAAAGTTGCACAATAATAAAGCGCACAACTCCAGAAAGTTCTAAAGTATTATTTATAAATGCGTCATTCGAAACGTCTCGAACTAAAAACACCAACCTGCGTAATATAGGACTCGTCGGAAACCTCATTCCCTTTCCCATCGCAGAACAATAATATGTTATGTGGTTATCTATAGCTATACACGTAGCCCTTGCATTTCCAGACGGGAATCGTGAAACCGGAGCAAAAAAACGCAGCTGCTCCACTTGCAACCTTGTCTAACTACCGATCGCACAATGCCCTCAGCGTTCTTAGCCGTGGAACTTCGGCCGGTTGGTGCGACAAGGTGCCATCCGCACTGTTCCATGTAGCTATGTAGGTTATGTTGGTATATTTAGGGCGTTTCTCACTCGGTTTGTTTGTGTTTAGTTCAGTGATAGTTACCGTTTACCTAATCGACGAAACATCTCTTTGAATTTTGTTACATATATTTGGTAACTAGAATCGTTAACGCGACATATTGTATGATGGTGAAATTTGGTGTTATGTAGGTTCTTATACATACATATGTATAGCTAGGAGTTTTCGCAAAAAAACTCGTTATTCACAAGAACATATCGAATTCAAAAACCCTGATAGATAAAGACAGGACTAAGAGGTAAGTAAGAACTTAAGTACAGCAATAGCCAGAACGTCTTTAGAAGTTTTATTTTATCCCTTTTTTGTCGGATTATCCAGTGTTCAGCACAATGGAAGAAACTCAATACTTGCGCACTTACACGCATAAAATGTTTGTTCGTCTGGAAGCCTTTTTTAAAATAACCTTTTCACATAAGCGATTTTTTCTCATATAAACGACGAGTCGCTTTGTATGTGGTCATAGATTTTTTATGCTTCCAATTGTTTATACCTACTCTCGTCAGGAAAGTATTGTATAAACCAACATTACATTTCTTATCCTTTTGGACGGAACTACTATTAGTTCCTAGAAACCAAAATCATTCAATTCAAAATACCCTTGCCAAAACGGTCCTGTATAATTTATACTATTTTTATTATACAGTATCATACGACTTGCTTTCAAAATTTTATAGACAAGGTTGCCTATGGGTCCAGAACCTTGTCAAAATACGACCTTTTATCTGCGAACTATCGGTGGACATGAATACAAATTGATTTTGACATCCTTTGCCACAAAATTTGCATTATGAACCTTATTGTCCTGGGTCGAGTGCTTATTAAATGGGCACATCTTTGTTTGTAATGACATCTTGTACAAGGAGGTTGTTTAAAATTCTCGCGTTTACGCGCGACGGGGTGACGTCACATCCGCTGCCTCGAACTCGCTATCGATATCGGCCGATTCGATTGTCTCGATGTCGATCGGACCTCCTGTCGGCTTGTTTGTTCTCTGATTTGTAGTGGCACCTCGATGATGTTTTGCATCTTTCGAGTTTTTGCAGCCTGAGTCTGTTATGGGCATGCGTTGTTTAACAATTTCTGTTTTTGTGGAAACATGTTTTTGCTAACAGACATTTCGATTGTTCTTTATATTACCAAGTCTACCAAAGAATTTAAGGCCATAATAATATTAAAAGCCCCTTCAAATCGATCAAGTCCCATTGAATATAAAGCAGTCACAAGTTCTGTAGCTATCTTTAAAATTAACATCGTCTTGACGCTGGTATCCCAACGATGTTATTTAGAACTCATAACAAAGTTCCCAAACCGCACCGTTTTGGTGAGTAATTCATCCCTGTCCGTCACGACAAGCCGGTTCTAGTGACGAGTCGCTAGGACCGGTTCCACATCAATGACTCCAACCCCCTCCTTACCTCTGTTTACTCCTCATCTCTTAATACTCATGTTTTTGTACACAATAACTCTCGATTTTGTCGCTACCCAACCGTTTCGTTATCTGAACAGTCGAAACTAGTAACTATGTGAATTGTTTTGACTAGAACATTACAATGTTAGTCCCTAACAGTCAGCATACTATTTACGGATTCCGAAAAGAGAAGCGCTAATTAAGCTCAAGAGAAGAATGTGGCCGTAGGCTCCATCGTATCGGTATTTAGTTTAATCGATGCAATTTCTGAACATTAACGAAAGAGAAAACAATCTAGTAAAGCACACGTGCGAGCGGAATGTACTAAGATCACAACATCGGCTAGGCGGTGCGCGGGTATCGGCGAGATTCGCAATGTGGCTCGGCGTGCGTTCCGGTCGACGCCACCGCAGTCAGGGTCAAGGCTTCGCCTCCTGCACACTGCTGCATGCCTGGTAACGCGCGCTCGCCGCCTCGACCCGCACACGCCGGAAATGGAACACTAAAAGCGAAAACTGATTGATACCCTATGCAGTTTTCCCACGATTGTTCTATCGAAGAAATTACATGTTCGTCAGGAATTTAAAATAGGACTCTCGCTGTGTTAGCTCGGACAATGGAGTAAGTTTTTGAAAAAGCACTTGCATAAACTTCAGTAGTATCTTGACCTCTCGCTTGGATAAAAATACACTGTTTATTTTACAACTTAAAGAAGTTTTAATCGCTGAACGACTATAAATGTCAACGTCGATTCTTGAATGATCGCTAAATTGGTTGTTAACCGACTAACTGCTATTACTTTAACGAGATTACACAAATCTCCCTATCCGTTGACAATTTTTGAATGAATCTACTCGACAGTAAAAAATAAAACGAGCATATGTCCCTCCCGGCGCTGCGGAGACGTCCCGAAATTCCAGGGCCCCATTTTTTGTCCAAACTTTGACAGATGCATTCTGGGACGCCGCTAACCGCATCTTGCATCCTTATCACGCACTCGGAAATGCGATCTACGGTCGTATCTACTACGACGAATTTGAGGGCTATTTTAAGGTACATCGCCCGTCCTTGTCCCTCATCGAGGCGCCACCGATCCGGGAAAAGGAGAGATACACTAACTTGCTCCTGTTTGTATTGTGCGCGCCATCACTGTTCGAGTAGCATTCTTAAACATGGCTACTTTTTGTTTCCAAAGAATATTATTTCCTGAAAAAGTCGAGGAGTGCAGCGATATAGAATTCATATGAGAGTATAACATTCGTTGCGAAAGAAGCAGCGTGACGTCACGGTGCGGCGGCACCCCCACGTCTGCGAAACTTAGGGACCCTAATGAATGACTTCCTAATTGCCGCGGCAGCACGAATAAGCCCGTAATCCGGCGCGAAAGTCGCTTTTCCATTTAATTGTGGACCTTGAGCCCTTTTGTTTCTGGTCTCAATTCGATTGTCAGCTGTCTCGCATCGTGTACTTCTGGACGAGAATGGTTAGCATTAAATCGTCCAGTCTCAAATGTCACAGTGTCGTACAATGAAAAAGAATCCTATCGTTTCAGCTGTTGGGTTTGAATTTTATTGAGCTGGTGTACGATTACGTCGTTTTAAATCGGTGAGAGTGACAGGCGAGTTATAGAGCGACAAGTCGATATGCACCCGCAATAATGTTGACAACAATCCATCTCGGGCTGTCACCCGGCGCCGCGAATTAGACTCACTCCCATTTCGATTTACTCCTCGTCCTCGCCAGGACTCGTATCAGCGTCTCGCTCCCGCTGCTCGCTGGCGACTTTCATAATTCCCGCACCGCGGCCGAGGTTATTACCAGAACTATGCGATAGCAATTTCTGTTCGAGATTAATTTATTTGTCGCGAACTACATGACTGTTGGGAAAAAATGCGCTCGTACGTTTTTCTTGTAACTGAAGGTTTAATGACAGGATATGATGTTAATGTCTTCGAGTCGGACTGGCGCAGATGTGCGAAACGTTGTCGCCATGAAAAGGTTCCGTTTAGCTATAGCTAGCAACGGCACACGTGTTCGTTTGTAAACACGTTCAACGAACGCCACAAAACATAATTGAGCAACTCTGTTATAGAAAAATACGTTGACGACGTATGTAAGTACTTGTAGTTTGTACGAGTGTTATCGGATCAATTAGTTCATGGTTACAGAAGGGATCAACTTCCGTCATGGTCGTAAATGTAATTTTTAACGTTCTTATAATTTTTAAATTACCGACGAATATATTTTTGTTATCGATTCGAAAGTGGCAGAAGTACATCTGCCAACCGCCACAACCGTCTCTTCGCACCTGCCCTCCCCAACCCCGCTGACTCCTTAAGAATTCATAGGTACGATCCACTAGGGTTAACGTTCCGTTGGGAACAAAGCAATAGGTTTTAAAAGACCCAATTTGCTTGGCGCTTGCAATTTCAAATAACGCTATTCAATAGTTTTACCATTCTGTAACTTTGTTAAATTCCATTTCACATAGTACACACACAATACATGATCTATAGTATTGTCTTGTTGCTTTAGTATATTCATCTCCCATAGGATACCAATGGTCGGTGTCCTTTGAATCCAAGATAGTCACTAAACTGAGCCGATATTCAATTCAGTATTATCATGTTCTCCTCCCAAGCACGTCGATTTACCGGCTGTCGTACTCGCCCCGCTCATTACATCCAAAACAAAGCAAAAATGCAACGGCAGGTGCAACGCGCACTGCAAATTACCTGTGGAGTGGACACACTGACTTACTGAATGTCAACTATTTTTGTTTAAACGCCGTTCCTATTAAAATAGACTGAGTGCCGGTCGACGACTTCTGCACTCGTCTTATTCTACCCTAGCCTTGGTCTCAAGTCGAGTCTATCCCGGAATCTCGCTTAGCTTCTTTTTTCTCGAATCATCTTGGGCCATTCACTCCTGGACAACTCGATATTGTACTATGAATAATCTTAGAGCGAGGCGAAACCGGTGTGTCGTGTCAATTCACTTTCGTAGAAGTCCAAATAAAAAAGGTTTTCACTTTCAATGATGACTATAGTTTACGAATCTTTATCATGAATTACATCAAATGTTAATGGAGAAGGGGATAACTATTAAAGTTAGTATGCAAATTTGATTGACCAATAAATTACCAAACCTCATACGGTGGACTATTATCATACTTGTTAGCCATATTAATTGCAATAAAACAATTTGGTACAAAAAGAGCTATAAAACTTTAGCCATAATAATGAGAGTGGAAGTGTACCGGTTTAAGCGATATTTTGAGCCAATTAAACATGTATTAATGATCGGATTATTTATGTAAACCGCTTCCTATTTTGAGCACTTGTGCACTTGTTTCGTGGAACAATGTATTTTTTTTTGCTTCTTATTAAATTTGCCTGTGTTTTAAAACAGCTATTAAGAACAGGCTTTATTTAAACACTTAAACTTTCGTGTTGCATATTAAATACACTTACGTATGAGAATTAACGCGAGGCTTAATTTATTTCCGATTTCTATATCAGATTAACAATCAAAACGAATTAGGCATGCGAGGGTAACACTGGCCAGCATTTTATTGGATAGTGTAACATTAACGAGAAATAATGTAAAGCTATCCGATTCGTCATCCGACAATGAGCGGGGACAAGTTTTTTCGTGTACCAGTCGACGACAAGCGGTGTGGTAACAATTGGTGCTGTTACCTTAACCGTCTTGCGTGCGCGTTCCCTCTCGTCCGCGTAGGGTTGCTCATTCGAGAAAATATATGTCATCAATTAATTTTCTGTTCTGTAAATAATTTGAATATTATTCCTTCTTAATTTATGTAACTAGGGAGAAAAATATTGTAGATCCAATAAAGAAGGTATGCGTCATGCTATTCTACCGCGCAAAAAATACAGGGTGTTGTTTTGGTCAGCGACGAGCGACTCAGGGGTGGCTGTACAAACGATACTGATGCCAAAATTTTTTTTTTTTTAAATTAAAAAACCCACAATCATTTTTTTATGCGGTACAGCGATCGAGTTAAAACTACTAACACCAGGTAGCCTCTTCGTACCTTACTAGCTACGGCGTAGTATTTCGTAGATAAGCGATAGGGTACGAGTTTTCCAATTAGTTTTGTATTTTTTTTTAATGTTATGAAGAGGTTTTCTTGTATAAAACTTGCTCGGAGTTTAAAAAAGACATTTTTTTAAAAATAATCATAACTCATATTATCATCACTGACTGAGTTGGATGTCACTGACCAAAACAACACCCTGTATAGTTATTTTTGAGTGAAAAATAGGTATCGGCTGAGATAAGACTAATATTATTTATCATTAAGCTCATAACCTCAACGGCAGACCAGCCCAAGCCCAGCTTAACACGACATCGGTTGTAACTCGCGACACAACGGTCGACAGCTGCGCGCGTGTGAGCGCAACGGACGCCACACCAGTCGTCGAAGGGTCATGCTGCATAATTGGTGCACTTACCCTAAGGCTCAACGTATTTGATGGGACAAAAAAGTATGACGTTTGTAACTTAACGGGTTGAATAGCCTACAAATAAGCGCCCGTGATCAGAGGCTATCGAATATAAATTTTTTATCACAATTTTTTATATATTTATTTATATATACTTTATTGCATAATAATAATAATAAAAAAGAGCAATTAATTCTGATAATAACGTATTTATGTCTATAAAGAAAGGCCTCTTAATTTGCACTTCGTGTGAGAGATCGCCGATGACAGCATTGCGAATTCTTCTCGCACAGTGCAAGACTTCCTCTGAGTCACTTTATTAGTGAGTTATTGCGTATTTGTTGTACGGCGGACGCGGGGTTATCGCCTATCCTATCACGGGCGCTCATGATTTGTGCTCGCGGGCTGAGCGGGTAGCGATTTTAGTGTTCCTAGTAGGTACATAACAAGACAAATTTACTTCAAATTAAATAAATAAAATAGGTACAAAATAAGGATTAGTATTACAATCTTCAGTTGATTGAAAATAAAGAATGAACGTCGCAGTAAATCAACCAGATAAGAAATTTGAATTCAAAATCAGAACGCTCTTTCAATTACGTAGAGTCGTAGAACTCTTCAAAGAAATATTCATCTGGCCAGTACGTCTTCTTATACACTCGTACTCGGAAAAGAAAAAAAAACAACAGCAATGAAAAGGCGCGTAAACAAAAGCGCTCCAAGGACAAATGCGAACATAGACAACGAACTGACAATTTCGACTCCTTGTCATTTGTATTTCAACAGGCACTTTACAAGAGGCTCATAATTGTATTGTCGAATTCCGACACTTACAACAAAGGATTCTAACTGTACCTTAAAAATGACCCAATGGAAAAAAACGGCGGTCGGCGGCTAATTCGAGAAAGCGTCTACCTGGCTGCTTACCTGCCCCTAATCAGGCTTACCACATTGACGATAAATTAAATGCACGTTTAAAATGTTCCAAATGGGATTTATGGCGTCTCCTGGTTGAGTTCATTATTCGTGCGTTTGCGCATCTTTTATTTTTCGTCCCGGGGTTAGTGGACTTGCAAATAAGAGCGCAACAGAGGCTCGGTTGTTCTGCGCGCATAGTCCTTATTATAATTTACATGTTTGATGCTGGGAATTCTATTAATAGGGCCTTAAAAGTACGATTTAAATCTCTGGTTTCGTTGTTCCTTTTCACATGAGCTCGGTTTAAATGTTTACATAAGCAGCGAGACGCAATTTATACAAATATTATTCCGCTTTTGATTAAGCGAAGTTTGACATTCAAAAGTCGCGTTGGGAATGAAAAATTCACGCAATAAGTTATTGTTAATTTTTTTCTTTGATAAAGGTGTATTGCGGCTGGTTCTCCTTCGGTATGTCACACGTATTTTTCTTGTCTTTTTCTGAATAAACTTATGAGGAGGACGTTAAAAATAATGATAAACAGACAAGAGGCATTGTGTGGGGTATGTCCTCGTTTTTTTCAGAAGTGAACCGTCAAAGCACAGGCTACACGCGTTGTCAAGGGGCCTTATAGAACAGAAAGGCTGATTAGTGATGTGACTGATGCGTTTTGCATCGATACTTGGATTAATTCGGTTCGATTAGAATTAAGATTCAAATGTTTTTTTTTTAAATGTAATTTCAATCATGAAAATTATGTGTACGATTTACATTGTGGGTGGTTTATGAAAGCCGATATTTCAAAACTAACCAGCCAGACGACTTTTAAAGTCCTAAATGTCATGCGTGCGTCTAGGGTAGACAGTTGGTGGCATTGCGTGTATGTAAAAAGCTGATATTCAGCTTTTTTCTTGTCTATGTTAAAAATTGAAAGAGCATTCGATTTTCGATCGATTTTTTCTCCCAAATCAACTCGATTGTGAAATCTGTGCGTGGGGTGGCATTGCGTGTATGTAAGAAGCTGATATTCAGATGTTTTGTTGTCTATGTTCAAAATTGAAAGGGCGTTCGAATTTCGATCGATTTTTTTCACGAATCAACTCGATTGTGAAATCTGTGCGTGCGTCCTTTGCGTAGTGGGTGGCGCTTTCGTATGTAAGCCGATATTCCCGCGAAAACGTTCGGTGTCGAGTGACGCGCGAGCTGATTCTATAGATTTTCGTGATCGGATGCTGGCTCATTGTGCGTAATTATCGTTTTTGCCCCCACGGGCCACCTGTCGGTAATTAAAGATTGCAGGCCGCATACGGGCTCACCTTCGCTAAACGGGTTTGAGAGGCACATCGGAATCTTTGTTTAACCCTTAGAAGCCTGATTTTCTAAATAATATTTAAAAAAATACTAATGTGTTCCGTGTTAGATCAAGATAAAGGGAAAAATAGTTAAAAAAATCACAATATATATTTTATGTATTTATTTTGAAAAAATACAGAGGTATCAAATTTGATACTACAGGCATTAGGACCATAAATATTTTAAAAAAACAAGTAATGTTGTTACATATGGAAAAAATAAAAACATTGGTTGTTTTTATTGTCACATAAAGAAACTTTACATTTTTTGCACATCCATGAAGTAAGCTTCCTACAGTTATTATATTTACACTTATTTCTAGTATTCATGAATATTTTCTCATGTCCGATACGATCGTGACGAACATCAGTTGAGGGTAAGACTTGTACACCTGCCCGTAGTTTTTTAGACGGTTCAATTATCTCTTCTCGTCGACTAGTACTTGGTCTTCCCCTTTTATTATCATTGCGACTTTGATAGCGACATAAGGTGTCAGCAAGCTCGGTTCTAAAGTCAGCTAACTTCATTATATCCTTCTGGGGTTTTCCGTTCTCTGTGCAAACGTTTTTGTACAGCACCCAAGCATTTATCACAGTCATGTCCAAGAGATGATAGAACAGCCTTGTCGTCCACTTTCTTGACTTTATGCGAATACGATATCTACCAATAAAGCTGTCCATCAGATCGACGCCCCCCATGTGGGCATTGTATTCTTTTATGACCCGAGGACATGGTACTTGGATATTCGTTTTTAGTTTTTTATCATATCTGGTCACAGTCTCCGCAGGTTCAGCACCGACATACGTAGACAGCAATACAACTTGTTTGTTGTCTTTCCAGCTCGTTGCCGAAAATTCTACATCTTCATAAGAGGTAACGTTTTCATGGTATGTGCCTCTGGGTACATTGGCTTTCATGACATCCTTTTTATCTGGCAACTTACATGACTTCCCAAGTCTGTTTCTCTGTACAGTGCCAAGACAATAAATACCTTCTTTCGCCAAGAAATGCAGCAGAGGAATGTTGGTATAAAAATTGTCAAAATATATTATATGGTTGACTTGCCTGGGGACTGGTCGTAATAATCGGATCACTGTATTCGATACTGCTCCGAGGTCTGGTTCGCCAGGTAATCGATCAATATCCTTGGCTCCTGAGTAAACCTCAAAACCGTACGCATACCCAGAAAGAGAACATAAAACGTATAATTTGAATCCCCACTTGTGGGGTTTATTTGGTAAGTACTGTTTCATGAAATGTCTTAGTTTCGTTGCACACATTTGCTCGTCTAGTGAGAGCCGGTGGTCAAATGGCACAGTAATGAACTTCTTATTCAGGTGGTCTATGACTGGTCTAACTTTATGCAGTCGGTCGTGTTGGGGGTGATCAGGAGGCAAATGTTTACTGTCGTCATTCATATGAAATATTTGTCTCAATTTATCAAATCTGTTGCGATTCATGGTTTGTGCTATAGGTTCAAATTTTGCAATGTTTGACCAATATGACCTGACACTAGGATAATGGTATACACTAGTAAAAATTAGAATTCCTAAAAACTTTCGTAGTTCCGAGACAGTAATAGGTTCTGAGAAGTTGGGATTTTTTTGAAAAGCATATCTGTTCGATTCATCTACTAGTAGTTGCAATAGGTGTAAATCAAAGAAGTAAGAAAAAAACTGAAAAGGAGTTTCCAAATTCAGAATTTCTTGAGAATACTTCGTGTTCCCTTCAAACTTGAAAGCTTTTTGGACAATACTCATATTTTTTACCCTCCATATTATATTTCTAGGATTACAGGCAACAAAAGGAGCTGGTCTTTGGTCTAAGGTCTCAGGATGTGGGATATTAGTGTCATTGACTAAAGGTGGATCTTCTAAATCGGGGTCAGGGGACACATCACCTACATCATCTTCATCTTGTAACTCCAACTCGAGCTCTCTTCGACTTGAATAATAATCAATGTCGTCTTCATTATCGCTGTCCTCGTCTTCTGAAATCTCACCATTTTCTAGCTGCCTCAATATTGCCTCGATGTCATCCGGCTTCATTTTTGTATATCTATAAATAAGTTGATAAAAAAGTAATTCCAACACCAAAGTAAGCGAAAAATAGATTACTTGCAAAAATAAGTTAGAAATAGTCAGCAGGTTTCATGCAGCCCGGAATGCCTGAAGTATCAAAATTGATACTTACAAAAATAGCACGATTTTCTTCAAACAAAGAAGGCAAACGAAAAAATAACTATGATTTTGAAATAATTAGACATTTACTTACCTCAAAAGTATTTTTATTATTCACAAAAAGATAATTTGTCTTAGGTTTCTTGCACAAAACTTTTGCAGAAAGTATGTTCACTTGATCAATACGGCGGGAAAGCAAAATGACATAAACTCTCAAACAATGTTGACATTTGTCTTTTTTTTTTAAATTGGTCGAACGAACACTAAGCAGTGATGTTATACAAACAGCCAAATGTAAGAAATTAAAATAATTGCGAATGTACTTTCGTTTTAAAAGTTCGGTATCAAATTTGATACTCGAGGTATTTAAGGGTTAAAAGAATTGTTATCGGCGTGAGAGCTACTTCGATGCTGAGTGAAAAGTTCTAGGGTAATATCGCGAGCGAGATTGTAGAGGCGAGAAGGTATCATTGAGCTTTAAGAATACCAATAGATAATATGAAGTAAGTTAATCATCATGAGAACTTAATTAGTAACTTTAAACTCATTACCACCAAAACCTAAAAACGTAATTATTACCGGCCTCAAAAAATGAGAAGTCTATCATCAGAATAGGATACAAATTTAGTACGTTCATCCAAGAATGCCTGCTAACACGTGTGCAAAATTTTGTTACTGTACTTATGTTTGTCTCAGGATTTCTCGAAAACGAGAAGTCATAGCGAGGTGACGCTTTTTTTACTTAAATCAGGTAAAGTTCAATTTACAGTGTAAGAATCATCAAAATCGATCAAGTAGTTTTTGAGATGAGTAATAAATAAATGAAAATCATGAAATAAAAAAAATATTAAACCGCCTCCAAAAAACTGCTAAAATGCTTAAAATTACGCATTCTTGTCGCTTTATTACAATTAGTTATTTAAATAGGTTTTATTTTTTTTATTCAACATTTTACATTAGTAAGTAAAAAACTCAAGCATCAATTTTTTACATCTTTATAACAACAAAAAAAATACAATCTCGGCCTGCTGAAATGCTAAAACTAACCTGAAGCTAATCGAAGTTGCTGAGCGCTGGCTTACGTACAGAACTACAGAGGCGGCCTTAGCTTGGAGCGGTTCAGCGGAGTCGGCGCAGCTGGCGGAAAACCGCCATCTGTCGGCCAGCGCCCCGGAAACTAACGTTTTGTTTTCGAATTTCGTATCCTTCGATTCCGGATACAACTGCCAGTTTGACGTTTGCGGTTACGGTCACGAGCGCGTTACGGCCCGTGTTCCAAAATTAAATATACGAAGTAAATTATCTATGGTCATAATTTTTGACGATCAGTCATTTGAATATTAAATTAAATAACGCCATGTGCGGATCGTTTATGAAAGTTAAATAGCCTTTATGTTAATATTAACGATAGAAAATAAGTCGATACAGTTCATCTTGCCTCCAATAAAAATGCCTTTGGTGTCGTCATTAAAAGTTTGCTACATTAAAGCCTGTTTTATAAAAATACATGCATCGTTCACCTATTTAGGCCCGTTCCGTTGCACGTTCGACATCTGTCGGTGCACCTGCCGACTTAAAAACTTTTTTACATCCGCTGATCCGTCACATGCGCGAATGCAGCCAGCCAGCTCTGGGGAGTTCTTAATTTGAAAGTTTGGAACTTGCGTTCTTTTCTAATGAAGAAGAGGGTAATTTGACTTGGCTTTGGGCAAAAACCGTAAAAACCTTAGCTATTTTGATTTTGGGTTTTTATTTGAAAAATTAAAAAAAAATGTTTATGTACCAGTATATTTTTTGTTCTACAAATCTTATATCAATAAATATTCGCAATTTTATTACAGTCAAGTCACTAATAAGGTGGTGGTCACTTTGTATTCTGATGTCAATACTCGCATCTTGCATCTGCAGCACCATTGAAATTCTTTAAGCATTCCGGCGGCGTATTTTTATAACCACGACGGCATTTTAAACCTCGTTCATTCAATATCGTAATTTTAAAAACACCTCAATTGCCCCAATCGTTGTCTGTTTACGTGCATTTACATCGCAATTGACACCCGCGGCACGATCTCCGTCTTTATTCGCATAAAAAAAACTTTAAAAAACGCATCGCACGCACGCACCGACCTGTAATTTAGACTTCTGCAGGTAATTGAAAAAATGTCTCTGTAGAGCCGAGATTGCTCTTAGCACAATACGGCTGAACTCGATTATCGATTAATTCGTCGCGTCCAGAATCGAGTGGAATAACGACCGCATTAAATAAACTATAAAACGATTATATCGCGGCGTGTATGCCCGTCGAGAGCGAGAGCCGCGCGGCGGCATTCCGCTGTAATAGTCCTCCGCCAGCATCCCGGCCGCATCGATCCTTCGCGACAATCGATTTAGGAATGGAACTGCCCACAGACTTTTCCTTTTTTCCATTCCAACCACCCATTATGGACATGCGACTGCATCGTGACGAGAAAATTGCACGTTGATCCATCCCACCCAAAAAACTGACACCCACAAATTGTTTCAGGATTCTTATGCTAAGACAGAAAACCGAAGCCGATTTTATAATCACGGTTTCGGCAGTTCCCGTCCAAACATATGCTAAATCGCTAACCTTTCCGCTGGCGGTATTGAACGATTTTATTATAATTTGCGACGCGGTCAACGTTTCTTGGAAATGGGCTTTTTTTCTCTCTTTATTTCCAACATTTAACCGATCATGTTTTTGCGCCGGAATCGCTCGAATGGACCTTTGTTCTCCGCCATATTGTTTTAATGTCGACCGATCGTCAAGGAAACACGAAAGTGAGTGAAAGTTCGCAATGTTATCTATTGTTTTGAGGCGATGGAGTAATTGTTACGACGTTTACGCCTCCCTAATCGATTTAGCGTAAATCCTATAGGAATCGAATAAGGGTGTAACTGGCTGGTTAGAAAAAGTGTGGAC
Organism: Pyrausta purpuralis; assembly: GCA_963924145.1. NCBI lineage: Eukaryota > Metazoa > Arthropoda > Insecta > Lepidoptera > Crambidae > Pyrausta > Pyrausta purpuralis. The sequence goes on along the minus strand of OZ001653.1, from coordinate 3,028,975 downwards.
CTTTTCACGCGTGTTACGTTTTTACTAGAAATTTTAAAGTGGTTCTGTGACGGACGTACGGTGCGTTGTCTATGGTTTGTTTTATTTTTAATTCGAGTGTTGACACAGAAACACACTCCCTGTAATTAGGGGTAACCGGGCGAGGTGCGAGCGGCCGAGGGAGCAGCTGACGCCATCTGACCGTGAATGGAACTATTCGAACAGAAAATGCTATGCACCGTAAATGATACAGTAGTTTCGAAACTCACCTTGTCGCAGTCACTCCCGGCTAGTGTGGACAAAGGGTGTTCAAAAGGTACTAATATTCGAATGAAATAAAGAAATCCGGGTATAGCATTTGGCAACAAAAGTTTATTCAAATCCGCTATTACACATCTACCTTTTAACACCTTTAAACAAATCAAATTCAAAACTTAATAGCTCAGAATACAGTAGAGACTAGGTTAGGTTCTAATTTAGTTATCAATATCTATACTATTACAAATCTTAATGTTCACAAATTTCTAATTAAATAAAGATAAACCACCAATTTAAGTGTTTAATTACCTAAATAAATTCCAAAAATTTATCCTCAAAGGGATTCCTAAATTATGCCTAAATTAATAGCTAAATTATCCCACTTTTCACTAAAGTTAAAGTAAATACAAGAAAAACCAACCTTGGATTTCCATGGAGGTTACTAATTCAAATCTTTGTTGCATCAAACTACAAACAACTCTGCAACGTTACCCCAAAAGTTCACCAATACCGATCCATCCTCAAAACAGCAGACAAGAAGCAAACCAATCCATCAGGAAAGTCTGACTTCAAAAATATCCAAATAAGGTCTTAGTAAGGTCACTGAAAAGAATTTACAAAAATGTTAGTTCAACGCACAAACCAAAGTAAAAGTCAAAAAACACTAACTTTTCATAATAAATATTTACCTGAGGTTACAACATGATCACCAAATTGTGACTGTACAACTTACAGACACATATCAAAAGCGAAACCTAGAAATAATAGAAAGTTCTAGTTAACAACCATTTTTTTTTCCTAAGTGAGGGTGGTTATACTTTTCATCACACTATTTATGAAATCTATAATAAACCAATTTAATACCTGCAAAAGCTGGCTCGCCATATAATTTCTGAATTAATTACTAAACATTTATGCTAATTTTTCTATTTGAGACCTGAAATGATAAAAATTACAACTCTCAATACAATATGCCCAGATGTAGGTAGGCTACATTTTCTTTACAAGGATTTCCATAGGAGTTTCCCCGAAATACTTACCATTTTCCAGTCATTTATATCAAATCATTTTTGAAATTAATTCATCCAAATTGACATGTTGGCGGCGTCTGAAACGATAAAAAGAACCATGTGCTCAGACTCTAAGAAATGTCTCGCAACAAACAAAAATCAACGCAAACCTTTCTGCAGATACTTACCAGGAGTAACTATCAAACTACAAAATAATTTGGGGCGTGCCCCATTATAATTTTCACTTCTAATACATTATTATAACAAACGTTCCACTCCGACGCACGACCAACAGTGCGGAACCGGAAAAAAAGCAGCTGTCACACTTGACACATGTCAGTGTCACCATCCATCTTATCTATGCCAAAATATGGACTGAAGTCCTACATCCATTTAGCTTTTCGTTTCACGCGAACTTAGACAAAAATATACAACGTTACAATACCCCCCTCCCAAAGAAAAGAGGTTCACTACAGTGAACCGAAAGCTGTCCCCAGCTTCCGTAACTGTAAAAATATGTACTGTTACCAAATGCCAAAATAAAATCAAAATAATTTCCTTCCACTATCCAACAAGTCCTAACTGACCCTAAAAGGCAAACAATTTCACATGAAGGATTCAAACTATTACTGTAGGTCCAAAATTAAATACCAAAAAAAAATTGTGTCCCAAAGGATCTCAAAAAAAGCTAACCTTAAGTTATTTAAGGGTGCTCTGCTAAAATTATTCAAAAGACCTACAAAAAAACAACGCTATTTAAGAATATTCTATTCCAAAATATCGACAATACCTCAAAAAATCTTAACTCAAAGCTATTTAAGATTTTCTGTTCAAAATATCCAAAACACCCAAAAAAAGAACTCAAAACGCCGTTTAAAAATATTTCAACTAAAACATCCAAAATACCTAAAGATCTCAACGTCAACGCCATTGAAGATTGTTCTGTTCAAAATAATCCAAAAGCTCATAAAAAAAAACAAATTAACTACCTACATTGAATGTTCTGTTCAAAATTATCCAAAAGCCCTCATAATAAATTCTACAAAACAAAGTATATTTCTTTTTCTCAATTTACTCTTAAAATTAATAAAGTCAAAAAATCGGGCAACAAACACATTCAAATAATTCCAAAACGACCTCATGCTAGACAACAATTCAAAACCATAAGTTTCAAGCGACTTAACTTAAGGGTTTCCGCTAAAACATACCCACAAACAAATTAATTTCATTCTTCCACAAGCAAACCATCTTATCAACCTCGCCTTTCATACTTCATCATACAAAAACTAAACAGTTTTATTTCTCAATCTAAATAAAACTGAACCCTTTCACTTTTGTGTTTAGAATTTTCATCAATTTAGACACAACCAAAGAAACTCTAGTCGAATCAAAACTTATGTCTTAATATCCTTAATATGCCACGAACCGAGTGAACGACCATCCATAGCCTCCAACTCGTAAACAAAATGGTGAAAAATACCTCAGTGATCCCACACCAAACAAAAAACAAACAAACTGGTGCCAAATTGGGCATCACTTGAGTGTAGCTGGACTCCCAAACTACATCACCAACCAAAAATCAAAACGCATTTCTGCGCCCTAAAACAACAAAATTTGTGGCATGTCTAGCACGGACACTAAAAACTTCCAAAAAAAAATCCTTTAAACAACCGAACTCACCGACATAATACTCCTTAGGCATAGTTACTGCGTACTCCGTCGCGGTATCCCTGTAAAATTATGTTAAGGAATGTTGTAACAAACCAGTGCCTCCCTGAATCACGATCCCATAATATGTGTCCAATTAACCACAATCACGGTTTCATTAACTCATGAATCACTATAAATGGTTTCTAAAATTTTTGGCAACATCCGTACCAGTAGCCGCCTAATAGGAAACAAAAGAGTCGATTTACCAAAACAATGCGTTACAAGAGAAAATTGTAACTGATTTCTAGGTTTATATACAAAACAGACGCAAGTAACAATTTAATTCGTTTTCAGTACAACTCCAATAACGCTGACACGTAACCACAATGACCCTACATTTACTTCATAACTCATTTATCAATGTACCCATAACAAAAGCAATAATTAAAATGCAAAATTAATTCAACTAATTCCCAACTCAAACTTGTATAAATTACTGTTATATCACTGTTAAATCAAATTATTTACTATTTCTTTTGGTGGTTTATATTTTTACAAGTTGTGACCTAGGCAAATGTTTTCTTTTTACAACAAAGTTATAATGGTTAAAATAGGTGTGAAAATATCACAATCAAAACAAATACAAAATATACCTCAATACATATACAGGTTTAGAGAATTTCATTAATGCTAGGTAAAAGCAAACAAAAGGTTTTGGGATTTCACAAAATAAGGTTTACACCATAACAATAACTTTTATTTGGTTAGTAAATACAAATTGTTTGATGCAACACTAAACTTGTGGGATAATTCCTAACCAGTTAGTAACACAGGCAAAATAAACCTAAGCTAAATAATATGGTGGTTAATTAGCATTCCAAAAAAATTCTAACAACAAAGTGCTCAAAATTGTACTAATAACTAATTCTAAAGTTGGGCGCCATTTGTCGCAGTCACTCCCGGCTAGTGTGGACAAAGGGTGTTCAAAAGGTACTAATATTCGAATGAAATAAAGAAATCCGGGTATAGCATTTGGCAACAAAAGTTTATTCAAATCCGCTATTACACATCTACCTTTTAACACCTTTAAACAAATCAAATTCAAAACTTAATAGCTCAGAATACAGTAGAGACTAGGTTAGGTTCTAATTTAGTTATCAATATCTATACTATTACAAATCTTAATGTTCACAAATTTCTAATTAAATAAAGATAAACCACCAATTTAAGTGTTTAATTACCTAAATAAATTCCAAAAATTTATCCTCAAAGGGATTCCTAAATTATGCCTAAATTAATAGCTAAATTATCCCACTTTTCACTAAAGTTAAAGTAAATACAAGAAAAACCAACCTTGGATTTCCATGGAGGTTACTAATTCAAATCTTTGTTGCATCAAACTACAAACAACTCTGCAACGTTACCCCAAAAGTTCACCAATACCGATCCATCCTCAAAACAGCAGACAAGAAGCAAACCAATCCATCAGGAAAGTCTGACTTCAAAAATATCCAAATAAGGTCTTAGTAAGGTCACTGAAAAGAATTTACAAAAATGTTAGTTCAACGCACAAACCAAAGTAAAAGTCAAAAAACACTAACTTTTCATAATAAATATTTACCTGAGGTTACAACATGATCACCAAATTGTGACTGTACAACTTACAGACACATATCAAAAGCGAAACCTAGAAATAATAGAAAGTTCTAGTTAACAACCATTTTTTTTTCCTAAGTGAGGGTGGTTATACTTTTCATCACACTATTTATGAAATCTATAATAAACCAATTTAATACCTGCAAAAGCTGGCTCGCCATATAATTTCTGAATTAATTACTAAACATTTATGCTAATTTTTCTATTTGAGACCTGAAATGATAAAAATTACAACTCTCAATACAATATGCCCAGATGTAGGTAGGCTACATTTTCTTTACAAGGATTTCCATAGGAGTTTCCCCGAAATACTTACCATTTTCCAGTCATTTATATCAAATCATTTTTGAAATTAATTCATCCAAATTGACATGTTGGCGGCGTCTGAAACGATAAAAAGAACCATGTGCTCAGACTCTAAGAAATGTCTCGCAACAAACAAAAATCAACGCAAACCTTTCTGCAGATACTTACCAGGAGTAACTATCAAACTACAAAATAATTTGGGGCGTGCCCCATTATAATTTTCACTTCTAATACATTATTATAACAAACGTTCCACTCCGACGCACGACCAACAGTGCGGAACCGGAAAAAAAGCAGCTGTCACACTTGACACATGTCAGTGTCACCATCCATCTTATCTATGCCAAAATATGGACTGAAGTCCTACATCCATTTAGTTTTTCGTTTCACGCGAACTTAGACAAAAATATACAACGTTACAACCTTTGCTCGATACTTTTGTTCTTATTATTAACATTTGCATTAAAAGCTATAAGAAGGTGTCATTTTATTGTAAAATAACATAATTGCTATATTTTATATTAATTGCATTTTGATTCAGAAAAAAACATTTTTAATTAAGTCGGAGACATTCATAAATCTTGTTATTTGAAGTTCGCGCACGTTTATTTATTCGAGTAAGAAAGCGATAAATAAAAATATCGATGATATTTCGGGTATGCGCGTGTGGTCATTAAGATGCCGACGACATTTTTAACGAAAACCTTCTTGTGTCGGATTCGTCTAATTCGATATTCCGTTGAGTATCTCACGGTGTTCGGCAAATCGAATGCGGGCGGCCATTATTGTTTGGCCCGGCACCTTCGGAGCGCGAGTCCGGGATCGTTCCGCGTCATAATTTCCGAAGGCTCCACACAATTTGGCAGTCAGAGGCGCACGCGTTTGATGTGGCCGGCGGTTCAATAGGCGATTATTCCAACATCCTCGACCCAACAAAACGATCCATAATTCAATCAGATGTTTATCGCTTTTCAGATGAAAAACTAATAGCGTCATAGATGGCGCTGCCTTGTTAAGTCAACAAGCTTTCGTGTGAAACGGCTTTTGTCAAACTAATGGATACCTTGTCCTAAATTTGTTTGAATGGTTTTGTGTCGCAAAGTATTATTTTAATAATAAATATCTTTATTATTCTGAAATGAAATCATTTAAAAGTAATATAATTTTGAAGTTTACAACTTTGCGTATCATAAAGTTATATGATTTATGAACATTTAATGTCAAATTAGAATCTTATTGGAATACGACTTCCCAATTGAGCTCAAAATCAAATTATTCAATTCATTAACTCGTACACAGAATCGTGACCTACGCTTTTTTGTAGCGTTTTTCGGCACCACCCGCCCTAGGCCCCGACGCGGTGCCGTAGATTAAAGCGAATAGCCGCCGGTTGACAGATATTTTAATAGTTCGCATATAATCTTAATAATATGCATGGATGACTTACTGTCGTGTCGGTGGTCTGTTTATTCGCTAAAGTGACTCGTGTGACTTTGAGCAGCGCGCGGTGGTCTGCTGCACCTGGCGATCGAACCCGGAAAGTTAAATGTCAATTTTATTCTCTTTGCACCAATAAAGTTTTACAACGCACTTGAAAAGGTCTCGGCGAATGCAGCGTAGCCGACGAACGTTAAATTAATTAACGACCTAATCGCGGGCACGGACCATATTCGAATTCGATTTTTGAATTCCCCGACGTGTGACGGTCACGTGGCTCCTTCCAAATTCGAATAATTGTTTACGGTCCAATCGTCGGATATCTGTCGCGCCCTCCGGGTTGCCAACCTAATGCGGTCAATTCCCAGTGCGTTGCACTCAGTTACAAAATATTTTAATGTCTTCGTCATTCGAGACGACTTTTTGTGGTGTTTTGCCACAATTAAAGGTGCATTTTCGGCCCGACCCCAAACTTGTTATCGTAAGTAGTTAATTAATTCTTAAAACGGATTCGTTTATTTATGTTTTATTAGATGTTTCTGTAACAGTTTGTAATTATGTATTTTATAAACGATTGATTTTATTTTCGTTTATGGTTGTTAATTTAGTAGTTAATCATTTTATGGAACGACCAAGGCGGTGTCCGTTCCGGGTGACTTTGGCGTCCTAAAGATGACCTATGTTGGGCAAAAAATAAAGGCGTCCATTCACGAGCCCGACGGGGACCTTGAACTAGTTAATCGGGCGGGAACACATCGGCGAGACTGGCAACACTGGGGAAAAAAGCGATTCTACGTACTGCGCGAGACGTGTTATTATCTCCTTATTAAAATAAGAACTAGTTTTGAATGGCGGTGATGTTTGCAGTAACGTTTATTTTCTTGTTTGTAGGTGAGGTACTTATTCATTAACAACGGCTTCGCCTTTCAAGTACTATGTAATCAGACTACATTCGTCGCACTCGTAGACTTCTTTTATTCTTTAAAACTTGTAAAAGGTCTTAAGTAGAAATAAAAAATATAAAAATGAACCCTATCAATATTCATCCAATTACTAGCTGGTACTGGTAGTTGTAATATCAGCCAAAGGACGTCCACCTCTGAACATAGGCCTCCCGCACAGTTTTCCACAGCGACCGGTTGTGAGCAGTCTGCATCCAGTGAAATCCTGCAATCTTTACAAGGTCGTCCGTCCATCTTGTCGGTGGACGTCTTACGCTGAGCTTTTGGTCGAAGGGTCTCCAGTCTAGAACTTTTCTTCCCCAACGGCTATCAGTTCTTCGTGATATGTTGTAAAAGAACCATGTTTGAAGCTTTGCAAATATGTTTTTAATTATTTGTTTGCTATTGTGCCTTATTTGATTAAAAATAAACAGACAGCATCGCCTTTTGTTCTCACCATATTCGCAGACTTAACTGTAATTCTTCTGCGTTTCAGCGTTGCGTCATGTTATGTTGCGCGGCTTACGCGACCGTTTGATGCATCTCCTAATGATCGCAAATCACAATCCTCGCCCACCAGCAAAAAAAAACTGTATTAATCTTCATTTTGACCCACCATAAATAACACTGTTATGCTTTGGCATTTTTTTGACCGATGATAGCGGTAAAAAAGGGTTTAATTGGATTTACAAATCATATTTTACAGTTAAACCATTGTGGGAATATTTGACTCATCGCCTTTAAATATTGCAGAAAACTTTTAAGGAAAATTTGAAACTTTATTACCTAATTTAATCACGTGATCGAAATGGAAAAATGAGAATAACCCAAAAATTAACGCAGTGCCGAAATATTCCTAAACATATAACTAATTTTAAAGGTTATGGGAAACTGGCCCCCAAATGAGTTATTAGAGCGATCCCTTTTTTACCAATCGGTAAATAAATACCTAAATCAGCTCTCGATTTAGCGAACACGGCCGTTAAAGTGGCAAATTAACTTGATATGTTTAAATAAGTAGTTATTTGTACGGATAATGAGTGGTTTGGTGATTGCCCCACGATAGTATTGTAATTACTAATCGTAAACAAAACGCTCCGTAGTTGGCCCGCGGAAAAAAAACGCCAAAACTTAGCCGGGGCCAATTAACCTATCAGGTATTATTTAGTGCTGAAGGTCGCGCGAAATAGGTGCAGATACATTTCTTATTAGCGTGAAATACGTTTTTTATGTAATTGCTGTGTAGATTATAATTATCAGTCGTTATGTCTATACCTACAGATTAAAAACAAAAAATAAACTAATTTGCAAGCTGCTATGAATACCAGAGAAAATTGCTTTTTGAAAAACGTGTCGGTCGGTAGTACACCAGTTATGATCCTTTCAAAGGTAAAAAACCGTTAAAAACTTATGTTATTGAAAGGGTTATGAAAACATTCGCAACGGGAACACACGATTTTGCTTTGAATGTGGAATTGGAGCTTACGATCGTTAAATATTACCAAACAAAGAAATTCGCAAAATGCACGGTTTTGACATCTTTTGACGCTTGCAATTTGGGTGCTGCAGTTTGGTGCATCGGCGGCCCACAAAGACCATATAATAGCCCTTTCGTGATCCTTTATACGTCTTATGAAAAAAAAGAGCAAAAAAAGGAAATGCGAAAACATCCACTCAATTTTATAGTATAATGGAGGCAGTGTAATAATAATGAAGCAAGAAGAAATTCATAAGGTTTCGTAATATCTTTTTGCTATTTACCGCTCGGTCTCCTCGCCGAGGGACCAGGGCAACAAAAGCAAAAGGAGGCGCATCCACAGGACAGCATAGACAAACCAGTTCCGCACTGTGCATCTCCCACACATAGAAGGCTTCACAGTCGGGCTCTTGTGGTAACGACCAGATAGATCGCTTCATGTGATACCCCCTATGACCAGTATCTGATTAACCACACTATTCTATTTAAATATCACACCGCCTACAAGTGTAGGGTGTGATATTTTCAAGTCTCCTAATCTACTCTAGTACATATTACGTTGAATCAATTTCTTAGTGACATCATTTCCATAATTTATAGTAACAAAGTTCCCATAATTTATTATGGTGGCCGTTGAAAGTTCCGAATTCGATATTTAGTCAATAAGTATTACTTAACCTTTTAAGTTAGTCGCGCCTAAAATTGATGTAGAAATCTCAAAGTTATTTCAAACTTGCCGAACGTTCAAGCAGCGGGCCAAAATCCAATTCGTCTTCGACAGACTTCTGCTTGTCTAGCCCGAATTTGGCGTCCAACTTAACATTGTTTTGGCTTTGTGGTCGGTTGTTAGTTCGAAGATTTTTGTTGAAATTTAGAAAATGCGAGTATAACTGAGATTAACACCGACAAGATTTCAGGTTGGTTAATAAATATGTTTATCTCGGAAAGCTTCATCGGGCAAAGATACGCTTTTAGTTATCTTGTTTATCAAAACAGTCAACATTCAGTTATTCATCGGAGCACTGCTTAGCATGTTATTTGAGCTGAACATAAGTGGTTAAGTTGCATAATTGGGCGCTCCAAGCAGACATCAAAGAAAAGGAACACAAGAACGCAGCCAATAGCATTATAATATAAGTGCATACATCGATACCTCGGCATTACGTGCATCCGGAGCTTTCGTCGTCCGGCCGCCATTGTCTGCCGGACGCCTTGCGGTCACAAATAATTTCACAACCTCTGCACTGCACTCCCATCGCGCTTATGATGCCCTGGTACTCATTATTGCCGGTACAAGGAGAACTAGGAGATTGTGTAGCCAAGAAAAGGGTCAAGAGCGAAAGTAGTATTAACTTTACACATCCTTACTTAAGCTGGTTTATTGGCTTGCAGTTTTAACTTAACTGCCACTTAGCTTAAGTTTCTGCGTGCAGTACGACACACAAACAAGCGTTTTGGGAGCTATTAAAATTGCAAGCTTAACGTATGCAATTTAATCGCATAATGTATTCTTGGAATTTTCGCTAGGTTATTACATTAGCGAAACCGATGATATCGATTGTACACAAATTACAAAAAGCATATTAAGAATAAAATCGTTCATGTTTTTAAGCAGTCAATACGTAGACGGATTATAAAAAGTTTAACTATCATTACGGGTAAGACCTGTCTACCAGTCTGTCTAGATAAATTATAAAGCAATGTTTGGCAGTTTGAACAAATTATAGGTTTTGAATAAATCATTTCGATACGGCACGCTGACACCCAGACGTATAGCAATCTCGGTGCATGTTTATTAAGTTTGACTGAGAAGGTCAAGTTGTGCATAATTAGTAATTATGAGAGTAACGAGGATATCATAGACGGCTAGCGGTCGGCAACAACGGCTGAACTGAATTAGCGTCCGGCGCGCCCCGTCAGACTGCATCAATCATCCAATGATGTTTTAATAACACGAAATTGGGTATTAGGTGTCGGCCTAGATTAGTTCACGTTGAATCTGTCCGTTTGTTTTTATCCCCGACCTACCTCGACGTTCGATCGCGTGGGACTCGACCTTCTATCTCGTTTATGCACTTATAAATAACTTTATCATGAGCGTTATTAATCAGTATATTTATGGATACGTCACTCGTCTTCGCTAATACTCGAACAATCGCGGATGCGTAGGCGCATGTCTGAAGAATGCTCTCATAAATAGAAATAATTACGTAACGCGATAACGTGGATAATAAATTTTATTTACAACGCGGCAATGTCCACATGACAGGCGGTAATCAATATCAACGGTTTCTTTTATTTCTGCGAGTCGTTGACTTATTACATCTATGACTCAATATGACGGAGGAGACAATGTTATTGCCATGCAAGATGCAACGCATCGCATCTCAGTGCACCTCTCGTTTGAGATTAATTTATTCGCGGTTCATCCTTAATTCGATACGATCGGTTTGGCGTTCTAAATTCGATCCCTTTTTATGCATTTGCCCAGGCTTTGTGTTCTTAACTGTAACCTCTGGCTGGCAAAAAGGCGGCGCGGTCCGGACGACCCCGCCGCCCTTGCGCGCGGCTGGCTAGTAACGGTAAGCGTCACACTCGCCAGCGGCCGTCATTTCGACAACTAATAGCCCCCGATGGGCTCATAATTTATAAGGCGGTGCATGCGACCGCTTTTTACCTCGCCGTCGCCGACGTCTGGGAATCCGCAACAAAGAACAGCCGAGATTCCGTTTTGCATTCCGCGGGAGTTCATGTGCGACGGACGACTTCCAATCCAACGTTTCGAAATCTTCGCCGAATCCTTCAAAGCGTGTAGCGAAATAATACATTCGTACGTGAGTGTCATTTGGGAAAGCGATCAGACAGAGCTTAATAGCGCAGCGAGTGCTCGTGCACTCGATCTGACGCGTCTCGCGTTTCGGTTCACCTTCGTTACCTTTGGCCCGTCCGTCTGGGACTCGCGGGGTCTCGGTGACCCACTTCTGGCGCCATAAACCGCCCCATCAAATTTCGTCGCGGGTTAACTCGCAGCGCTCGGACCGCACGGTTTTTAGCAACAAAACCCGTTGCATTCCCGTCTTTACGAGCATCTCGACTGACCGACGTCTGACAGGGGTCGTAAAAGATCAGATTTTATTTCTTATTGTTCGCCTTTCGCGAAATCTAATTGAAGTCGGCAAGGTCCGCGCGCCCACCGCGCCATTTACGCGTTTTTAATTTTACAGCCCCGGGAACGCTGAATTATGTCTCTGCGGACGATAATGACTGACAACGAGAATTGGTTCATTACTTTTTATCACACATTAAAAGTTTAAGAGTCTGCGGCGAGTGAGTCTTGTCTTAACGCGCGAGCGGCGTGCGTGTCCCCTTCCGTAGTCGCGTGTTTTCGTGATTTATTTTCATAATGTATGTTATGTTAATCCGGTCGGATTAAGGCCTTATCTCGCGGCAATACAGGCTGCTTCGCTCGCTCGTCTGCCTTGTGGTGCTTTCTTTGTCGTTTGGAGGCTGACCACTCTCTGTTTAACTACCGGCGCACTGTCGCAACTCGATAATTGACATAAATGATGTTTTATTTGTTAATCAATTTCGCATATCTCTTTTAACGCCCTTTATGGCGTGTTTGTCAAAAAGATAATAATTAAGTATTGAAAGTCAAAGCTAGCAAGCGCGCGCGCCGCTGCCGAGGTGCTGCAACAAAAACGAACGATCGCAATTTAATCAGCGGAGACTCGTTTTCTCATTTATTTATAGCGCAAATAAAATCGTACATAGGCAGACTTAATGACATAGGCATTACAGCTTTCCGAGAAATTGGTTCTTGGTTACTTATTGTAAAGGGATTGCAAGCTTTTTCGGCCTGTTTTACAAACCTGAAAGTTCACCAGTCAATACCTCTTAAATATATCCAATCCATTGTTACTGGTTGTATTGTTGGTAGAAAAAAGATTTTTCGATACAACCCCGAGTAAAAGCATCAATGCGGCCGAGTCCATAGCTGCTGTAAATAGGCTTTCAAGGAACATTTTCCCATAGTGCCCGACCGATGCGCAGAACTCGCTTGTTTTCTACTTCTCTAGAATCCTCCGCTGAACGCTCGTGAGTCACTTTATATTCGCCATACACACCGCGCTGCGTCACGCGCCTATCGGAAACGCTAACGGCCGGGACTCGTATTTAAATATACCACGTCCACTCTTACCTGGACCGTCACTTACCACTGATCTGAGCCCTTGGAGGAGCACCCAAGGTGACATGAGAGGTCCGGCTACGCTGGCTACTCAATAATGCCTGGTTAGTCCTCCGTCCTCGGCTTTGCAACATGCCGTTTAAGAATTTTTGACATCGGTTCGATTGTTCCAAATTCAAATTTGAATTTCCCTACTGTGACGATTGATTTATTTAAATGACCCTGGCCTGAATACTCGGCCAAGAACATTGTTAAATTAAAACTATATATTGTTACTATAGAACCTCGATACAAATTTCAAATTCGATTTCTACAAATGGTCAAAATACACGTACGTAACCGATTTCACCGAAAGGAATCCTGGGCGGTTTACGCAAACGGTGTTTTTTGTTTGCTTTAACGAGTGCGTGTAACTTGTCTCTGTTAGCATTTTTGACATATTTCCGAAGACAAAGATGTGCGCGGATAAATTTTAATATAGCTGGAATCCACTATGTTAGGATCACGACGCGGTATATAATTCATATGACAAAGGTGGATTTTAACTTGTTCCTTCGGCGGCCGTTCGAATACTAATGTTTTGTTGTTTTACTTGTCGACAACGCATTTTAAATTATGTACCATGTGAAGCTTCGTGCAGATGAAGTCGCTTCGCTTGAGATCAACATTACATTGGCTTTATTGAACACATCTGCATATTTTATTGAGTTTTTGTAAATGTTACTTGCCGAGCGTATAACCGTTTTAATTTAATTACTAACTATGTTTTTCTCTTTTCAGGTAAATATCGCGGTCTTAATCGAGGATACAAATTACATTGTAAGTTCTGTAACTTCGGGACTGCCTTACATTAAATATTCATTGTAATGGCGAGTTCCGCAATGACGGCTAATCGCGTCCGCGAGGTTTAACGCTTGTCTATTCAAGATGAATCGCGATTTAACCATACCGGATGAATATTGAATTGTGTAGAACTCCCCTTACGGTAGATAGAAGTGATTGGTCGCAACAATCGTACACCGCTTCATAATTTAATAAAGGCCCTTTAAACAGGTCTCTGTGAATGGCGGACAGACAATTAATTTGTTTATCAGCGAGGCCGCCTGCTTTCCTGCACATCTGCCTGGACAAGACGAAATGTCTTTTGTAGTTTTAATTTATCGTGCGATAGGGACACGATCGAAACTCCTCGCGGAGTCGGAATGTGAAGGTCTGTGGGAAATCTGCTGCATTTACAGGCGAACTGTTCCATGTTCCATTCGGTCTTTTAAAAAGAAATTACCTGCCATAATTATATGTTTATTTATTTTTTTACTATTGCAATTAACATAAGTTCATCGCGACTACTTACTAGGACGCCATGAGTTCTAACGAGTGATCTATTGTACTGGATCTGATGGCGCTGACCTATCCCACGAACACTTTCTTCTAAACTCAAAATGTAACCGTAGTTCTATGAGCGGGCATCGTTTCCGGCGCCCGTGACGTCACGCCCGTCTCGCCGGTCGCCGCCCCTACTACGTAACCTTGGCGAGCGCTCGCCTTGCTCGTGCGACGCTCGCTTTCGTTTGTTGATGTTCTTTTTTCAAATGCAATAAAATTAGATATTCGATTACATTTTTGCGTGAATTATTTGATCGCTTTTGCAAGTTTCTAGCAGACTGCCCTTTGTTTGTTGGCTCTCGTTGATGATGAGATCTTGTGGAAAAATCGTGAATGAAGATCAAGTTTCAGGGAAGGTGTGATTAAAAAAGTTTGATAGTTTCCTTTTTTTTACCGGTATCGTTTTATTTTTCATCCAACCAAAGCTTAGCACTAAGCCTTGGTTGGATGCAAAAAAAACGGTGGTGTTTTCTCTAATAAGAACAATCTAATTATGAGTGTTGGTTTTCGAATTCCGAATTGGTTTTCGAACTTCTTTCGGTGCATTTGTTTGCGTCATTCGTAAACACCAACGAAAGTGTGCGTGTTTAATACCTGGCCGGATACAAAAATTACACATATCGAATGCCACTTATAATGCGAAACAAGAGCAAAATCTCTGGTAATTTTTCACACGATCCGCGAGGCATAGTTGCCCTAAGCGGCGCGCCGGGGTGAGCGAACTCGCAACCTGTAATTTCGGACCGCAAAAGGAGCAAAATGCATCGAGATCGGTGATTAAAAACCTTTGTCGGTTCTACTAATATTTATATTCTCGCAATGCGCCCGACATCTAATTGGCTGCTCGCACATTTGATGTAGGTTCGCCCGGCGCCGACCACCGCGGATTCATTAGGTTTCCTGGTAGAGAAATCATTAAACACTCAATTTTTTTACGCTCACTCGTTTATGTCCAGACGTAACCCGAACATCGCCGACAAAGCGTCCGTGGAAAAATCCGTTTCCTTTCAAAATCACATTAAAATCGTGCCCGCATGTCGGTAACTCGTTTCGACCAATAAGACGCTATAAATAGTGACTAAATTATTGCAGGTGGTAGGTATGAGTGAGTAACTAGTTTCAACTGGCCATTGGTACTCTCGATCGCGCCAAGGTCTGGGATATTGAACCTGGCCGGAGCAACAGCACGGCAAGGCCCGCCGCGAAAGGGACGGATGCACTGTCACTCATTGTTATGGGGGAAATGTCGCGGCCACACGCGCGCTCACTCCTCTCGAGCGCTACACTCCTAGTAACCCTAGTCCTAATCGGATCGGTATGCGATGCAAAGCAGCTGGCGGCGATCCCGTGACCGGGCTCACTTCCTCAAACAAACCCATCCATAGCAAACGAAGCAGGAGCATCCAGAGTCGCGCGCGCGAACGGGACGGCTATACCGCGACAAGTGCTCCGGAGGTGCGCTGACGCATCTCTGTGTACTCTTTTTGTAGACGCTACCCCCGCGGCTTTCGGTTTCGACGCGTTAACATCAGTTTCGATGTATGTCGTTTATGCCAATATTAATCAGAGGCGTAATTAAATCTGCCGGTCGGACCGGTCGTTTCGTTTGGCATTTATTCGTTCCCACGCGGTTGATGTCATTTTTATTATGAATGGCGGCCTTCGTGAGGGCTGCCAAAGGAGCTTCGGAGACCACTGACCCAGTCTGTGGTTTTCGCTTCGTCAGCGAGCAGGCTGCCTGAATGAGTGCGATATAATACCTCGCCTCCTCGTGCCCGAGCAGGAAGTGTCGACGAATAATTTTATTTATTTTGACATGTTAGCGGCGTCGAATCGAAGTCGAAGGTAAACGTGCTAAGCGTTCATTGGCATTATTAAAAATAAATAATATCGGTTTCGGAATGTTAGCCGGCGCGTCATTCCGCCCTCCCGCGGAGCTCTCGTGAACTCTTTATCGGGTTCGGCCCCATCGCGAGAATAAGGACTCGATCGGGATTTATCTTCGGACATGTGCTATCAGGTTGCGCAACGAATTGTGGCCGCGAACACGTGTCCGTATCCTAACACTTATAGTTCTCACGACGGCAGCGAGTGCGTTCACACCCATAAACACGGTTGTATCGCGCGCTGGGCTGCTTATTTATGCTGGGCAAACATTCGATAACGCCTGAACGGCGGGCCTGTGCTTCCCACATCTGCCGACCTTGGCTCCGGCCCGTTGTGTAACTCCTTATCAGTCACGCTCCCTTGGTACCTTCGAATCCCGAGTTTTCCGGTCTCGATAATCCTTATCGACAGATGTACGGATTACGGACACGTGCGTTACGCTCACGCAGTTACTGTACTACTCCCGTATGAAAGCGTCTTTCACTATCGTTTACTTTACGACCGGCTAGCGTCCACGTGGGTCCTCGTTAACATAATTACAGAGTTTTCGGCCCGACCGGTTTCGGGTTTGCTTTTATCGTCCGTCTCTAAATCAACGCTGCGAAACCGAAAGTCGGGCCGGTCTATCCGCGACCGCGAAGGTAAAAAGACGAGCGCGGGTGACACTTGAGTTATGAGTTACCACGATGTGGGTGCTGCCTTCCGCGGCTTTATTATTCCGGTTATAAATTAAACCGCTCGTTAATCGGCCCTTTAATCCGTCTGGGCGTTGACTCCGTCGCGATGAATGGCTCATTTCATCCTCATCCCCAGTAGTAAAGCTAAACAAGTGTCCGTCGCGTGTTTACGTGCGAGAAAGGCTGCACAATGGTGGTCCGGCGACTCACCGGCGAGGAATGTGGCTGCATCTCGCCCGAAGCCTACCTAGGGTCCGACTTTATTTAGATATCGACGTGAGATAATTCGATACGTTTTTTGCGCTTTATTGTTAGCCTCGAATGATACACTGTTTGAATATTTAGCTATATCCGCTGACTTCACCGCGTGTAAAAAATGGCGAATAATTAGTCAATAAAAATTCCGTCGATTATATGCCGGCGGTTACACGAGTTGCGTAATAGGAGTAAATGACCCGGTGGAGGTCTCTCGCCACGTGGCGCCACTCGGCTGCGCAGATCTGCTGAGCCATGCTGCGCCGACACTAGCCGAGCACAAACCACTGTCAGCGACCGGGACTCGCCCTCCAGGCGACCCATCCGCGCCTCACACTAAATCTTCTCATCAACATCCACATGTTACACACAACTCATATTCGGTACATTTCGGTCCTAAATCTTCGATGTCGTCTACAATAAAACGATCAAGACGTACGAGAGCGTTTGTTTTTGCACGAGATGATATCGTGTTTTTCGCTCTCAATGCCAGACTGAATATATTTCGTTGTTCGTATTACGATTTCAAAATAACAAAGGCTATGTATATGATCCAGGAGTATTGATGACATGAGTAAACACAGATTGACATGAAGCTTTGTAAATCCGATATTGAGTCATTTACCCCGAATCGCTATCAAAGCTCGCTGTGTGCATACAAAGTTTTTTACGTTTTACATAAACTGCATTAACCGTGTGCACACGTCACCTCCATTTACAAGGATTCGTGGCGGAATCTTGTTGTAGGGTTCACAAATCGGGGTATGTGGGTGAATCGTTTGTGTTCGCCGTTGTAGAGCAGCGATGGATCCGTCCTTGACCGCGCGTCGCGATTTGAATGAATCGCGTACGGTGCCATTCATGTGTGCCGTTAGCATGATTCGAGTATTCGAGTGTTTGACTAAAGGGATAACACTGCCGGCCGCGACGGCGCGCATCGATCAACGTCTCCTACACCGGGTGACGTCACATCCGTGCTGAAAACTTACAGCAAATACTCGGAAAAGTTCGGACTTCTGAGAAGCGAATGCGTTTTAGTAGTAGATAACAATTTAAAAGTTGCCAGTTTGAACATGACTAAAAAACCTTTACCAATCCAACATTCCCATGCATTTTTGTATAATCATAACTAGCTGAGCATTATATTGCCCCGTTCTTTATTACTTACTGCTTATGTACTTTTGCTTAAGACGTTAGGTCCTTTCTTGTCGTTTGACGAATTTATCATACTTTCTTCTAATTTTTATGCCGGTCTCCCCCGTCGAATCGAACTTACTGACATCATCTTGCAGAATAGAGCCCCATGCTATTGTCATGCAATTAGCTATCCGCGCTCGGCGGCAGTGTGTCCCAGCGGAAGCCGCTTCACGCCTCGCGGCCGCCCCTAAGAACTCGTGCGCATGTCTTACTCTAATTTAAGTTACATTTAAATTGCGCCTTATTATTGTCGTTTTTATTTTTTGGCAAGTCATTCTGAAATAGTAACAAAGTCTTCAAAGTCAGAGTGAACAGGCTTCTGGGGAGCTAACTCCATCGTCCACTTTGTCTATCTAAACCCTATCAGGTCTAGTCTTAAGTTAAAGCAAACCCATTTTGATGAAAAAACATTCGTCATTTACTCAATTTTAGCTGCCGGAGAGCTTTGAGAGAAATTTAAGTTACTGTCTCGGTCACATACTGTATTTTCCCGACATATTATTAATAACAATGACATGTACTGTCTAAAAGAGGGTCAAAATATGAGGTACATAGTTACGGCTATTAAGCACGCTACATTTCCATACCTTAAAGGCGGCAAGTTGATAACATGCTCGTTATTATAGATGTGTAAAGTTTTAATTACTTAAAGCAATTCCACAATTCGACCTATACTACTTTGATGTTAAGTTGCCAAAACAAAATCACACCAAGAGTACTTAATTTGCAGAGTTGACCCTAATCTATTTCTAGTAGTTTATATCTATATTTTGTGTGGAGCGCCTATACAACAATTCCATCAAGTATCGGATGCCCATTGTCTTGTAAACGAAAGGGCGGTGCGTGCAAACAACACTATACGTGTCTACGACTCAGCCGTCCACACTGTTACGTCTCATTTGCCACATCCTCTGTTTGCCGAACGCGCGGCCGGTGTGTGTTATTAGCCCATCGCTTAGCTCTGGAACTCCTGGATTCTGTTACCAGGATGTATGCCTACTTGACGATGTAGGATGCGGGTGCGTGCGCGCATATTAAAATGATTTTTGTCACTGTTTTCCTTGGTATTTATTATTGTCTTGTTAGATTTTTTTAACCTACCAGCTAGCTATTCAAAACTATAAAAATAGGTTAAGTCTAGCCTGGTGCATCATAGGAAAGGGACTAGGAATCCATAATTCAGTGGAGTTGTTACAGATCTCGCAAATCTAGTATTTTCACGGCTGTACTAGGTTCAGAGTTGCAAGCTCAGTGAACCATACAATATCACTAGGATCTCACGACGTTAATGGTGGTTTATTTAATTAAATTGACGCCTAATGAAATACCTTTCCCACCGCTGGACTTTTCTATTTCAAGCAATCGGTAAACTAGCCTAGTGCAACTTAGGTGAAGTACCAGTGCGGCATGAGCCGGCGGAGGTGCATCTCTTTAAAATCGGCGCGTCTATGGCGCTACATAATTTGCGGAAGGCGCGGCGCAGGAGTGCGGCTAAGTGCATCGTACGAGCCCCGCTCCTTTGCTTTAGGGCTGGCCACTCGCAAAAACAGCGAATATTTTTTTTTGTGTTCAATATTAGCGAAAATTTTGCTGCACCACGTAAAGTCAATTTCAAGAGAAGTTAGATCATGAATGGCAATTAATAACAGGGGTAGTTGTATCCGGTAAATATGCATTTTTATAATGGATTCCTCAAAAAGGTGTTCCGCGAAGGCTTCATTCAAACCTAATGAACACATAATACTCGGACATAACAGGAAAATGAGGTTCAGAGAAAAGCTGGAAAATTTTTTCACGGAAAATACTTTTCAAGAGGCGTCTTCAAAAGTATGTTAATCGAATGAGACTGAAGACTTGTATAAACTAAATAAATCAGAACGTCCATTATAAGAAAAATTGGTTCAATACTTACCTAGCTCATTATTGACTCCAATCACCATCTCCTTTGTGTAAGAATTTCAAGGAAAAAAGTAAAACGTCAAACCGTTCCCGCGGGTTTTTTCACTTGCTGCGATGCCGTCTCAATACCGAGCACAGACAATCGATGCATGTACTCGCCGTACTCGCTCATTGATAGCCCTGCACCGGGTCGTCGCTCCGCCGGACGCGATGGAAGGTCAAGGCTGCCGCGAAAGAAAAAGTGACGTCCGAACCTGAGTAGAATGCGAACGAACAAAAATGAAAGCCGTCTTGTCACAGATAATGTTAGGAGATTTGGTACTGGCCGTCGCTTTAATCTATGTGGTAATAGCATAACTAACCTAACCTAACCTATCTGGCATCTTGAAAAGTAAATAATACTGAAATACAATTCAGAAACATAGTTAAACTCGAGAAACCTACACTTTCGGACTTATGTCTAAACAGAAGGTAAATAAATTACTTAGGTAGAGTTTTGTAAAAAAAAAAACTCCAGTTGTCAGGGAGATACATAAACGAATATTATTTTGTTTTAAGAACTATTAAAAAATGTTAAGAGATAAATAAATGTCACATTCACATTTTATTTTAGCTACTTACATTAAATGAGGTCATATTTTAATTGACCATAAATTATAAACTTTTTGGCGGTGAATTTGATTATTATTGCCTGCCTGCCAGATACACATTATTAACTCTGCAATATTGAATTTAAAAAAGGAACACAGGGACGGTTTCCGGCTGCAAACATAAATTAATTTGTTAGTTAGCGTTTTAATCGATTGTTAGTCATTGTAATGACTTGTTCGTTTTGCTCGCCATGTGCGTGCGAAAGATCTTCGTAGGCACTCTGATATCCTGGTAGTTAGGTCACCCGTCGTACGTTGAACTTGCGATTTGTCATAGGAATCATCACAAGCAAGCCTCAATAAATTTATTAAAATGTTAATATTTATTGATGTAGCCCTTATATTAAAAATAATGATCTTCTAAATGCTTGTTTTGATGTTTGTTTTTATGGTTGCTCGCGCTAAACACAAAACATCTATCTGCATCAGCTATGTTCATTTTCAGAGTCCTCTACTTTCGAAAGCTTAGTTAGATGCATCAAAAAATCTACATAAAACATAAGTAGACAACTCTTTAAAATATAGATTCCCTAAACTTATCAAAATACTTGACTCTCAAGGTAGGCTTGACGGCCCCGTATTTACTTATTATAAATTTGGTATCAAAAATTGTTCAACGTCTAAATGATATCGTTTCAGTCTCACATTGCGTCACAACTTAAGGACGAAAAAAAAACTTTGCTTTATTTTCGGTAACAAAAACTTTGGGAATCCGATACGTTGTTAATAATTTGTTAATCTGCGTCAAATTGCTCGTGAAGCGGTCGACGCTCGGTGATTGTTCGCGACGGCTCATAAAGACCATTCGAATTTCGAACGATCCGGTCAAGTGTGACGGTGGCGTAATGTCAAAGTTCGGTATACTTCTTGCCAACTTGATAAAACGTGTTTATAGGTTAGGCAAAGACGTCTTATATCAAAGGCATATTGAAATTAGCTATCAATAAATTATATTTTGGAAAATTCCAATTCATTCGAACGCTTTTAATTAATTGTTTTATTATAACATTATTTTAGGCTTTACATTATTATAGGTCGTGAGATTTGAATAGCTAAATGACGCTGTAAAGAAATGTTGATCGTCACTAGTTACATACATCGTTTATCCATTAAACATAATTTTCAACAAATTATTAAATGTCGCACGTTGCGAGCGCAGGACATCAGACTCTGCTCTCATAACAAGCCCTTTCTCACCTTTTTCACACAGCCTTTCACATTCAACGCCCTCCTACCAAAATAAAGACAAACACCAATACGTTTCTCGCAAGGCTCGTTAATTTTCACGAGCGCGAAACGTTTGTTATCATGGATCCCCAAAGAGCGTCGGTTCCGCGAACGCTCGGAACCGGTCTGTGGCCGCCCTAATTAAAACGTTCAATTGGTTCTGACCGATGAGTATCGCTCCTTTAATGAGACAATCGCTTTGCTGACCTTATGCTTGTCTGGTGGCTTTCCCAGACTAAATGATATTCTTTTCACAGTCTTGAGGACACCAAAAAGCATGGTGACTGAAGAAAACTTCAGTGTGAAATTATATTGAGCTTAATTAAAACGAGATAGATAGACCTCTTCAAATCAGTCATCTCTTAAGTTTAACAGTCTATATTTTAAATAAGTCTATCATATCTTTCATTCAACACAATTGGGCTTGGTCCCAGCCTTCAAAGGTATCGTAGTTACATGGTAGGTTTCGATATTTAGAAAATATGCAAATTTTCCAAAAAGGTTTACTACTGGCAGGTGATAAAGAAAAAAATATAAATTGACATTCAATTACAACGAGGTCATAATTATTATCTTTTGACTAGTACATAATTCACCATGCTTTTGGGTCTCAAATATCTGACTGGCTAGCATATTTTACTAGAAAATGCAAAAAAAAAAACAAAGGATTCTTTCTTTCTAAAAAGGTTTAGCCCTTCAGGCTGCAATGAATAAAAGAGTCTCGGTTGTTCTAACCCGCATAATGAACCATTTGATTATATCATTGCCGTCTGAACTGGCAAGATCAAGTTTAGGGTTTTCTAAGTATTTCTCATTAGTCATTCAGATTTGCTGCATCGGAATATTTTCATTAACTTTTTTGGTGCGCTCAGATAGAAATCCTTTGATGTTTGTAGTTGTTATTATTTTGAGAACTAATCATTAATGTATTACTCGGTGCATCGTTCATTGATTCGTGCCTTTGTCAAACTTTGATCAAATTTTACACATTGAACGTGTGTATACGTTAACGTATTCTTTGTTTCACGGCAATCCTCTGTAATTTACTAAATGCGTCAGATCTAAATGACCATCCAAACTTGTTCAGACAAAAACAGTACAGTCGATCACAAAATACACCTATGCGGTAGGTATGGTGTATACATACCTCACAGATAGGTATTTCATGGAAAATAATTCTACTTTTAAGACACTCATCGTCATATTGACAGAGAAAAGTGAATCCACGTTTCTATACCTTTTAGTCGCGAGTTTTTTAGCTCCATTCAGAGCAGTGTTTGCCGCACAAAGAATGTTACCAGATAACAAAATGTTGTTAAATAGTTAGCTATAACATAGTTTTGTTGTTGACTGTTCGCCTTAGCCACGATCGACCCGTTACGATTAGTCTGATTTGGCCGCGGTTTAGCCCATCGGGCACGCGGGCCGTGGAAAATGGACAAATCACCTCATATAGTGTCCAGTGCAGGCAGATGCAGTAACCTTCCTTCATCTAATTGATCAATTCACAACGAAGAAATTGTTTCCTTCTATTGGAACCTAAGGCACTTCAAGTTCATATTATTTTGAACGTGACGACCTCCGTGGTGTAGTGGCTAAGCACGCTGTTTTTAAGGCGTCGCCGCTCCGAGGTCCCGGGTTCGATTCCCGGTCGGGTCAATATAGAAATCAAAATTTTCTATATTGTCTTGGGTCTGGGTGATGTGGTACCGCCGTTGTCTGATTTCCATAACATAAGTGCATAAGCTACTTATGTGATTGGTATCCAATACATATACTTGGTGTCCAATACTATCTTATTTTAATCATTTCTTTGCAAAACTTTTCCAATTAAAACGTCGTTAACAGTGTCACTACTAAACCATATAGATTGTTATAAATAATTGAGACTTTAAAAAAATACTTACCAATCAATCAGCAGTCGACTTGCTCCCAATTTCCTATAATCTCATTGCCAATGACGTAGAACGTGCCCACTGCACTCCATCCTATTGTGACGTCTGTGTACTCTTGGTATGTCCACCCAAACATCCTCCACTCTAGCGGCAACAGACGAGGGAAATTCTTAGAATGTGAATATTTCGACCAAGACTTTAATACCATGCGTCACAAACTCGCAAGTGACGTCGATTAGCTTTAATCAACTTTTGATTGATGATGATGACTGTTTATTTACTTGTGTATTGATTCACGTTTTTAGTGAGGTATCGAATTTTAAGACCAGATTAATTATTTATTTACATTTTGGAGTCAGTGACCGATGCTCATAATATTAATTTGACATCAATCAAAGCTCGCCACGACTTTTGTAAAATATTATAGTTTATGTTTTTTAAGATACGAGTATTGAGAACTAAGAAATATTCTATCTAGTGGCCTTGCCTATTGGCAGTTTGGTACGGACAACAGCAAGTCAAGGTAAACACTGCGGTATCTTATTCCGTTGTAATAACGGCTAGTTTGCAACAAAAGTTTGTAACCTGATGTGCTGGCCATTGAACATTTGATTATATCATTTCAAAATGATAAAAAGTGTGATTGGATGGTCATATTTGAAATAGAAAGTCAATATGTACCTTAATTTCACACAGCTTTTAACTCCTAACTGCCCTAGTCACCTGTTTCGTAGTTGTGAACTAAATAAATTACAGCTGTTGTATTGCCCTTTAATTTTCAACCCTACTCTAGTGAACATACGGAAGAAGCTAGCTGACGTCACATGTAACTGACCTACCCCACTCTGCAGTGGCATGTAACCCCTGCAATTGTGCGTTCTGCTTGCGTTGCATAATGCACTTTGATTCTATGGAAAGAAGTTTCACTTTTCGTTGTGCTAGCTGCACACGAAGCGACATCTATCGCGGATCAAAGCAAACATGTCATAAATTGGCACAACGATTAATAATCCATTAGTGGGGCGCTAATATGTTGCCAGAATTGTTTTAAACCCCTATACCCCTATATAGATATTGGACTACTCGTATGTACAGAATTGCGACATCATTTTGTATGGACCTCATAACGGTGTTTTAGGGCCCCGTTCCTAAAAAGCAGTTTCTATATCTTTATGATGATTCGCAGTCACCAACTAAGCTATGTAGACAGATCAAATAAAAGCAAAAAGATTGTTTGCACTTTTTCACACCACTTGCTTCAGCTTGTTCTAAACTTTTCAACATCTATGATTAGCTGGTGACGTCATAAGTAACTGACCTTTACACTGCATTTGCAGTGTCGTACAGTTTGCAATTGCGTTTCCACGAACCATTCGCTTCGGAAGGGTGTACGCTGACTGATGGTCGATAGCTTTGAAGTGGCAGGCGTGTTTCAACGGGGTTATGATTGCGAAATAGTAGTTCACTTTTTGCTTGCAAAGTTATGGAGTGTTTGACTTTGTTTTGTGACTTGTGATTTCAGTTTGTGGTTATGTGTCTGGTTTTTGTTTAAACTAGCATTTTTTTTTAATAACATTTATTTCAGGCAACAGATAATGAATTACAGGTCCATAGCATAAGACATTAATCATAACGTTTAACTTTGATGAAATCTTTAGTGCTTCAAAGCTATCTTAAAATAGCTAATGCTTGCGAAAGTTATGAATACATTGTTACCCAAATTCTTATTCACTAATAAATGTCATTTCATTAGAGACTAAGGTTAGACAATTGGTATTACTTCTCAATTGGCTCTTTTACATAGTTCTTCATGCTACAAAAGCAGTAGATATCACCTGTTTCGGAACTGTCAGCCTAACACGAAACACATCAACCCATTTCGTCAAGGCTCAGTCTGCGAAAGTCAATTTCCTTGGCATTTTCCGAGACCTTTGTCACAGTATTCGTAGTCAGTTATAGTCTGATAGTAGTCGGATGCACCTAGCCCGAGTAAATGTCACTCGGTGAGCCGTCGACGTATTTAGTCGCTCTAAAATAGACCGTTGGCGTTCAACAACCCCTTACATTCGTCATCGGCTGCCGGCAACACTCGATCACCCGTACATCAACGCTCGCCCTCCGCTTTAATAGTCAAGCTTACGAACAAACCCATCGACCTACGCCACCCAACGCGATACCTTCGTCGAACGCCGACTTTTTACTGCGCCTCCCGAACTTTCGACGCATCGAGGCTACGCACACAAAAAACACACTAATCTCACGCTATCAAACCCATATCCGAATTAATCGACCGCCCCAAAATCCCCACCGCAACGATACCTCTGCAATTTACCTCCTGTCATTATGACTCAAGCAAAAACCTTTGACACCTCAGGCGAAAAAAACAATCGAATATTTAATCTCGATGCATACCGAATCGGTCTCGGTAAATAAATTCGCGCTCCGTAACGGCTATATTATCCTGGCTCAAGGATCGAATAATCGTCTAAGCAAAGTCAACGGTCCCATTGTCGCGTTCGAGACGCTGAACTCATGTTCGTGAAACTTACAACTGAATGTTTGTAAACAAGCCCGTATAATTCGCACTTTTTACTCTGCGTCAATCAGCTGTTTTTTATTACTCAATCTTGGTTTTATTGCGACATCTATTAAGAATGCGGGAAGCGACAGTTCGCGGCGGGCCGTTACCGAGCGAGGAACGAGTTTGATGTCTTTTAAATTCAGATTCGGAATGAACAATCAGTATCGGCACTTCGGCAGGCGCGGGATAGCCCGCCAGTGCGTCAGCGAGTGCATTGGACATCGCCATTTCTACCAGCTATGTTATTTCTAGCGTCGTCGAAGGCGCCAACTTTAGATTAGACGCAGCTCATCTGCATTCAGGCGTTATTTGTGGCGCTTAATAATGCTTCTCCATTCAGGTCCAGGGAGACACGACGGGATTAGAGGCTGCGGCTAGATAAGGTCAATTTTGAAAATCGAAAGACCTTTGTGGTCAGGTGTGCGAGTAGTTTTGAAATTGGAATTGTTTATGGTTGCGTCGGGTATGAGTTAACGTCTGATGGTGGCGATAATGAAGATCTTAAGGTCGGGTTTCGCCGGCACGTCGCTCGCCGCATGAGAACTTTTTTTGGGTCATGTGCTTTATTTGCGTTGTCCGCGCTCCCGACGGAAACTTTATCCTGCCGGTTGACCTTTACTCGCTTTGTGATCTTCTGCGACGCAAAAAATCACAATGGCCGCAATTATATTGGATAAATCTTATGATTAAGATTGGAGCGCCGATCATTTTTTTGGTGTGACCATCAATAAATCCGTGTTAAAAATGTATCGAGCGGTAGTCTTATCTTTTTGTGAGATTAATATGCGTTTTGGGCCGTTGAGATTGTGATTTGGATACGGATAATTTGAAGGGAATGAGTTACGGTGGTATGCGGCATAACCAATTGTGAGCTCAAAGCTTTAATTGCCTTTTACTAATAAGACGTTCGAGCGATCACCTAATTTGAGACGGGACATTTACCATTTATGATAATTGAAGGGTATTACGTCTCATGTTATATATAATCTCAATATCCTCCTACATTTGCATCGGGAACCATGAACCATTTATGCCGTATTTCCTTTGCTATAGCTGCTGTAATGCGCTAATTCTGAGAGGTCCGTAGAGGTCAAGGTTGCTTGGCTGTAAGTGATGTTGAGATAGCAAATGACAATCGCTATATCGTGTCCCGTGACGCTTCAGCTGTCAGATCCAGGCCTCCCCCAGGATACAGGGAACAGGTAGATCGATTGGCCCTGAATCGCTTTGTACAACATTAGTTTGGGCGGGCAATATAGATGTACAGGTATAGCACTCTCTAGAAAAATCTTCTTAAACCCGCAGCAATAAATTGGCACCTATAATTGGTATATCTATAATATTAAAATGAAATGCAAAATGTGTTGGTAAGCGCATAACTCAACAACGCCTAGACCAACGTTCTTTGAAGTTCAAGGATGGTTTTTACGGCGAAAAAATCGAATAATTGCCGGAAAAACAATAAAAACAACCCTTTTCTTTTCCCATACAAATGTTTTCTAACTAAAACGTACTCAATTTGAGCTTTATTGCCATTTTTAGGAACTACTAGACCGATTTGAAAAAAATATATGTGCTGGATAGCTAATTATTGAAGAGAGCTTCAGGCTATAAAACATCACGCTGCGTTGGAAAGGGAAGCTCAAAAAACGCGGACGCAGTCGCGGGGGACTGCTAGTTTGATATTATAAAACAGACATCAAATGAGTGTTCAGTTATGTTGTCAGATCATATCAAAACAACGATAATGCGTAGTATTTCACTAGAAACTGTATACACTTTACATATACACCTACTGCGTCGCGACGCGATACCGGGAACGCATTCAATATTCATGATTAAATCAAGCTAATAACTGTACGACCCTTTCCACAAATTCCGATAAAATTAAGGTTGCGCTTACTGTAAAACAGTGGTGTTGAATTTGACAGTTTGTTTGGTTTGCTCCAAAAGTTGATAACAGAATACGTTGAAACTTTTGTCTTTGTTTTCAATGCTGAGCGAAGAAAGCTTCTTTTTATTCCGGATCGTTACGTCAAAATATTACCAAACATTAATATTGACACCAACAGAGAAGACTTCTATGAAGTCTTCCTAGTGTTAAATACGGGTCTTTTCCAACCACTAGTAACTAGAGGGGATCTGTATGTTTCTCAAGCAAAGCACTAGACATGTAGATGTCTCTATCTAGAGGTTCAAACTGTTTTGGCACGTCAACGAAAGTCAAAGTGTATCACAGATGATTAAGGGGTCCCGAAAAAGACATCCTGCAACCACAGACGTGTCTGCTTGGCATCGCGTGGGCATACACAGCACGCCCTGCCGGTTTCCGCTCATCATATTTGCAAATTACCTCAAGAAAATTTGGGCAACTCACCCAACAAGCCTCTAAAAGCACAACAATAAGGCCCAATGTCGCTCATCACCGACAACACTCCAACTTCCTCGTCCAATTTGAATTACAACGGCTCAGATGAAATATATCCGACTTACGAAATTAAATATTGAAGGCGTGTTTCGCGAACTGTTTTTTTAGTTCAAACTCGCTTGTAAACGTCAAACGTTACAGCCTTTTATTTTATCGCCCCTGTTTATCCGCTCGTACTTGAGTTATTCAAAACGATGAGGGGTCAGACTCAAGGTGTGTTCTTTAAATTACGCCGATTTATGGCCAAATTGAAACGATTCGGAGTATAAAACAACCGCCATTCTTTAAAATACACTGCAAATCACAACTAAGTGATTGTGACAACTGATTTCACGGTAACACGACCGCACATGAAATACAAATAAAAAAGCTCTTCGTGACTGTACCTTACAAATTAGCCCTGAATATGTTGCTATGGAATGATCTATAAATTCCATGGTCAGTTTTATGGTTCCTAAATCCGTCGGATATCAACAGCGACGGCCTGTATCTTAGAAATCGACACAAAGATGGTGCCTGTTATTATGTACATTATGATACTTGGCTACAATTCGTTCGACAGTCTTTATCGGAGCCGACGGCGCGTGCGACTCTCCAAGGCCGTCGGGACCCCACGATGATAGGGGGAACCTCTACCTATACTTTTTCATCGTTTGTCAAGTTCAATATCTTTAATTTCACCCGGTAACGTGATAGAATCAGATGAAGACTTCCAGAAAAGTCAAACTAGGTACTTAAGTCGAATTTTTAAACACGGAAAAGCC
The DNA here is from genome assembly GCA_963924145.1 of Pyrausta purpuralis. Taxonomy (NCBI): domain Eukaryota; kingdom Metazoa; phylum Arthropoda; class Insecta; order Lepidoptera; family Crambidae; genus Pyrausta; species Pyrausta purpuralis. The sequence continues at coordinate 2,999,229 of OZ001653.1, read as the reverse complement.
CACATTCGAAGGTAAATGCCTAACATTCTAATGCCTCGTTTAAGATACATCGCTAAAAATGTTGCCTCGCGAAGTTGAGCGGTCTAGCTGGTTAGTGGTTACATAAGGCAGCCGTGACCTCCGGCAGGCGGAAATGTGGAGCCTGCGTTCGGCAATGAACCGGCCTTATCACCATCAGACTCGTGGTGCCCTGGTACCCCGCCGCATTCCTCCCAACTTTGATATCCACCGGCGCTCGTAAAGCACGCGCAATGACGTTTTTTCATCCAAAAATCCAAGGTGATGCGGTCTATGTCACTGCACCGAGATAGTCCGGGTTCAACGACCGATAACGACGCCTTACAAACGCTGTAATCCCGTGCGCTACGTTGCACAATTTAACGTAATTCGTGAACGTCGAATCTGAATTTCATTTATGAAACCCGCTCACAACTCGTTTCAGAATTGGTTTAGTCTGCGCCTTATAAAATTGTATAATCCTTAATTGTTTCGTTGAGGCTTACAAGGTAAGCGTTTTAAGCTTTAAATAGATGGCTGCCGATTGCTTAAACCGACGAATCTCTTAACAATATCTTCACCGCGGTAGAGAGTCGCCAAGTTAAAATCCAAAGATGGGAAAAGCGTGAAGACATTAGCTATTTAATGTAGCTCATTAATTTCCCGCGTGCAAGTCTTAGGCAGAACAGTGTCGCCTACCAGGCGTTTATAACCTATTGGGAGCTGGTTACGTGCGATTAGAAGCGTGAGCTGGCGGACTGCCAAGCGGGGCACACGGTGCGTTCACCCAGCGCCACCGCACCTCGGAGTAATTAGTAGCGATTGTTTTTATTTTAGCCCCTGCATGCTCGGCATATTCAAAACAATGCTACGTTTTATACAAGGATTATCTGAGATTATCGATGACATATTGAAAAATGCCCTTTAGTCTTACTAAATGACAGCAGAGATTCGAGGATATTATACAAGAGAAATTGAATGAATATTTAAGTCCTCACATTTTACCAAAATATGGCATGCAAATATTAAAATAATTATAGCAAATTTAAAAATATTATAATAAAAGGTACATTTAAAGTCACACTAATATAATAATCAATCCTGAATGCAAATAAAATCATAATTTCAGGATAAATACATTCATTAAAATAAATTCCAATGTACAAAACAACATACGATTCATTATTATTCGTAAAATTTATATTAATATTATAGATATTTTTTTCTCGAAGCCATTTCATGATTCCGCCCTTAAATAAATTCATTGGAAGTTATTTCATTTTATCAGGAGTTGCATCAAAAATTTAACACACATTGCATTACACTGTTTCTAGTAAAAAAACAATCTTGTATTTTTGAAAATAAGTTTGTTTTCATGCCTTACTTAGGTAGGTCCTTAAAAGGTTTTCTCTTCACAATGACAAGTTTTAAATGACGATATTTGAAAGTGATTATTATTTTATCAATATACAAATTTATGGAATGCTGAGCAAGCACTTGAGTAAGAGGTGTGATTGATCACGAGTGATGGATCGCTGAGCCTTGCTTTAGCAGTAGGTACCTAATGTCATTTACCGATGACTGCCTGTGACGTGTAAAAATAGTCGTATTTTCTGATGTTTCTTCGCTCATTCAGCGATGACAAGACAATACTTTATCGTAATTACTCGTGTGTTATGATTCGATCCACCTCGACGTCGATTTTTATTCTTAGTTGTCAGGTTCATCGAATTGTCTTTTTTTGTCTTCGTTGTGTGATTACCTTATTCTAATATATCCTTAAAAGTTTCGTGACCGAGTAGCCGAAATAACCAGTTTCGGTCGTTTCGCGTTATGGCCAATGAAGAGATAAAGATAAGCATCACCAACAATAATCTCCCAGCTTTACGTTGACAGCCGCATAGGTTGATGCACCTTGAATACTGATGTCTTCTGTTTGTCTAATTTTGGAAGTTATAGCCTAAACAATGCTGATATGAAGTTAACTTGCCAATCTAGGCATACATAAAACCTACCGTGTTTTTTATTTCTTCAGAGTTACCTAAAGAAGCACTAAGTTCGTAGTGAAAATTGCAAATAATATCACACTGATAAATACACGGGACCATTGTCGCGCATGTGCGCATCCGCCTCCAGGAAAAAACAAACTTAACTAAGATTCTAACTGCGGAAATAATGTTTAGGTATAACACACAATAGCTATCGGGGTCCTTCTGGCCTTGAGCGGGCGATCAAGGCTATCTCTGTGCGCTCAATTCGTATTTCGTACTAACGGTCATGATCGAAAGGCGCTCGCGCAGCCTTGGCCATCGCGGAGATATGAATGGCTACCACGTGGTGTGACGTCACAGGACGTTTTAGTTGCTAAGACAACACGTTTACACGCTTGCTTCTACTAACTCCCAATAAAACGAATAATTTTTGCTTAGAAATAAGCTTACAATCCATATTGAATCAAAAAAAGAATCGTGCCTCTCTGTACTATGAGACAGTTTTATTTTATAGTACATTACGAGTATTAGTTCGATAAATCTACAAGTGAATCAAGCCGTAGGTAACTATTTTGGATAAAAGAACAAAAGCAAATATAAAAAAGACATACCTATTTGAATAATGACTTGCGTCAAATTAAGGCAGTGCTTCGGCTTACCTTGAACGGTCATGGAAGTGCGGATTTTTATAACCCCAGTTAGCGTAACGCAGGGCTTGGAAACCGGTATTTTTTTTGAACCGGTTTGACGAAAATACAGGTGGAACTTTTTGAAAAAGGTTATGTTCCTTTAAACCGGTTTTTAAACCGGTTTGGAAAAATATGGGTATTTTGCATTAACCGGTTCAACTTTTCGTTCAGGCAGGACAACCACTCTGAACTTTGTTAAGATCTGCAAGCGGTGAGCGCATCTGACGTTTGTTTCTGAATCTGCTAATTAGTTTAACATCTTTTGAAGAATATTCGGTCTAAAAACAAGTCGCGTTGTGATCGTCGCGAGCGACTACGAATTAACCGGTTTATTGAGGTTCACAGTATCGCTCTTATTTGGTTCCGCTCCGGAACGGAATTTTACGATAAAACCGGTTTAACCGTTATAATACCGGTAAATCTTGAACCGGTTTCAAGCCTTGGCGTAACGTACGCACGAATGATATGAAATAATTTAAGGAAAACGATGCCTTATCGCTTGTAATTATTTACCCTTTCCTAATATTCACTTACAAATGAATGAACTATTGGTAAAAACAGGTTCAATAAATGCCATTGGTCTGTCATATTAATATCAAAGCACATGTCGCGAAATAAAAAAAACACTAATGTGAGCTCCGGCGCGGTCGCGAGTTTTTCTGCTGACCTTGCTTGACTTTTACCTACAGCGTTGATATAAGCTGTGTTTTATTACAGTCGAAATAAAATCATTACCATAATATTGTGTAAAATATAACGACGTTCTTCGCAATAAAATCAATTTAGCGAAGTAATTATACTAAGCAAATCATACGCCTATACTGTATAATGTATCTATTGAATTCTATTGAGTACAATTACCATTCAAAAACTAATTTGCTTTTTTTATTTTTCCAGGTAAATATGGTCTTCTGAACAACACCATTGATCTTCCTACAAAATGTGGTTTACGATAAGTATAACGTCTAAAGACAATAAATTAATTTAGAATCGACATTTAAGAGGAACTCATCAGGATTCAATAAACATTAAATAACTTTATGTATTCATGAACCAGCAAATAGTACTGTTTTAGTTTCCGAAGTTAAGATACACTTTACCTAAAACTAATCAAATCAATCCCTCTATTGAAGTTGTGCTAACTTGGCTCTGTGTTTACATGGGCATTATTATAATAATATTTTTATTTTTTTATTGTACCGAAGTGTCAGTTCGTTTCTACTCTGATAGTTCATTGACTTTGTGATTGTTTGTGACAGGACAGATCGCCATGTTGCAAAAAACTAACCTACATCAACCAACTACCTACATGGTCGCGGTAGCATTCAAAATGGTAGTATCTCCAGATTTGAATTTTAAATGAGGTACTTAGTGAATAAAATGTAGAGTAGAATGGTCCCTGTCTGACATTAAATCTTGATATTTTCTTACTATTACTTATTTTCCAAAATAATTTTATTCAATCCTAATGATAACTTAATAGGGTACCGATTATCAACCGGAACTTGTTTTTTTTTTTTCAAGTAAATGTGCGCCACACAACACAATAATTGACGTGGTTTTATGCTAAGGATTTTTCATACTTGTGTTACGGATACCAAACAACAATTATGGCGGAAGCGTCTCCCATAAATACATATAAACTTACCTAGGTAAAAATGTTCGAGATCATCACACAAACATTTGCCCTTTGCGGGATTCGAACCCGCGACGGCCCGCATAGTAGTCAGGAGCGAACCTCTACATCAAACTCGTTTAGTATAACGTTACGTCAGCCGTGAGAACATAACAGGTCACTTATACATAAGCTGATTATCAAGAATTACCTCTCTCTCTTTACTTGGCAGTTGGCACACTCTTTGTTAATCCACTGAAAGCAATGAATTTTCAGCGCTCCAAACAAAAATGTATTATAAATACATCACTCTGTATAAACAAACTGCGCTTTTAAACTTATTACATAAAAAGTTTATTTACAAAAACAACTTATGAGCTTTCGGTAGCCGTTCATTTGTTTTATTTAATGCTACTTCCTACTAAGTTTTTAATGGCGTGAATTTTTATTGCAATATTTGCAATGTATGTAAATGTAACGATTTGAACACAATTTAAAAAATGCATTAATTAATTTGACGACCTCCGTGGTGTAGTGGCTAAGCACGCTGGGTTTCAAAGCTACGTCGCTCCGAGGTCCCGGGTTCGATTCTCGGTCGGGTAATCATAATTTTCTATACTGTCTCGGGTCTGGGTGATGTGGTAACACCGTTGTGTCTAATTTCCATAACACAAGTGCACTGACTACTTAACTTTGGGATCAGAGCAATGTATGTGATTGGTGTCAAATATTCCTTTATTTATTTATAATAGAATTTAAATACTTAGTGTCTATCTAAGAAATTCGTTCATCAGCTTTCCAAAGGATGCATACAGTTCATACATTTTCTTGGAAATGTCATTATCTTAACATACATATGAACAGAAGAGTGAATTCATTTGTATGTAAGTAGGTGTTTTCAAAATGGTGGGCGCAGAAATTAGCAGTTCGCTAAATATTGCGACAGCTATTCTCTCTTTGTCACCAGCCGTCTCATAATCACATTCGCAAGTACACCTCTGACCAATTTGACCCATCCCCTCTTTGCAATAAGGATCATTTGATCACATCTCTTAATTCTTAACTTTCGTGTTCCGAAACTGCTCACATCGGTTTTAAATGACAAAGGTTTTTCATACATTAATTCATGTCTTTAATACGATATTTTATGCCGACTGTGTAAAAATGCGGCCTTAAGCCTTTATTACCGTAATTGTCGTCGACTCCATTAACTTTAAAGAACGGATATTGAGAAACAGTTTTTTCATCCTTTGTGATACTATAATATCCTTACGTGGCTCTGCCTAAAAAGGAACGATAATTTGCCTGAAGAAATAGGTTGAGGAGTAACTGCATTTTAGACCTGTTAACGCCATCTATCGTGAGTTCACGCGAAACGTTTTACTATAAAAACAGAAAGAAACTACTCTGTGATCTAACCCACTTTAATTCATGTCGCGGAAAATAATTTCCAAATATTGTAAAAAGGGAATGCGACACCAAAATAACCACAAACTCGTCGTACCATTTCCCTTTCGACGGAAGATGTCTATCTCTGGCAATAAGAGCGGGACAGACTGCGGCCTACTCTGTCTATCGCACCTTCGTGAAGCTCCCTAGACGCCACGTGTCAACCTCCACTCGCATAATGTATCAAGTCTTTTAAAGTGTCGTAAACCAAAATAGCATTTATTTCTTACAGAACAAGGTCGATAATTGCTCAAATAACGAGAATTTTTGTTACAATTTACAGGCCACGAAACGATATAAACGCCTAATCTCATTCATCATAAATTCAATTTAAATACATCGCAATAAGATCTAATTAACAATGCATCAATGGAATCAAAGCTTCAGTGTTCCATTTTCAAAATGTTTCATTATTTATTTACACGGGCATGAATACATCAGTGAAAATTTTCACCGACCGAATAATTTGATACTATTCCGAAAAACATTTGTTTTAGCTGTATGATTTATCAAAAATCGCTCTTTAATTCAATATTAAATGTTATTGTTAAGGAATGAATGGACTATGACAAATTACTTGCTGAAACAAATGTCGGCCGAGCGTTGAACGCTGCCAATTTCAGTTCGATCAACCCCAACCCCCGCCCGCGACACCCCCGCGTCACCCGCACCCGCTAAGAAGCATCATTAATCATTGCGGGAAGCACATCTTCAAACTATGAGGTTTATTAAATATATTATTTATTTTTATCCTGCTAAGACTGATATTAGATTGGCAAGTGGTTGTGTATTACGACCGTCTGTACTTGAGCGCGCTCGCGAGTCGGCCTACCTCCTGTTACCTCTGTACCCCTGGTGTTATGTAAGCCGAGTGCAATGGCCGCTTGAAAACACCAGAAAAGCTATTTCCCCCCTCGGTACTAAATTTCCTCAGGCAACCTTAATTTTAGGCGGTTTCTGTAAAATATGATGATGATTCGCGTTATGCGCGCCTGATATTGCGATACTGTTGTTTAGCATAATACTTTAATAAACATCGCGTTAAGAAGAAGGCTTGAAAATGTTTAGGTGTTGTTGTTTAGTTACTTTTTTTTTCAGTATTCCGAAATAAGTATTATGTTTTCATAGGGTATGTGTAACTGCATAGGTTTCAAACTTCTCTTTTTTACGCGAGCTTTTTCCCGATTGCGTCAGCACTTACCGTTTGCGCTAGTTTCTAGTTGAACGCATCAGTGACCCATATAAAATGCATATTCCGTCGTAATCCGCGTAGTAATTAGCGGGTCTACGAATGTGGGTTAAATTCGAACCGGCAATGCACCTCGGTCGCGGACCCGGGGTCATTGACCGCTATCGATCGGGGGTGCGCCACGCGCCCCTGCGGCGCCGCCCCCGCCCCCCGCACACACGCTGCGATACTCTTTCCGCATGCGACAGTTCGGTCAGGACGTCTTAACGCGTCAACCTATATTGCTTGGAACTTTTGGGACCGTGATTGATTAAGCCGAAACAGATTTGATGTTTATATCGCTGACCCGAATGTTTTGCTGCACGGAACACTTAAACACTTCAAAAGCTTGAACATTCGAACATCAATCTTCACCTATAATGATCTCCGATAAATTCTTATTAACGCATAACCTTATCCAGAAATTAGTGGCCATTATGCAACAACATTTTGTTTTAAATAATCGATGTGATCTTATTCGATGTAATTTAGTCTTCTGTCAACTGGATAAGAACATCAAGAGTCGTTTACAAAAGCGATTTGTCACGAAGCACGAGCTATATGAGCAAATCAAATATGCTCAGTGTGCGTTCAAACATCATTATTTGTATCGAGCACACAGATCGATTGCAGAATGTTTGTCCGATTCGCGCAAGTGTTGACACTTTTTGCTTCGGGTTCATTGCGGTTCAAACGCTCATCTGGCTTTGCGTCAACGCTGGCCTCCCTCCAAACTATGAAGAAACGAATTACAAGTCACTACCATTTGGATTCTAAAAAAATAATTTATCATACAATCGCTGATGATGAGAAATGTAGGTTGGACAACGCCGACCGGGAAAATATTGTATCACAAAGAATTGGGAAAGGAGAATAGAGAAACGCGTTCCCGGGCATCCATTATGGACAGGAAGCTCAGCTATAGCTTTGTATACATAAACAGCTGTAGTGTGGGGTGCGCGGGAAAACACCGCCTTTGAGGGTCCCGGCGAGGGCCCGCCGCAGTTGTTATGGAGACGTCTCGTGATTTATGTAAGCCTGGTGACTAGTCACTACTCACACGTCTTACTTGTAGGTTCTCGCTGCGATCGACGGCTAAGCCTTCATAAAACATCCTGCATGGTTTCATTTGAATAATAATTTCCGCCTTAAATTCCGTTACTACGCTTCGACTTGCCTCGTTAATTAAACCAGAAATCGAATATCAGCCTTCTTATTTTTTTATACAAAGCTCCTTTCATGGTTTTAAGCGCATTTTCGAATGAGACGTAACATAATTTGCTTATTTCAATTAAACATATTCACTCTGAATATAAGATTTTCAAATATCAAAGTTACTCGTGTCAGTCCGAGATCTAGATAAAGTACCACACGTAGACAGATTCCATCAGACGACCTCTCCAAAGAACGATAGTAATCTCAGACTTAAAAGAATAATAATCTAAATTAGGTTAACATATTTATTTTATATAATACACAATTTTACAGAGCCAAATGAATTCTAAATTTCAACATTTCAAAGCCTTGTTAGAAATCATCAGATTAGATTAATCAAAGCAAAAACATCTGTCGAGAGAATGAAACGGCGTTACGTTAGAGCGAGAAAGTGGTGTGGCTTTGTCTTGTTCATTATTCAGGATGACTCGCTTTACGCTGTTTTCCAAAGTCGGCACATAACAGCGCTCTTGGCCTATATAAAGTAGCAGGTATATACAAGATAAGTTCAATTTTTAGACGAATGCCCGTATGTATTGTTGATTAACCCGTAGCACTTAGATTAATGAAAGAGCGCTGCAAACTATGACAACTGGAGTTCATGTAGTTAATGAGCGATTCAAATTCTGTGAAATTACTTAAGCCTCTAATTTTGAAGATTATCAAGATACTTAAGATGCTGGTGTATAAAGTGGTTACAGATGTAAATAATTACTTATCAAAGAGTAGGTGCTCGTAAGTTATCTTACATTATTGTGTCATATAATTATGTAGTTATGTAATTTGAAACATAGTTATAAATTGCTTGCACAGTACACAAAACAAACCTAATTATGACAATTTCTTTGAGACAAACTGAATTAGACTCACAACCCTTGTCAATGTCTGGCTTAGAATGACTGACGACGATTTTAGCTCTTAACACAATGCAAGAGAGCCCTGTGTATTTTAAATACATCGTTCAAATATAAGTCTTGTGGCTATAAATAAATCAATTGATTAAGAATAGTGGCTTACTTCTTCAGACACACATAATTCAATTGCAAGTTTTGTAGACTCTTTGACAGAATTTTTGACTTGAAATGTAAGGTTCGATGAATTCTTTTCTTTTTTTGCTTGTATTTCTTATACTCTTGTTTGAAGTTTTTCTAAATCAATCTTTTATATCTATAGCCTTGATTGAAAGTAGCAAGAAAATTTTCATCTTAATGCTACTCGAGTGAAGTTTCGGATTAATCAATTTAATCCCAATTACTTTTTATTTAAGTTTCTATTAAACGAAAGTCTGGCCGGTTTAAACTTTCAAGTGCAAAGTCGCAAAGATAACATTACAGCGACTCACCAAAGTTCCAAAATTATTTGAAATGTCTTTGAATGTCTATGGAAGTATGGATTACACAAACCATGCCTGTCTAATAAATAACATTACTACAACACTCGTAGCGCTTCGTAGCACCGTAGCGCCATCTATCTATTCCTAGTTAACTCGTAGTAAGCACGTAGATGGCGGGAGACGAGCTTGTATAAATAAAGTAAACAAGCTCGTACCATCAATGATATATTTTTTTCTATATTTTATTTCGAAAACATTTTGTTAGTTATTCAATAACAACAGAGAATGGCCTCAAATGGAAGTAAAGTTCCGTAAGTATAACAGTAGGGAACAGTTTCGTATCACGTGATCACATTGGGGTGGGGCATTGACCTGATTACTTTAGCATTTGAAATATCACTTTGATTATTTTATCAACGATTAGTTATAAAAAACAACAACTTAATATGATTGATGCTCTCATTAGTCTTTTGATGGGTTTTGGATGGGGTTAACGTTGCATAATCCACTGTCCATGAAAAAAAAAGATTTAATACAAAATTTAAAATCAATAAACAAGCTTCATAATTATTATTATAATAAAACAGGATATAATAGATTAGCTGACGAATATAATATCGAGTAGGTACTTTATATTTGTTTTTAATTCTAAAGCACGTTATATAACGATTAAATGTACATTAAAACGATTTAAAACAAGTATCAAATATGAAAGTTGCAGTATACGCATAAGTCCGTCCGTCCCGTAGCTCGTAGCAATGCGCGTAGCACGTGAGGGGGCGGGGCGGGCGCGGCAGGCACTGACCCGGTTGCTACGGTGCAGTGCCCGCCGTAGCACGTAGACGCGCCGTAGCCACGCGGCTTTACGGCGCCCTAGTGATGGCCTGCGGATTCGCTTGCGGATAAATTGAAAACATAGTTGTTTTTTAAGTATTTTACTGTTTTTATCATACAGGTCTACTATTGTAATTTGAACATGATTATTTCCTCGTTAATTTGCAATTTACTTTCTGCTTTCATTTGTTGGTTATATCATACTAAACAGCATCATCGATGGTATTTCTTAGAGATATTATCTTTCTATCAAAAAACCGTCCTATACATAATGAAGTGTAATGAATCTGATTTCTTATCTTCAAAAATTACAAAATCTAGCCTTTGCACATTAAATGTGAATCATTTCGTAAGTTAGACAGACAGACATGTTTTTCTGACTCACAAACGAACCACATGCATGTATAAAATTGATTCCCGAACATTGAACACAAAAATAGTATAAAAGAAAGTTGAATCCTTTTCTCATAATGCAAGAGCGACCGCATTTAAATGGTGCGATTTCTCGGCGCCTCTGACTTAGCATAGCCACCCTGTATAAGGGAGATAACCCAATTTTTGCGGAAAGGAGCTGTGCTATCGCGATCGCTGGCAGCTTGCCAACACCCTGTATATGTATACTAAAACTATAGCTCCTTGATACTTGCTCTCTTCGATTTAGTTTAGTAGATTACAGTTGTTTGTTTGCTAAAAGAACTGCGTTTAGTTTAATGTTTATAGTTTAATGGCCGTTAAGTATTTTGGTTTTTGGATCGGTTTTAGTGATACAAATGTTACAAAATACCTATAAAATTTTGATAATTCGTAGCAAAGCAAAGTTCGTTGACGACTACGAAAGTTTGCTACGAATAATTGGTAGCGAATTTTAGTCTTTAACTTTTCATTCAGCGAAAGCGTAATTATTCCTTAAACCCCTTACGGATGGGTTTATCAACAGTATTTTGTTATACTTTTGTTTACGCGACCGCCGACGACATTTCGATCCCTGACCGTTTACGTTATTTTTATTTCATAAATACTTAATTCCTTAAGCTGTATCTCTTTGTTTTTATGTTTGATTACGGTCAAAGTAACGTCTAAGTTAACATTCTGGTCATAGTGGATTCAAACTTCAAACCGCAAAATACACAACCACACCAAAAACTAAACACTATCTTCGACACAAGTCGTAAGGTCGTTGACCGTTCATCAGTCGGTATTATCCGTCTGAAGTGAACTGAAGAATGACAAATACCACACCTGCCACTTTGGCGGATGGCACCTCGCACCAAATGGCACTTATTATAGTGGCACTTTTCACTAATGGCACTATCTGCAACACTGCCCCACATGATGCATGATGCAATCGACGAAAAATTTACGTTATTTATATTTTAATACCTCTTTGTTCTCATTTTTCCTGAGTTTTACCTACTGTAGGTAAATATCGCCGGAATTGATTTAGTCCACAATGGATCATTGCATGATAAATCACGACACCAATATTAAATTTCAGACAACGTGCATATTAAATTATGTTATTATAATACTGAACTGGCCGTTAATTTAGCTCTTGGTCTAATTTCGTTATTGAATAGGTACGTAGGTTTTATGCTTATTTTTTATGTTGCGGGTCTAAGTATAAATTTTCTTTTGTTTGTTATTTATTAATAAAGAAATCTAGGTTTAATTATGAAATAACCGGAAATTAATCTGGAGAAATATTAATGAGTCGATCTTGTAAATAAATGGCGAACACAACCAAATTCAAATCAAATAGAAAAAATGATCCTTTCCCCGGCACTCAATAATTCACCGCTTTCAAATCAAGATCAATGCCGTTCGATTTTATACCCTAACGCGTTTGATTTAAAGGCACGTATTCTCTCCTGACTGAAATATATTGTTGCATTGAAAAATGAACTCTAGTTCGTAAAGATAAAGATAATAATAATGTGAATAATATTACAGGGGTTAACGTCCGAGTTCGTCGGCCTGTGATTCAGAAAACTACCCCCATTATGTTAGGCCTTCCCCATTTGTATCGCTAAGGATTATACCTGGTTTTCGCGCGAAAAGAATTGCGCCTATTACGTTAATGAATTCTTGAGAGCGCCTTTGTTTTAGTTTTTTTTGCCGACACAATGTCTCGAGATTTGGCGACAATTAATCCAGTTGTCATGACCAGCGGGGAACGGTCTCAGCTAGTCGTCTTAACAACTTAAGATGCTCTTCATCTTAATTCTTGCCAAGAAATTTAAATAAGTGTTCCGCAATTACTTGAAGAAGGGAAAATGATCGAAACCGTAACCTTATTCGTACACAATGAAAATGATTGATTGATTTGCTTGATGATTCAATAAAATGCCTGGCTATTATTTGAATCAATTTGTTATAATCACTATTAAATTAACATGTCGTGCTCAATGACTGAATAACTCATTCAAGATCTCCACATAAAAATAATTATGTAGATATTCAAGAAATTCAAGTTTCGCATCATATGGTTTGCCGCATTGGGCCGTCGAGTGAGACGGTAGGCGGCCGGCACCACGTGCGAAAAAGCGAGATAGTTGCCGCCGCGACTACCCCTGCTATCTTTTTTGAGTGATTGGTCAAATAACTCAACTTCTAGTTACTAATTGCTTAGAATTTAATAACCATACCTGTCGATATGTTAAAACTCCATCTAAGAGCCACTGAGTCAATAGGTACCTATTAATAAACGATGAAACCATAACACGAGTACTCCACGCGGCGTCTCGCCGCCGATTGACGGATCCTCCTCACTGTTCCTCATCGTCCCGACGGAGGGCGGGGGCCCCGCGCCTCGCGGGCCACATTGACGCCAGGAAGCCGACCCGCAACGACTCCATCATCCCTAAAGTATCGTACATCGCCCAACGTCCTTCAATTTCGTACAATGCCACAGTGCGCTGCGCATTACGCAAGCAGCCTTGACTTTAACCGGTCCCATGCCGGGCGCCGATACACAAAATCCCCCAATACGGTGCCCTCGTACAATATTAACCGGTCCGTTCGTTTGTTTCAGGCTGCAAGATCAAAGCCCTCCGGGCGAAGACGAACACGTACATAAAGACGCCGGTGCGCGGCGAGGAGCCGGTGTTCGTGGTGACGGGCCGCAAGGAGGACGTGGCGCGCGCCAAGCGCGAGATCCTGTCCGCGGCGGAGCACTTCTCACAGATCCGCGCGTCGCGCAAGTGCGGCGCCGCGCCCCCGCCGCCCGCCGGCGCGCCCGGCCACGTGACGGCGCAGGTGCGCGTGCCCTACCGCGTCGTCGGGCTCGTGGTCGGGCCCAAGGGCGCCACCATCAAGCGCATCCAGCACACCACCCACACGTACATCGTGACGCCCTCCCGCGAGCGCGAGCCCGTGTTCGAGGTGACCGGGCTGCCCGAGAGCGTGGAGGCGGCGCGCAAGGAGATCGAGGCGCACATCGCGCTGCGCACCGGGGCCGCCGGGGGCGCCGCCGCCGCGCCCGCCGACGGCGAGCCGCTCGCGCAGCTGTACCGCGCCGGCATCGCGTCGCTGCTGCGGCCCGAGCAGGAGGCGACGTTCTCGTCGGCGGGCTCGTGCTCGTCCGGCGGGTCGTCGGCGCGGCTGGGCGACCTGCTCGGCATCTGGTCGTCGACGGAGCGCGACGAGGGGCTGGGCGAGTCGCCGTCGTTCGAGTCGCCGGGCGGCGGCGCGGCGGGCGTGTGGGGCTGGGGCCCGGCGCGGCCGTCGCCCGCGGCGTCGCCGGCGCGCGCGTGCGCGGTGTGCGGCGAGCGCGGCGTGGCGGCGGCGCTGGTGCCGTGCGGACACAACCTGTTCTGCCTGGAGTGCGCGCAGCGGCTGGCGGCGGGCGGCGCGCCGTGCCCGGCGTGCTCGGCGCCCGCGCACCAGGCGATCCGCATCATCTCGTAAGCGCCGCCCCGGCCCGCCGCGAGCCGCACGCTCTCCTAGTAGGGATCGCTCTTTTTTACTCGAATCGTTATAAAAATATTAAAAGAATAAAAATCGCGTAATCGAAATCCTGGTGCCAAAAGTCGGCGCCTCGCCGGCACGGCCCGTCCGCCGCGCCGTACCTATCGTAAGTCGGCAGAGTTGTTCACGATATATTTTCTTATTATGAACGTTTTTTATTAGGTCGTCGAGCGCGCGCAGCGCTCGCCGCCGCAGAGAGAGTCGAAGTACGTTACGATAGAATTTCGAAAAAAAAAACATAAAATTTAAAAAAAGTTGTATAATTATTATTATTGATAGCGTAAATGAGAAATCGAAAATTTATAAAGCTTACCTAACGTAATAGCGTAAAGTATTAAGATATTATAATAATATAATAGGCGAGAACGGGCGGCGCGGGGAGCGGGACGCGCGGCTGTTGTCAGTTCAGAGTCTAGGTAGGGTAGTAGCCAATGTGTTGTTAGGTAATGAGTGGTTGTGCGCGCGCGCCGCTGCACCGGTCCCGCCCGCCCCGCTCCCCCGTGCGCCATGCTCACATTATTTTGACTATACGATTATTCGCTTAAATGATATTAATACGTACGTACACACTATGATTATGATAATATTAATATAATGTTTGTTTTAAGTGTGTTTTAATGTTTAGATTTTTATTGTAATGTTTTTATGGATGATTTTTATCTGTATGATTATTATTATTGATTATTATTTTATGTGTTGACGATGTTTTTTTGTGATTATGTGCGCCCGTCGGGCCGAGGCTGCTGTATGTTCGTTTACTGGTTATGATATCGAATAATAATAAATTTAAATAATAAATAACTGATTAAATGATAAAGAAATAATATGATCATTCATTATTATAAACTATAGTAGTCTGTAGCACGACTTGACTAACCATTACCTATTGATATACTTATTAAGTATTATTATTATTATATTGAATAAATTTAAAGAATGCATAATTATATTTCATAGGAATCATTATTCTGTATAACTCTAGTTAAATATAACGATAATAAATATTATTGTATATGTATAGGGACGACGTTGTTATGTTCATTTAACGGGGGGCTGGTTTTATGAATTGATATTTTTTTATTTTTTTACCGTTATTAGTTTTTGACTTACTCATGTAAAGATAATGCGTGAATAAAATAACTGCCTATTAGATTATATTTTAAAAAATAATGGTTACGTAAAATCAGCCCCCGTCGTTCGTAGTTCCAGTGATTTCGATGATTTTATTTTCATAATAAAATGGGTAGACGCTTTAGGTTCAAATAACGTTGTGAAAATTTGTGAAATTTTGTAGACTACATATCTTATTATAAATCTAATATAAACTATAACTTTGGAACGACATCTTTTATTTCATCTTCTCCGCCCCCTTTCATCACTCCTTTATTTCTGTTAGGTTTTCACTGAATGAATGAAAGCATTAGCGAAACTTATTTTGGTACATTTCCTCCCATTAGTAAAGTAGGGGATAACAACATACGCACGTAAAAAAAGTTTGCGATCACTTTGAAAAAAAAACAAATGAAAATCATTGGTACGGTAAATTGATATCATATTAGTATTATTATATTATTTCAGAGTTTTTACAGCAAATATGTTTTCTTGGTACACGTTTGAAATAATAAATCAAAGTATGCTCTTGATCACAATCATTTTTGATGTGTGTACACATCAAGTCATTCAATCTCATTCATAGCTACTCGTAAGTAGTATTATTTCATTATTTCTCGACATCTTAATTCATCATTTGTTGTCTTATCTACGCAAGGACTGCGTAAGACTTGCACCGAAAAGATGGACAGATGACCTTGTAAAGATCGCTGGATCGCACTGAATGCAGACCGCTCACAATCGGTCGGTGTGGAAAGCCGTGGGGGACAACTATGTTCAGCAGTGGACGTCCTTTGGTTGATAATGATGATGATGATGACTGAATGCAAACATTTCTTAATACTTCTAAATTATTGATGATAACAAGCTATCATTCTGCAGGTTCTATTCCGTTTCGTAGAACCACGTTGATTCTTTGTCTGTCTGTAAATTCTTAATCGAAATTTAAAAAAAAACTACGGAGCCTTCTTAAAATTCCATAACTAGCACAATCCCATACTTTATCAGACAGAGACTTTAAAAGTGTCTGCTCTCGAATACCTACTCAAACTAAATTTAGAAACATATCATTACTTTACATTGACAGTAACCATACATTGTAAGTATTCGAGACTTTGTAGACTTTCCGTCCTTCGACTCTTGAAAATCTTGATCGAATATATAACACCATCTTCGCGCATTCAGAGATCAGCAACATCACATCACAGCTGACGAGATCCAGCAGCTGGAGTGAAAAATAAGTATAACAAACATATATTAAGGTGTAAGTATCTCAATGGAAAGCAAAATCAAAGAAACTTTTTAGAAAACCTTAATGTAACCAGATTCGATCTCTGGTTTGTATTCTTATTGTCTCTCTTACATTAAATTAAAAGTAAAACTAAAACATCTCACAAATGGCTGAACAGATTTTTATGAATCATGGCTAAAAACACTCGGGATAAATTATCTATGACACATAAAAACTAAACGAAAATCGGTTCATCCATTTTGGAGCTAAGATAACACAGGCTGATGAATATCAAGTCTCTTCTCATGGAACATTTATTATTACAAAAAAAGTAAAAACCGACTTCAAAACCAAAATGCACTAAAAAGTCTTAAATAAACTCTTCACCATTGAAAGGAAAGGAATCCGTTTAAGGCAAATAATTTCTTTTTGGAGTCGGTGCTGTGATAGTTGATGCTTGATGGTCAAAGTGATGGCACCGACTCCAAAAAGAAATTATTTGCCTTAAACGGATTCCTTTCCTTTCAATGGTGAAGACTTTATTTAAGACTTTTTAGTGCATTTTGGTTTTGAAGTCGGTTTTTACTTTTTTTTAAAGTTTATTTTATTTCTTCATTTTTAGTGATTACCTAAGAGCGGGTGGGGGGGGGGGGGAGTTGCACCTTATGATTCTATTTTTTTAAAAAGCTACAAATTACCTTTCATAAGTTCCGTCATTATAATTACTGAACTCCTAAGCGTTAAGGAGTTCCACCATCAGCTCAGCCTCTCAAGATGTTGACTATCAGACGTAACAACACGTCAACATTAAGATTCTAGTAAAGAAACACTATACGTGCCTTTAAAATTTGAGGGTTTCCCTCGATTACACCAAGATCCCATCATCAGATCCCAAAATGGAAAAAATGGGACCAACTAGAAGGTACACCCTCAAAGTAGGCGAAAACATTTTTCGATTCGGTCGACAAACGACTGAGATATGAGGTAACAAACATACAAAAAAAAACAAAAAACATACAGTCGAATTGATAACCTCCTCCTTTTTTGAAGTCTGTTAAAAATAACGTATTAGACGTAGCACTATTTTATCATGTGTTGTGTTTTTAGTGGGTAGGTAGGTACTAACTAGTTTTCAAAACGCTCCACAAGTCTGTTAATGATATTAGTTAAAGAATATTATGTAATCTACTTTCAATAATGAGCATACAACCTTCGCCGAACACACAAGTATACTAAATTAAGCCTTGGGTAAAGTTTCTTTGCCAATATTTAGAAATCACGAAAGTTAGTAAAAGTGTTTAGGCAGACAATATTATCTCGTAATTTTATCATAAAGAACCTATTTTGTAGAAATCACATAGGTATTTATTATTTATTATTGGTTGTTGGGCTCTAATGTTGCCATCTCGACCAGGTATGATCTATTGTGGCGCCCTTATATTTAAATTTCACTGCTTAGTCCCGTTGAGTCTATAAACTTCCAGATTCTTTGGAGCGTGATATCTGCTATCTCATCCGGGTGCATGATATGCCGCCCGAGATGGATACTTCTTTTGCTCATAAGCGGTCCGCGTGAGCAGAGAATATGCATGGCCGTTTCTTCTTCTGTATTACAGAATCTACATAGAGCGTCTTCGGTCATGTTCATATTGGCCAAATGTTTGTTCAGTTTGCAATGGCCAGTTAGTATTCTGGTTACTGCACAAGCTTTGTATCTTTCGAACTTTAACAGTTCTTTAGCTACTTTGTTGTTGTAACCTCGAATTAGTGCTTTTGAGTGTTCTTGTCCTTGTGTAGACTTCCACGACTCTATGGCCTCTTGTTTACAGAGGGTGGTTAGAAGCGTGGTGGCGCGTTGTTTAGTGATGCCACAGAAAGGTTCTACACCGATTTGAGGGTTGTCGGCTCCTTCTATAGCAAGTTCATCTGCTATTTCGTTTCCTTCAATCTTTGAATGCCCTGGTACCCATGTAAGTGTGACTTTGTTGGTGTTTCCCAGTTCATTCAATGTTTCAGTACATATTTGCACCAGTTTTGACATTTGTTCGAAGGATTTTAGAGCCAGCAATGCAGCTTCTGGCTAGGCTATCTGAGTTGATGTAGATGTGTTGGTTCCGGAGTCTCTTCTCAAGGTTTATCTCTGCACATTTGTTTATGGCAAAGACCTCGGCTTGGATGATGGAGGTTTCAGTCCCCATGTTTACACTTACTTTGAGCTTAGGCCTCTCTCCGTAGACCCCACAACCTACATCATTTCCTTTTTGGATCCGTCCGTGTACCAGACGTGGCTACCTTTCTTAAATGACATTTGGCCCTCAAGCCATTTGTCTCTAGAAGGTATATTTACGGAGTATAGCTTAGTAAAGTTACATTCCGTGTGCATGTCGTCACTAGGCATGCTTAGTAGTCGGTTTTCAAGTACTGATTCCTTGAGTCTTATCAGATTTTGAGAAGCCCATCTGACTTTCGTGCGGGAGCAGATTCTATAGGTGCTCTGCTTGGCCTCTTTTTGTACGTGTAAATGCAGAGGTGTTAGATCCAGCAGAGCGTTCAAAGCTGCCCCTGGTGTCGTAGACAGTGCTCCAGTTGCTGTAATGCAGGCAAGCCTTTGCAGGCTGCTCAGTTTCTGTATTGTTGTCGCTTGGTTGACCTTGCTGTACCAGACGGCAGGTGCATATGTTATTACTGGTCTCACGACCGCTGTGTACAACCATAGGGCAATTTTGGGTTTTAGTCCCCATCTTGACCCAGCCATTCGACAGCAGCTCCACAGAGCCATTTTGGCTTTTTGAATGATATTATCTAGGTGCGAGTTCCAAGTAAGTTTTTGGTCAAACGTTACCCCTAGATACTTGGTTTCACTAGAGTAAGGAAGAATTTTACCGTTTAACTTTGGATTCACCAGTTTTTCCAGTTTTCTCTTCCTTGTGAATGGGATTATCACTGTTTTATCTGCATTGATAGATAATTCGTTTTCTCTACACCACTTACTTATGGTGTTGAGAGCGCCTTGCATTAGACTAGAAATTGTGCTGAGGCAGGGACCTCTGATGATCACTACCAGATCATCAGCATAGCCTTGTGTATCATAGTCTTTTTCTGCCATCTTAACAAGTAGTTGGTCTACTGCTAGGGTCCATAGAAGTGGAGACAGTACTCCTCCTTGTGGACATCCTCTCGTGGCAAGGAATTCAAGCTTTGAAGCATTGAGGGTAATGTTTGCTACTAGATTTGAGAGCATGTTTTTTACCTATCTGATGGTGCTTTCATCTATCCCTTTTGCCTCCATTCCATTAAGAATGGTTTCTATAGGGGTATTATCAAATGCACCTTCAACATCTAGAAAAGCACACAGGGCTGTTTGCTTATCCTCTAGGGATTTTTGCACTTTGTCGACCAGATCGAGGAGGGCTGCTTCAGTGGATTTTCCCTTTTGGTATGCATGTTGGTTGATACTTAATGGCCTGTCCATTAAGTATTTGGCCCTAATGTACTGGTCTACAATCCTTTCCATGGTCTTCATTAGGAAGGATGTTAGACTTATGGGTCTGAAGGATTTGGGTTGTGAGTAGTCTCTCTTCCCTGTTTTTGGTATAAAACGTACTTTGACCCAATTCCATGGTTCTGGTATCACACATAGGTATGTTAAACATTGTTTTTTTGTATCAAAGCCTGATTATGACGGTGATAAGACTTTACTAATGGCTAAACCTGCCCCCCGATTCAAAACCATTCGGTCACGACTCGATAACTTTCACATATTGATAATATTATAATAAATATAAATATTTAAAATATTTGAACACCTATCATATACATTGCTTTGATCACAAATTAGTAGTTAGCTAAATGCAATTGTGTCATGGAAGTCACACACAACGCTTGTACCACGACACCCAGACACGAGACAATATAAAAAAATAGATTTCTATATTGACCCGACCGGGAATCGAACGCGGGACCAAGAGCGACGCCTTGAAACCCTGCGTACTTAGACACTACACGTCGTCATCGTGATAATTACGTGTGTTTATCCGATGCAACTATTTTGATTTGTTCTTTATTACATTCGACAACCGATCAAACTGCTACATTTATTTCATAATGAATAGAAAATCTAGCCGAAACAAGCCGAATGGCGTATCTTACGTTCCGAATAGCCCTGCAGTTCTGATAAGGACTGTGTTTTCACCGCCGTACTACCTTTACAACCCGGTTTTAATGTCTCTGACCGCATGAATCGTCTCAATATACATAGAACAATGCCAAAACAAAATATATCATTATTTAGTAACCAAGTATGTAATACATTATTAAGATTAGACCAATAAAAATTAAAGCTATGACAGTGATATTAAGAGTATGTTCCGCGGAGCCCTAGGGTTCCGCTATACCCTCGTTAGGGTCCCGCCAGAATTTAGACTAAAAAATCAAAACATCTCTCTCTGGTCAACCGTTCGGACGTGGCTTATCATTTTACTATATCTTGTATTATTATAATTGTTATGTAAGTAAGTAATAAGTAAAAGTTACTTGGTAGGTACTTATTTTTACTAATAAAGAAGACACTTTTTAAGACTAATATTAGGGTTCCAACAAGTATATCCCTTTCCAAAAGGGTTCCGTCACCAAAAAAGATTAAGACCCGCTAATCTAAGACATGTATGAAATAAAATTTGATATACTCAATCGTGTTCATCACAGGTTTGAGATAAGAAGTGCCAAACATTTATTGCTACGAGGCGCTACGAGTCTATCACATTTCTAACGCTTGCTACGAGCTACGAAAATCCGTAGACAGACACGTAGCATTGTAGGCCGTAGTACTAAATGCGCGGTAAAAAGATATTTGTTTGATATTATTACAGAAAATCTTGTCTGTTTGGATAAAATAATATTTATGAAACAAAGACACATTAAGTTTTAGTAACTTAAGTACTTACAGACCACTTTTAAGTTTGTTCATCAATTCATAGAGTAAAGTTATGCACCGAATATACATTTAGCAAAGTGTATGTATCGCAAAACTATAAGGTACCAGTAAGCTAAGGTTTAGGTGAACAAGTAAGATGAAATGCTTGACGCAGTTTTTTTGTTATTTTATTTATGAATATACACAAATTATCAACCCTTCAAAAAATACATAGGTTAATGATCAAAATCAGCACTAAATAAATAAAGATCGTAAGTTATTATCAGACTTAATAACTTTAATAAATTACTAATATGTAAGTATGTACATTGAAAAATCATGACAATGATTCAAATTCAAACTAAGTACGTATCAATTTAAGGACCTATACCACAGATAATAAAATACTATCCTGTACCTAAGAAATATTTTATATATTTGTTGTTGCAGTCGGAGGATATCTTTCTATTGAAAAAAAGGGTAAAGGACATTGGTAAAACTCGCCTAAGAATCAACACAAAATTTGTCAATTACCAAAATTCATGTCTTCTTTTTTGCATAAATAAACATTCATTAGATTGTAACGGACACTTTTGTTTCGTGAAATCAATTTTAAAAGGACTTTTTTGATTTTGAAATCTTTACATATTCTTTTTTATACTATTGTGCTCTGTATAGGCTTTAGTAATTTGGCCAATGCCACAATACAGTCTTCACTTACTTACTTTAGTTAGTAAATAGGCTAAAAAGACATAAATTATTATGTGCCTCAGGAAAATGGAATACTGTAAATTCAACGTTTTCGATTTACAAAAAAACAATTTATTGTACCGTCATTGGCTAAATCAGCTTTGTTCCTCAAAAAAAAGAGTTTTTAAGTACCTAAATTGTCGAGCTATTAAAAAATGTTTAAGTAGGTAGGTAGGTAGGTACTATGATATTACGGTATTATTACACATCATGTTTGTGAAATAAAGAAGTAAGTAAAACAAGCTGCCAGTACTTAGTATGGCGATAAGATAGCTGTTATAATTAAATTAAAATAATGTTTCATATGAATAAACCATAACCTAAAATTCACTAAGATAAAGCTATTATTATGTTCTAATAGAAGTGTCCGTCAATAATTATTGTTCTTACATACAAATACATATCATTTTGAACCTAGAAAGGTACTTTGTATCACTGTTGGTTTTTAGGCGAACGATGTATGGACTCGGAACAATGTCCTTTTATCGTTGGTAGGTAGCCAACTATCACGGTATCAATCCATTAATGTTTCTGTGATCACAGATTGGGTAAAGGCATAGGTTTTTATTTAAGTTTTCATCATCGAGGTGTGTTGAGTATGGAGATCTAATCGGGTGCTTGGTATAGGGTATGACAAACCTAACAATATTCATTGATTATTTACATAGATTTATTCCATCGTTTCTAAACAGGTTGGGGAAGTGCGAAGCCGCTGACAAAAGCTACATATTCTATTATTATACAGCAATCTCTTCAAGATTTTGTTTGTTTAAACGCACTATTCAGAAACTACTTCTGGTTCAATTAGAATAACCATGTTTGTATTATATAGCTTATCTTACGGGAAAGGCTATAGGAGTAGTTCAATGGGTACAAGCGGTAAAATATCACGCTTCTACCTATGGGAACGGAGTAAAACCAAAACGTGCGATCGAAGTCGCGGGCGGCCGCTTGTATAGTTATAAATAACTAGGTATGTTGTAGCAGTAGTAGTGAGTAGTAGGTTGGATCTCGCGCGAATCAAATCAAAACTACCCGCGTTTCGGCAAGCCAACGTCCGCATTTTTATCGTGATAGGAATTTAGTACTTTTGGAGGCGATTCGTTATCGGGACGCACTCGCTTTTGTTTCATAAACAATTGGACTCAGATCCATCGAATCAGTGCCTATTTATTTGCTAAAAACTAAAAGCCAGTTTGCTATCCAATATGTGCTGAGATTAAATAGATTGTTATAGAAATTAGCTTGCTATTGTGTAGACGTAAAAAACGTACATTGTGCATGCTACGTTTTTTACGTCTTTATTAAAATTTAACCTGATTAATTTCCATAGGTAGTTACTATGTACGAGTATTAATCAGACCTTTTTGCAGAAGGAGTGCTCAAGTTGATTTGGGTGATTATTTTGAAGATACTCCATTATTTAATAAAGGTACACATTAATCATATTGTTTAACTGTTTATTATTTACGTTGGCGAAAAACAATTCTGTAAACTCTGCTATAATTCTGAACCTAAAAGTCAAATAAAGTTTAAAAAGTTATTTCCAAAAGTGACGCTAGCGCCGCATCTATCGATGATATTATAAACATCTTAAGTCAAGAAAACTGCACATTGCAGACGAAGACCGTAGGTCAAATTAACTTTGTAATGTAGATATGTAGAACAAAATTAATGCAAATGCGCTGATATTGTCTGTTATGTGTAAGTGTATTATGTGTTTTTAAATCTTTTTGATCCATGCCTGTTACGGTAAACATGTAATTTGTTGTGTTCGTTTTTAATGATATTGATCAGTGTGATTGAAATCACTGATCGAAAGTGTTCAATACCACCTTGTGTCTCTAAGGAGCTGTGCTTAAACCCTTTTTTACCCCAACATAAAAGAACAGAAGCCACCTACTGCATCCAGAACACACCCCCATGATCTCAAAACCAAAAAACAGTTCCGTTTCATCTCGAACCAGAGACAAAAGGCATTATTTAATCTGTGACAAAAGACGAGCATTGTTTGCTGATGGCCACCTGCGCGTGCACATCCTCCAAAAAACGTGGGACCGTGGTTGAGTACCAACCACAGTGGAAATAGGATCAGAAGGCTTAGTGTTATTGTCTGTAATATTTCCTTCCATTGATGAAATCGAGATTTCGAACGGAAGGAATAGTTTTTTTGTGGCGTACTGTTTGTTCTTAAGGGGCTACCCGGATTTTTAACACGCATACTAGCGCCACTTAAGTAGACAAATCATAACTCGTTAAATAAAATACCAATCGAAAATCTGATTGATGCGATTGTAGCTCTGGTTGAGTTGTTTAGATACAATGTTTAAGTTCCATCAAACAGAGTTGCCTGCAGTTACAGTTAGAAAAATTGCCAAAAGTGGCCATATTTAGCAGTTTTTCTAACTCTAACTACAGTAAACTACTTTTAAATAATTAAAACGTACTAAATAAACTATAGAACCTGTACTACAATCGTGTCTACCAGATTTTTGATTGTTTTCGTATTTAAGGAGTAATAATTATTTTAAATAGAGTGGCGCTAGTGTGCGCGTCAAAAATTCGGGTAGCCCCTTAAGTTACGGACGTAGTATCTTACTACCAATAAAATTAACATTTTACAAGTTACTGTGTGGTCAAATAAAATGTGTAGGTAGAACATCTTCATCTTAAGAGGAATGATCTTGCATGTCAGCTAGTACATAATGTGTACCTACTATCTTAAGTCGGTCTATGTCATAATGAGATCAACTTTTATGTCGTATATCTTCTTTATGATGAACTGCTATTTGTGTTTGTTTCACTAAAACTTGAGAACGGCTTAACCGATTTGGCTGATTTTAGTCTTCGAATATTTGTGAAAGTCTAGAGAAGGTTTAAATGGTAATAAAATATTGGATATTAAATAACTATGAAACGGGTACGGGCCGCCGAGAGCGACGAAACGAAGTTCGCCGGGCTCGCTTGTTTTAAATAAAAATAAGACTTAACAAACAACCTCATTACGAAACCTACTGCTCGGCTCTTGCTTGTGGCGAACCGGGACAGATGCCTCTCGAGTGGCTATTAACTATGACAACTTGAATATTTCCACAAACCGCCTTAAAACATTATCGACCATATTGAATACTGCTAAGAGCTAAAGTAGATGTTTTCGCCTGATAATGCATGCTTGTGTTTGCAGTATCAAATTGCAGGCATCCTGTATAAGTTTAATGTAGTTGTAGTAAATATGTAGATCAAAATATGAGTGGAACTTTAACTTTAGAAAGAAAGAATAGAAAGTAAATAAATGTATTTGACTCAAATAAATTCATCAATATCATGGCATTTATTAACTAACTAAAAGCAGGCTACTTGATTCAATAAGGCACCCGCTCAGCATAACTCGTGGCAGTGGGACGCATACCACGACGCTGATTTTCAGCGGGTTCCTTTGCGGGTAGAATATTTTTTTTTTAAAAACGGTCAAGTGCGAGTCGGGTTTGCGCACTGAGGGTTCCGTGACAACTTTAACTGAATTAGGGAATCCACTTACTTCCACTTAGTAAAATACCACATTATTTTGTTGACAGCAAATGTAACTTTGTTGTTCATAGTATTTGTATGAACAACAAATTATTTCTTGCAGTTGTTGAAAATGTGCTATATCTCAAAAATTTCTCGTTCGATCCCGTCCAAACAAATTATCATTTAAGTCTTAGTTAATATCTCAATTATGTATTTTTTTAAATTTACACTCGCTTAGTTTAGAAGTTAGATGAGGGTGGGGGGACGCCCATTTTACCACTTTGGAAGCGTCTATCTCACAAACGTTAGAATTTAAATGAAAATGATTTTACGACTCTAAAAGACATTCCCATAAATATCTTTTTTTGTTTTAGTTTCGTGTATGGGAGCCCCCTCCCCCCCTTCTTAAATGTCATTATTTTCTATTTATTAGTAAATAAAATAAATAAATGTGTATTAATTTAAAATACAATTATTTTATGGATAGATATGATAAAGCCGATGTCAAAGTTGGCATATTAAAATAGTTATTACGATTTAGCCCAGGTCACCTTTGAGAGCTAATTAACACTGTTAATTTTGAAATGAAATTCTTTGACGAGATCATAGTGAAAAATCAATCACTTTAATTAATAATTATAAGTGCTATAATGTTCATTCCACCTCTCGCCGTGTTTTTAAGGAACAGTGAGAAGGTAGGTAGGGTGGTAATAATAAAAAGTACTTAATAACATCAACAATGAAATATATAGTTTAAACCTGCAAGGACCGTTCAGTTAGTAAATAAAGTAACCAAAAAAACTCATGCTGAATAATACATAATTTACAGCCATATAACTAATTATATACATATGTGTCAATGAAGAGTTCAGGTATCAGGAAGTTTATTTGTAAAATACATACATAATAATTTCTTTAAGTATAAAGTTAAAAACAAAGTAAATGTATTCAGCATGCATGCAGACGTGCTAAGTTTAACAAGGGATTGGTACCTAATGAATTCATTTTTGCAAAATTACACAACACTGCAAAATTAAGTGAGTTTCCATATAAATAAACACTTTTATACAGGGTGTAAGAAAATACGAACCAAATTCAAACGGATGGTCGTTAATCGAGTTTAAAATACAGAAAAAATATTTCTCTAGAAAATTATAAAATTTTATTTTTTGTCTGTATTCCAGACTCAACTCTTACCTACCCCTTGAATTCGCTCGTACTTTTTTTTTAATCCTGTGTAAGAAAGAATAAGAGTATGAAATTTACAAAAAATCTATACAAGGTGTCAAAAAAGTACGAACCAAATTCAAGGGGGTGCTTAAGAGTCACGTCTAAAATACAGGGAAAATTCTAAACTCGATTGTCAACTACCCCCTTAAATTTGGCACGTTTTTTTACACCCTGTATTATCTATCTATCTATACAATAGTACTTGATATTTTTGTACCTATTCGCCAGCTTATTCATACGTCAAAGTCTAAATCAAAGTCAAAAATATTTTTTACAATTTAGGACACAAAATGCCACTTATGAACGTTAATAATTAGTGTAATATCAATAAATTACGGCCCGTATGGGGCAAGAACATGTCTCCTTATATTTTGGGCCCTACTAGCGCTTCGAGACAAGACACATACAATTTGGAAAGTGCTGAGAAGAAACGCCGGAACAAACTCAGTCACCACTAGCTGCCTCAAAAATGATACAAATCAAAATAAACAGGTACATCAGTTTGGTGCAGGCTGGACTGTCCATACATTTTCGTCATTAAGATAGTCTTGAATTTTATAATACCCTTCCGACATTAGGGTAGTTTTGACATGTAACTTAAATTTTTGAATAGGTAGTTCAATGACATTATTAGGTATATTGTTGAAAAATTTTGCCACAATTTCCCAGGGGCATAAAATAACAATCGATCACAAATCGCACTATGCTAATTATAACCTGCGTAACGGGTGTTACGGTCCAAATTAACAATTACACATACTTCCCACTGGTGTGGCCTTGTGCTACCCCCGTGAGTGTTACAGTTCTTTCTAGTATTCGTACAATACAATCGCTAAATATAAGTGCACCTAGTCATATTTTTTTTACTCTTTCGTTTGTGCCAGTATTACTGCGGGCAGTGATTCCTTTCATAGTTGCCCTAACTGCTGAGCAAAGGATCGCTAAAATACGAAGTATTCGACATATTCGCACCTTTTTTCAGTGAACGCATAGTACTAAAATTAATTATGACAGTATAATAGGTTGTAACGAGGGTGCGGTGGAACTGGCCAAATAGACGGGGTTGGACCCTGGTGTGCTCTGAAAAGTTTAAACATGTGACTATTGCGGAAGCCAGAACTTGATAACATCGTCCTTGGTCCAAGGTACTTGACACTTCTAATGCTGCTTTGCTCGTTTCTTGGGTGAAAATCCTATTTCCATTTTTGACATATTTCTACATTCAGAAGTGATGATTCGTCACTTTGACGTGAATCTGAAAATTGAAACCTTTGTGTCCCATTTATCTCAATCTAAAATATTAGCAGCGTTTTACCTGAAATAAAACGCATATTAAAATACTTACCTAATTCGAGGCTTAAATAATGAGATAGGCACATCCGTTTCCCGTAGTCTTTCAATTTTTAGTTCAATTTTTAAACTATAGGTGGCGTGTTTCCGGTGTCTCATAGGCAGTTGGCGCGTTTTCATTTTACTTAACTTCAGACCCGCCATTTTTATTCATTGGCTGAATTGAATTCACCAGGTAGATTTATAAATTAAGCCTCGAATTAGGTAAGTATTTTAATATGCGTTTTATTTCAGGTAAAACGCTGCTATTAAAAGTACTTGACCGTAATTCGAGGCTTAAATAATGAGAAGTGTTTGTTATCGCCTGGTGAGACATGGAAACACGCATTTGATACGCCAATGTGACGCAAAATATATTTTAGGTTATTAATATAATAAAAGATTGTATTTTATATATTAACACATTTATTTACCTTTGCAATATTACATGTAAAAACAAAGAACAAAAAATACAATCATAGCATTTAATTTCTTTAAGATTATATATTTATTCCACACTAAATACATAGTTATTATCTATCAAAAGCTTTCCTAAAACCTTAAAGTCAAGAGTTATAGAAAAAAATAAATACAGTATAGCTAGGCTATCACGACAATCGTACTAACTAATATTTATGCATTAACAAATTAGTAACGAATTAATTTACAGGACGAAATAATCGAGTTATTTGCATATCAGAGGAATCACTATTAGGCCTAATTTCGCGCCTATAATATTTCTTAAAGGTATTGGCTGATCGCCAATTGCCGCGGGCAAGAATTTCATCCAAAGAATAGTTTAACCAATTTTTCGAGGCTACCGCTGACCTTACACTACCAGGAGAGTATTGTATATTAGCATCCTTAAATAGATGTTTTATCCAGCCTGCTATAACAGATCGAGAGGCTGGTTTAGCGGACCCCCTAACCGTCATAAACAAATTAAACTTTTGAGCTGTATCGCGTCTATTTTGTAGTAATTTTATTGTATTCTCTATCCAGAAGACTGGGTCGAGTTGAGCATTATCCTTATTAGCTATTAAATGCCAACCGGACTGTCTATAATCATTTTTATCGGTTTTTGACCCAAACTCTGGCCAGAATATAATAGAATCATCGGATTTTGTATAATGATTTGGATCTACCCTGAGCAATGTCAGATCATGAATACGGCGCCCCGAACATAGCAGTAAGAGAAGGGCCGTGTGACGGGAAGTTTGGTAAGTGTTGTTTTTATCAACTGAATATTTACATAAATATTCAACTAGATAGTCAATATCCCAGATTGGAGGCTTAGCAGGTCTTAGGTTTTTTAGTGATATTGATTTAAGAATATGCTTGACCAAGACATGAGAACTTAACTGACTCGACATATCAGCATTACAAAGCGTTGATACGACCGATTTATGTAAGAGGATGGTATTATAGGATAAACCATAAATCAAATGTAAGTCAGCCAAATACTGGGCAAGTTGAGATCCTGTGGGCTTTTTAGTGCTCGCTTTGTTTGACTTGGCCCACGATAACCAGCGTTGCCACGCCACTTTATATGTTTTAAGCGTAGATTTTCTCCAAGAGCTTCTTAATAAGGATATCTGATCGCTTTTCCAATTAGCTATCTCCTCGGTCCACCCCCACATTTCCAGACTTCGAGTGTCAGACTCTCTAGATTTGGTGGAGGTAGACCTGTTGAGACGTCGACCAAATTCTGCGTCAAGTTCTTCAGAACTATTGGCGCTGCTAGAGCTCTGGCCCTGAGGTCTGCTCGCCAAAACACTTTCTGCCATCGGGGCACAACTATCAGGAACACCCCCGTTGATTGGTTTAGATGCGACAGAACTTTGGGCACTAGGAATGGCGGTGGGAATATCCACGCTAGAGGGTAGTTCCACGGCACGCTGAACGCGTCGCAGAAAATTGCTTGTGGATCTCTCTGGTCTAAGGTTACGTAGTTGCAAACTACATGAGCTCTCTCTGAGGCAAACAGATCTATCACTGGGGTACCCCATCTTGAGAATACTGTTTTTAGGCCTCTTGGTATTATGTGCCATTCCGGTGGGAGGCGGTGTCGTGACAGGTGATCGGCATGGTTGTTGTATCTGCCCGGGATGTAGTGCACGGTAAAATGTATCTGATGACGATCCATTATTGTTAACAGTTCGTAGGTTATGTCCATCAGTGCTGCAGACTTTGTGCCCCCCTCTTTTCGAAGGTAAGCAACTACCGTTTTGTTGTCGCACTGTATCAAAAGTGAGCTGTGACTTAGCTTGTGTGCATATTGCCGTATCACGTGCAATATTGCCAATATTTCCTTCTGATTGCAGTGGAGACTTTGCTCGTCTGGGGACCACGAGCCTGACAGGGGTACATTGTCTAGTTGGGCTCCCCAAGCAAGATCCGACGCATCGGTCGTGAGGCAATGTGACGGGGGAGGATAGTGAAGCAATGATGAAGTGTGGCAGTTCTGAGTCCACCACTTCAACTCGCTTTGAACTTCTTGAGGAAGCACAAATTTCCTCGTTGGATAACTTAGTATGGTATTCATGAATCTTAGTAGATGACGGTGATGTAAGCGGCCTCGCAATACTACGAAGCTGGCAAAGTTGAGTAGACCTACCAGACTCTGAATTTCGCTCAACGTCACCTGTTCTCGATTCAAAACCTGATATACCTTTTTTACGAGTGTGGCAATCTTGTCGCTTGGCAACGATTTCTGATTGTCCCACGGACTCCATACAACTCCTAGGTATGTGATGCGCTTTTGAGGGATTGTTATTGACTTCTCGAGGTTGATGCACCATCCGAGAGTTTCTAGAACGGATAGGGTCAACTGAACGTGTTTTTGAAGGGTCACAGGACATTGATGCGCAATCATAAAATCGTCCAGGTAAACCAGGATCCGTACTTTTTCTGACCGCAAGACCTGAGCAATCCAGTTGGTGAGCATGGAGAAGGTTTTTGGGGCCGTACTTAACCCAAACGGAAGGCACGTCATTTCTAACAGTTCTCCCTTGTAAAATAGCCGGAGAAACCGTTGATGGGCTTTCGCGATTTTCAGATGGAAGTACGCTTGGCTCAGGTCTATTTTGCATAGCCAGTCGTCTTGTTGGAGAAAATCTGGCACCCTGTACATATTTATTAGGCGGAACGGTTCTGCTTTCACAAACTCGTTCAGAGCTTTTAAATTGAAAATCGGGCGTTGGGACCCGTCGGATTTGGGAACTAAGAAGAGGTGTGAAATGAAACTTGGGGAAATTGCATACACGGGTCTTAGAATGCCTTGACCTTTCATTTGTTGTACAATTTTTGTCATTTCCTCCGATTCCTGTGTGCAAAACGGACCGTTCGCCTTTGGAAAAGACAGAGGTGGTTTCGAAATAAACGGTATTCGATAACCTTTTATTAGTTTTAGTATTATTTCGGGTGCCCCCATTTTCACCCAATTTTCGTAACACAGGGCCAGTTGACCGGCTTGGAATGACCTCGAGTCATTGTTCGTTACGTTTGGATTGGCCCCGAGGGGCATGAGACAGTGCTCGACCCCTTCCTCCTCTTTGTGCACCACGAGGCCTCGAGCCTCTGAATTGAAATGCACCTCTGCTAACATCGTAGGCTGTGTTATTATGAAAAGTGAGTTGGTTTGTATTCATGTTATTACACACACCCTTCGAGGGTGGTGGAAAATTGTGTGAATGATAAGACAAGTTAGAACTACAGCAAGGAGCTGCTGCTTGGGTACCACTCAATGGTGCTACATATTTTCTAATGCCTGGTCCCCTCGAGGGCCGGCGTTGAGATTTATTGACCCCCCTTTGTGTGTTCTCAGATCTAAGAGGCCAAAAAGTCTTTCGAACACCTCCTGCTTTTTCTAACGCAGATGAAAGTGCATCAGCTTCAAAAATGTGTGTTGTTGATGGAGGTATCTTATTAAGTGCTACTCTAACGACAGGGTCTTTGACATGTTTGAGAATCGCATCTCTTTTAACCTCTATTGTCTCGGATCTGTGCCCGCAGACTAACTGAATCAGATCAGATGAAACTTTATGTAAGTCTCCTTTGAGAAACAACTCTTCGATCTTTGTATTTAAGTTATGTAAGGAACTAAACTCAGATTTAGCCCAAGATAGTAGACTACGAATGCTGTCTTGCAGACATTCTTTTTGTTTAAGAGCACAAAAAGTAATTGCGGCATATGCTTTATCAGACTTGGCTAGGTGTGTAAGAGAATCATAAGCTCGTAACTCAGCATTAGTTTCAAGATCGACAAAACCAGGCGCATGATTGTAAAGTTTTTGAGTTTCCGCATATCTTACTTCGGACCAGGCGGAACTACCGAAACGTTGAACGTCGGCTAGCATTTTGATATAATTATCTGGGGTTTTTGGAACGGAAGGTTCCTTAAGTTTTGTTTCTATATCAAATCTAAAATCAGGCTTTAAAGGGTTAACTAAATCCGTAATTTGACCGGCACCGTCTACCTCTTCATTATAAAGATCACCACTAACTCTTGAATATATTGAAACTTGATCATCAACTTCATAATTATGTTGGGGGGGTTGCTGTGAAATTAAGTTACGTAACTCACTAATTTCTTTGTTTAAATGATGCCATTTAGAGCGGCGACTCCTTTTCTTACGACGATGTCGCCTCGAATGCTTCCGCTTGTCTGATGAAGACGAAGTCGAACTGGAGCTGCTGGAGGAGCTGGTACTATCGATGCTACTGCTTCGAGCTCTTTTGCGACGCACGCCACTCGGTCCAGCACTTGCCTCTTCTTCGACAGTTGGATTGACTTCACTCATTCTGAAAACAACTTATCTTTAAACACAAAAATCTCCCAAGTTAAAAATCTCGGTCAAACAGTAGGGTAGGTCCATTTATGTTCTCTCCTACGGCAGTTGAACGGAAAAACCGTTAAAAACTATGACAAATACACGTACACTTTTAAAATAATGATAATAATTATTATTATCTTCTACAAATATTTTATTAATGAAGACTTATTATCCGACGAAAACTAGGTTGCGTTCAGAATTTATTCATTTTGGAGGTAGATCACAAAATGATATCGCTTTTCGTTACGAAGACACATTATCAATATGAAGCGGAAGGATTATGATAAGTAGGTAGCCGCTCCAAATTCACTTTCACTTTCTCACTTTAGTTGAGCAATAAGAAATGTACTTACATGTCTTTTCTGAAGCACTTTAAGTATACCAAAAATAAGATAGTAATAATCGCTTTAGAAACGATTTACTATGACTTAATAATATTATCGCGATATGCACGCCATATAGCGAGCACCTTTTGCTACGGGAACAAGAACGCCAATGAATAAAAATGGCGGGTCTGAAGTTAAGTAAAATGAAAACGCGCCAACTGCCTATGAGACACCGGAAACACGCCACCTATAGTTTAAAAATTGAACTAAAAATTGAAAGACTACGGGAAACGGATGTGCCTATCTCATTATTTAAGCCTCGAATTACGGTCAAGTACTTTTAATAACTTATGAAATACCTATAATATCACCATTTTCAAAATCGGTTCAGGCCGGTCATAAGGCTTGAAAGAAAAGTGTTAACACGAATAGACGTAAACATATAATATTATTTGCTGATTAAAATTATTTTTCGCTTTATTTATTTACTAATTCTTAATATAAGCTTTATTTCACAACCAAAGTTTGTACAAAAGATGGACTTAATGCCGAATGGTATTTTTGCCAGTCATACGACTGAACCTAGAGTTAAACAGAAATGATGTGGTGTGAAACTTTTCACTTTATAATGTGTCATCAAAAAAATATGAGAGTTATGAAAATGAAACCAAGCCACAAACAAACCACAGGTACCAATGTAATAATACTGGAGAAAAAATCAAGTGGTTCTTGAATTCTCTGATTAAACGCAAACTGAATTTACAAAATCCAATTTATTTTATTATCTTTCCTTTGTGCCCATTTCCGCTTGACGAATCTATTTTGATATTGAAATAAGAACTTGTATATATAACCTTCCAGAATAAATTTGATGAACCTCGGAAAAACAAGAATAGTCTTCCCAATATTTATAGTTAACTTTCAATGTTTGAAAAAAGAACTTGTGTTAAGAGCCATCAGAATAAGTTTATTTATTTGAAATTATTTTTATTTAGGACTAGAAACAATTGTGCACTCCTCTTAATTGAAAAATACTAGGCCACTCAGAAAGCATTGCAAAAAAGATTTTATACATGGGAGACAGAGTTTTTTTATTTACCAATTACATTCGTTACATGCTATAACAAATTATACTTAAGTAATCTCATTACGTCGTGTAGTTCACTCGAACAAGATTTCATAAGCACGGTGTCACTGTAAATTACTAACTTAGAAATGCATGAATTCAGGATTAACTAGACATTAAATCATTTGGACACATGATTTTTTACATCTAGTTAAGAACGAGAAAAAATGATGCTTTTAAAGTGAAAATTATAGTCAATATTATTAAATTTGAGAATCAGTAAGCACAAGTGGCAATGTGTAAGGCACATAGCGCGAAGAACTGGCCGGCCGTTGGGGCAGAAAAGTTCTAGATTGGAGACCCTCCGACCAAAACGCAGTGTAGGACGTCCACCGTCAAGATGCACAGACGACGTTGTAAAGATCGCAGGATCAAACTGTATGCAGACCGCTAGTGATCGGTCCCTGGGGAAAGCCGTGGGGGAGCCCTATTTTCAGCAGAGGACGTCCTTTGGCTGATAATGATGATGATGATAGTAAAAAGAATGTTTGTATGTAACATAGTCCATACAACCGAAGAACCGATAGTCTTTATAAGTAGCATTTGTAGGTATGCACGCCTACAGAAAGTGTGTGGATAATTTATGAACCATTTTTAGCTAAATACCCATTTATAATCTAGACTAGACGTTAATAAGTATGTTTCGCAGAATCACTACGCTACAACATTGTTGATACCTACTTAATCGCCATTATAATTCGGCTGTGAATCCGAGAGATTGCCGCAGGCAAGCGGCATGGCGTAGGCGGCGTCCTTCGCCGGGAAAAATTCCATATGTTTACAGGAACATAGTGGGTGGATAAACAGTAACAAGAATTTGAAAGATGCTGCGAAATGGCAAACCCTCTTACTACATATTTTGCGATCAAAACGTCATCAATTTATATCATTACACAGATTTATCATCAGACGAACTCAATGAAACATAAAATGACATAATTAGTTTGTTATTTGTAAAGTAGTTTTAGTGATATTTATTCGGTAATTCATCTCAATTGAACAGCAAATTAAGCAGTGAACTAGACATAGCCTTTCTAAGTTAACCGTCAAATGAATACCCACTGGGGGCTATTATATTGTCAATGAAGTAAACATATTTCTCTGACATAGGCTGAAGAAATTTGGTTCAGTTGGAAAAAATCTTTTGTAAATACGATAATTAGGCAGTGTGAATCTGCTTGTCACATACATATGTAAATAAAACCTGTTTACCCTGGCTATCCCCTAACAAACAGGAAATAAGGATGTTCCCCTGTCCAATATATTTGTTAGTGCGATAATTAGGATCCTTCATTACTTACTGCATGCTGCTTGTATTGTGTTTCCGAGGCCGTGGCCTTTTCAAGGGCGCACGTGTGATCCCGTTGCTAAGCAACGCTCTGGCCCAAGGTTAGACTTCCTAGGACTTGCGGTGGCTCATGACGAAAAGTTATCGAATACGTTCCGGTTCACTATCTTGCCTAATGTTATTATCAATTACGACAATCTGTGTCGTCGTCGCTTAGCAACGCCCTCTGTCGGAGGGTTTGTGTTTGTGCTTGAGTGTGAGAGTAGTAACACAGCAGGTAATAACTTGAAACCAATGTTTTTGAATACAGTTGTTTGCTAATAAACCATAACAAATTTTTACTTACATACATTTAATCTAGTGAGCTGGTCACAGTCGTAAACTGTAAGCTCCTTCCTCGAGAACAGCATACACACGTCACATACAATAAAATAAAATTAAACTGGATCTTCCTGGTTAGGCAGACAGAATAAGCTTATAGTTATGACAATTTTAACTCTTGTTACACCGATAATATATAATAAACCTCTTTAACAATGTATTGTTCGCTCGGAGCGAGCCACAGTTATAGTATCCCCAATAATAAAAATAATTTAAAAACATCTTAGGGTATCCCGATGAGTATTCTATGCGTATATACAGTCCACTTAAAAAATATGGAACAAAACCCTCAACGGCTAAGCAATTTTAGTCTCTCGTTATATTTTTGAGCTACATTGTACACGTGACAAACTCGTGGAATACTTACCGAAATTGGTCCTTCGACCTTCACCCTGCGGGAACTTCGTTCAAAGGATTCCTTCTACGCGCAATGTAAACTGTAAATACAAGTAGCCGCCTAGTACAACAGTATTTGTTTAGTTAAAGTGCTCTTGTTTTATATCAAGGGCTGTTCTATTGAGTTCTAGCCGATTGGTTACTAACTAAGAATGTTGTTTCCTGTTGGTACCTTAATATAATTATAAATTTACTGATTTTGAGACTGGTATATTGCGCAGTTACCGAATCATAATTTAAACTAATATTATAAAGCTGAAGAGTTGGATTGTTTGTTTGTTGGAACGCGCTAATCTCAAAAAGTACTGGGCGGATTTAAGAAAATATTTTCGTGAAGGCTATAAACATCACAACGGCAGAGGAGGGAGCAAAATCAAAACGCGCAGACGTAGTCGCGGGCAGCCGCTAGTTTAAAAGATAAACTTCGACGCAATCAGAGACGGGCACTTCGGAAAAAGAAATTGTATTTTTTAAGCTCCTCTGTAAGCTTTTACAAGAATTTAACAACGCTGCGCTTACAAATGCTTTGGACCTTCTTGACAGTATTACAACCATTTTTCTTGTTAGCCAAGATTGTCTTGATGTTGACTGTTAGTAAGAGCTGGTGGAAAGTTGGACACACAGATTACAATCATATCGCTATCGTTTGCCAGAACAACGTGACCACCCTTGCCGAATTATTTACCTCACAAGTCATGCTGACTGTACCCAACACCCAAAAATAAAAATTTAAAGCCCTCTCTCTACCCACACCATTTCGTCAACGCCACCATAAGTACCAGGCGATCATAACTCGTCGGAGATCGCATGGGCCGGAGGCTGCGGTCGCGCGTCCGTCCTGCCTTCCGGAGTAACGTTACAAAAACAACAGATGGAGCGCTTTTTATCCCGGTTCCCATGACCCGACAGGATACGATTTTGAGTTCAATCAAAAGATCGCTCGATATGTTATAGTAATTTTATAATATATTTGGAAGGAAGTGTTGGTTTTATTTTTACTATGGGATGAGAAAAAAAACTGGCATTCGTTTGAAGCTAATGTTATGGTGATAGGTTAACAATCTTAAGTAAAGACTTAAGACATTAAGCGTGATGTAGTCATACTTATTAGGTATGATACTTATTAGGTATGATACTTATTAGGTATGACTACATCACGCTCATTAAGTGATTCGAAATCGCAAACATGGCTTTGTAACTACATTTATAGTCGTCATCTTGGTCGTAATCAAAAATCCCTTTCAAATTTTTCCACGCCTTAGCAGGAAAATGTTAAACAGGATGTTTCGTACATCGTGTTCCAAATAAAAATTGGTTTAAGTCATTAGCTATCATTTTCTTTCTGCAATTTTTTTTTGGCCTGGTGTTTTTTTATAGATTTTTAATGGTTTTCGTGAAAAATATCCGAAATTTGGCAATCTAATCATTAGTGTTCAATATTTAGCTGTTTTACATAAAAAATATATACACAAGCCATCGCAGAAACACAATTTTAGTTTTAAAAAAAATATGATTCCATGAATTACAGATTTTTTTCATAAAAACATAAAAAATCAATAAAAAAAACATCGTGTCAAAAAAAAATTGCACTCCGGGAGTGCCGGCAGAAGTGAAAACTTGAATATCAACGTTGTGCATTTTTGATTTTTTGGAATAGTTATTATCAATATAAAAGTACTATCATTTTTGTAATAGAATACAATAATAATAATAATAATACAATAATAATAATAATAATAATCATAATAATAATATAATATTTTTATAGAATACAATATTTATTTATTGCGCTATCGTACACAAACATTACAATTTATATTATATTAAATTACATTAAAAAGTTTATCTCTCAGAAAAATCAACTTACATCCATAATTTCGCCAACCGTCTTACGGTTTTTCGATCAGCCCACGTGTCCTGACGCGAGTTTCACATTTTTCCCCCATCCCACAAAAGTGCTCAACGCCGCTAAAGCAGTTTTCACTTCAAAAATATAGGCCCACAATTGTAGCTAATGACTCCCATTATAAGTCATTTTCATTTGGCACACCATGTACCCAACAACTTGTATAACGATATTCCCTATCTAGAACGTAATACGTCTGTACGTCTTAATTTTTTTCGTCGTCTAACATTTAATGCGCCCTCTTTCTCCGACTTCAAACATAAATAAGACACTCACCAATTCCTTCGAAATATAATGTTAAATTAAAATATTAGAAGGTTAATTGATCAATTGTAAAACCAGTGATTTTGTCACGCAGACTAAGCAAGATACTTCTAGATATAAGTACTTCTTCACTACGTAGTTTAATAATACGTATTATCAAACAATGTCCTTTGCTACGCGTGTCTGTTTAATCGCGATAAACTTATAACGCAAATATTTTTATGGTTTTTAAGCAGGGTTTATACATGCACGTGTATGTAAAATTTTACAAGTTTTTGTAAATATCTTATTTAAGCTGTCAATGTCAGTCACGTAGTAACTATTTAATTATTTGAAATTTAAGTAGGTGCCTTTAAGTCGAAAGTATATTTTTTTTACGAAATATTATAATCCTATTAGTATTAACGTTTAAGGACCCACGCCTTATTTCTGGAAATAAATACTTAATTGGGATAGGTATATCCACCTTTATTTTTCACTAGCAGCCCCTCGCGGCTTCATCCGCGTCATGTGAGATTTATTTATATATTTGCCATAAAAACCACAACACACGATTTCATCTCCTAACAAATAGGTTCAAAATAATATATCTCCATTGTTTAAACCTGTCTTAAAGTGAATACTGAACATAACAATACATTTTCGCTTTCATTACTATTCGTACGTAGTTGCGGTCAAATTAGATAGATAGATAGCACTTTATTGCACATCAAATAGGTTGATTAAAAATCCGTATAAAGGAAATGTACAATTAAGGTGGTCTTATTGCTATGAGCGATCTCTTCCAGATTACTTTTGGCAAATCAATAGGTGACCTATTTAGTTATTTAGAAATCATTCCGTCATTTCCAGCCCTTATTTTTGGATTAGGATCCGGTCTCATAATACATTTGCGCCAGTGATCCTTATACCGAAATGAGTGGTCTGTGTAGATACATATAGTGTATCCCGCTGCAGAACAGCTTATCTGCTAACCAGGTGATTTCATTTCATTTATTCATGCATGCATACTAGGTGTTACAAACTTGCATAGGTGATATATATGTGTTCATTAAGTGTACTTATAACCTAGTTATCCAGATTGGTTCTAAGGATGATGGTGATGATAGGAGAGCTGCTCCTAGGTCGCATTAGGGCGATTCATCATCATCATCATAATCAGCCAAAGGACGTCCACTGCTGAACATAGGCCTCCCCCACGGCTTTCCACAGCGACCGATCACCAGCGGTCTGCATCCAGTTTGATCCTGCGATCTTTTTAAGGTCGTCTGTCCTTCTTGTTGGTGGACGTCCTACGCTGCGTCTTTGGTCGAAGGGTCTCCAATCTAGGACGGTTTAGGACGATTATGAAGATTCTATTGCATGTTAAAATACTTGTATAATAAATATGGTTGTCTGCCCTCGGTATGATTGCTTTGTCTATCGGTCAGCCACTGCAATGTTGGAGCGCTGACGCCGGGGTTCTGCCTACGTGGTTTTCATGATTTATGGCTGATCCATCGCAAGCGACTTTCACTTACTTTGTTTACATACTTATTGTCTTCAAACTTGAAGCGATGTTCTTATAAAATTGTTATAAATTCTGCGTCAGAATCAGCATTGTGGTATGCGTTTCGCTGCCTCGAGTCGAAAAGGCTAGTTCGTGCATTGTTTAAATGTATTATGTATAATTTATTTTATGTTTATTCGGTCGAATAAACGATTTTCTTTCAAAGCGTTTTTACCTCTCGTTTGTCCATTATTGTGTCATAGATGTAATGTTTTTCTTTAAAGTCCATAATTAGTGCCATATCAGAGCCTTACCACCGCTGATATCTTCTCTCTTGCTTTAAATAGAACAGAGCACGGAGCACAAAGTGCCTCGCACGCCTGGTGACGTCTTGATTATATTTTTTGTACTAATGTGACGTCTATAAACATATAGGGGAGACCTGTATAAAATCGTATACCAGGGTAAAATCGTCCAGTACAGATTTTGCCGTTATTTTCCCGCGAATTAATTACGTCAGCAAGCAACCAATAATATCAATCTGTCAACAGACACTTGTTGCTGCAGGCACGAACGTAAACGTATTATAGTTATTTATTTGTTTTTGGGTGTTTTGATCTAAGTTTCAAGAAAATATAAGTTCAAGTAGTTAAATGAATATGTTGAACAAGTAAGTGTGATTTATTTTACGTAGAATTGTGTGTATTAACCTAATTGTTGCAATTGTTTACCGGCAAGTATCGTATATGTGTGTGTAGTATTTGGTGAATGTTTTCAATGTGTGCGTAGGGTCAAAACCGTTTGGGGTAAAATCGTACAATATACGGTTTTGACCCAAAACCATGTCAATAAATAAACGATGTAATTTGTTACAGATTATTTGAATATGCCGCGGAATTATAAAAGGACAACTAGTAGACAAAGCTGGGATGCAGAAATAATGAAAAAAGCGGTGAGGAGTGTTATTGAAGGAGGCATGGGATATTTGAAAGCATCGATTACGTACGGTATCCCAAAGTCTACTTTGCGGGACCGTGTTAATAAATTCAGGTCATCCGGTGATATAGATATTTCTACAAGCAAAGGATTAGGGCGTTTCAAACCTGTGTTTCACCAAAATCCACCCAAAAACCTAAGTCAGTTGTCACTCCAGCTGATATTATGCCAGTTCCTAAGATTAGTAATGAAAAGAAGAGACAGACCAATCACCGTAAAGGAAAAACTGCAGTTATTACTTCTTCTCCATACAAAAATGAGCTCATTAATATTTCGAAAAAGCAATCGAAACAATCAACAAAGAGGACAGATCAGAATGAAAATCTTTGTTTATATTGTAAAGAAGAATATGGCTCAAGTCAAACAGACGAA
Organism: Pyrausta purpuralis; assembly: GCA_963924145.1. Lineage (NCBI taxonomy): Eukaryota > Metazoa > Arthropoda > Insecta > Lepidoptera > Crambidae > Pyrausta > Pyrausta purpuralis. Next base: position 2,957,461 of record OZ001653.1, on the reverse strand, counting down.
GGCTGGGTACACTTGCAAAGGATGGGCACACGAGGGCTGCACTGGCTAGGATACAAATGATTTGGATAATTTTGAGTGTTTTGGTTGTGTAGCTCTACGTTTGCTCGTGGGTCAATATCGTATACATGTATACGGTTCTGTCCAGTCCCCGGGGCAAAATCGGAATTATAATAGGTTTTTCTTTTGTTTCAAAATAATTATTTCTAATTAAGTTAATTGTTATTCTTTTGTTGATTTGTAAAGCCAATGAAAACCATAAATAAAGAAGTATAATAACATACTTGTAATGGTTTTTGTTTCATTTTTACAGGCATTTAGTCTTAGCTATACGGTTTTGACCCGGTCTCCCATATATTTATAAGTCCAGACCTATGAAAGCAGGATACACAAAGAAAACTTTATTTAGGAGTTATAATGCTTAAATCGGCAACAGTTAGACTAGTTGAACCTACTGTTTTGTATACAAACACAGAAAGATAAACTTCATAGCAATTCATTACCCACAAATTAACTTTCAGGTAGTAGGTTGCCGGGTGTAATAGGTTAAATCGGGCGGGAAAACCTGTGACTCAGGCGGACTTTCCCGCCTTAACACATGACCTATAGTTGTATGAACTAACACATTTCACTGTTATACTTCTTTTTGTGTTTATGTTATCATTGTTTAATGCATTCAGACGTTTTATGTCTCCAACTGAATTGTTCTCAGAGGAATCAATATGTTAGGAAATGAATGTGAAAGTTTATAAAAGTGACTAATCTATTTATTAAGGGCTTAAGATACTAGGGTCTACGTTTAGACAAAGAAACCAATTCTATATAGCTGTACATTCCCATATGCCAAATCAATTTTTAACTCTGTATAATAAATACACAAATATAAAATCCCAAAGTAAGTACACCCACTATATCCTAATTGCGCATACTCTAAAATCTAAAAGGTACAAACAGAAAAAAAAAACACTCAATGCTTTTTGTTTCAATACTGGTGATAAAAAATAGGAGAAACAAAACAGTAGCATCATAGAAACTCCATTTCGGAGGATAATACCGAAATCGCGTGCTTAATACCTAACAAACCAAGTCAAAACCTTAACTAGATGTGTCTTGAATGGAGTTTTAAGTCCAATGTATTCTGACAAGGTATGCAGTAGTATTCGGGTAGACTACGGTTAACTTCGGAATATATTTATATACCGTATGGTGCGATAGTTTTCGGAGATTTCATATAATTGCATTACGTATTATTCTGGTGAGAAATAAATGTTCTTTAATCAGAATTTGAAGTAAATCATAGTCGTTTTACTTAAATATTGATTTTTATTTATATACGTTTCATTTTCAAACGTAAAATAAAAATAAATTGATTTTTATGATACAAATAGTCACAGCAAAAAAAGTTATACAGGAAGTAAAAGAGGTTTTTATTTCAACTTAAAAAGATTACGAGACATAAATGTGGTACTTTTCTTAATCTGCTCCAGTTTCTTTCACAGGCTGCAGACGACACTGGTACGGTTAGAATTCTACTAGCGGTTGAACGCAAAATTTGTTTTTTGAAAAACCATGTTTTACCATGATTTATTGTGATATCTTGCAAATTCCTTAATGTAAGTTATCTACGAAAGCTACGTACTATACTGTAGTATCCCGTATCCTACCGAAAGGATTCCGTGTGTTTTGGTAGGCTACGGTAGACTTACAAGACTAGTCTTGAAGTAAAATCAATATTATCATAAACTGCGTTAAGCCGTGTGGTTTCAAATAGTTTTCCACGCTGGTCTCCGCGACGCACCATTTTAATGGAACCGCCGCGATTATAAGAACCGCGCGGGTCTCCACTTAACGCAGTTTCGGCGCTGAGGCCGCAAACTGGTCGGCCGCGGGTGCGGGCGCGGAGGCGACTGCGGCGCGAGCGGCAAGGCAATTGCCCGCCGCCCGCGCCGCGGCCCTCCAGAACGGTTAATACAACCCAGTTAATACGGACAAAATCCGCCTAAGAAACATAAGGTCCTATGTACAAAATAGGAACAAAACTTGTTTGTTAAAAATAGTTATTACTTTATCCATTTATATGTTTCAAAACTATTTTTTTAAAAATAGGTAAATATGAGTTTCAGTTTCACAGATTTTTTTTTTACTAATTTGAATTTAAATAAATGTAAACTGATAAAAAGCACGTGTACAAGTGTAGCTACACTTGATATAACTACACGTCCTTTCTAATAACTAACGTGTCCTTTTAAAAGGCCAGTAGTATAATCTGGATTAAGCAAAAGTATCAAATCGCGCGAGCTCCGCGATCGCCTCCGCGCCCGCACCCGCGGCCGTCTAGCCTTAGGCCCACGGGTATACAGATTAATTTCGATTAAAGGCATAAAAGCCATTTATTTATGCAAATAGACTTACTGGTACACATCCCAAAATTAACCCTACCACAGCTTCGGGACAATTGTGAGCTAGTGCTGAACAGAAGCTGCGACACAAACTCAGTCAATTGTCAATGCCTCTTTTCAAAAGGTTCACAATGTTTGTGGTTATCATGCAAGTCCATACATTCCTATCTTTTAAATAATCATCTACCTACTCTATAATTGCCTTTCGTCATAAGGGTTTCTTAAATGACAGTTTTTAATTTTATTTACCGGTAAGCTTACAATGTGTTCTAGTAGTTTATTGAAAAATTTCAATTACATTTCAATTTTGTACCTTTCCCCATGAAAGAAGACGTGAGTGATAGTTAACACGAAGATATATTATTGTAAGCAAACACATCTAGTGGGACAAATTCAGCGCTCTACAACCTAGACGTCTGTATTTTAATGTGTACAATGCGACTCTAATCCGTTGTAGTACACGCTTTTATCAAATACTATTTTTTTTTTGCGGACAGAAAAAAGGTCGTGTCTCTAATGATTAAAAAAACCGGCTAAGTGCGAGTCGAACTCGCACACTGAGTGTTCCGTGCCAACGTGCATTTTACCACTTTGGAAGCGCTATCTTACAAATGTTTGACTTATCGTAAAGCGGTAGCCAGGTAACCACGATACACCAGCCTATCAAGTTTCATATATATGTAATGCTAATAGTTCCAGAAAAAAAATGGATATGACATACGGACGAACAGACGGTCTTCACGAAACTATATGGGTTTTGTTTTTGCCATAGGCTACAGAACCCTAAAAGCAGATCAACCGAGAAGACCACTTTTCGAGTATATTAATAATGGCTCATAGCTAGCTTGACAAATTCAACCCTTTTTAGTGCAGTCTCATTGTTACCGGCAGAGTATATTAATTTCTACATGATTCGTTACTTTATTGTAATATTTTTAACCAACATAAAAAAGGAGGTTTCTATTTTGGCCTTTATATTTGTATATAAGTTTGTCCGCGGTTGTCTTGGGTTTGGTTCAACCGATTTTAATGCGGTTTTCATAAAGTATTTGTTATATCCAAAAAAGGTTGAGGTTACTATTTTGAGTTACCTCAAAAAAGATAATATAGACAATACGAAAAACTATGAAAAAACAAAAGGTGGACTTAATGCTAATAGCATTCTCTCCCAGTCATACCTTTAGATCATGCAGAGAGATTGTTATGGGTGCAGGAGAATATTGTGAATAGATTAAAATTGCAACAATTGCAACAAGTACTATTGTGTAAAATAATTATATTATATACATACCATAATATACATAAACAAAATATACAGTATAAAAGAGTTTGGATAGATAACTTCCAAAAGCATACATAACTAAAAATATACATACATACATTTACATATTTTGCAATTCATTCAATTTCATTTTCTCTTTTGAAATCCGTTATCGTTTTATATACATACCCTTATAGTTTCGTCAAGTCTGCCTGTCTGTCTGTCTGTCTGTCCGTCCGTATGTCACACCCATTTTATTCTGTTACTATAAGCATTACAAAATTGAAATTTGGTAGGAAGATGTATCTTGTTAACCGCTAACCGATTCTCGAAAAAATAAAAAATAATGACAGTTAAGGGGGGACTCTCATACATGAAACTAAAACAATTTTTTTTTTTGTCAAACCTATGAGTGTGGGGTGTCTATGGATAGGTCTTTTAAAATAGCATAGAGGTTTCTAAAACCATTTTCTTTTAAAGTCTAACGTTTCATAGCAAGACGCTTCCAAAGTGGAAAAATGGGCGTCCCCCCCCCCCCCATCTAATTTCTAAACTAATCAAGTGTAAATTTTGAAAAAAATATATGATGTAGATCTTAATAAATACTTCTAACGAAAATTGGTTCGGACGGGATCGAACAAGTAGTTTTTGAGATATACCACATTTTCAACAACCGCAAACATAACTTTGTACTTCATACAAACACTATGAAAAACAAAGTTATATTTGTAGTCACCAAAATATTGTGGTATTTTACTAAGTAGAAGTAAATGGATTCCCTAATTCAGTTAAAGTTGGCACGGAACCCTCAGTGCGCGAGTCCGACTCGCACTTGGCCGGTTTTTTTGGGTATTATTAAAATAAAAAAAGGTTATCACAGGTATTTATCCGTCTATAGTCTACAAACATTATCCGCAACATCAGCTCTAATCTAGCAAGTTAGCTAAACTGAGCTAATGAAATAAAGATCTGGCAGTGTGTTTATTATTATTTATTTTCGCTACAAAAATATAATGATATCGTGTTAGATAACTAGGCCGCCAAGGCCCGATGTTTGATTGTGCGACACGTGCCGTTTTTGTGTGAAAAAAATATATTATCTTCATTTCAACTCGTCCTTGGCATCGCCATAACAACGATTTCTGAATATGGCCGTCTACTTTGAAGATGTTTTGAATTGATATTGCGATAAACCATACTTCCATAGTGCTTAATGAGGCCTTGATTAATAAATCAAGTTGAATACGTTTTATGTCTTCAAGGAGACATCTCAGACATCTTATCTTATACTAATCTATACTCATATTATGAAGCCTTATGAAGCTGATGAGTTTTTTTTGTTTGAACGCGCTATACTCTGGAATTACTGGACTGATTTGAAAAAATATTTTTGATTTGGATAGCTTATTTATCAAGAAACGTTTTAGGCTATTTGGCTCTATATTTGGCAATAAATCGTAAAAGAGCAGAACAACAATGGAAAACGTTGAAAAAACGGGGGGAAAGTATGCTTTTTGACATCGTTCGTTGCGTACGTAGCGTAAAACGTTTAAAATACAGAAAAATCATGTATCACGGGATTGTTCCGCTTTAAAAGTTCTACACTAAAATCTGCGGCGTCATATGTCTATCTAATATGGTTTATTCACTACAAACCTTTTAACGTTCATAAATTTGATATTTTTTTAAATGTGTTATAATGTACACGTGTGTATTCGTATCAAAATATACACTTTATTGAATAAAATTGCCCTTAAATTCGATTTCAATAAAAAATCTGCTAGTACTCTGACATATGCACCCTATTGAAACATTGTTACTGAATGTGGATCGTCTAGCTTTGAAACTTCGCACAATAGTATACGTGCAACGTACAGACAGAGTGAAGGACCTTATTAATGTAGATTTCAGTCAAGATACGAACACACGGTGACGGTATAACATTTTGGATGTTTCTTGTGTATATATGTATATTTATGCTGTAAAGCTGGAAGGTCACTTTTGATTCTGTAATTTAAAGCAATACTTATATTCCTACCTATTTGCACATTATTATTTGTGTTGTTTTTTGTCAATTTTTACGTGTCCATAAAAGTCAAAAGCCAAAAATAATTTATTCAATTTAGGACACAAAATGTCACTTATGAATGTCAATGATTAGTGTTATGTCAATTAATTATGGCCCGTATGGGGCTAGAATATATCTCCTTATCTTTTGGGCCCTACTAGCGCTTCGAGACAAGACAGACAATTTGGCTAGTGCTGAGAAGAAACGCCGGGACAAACTCAGTCACCACTAGCTGCCTCAAAAATGATACAAATCAAAATAAACAGGTAGGTACATCAGTTAGGTGTAGGCTGGACTGTCCATACATTCTCGTCATTAAGATAGTCTTGTATTTTATAATACCCCTTCGACATTAGGGTAGTTTGTTCATATTCGGCGACAAGTAACTTAGGTTACAATATGTTGTAATAAGGCTAAAGAGTATTTGCATATTAGCACCACCATATTATAATAAAGCAGTGAAAATAATCTTGTTTTCATCGGTTTACAATGTACAAGTAGACTGAAAGTTTGCTTAGAATGCAACCTTCCCCAAGTATAAATTCGGTCACAAGACCACACATTTCTATCTGAGTCTTTACAGTATAACAGAAGTGCACAGACAATGTACAAGTGACTTGGAATAAACCTGATCCGACAATCTGGGGCAATACCGAACGATGTGACAACTAACTGCCTGAGACCCTCCGGTCATCTCTAAGGCACCCATCTTGTAGAACAACAACCAACGACGGTCCTATATTATACATCGCGGGGTAACCTCGAAATCTGAAGTTAACATAAGGAAGTTTGCAAGCAATGGTGCGGGTAGACAGAGATCGCGTCGGGGTCGTAGGTCAAAAGCCGCAACCCCAAGTGTTAGCGGACAGAGTGAAGTCGTCACGGTGACGTCACAGATGCACCTTTTCATTATACTACGTGAAATAGACGGATGCTCATAATAAAACAAACTTCTTAAGTTAGTAAACTAATTTATTTTTGTCTTTACAGTATACACGCTGTAATAAGTATGATAGATAGACAGCTATAGCGTTATTTGTAAACTCTTTAACATATATTTTTTAAAGGCACTAACCTAACATATTATTTTAAACGGCTTCGGGTATTTCTAATTTTATTTTATTTTATTGTTTATAAGTCGATTTTGGCTAGGTGTAAGCTTTGGAGAGGTATAAAGTGACTAAACTAGCCAAATGTAATTGGTTGGGAAGTTACAGAAAATCCCAATGTGGGAGACATCAGCGACACGGTGGATATAGTGCAATCTAACTTCCTGATATTTTTTAAATTAATAAACATTGACATTGTTTTTCTAATCTAATACTAAACTTAAGATAAAGTTAAATTAAAAAAAAAACCTTAGAATAAGAGGAATAACTCAGTCAAAATTTCAATCTTAACTTTATTTTGGAAATATCACATCCGAAACAAAACAACTATTTTTTTTTATAAAAATTGTTAGAAACTTAAAATTCATAATCCATGGATCCACCTTATACTCAACTGATATATCTGCAGCGGTTCTGCATATTCAATACAAGGGTGTCAAAATCCTCTTGTGGAATACTGTCCCAAGTCCTGCTAAGATGCAAAAATGCTGGTTTTCATGCACTTCATGCGTTGAAGTCCTCGATAATCGTGTCACAGGAGAAGAAGTGGAACGGCACTGAGAATCTCAACGCATACAACACATGTACAGGACAGATTCATAGTAAATGCTTAACGAAGTCAACCAAATGTAACGGCGATGCCATTGGTCACACTTTAAGAAGACGACTGCATGAAGTCAACCTACGTGCTCGTAGGCCACTTCGGGTACCAGTGCTAAGGAGAGGCAATCGAGGAAGAAGAGTACAATGGGCTATTGCACATGAAAACTGAAACCATTCTCAATGGTCACTTGTGCTTTTCAATTATGAATCCAGGTTGGGATTTCATCCTGATTTACGACTAAGCGTGTGGAGAGAACCTGGACGTTGGAATTGACTGTTGTCATTATCATTATAAGCAAAAGAACGTCCACTGCTGAACATAGGCCTCCCCCATGGCTTTCCACAGTGACCGATCACTAGCGGTCTGCATCCAGTTTGATCCTGCGATCTTAACAAGGTCTTCTCTCCATCTTGTCGGTGATATGATTTTTTGATGATGTAGTTTATGTATATCATACGTACCAAGATTCATTAACTGTCCTTTCCGGAGCTCGGAGATAAAGGGGAAAATATACAAAAACAGTCCATAGAAACCAAACCCTATTTCTATGACAATAAGTTTCATTGATTTAGTATTTCTAGACTAAAATTAATAACAAAATGCTTTTTTTACTATTTAAAAACTTCAAGCACAAACAAACGGATCATATGGTGGGCTTAATGCTAAAAGTATTCTCTACCAGCCAAACACAGGCCTTAACAGTGAAAATACAGGCGACGCGAAGAAAGTAATAAAGGGACGAAAAAAAGAGCATGATGTTCATTAGTATAAATTAAAAGGTACCTGCTATGTGGCAATTATATAATGATAGTAAACAAACGAGTACATACTACTTTTTACATAAATACCATATTCATATACATACTATACACATAATACATATAAAGATCGTACACATGAAATGAAATAATGTCAATGAATCAAGACGGATAGCTCTTCCTGACAAAGAAATTATAAGTTTTCAGCGAATATTTCTTTTTAATATTATGTTCTAAAGACGATAAATAGCGACAGGCGATATTTATACATAAAAATCAATCAAGACACGAGAAAATTCTCGGGCACACCTAAAGTAAGAAACTGCATCAGACAATGGAAACGCGCCGGGCGGGCGGGGATCGGCCACGAGAGCGACCTCTCGCGTCTGACCGGAGAACTCTACACAAGGCGGGAAACACTCACAGGTTTGCTTCTTTGGGATACGTGACTATGTTGAACGAGGGAACTGATATATGTTAACAATTTAAAATTTATCAAAATAAATATTTAGGGTTAAAACACTGTCTCTTTTTATGATCGTTCATTGTATTGTTTTGTAACGATCATGTTATCAAAAACCATTAGCTACTATCCATGTCTGCTATGTTTGTGGTTAATCCTATCGAAACATAAATACGCATACAACGTAACGCAACGCACGCCTGGTAGTTCAAGTTAGTAAATAGCATGTATCCTATTTCGTATTTATATACAGGGTTACAGGCTAAGTCGACCTAGATCCGTTAAGGGCATGTCGTAACCATCTTTTCTGACATATTTCACTATGTAACACCCTACCCCAAACCTAAGCGTTTTCAAGAAAATCGTCATTGATTTTTTTTAAATAAAAATTGCCGATTTTTTGCTATTAATTACGATATTTTAAAGTTAGTGCATCTTATTATTATTATTATTGGTTTTTTACATACGGATTAAGATGCTCTATGAATTTAATAACCAAAATCCTACGTAGGTTAACTAAATACGTTGTTCTGGACAAAAGAAAGTTCAAAAAAAAATGTCAATTTACCTTTCCTTAGTGAAGATCTAAAAAAAATATGTCGTACACGTTTGGCAGATATGCTTAAAAACATCTACGTTTTGTCAGCTATCCAACAAGGTATTACTCTAGGCTCTGAATTTTTTTTCAAATATAAAAAACTCACAAAATCAATTTATTAATGCGGTACAGCAATCGATTCAAAACTACCAACACCAGGTAGCCTCTTCGAAGCTTAAGATATGCGCTAGCTACGCGCGAGGGTGCGTTTTCTTCATTCGTTTTGTATTTTTTTTTTAATGTTGTGAAGAGATTTTCTTATACAAAACTTGAATAAAATTTAAAGAATTTTTTTTTAGAATAAGTATAACTCATAATCCAAAAAATCTCCAATCATTCCCTGAGTTGGATGTCACTGCCCAATGACAATACCCTGTATTAGAAATCCAACAAAACTGCCATCAAACTTCAGGATTACCAAAAAATACAATGAAAACAACCTTATCCAGCCAATACAGTCATCCCCTAAGCTTAACGATTTGTTTCCATGATTTAAACTCCGGGGTGCTAAAATATCTTTCAAATAAGGAGGCAGACGTTCGTCTGTCATCCGATGTTGGGGGAGAGCCCTAACAACCTCTAACGACCGGCGAACGACCTCTACGCCTCCGGTAGTCACATGTCCTTTATTGCCAATTTAAAATAGTTTTATTGAATGCCAATCGAACCCTATCACTAAGCCATCCATATCTACAGGATGGCCAAAACAGTGACGTCCAAAAAATTTTTTTGGAAGCCTTACATCCAGGTTTATCCAAATATACCCCATGTATGTTAGACGAATTTTCGTAGTTTACGAGATATTATTTTTTTGCTAACTTTTAGAATTTTCAGTCAATTATTCCTCCTCTTTTTATGGTGTTATTTCTTTTTTTTACTGCAATATGATCCTTATAAATTAAGTTTACATAGATAAAATTATGAGGTAGCTAAAACTAAGACTAACAAAAGTTTTTAAAAAATCCTCGAAAACTTAAAAAAATGGCTATCATAAATATGGTATATTTGGAAAGCCCTGGATGTGAAGCATCCAAAAAAAAAAATTGGACGTCACTGTTTTGGCCACCCTGTATACTAATTTTAAAAGCTGAAGCGTTTGTTTGTTTGACCAATTTGAAAAAATATTTTTGTGTTGGATAGCATATTTATCGAGGCAGGCTGTAGGCTATTATATCTCGCTGCATCGGGAGGGCAGGGAGCAAACTCAAAACGATCGGATGAAGTCGCGGAGGACCGCTTAGCCTTTTATTAGCAGTAAAATCTACAGATTTATTTACATTACAGTTGTTACCAAAAATGTAGATTCAATAAGTTAATCATTTCAAAATAAAGCCAATCATTTTCTACTTATTATGAAGCTTTCATACAGTTTAATCTCGATGTATAGGTACCTACACAGTTTTTGAAACTTTGGGCAACTAAAGCAAAATCTAAAAGCGCTGTGTTCTACACTTATTTTTCTAGATGTGCGTTTGTCGCAGACCAATTTTAAATGGAAATGACATCAAATTAAGTGCTTTCTTCTAAATGTGTATGCTTATTCGATATATCATAGCACCCCTAGTAATGGGTTTGTAGCAGACTGCGTAAATCGTGCTGGAGTTATGTCTGAGTGAGTCATCCTATCCCATGACGCACGCGCATGGGACATTACACCCTCTTTGAATCATTTTCTATACACCTTACTGACAAAAAAGTGTGTAATAAAGTTGATTTACCTATATGAACTATTTTAATACAACTCGTTAATATGTTTATTTCGTGAGGCTTTGGTCAACTCATCAAAAGATGTGCCGCGGGATAAGTTGTCCACATAATTTATTTTCTTGGGTCAACTCATCACGCTTAAAAAAAAGTTAAAAGTATTTTATTACTTATAATATTTGTACATTCGTGAATAAAAGTGTTTAGGGTAAAAATATGAGGCATATCTGGGTCACCGTCATTTAATTAACAAATAGTTTAAAAAAATACTAATAAAATCACCTTTAATTGATATTATTACACTGTAATAGTACATTATGATACAAGTGTGCTAAGTTGACCATTATATACAAGGCGATATTGTGTGCGCACGAGCGAAAGCGTGTGCGCCATAAGAAAGCCGCGTATATAATGGTCACAGGCACACGTGTTTCATACGACGTTTTTTAACACACTTGTGTCGTGAATCAAACTCGGTTGAGTTTATATAGTTCTTTATTCGATCAACACACTTATCTATGATACAAATCACTATCTCTAGCCACATCAATAATTATTATAACATAGGTTCCTTCCATCAACCTTTCACTTCGGCGGTCAGTACTTGACTGGCTCGCTTTTCGAGTGCACTCCGCAAGTCAGAAAATAAGAAGGGAAGGGGCAGCCAGTGTTGCCATTTTTAAATAGCGATAACGTTATTCGATAAAGTAACAATACTCGTTTTTATATAAATAACGTTAACTGTTATTATAATGAGTTAAGATTACAACAGGGCTACTGATTGAATCTAAATACAAAAATCATCACATTCGGCCATCCGACCTAATGCGCCTCCTGGTGCATTTTTTAAAATATTTACAATGGCGCATTTATATCAATACTACTACAGTATACTACATGTATCATATTACAAGCAATAAAGATTATGCCAAAATAAAGCTGTTGAGTACACATTAGAAAATCATCACATTCGGCATTTAAGTTTAACAAGAAATAAAGGTTATGCTATTGTACATACTGTTGAGCTCACTCAGTAATACATAATTACAAAATATACTTATTAATAACAATTATCACATTTCTAGTACTTTTTATAATTATAAATTATTTTTGGTTTACTTGTACAATATCGATTGATCTATTGAATCTTTAGATTGATTATGCTTTATCAAGGGAGAAGTATTAATCCAGTGTCTTATAAGACTTGCGGCAACGAACATTTTATACATCTTATATCTTTTATGTAACCGGGTTCATAACCTATTATGTACCTATAATTTCATGGTTATTTCGTTCTAAATGTTAATAAGTTAAGTATGGTTATGTTATTATAATTATGATCACAATCGTAATTATTAATGCGACTAATCTTTTTTTTACTCCTGTCTATAAATGACAAAGGGTCATTTATCGAAGCCATTTTTATCTTATTTTATTACAGTCTATTATGTTCTCATATTTATATGTAATAGGAATTTAAAAAAAAAAAAACATTTGATTTTAAGATAACAAAATGGAAAGAATCTTTAACTTAATTGACTTTTAAATTGATGAATGAATGAAATTTATAGGTTTTTGTAGTTTTAAGTGTGTGACATATTAACGATCCTAACTTTAAAAAGACCTTATCTACATAAACAACAGTTCATTTAGAAAGTAATAAATCAGTCAAGTCAGTAAAAAACAAATTATAGGACACCAATCACATACATTGTTCAGTGTTATGAAAATCAGACACAAAGGAGGTACCACAACACCCAGATGCAAGGCAATATAGAAAATTTTAATATCTATATTGACCCGACCGGGAATCGAACCCGGGAACTCAGAGCGGCGACGCCTTGAAACCAGCGTGCCTAGCCACTACACCACGAAGATCGTCAAGTTAATACCTCATTACTACAAATAACATCATTATACTCCATTACAATATGTTTTCGAGTCTTTAATTTCTATTATCGACATTTTCTAGCATCAAATTCAATTTTTGAATAACTTAAAGGAATGACTGAACGGTGCATTCAGCATTATGATAATAGTTCACAATTTGTGTAATGATAATATGCATAAAGTAAATAAAATAATGTGAAAACAATAAAGTTTCTTTCTGAAACAAAGTCTCATGATTTGAATTTTTCATATTAAGTAATGTATTAGGATATAAACCTATGTATTGAGATAGATATTAAGAAAATCACTAAAGCATCCATAATAAATGTCACTTGTTAATCGGGGAGAACATAATCAAGAATTATTGAAGCTACTTAGATAACTTTTTTAAAAGTTAAATTTCGTAATTTGCGTGGCGCATATCAATAATGAAAGTAATGAATCTTAGCACTTAAAGTCATACGAGTAGAATTAAGCTTTTATGTATATTATTAATAACTCGTTGTTTTTTTTATTGCAATTGAATGGCCACCTTAATGTCTGTTCTCAATCTCTTATAAAGACTGTTTACAGAGATACAGTCATTTAAGGGATCATTATTATTATTCTATTATCTGAGTGACTTATATAATCTCTTATGATCTTTCAATTTATTGTTACCATAAAATATTACTTTGTAGTTTAACTTTCCCTAATATTATGTGTGTCCCTATGAGAAAAAATCAATATTTAGGGCCCATATCAATACATATCTGTTAATTATTTACGAACAGTACATGAAAATGTGGTTTTTATTTAGTAGTAGGAACAAGTACCTACTTCACTTTATTAATCATTATAAAAATAATTTAAATCGAATTGCGATTAGATTTAATAGTCAAATGACATTAATAATTAAGCCCTACTACGAATACAATTTACTCAGCAAAGTAAACTCAACGATATTATGCTGTTACATGTAAAAAAAAGAATAAACTGCATGATATTGCCAAGAATACAAAAAAATATCAAAGTGGGACTAGAATAAAAACTAGTTTTGAAATAAAGCCTTTGTGCATAATTATTTATAAATTGACCTATGAGATCACGGTCTCCTATTTACGTTTTGGCGTGTAGACGTCCCTAGTTCCCATTTAAATGTATTGCGACGCGTCTTTAGTTATTCCAAACCCAAGCATATTGCAGAGCAAACGTCGTGTTTGGCGTCAATATAAAATTCAAAAATGAAAATATATTTCTTTTCAAGTCAATGCTTAGTATATTATGTAAGGTTACCTCGTTTTAAGTGATAATATTTTAACAGAGCATCAAACAATAACATAGAAAGAGGACTCTTTTTTTAAAAACTGGCCCGCATACGATTTTATTTTTCCTAACAAAAAAATATTATTCTTTAAGGGCACCCTGTCCCGCGACAATGCCTTTCGTCTCTTACGTAAGTACTAGATTGAGCGAAAACTAGACAGATATATATTATAAAAGTGCTAAAAGACAATAAGTATAAAAATAATATTACAAAACAAATGTTTTTACAAATTGTCGGAGAAATGATTTATAGATAAACAATGTCATTTAAAACAAATTTATGTAGACATTGAGGATACATTAATTTATGTCTGACTGTCTACTAGTCAGGAAAACTTATAAGAAGGTTATTTAATAAGTAAAAGTAAAGTATACCTACCGAAGCTCGTCATTGATGTATAATTTTAATTATTTATTGTTTGTGCAGTATCACAGAAATATGTAGTAAGTTATTTGATTCCTAAATGTTTATAGAAGTCATAAATTAATATTAATATGTATAAGTATAGGACCATCTGTCCCAAAATTAATATAATTACTCCACAATTTCTTAACAGGTAAATCTCACCTATAAAATTGTTTTACTTACATGTAGCGAGCGATGTTAAGTTTGTAATTAATTATTTATCTACTGTATATTTCTTTCATTAAATAAATGATAATTGATAAACTTTTTATATACATTTTACGTCTTACAAGTTTGGCAGTTAACTGCGCTATCAAAATTGCAACGGAGCTACCCTTTATAGTTCTAGTATGGTTAAAACGACAGAACAATTTATATAGAGGAAGTAAGGGTATTTTCTATGAATGATATAAACGAACTGCATTAAAACGCGTTACGCAACTTTAATGGCGTTTAAGTAAGCCGAAAATAAAATCACCGCGTCAATGAATTAATTAAATCTTTGTTTTGAAATAATTAAGGCACAACGTTAATTCAAGTAATAATTTACTGACATCGTGTGATAATAGGTATATTTTTCTCATGATCGTGATAAATGCGCGGTATTTTTCGCAAAGTAACTTAGTATATTAGATCTGTGGGAGCGATTACAATATAAATATTACACTAATTTATTTTTAATTGATCTCATACAAGACGGTGAAAAGGGCTTCTGATGTTTATACATTTACCAAAATTATCAGTTGTACGGAAAACAGCACGTCAAGGTAAAAACTGCGGTATCTTATGCAATTGCAATAAGGTTAAGTTTGCAACAAAAGTAGGTAATTTGATGTGCTGTCGACTGTACATATATTCAAAATTCTATACTCAAACGCAACAAAATAACCCATTCTACTAAGAAGAAGTGATGATATTTTTTCCTTTTGTAAATGATAAATAACATCCTAGCCTACCCGCGACCACGAACGCTGCAGTGGTTTTAAAACGACGGGAATCAAGATAAACCTCCGCGAAAAATATCAGAATTGTGTGTACAATGTCTTATCCAGTGAATGAATATACTACAGTTAAAACATAGTAGTTGTTCTCTTTTTCTTTTTGTGATCGGGGCCAAACAGTCATTTCGGATTGTGTGAAACGGTAATTTCAGGTGACTATATCTACATAAAATATGAGACCACACTTGCCTAGTATGTTAAATATGCATTATTTACAATGGGGTTCATACCCGTATCCCCTGGGGGGGGAGGACACCAAAGCTTTGGCAGGAATCGGTAGGTTCCCATCCTTTTCGACGGTTTCGAGCGTTGGTGACGCCGAAAGGGTACTTTTTGATTTGTGACTTCCTTTAGAAGATGTCGATGTTTTCAACCTCGATCGCGAGCTCTTTCGTCTTTTTAAGCCCAACCAGCCTGGTTTGGTCTCGTGCTCTTCAGTTTCATCACCTCGGAAGAAAAAGAATACCAGCATTAGTGTTGTTATCAATAAAATCATATTTTGGATATGGTAATAATTTACTAAGTTATGGTTTCAATAATTATCTTTGTAAATGAACTGTATGTATTTATGAAAATAAATGTCTTTAAATCTAATTACTATGGAGCCTATTCATATGAGCATAATTGTAGTAAAGGAATAATGTAGCAAATAATCCTGAACGCAAGTAAGAGCACCTATATGGCTCACATGACCGTTGCTAATGAAAATTTCTAGTTAAAGAATTCACAGTTAAACTTGGACCTTTTGTAAAACATACATAGCTCTTTCATGGCACAAATGGCCCGATCTAATCGAGGAAAATACATATCTACTATACATAACTTACATGTACATAACTTATGTACGTGTATTCCACAATTTATGAATTTGGTTGATTGATTGACTGACTTGGCCATTTCTGCTGCTTTTGAATAATTAAATGTACAGAACTATGGACACACTTGGCCCAAGCGACACTCTTGGCCGCTACCTAAGGACACACTTGGTCCACGCGACACACCTGGCCGCTATTTGAGGACACACTTGGTCCACGCGACACACCTGGCCGCTATTTAAGGACACACTTGGTCCATGCGACACACCTGGCCGCTACTTAAGGACACACTTGGCCCACGCGACACACCTGGCCGCTATTTGAGGACACACTTGGTCCACGCGACACACCTGGTCGCTATTTGAGGACACATTTGGTCCATGCGACACACCTGGCCGCTACTTAAGGACACACTTGGCCCACGCGACACATCTGGCCGCTAAAACTACTTTGTAAAATCTGACACTATGGCCTTTATTTCAAGTTATATATTGAATGAGTTCGAATGTATATTAATTAAAAATAAAAATGTATATGAATTTTAATTGGGTTGAATTGGCAATAAGGCATTTATCTGAAAATGTTGTGTTGTTATGCTAGGTTTGGCACGAAGAACTAGGAAACCATTACAGAGAACTCGCCTAAAAATGGATATAGACGTAATCAAAGCCGAGCTAACAGATATTGACTGGAACTCCACTTTAAGCGATAACTCTCTAAATGGAAATGTAACAAAATTTACATCAATTCTATCAGAAGTTATCTCAAGACACTCCAAGACAATCAAAGTTAGTCACTCAAAATTTAATATTAAACCTTGGATGACTCCCGGGCTTATCCGTTGCTCAAAACAGAGAGACAAACTCCATGCTGAACACAGGAAATTCCCGCATGACAAATCCAAGAAGCTCATCTACACCAGATATCGTAACTTTTACACTTCGTTGCTTCGAAAGCTAAAATCTGATTATGAAAGAGAAGTGCTACATAAAAACAAAAAATGCCCTAGTAAACTCTGGAAATCTATCAACCAGTTATCTCACAGAATTCAATCAAAACTCAAAAATAATCCCCAAGAGCTACTACATCAACAAAACAGGTCGAAACAGAAATCGCTAGATGAATGCAACTCATACTTTTGCTCAATTGGTCAAAAACTTTCAAACACCACTCTTTCGCGTCTCAATGAAAGCCAAGAATCACTAGCTGCCTGCGTTAGTAAAATTCCTTCTCCCCCCAACTCATTTTTCATTTCTCCTACAGACATTAAGGAAGTCGTAGATACTATTGAAAAGCTAGACTCTAAAAGCTCACCAGGCATTGACAGAATTAACAATGCTACGCTTAAGGCCATAAGTTGTACTATAGCAGCACCGCTTGCTTTCCTATTTAATAAAAGCATCGAAAGTGGCTGCTTCCCCGAGGCTTGGAAAACGGCTGTCGTTACTCCTATTCACAAAAGTGGAGCCAAAAATGAGGCCAGCAACTACCGCCCAATCTCTCTTCTTGGCTCCATCTCAAAATTGCTGGAACGTATAATTAACAAAAGGCTGACGTTTTTCCTAGAGAGTAACAAACTCCTGTCAAAGAGACAATTCGGCTTTCGAAGAGGGAGATCCACGGAAGACGCTGTTAACCTAGCTACTGACATCATCTCTACCCACTTGGATGAGGGACGTAGTTGTGTCGGTGTCTTCCTGGATCTCGCAAAGGCCTTCGACACCGTTTCCGTGCCGATACTCTTAAAGAAGTTGGAAGCCCATGGTATTAGAGGAATCGCATTGGAGTGGTTTGCCAGCTATCTAAGTGGCAGAAGTCAATGCGTCAGGATTGGAGACTATTACAGCAGCATGAATCCAATATCTTTTGGTGTACCCCAAGGCAGCATCCTGGGACCTACGCTCTTTATCATATATTTAAATGATTTATGCTCAACCTCAGCTCAAAACGCTGATATAATCTGCTACGCCGATGACACGGCTCTCATTTTTGGTGACACTTCCTGGGAATCGGTTAGGCTCCGTGCTGAGACTGGTATGGGACTTGTCTCAAAATGGTTAGACAAAAATCTCCTTACTTTAAATACTGAAAAAACTAAGTTTATTTGTTTCAGTAAGACGTCAGCTTCTGCTCCCAGCGATAAATTAGATAAACTGGTAATACAAACTTGCGACCCAGTCGATAACACCACTTGTAAGTGCGATAACATCAGACGTAGTGACAACATAAGATACCTGGGAGTTATACTGGATGAAAAACTCTCCTTCAAACAGCACATCTCCTTAACATCTGGACGTGTGAGAAAGATCATCCACGTCATGAGAAACCTGCGAGAGTCAGCTGACGGCAGTACGCTCAGAAGTGTCTACTTGGCCTTATGTCAACCTCTGATCACCTATTGTATTCTCGCATGGGGAGGAGCTGCAAAAACCTCTCTTATGTCCCTAGAAAGAGCCCAAAGAGGGGTCCTAAAAGTTGCTCTATTCAAGCCAATGACATATCCAACTGCTGCCTTGTATGAGGAGGCGGGAGTTTTGAGCGTTAGAAAACTATTTCTTCTAAGAGTTGTACTCCATACTCATAGAAGTGTCCTATTGTCGGACGAATACAAGAGATTGCTTACTAAGCGTCTATTCAGGATACCCGTTCCCGCTACCAGGACTACTTTCGTACAGCGTTTCTGTAGGTTTCTGATGCCTCACATCTACAACAAATTGTCTGCTCTGTTAGACTTTAGGAACCAACCTGTACATAAAGTCAAAGCGATGGTAACTAAGCTGCTCTTGGGTTGGTGTTATGATGAAGCAGAAAGAATCATTAAAGTTGTTAAATAGTCAATTACTTGCCTCATTAACACACACCACACAACATAAACACACACACACACACACACACACACACACACACACACACACACACTAGATTTGCCCGCTGTAAGTTTGGACCCGTTTGAATTAGTTTAACATGCAAAAATGTTTATGTTTTTGTTCTGCTTAACAAGTGCTGTGAAAATCACATGTAAATCGTACACTGTTCCCCATAGGACAGGCATGCCTAGTATGGGGACCGGTAAAATCCTGTTTGTATATTTGTACTGTCAATAAACATTTTTTCATTTTTTTTTCATTTTTTCAAATGCCTTTATATGAAGTCATATCAAATGGAATTGAAGTCAAAGAAAAATTATTCTAATTTAATTTACTTGAGTTGGTTTAAATTGAATTCAGTTAAATAAATAAATGAAAAACTCAGTATTGTTTAACTCACTTACATAATCCCATTGATTGTGTATTATGTATTTTGTATTAACAAATTATATACCCTAAAGGGCACTCAATTCAAGTCATATAACAAAAGAAATTGAATTGAAATAAGAAATGATTCGAATATTTATAATCAAATTGGATTGAATTGGTTGAAATTTAACACAATTGATTAAAAACACACAATTGTTGAACTCACTAACATAGTTTATAAGTTTGTTAACAAATTATGAATGCAAAGGCTGAAATAAAGTTTTTTTTTTTATTGAAGGTATAATTATTTATGAACACAAAAATATTAGCCCAATAATATTAACAGTTGCAGGTTGAACGGTTATTCTCAATCTACTAAACATAGCTACCTACAATAGGCAATGACATGATAATATTTAATACCACCTATTTCTTTTCGTATTTCCTATTCGGATGGAGGAACTACTAAGGTCATTTATTATATTTAGTTGCACGTACTCATGTCTCGTATCCACTGAACATTATCAAGGACTAGCCTTGACCAAATGGTCAGTTAGAAACTTAACACAATTTTATCAGGATAGTACCGCTACAGTCTACTTACCATAGCAGAATACTATACCAACAAACTGATCAATTGTAAGCAAAAGCTGTTACTTTACGAAAACTAATTCATAAGCGATTAACAAATAAAGTATAATAAAATATTCTAATATTCGTATAGTATAAAAAATAATAGTACGTACGTACCCTTTGTGAGCTGAAGGTTTCCTCTTCCACTTCCGACGTGTCGTGAATCAAACTCGGTTGAGTTTATATAGTTCTTTATTCGATCAACACACTTATCTATGATACAAATCACTATCTCTAGCCACATCAATAATTATTATAACATAGGTTCCTTCCATCAACCTTTCACTTCGGCGGTCAGTACTTGACTGGCTCGCTTTTCGAGTGCACTCCGCAAGTCAGAAAATAAGAAGGGAAGGGGCAGCCAGTGTTGCCATTTTTAAATAGCGATAACGTTATTCGATAAAGTAACAATACTCGTTTTTATATAAATAACGTTAACTGTTATTATAATGAGTTAAGATTACAACAGGGCTACTGATTGAATCTAAATACAAAAATCATCACACTTGCGAGGAAAAAAGAAGACTCTTCATTTACTAAGTTTTTAATTATTAAAACAGTAAAAATACATTTCACTCGATATTGATGGCAAAGACTTTCGCACGCGTTTTTCGCCTCGATACGTATGTCCGGCGGAGTTAATAATAGGTTTTCTTCATTTTCTTCACTTGAAGTAGACATTTTCATTAATATTAAACTTCATAATTAATCCAAACTTCGTCACAGCAGACAATTATTATTTACGAAAAATGGCGCGTTGTTTTTTTTTGCCGCGATACCGATGCGCGCGCAAGGCTTAGGCGCGAACTAGATCGGCCAAAAGCCAAGATTTAAAATGTAATAATTCGTGTTTAAAACACAAATCACAGAAAATTTTAAATGAATTTGAGCTATTTTTTTGTAATAAATCTGGATTTACCATTTATTGAAATAAAAAAGTAGATAATGTTATTTTTCGCATAAATACTGTTTGTTGCTAAAATAAAAGTATTGTATAACCCGACTAAATTATATCGCTTCTTCTTCTTACTTACGACTTGGTACTAGGGTACAAATATAAATTGGTCGGGTTAATAAACTAAAAGCACTAGGGCAATAATATAATGAAAAAGCACGCGTGTTTAATATCTATGATTATGAGCCAAAAATCGGTGGAATAAAAACGTCGTTTTGAGCAAGTGTGTTGAAAAGTAAAATTATACAATCAGAAACCACAATAATAACTGTCAAAATCAATTACACCAAACAATCTACGATCAGTCTTTGGATTACGACTAATAGAGCTTTTCTCAAAACTAATCCAAAACACATTCGTTTCATTAAAAGTTACTTATAAAAATCAACATCATTTTGTACGTTTGTCGTAGCGTTGTTAAATTAGTAAATCTCACATTTTTATTCATGCTATATATCAGCGGGATGAGTTGTCCAATAAAAAAAACGCACTAGGACAACTCTTCCCCCGGGATAGGTTGACCAAAGAATCTGGCTTCAATGCAACGATATATACATATTCAGGGTTTTTTTAACTTACGCGAGAGTATCACTGGCTTTGTTATTCGTTAGATGCTGATTAAAGAGTTTTTAGATGTGGTTTCATGCGGGAATACTCGTACGTACGAGTATGCTTCCGATATCATTTCAACGGAGATCATCTAACTCGTGCCTACATCCGAAATATCACTTATCATATTTACACTGCTGCGCATTTAATATTTTGCGAGTTAAACTGTGAACAGCTGGCGTTCTCGACGAAAAATAATACCTTCGTCTCCCTATAAATACCTATGACAAGTGAATTCGAATATGACATGCCGCCGCGTCATCAGGGCAGTCAGGCAGTATGACCGGAGTGCACGCACTTACCGCCGCGCCCGCAACACAGATATAAAGAACCATACTAGAACAGGTATTTTCCATGGCATAATTTTTATTTAGTATACAGAGAATATTGACCCAACGACGATCCAGAGCTGCCAGCTTTGATGTAGGATGATTAGGAGTGCCGATCCCAAGTAAAAATTGAAAATAAAACAACGTAACATTAGCTAAAGTGGTCAAAGACTGGTTCAATACTTATTTACGTGTTTGCAAAATTAGTTAGCTTAATTATAGTAGGTTGGAGTTGATCTTTGGGTATATTTAATATCTGTAGAAAATGTTAAAGAGCAGGTTCAAAACTGTTTGTAAAGTGAGTTGTCATTAAGCTCCCCCAAGTTGGACACACAAACACGTCACGCAGTTTTAAGATAATGCGAATCTAAGCTTAGTTAGGTACTGTACGGCTTGATTTTGTAAGTTTAATTTAATTCTCCATGTGTTGTCACATCAAGTCATCCTATGGCTACGTATTTACAATCCCTTTGGACCTTTTAATGCTTACGGTGCTAATAAGGCGCGTGTACGTTTGGCTCCATTTTGAATTTAGCCGGAAATAGTGTAAGATCATGACAGCTAGGCAAATTATTAATTTATTGTAATATAGATTTTCCTTATTCATCAAAACTGGCTTTCAATTAAACAGTATTTCAAAATATACATGCAATTTATACTACGTAGTAATTCAGCAGTTGTTAGTTTGTTTTAACCCCTGACGCAAAAAGAGAGCGGTGTTATAAGTTGAACGTGTCTGTCTTTAATCTGTGTATCCTAATCATATCGTCATCGATCCCATAATCATACTGTCGGTGGTGTCGTAGCTCCCAAACGGATGAACCAATTTTATTTTTTTATTCTCTCATAGATAATTTTATCCTGAGTGTTCTTAGCCATGATTCAATAGAATCTGTTCAGCTGTTTGCTCTTATCAAATTATGTCTGATCAATTCGTAATTTGATACCGTGTCACTTTTAATGTCGTCATTAATTTCATTATTGCCATAATTCCCAATTTATAATTATAATTTATAAAAATAATTTTGTGATTTTAATAGTAACTCTGTTATCCTTCGCTCCAGATGTATAAAAACATTCAAATAGAAAAGACGAATCCGAGGAAAAAAAATCTTAAAAATCGGTTCTTGAGTATAAGAGTATAAGTGATGTAAGTACCTAACATGACCATTCAAATTATGTTATTATGTACATAAGTATAAATATTATAATGTTTGTGGAGTTAACAACATGAACTAGAACTACCCACGCTATCTTAGAAGTAGGTATTACTAGCAAATTTAACCTGATGTATAATTTTCGCTTGAACAAAGTCGAGTGCTTCAAACAATCGCCTGAAACTACCCACGGTCTCAGATTTCCGAAGACTTACATAAGCAACGGCAGTAAAGCAATAACCCTACTTCTGAGCTTCGATGCGGTAGGGTAAAATGATTTGTTTGTGCAACAAGTACAAAGTTATGAACTAAGCGCTTTTAAGCAACATTTATAAAAAAAAACAGACTAAGTCCATAAAATAAGAAATAATCAATCAGAATCAAAACATAAATAAATAAAAATTAAGACAACAATTAGAGTAAATTGCAATTAAATTAAAACAATTAAAATTAAAATTCTTAGAATTGAATACAATTAAAAATATAAATTACAAATTGAATTAAATTAAAATTATGAAATTAATTTAAATACCCCACTCTCTGGAGCACCAGGCACACTTATATGTATTTCCATCCAGTGCTGAAGAGGGCAGTCTGGCTTCTGACTGAAGAGATTCAGGATGGTGTTGGGACTCCCGCGCGCACGGTTTGAACGGACGGAGTAGAACTCACTGTCCACGTCAGAGTTTCAAAGTGATTACAAACCGAATCTTGAGTTATCAGGCTTCTTCTGGGCGAGCTAGTTCTATCTTCGACTTAGTAGCACTTGGCTTGGTCTAGAGTCAAGAGCATGCTGCCTTACTAAATAAAAATGAAAGTAAAGTTAGGTTAGACTGTAACATCCCACTGATGGGCAAAGGCCTTACCTCAACTATGAGGTACTTTCGGCCATAATCCACTACGCGGGCTCAGCTCGGGTTGGTAGAGGGATTGTTTTGCAAGGCAAGCGACAAATTGCTGTCAGATGTACAAGCCGCTCATAAGACCTTTGACTAAGCTTAACGACTAATATGAACCGATATTAGCCGATATTAACCGAATAATAAATAAAAAGTTAAAAAAAGTAAAATGTTTACCGTTATTTATTTTATAGAGTCAGATCAGGTATCGATTCGATAGATCCATTGAAATACGTTAGGTTGGCTATTACGAAGTTTTTAAAATGTAAAGGACCAGAGATACCACGTAAATGCTCACGTATCACATCACTTCTTAGTTACCACCAAAATGCGGCGATTGTCGAAATCCATTCGTAAAGTCAACACTGCATTGATACTATTGAGATACATGTTTTGTTTTAAGTCCATTTATCAGAACCAGAACTTTTACGCTATTATTATCAACTCATTTTTATTTCCATCGAATATATTTATTAAGAAATGCATGAAATCACCAATTGTTCAAAAATGTACGCTATATATCATATGATATGATGATGATTTATTATTGCTTTTTTCATTTGTATGTATTGTATTTGTGCGCATATTTTTTTTCTTATTTTCATCATTATGAATGTTAAAAATTTACACTGTGAGTGTTAAAAACATTCTAAATCAAAAAAGAAAGTTAAATTAATTCTGTCGCAGAATCCCCATAAGTCTTCCTTAAATAACAGTCATCTTTCTTCCATAATGCTCCTATAGCAAATTAGTAAACTACACAAAGAACACCGTGACTGCAATATTCCCTCAACAATTTAAATGATTACAAAATTAAGCAAATACATGCACAATGGCACGCACAAAAGTTGTCAGCCCATTCAGCCGCCACAGAATCTGTGCACGGTTAACAAAAAAATATGATACCCATTTATTACAAAACGCTCTCTAAATATTTAACATTTCGCCAGTCATCAAAATGTTGTCAATACCACTTCCCCCGACGCAAAGCCGCACAACCAAACCGACTCAATTATGCGGCTAATAAAGCTCATATTTGATCGTGTTGCATCAACTTTTTGGGGAAATTTCTCCCCCTGTTTACAGAACACCGTAATCCTTTGAGGGATCCTTCGGAGTCACGTAATTTCAGCATGCTGTATTTAACGTAACAAATAATAAATTATTCGAACCGCAGTGGTTTGTTATGCGTATTTTTCTGTAAAAAAATCAGGTCCAACGTCCGCATTGTCTGCCCGGGTGGCGTGCATAGCGCTGAACAGTTTGAGAGCGATAATAACAAAACATACACAATGGCGGACGCACCACAGCCAACCGGCACACAGATAACCAATTCACAAGTTTCCCGACGTTCGAAAATGGAACGCGACTCACGTAACACTGACACAACCGACGCACACTGTGAAAACTCCCGGGGAAACTTACGCACACCATCAAACGACCAAAGTAACCAGACCCTCCCTGCTTGCCTGAAGCTATGATGAGTCAAAGGTTGTAAGGGGGTACCTGCGTGTGTCCGTAGGTCTTATAAAATCGGGCGTCGCGCGACAGAGAAGGCAATACGCAGTGCACACAGGCGTAGAGCAAGGTAGGTTTCCCGGGCCCGGGCGTAGTACTAGAGACACATTGATCCACAGGCAGCCGAGCGTCTGGCAACATCGATTGTGCAGTTTCCTGCAACCGCTGGTCGCCATGGCAACCGCCCACCTTCTGCACCCCGCCTTGCCGCCGTATTTAGAAACTTTTCTATTACAAGACGTTAATATATTGGTTTTTTATATCTGCCTTATACATATGGCACCTAGTTACTTAGTCTTGAATATTTGAAAAAAATAATGATATTCTAACTTTATAGGATAACTACGTACAATTGGTTGTGTATAATGCAGAAAGAGTAAGATCTATGTGCTTTGGAAATCTTTTAGCTGCAAAAAATAAAGCGTTGATACTTCAACAAAAATGTTTCTTAGCATTCATTTTCTCAAAACGAATTGGAAAGCGAATAATTTATTACGTTATATTTATAAATAAAATTATTAATAATGTAGGATTGTGGAATCGACAAGAATTCTCACAATAATTTTATTTCATAAGAGCAAAAAAAGTTTTTTCATAAGAGCGAGCGGCCTCTTTAGCAACAGCCCGTACAATTAGGGGCTTCGATACGCAGGATTAAAACGAGGAAAATATTGTTATTGGAAAAAAACAACTTTAAGAGGCACGTGTAAGATCTCAGGCTTAATCTCTTCAGGTACCAGAGAATAACTAAGTTTTTTCAATTGTTTGTTCTTAAGCACTGTAAGTTATAGATTTATACACTGTAAAAATCGTCAAACATGTGTGCATGTGTCTTTTGTCATTATGGTACACATATTCTTTTAGATATTTGTCAAAAATAAATTAAAAACGTGTACGAACTTTTTTTAACTTGCATGTTCGTTGTCGCATTACCAAGGCCAGATCATGTAAACAATGCGTGCAGTGAACATATTAGGTATACTCGTTTTTTGCGAAATTAATGAAATAGTTTTTTAAAAAAGTGTTTTAATCCATAAAGCAAAGATCATAACTCACGCATAGGCAAATCTCAGTGTTGCCAGCGCTTGGAATCTAATCTGCACCGCGGGAACGCAGCGGGTAGCGGCAATTTGCAGTGCTGCCACCCTCCGAGTCTCAACTACCTACTACCGCTACTGATTTAACGCTCTCCAGTTTAGTGGCGAAATAATGGGCTCAATTGGAAAATTTTGTTTAATGGTTTATAAATAACTGAGGTTAACTAATGGTCCGCGTGAAATATAGCGCCATGATAGCTTATTTACATAGCAAATGTACTTTCGTACCCTATTTTTAAGCAACTGTTTTGTTTACGTTATGCATATTTGTTTTCTTTACGTTAAAGTTGGAGAGCTTATATTATGTACTTCTTAAGCTCGGAGTTTCATGAAATGTAAATAAAGTGGAATGAGACAGATTATATATTTTACCTTTACAAAGCTGAAAAGTTTGTTTGGTTGTTTGAACGCGCTAATCTCAGGAACTAAAGGAACGATTTGAAATATTCCCTGTGTGTTGGATAGCTTATTTATCGAGAAAGGCTTTAGGTTGAAAACCATTACACTGCGACGGGAGGGGAGGGAGAAAACTCAAAACGCACGGACGCAGTCGTGGGAGACCGCTAGTAACTACATTTGCCCAGTCTGAACATAGAATGGCTGCCATGGAAATAGATTTAATATCAGAATGAAGGCATCTTTTTTTCAACTGAATTCTTTTGTCGCTTAGGGTTACTTCCAAAAGTAGTTTAGAGGGTTTTTTATAAAGCTTTCTCACCATAACTATGAAATAAGGTTAGAAAACAGTCCACGAAACAGAGTGGTAGTTGGGTATGTAAATATGTAAATATTTAATATGGAAATATGCACCAGACAGCACACCAATTATCTGGCTTCGTGGCAAGGAATTTTCTTCCTTGTGTTACCAAGTACTGATACTGATACTGGGGTGATATTTTATTGCAAAACTAAACTTTCCGCTGGCAGCCGAATAGAAATAATATATGCTATATAAATTCTTCGTTCAATAAATATTTGTACCTTTTTCTAGAATGCTACTAATAATCAAACATTTGAACTTAACGCCCTTGCATCAGGTCAAAATTAGGTAAAATAATAAAGAAATATGCGTCAGACAACACCCTCACTGTCGTGGTTTCGAAATAAGGAATTTTCTTCCTTGTGTCACGATTACCAGACAATGATTATGACGGGGCGTCTCCCATAAATACTTTAATACATGTAACATCCATGACTTAGGTACAAATGTTCGCGCTCATCACACAAAAGTTTGCCCCTTGCGGGACTAGAACCCGCGATGGCCGGCGTAATAGTCGGCGTAATAGTAGAGAAGCGCTTACCACTATACCAATCGCGTCGTCAAAAAACTACATGTATGAGCTAAATGTGCTCTATGTATTTTCCCGGCTACCTCATACAGCAACCTGCATCAGTACAAGCTAACTGGAGCTAGGTGGTCATTAGCGTAGACAGACAAAAAGGCGAGACTGCCACAGACTAAAATTGGCGGACTACACGCCCTTCAATTAATGATCGACCGACAACAAAATCATTTGCAGTTTTTGTAAGCATAGTACTTTTATATCTTCTGTGGCACAGAATGACGAGAATCCCTAATGACAAAAAGGTATTATAAAGTAGATGATTATTTAAAAGATTATAATGTTTGGACTTGCATGATCACTACAAACATTGTAACCTTTTGAACAGAGCCATAAACAATGGAGACTGAGTTTGTTGCTCAGCTTCTTCTTAGCACTAGCCCACAATTGTCCCGAAGCTGTGGTAGGGTTTATATTGGAACATGTTCAGGTGCGTGTGCCTATTTTCATATATAAATGACTTTAATGACTTTTTATGACAGGTTGCGATAAAAATAATATCCTGTTCAATTTACTGTTCTATTCCACGAAAGAAAATAAGGTAACATTGTAAAAATACAAAAAATTATGACAGATTAAATAGAATACCCTGTTTTAATTAATATCAAAGGGGTAACCCCTTTCTGCAATTCAGGTTGTCAAAATTTTCCACTTATTTCTCTTCTAGTTCCTCCGGCGTCCATCGCTTTGTAAAGACTAAACAACCCAACCAAATTGAAGATAAATAATGCCATGAAAAGCAATGGGAAAAGTACCAGGCTTTAAATAAACATCAGCTATACTTCCTCATAGCTAGCCGACGCGCCCGGCGTCGCTTGTATAATTCAACGCGTCTGTCGCAAACAGATTTGCACTTGCATTTATTCCGGGCAATTCCGGGGCTAAAAAATCGCCGGCCATATTGGTTTTTGCTCGCGCAGACAGTGAAAAAGTTGCATGTGATTACACTCACGAGTATGCGATGTATTTTTTCAGTAGTTCCTTCTCCTACCTATTGCCGGTTTATTCATTAAATAAATAAAGTTAACTTAAGTTGATTGCTTTTCTCATGAACAACATCACGTTTTATCCAGTTCACGCACAAAAGATCACAACTATTTAAGAGGACGAAGTTCAAGAGAAATTTGATTTTTATTGAATATGCATAAATAAATTAATCACCTTACCATAATAAAATACATTGCACCTGTAAAAAGCATCTGTGTCAGACAAGTAATCGTACCCTGTGTGTTACGCAATCAGGGCGTATGCCAATACCACTCGGCCGCCGACACATTGGCAAGCCTGTTGAAATTTGCTAGTGTTTTTTTATGCGTAGGCTGCGTGACGTCATCAATGTTGCGAAGAGCAATCAAGCAAGCAGTGTCCGAGTTGTAAAGACATGCACCCAGATAGCGTAAGACACAGGGTTCGATTCCTTGGCTGACACAGTTGCTTTTTACGAGTGCAATTTATGTTATTAAGTTTGTATATTGACAAAACACTATAAGAACAAAAATAAAATTATCAACTTAACTAAACTGATTTATCTTTAATCAATTATCATATTTCGACCGGTAACAAAATCCGTTCAGCTCATAACCTCACTGTAAGATAACTACGAATAATGAGACGAGATCGCTGATAAGGACTGACGAGATCATATAAATCCTTATCAGTGATCTTGCTATCAACTATAAAGCACTCAGAGCCCTACTCTTAATCATACGTTCCTCGGCATCTCTCTCGCTCATGTAGGGATGCGTTGTGTGTGAGTAGGACGACAGGACTCGAAAGTTTAAGCATCGGCTACAGTAGGTCTTTAGACTTGAGACGAGCTAGCCACCCTATCCCTAATGTTTATTTATAGGTAGTCCCCTCTCGTACTATAAGTACCTATTCATACTTATATTTATTTTAGACAAGTGGACCCAGTGAACTGTGTTTCGCCCCCAGCCCCGTTCCGCCCCGGCCCTGCTAAGTTCTACTCTTAAATTGCATAATTATCCGCACTTGTTTCTTTTTTTTCTATCATGTGTTTTTTTTCTGACAAACCAACCAACCTAACAAGTAAACACAACAAAAAAATAATTGTGAAATAGTACCAGCAGTTCACACGTGATGCCCACGACTAAGGGAAATAAGTATTCATTTTTATAAATAGACTAGCAACCCGCCCAGGCTTCGCTCGGTCGCAATGTATCACATATACACCTTTTTCTTGAATCACTCTATCTAATAAAAAAACACATCAAAATCCGTTGCGTAGTTTTAAAGATTTAAGCATACATTCACACAGAACGCGGGAAGCGACATTGTTATATACTATGTAGTGAGTTTACACACACCTTTTGACAACTCAATATATGATATTGTCAATCTTTTTTTATCTGTTACTTTCTATTTGTGCAGTGATTCAAATGTTTAAAGTTTACAACGGACTCAAAAACCCAATGGAAGTATACTCACGTCCTTGGCAGGCTAAAATACTTGCAATTGCTGAATTCTATAACCACCATTTACATATTTAGCTTAAATGTTAATATTTTTAACGTCTGTTAATTGTTTTTATTATTTCGCTCTACAATAGCTCTACAACAGCCTTAGCTACGGTGTATTTACTACTTTTACATACAACTCGTTTTTTACTCTTCTAACTGTACATCTTATCATCAAAAACATTTCTTAAAAACTCATGACTAAGTTTCGCTTACATCTATTCAAACTAGCTTCCACTGCAAAAGGAGTAAAGCCCGCCATGCCGGCCGAGTGCAAAGTGCATCGGGGCTGCTGCAGTGGCGCTGGGCGGGCGGATCGACCCCGCCGCCCAGACAGGAAGCCAGCCCTACTTACACACAGCTTTGTACAGGTGCAGGCTGAAATGTTATATACGTCTTCTTATTGTGACTATTATTAACGACAGCTTAAAACATTA
Organism: Pyrausta purpuralis; assembly: GCA_963924145.1. NCBI lineage: Eukaryota > Metazoa > Arthropoda > Insecta > Lepidoptera > Crambidae > Pyrausta > Pyrausta purpuralis. Next base: position 2,926,393 of record OZ001653.1, on the reverse strand, counting down.
AGACTATTTCAAGAGTCACCTAGAAGGTATTTTTGAAAAAAATAACAGATCTTATCACTGGAAATGATCGCTTCCATACTGCCATATACACTACCATACATACAAAATATGGTACTAAGAGCCTGTTTCAACATAAGCAATAAAGCATTAACCAACGAACCAAGAGCGTTGCTACGGGAGGGAAGGGAGCAAACTCAAAACGCGCGGATGAAGTCGCGGGTGATCGCTAGTTTCTGAATAAATATTCAAAAGTAATGTTAAACTGGATCTACCCACAGATAAGACGTACATTATTGGGTTACTTATTTATGTAATAAAAATGAGTAGGTGTACTTCAACAACGCCTTTACATTCGAAAGGTTATTTTAACAAATACCTATTTTTGATGGCAATTACGAAAAATATAAATTGATTACAAACATAACATATCCAAACCAAACGCACATAAGCAAACAGAAGTCTGCCTGTCAATGTTTCAATTTGCCGCTCCCCACAAGCACGAATTCTGTTCATGAAAAATCAAAACCCTTTTACAAAGCCGCGTGATGCACAAATGCACCGCATAGCATAGGTTGTACGTATGTACAGTGCAGATCGAAACCAGCCAGACGGCATACACAGCTGCGGGTATAGCACTAGCCTATCGGTTGGGATAGGTTTTGTATTACTTGCCTGAAAAATTGAGAGACCAGGATTATGAGATTAGTCCAGTTCAGAGTGGAAGGTGAGATGAGCGTACGGCTGGGCTTTGTGAGCTCTTATTCATTTTGCTTTAAAAATGTCTGTATTCCTTTCTGTATTTCAAAGAAATATCTTTTGGAGACATAAGTTGAAGTATGCAGTTATTACTAGTTAGCGCCATAATGTTTTGTTGGAAGTTTTGTTTTCAGAAGTTATAAAAGATCCGATTGACTTTTGAACACTTCTTAGAGTCGATTTAATCAACGTCAGATAGGGCTTATCCGACCGAATAATTATAAAAAACCCGATTTTAAAATGAAATAAACGTAAATGATAGCTGACAAATAGGTGACTGGTGAATGGTTTTCCAATTAGGCGTTTTGTATTGTATTCGACGAATATTCCTTATATGACGTAGGTAATCTCGACTCTTAGTTGCTTAGTGATATATGCGATATTTTGTACGTATCCAAGTACATATTTTTAACGTTTTGGGCATTTTATTAATTTTAGTATTAGAAAGATTTCCAGAAAAACGTTTGTCTGTTAGAGCTAATCTCGAATATAATCGATAGACAATGCTACGCGGCTACGAAGCTGCGACTACGGTGCTACGAATGAACTACGAATTGCTACGTGCCTACAAGAGGAAAACGTAGTGTAATAGTTCTAAGTACGAGCATTATCAATCTGGCATATAATGCAGCAAAAATTGCTTCTTTTTTATATATATTTTTTGTATTAAAAAACGACCGACCGCATTTCAAAACCCTTGCTGATATCCTAATAGAAATTCCCCTAAGTGCATTTTTTTTACTAAACATATTGGTAGGACTCGGCAGATCCTGATGCCTAGTGCCAAGACGAAATTTTTATTGATGTATTTATTTTGCCGCCAAAATTACCTACTTTTCTTGAGCTACATTAACTGGGCTGATAAATAAAACCGGACAAATTCGAGTCGGACTCGCACACTAAGGGTTCCATGCCAATTTTAATCCACTTACTTCCACTTAGCTAAAATACCACAATATTTTAATAACAGCAAATATAACTTTGTTTTTCATAGTATTTGTATGAATAACCAAGTTATTTTTGCGGTTATTGAAAATGTGCTTTATAAAAAAACCAATCGTTCGATCTCGTTCAAACCAATTTTCGTTCAAATTCTTTGTCAAGATCTACATCATGTATTTTTTTTTTGAAAATTTACACTCGCTTAGTTTAAAAGTTAGATGGGGCGGGATCCTTATTTTACCACTTTGGAAGCGTCTTTATCTCAAACTTTAGTCTTTTGGAGATAATGGTTTTAGAAACCTTGATGTCATTTTAAAAGACCTATCCTGTCTATGGATAGGTTACCCCACACGCATAAGTTAAAAAAAAAAATGGTGTTAGTTTCATGTATGGGAGGGCTCCCTTATTTTTTTACTAGAATCGTAAAGCGGTTAACATGGTACATCTACCTTCTAAGTTGCAACTGTGTCATATAATAGTTTCAGAATAAAGTGGCTGTGACATACAGACGGACCGACAGACAGACAGACAGACAGACTTGACCAAACTATGAAGGTCTGGTCACACAGCCGGCGGGGCGGGACGGCGACGCGACGCCGGCGGAACGCCAGCGCTATGAGGCAGTCACACTGCCGGCGTGACCGTCCCGCTGGCGTCGCGCCGGCCGTTCCGCCCGCGGTGTGACGTGATGGCAAGATTGCAGGCAAGAAATGGCAGATTTCAGAGAATCTTTTTTATATTCTTTGTGGCTAAGGTCGTTTATTAGTGTGTAACCTCTGACTCATTCTATCAGACGTTCAATTGTTTCAACATCTTTTATTTGGTACTAAAAGTTGTATAAAAATACAAAACTCCGTCCCGCCGAGCGCGACGCGTCCACGCTCCGCCGTCTGTGTGGCTACTAAATACGAACATCATATAACACAACGCTCGCCGTCCCGCTCACGCCACGCTCGGCGCGACGGTGGCCCGCCCCGCCGCGCTGTGTTTTGTATTCGCGCTCGGCGCGACGGCGACGCGACGCGCCAGTTACCGCCCCGCCGAGCGTGGCGGCGCTGTCTGTCATGTCTCCTATATTTCTATATTATACAACTCGTCCAACCCGCTGGCCTTCCGCCGGCGTCGCGTCGCCGTCCCGCCCCGCCGGCTGTGTGACCAGACCTTAAGGGTTCGGTTTTGCCACGCGGCTACAGAACCCGATTGTATGAAACAAAATAGAATGTGAGCAAAACTATAAAAATCTTGGTCATAATAATAATTAAAGCGTTACAGCTAATAAATTGGCATATTGCCTTAGCATAGTAATAGATGGTGCCATTAAGCATAACGAAGGGGAGCGGGATCGAAGCCGCGGCAGACTAGACGGCACTCCGCAGTACGTCTACTGCACTCGCTGCAGCGATAGTGCACATGCATTAGTGCACACACCCAACCTACTCCCTACCTACTTGTATACCATCCCCTGTACCAAGAACTCAGAACGTATTTACTACTTACTCATGACATTCAACGATTCCGGGTTCACTTAGTACTCGTAACACAATCAAACGGTTCACCCGTTTGAAGTCCGTGGTGTTATGTAGCTTTCACCTTTATAAAATAAAGTACCTTATATTTATTTATCTGTTTCGAACTCAAAACCTGACTGACGTTCTTCGGGAATTCAAACACACACTATTTTTTTACTTTATCTTATGTGTATTAGTAATATTATTACGTGTATGTATCATACCTATGTTTACTATTCCATAAATATGTATTAATGTATACGGTAGTTATGTAATAAGTATTATGTATGTTTTTTTTTTCTTAAATACCTATTGTAGTTTTAATCTTTTTAGTTTTAATGGTCTGGACGTGATTAGCAGGTTTTCTCTGTATAAAAAAACATCTCAGATATAAAAGCCAAGTATTCTCAATCACCCTCGAATATTGAATAACTGCTGATTTGTTAAATTATTCTCTACTTATTGTTTTGTTTCTAATTTTATTTCATTTTAACTTCCAATCATTAAATTTCACACTACGCTTCGAATTTTAAAATCATGTTACGTACACTATTGTTGGACTACAGTCTGTAATTTAGATCATTTAGTTATAAGCAAGTTAAGACTGTAATCTGTTTGTGTACTTAATAAATAAATTAAAAATTAAAAAAAATCTTCAAGCTCTTTCTTTTGCCCCTCTATCACTTCCTTCGCCGCCAGCATATTCTCTGTATAGACCTATGGTTGACTGGTAGAGAGTGCTTTTAGCCTTAAGTCCACCATATGTACCCTTTGTTTGTGCAAAAAGTGTTTTTAATAAATAAATAAATTAATTGTTATGCGTTTTCGATCACTGATAAATGATACTGAATCGTGAGAAACAAGTGCACGAACCATTTTTAAACACACACTTAATACTTCCGTAAAACCTAGTATTCTGTATTTCATATCCCTAGACTTACCTATACGTTACCTAAAACCAAAAACCTATATCTCGTGGTGCCTTATTGATATTAATAAAAGCAGTTACCGCACGCGGAAGAATACCTAAAAGTACATTAGGTAGTCGGCTATCGACCGGCGTAACTAGCGCGTTTGTTTTGCCAAACCCCGGTCATTTCGGCTGCACTGCACTAGTATGCGTCATCACCTGCATCCATTACCACACCCCCTAAATCCTCGTTAACCATCACTGAGTTTTTATCACCTAGTCTGACCCAGAGTTAAGGAGAGCGGTCGATGTATGCGAAAGACTTCGAACGTTCGAGATACATTTGGTAATTGAAGCAGACATGGTACAGGCCAGTCGCGACAGAGCCAGACCTACCCCAATGCATAGCGTGTTGCTCCCCACGGCTGCACAAAGGGAAACTTGCAAAGAACCATGCACGAACTACCACTATTTGTACATCTTCCCTGTCGTCTGACGCCCGCCGTCTAATATAACACAGGGTAGAAGATAAATATACCTACACTTCTCTACTAACTGCTGACTAGCGCAGACCATAGTTGACATCATAACCTAGGTTAAAATTATTACGAGTAAACTTCTTTTTGTCCTTGTAAGACCGTAAAAACTGACATAATTGAATTATGAATTAATCCAAAGCAAAGCTACTCCGGGATCTTGCAAGTAGGTAGAAATTATTGGCCTAAAATGGATCATTTCCTTAAAGGGCCAAGAGTTTGTTTAAGTATTTAGTGATTATAGGACGGGGGAGGGGTTTGTACCTTATGACTCTGTTCTATAAGAAGCAACAAAATACCTATCATAAGTTTTGTCATTTTAATCACTGAACTCCTTAGCGTTGAGGAACTCCACCATCAGCTCAGCTTGACATGATGTTTTTTTTTTATTTTTTTTTTTATTTTAGGGATTACAAACAAATGTGTCACAACAATTAATTAAAACATATAAACTTATAAACTATGAGTGGTAACACATCCCACCGCGTAATCCACGTATAAGTATATAAAATTAACAAAATATACGAGGTAAAATGCGTGCTAATTATGGGATAGTCTAAAAATCTATGTAACAATTTATGTCTCAGAAGCTACAAGTTTGGGAAGAAAAAAAAAAATACATATTTAGATAGGCATGTAAAAATAAACAAGAGGTATACATATTTGTGCTAGGCCTTCAGAATATCTAGAACAAGTTTTTTAAATTTAGAAGGAGTCTGGGAAAAATCAAGTTCATTAAACTGCCCGTTGAAATCGGAAAGCATTCTATTTAATGGGGCTCGCTTGCCTGCATTGGTTTTACAGACGCTGACATGAAAAGTCCTATGCCTGCGTGTACTTCTGAGCACAGCGCGCCTGGGGATATTGTAATTTATTTTGTTACTAAGACTTATGCAATCGATTTTATTATTTATTAAGTTAAAAAGAAACATAACAGAAAGGAGCGATCGGCGCGATTCAAGGCGTAAGAATTTAAATTTTGCTAACAGCTGTTCATAAGGGTCACAGGAGCGATAACACTTGAAGTTTACTAGACGTAAAAATTTACGCTGGACTTTTTCAATGGACTCGGTGTACTTTTTGTATATTGGGTTCCAAATAGGCACGGCGTACTCCAACTGAGACCTCACCAGTGAACGGTACAAATGCAAAAATGTGTTAGGTTTTTTAAAGTTAACTGCAGACCTGGAAACGAAACCATACATCTTATAGGATTTATTCATTATGGTGTTAATATGTATATCTAAGTGAAGTTTAGAGTCAAGGACAACACCAAGATCCCGAATTACAGATACTTTTTTCAAAGTATTATTCGCCAAATGATAATCAAAGTTAAAAATAGTTTTCTTTTTAGTAAAACTTATGCAATTGCATTTGGGGATACTTAAAAATAATTTATTCGCCTTACAGTATTCATTTAATTTATCAAGGTCCGATTGAAGAAGAATGCAATCATTAACAGACTTTATTTCTTTAAATATTTTGAGGTCGTCCGCGTACAATAAAAAATTTGAGTGATTAAAGCATTTTTTGATGTCATTTACATACAAAAGGAACAACAACGGGCCAAGAATAGATCCTTGTGGTACACCAGAAGTGACCAGAATATTAACTGACTCGAGTCCATTGATGGCTACTTTCTGTGTCCTATTAGATATATACGAGGCAAACCAGCGCAAGAGGTTGCCGCGGATTCCGTTGAACGCCAATTTCTCCAAAAGCAATCTATGGTCCACCTTATCAAAAGCTTTCTGAAAGTCCGTATATACTGCATCTACTTGTGTTCTCCTATCCATACTTGTGAATAAGTCGTTTGTGAACAGTGTTAAATTGGTTAATGTAGATCGACGTTTAACAAAACCATGCTGTTCTGGTATTAGAATGTGATGCAGCAATGGATATATTTCGTTATGAACCAAGCGTTCAAATACCTTAGACAACGTGGACAGAACAGAAATGGGCCGGTAATTCTCCACGTTGCGTGCGTCCCCTATCTTTGGTATTGGCGTGATGAAAGCATTTTTCCATACGCTAGGAAAGTTGCCCTCTTGCAGGCATTTATTAAATATGATGGACAAGGGAACACTTATAGTTTTATATGTAAGTTTCAAGAATAACGGTGGTATGCCGTCTGGTCCCTTACCTTTAGATATGTTAAGCGTATTTAGTACTTTTCTGATGTTCTCTAGAGTTATGCCAATGTCAGAGATTAGAAGGTCACAGTCCCCGCAGTCTGCGTGTTGAGTGTCATCAAAAAGATTAAGCGTTGAAGGTTCGTATACAGACATAAAGAAGTCAGAAAACAAATTACAAATTTCCTTGGGGTCACTCGAAGTATTAGACTTATAGAACATTGAAGAAGGATAACATGTAGTATTCTTACGGTTCCTTAAGTATGACCAAAAGAACTTTGTATTCAGACCAATACTATCTTCGACGCTATCAATATACTTTCTATAGCAAATTGAGCATTGATCTTTGAATCTTGCTCTAAATACTGAGAAAGATTCGTAATCTGAGATGTTTCCATACGTTTTCCATTTCCGCCAGGCACGCTCTTTGTTATTGTAGATATGTCTAAGGGCTGGGGAGAACCAAACAGGAAAACGTGATGATCTTACTGTTGACAGAGGTACGTGATATTGAATGATTTCGAGGATTTTTTCATAGAATAAATTAGCCGATTCATCAGCGGAGAGATCGGACAAAACTGACTCCCAATCTACTCCCCTTATAATAGCATTAATATCTTCATAATTTGCTTTGTGGAAGTTAGGTTTGGGAAAATGATATCGAGGCATATGTTTAGCTTTTAGGTTAACGTAAGTAAGCGCGCAAATTGGAGGATGATGCTGATTCACGGGCACTATAGGGGAGCAGAGGCTTAAACTGCTTTTCGTGTTTGATATAAACAGGTCCAGGATACGATCATTATCGTTTTTAATTGAATTTAACTGTTTACGATTAGAAGGGTCGAAATGATAAAAACTAAGTAGATCATCGTGAAGCTGGAAACTTGTTCTTAATTTTGAAGTAAGTTTAAAATAATGAACACAACTTTAAACGGTATTACTAATTAAAATAAGCAGAGCAACAACTGAGTGATGTTCACACGCGGGAGTTCACCTCCATTGTGATGTTGACTATCAAACGTTACAATGTTAACATTAAGATTCTAGTATATAATCACTATATGTGTTTTTGAAATTTGAGTGTTTCCCTCGATTGCACCAAGATCGCTCGCTTGGCAAAAATGTGACCAACTAGATGAGTAGATGTGAAGGTGTGACCACTAGGCTGGCGAAAAAATTTTCAAATTAGTCCATAAATTTTCAAATCAGTCCATAAATGACTGCGATATGAGGTTACAAGATCACAAAAAAAACAGTCGAATTGATAACCTCCTCCTTTTTTGAGGTCGGTTAAAAATAGGATAATCTTTAAAACAAAGATAAACAACGATACTAAACTAACACATTTTATGATGAAACTTGCCTCGCTCGGCTCGTGGCATCCGCCATATTTGAATTTCAGGACCACGTGGACAAATAACACGTACAAAAATGGAACAAAACGCGTGGCTGCATTTATGTGGATTTGCACATAAAATTCGTGTGGAAATGGAATGATGGTCCACATTCTATTTATACCCACTCGCTAATATTTACCTACATGAGTAAGAATATTAAATAATAAAACTCCATGAAGGGTAGCTATCCCGATAAGAGCTCTACTTAGAACCACTATCTCTTTCAATCAATAATATTTGAACGTAGGTGTGAATTACTTGATACAGTGATTGTTTAACTTCGTTTTCCGCGCTATCGCTCAAAATAAAGATAAATTTATTTAACAAAAAAGTATAAAATTGGGTAATAAGTAGTTCCCACTCTAGGATTACCTGTGTGGGTTCTAGTCTCGTTCGTCATAGTTCGTATAAATATGTATTTACTGTGTGCTAGAATTATTTAGAAATTAGTTAGATTCGGACTAAAGTTAAATGACACCATTATACACGGTGTGGCATGTAATAGAAGCAAAAAATTCTCCTTTAAGTAACCAGTAAACAGTAGTATGTAATATCAATGGATAAAAATCATGAATCATTTGATTTAATAAAATCTCAGTATAAAACGATGAATTACCCATGCAAGTTGTGAGTTTTGTGTTTATCTCACTTTATAATTAATCATTTCATTAAAAAACTGGCCAAGTGCGAGTCGGACTCGCGCATTGAGGGTTCCGTGCAAACTTTAAAACTGAATTTGGGAATCCACTTACTGCCACTTAGTAAAATCCACAATATTTTGTTGACAGCAAATATAACTTCGTTTTTCATAGTATTTGTATGAAGTACAAAGTTATGTTTGCGGTTGTTGAAAATGTGCTATATCTCAAAAACTCCTCGTTCGATTCCGTCCGAACTAATTTTCGTTGAAAGTATTTGTTAAGATCTACATTATATATTTTTTTCAAAATTTACACTTGCTTAGTTTAGAAGTTAGATTAGACCACTTTGGAAGCGTCTAGCTATGAAACGTTAGACTTTAAAAGAAAATGGTCTTAAGAACCTCGGTGTCATTTTAAAAGACCTATCTATAGACACCCTACACGTATTATAGGTTTGCCAAAATTTTTTTTTTGGTTTTAGTTTCATGTATGGGAGCCCCCCCTTAAATGACATATTTTTTTATTTTTTGTGTGAGAATCGTAAAGCGGTTAACGGGATACATACTTCTACCAAATTCCAACAGTGTGATGTTTATAGTTACAGAATAAAATGGCTGTGACATACGGACGGACAGACAGACAGACAGACAGACAGACAGACAGACTTGACGAAACTATAAGGGTTACGTTTTTTGCCATGAATGTCATGGTTGTTTACAATATTCGACTTTCAAATAAAAACTGACTGTAAGCGGGCGAAGCCGCGGGCAACCGGTAGTAGATTTTAAGAAAGTCCACTATTTTATACTCCAGTGAGACTCTTGTCTGGAGTACTAGTGTTTGTGACTACTTGTGCGTCTAATGCTTTAGAACGTTTTTAACACTCACAGTGTCATATTTTATATTTATAAAGATGAAATAAGAAACCAAAAATTTGCGCACGGGCGGGACTTGAACCAGCAACCTTTTGGCAAACCGGGCCAAACGCTCTTACCAATTGAGCTACCGTGCTGTTAGTCCGACCCTGCGAAATTTGTGGTTTCTTATGAAAACGTCAATTGCGTGACGCTTAGCGCCATCTAGCCGTCTGTTTATGAAACAGATGGCCAAAGCAGTTATTCTTTACAGAATAAATTCAACTTGGAAATTGATGTCGCTTCGCTATCTAATGCTTTAGAATGTTTTTAACACTCACAGTGTCATATTTTATATTTATAAAGATGAAATAAGAAACCAAAAATTTGCGCACGGGCGGGACTTGAACCAGCAACCTTTTGGCAAACCGGGCCAAACGCTCTTACCAATTGAGCTACCGTGCTGTTAGTCCGACCCTGCGAAATTTGTGGTTTCTTATGAAAACGTCAATTGCGTGACGCTTAGCGCCATCTAGCCGTCTGTTTATGAAACAGATGGCCCAAGCAGTTATTCTTTACAGAATAAATTCAACTTGGAAATTGATGTCGCTTCGCTATCTAATGCTTTAGAATGTTCAAGTCCCGCCCGTGCGCAAATTTTTGGTTTCTTATTTCATCTTTATAAATATAAAATATGACACTGTGAGTGTTAAAAACATTCTAAAGCATTAGATAGCGAAGCGACATCAATTTCCAAGTTGAATTTATTCTGTAAAGAATAACTGCTTGGGCCATCTGTTTCATAAACAGACGGCTAGATGGCGCTAAGCGTCACGCAATTGACGTTTTCATAAGAAACCACAAATTTCGCAGGGTCGGACTAACAGCACGGTAGCTCAATTGGTAAGAGCGTTTGGCCCGGTTTGCCAAAAGGTTGCTGGTTCAAGTCCCGCCCGTGCGCAAATTTTTGGTTTCTTATTTCATCTTTATAAATACTTGTGCGTCCTCGTAAGTAGAACGACAATGTTTCTCAAGTGCCAATCTGGGTCTAGCCTTTCTCAGTTACTGCTCGCTGTAGCACCTGGATAACATTAGCACCACAATGTTAAATGCAAAGAAGTAGTATGGTATGGTAGTAGTAGTACGGTGGCCAGTTACAACGACTAACCGACTGCGCGGGACATATTGTAGTGCAAGTTTGTGCGCAAACACACGTGCACTCTCTATTGCTTTACTCTCATAGCCCGATGGAATAGCAATCTGACACGACCGGAGAGCGATCAGGCGCAGGACCAACGGCTTAACGTGTTTTTCCGAGGCAACAACGCCAACTTCCAAACTCCGGGTGTATTGTTCGCGATACGCGAAGCTACCTAACTAATTAAAAGGGTCTAAATAGATATAATATATGATAAACACTAAGTACCTTGCGTCTTCTTCAGGAGCACATGGAGGGGGCGCCCCGTGAATTTTTCCAGCACTTCACACACAGTTTAAGTCCGCCTTTCGTAGTACATAATATATATAATATGTTAGATCCCACCCAATGTCTTCTTTAACCCACCGTTTATACCGATAATACCGAAATTGGAGGATATTTCTCCAGAAAACCGCGGAGCCCAGCTCCTAACCGATTCGTATCTTTTGACAACTCAACTAACCTTTTTATTTCAATACCCTACAAAATTATTATTTCCTACCGTCTAACTTAGCGATAATTTCGACAAGCAAACCTGGCCGTCTAAATGAAACACAGGGCTACCCTGAGATTTTCTGAACAAAAAACGCAGGTACGTATTTTTGGCCCGACTCGGGGATCGAGCCCGGGACCTCAGGCGCAGCCGTCGCTTTTAAGTGCGACCTAACCGCTTCGCCACCGAGGCAGTCAAAAAGAAGTAAAACGAGTGCTAACCACAAAATAAAAGTGGAAGCAAATGCATCATGTATTTGGCGTTCGGTTTGTACGCTCTCTTCTTCTTTATTAAGCTTTGATTCATGAATACTTGTTTGTTCTGTGCTTATGAATAACGATTAAAGGCGATCTGTAGGGTTCATTTATACAGGTCGAGGTGTTCTTCGAAACGTGAACACCAAATTTTTTCAATTTACTGCCTTAATTAATATCAGAAAATACAGCGCACCCATACGATAAACTTAATACGCCATCAGCGTCACTTCTCTCCGAGCATATTGAAGAAAATCCATTAGGGAGCATACAACGTGTTACAAAGTAACCTGGGAACAAAGAGTTGTATACGTTTACATCCCTTTGTCTATAAAAAATAGCGTCAAATGAGGCATTATCTATTACAAGAGATAATACCTCGTTTGACACTATTTTGCTTTAAGAGACATTATCAGTTATGTAGCTTCATTACAAGTTCTATACCGATGAAGTTCTAAAAGCGCGTACAAAGGCTGTCTGCTCATCATATTACGAGACATCGGATATTCCCGGGCTATTAATGGGAACGCTACAGATGCGAAGTACCAGGTAACTATGACTGTGTGGAGGCGGCGGTTGCCCCGGCAACCGACTGATGCACCATCCTAGAGCCCCGGGTATTGGGGTGACTAGGCTTTACGATTTTCGCATACTGATTCTGGACGCCATTTTCTTACTTCTCCGCACCTTGTTTTTTTAGGTTGATTACATTTGAAGATCCACTTACCTTCTAATGAGAAGCACGTCATCTGAGATTATTAAATCCACTTGTTTGATCATTTTCAATCGTATTTTCTTCCTTGTACTCACTTGTACAATACACTTTGACGAAAATGTATTTTTATTTAGTTGCTAAGGATACATCTTAACAATATTATTAAAAATAAATTGTTTCTTTAGACAGCTCATCATATTGGAAATTTTGACAGAATCACAGAGGGAAGATTATAAAAAAGGTGCATATTTACTATATATATACTATATGTATGCACATCCATTCAAACACCGAAAATACTTTGAAGCTAGATTTCATATTTTCCGAGCTCATCAAGCTGAGGAAATCAAAATCCGTATCAGAAAGTTTATTTGACCGTATACATTCACACATTTTTTTTGCGATACTTAACTCTGAACAATCAAAATATTTTTTGTTACGTAATATAGTAATTCTAATAATATTAATTTTATATTTTAAGAAAACACACACCGAACTTGTTTTCTTGATACAGTTACATTAAAAAGTTAAAATCAGCTTTTGCTATTGATCGCAATATTTTTTTGATGTGTGTACGTGATATTAAGGTCTTGAATTTATCATAAAGTAATGCATTCAGCCTGTATGCAGTGTACTAAATTGCGTTCATCTAAATGCCAAATATTTTCTTAAAGTACACAGCACACAGCACAAGCGTGGACACACCACACTGCAAACAGACGCGGCTGCACGGTGAGACCGCGCCTAGCGAACCGTCTCATATTTACTCTCCCGGTACGTAAGTCTCGACATAGTTTTCCTGTAGGACAATTGTGACGGTAGAAAACCGCTGAGACAAAGTTGGTGCTTTCCTGTATTTTTATTGATTAAGAAGAATTTTAAAAGGAAATTCGATGCAGCAGAATATCAGAAAGTTGAAATTATCTACGCGAAATTTACAAAATATATATTTCTTATGCTAACCAGAGGCATATTGCATAATGATGGCCAAACATTTTTTGTTTGGTTATTGGTTAACTAATGAACAACACTATTATAATTGTCTTTAAACCATTTTTTTTAACTCTCATAAGCTTTCAGGAGCTCTCAGAATTTCTTTCAGGTAGGTATAATTCACTATACCTATTTAAAAAATTGTCTTGACATCAATTTCTATTACTCATTGATGGCATTATAATAACAACAACAAACAAGAAAAACGTAAAACTAAGACATGCAACATAAAACATAAACTTAAAAGTTACCTATTCAAAAACGAGATTTTTTTCCTGTGGCGAAGAGGTTATGATGCTGACTGCGTTGCTTCGTTTAGTGTTCAGTTAAAATTTTGTAAATAACGAAGGTGGAACTTTTAAATTATCAGTCTGTTTGTTTATTAATATCTATAAAATGACCCCCTCAAGAATAGAGCTTTTATGATGCACACAAGAAGCACGGTCACACTTTACAGACTTTTGTGTAATGCTAGCTAAGGCTACACGCCTTTCCCCACCTACATGTGTCCTATCTTAAATATCCCACTGTTTAATAACTTAATTAATGGTTGTTTATTATTACAGACTTTCAAAAAAGTATGTATTCAATTCGACCTGTATGAATGTGATATCGTCAGGATTTGATGAAATTTAAGTATGTGATCTATTGAGGCTACCTATCATGTGTGTAAAATTTAGTGCGAATTTGTGTCTTTGAAATAGAAGTGATTGTGTTATTTAAATATTGTAGACAGTTTTTAAGGCGGTTTAATTTTTTAAATTATTTTAAGAACAATAAATGTGCCCGCTTGAAATTAAGAGCTTGGAACATAAATACGGGTCCTTAACTAGTAGAAAGCGAAAGTTTTTAACGTTTAATAGTTTGAGGCATTATCATTTTGTTCTTTTGCTGCGTACCTTATTCAGCTTATTACTACGGTGATAAAGTGCATGATTTTGTTTACTTACACTTGTACCGATAAAATTAGTTTTCTGATCATTGAAGAAGTCACTTTCCACCTACCACTATCGACGTACAAGCCCATTACCTTCAAACAACATGAAGTATCCTGTTTTATTATAGCCCAATAAAACAGGAATACGAAAGGACCGCGCTTGTGAAGACTTTCAAGACTTACTGACTAGTGGCATATTTCTCTTATTGGGTACCTAGGATTAACTGTCCAAGTCCCTGGTCTCGCGTTTAATAGTACAATTTTATGATTATTTATGTGAAATCATCGCCTTGACAAAAGGTTGAGGAATCGATAACCTTGTTTTTATCAGGGACCATCATCGTAAAGTAAACAGCCAATACATTTGTGTTATGGAAATCGAAAATGACGATGGTACCACAGCACCCAGACACAGTGTGTAACGTGTTAACCAAAAAAAGGTTTTATTAAATAAAATTGCTATCTCAAAATAGATTGGTAACTACCGCCTACCTCGAAACAAGATGGTAGCTTGCCTACTTATGATAAAAATAATAATTCCAAATACATTATTCATCAATCGACTTGAAGTAGTCTTAACTCTTAAGAACTCATTATTTCAGTATAACATCAAACACGGCTCTCGCTAAGGGCCATCGAAATTAAATTCTTCGAGAGCTTTGTTTCCCATTCATTCTGATCCCCTATTTCATTTCGAGCCCCAGCCAGACGTCTGCCTGTAGCGCTGTATGGCGTATATCACACAGCAAACCAGCCTGTAGCTATTCTCAAACCCTTGCCACACAGTTTCAGGGCAATTTTTGAACTTTATAGCGTGGTAATTCGACGATTGGCTCATAAAAAGTATCGAAACGGTAAAGCTGTTATACAGTAGAACTAAGCAGAGCTAATTTTAATTCGCAACCAAGTTACCCCCGGTTCTTCAACTGCGGTGTGGTAGGTAAGAAGGAAACCACCATACTATCTTCCATAATTTGGAGTGATTATGGAAATTACTCCACCGACAAGAGCCTAGCTTTTTTCAATTTGATGATGATGACGAACCAAGTGGAATGCCTTAGTAGGAAAACATATCGTTTATTGTACCGCATTAACAAACCAAAATGCCGTCTGTACTGCTTGATCTTATGCAGGATCTCATCAAAAGTGATAGTGAATTCAAAAATACGCATATCAAAAATCACTTATCCATACCTAACTATGTGAGTACCACGTATTGCTTACAACCGGAACTAGAACATCTGCAATTGATTGATCCCAGTTCTAATATAATAGCCGTATATCACATAAGGTCCAGCCCTTTATAGTCTAGCTAGAAGAAAACTTCTAAACATGAAAATTCTTTATACTTTTATCTGAAATTTACGCGAATATTGATTAAAACACAATTTGCACGGTACACATTTTTACGGTTCTATCGAAGACCCAAGCAAGACCACTTACTGCAAAATCTCAAGACACAGTTTGATTAAACTACCATCACCATATTGATTAGTCATGACTGTTTAATATCCTTTCAAAACTCTGTATATAAAAATAACATCTTAGTCTTCCCGTGACCACGAACGCTGTTAAAGTGTTCGAAACGTCGGGATATATTAGTTAATTAAATAAATCTCCGCGAAAAATATCTGTACCGAAATTGTGTTTTAATCCAAGAATTTTTTTACTGATACTGATATATTAAGGCTTTCTAACACGTGTGCAAAATTTCGTAAGTGTATGTATGATTGTCCAAGTCATAGCGAGATCTCCTTTTTAGATAAATCAGGTATAGTTCAATTAGTGTAAGTTTCATCAAAATCGGTCCAATAGTTTTTGTAATATGATGACAAGCTTACGTACAACAGTCACCTTGAATACATGTTGTGCACTACATGCACCAACTCCAAAATAATTTGGATGCGTTATTTTTATGGTTGTTTTAATAAATAAAATAAAAAAAAACACCTTCATGGTTTGATTTTTAAAATATTTTTTTCGTTTATCGATACTTACAGTATAGAATAGTCAGATTAATGTAGGTAGTTATAAGTTTGAGCACCGCTGCGCATCAGTCTGCCCACACCCTTGCCGTCTCGTCGGCAATTGTAATTAGCGAATTGCCAACTTTGCTATTCAAAGCGATGCGATCACCTTCGTCAGCTCGTAAAATAACTGAGACATACATGCCCATTCATATTTGGTAATTCACAAAGCATATTAATACATTAATCCCTCAAGCGTATGTGAACGAGACACAATAGAAATTCTTTTGTTATGCGGTTGCCTGCAACCGCTCGGGTGTTGAAGCATTAATATACCTCTTCTTTCATTCTTTATGTTTTTTCTTGAAGGTAGTCTGGAAGAAATTGCTTTAAGCAAAAGTCCGCATAAATTTTACTACTAGCGAATATGGTGCTATACTGTGTAATTATTATGTTTATGGTGTGCAATAAAATATTTTTACTATAAATGTCTTTAAGAGGCTTTGAGGCGCGTAAACAGTTACTACTGTGATGAATAAAGTTCTTTTTTCTGTATTTTTTTTAGATCGTTCTTAGGTATCTTTCATATTCGCTCTACTTGGTTTTGATATCAGCATGAAGGTACGGAACAAATAATAACAGAACTAGATTTACAAGCGGTTGAGTGATATTTGATTATCAAGATAATGTCGTAAGGCATTAAGTTCGCCAATTGTACAACTGACAGTGCAATATTTAGGACTTCAAATTTAATTTAAGCACATCGATAGGATAGAGGCGATACAGAGGCGTTTTCTTCGAGTTCTTACACACAGGTACGGACTTAAACGTGAGTTGCAAAATTACGGTGATCGACTGCATTATTTTAAGCTCAACAGTCTACGTAAACGCCGTAAAGCACATGGTATCTTTTACCTACACAGGATACTGAGCGGGTCAGTTTTTACTTCGACCTTATCAAAAATCAACATCAAAATACCAAAGCGCTCTTTGAGGCTTCCGCGAACTTTTGAACTGCCCCTCTGCTCTAGCAACGTAACATCTCATAGTGCCATGCTCAGAATATGTCGCGATTTTAATGATCTCACATCTGTCATCGACGAGGTACCTGACATCTACAACTTGTCTATAAATAAATTTAAATCAGCAGTAATTAAATTGCTACCGGATGAGTTGACCTAGGTATCTCTCTTCTGTGTAGCTCACTAAATTGGTTGTTACTGTCCTAATTTAATAATTTATTATTGTTTTTTCTATTATCATTTGTTATTTTATTCCATCGGAGTCCTGTTATTCATTAATTCAATTTGATTTAACTTTTCATTAATTATAATCCAATTATTTTCTTTTATCGATGTCATATAATGTTTAATTTCAATCCAATTCACCAAATTACACTGTTGGCCTGATAAGCATGCTGTGTGTAAGCGCTCTTGGAGCTGCAACAAATTATAATGTAAAAAATTGTATTATATTGTTTGTTATGTAATGGTTGTAGATCTGTTGTTTGCACCAAATAAAATAAAAAAAAAATAAAAAAAAAATTAATTGAAAAGAGTCCAAGTTTAATTCTTCTTCTTGCAAATTGCAAAAAAAAAACAAGAATAGGCTGATTTCCATTCCCATGTTGTCCGTTAACTTTACAATGGATTTAGACTTTAATTAATTAATAATTTGTGTAAATGAATTGCTTCTCTACAATTCATCATAATCCTTTTGGTATTCGCCTGAAACTTGTAATAAAGCTGTAAGTAATGTCACAATGCTCTTAGCAGTCGGGCTTCGGCGGTCGCCATGACAACTGGTCCTCATTTATTTACACCCAAGTAAATCGCATCGGTAATTCTTATAAAGAAAGGGTGTCTGCGGAGCTAGCGTATAGGCTGAGAAACTATTTGTAATAAAATTTCTAACAGTTAATATACGCTGTGCTTACATAAAAGTTGTCTTCAATGTCACTTTGAGTAGGCTTACCTACCTTCTAGTTAAATAATTGTTGAAGACTTATTTAAATAACCCCGGTTTTAACAAAAAAAACATGTACCTTTGAAAATCCTGAAAAATCACGTTTTTCCTCGTGAATAACTAAAATCAAATAGCCACGTATCGGTGTCTACTGAATTGAAACCGATCCTTACATTAGCTAACACCATTTGATTAGATCACCGTCGAAGGCGGAGCTGCATTGAACTGCCATTCATTCCCCGTTCCCCTTACTGCCCCGCCATAAGGTTCGAAATAACCCAGTAGGGCGCTGACTAAGTTTGTGGTCACGGCTAGCGCATTTCCGCCTTGCAGATTTTCCGGGTAGCTGTCAAAAGTCCCGGGGCTCGGCTGTTTCCGCCCGCCGTCGGCGCGGTTCGACACCCTGGTATCACGAACCAATTTAATCAGACCTCCGCCGTTTCACACCAACGCGCTCCCGACTCCCGAATAATCGAATGCAAAGAAGAACGCGGCGGCTCCGCAGATGTTGGCGTTTTTTGACTGTGTATGCAGCGATAACGTCGATGCACCGAGCTATATGTGTGCACCGTACTAGTGAACTTTGATAATGAACCAAGGGGCAATTGCCCGGGCTGGGGGGTGGTGGGCCTGCAGCCAGCGCCCCCGGTTATGTCGGGATGTGCAACGACCTGCCGCGTACTTGCTACACCTATGTGCAGCGCCGCGCCCGCGCGAGCTCTATGGATTTCTGGGTCCCTGGTAATTACGAGTGCAGTAATGAGCTTATTATGAGCGCTGCAGCCCGGCTGGAATGCCGCTACTAGACGGGCGCTATATTGATTTCTGGGTTCCTGGTATTTGTAGATTTTTTTTCAGCGGTCGCAGTTAGCTTCCTTTTCACTGCACATTCAGGCTCGCTCTTTGAATTTATTGTTTCCGCATTTATCTTTAGCGTCGCTGTTTTTGTAGGGTGAATTGTTGTGTAGAGTTTAGTTAACGTTGAGAAATTACACAACGATAATATAATATTAATAAGGACTTCAGGCTTATTTTACGTCTTGATGTATATCTAATTCGAAAAATACTTTATAACTGAATTTCCCCATTCATTATCATGAAAAGTAAGGTACTTTTTGCACTGTAAAGTGTACTTCATTATGTCTTATACTGAATTAAGTAACTATGAGTACCTTAAAATACGAGTAAGATCTGACTCCTTACACAAACTAAAAAGAATAATGTATATGTTATATTAGAATTATATGAAACTAGAGATCCTCCTTTTCCGTCGCAGCGTGACGTTTTATAGCCTAAAGCCTTCCTCGATAAATAAGCTATATATAAAAATATTTTTTCAAATCAATGTCGCAATTCTTGAGATTAGCGCGAGAGTTTTTATAATAAGTCTAAATAAGCATTATTATAAAGTCCGATACAAAATACGGCAGCGGTAACTATTACTTTTTTGAAATAACTACGGATGCAGTTAAATTTACTTTACCGACCCCCGAATTTCATAAATTTCGTGGCACCAACAAATTGTAGAAATTGAGCCAGCCGTTCACGCGTTATACCGTGATCACGGCAAATATGGATCCTTTTAATTAATATATTCATTGCTTGGAAATCACTTAACTTGGGTTAAAACATCATTCTATTGCTGTCAGTATCTTTGATTCAAAAACAGGGAAAGCGCAAACGCGCTCGTGTGCAAGTTTGTGAGCTTTTTAATTCGGTGTGGTCTATTTGTCATTTGTACAAAAACAAATCATATTTAACAATTCATTATGTAAAGCAATGCACAGTAGCAAGTTCGGTGCTAGTTTTCTGTGTTTTTCAGCGGGTGTCTGTGCCAGGACGTAGTTAATCTTACTAATTATTCAGGGACGCCGTCAAAGTGGACTGGAAAATTAAACCCTCCATGGAAGAGTTTTCTGTTTGTTATTTATAGTAAACATTCCGCTGAATTTGAATCTCTTTATTGTATACTATACTTCGTTTGGGACGTGTAAAAGTGCCCCCAGAGGGCCTATTTGCATAAATAAATGACTTTTATGACTTTTTATGACTTTTATGTTTAAATATAAACTTTTCCTTTATAGTCTAGTCTAGAATTATACAGAGAATCGCATGAAACACATTTTTTTTACTTCGTAACTTTGTTTGGACTAGTTAGAAGTTCACATATCAAAAGTCTCGGCCCATGTCCCTTGAACCTGGAGGAAGGGAAAGGTTTGAATGTATTATTTTTTTAGGTTTTGCGCATATACACATACATATATCGGAACCTATGTGTCCTAGCGACATGAGACCTTTTAAAATAAACGAAGCTGATAAGATTTGCTGCAAGTATTACTCAGTCAAGCTTTGTGCCGACTTCAAAGAAGGAGGTTTTTAATTCGACCTGTATGTATTTGCCATCATTGGTATTCGAACCCATATCGTTCTATCCTATTGGATTGTGTTTGAGTATGATGATCTTTTTAGGCGTCCAAACAAGTGTGACAAATTTCGCGAACGTATGTTTGCTCGTATGTTTTATTTGATTATTCTTTTTTCAACCGATTAAGTATATTATGACTTACAGACCAGTGTTAGTATCATCAAAATCAGTGAATTCGTTTTGGAGATATGGGCAAAAAGAAATACTATGGAAAAAATGTGTTCAAGTTGAACCGCCTTCAAAAAACTCAAAAAAAGACTAAATGCAAGTGCAAGGGCAAGTGGAATATTGTTAACAATCTTGACATTCCTTTTTATTGAAATAATGAATTTGAAAATAAGATAAACAGATAACTCACAAACTTCCATAGGTAATTAAGTCATCATTGAACACTGAGATCTTTTTGAATCAAATAGTTAACTCTTTTTATCCATTAATATTATTTTTTAAAACAGTTCACGTTATTCGACTAGCAAAGAACAACGGACTTTCAAAGATTTTATTCCGATCAAAACGTATTGTTCAATGCATTTTTTTTACAAAGCATAACCTAGGTATATACATCTAAACACGACCTTCAATCATGTTAGTTTTTGAAAGCTCACATTGACCTTTAGATACCTAACCATTTGCACATCCGTCGTCCAATTTCAGTAAGAGATTAAAAAGACCCCTTACTTATTAACCGTTCTACATTATCCGACTTAAAAGTTGAGTTTCAATAGGAAAATCAATTTGGGACTACGCGTGTAAACCTTTGAGTCTCTCAGTGCCCCACAGTAAACACTCAATTCCATAACCCTGACAGATAGGAAAGTATATGACTTTATAAGAATATCCTATAACACAAATTAACGAAACAATTAACAACACAACGAAAAAGCATCTCTGTTTCGAGGATATAAGAATTAAAATAGTTTTAAAGGCGGTAGGGGTTGTAAAAATTGAATAACGCACACGCATTACTGGGGGTCTCGTGAAGAGAGGGGTCCAGACAGAAAAATGCACTCGGAGCCCCCAGTCTAGACTGCAGACTGTCTGCGGGCGCACCACGCAGCCTGCCGACTTGGGACTACACTTCAAGGCCGTATCGCACTTTTGAAGGTTATTAAAGCCCTTTTTTTGAGATTGTAAAGACTTTTCTAAGAAATGAGAAACGTAAAGTTTCACGTACACGTCATTCCTCAGTCATCTTCTTTGGGTTTCGTCATGGTCGAGTAAAAACCCAATTAAAGTTAATTTACCTTTGCTAGTCGATTATTGTAAAGAAGCTTGACATTCCTTTTTAACGAAATTAATTGTTTTAAAAATAAAATAAACATAAGAATGATAACCTACATAGGTAATTCATCGTTGAACACTAAGATCTTTTTTTAATTAAACCATAAATTAGTTTTATTTGCTGATATTTTTTTAATGTCATGAAAAGATTGTTTACAATATTAGACTAGCAAAGAGAAACTGACTTTAACATCACCAGTGGTGAGTCACTGTTGTCTATAAAAAGCAAACTTTTAGTCCCCATATAACAATTAAGTAGATAAAACTTTTGATGAACCACGTGCTAACACCAGCATCATTAATTTTAACAATAGATTTGAAGGTTGAAAAGTTTTTACCTAGTTTTCTGAAGTGTATCCATTATGTAAAGAACAATTGACTGTTACCGTGTATCAAGTTATACGAACCGTAATTAAGCTTTTTTCATCAGATGAAAACTCTAAAAAATCATTTAACTTCGCAGCATCAGTAGTGGCACCGACAATAAACCTAGTGGTGTATAATTTAGTGGTCGCAGCAGACTGCGGCACTGCCGGTGGGGGTAGGTCAGTTATACGCGCGCCAACCTTGGTGCATGTTGGCATATTGGCGGCGAATTTAATTATATTTACACCTTGCTTGCACAAACCTTGTTTAACTTAGATACACGGAACGGATGTATTGATCTCACAAAATACTTGTCTCGGCTTACGCCGTTATTAACGTTATCTCACTACACATGAATTTACTCTTATGATTTGCCAGACTCATTCAATTATGTGCCACCAGCAAACTGCAGTCTTTGAATTGGAAATTATAATAAGGTGTGTTATTCATTCTTTGTAATATTTTTTGCTCTAGATTCTAGCTAGAGGCTAGAACTATCTTAATCAATGGACAGCCGATTATCATTTTTTTGCATTAATGCACAAACAAAAAGAAGTTTGAATGGCGGACTTAACGCGTAAAACATTATCCCTTGGTCAACCATTGTGTGGGTCAGAAAAAAATATATACAATTATTATTTTGTTTTTATAGTGTTTTGTCACTATACAAACTTAATAATATAAATAGCAAATTGCACTTGTAAAAAGCAACTTTGGCTGTTGTGACAGACGAGGAATCGAACCCCGTGTCTTACGCAATCCGGGCGTATGCCTATGATATGCCCGGATTGCGTAAGACACGGGGTTCGATTCCTCGTCTGTCACAACAGCCAAAGTTGCTTTTTACAAGTGCAATTTGCTATTTATAAAAAATATATAATTTGAATCACTATTATTTACTGCTCTCATCTGTACAGACGTATTGGCCACACGTCCTATCGATACAAATTATGCAATGGCCAGCATTGGCCAAACATTTGCCAATAGAACATGTACACATACATCACGCCGTAGCTTTCTCCACCATGTCTGGTTGCTAATAAACTCTGCACGGCCAATGTTGGTGACTTACTGGTCGTGAACTCATGAGTCATCGTAATCACCACCTACACCAATGATTGGCTACCGTGAGTATTTAGTATGGATGCGGCTGCATGACACGGCATAAAACACCGGTCTGGGCGTTCCTGGGCTAGCAGTCCCTCGCGACTTCGTCCGCGCGTTTTGTCCCTCACCTCTCGTTGCAGGATATTGCTTAAAGCCTAAAGCCTTTCTCGATAAATAAGCTATCCATCACAAAATAAAAATAAAAATATGCCTAGTAGCTCCCGAGGTTAGCGCGCTCTAACATACAAACTCTTTCTGCCTTACCACAAATAATTAAACTAGGTTTGGACAACTGTTTAAATGTGATACGGCTAGTTTAAAAACAACGTCAATCAAGTTAAATGACATAAGGGTGACATACATTACACTTTAGCCGCATAACATTTAAACAGTAGTTCAAACCTTGTTTATTTTTTTGTGGTAAGGCCGTTTATCTTTATAATATTAGTATAGATATTTTTAAGGTTTTCATTTAATAATAATCATAATAATCATTTATTCATAAGACAACAAGATCCAATTTATGGTTAGTAACATTGAACACTTAAATTATATGTTAGTAGCACAGAATTGAAATTGAAATTAAATGAAATTAAATTAAATTTAGTTGCTTTATTTATTAACATTTTAATGTTTTGATATAAATTTATTTTTTTACTACGAATTATGCAGGGTCCTTCAGTTACCTGACATAAATGTTTTTTTTTTTAAATTAAAGCTAGTAGTAGCTTTGGTCAGATTCTAATATATTATTTAAATAAATTATCAGACATTTGACCACTATCACACCTGGTGGTGAGTGATGATGTGTACCATGTGTGTGTACCATGAGTTTACTCGCTGGCGACGATGTTACTTTTTGTATAGAAAATTTTAGTTCTGTTAGTGACCGCTAGAGACGCTGTGCAATTTTCCGTAGACTTTTTTCCGTCGTCGCTAGCGAGTCAAACCATAGAAAAAATGAATAAGGTTAGAATGGCCACGGTCAGTGCGGCAGCGTGCTAGTATTGTAGGCATATGCCTGCATTGAGCCGTAGCTACTTCAGTCGCGTGACAAGAGCGTTGCATTATTTTTTGTCAAAAATGCCGTCTTGTGCTATAATTACTTGCAGAGCGTGAAGCCAGGTCATACAAAATGAGAGAGGAAGTGTATCTTTTCACCGGAGAGTAATAAAATTTAGTTATTACGACATTATTTGCAAAAAATCACTTTTTAATTATGATATTTCAAGTGACAGCGGATTTGTAGCACCAAGTTTTAAAAAATGTATTCATTGATGATAGTTCACGCATATTTCTAACAAATCTGCTATGTTAGTACGCAATGTATCGCGTCCGATTTGCTTGGTTCGCTTGCATACGCATCACTAGGTATGTAACTCACAGCATAGTAAAAATATCGATAAATGGTAATATCCCTACTGATGTATTTTAACAATAATTATTTGCAAAAATAAGTCATATTGTTTTTTTTTAAATATAATAAATAAATAAATATAATAAAGCCGAAGAGTTTGTATGTTGGAAAGCGATTATCTCAGGAACTACTGGTTCTATTTAA
This sequence comes from Pyrausta purpuralis, assembly GCA_963924145.1. NCBI lineage: Eukaryota > Metazoa > Arthropoda > Insecta > Lepidoptera > Crambidae > Pyrausta > Pyrausta purpuralis. Next base: position 2,901,455 of record OZ001653.1, on the reverse strand, counting down.
AAAAAAAATATTATTATATTCTTATTCGTGCAACGAAAATAACGTATTCCTGCAATAAAAATATAACTCGGCAAAAACGCACTGCTTCATTCACAACTTTTGTACTTTCGTTGTTATTAATTTCAATTTTATTTTATCGGTTGATCAATTTATTTGTAAAATACGGTACAGGTTAGTAACATTTTCTCTTAAAAACTATGTCAGTAAAACTGATTATAATTATTTTTGGTGTCTTTGGTGAGTTGAACCTGAATCCAGTGCAATAAGTTTTTTGTTATTATTTAGATACTAATCTAATGTTAATGGGTATTAGTTACTATATTTCAAGTAACGTTTATCAACTCAATTTTTTCTTTTATTGTTTTTACCGAAAAGCAATAGTAAAACCCGTTGCTGCGATCAAATGAGCTGTAAAATTATCCAAATTACTCAAACTTAAATCCTACATGTTGATTCATATTGAGAAACAACATTACACCGGTAATTGAATTTATCAATCATAATAATCGACTTTTACCACATCACTAGTATATTGACATAAAAGAACGAACGTATCTGAATGAGGATTGGTGCTTTCACCGCTAGCAGCTCTGTGATTGGTAGTTGGTTTCAAGTACTAATGACACCAATCACAGAGCGCCTAAAGGAAAATGTGATTGGTTTGTAATATAGATGCGTTGATTCTTTAATTGGTACTTGAAACACTGCAGCAACAGCGTGGTAACTCCCACCGGCGACAGAGGTTCCCATACAAACGATCGATTAAACCCATTCTAACCTTATTCATTTTTTCTATGAGTCAAACCGTCGTGAACTCATGGTAACGGTAGTGGTCGAGATTGGATCATGTCTGACCAGTAACAACCTATAGACTCTTTTCTTGTTTGTAGAGACAGAAAAAAACCGGCCAAGTGCGAGTCGGACTCGCGCACTGAGGGTTCCGTACCCAGTTTAACTAAATTAGGGAATCCACTTACTTCCACTGAGTAAATACCACAATATTTTGTTGACAGCAAATATAAATTTGTTTTTCGTAGTGTTTGTATGAAGTACAAAGTTATGTTTGCGGTTGTTGAAAATGTGCTATATCTCAAAAACTTCTCGTTCGATCCCGTCCGAACCAATTTTCGTTGAAAGTATTTGTTAAGATATACATAACATTTTTTTTTTTCAAATTTACACTTGCTTAGTTTAGAAGTTAGATGGGGGGGACGCCCATTTTTCCACTTTGGAAGCGTCTAGCTTTGAAACGTTAGACTTTAAAGTAAAATGGTTTCAGGAACCTCTATGTCATTTTAAAAGACCTATCCATAGACACCCCACACGCATAGGTTTGACAAAAAATATTTTTTTTGGTTTTAGTTTCATATATGGGAGCCCCCCCTTAAATCTCATTATTTTTTATTTTTTTATAAGGATCGTAAAGCGATTAACAGGATACACATTTCTACCAAATTTCAACAGTGTGATGCTTATAGTTACAGAATAAAATGGCTGTGACATACGGACGGACAGACAGACAGACAGACAGACAGACAGACAGACAGACAGACAGACTTGACTAAACTGTAAGGGTTCCGTTTTTTGCCATTCGGCTAAGGAACCCTAAAAATGAGGTTTTTTATCCTGGTTAACATGCTTTAAGAGCCATAAGGTTTTGAGTAGGGCTAAGGCATAGGCGTAGATTTAAAAAAAAAAAGTTGGTACTGATTTAGATCCGATGTGGGATGATTGTGTATCACACAAACACCTTATGCAGAGTACTTATTCTACAATTTGAGGCTGCTCTTATCGTGTCGGATTACACCCTCATTAAAACTAACGAGGTGAGCTTACGTTAAATCCATAAACCTAAGTTAGTACCTGATCCTCCACGTAGCCACACATGTACCATTTTAACTCGACTTGATTCGTTGTCGTCGCTTAAATAAAACTGCGTCTCTTTTTGAATTCCTTGCGTCAAATTGGCCCCTGATATTTAATGAATAAAGTAAAATTTTCGAATTAAAATCAGTTTCCTTTCCACAAAGCAGTCGTGAAAAAAGAAAGCCTAACTTTGTGAGTACTTACATTTACGATTGATTTTTAATTCTTTTTTAAACAAAAATTGCATGCTATCATAGAGGCGAGTGATTTAAAAATAGGGGAGAATAACTACAGAATAAAATTAAAAAAAATAGACATAGTTTTGCAATTTTAGCAATTATACCTACACCTATATACGCAGTAACATGAGTTAACGTAACATATGTTACCTATTTCATTAATGTTTGGGCGGTGCACTAACCTTAGTAACTCATAGTTAATTAATGAAGGTACGATATTTAATCAAATGTGTTGTTGTTTTTCAAGTTCTGAAATGGCGTACATATGTCTTACTTCACAACCATCCTTTTATTCAATTTGTGTCGAAAGTGTTATTATATTTCAATCGTTTTTTTCTATCGTATAATATGAACGAAGAAAATATTTTAGTTTTAAGGTTATATTAGTTCGTTCTGGATTGCAGCCAAACTTTATACTGCGTATTTTATCTTACTAAAGGCTTCCGCAAACTAAGAATATGAAACTTCGTTTGTTCTGAAACTGGAGCCGGATTTTACTCATACATGACCTACTATTAATTTATATTCTAAAGTGTGCAAAACTATTAGTACCTTGCATCATGATTTAACAATTTGAAGTTTTTTTGCATACTCAAAATTCACATGTGGAAATATATATGAACCTGAAACCGCGGTAAAAGAAAAAGGAAACACAACCACCAACCCGCTTTATATATCAAATATGGTCGATTCAATTAGTACTCGGCGCAATCCAATTGTTCTCTAGATATTATTATTTGAGAACTGCATTCATTCCCAAATAACATATTTTCTATGTTACTTGCTTATGTCAATACAGTCGCATTTACTTATGTCAATACACTCGAAGTTACATCTTTATGATATTTGTGAAAAACTTATGCATATTGCGTAAATATTAATCAGGCAGTGTTAACTTTAAGAACAATATGTGCATCATAACCTTAGCTATAGCTTTAACTTATATCGTCTGTGCACTCCCAATGCTTTAAACGACAAAAATCATTTTTTCACCAAGATTAGAGCGGAGTTCGGATATTTATCGTCGAGACGTGCCCCTAAGTCGCTAAGCACGTTTTATTTCAATTTCCAAACCGGGAAGGCTTGAGCTTATACTAACACAGCGCTTCAAATGTCAGTAGCTCTATTTTTATCAGTGAAGCGTGAATGAACTCAAAACCATCTTGCGAGACTAACTTAGCTTCAGTACATTGATATAAATCAATTATTGATCAAAGATATTGACTATGATGAGCTCGTGTCAAAATAAAAACTAACTAACTACAAAGGTTATTCAATTATTGGATGATCAAACGAACTTAGCATAGTATTTACTTAGATGACGTTCTATCCAAATTGTCCTCACATAGGTGACTCGGAAGGCAAATTTTATGTAATTTTATTATATATTTTTTTGTCATTTCATAATAATAATTATAATACTTAATAATTTCCGAGCAGATTATTCAACCCACAAAGGCACCCGCTGAAAATCAGTGTCGTGGAATACGTCCCGCTGCCACGACTCATGCGGAGCGGGTGACTTTTTGACTCAAGTAGCCTGCTTTTAGTATTTTCTTAAGTGATAATAAATGATATTGATTAAATTATTTAAGTCGAATAAACTTATTTTCTTACTTTCATATACAAAGATAGTATATGAAAGTAAGAAAATATATATCTTTATGTATGATATAAAATTATGTATCTTATATTTAAGTACCTACCTTAAGAAAGAGCGGGGTCTCCTAACACAGGTAATTATACTTAAAAGGAGACCTCAACCTATGTAAATGTAAACCCCTTACAAGATACGTAATAAAGATTTTTCATTTTCATTTTTCATTTTCATTTTCATTTTCAGATAGGGCCCGGAATTGTGAGTTATTTTTAGATTTTTCTGTTTTGGAAGAATCCTACTGTAATACTCTTTGTACTGTGTGTGTACTGGGAATCTCATTATCGAACATTCGGGACCACTCCGGAAGAATACATAACGATCGCGAACTTTGTGTGTAATGCAATTAGTAGCAGCTAACATTCTGCTAACACCCTGTTTGTGCTAATTAAATAGCGCAAAACCTCTTAAAAATAAATAGTCGAGTGATATTGTTTTTGTATCCGACCAATATCGAATTCTTATCGAAACTTGATCATTATGCACGAAAAATTGTTGTAATTTATTTAAAAAAAAATAGCACAAATCACAGTTAACAAAGATGGACTTTAATGCTAAAAGTATTTTCAGCCCGTAAATCCTTTAGATCATGCAGAAAATTGGCAATGGGTGCAGCGAAAAATAAATACAGGGAAAATCAATGAGAAAAAGCAACTATTAACTAATATTTATAGTAACAAATAAACCTTATTAAATCACTGCAACAACATATTTTACATTTAACATACATAAACTTACAAAAACAAATACAATAGATAAACAATATTTTTCAATTATCTGTTCTTTGTAAAATTTACGGACTTTACTCATGAATGATAACTTCGACTCGGCCCTCCTGACATACAAGGGAAGACACATTCCACAGTCGGGGAGTGAATTTATTTTTCTGTTTGAATATTCTATTCATGGATACATTAAAATACATATTTGAGATGTAGAGCTTAGGGCTCTGCAATTATTCGACCGTGAAAATAGAAAAAAGTTTATATACACTACTATACGACGGGAGTAGTTCCTTGACTACTTTGAACCGTCTCATTTGAAGGGGTTCGAATTAGACTTAGTGCGAAACTGATTTAATTTTCATTATATATATTTATCACTATATTAATAGCAGCCCGTAACATGTCCGTAAGTGCTACTAGGTTCTTGGTACTGAATACAATGCAAGGCTGTGAGCTGGTCGCCTACTCGTTACGGCCTATTGTTTTCTGCCCTGCATGAAAGGAATCTGTTTCACTGCCTGGTATTTGACAGTCAAATTTAATGTTACTAACATTCAATTTGACAAAGTGAATTTTGTTGTTCGCATGGAATAAAAAGTTATGGGACAAGTAGAATATAAAATAATAATAAATATGACGGGATTTATAAGGCTCTATCTATAGAAACAAGCTATTAAGCTTGTATGTTGTCCCGTTTTAAACGTCTTTAAAAAGAAGGTGGTAATCAATTCAATGTGTGTTTATGTGACATCGTCAAAATTTTGATTATATTTGGGTATTCTGACCTATTAAGGCTTCCAAACACGTGTGGAAAATTATGTAAGTGTATGTATGTTTGTATAAACCATAAAATTATAATCAATTAATTTTACATCAACATACAATATACATCTTAAGCCTACGTTCATCAATAATCTACGCACATCATGCTCCGAGTCCAAATGAATTCGTTTCTCCAGAGGGCAAATGTGTTATTTTGAGCTTTTTATCTTATTATTATCATGTTTATTTGTTGTAGTAATGTAGTGTTTACTCGTTTTTGTGTTTTTATATTATTTTTTACATTTGACTCCATATTGATTTGTAATTGTATTTTATGAATTGTCCTTTGATCCTTTACATAAGTATTCAACTTACCTCTTCTTGATATCATTTGATATGAGTAAATTGAAAAACAAACCAAGTTAATATTTTCCAGTACTTCGCTCTTCCTGGGAATTCTTTTGGGAAAAAGGAACCTCCAGTATTTTAGGTAATACCGACAGTTTTGCTAACTGCCAACGTTAAGCAGTTGCCAGCCGCGGGACCACCAGGGAATTATGAACAAAAAACGCTAAACCAGACTTTTAAACATAATTTATCTTTCCGTTCTTCACTTATTAATAACAGACAAGAAAAAATAAAACTAAGACATAACAACAAATAATAACTTAAAATCTACTTATTCAAAAACGAAACCACTTCCGTGCGGCAAGGAGGCTGTAAAGTAAACGTTCCTAATTTGAAATGTGCCGCCAACAGGCTGGTGGCGGACGATTCATTCATTCACTCAACCAATAACAAAGGCCCAATCTTAGGGCATATCGGCGGGAGTCGATTTATGATTGGCCACCACGAGAGTGTGATGTCCGTCTCCGCCGCGAGCTGCTACCAAAACTCGTCAGCTGCAAATCCATTAATATTTTGGAAATCAGACATTATTTATGTGAACTACAAGTGTAAGTGTGTGCGCGCAGTTTGTGTCCTATAGTGAGCATAAGAATTTCAATTCATCCATATTGACATTGGCGCCACGACTATCGCGTGGCCACCTGATCTTCACGCCTTCACCAGCTACGAACAAGCATCATCAGCCATCCTGTTCCACTCGTACGTGGAAAAGCCTCCTCCCACTGGTAAGTGCTTTGTTATTCGGTGGTGGCGAGTGAACCGCGAATCGTTCTTAACTGTTGGCAGAGTCCATCAAAGGCTCTGACCCAGAGTGTCACAATCAGCCCGTTCCGGCAAGGCAATTGTGCACACGTCTACAGAGGCTATGATGCTGGCTGCGTTGCCGCGTTAGATAGCTATGCTAATCCTTTGAGCCAGCCAGCCAGCTGTATTATTCTGTTACAGAATTTAATTTAGGCGCAATTTTTCTAATCAATTTTACCATTTATATATATAAATAATCGCTAAATTTAGGAATACGGAAACGTGTAGGTTTTCTTTTGAATATGTTTTGATAAAACACATACTTATTAAGGATAATAATAAAGATACAAGATGTAACATAATTATTACCAGCGCGTGAACTCGTTAGCTTTAGGGCTGCCAAAATAGATAAAACTAGCGAAAGCTTTTTCAAGGACTAAACAACAATAGATTTAATTCTTCAGTGTCTACTATTTGAAATCCCATATACATCAAAACTAATAACCCGTAGCACACACTGGTATACACAACAAACCAAACAAAATATTGATACACCTACATTCACGCATTGTATTGTATTCTCGGAGTGAATAGCCGCAAACTAGGCGTATTCGTAGCGCTACGGACTACGGCGTAGTCACGTAGCCGCTACGATCTCATTTCCCATACAAGCAGGGCGGAGTTCTGATGCTTAGAAAAGCTGATTTTACTCTGAGATGCAAATAGCATTGCCGTGTGAATGTAGATACTTTAAAAGCTTGACCCATGTATATTTATGTTTAATTGCGATATATGTATATTCATTCATACTACCATTTTTGAGAAGACCTATTAGGCAAAAATCTAGCTGTAAGCACAAATTGATTTGTTAAAAAGTCTCATCATGACAATGAAATTTAATTTACCTTTACTACGTACGTTTTAAGCAAACATTTTAGTGTAACAGTGTTAAAGTACCTAAAGGTCCAAACTGCTTGGCGTGACCACTGGCATCAACAAATCTGTCTGTCAATCAATCCCAGTTTCTAGAAAGTCTTAATGTAAGATGCCGGCAAAGCCGCCGGGCAGTATGTAGACTCCTTAATACGTATGACATCATTATTTTTTAAGATTCGATGAAGTTAAAGCCTTAATTCGAAGTCAGATATTTTCGCCGCGACAGCCTCCACGCGCGGGCCCGGGTACCAGGCAGTCATAAACCAGAGGCGTAGTGCAGAGCGCCAGGCGCATTGCAGGCGGGTGAACGGCCGGGCATCGATCCGCCGCGCCCCCCGCTTGCGTAACCCCACCCCGCCCGGGTTATATAACCTACTCATTGTTTCCTGGTTTTCCATTTTTATTTTTCCACTTGTTTTCGCCAAAAACTTAATAATTAGACTTATAAGTCGGTGTGTAAAGAGATAGTTTGACAGTTATGTGGGTAGTTTTATATTTTGGGCGGCTTTTGGGCGGGAAGGCTGCGCGGGAAATGCCGGTGTCGGCGAGGCGGCAGACGGCGCGACGCTGCGGTGCTTGCGTTCATGCGGAAGCGGCTCCAATCGATTGTTTCGGGATATTCCCTTTGTTTACGTTTGACGACAGCGTTTTGATTCAATTTAGCAACACGAGCGACGAAGTTTTCTTTCTAACTTCAAAAGGTACATACGCTTTTAGAATCCCATTAGCATCGATTTCAAAGTTGATTCCCTCTCACAAAACATTTTTCCTTCCAAAACTTGGAAAACTAAACAACATTATTTCTTTAAGCCATGAACAGATACTAGAATGCAATTAATTAAAAAATACAACTGCCAGAAAAACTCATGCATAACAAAACAACACACGTGAAATGCGTCAGCCACCATGCTCGTCATGAAAAATCCATTAGCATTGAGCTGCTGCAGACTAGACACACTTAAATGAGACGGATCAATCTGTCTAGCCACGTAAATTAAACTAACTACTCCTTTTAAAACTTGTATTTAAAATTAGGTTAATGAGATAATAATCAAATAATGCGAATCCGTAAGATAATTTTGGCCTAATTCATCCATCGTTTTTAGTTTATTCAAACATTACAATTCGCAAAAAAAATATGTTAAATACAATGGAAATTACGTAGCTAATACTAATTAACCAAATGTTAAAGAGCCGCTGAATTCTTAACCGCCTCAGAAGGCTGATATTACTGGAAATTTCCACTTTAATACCGAAATATTCCGAGTAATTTAAAATATGTCCATTGTTGATACTCTGTATTTTGTTTGAGTAGTTAAACCAAGTACATGGCGGCACAATCGAACAGGCTGTCATCGGAATCACAACACATCACGAGTCTCCCCCCGCACGTCGTAAAATACCCAGCCCATTAATTATTACAATTCAGGGCGAGCCTTAGCGGCCAGGGCTAGCAAAATATTTTAAAAACTTATCGCTTCTGATAATTTCAGTATGACTTACCATACCATAGACTAGATATGGTTACCATAATTTAACTGCTAACATTGTTATCCAAATTCTTATCCACGAATATTTTATTTCATTACGACAAAATCTGACCTGCTTTCAGCCGTCATCATCACTTTAGAAACTTTTTAGGGTTCCTTAGCCGAATGGCAAAAACGGAACCCTGATAGCTTCGTCAAGTCTGTCTGTCTGTCTGTCTATCTGTCCGTCCGTATGTCACAGCCACTTTATTCTGTAACTATAAGCATCACACTGTTGAAATTTAGAAGGAAGATGTATACCGTATGAAACTAGAACCGTAAAAATTTTTTTTGTCAAACCTAGGCGTGTGGGGTTTCTAAAGATAGGTCTCTTAAAATGACATAGAGGTTCCTAAAACTATTTTCTTTTACGTTTCATAGCTAAACGCTTCCAAAGTGGTATAATGGGCGCCCCCCCCCCCCCCCCCCTTCTAATTTCTTAACTAAGCGAGTGTAAATTTTGACAAAAATATGTAATGTAGATCTCAACAAATACTTTCAACGAAAATGGTTTGGACTGAATCGAACGACAAGTTTTTGAGATGTAGCACATTTTCAACAACCGCAAACTTAACTTTGTTCTTCATACAAACATTATGAAAATTAGAATAGAAAAGAAAGGTAGTCAACGGCCACCAGATATGGTGTTAGCTGCGAATATGTTGAATAAGCAGTCCCCGACCAAACAGTGGGGAGTTAAGTGGGATGGACTTCTCTATTAAAAGTTACAATACTCAGTGACGATCCTGTGCTATAGCGAGTAAACGCCGCCATCAAATTAGGGTTTATCTGGTGTTGGGTAGCAGCAATATCAGTACTGTCATAAGGCTGAAGATATAATTTATCAGGAAAGGCTTTTGAATGGATGTTAGGATGCGGGAAACCCCCGGTTCTTAAACTGCGCCGTGGAAGGCAAGAGGGTAACATCAACACATTCCTTAGGTGGAGTTTTAATATAGAATAAAAGTCCACCAACTAGAGCCTAGTTCTTAAATTTGATCATGATGATGAAACTATCATCATCATCATCATTATCAGCCAAAGGATGTCCACTGCTGAACATAGGCCTCCCCCACGGCTTTCCACAGCGACCGATCACTAGCGATCTGCATCCAGTTTGATCCTGCGATCTTTTTGAGGTCGTCTGTCCATCTTGTTGGTGGACGTCCTACGCTACGTCTTTGGTCGAAGGGTCTCCAATCTAGAACTTTCCTGCCCCAACGGCCATCAGTTCGTCGCGCTATGTGCCCGGCCCATTGCCACTTGAGCTTACTGATTCTCAGGGCTATGTCCGTTACCTTAGTTCTCCTACGTATCTCCTCATTTCTGATTCGATCCTGTAGAGAAACACCCAGCATAGCCCTCTCCATCGCTCGTTGTGTGATTTTGAGCTTCTTTATGAGGCCCATAGTTAGAGACCATGTTTCGGATCCGTATGTCATCACTGGTAACACACACTGGTTGAAGACTTTCGTCTTTAGACACTGAGGTAGATAAGATGAGAAGACACTCTTGCGTAATTTCCCGAACGCTGCCCAGCCGAGTTGGATTCGTTGATTGACCTCTTTCTCGAAGTTGGATCTACCCAATTGGATCACTTGTCCCAGGTAGACGTACTCGTCGACAACTTCGAGAGTTGAGTTCCCAATGGATACTGGAGTGGGTACAACAAGGGAACTCGACATAATTTTCGTCTTCTTCATGTTCATTTTAAGACCCACTTGTTGGGAGACTCGGTCAAGGTCTTCGAGCATAGTGCCAAGATCGTCCAGCGTCATTGCCACAACGACTCTATCATCGGCAAATCGGAGGTGTGTGATGTATTCGCCATTAATATTGATGCCGATTCCTTCCCATTCCAGAAGCTTGCAAGCGTCTTCCAATGCCGCTTTGAACAGTTTCGGAGATATCACATCTCCCTGTCTCACACCTCTCCGCAGTGGAATCGCCCTCGTGTTCTGCTCCTGTACTCGGACCGACATGGTGGCGTTATTATAAAGACACTTTAACACCTCTATATACCTATAGTCTATGTGGCACCGCTGCAGAGACTAAAGCACCGCCCAAGTTTCGATCGAATCAAAGGCCTTCTCATAGTCCACAAACGCTAAGCATAGAGGCATATTATACTCCTCTGACTTCTGTATAATTTGCCTAAGCGTATGGATGTGGTCCATGGTACTATAGCCTTTTCGGAAACCGGCTTGTTCGGGAGGCTGGAAGTCATCAAACCTACGTGCGAGACGATTCGTGATGACCCTTGAAAACAGCTTTTAGACATGGCTCAGGAGTGAGATGGGTCTATAGTTCTTCAATAAACTGAAAATGAAACTATATTATTTTATAATATTGATTGAACTATATTGGTTGATTATATCTCACATACAGCCTCTATTGAAGGATTAAAATAAGTACATCTCCAGTCGGACTGCCTTTATAGTAGTAGTAAGTATCAATATTTTTTAATAATATTTATCGTAACAAAAAAGATTTTGTCATGTTAAAGTGATCACAAACTCTTTTGGAGGAACTCTTTAGGAAATGCCTATCCAAAATAATCTTATGAACAGCCCTAGGCTGCCTCCGATTCTAGGAGCCTTGCCTTACCCTCGCTAAATATAGAACGGATGCATGGAGTATGATATACCATATCCATTTTATATTTATTCTACGGATGGGCGGCGTCCTGGTGCTCCAAATACGATACGATTATTATACAAGGATTTTTGGACTTAATATAAACAACATATTCAGTTAAATTGTAGACCATTCACTTTTGAAACTATTCGATTGTGAAGTGTAAAAAGTGACTTTAAAATGTACCTCCTAAATACTCAAGTGATTTAGAAATTTGTTCATAATATTGTAATCTGTTTGTTGCTGCTTTATGATAGTTTTTTTAATACAGCGATTTAATATAACATGTAAGTAATAACAGGAACCTTCCTGTTATTTTTCATTTGTGTATAAAAGCCTCACGAAAACATTAGAAGGTGACATACCTAATTTCAGTGGCCGATGTTTCCGCAGTGTGTGGAGTTTTGAAGAACCTTCAATATGTTCAATGAGGTTCTATTTCCGCTATTCACTGAAAATTATTTATTATTATTTATAAGAATGTTTTTTGTTATTTATTTATTAATATCTGAAGTATTTTTTTAACGCAAGGAAACGCAACTATTTCTAACTGTATATTATGAGCTTAGTCAGTTTATTACACGTATGTGTATAAAAAACCCGAACATTAAATTTTTCGGTTACAAGAGATACGAAACAACAATATTAGAATTGATATTCTCCGTCCAAGCGAGATTCACCCCATCCTTCTTCAACCGGAAATTACTAAAATTATAAACCCAGCCTCTCAACTAAGAACAATATTAAGTGTCAAAGATCAAACAGTGATAGATATCGGTTGACCTAATAAACAGCAATTATATGAGAAACAAAAGATGACTACGGCGTAGCTCGTAGCTCGTAGCGAGGTTACGCCGCAGCCGGGGCGCGGTCGCCGACCCCTGGCCGTGAACGGGGGCGCGGCCCCCTCCCCCCTCTCCCCCCTACGCGTCCCCCGCCCTCCAAGTCCCTCGCCCGCCCGACACGTGCGCCCGCCCTAGCTGTACCCGATGCATTTTTGTTTCAGCCGCCGCAGTGTGCGTGTTTCTTTATTCAGTTCCCTAATTAAACCGTCATGAAATTCATTGCGAAATTAAAACTGCATGAGCTGATAAATGGACCGGAATGAGACGGCGACAGCCTTGTTATTTGAAGATGGAGAATTTTCTGTTAGTTGGAGGAAGAATAATAGCGTAATGGACGGATATGGCTTTTCTCTTAAAAGATTATTTTGGTGATAAGTTTGCCACTCCTCTATGTATTCATATTCCTTTTTAATCGTAAGAAAATTTATAATTGAGACACGCACGTTGTACTATATAGGTTAACATAAAACATCACAAACATTTTTTTAATTCAATGTTTAGAAATGTCTACACTGTATCATGAAGTCATTAACTAAGGCAAACGTAACGTTATTATTATTAGAAACTTGTGTTTGATTCATCACATGTAGGTAATCAACCTGCATTTGCTTGATTTCAAGGAACTTTACTTTGATATCCAGTTAATTAATTGCATTCTATATATAAAATATTATAATAGGAAATTCTATGAAACGTTATACAAGCACACTGTACCAGCTTCCGCGTACGCACACATTGACAAGTGGAAATCCTGCACACCACCTGCACTGCACACAGACGCATCGCTTTCAAAGCCTCTCGCGCCACACCCCCCAAGACTCGTAGCAACAGGGCGGCACTCACACAAGCACAACTTATTTACAGCTGTGTGCGTTTACACTTAGCGCTTGCGTGCGGTAGTGTTCGTAGGAAATGTGTGTTAATGTCAGACTTCCGTGTTTATCGGTGTCACTTGCATCTGTGTGCGAGCGCGTGCGGATGTATGCGGATGTGTGCGGCTGTGTGCGGGGTGCATCGACTCTTCCCGCCCGCCCGGGTAAATGGCCTCGCTGATTTATGTCCGTTACTATGAAGGACTGAAGGTTTGCGTGTTATTGTGACGTTCCGCCCTCATTTGTGTAAGGAACTATTTTATTCGCCGCATTACCGTGATTGATTGGGGCCCGCATTAAATTAAAAGTATATAAATTTACTGTTAAGTCATACCGGAAAAGCCATGCGGCTTAAGGATTGATTCACGCTACAACGTGCCGGGGCCGGACCGTGCCGGAGCCGAGAAAAAATCCTATAGACATTTCAACACCGTGCCTTGTCCGGGCCTGGGCGGAACACGGTCAGGAAGGAATCACTTCTTACAAAATGTATATAATAATCTATGACCGTGCCTCGGCCGGCGTCCGGCCGGAGCCCGGCCTGTCGCCGGCACGGTGTAGCGTGCATCAGCCTTTATTACGTAGTCAGTTTCCTTTACTTGATGAATGGATCTTTTGAATTTCTCTCTTCAAGAAATTACACAACAGGCTATGGGCTATAGGTTAAATTAGCAGTAAAATAAGCAAAGATCGCAACTTACGTAAAACGTCTCGATAATTGAAATAAACATTGTCTCTAGAATAGGGCAACTGTACGCTATGTGGGAGATTTTAGAGGATAAATATAAACTTTGGGTAATATTTATGAGAATTTGATGTAATTCGAATGAAGTAAAAGAAACAACTGAGTAAATAGTAAAAACGACAAAAAAAAGGACATAAAAAAGAGTATAAAAAGAGTTCGAGGGGAGAATGTGTCAAACATTCTCCCCCCTCGTATGAGAATACGTAGTTTGCAGTTATGTGGCAAACCGAAATGCCTACCGTTAACAGTAGTTAGGCGATAACTGCTATTTTCTTTACCGGCCTACGTAAAATTCCCCCCTTTGTCGCAACGTCGACGACTCGGATAATACCATCTCGTCCCGGGTGGACCTGGGTTGTTCGTCCCTTCGGCCGCGCTTTAATCTGCGGTCGTGACGTTGATGAAAGTGCTGGTGGTGCAGCCGAGCCGTGCAAAAGTGCGTGGTGCCGCTGAGTGCAGCCGTCAACGCCGCATGCAGCTGCTTTACAACTGTTCCATGTGGCACGCATTAAGGCACCTATAGCAAATCTTTTTACTACGCAGCCCAAACACCATCTATCCTCAATAGACAGAGACTTGAAACCAGTACAATCTTTGATGTTGTGTATTTTGTCGCAGTAAGTACATTCATTTTTAGGTTTCCAGTCGCCTACTGCGTGTACTGACAATTCAGAGCGTCCGCTAGATTTGTTAGTAGAAGATTTAAGTGTAGAGGCTGATTGGATGGATTCAGGTGGCAAACCCAACTTAATATGACGGTCGAACTCACGTACTAAGAAATCACTCAGTAACTCTAACTTACTTTTGTTGGCTTGGTTGTTAAATGCAAAATCAGTCCATCTCATTCGCATTGTATAGGTAGTTAAGCTTGTTCAGAATGCAATAAAATAGCTCTGGTGAATGTAAATATTCGTTTTGGTGCAATAGCCGTATTGTAGCTACACTATTGCGTACTCGAGACGAAAAGTTAGCCATACCCTTCAAATCCAGTGTGAAATTTGCCAAGCTCTTCAGGGACGACACTTCGTGGAACACGATCACCTACGGACGTGCGAAGCTGTACTCGAGGAGCTGCAAAACATCCTCGCGCGCCTCCGCCGATAGCAACAGCGACGCGACCGCCTTGCGTGCCGCCCCTTGCAGTGCGTGTTGTAGACGAGCGACGTTCTCGTGTTCGACGAATAGTGTTAAAGAAACAATAGAGCGGAACCAAGGCTCCAAAGTGTTTGCAAGGGACATGTCTATTAGGCAAAGCCTGTTGACGAAGCTTTAGAGGGAGGACGGCAGTGTAGCGTCGACGAAAGCAGAGGTTTTGAGGGAGATCGAAAGGTTCTATGGGCAGTTGTACACCTCAGTTGCCAAACCCGTCGATAGCTCGGTCAGAGTCCCACGAGCTATCCTGACCCGACACTACACCGAAGACATCCCGGACATCAGCCTCTACGAGATAAGGATGGCCCTGAAACAGCTTAAAAACAATAAGGCACCTAGCGAGGAAGAATCACAGCAGAGCTTCTGAAAGCGGGTGGAACACCGGTACTTAAAGTCCTTCAGAGACTATTTAATTCCGTTCTGCTAGAGGGCATCACGCCTGAGGCATTGAACAGGAGTGTGGTGGTGTTGTTCTTCAAAAAAGGAGACAAAACCTTATTGAAGAACTATAGACCCATCTCACTCCTGAGCCATGTCTACAAACTGTTCTCAAGGGTCATCACGAATCGTCGAAATCGATCGAAACTTGGGCGGTTTTCGGTCTCTTCAGTGGTGTCACATAGACTAACAACAAAGACTAAAGTGTTTTTATAATAACGCCACCATGTCGGTCTGAGTACAGGAACAGAAGACGAGGGCGATTCCATTGCAAAGAGGTGTAAGACAGGGCGATGTTATATCTCCGAAACTGTTTACAGCGGCATTGGAAGACGCCTTCAAGCTCCTGGAATGGGAAGGATTCGGCATCTCTGTCAATGGCGAATACATAACACACCTTCGGTTTGCCGATGATATAGTCGTTGTGGCAAAGACGCTGGATAATCTTGGCTCTATGCTCGAAGACCTCGACCGAGTATCCCAACAAGTGGGTCTTAAAATGAACATGGAAAAGACGAAAATTATGTCAAGCTCCCTTGTTGTACCCACTCCAGTATCTGTTGGGAACTCAACTCTCGAAGTTGTCGACGAGTACGTCTACCTGGGACAAGTGATCCAATTGGGTAGGTCCAACTTTGAGAAAGAGGTCAATCGACGAATCCAACTCGGCTGGGCAGCGTTTGGGTAACTGCGCAAGAGCGTCTTTTCATAAACACGACACTTGCGATGGCGAACTGGTGAGGAGGATTACTGCTTCTAACTGTGCCCACTTAATGTTTTTAACCCCAACTGAATCATATGGGGTAGACAAGATTAGGTATACGAAACCACAAGTCAAATATTGCACCACGTATTGACCTCCTCCCTTCAATAGTCTTGCGTGAATGGTACTCTATTATGTGCTCAGTGATGCCTTTGTAATTTAAGTATGGCAACTGGCACATTTCCTGCACTGTTTAAAAAAGCAGTCGTTATCGTTATAGTCGTTATTCTACAAAGGTGGATCAAGGGAAGAAGTTTCAAACTACCGGTATATCTCACTACTAAGTAATATTAGAAAAATTGTTGAGAAGGTTGTTAATATACGCCTCACTAACTACCTAGAAAGTAAGCTCCTCTTGGCAGGGAACCAATTTGGATTCCGTCAAGGTAGAAACACAGAAGAAACGGTTGCTTTTCTTGGTGGGAGATGTATGGCTATCTTTCTTGATCTGAAGAAAGCGTTCAACACAGTGTCCATTCCCATACTACTTAGAAAACTCAAAAACATGGGGTAACGCGCTGGATTGGTTCAAAGTTCAAAATTTTTTACACAATTCTCAAGAATGAATTCATTGTTTTGGCTAACCTAAAGTTTGGAATGACAAGTCTGGGGCCTAACTCCCGAGCGCAAAATTGCTTTCAAGTTTGAGTCGAATTCCGATCCTGTCCTGTGACCTTACTCCCGAACCCAAGACTTATCTATTGCCTTAGATTCGGATCTACATAAAGCGATGGATTGGTAACGGCTGTTATACCTGAATGAATGAATAGAATCTCGTAAATAACCTATGCTATTATAAATGACAATAATTTGTTAATCATATCAAATATTGTATGAATGCTACAATGTTTTGCTTTTTTCTCTTTCAGGGTACTTCTCGTCACCTTCGGTTCTCCGATGACCTGTTGCTTCTATCAGAGACGAGCTCGCAGCTACAATCAATGGTACAATTACTTATTGAGTTGAGCGGAAAAATTAACTGCTCTTGAAATGAACCTATCAAAACGCATGAAAAGACCAATTACGGTTAATAGCAGACTTTTAATATACACCGAACAGTATATATTGTTTTGTAAACAATTGGCTATGATGTAAGAACAACGAAATACAACTAAAGCGAAGAGCATAATGTGGAAAAAAAATTGAAGTTTCAGGGAGATATTTGATAGTAAGATGCCCACAACAATAAAAACTAGAGTTCTGAATACTTGTGTCCTGCGGGCCTAAGATGCGCGCCTATTTATCGTCAATCGATAAATTTCAAACGACTTTTTAATCATATTTAAAAAGGTTTTTACTAACTTTTATGTTTTCATTTATTCTTAAAAGCATTTAGGATTATATAATGAGTCAAACAAATGTGGGAAATCATGTTGTTTAGGAATAAAATTATTTTATCGACACGATAAACGGTATCTAGGCGTGCATGTTAGGCCTACTGATATGTCAAACTCTTGTGCTTGCCAGACGTGGAAATTTAACAATTTTATTAGAATAATGTTAGTTACGCACCGAAGAATAATAAAAGGTAGCATGCTGAACATAAGTTAATTTTAAAAAATAAGACAGTAAAAACACGAATGATAACCTGGGGCCTAACTCCCGAGTGCAACATTGGTTATAAGTTAGAGTCCAATTCCGATCTTGTGACCTCACTCCCGAACCCAAGACTTCATCCATTGCCTTAGATTCGGATCTACATATAGCAATGGATTAGTAACGGCCGTTATACCTGAAGTTAGCTAAATGACGGCTCGCAATTTATGGTAGTAGAGAAGTGCCTATCTCGATTTGTGCAATTCAATTGATATCCAATTATATAAAATACGTTTAAACTCCTGAAACTTGCGTTCATTAAATTATTTTGCAGTCTATTAGTGTAATGTTCACGTATTTGCGTCTGCAGACATACATATTGTAACAATTATTTTAACAAAATCTTCGAACACTCGGCTGTAGTACCTTCTGTCCAGAAATATTTTAAAAATATGTTTGAACTAAATCGTTATAGTCTGTGCTTTGTAATTCAAAATTCATTCAAAGTTTAATATTTTGTTTTGGTGGATTAAGTAAATACTTATCTAATTCGTGTATTTTTGCGTAGTTCTATCGCCATATGTAAGTATAAACTTATTAGACGGCTATTTTGTGATCTAAATGAGTAGAATCTCGTACCTATCTATGTGATTAGAAATGTCAATAATTTGTTAATATGAATGCTACAATGTTTTGCTTTTTCATTCAGAGTACTTTTCGTCACCTTCGGTTCGCCGATGACCTGTTGCTTCTATCAGAGACGAGCTCAGAGCTACAATCAATGGTATAATTACTAACTGAGTTGAGCGGAAAAATTAACTGCTCTTGAAATGAACCTATCAAAACGAATGAAGACTAGTTACGGTTAATAGCAAGCGTTTAATATACACCGAACAGTATACATTGTTTTGTAAACAATTGGATATGATGAAAGAATAATGAAATACAACTAAAGCAAAGAGCATAATGTGGAAAAAAAATGGAGTTTCAGGGAGATATTTGATAGTAAGATGCCCACAAAAACAAAAACTAGAGTTCTTATTACATGTGTCCTGACAGGTCAAACTCTTGTGCTTGCCAGACGTGGAGATTTAACAATTGTATCAAAATCGTGTTAATTACGTACCGAAGAAGAATAAAAGGTTGCATGCTGAACATAAGACAATTTAAAAAATAAGACAGTAAAAACACGAATGATAACCAGATTAAAAAACACTAGCCCAGGTGCTAACTTTTAAACTGGAAATGGACTGAACATGTAGTGTGTCATCACAATGGACGATGACTCTACGCAACATGGGATGACGAGTTGAAAAAGATCTCTAGACCAAGTGGCTTGGCGTAGCCTAATCTAGTGAAGACTGGATATCTTTGCTTGCAGGAGGCCTTCACCTGCACCCTCTCTTGCAGAAAAACAAAGTGTAAAATAAGGAATAGAATTTATATAAATATTTATTTATTTATTTATATATTCTTAGGAAGATTTACAGTTTTAATAATCACTATATCTAAATAACTTAATGCTAACATCAATACTAATAATAAATCTCCACATATGAGTAGTCAGATATACTAACACTTTGTTTCAACAATTAGAAATTTGTGATATAATGCAAAAAAAATAAGGTAGTTTTTTTTTTAATGTTTTGAATCTTTATTTAGATTATATAGTCTGTGATAGATAAACTATTATGGTACAGGACTAATATTTTCTTCTTTATTAGCACAGCATTGCATCTCCAAGAGTGAAGAATTGTGACTTGATATACAAAAAATCAAATTATTAAAATTTGAATAAATGATTATTTAATGAAATATCAAAGTTTTATCAATTAACCCAAGCATTATACACTATCACTATCTCAAAGCTCGACCCTTCATCGTGAAGGTCATGACATGATCAACATAGTTCATCATCATCATATAAAGTACACAAACGACGTTCCGCATTCCCTTAAAAGCCAATCATTCTCTCATTATATACAATCTTACCCAATCGAGCCATTATTCACCTTAAAATCACCAGAAAACTCCAAAAAAATTGCTAAAAAGTTACACTTTGGCAATTGTTTCAAACTAATCAAGTTCTCCAATATTACCGCAATTTGAGCTGTCAAAATTTTGTGTAGAGTGCCAATTTCCAATAGTAACGGATTGAAGCAATAATGCTGGCTGTCAAAATGTCGTCGGGAGTGCCGTTTTGCCCAAGATTAGAACAAAATGTCAACCCCAAAATTTCGTCAAATCTTGTGTTCGAGAGTACAAAATGGACGTTTTTCTTACCCGATCCGTCGTTATTGGAATCGGGAGTAAGGCCCCTGTTTTTATTTCTTGTGTTATATGAATGAATATCACTTTTTTTATGAAAAATTTTAAATTTCTGCGTACGTACATGATATTATCAGATATGTATTGAGAAGCAACAGTGAGGATGTTAACTTCCTTAAAGAATTCTCTCAAGGCTTCGCGGGGACTATGTTTGTAAATGGCACGAATGGCTCTTTTCTGTAAAATAAAGATGGTACCTATGTCCGTAGCAGAACCCCGCAAGAGAAGACCATAAGATAAAAGTAATTAAATACACAAGCCTTGCTTTTTCTACATCAGTCAAATGTCTAATTTTTATAACCGCAAAGACAGCTGAAGCGAGTCTCCCAGACAGAGCGTCAACATGTGGTCCCCACAGCCCCACTGCAATTTCGAATCCAATGTAATGCCCAGAAAATCAGTGGAGTTTGATAGATCAAATTTTTCACCGTTGAGTAGAATTTCTGTGTTAGCTTGCTTCACGTCAGGCATGGTAAATTTAAGACATTTAGTCTTTTTGTATTAAGAAGCAAGTTATTGCTAGTGAACCAATTTTATACCTTAGAGAGAGCTCTGCTAATATTGTCAAATGATTCTTCCTTCACCTCTTCTTTATTTGAAGATTAAAGAAGTTTTATCAGCAAACAGAACTATCTCACAGAAGTCCTTTGAATAAAAAGAAAGGTCATTAATATAGATAAAAAACAGCAAGGGACTCAATATTGAGATTGAGAATTGATTAAGATTAAGAATTGAGTTCCCTACAGATATTAGAGTGGGTACAGCAAGTAAGCTCAACTTCATTTTCATATTTTCCATGTTCATTTTAAGATCCACTTGCTGGTGCTTTAGAATGTTTTTAACACTCACAGTGTCATATTTTATGTTCATAAAAAACATTTCAATTTCATTTCAACATCACGCAATTGACGTTTTCATAAGAAACCACAAATTTCGCCGGGTCGGACTGCCAGCACGGTAGCTCAATTGGTAAGAGCGTTTGGCCCGGTCTGCCAAAAGGTTGCTGGTTCAAGTCCCGCCCGTGCGCAAATTTTTGGTTTCTTATTTCATCTTTATGAACATAAAATATGACACTGTGAGTGTTAAAAACATTCTAAAGCATTAAATAGCGAAGCGTCATCAATTTCCAAGTTGAATTTATTCTGTAAAGAATAACTGCTTGGGCCATCTGTTTCATAAACAGACGGCTAGATGGCGCTAAGCGTCACGCAATTGACGTTTTCATAAGAAACCACAAATTTCGCCGGGTCGGACTGCCAGCACGGTAGCTCAATTGGTAAGAGCGTTTGGCCCGGTCTGCCAAAAGGTTGCTGGTTCAAGTCCCGCCCGTGCGCAAATTTTTGGTTTCTTATTTCATCTTTATGAACATAAAATATGACACTGTGAGTGTTAAAAACATTCTAAAGCATTAAATAGCGAAGCGTCATCAATTTCCAAGTTGAATTTATTCTGTAAAGAATAACTGCTTGGGCCATCTGTTTCATAAACAGACGGCTAGATGGCGCTAAGCGTCACGCAATTGACGTTTTCATAAGAAACCACAAATTTCGCCGGGTCGGACTGCCAGCACGGTAGCTCAATTGGTAAGAGCGTTTGGCCCGGTCTGCCAAAAGGTTGCTGGTTCAAGTCCCGCCCGTGCGCAAATTTTTGGTTTCTTATTTCATCTTTATGAACATAAAATATGACACTGTGAGTGTTAAAAACATTCTAAAGCATTAAATAGCGAAGCGTCATCAATTTCCAAGTTGAATTTATTCTGTAAAGAATAACTGCTTGGGCCATCTGTTTCATAAACAGACGGCTAGATGGCGCTAAGCGTCACGCAATTGACGTTTTCATAAGAAACCACAAATTTCGCCGGGTCGGACTGCCAGCACGGTAGCTCAATTGGTAAGAGCGTTTGGCCCGGTCTGCCAAAAGGTTGCTGGTTCAAGTCCCGCCCGTGCGCAAATTTTTGGTTTCTTATTTCATCTTTATGATCCACTTGTTTGGTCTAGGTCTTCGAGCATAGTGCTAAGGTCGTCTAGCGTTTGCCACAATGACTATAGTCGGCAAACCGCAGGTTGACTTGACGTTTATGCCGATTCATACTCATTTCAGAAGCTTAAAAGCATCTTCCAATGCCGCTGTAAAAGTTTTTTCTGTCTTCTTCTTCTCTTCGCAATGGAATCGCCCTCGTACTGTGTTCCTGTACTCGGACCGACATGGTAGCGTTGTTACACAGACACTTTGTAACCTCTATATACCTTAGTCTATGTGGCACCGCTGAAAAGACCGAAGCACCGCCCAAGTTTCGAACCAATCAATGACCTTTTTGAGTTCAATCAGGTATGTTCATGAGAAAAATCAAAGATGATTCTTTTTGAATTCAATCAGGTATATTTATGAGAAGGCATTGCATTGTCTCTACCCGGTATTCGAACCTGGAGATGCGGCGTTAGCAGGCTTTTCTGTGTTTACGCTAACAGGTCAAATCTAAATTAAGCTTACAGTCAATTTAATATTGACATAGGGCCTATAACCTCCATGCCAACCTCCTCGGTGGGCCTCGGACGAGCGACACAGGGGTGTCAATCGTCCGCTAAAGAAGATCCGCTGCGTTCCGCGCACCGTTGACTGTAGCAAGCAAGGGCGACCTCTGTCCCTCTGCACCCGGGTGGCGCTCGCTGCATCAGTAAGCTAGCAGAGACGAGAACTGCGGACGAATGCTCAGGGCTCATGCCTACGGTGTAACCCGTTAGTTCTTGCCTCACGTAATGTCACGGGAGAGCGTCGTCAGGTTTAGTGGGTAGGCAGACTCCGATGTCTGGAGTCGCACATAACCCCCAACTGCCCCCGCGGTCGGTGGTTAAGTAAAGCTGCATTTTCTGACGTAAAAAAGTAGTTATATTACAGGGTTTCACAAAATCAGCTACATTCCTTCTCAGTGGTAATTCTGTTGCTAATGTACAACAACTTTTTGTATGGGACCAACATTAAAGACACTCTAGTATGGGAAAGTCCCATACAAAAAGTTGCTGTATTTGAGGGTCAGAATTGGCCCCTAGAAGGAATGCAGTTAATTTTGTTAGACCCTATATTTGATTGTTGTTGTATCAGCCAAACAACGTCCACTGCCGAACAAAGGCCTCCCCAAAGTTTTCCACAGCGACCTGTTGCAATGCAATACATTGCTTTTAAACTTTAGTTACATAACTTTGAACACAATTCATCAAGTAACCTTTGAAATAAGACGAACAAACAAGTCAACTTAATTAGGTACGTTATTAATTATTACATAATAAGCTTCGATATTATTCATCTTTACCCGAATGAGACCGAAGCTGCTCATGTAATCACAATGTTGTTGTTTACTCCAAAGTTAACACAATTAGCTTAGCAATATTGATGTTATTATGACTTTACGATACCAGGTGCGTTTAATACAAACAGTATCATCTAATTATCTAATGTAAAATTATACGCTGTAAACAATAGGATTTGAATAATCCGATTTGTATTTTAAATATCAAAATCCGATTTTTTATGTTTAATCCTCTTACTCTTAAAATAAAATTCAGTTATTTTTCTTAAAATGCTTATATATCTGAAAAATATCTGATAAGTAAGAAGATTAAACACTTAAAGATGTTAAAGCAATTTGAAAACACATCGTTTACTTTAAAATGTTACACAATAAATAGTGTTTATTCGAGTTTTTTTAAAAAATAAACATTTAAAAAATCAAATAACCTAATACCTTTCTTGAAAATAAACTTTATGATTTCTAATTTTAGATACATATAACGAATGTGCGAATAGTTTTTCACATATGATTTACCAAATAACGTATTGGATACGTGTATGTATCATAATAAGTAAGTGTTCGGTTCGAGAATTCAATAGTTCAAAAACGAAATATAATACCTAGTCTTGCCATAAATATTGTCACAAAGATTTTTTTAATGCAAATAATATTTATTACTTTTTGTGTTATTTTTATATATAAATATAAAACAATTTAAAATATAAGAAGCTTATTCGAAGTGGTCTCCATTGGCTGTAATACAGTCCTTTTAACGTTGAGGCCAGTTATCAATAGAAGCACGCACTCTTTCCAAGGGGAAATTCTTCACTGCCAATCGTATGGATTGTTTTACGGACTCCAAATTATCATGGCGTTTCAAGCAAGCCGTAATCTCTAAAACTGACCATAAATCATAATCCAGCGGATTAAGATCGGGACTAGACGACGGCCAGTCTTCAGCTCTGATGAAGTCCGAAACGTTCGCTTCTAGCCAAGACTGCGTGGACCGAGCTTTATGACCCGGCGCCGAGTCTTGTTGGAAAGACCGTGTTACCGTGACCGTGGAAGAAGTGTTGTTAAGGGGCTTAACTACCTTCTCAAAAATGGTATTTGGTACACTTGTGCCGATGTTTTGATACCTTTTTCACAAAAATATGGCTCAGTCACTCCTTCATAGCTAACACCCCACCAAACCATCACTGAAGTCGGGTAATGCCTACGTTGCACTCTCCCGACTGATTGGGAAGCTTCCTTATAGGTTTGAGCATAAATACGGCCATTTCGTTTGTTAAAATGTTTCTCAACTGTAAAGATTTTCTCAACCGTAAACAATTTTTTTCTGTGACCTCCCTTTGCGTACCGCTTCAGTAGTTTTTTAGATTTTACCACCCTATTCTTTTTTAAATTATCAGTAAAAAAATGACCAGTGCGTCTCTTATAGGCTGCAAGTCCTAAGTCATCTTTTAAAATACGCGACATGGTTCTGGGTGCTTTTTTCATGTCCCGAGATAAAATATTTTACTTTCGTACAGGATTTCTGCGAATTCTTTCCCTTACTGCTTTGACCACCTTTTTCGTACGAACACTACGTGGACGGCCAGATCTTTTTCTGTCACAAACAGAGGAGGTCTCATTGTACCTATTGATAGCCCGGTACACAAACATTTGACTAATACCAAGCGCATGGAGAGTTTTAAAAATTGCATTTGGCTCCATACCAACTTTATGTAATGCAATCACAGCGATTCGGTTCTCTTATCACCACACTCCATTTTAATATCACAAAATATTATAAAATGTATTGGCGCCAAAATTAGAAAACACAACGAGCAATCGTATTAAAATGACAGATTCCAAATTCAAATGTAATATCTTTCTTATTTTTTATTGTAACAGTATTTATGGCCAGACTGTGTATAGACTAGCGGTGCTCGGCGACTGTGTCCGCGCGTTTTCAGTTTGCTCCCTCCCCCCACCGTCGCGTAATATTTTATAGCCTTTCTCGATAAATAAGCTATATAACACACAAATAAACAAACGCGCGTTCAAGTAAACAAACTCTTCAGCTTTATATTATTAGTAATAAAGTTCGCTTCTTTCTAGCGATGACAGCACCTAAATTGTTAATTTCTTTAACCTATGTAATTTTTGCAAAAAAAAGAGTTGATTCTGATACACAACCTTGTATATAGGAATCGAGTTTGGATATGCGAAAGAATCCATACATCCGCACTGGATGTACAAATCGGATCAATTTCGGATCAAACCGAATACAACACCTATGAGTGTGCAAGCGCTAACCGACGCATAGGTTACCGAGGTCTGCAGTTTATAAAATTTGAATACTTGTATTGTAAAGTGTATTTTAATATATATGAGTTATCTCTCACTAGCTAAATAAATAAATTACATGTACTTAATTGATTATAATATACCCATAATAGCTAACATTACGCAAAAAAATATTTAAAAGGGACAGGTGCGTATCTTTCGATAGTTATCTATCACTTGGCGGCAGGTAAACAGGTGGGCTGTTCTTTTTATAAATTAACCTTTTCCCTCCATTGGTCCGAACTGAAGGTCCAAGGTCAAAGTGTCCCTTTTGTCTTTGTTTTCGAATGCGGCAGGGGCTGCAGTGATGTCGTGGTTCGTGCAATATTAATGCAGTCAGTCCCTGCCCTGTGCGTTGAAAACGCGTAACATACTGCAGTGCTGTTGTCCATCACTCACAGTTCGCATTCTACGTATGTTATGTACCTACAGTGCACAGTGAAGTAATATGTCTCTTTATTTCCTCCACAAAAGAAAAACAAAAAAATGCAAAGAAATAACAATTAACAATAAAGATGTAAGTATATATTTCCCTTTTGTGAAGACTGGCGCTTGAAATAGATTGTTGAACAATCTGTGCTACATGTAAAGTGCAAAATGTTTATGACTGTACAGTCGCGAGACAAGAGCTATTTCTTAAGTGCCTATTCTGTGTGCGAAGTAAATAGGAGGAACCCAAATCGATGACGTCGCTCGCAGTGGCCAAAATAGACATAGTTGGAGGACTTCTGACGTCTGTCACCATTTCTCTAGCAATTTCGGTACAGAATGTACGTCTCCGTGAATTATATTTTATTAATAAATAAAAATCGTCACGAAATATTTAACCTATTTGAACAAAATAAATGAAAAATTACAATTTTTCATTATATTACTTTGGCTTCATTAGTTTTCGTAATGACAGCCCGCCATTTGTCATTTCAACGACCGCCAATAGTTTATGACGCCTCCATAGCGCACAGTCCCATACTTATGAGTTAAAGATCTACTTTAAACATTTTAGTTATCTTGCAACATAGAGTATCTATTTCTTTTTTATTGTTAATAATTAATCGTTGAGCTACGGTAAGAATTGCCAACATGCTGATTGGTATCATTCAAAACTCGTCAGCTCTAGTGGTTAACATAAAAAATTCTCTTATTACACACACCCAAAATACCAAATGACTTAGTTCTAAAAATGCTATTATGTAAAAGAATTGTTTATTTTTAAAAAGCTCTTTGTATCACTCGTTACGGCGTGTCTCAAGCACAGTTGAAACAGAAGCTCTACAAAACCAAGATAACAATAGAAAGAACACATTAACTTTCATCATTTAGGTTGTGAAAAACAGGTTACGTGATAACGTGAGCGAAATGTTTTCAAATTGTAAGACGAATATAAAGAATAACATTATTTATTGTACTTGTTTGCTGAGTTATTATGACACTCATAATGACTCAGCAAACATTTCTAAATTTGCGATAGAGTAGGTAGTAAGGCAGTTAAAGTGCCCCTTCTAATAGAGAGTTGTAGATCGAGTATTAGAATTGGATCTTTGGCAGCTTAAAACTCGGAAACCAGACGTTTTACGAGGTTTTACCAAGGAATAATTTCGATTTAATAGTAAAAATGTGAGCCAGACTCAATAGTAAAAAATCCAAACCACATTACTATAAAGTCATTTCCTTTTTGCTAGACGAATATTGTAAACAATGTTGAAATTCCTTTTTACCGAAAATCACCGACACACAATAAATCACCGACTACATAGGTCAACCATCGTTTAGCACTAAAATCTTTTTAAATCAAATAATAAATGAATTTTATTCACATGTACCATTTTAAAATTATAAAATATTGTTTACTCTAATCGACTGGCAAAGAAAACTTTTAATAAATCTACATATTATTCTCACATTTTAAGCCAAAAAATTAAGGCCCTGTTGCATAATCGATAGTAATGGTAAAATGTTCCAGCGGTCCTCCTCCAACCAGCGGTTGAATATTTACGATTGTGTGTTTTGAAAATAAATTACCATTGGTTATTGAGGTATTTTTAAGATATTACAACTGCCTTTTTAGTCCATTGAATGAGTCCCTCCAAGGGGGGTCTAGAGTGCGTGAGTTAGTAACGTAAGATGTTTCTTCGGAAACATGTCAAGAGTCCCTAGGTAATAAACATACTAAAACCCCGGGACACTAGGAGGAGCCCCGGAGTAGGGGGAGAGGGGGAAAGGGTCATTTTTTTCATTTTTCGCTTAAATCTCAAAAACGGTACATGTTAGAGAAAAACTTTCAAGGAAAAGTTGAAAGGCCATAAAATTATCTACAAGTTGTACCTAATTTTTTTTTTCTATTCGCAGCCGTTTTCGAGCTACATCACATGAAAGGTGAAAAATTCGAAAACATTTATTTTACCAACTTAGGGTACCCGCAGACGACCGTAACCGTTATAGACCTAATTATGAGCAATCTATCTGTACCGGTCACAAGTTGCACTTATGAGTTTTTTGGAAGAAAAAAATAAAAAAGATCAAGTTCAGTAACTCCAACTACCCTAATATAATATTTTGACAATCGATTCCTCCTAAAGGCGTCCATGGAGGAATGTGTTTTTTTACCAATTATAGACCTAATTAAGAGCAATCTATCAGTACCAGTCACAAGTTGCACTTTTGAGCTTTTGGAAAGAAAAAAAATTAAAAAGGTCAAGTTGCGTAACTACCCTAATATAATATTTTGACACTCAATTCCTCCTAAAGGCTTCCATGGAGGAATATGTTTTTTTTACCAATGATGGACCAAATTAAGAGCAATCTATCAGTACCGGTCACAAGTTGCACTTTTGAGCTTTTTGGAAGAAAAAAAATAAAAAGTTCAAGTATCGTAACTACCCTAATAAAATTCAATTCCCCGTAAACGCCTCCGTGGTGGAATCTTGTATTTTTATCAATGATAGACCTAATTATGAGCAATTTATCAGTACCGGTCACAAGTTGCACTTTTGAGTATTTTGGAAGAAAACTATAAAAAGATCAAGTTCAGTAACTCCAACTACCCTAATATTTTATTTTGACAATCGATTCCTCCTAAAGGCTTCCATGGAGGAATGTGTATATTTTACCAATTATAGACCTAATTAAGAGCAATCTATCAGTACTGGTCACAAGTTGCACATTTGAGTTTTTTGGAAGAAAGAAATATTTTTTGATCGATTGATGTGATAAACATGGGTATGTAGTATGGGGAAATTGTTTGAGCCAAAATCATTTTTTACTGCGTGTAACTCAGAAACGTTAGGATATAGGAAAAAAATAGTTAGGTACAACTTGTAGATAATTTTATGACCTTTCAACTTTTCCTTGAAAATTTTTCTCTAACATGTACCGTTTTTGAGATTTAAGCGAAAAATGAAAAAAATGATCTCTTTCCCCCCCTCCCCCCACTCCGGGGCTCCTCCTAGTGTCCCGGGGTTTTAGTATGTTCATTACCTAGGAACTCTTGACATGTTTCCAAAGAAACATCTTACGTTACTAACTCACGCATTCCTTTTTATTCAATGGACTATTAAGTAAATACAATAATTTTGATATATATTCATGTCGCCTATCGATTTTATTTGCGGGCGCCATTTGAAAATAAAATGCACATGAAGCAGAGTACTACAAACAAAAAGCTACAGACAAACCAAGCCGCCAGACAATGCAATCCCAAAATAAAAAGCCTATGGATTAACAAAACCGATACTCTCTTCCTCGTCCGATTAAAAAAGGAATCCTCAAAAAGGAAAAGGATAAAAACGGAACTCCCACCTCACAGACTCCCTCCAATATTAAATATTTAATTTGGCCTTTTCATCGCGATTGAACCTGCCTGTCTGTCAGTTTAGGGACCGTAGGTGTTCATGGGGTGATGGGCCCTTTGATCTTTGACCAGTAATAAACAAATGTTTGTTCGAAAGTAGTTAATGGTTTTAAAAGTCAAGTTGTCCAAACGTTCACATAGTTATAAGCAAACGATAATCCTCTGTCAATGCTTTTTACGAAACCACCTTTCCAAAATGTCGTCCTTAAGGCTGTATGTAATATACGACATTGACTTCAGTAACTCAAACTTAGAAACTGTTTCGGCTGTTTCAGGGAAAAGAAGAAATAGGTACCTAGTTTAAGACCCAAAAAATCTAATATAGACAGTGGATGTCTGTGCAAAAGCCTATTTGATCTCCTTAATTTACTAAACAAACTATCGCCTCAAAAGGGCATCGCCTCGCACCCTATGGGAACCGAATACACTAGGAGCGCAGGACGCAAAACAGATTTCCCATTACGTGAGTCAGACTAGACTTTCCGCCAATATTTGCTGGGCAAACAGAGCATGCTTGTGCACACTACAGGCGGCATGCAACTGATGAACACCTACTCTTCAACGAATCAAGGTGTCACTGCTCATCTGAAAGTATAGCTAAACCAACTTTCAATCGTCGTATATTAGTTAACGTTATCAGTCGTCGTAGCTAGCATTAGCAATATTACCTTCAATCGTGATGTGTTCATCGATCGATAATTATAGGTATCGATTATAAGAATCATCAATATTGAAAATAAAAAGACTCGAATTTATGGTAATACAGAGACATGTAACATAGTTTAGCATGCACTGGATAACGGGTTGGCGAGGCGAAATTGCAATCTATCGGTTTCCAAAGGGCCGATAACTGCGAGTTTGCTTTGCCAACCTTCTCGCAGAGTTTCCCTGGTGAAAACCAATACTACGCGCTTATGACCGCCTGGTATTCGGGACCAAAATGTATGCAGATTCTAAAATAAAAAACATTTTTTTTACCTTCTTTTTTAATAAGGTGGAAAATCATATGAAACAAGAAAATTTTCTTCTCATAAGGTTAACAAATTAAAAACGATATTCTTAAAAGTACTCACAAGTCTTGTTTGTATGTCTTGTCTAAAATGATTATTAATTGCACGTTAGAGCATATTACATCATGTTATTTGATTATAGATCAGGGGGCCAATTCTCGTGAAGTAGTACTTTTTCCGTGTGGTAATTCGTATACGCAGTTCACAATTCTATTGTAAAAGTTCGAGTGATACATAAAACTGCTATTCTCATGCACCGATAGAACATTTCACGTTCGAATTTCATTACAACGTTCCATTGCAGAGATCGTACGGGCGTTTTTAAAAACGCCGAAA
This sequence comes from Pyrausta purpuralis, assembly GCA_963924145.1. Lineage (NCBI taxonomy): Eukaryota > Metazoa > Arthropoda > Insecta > Lepidoptera > Crambidae > Pyrausta > Pyrausta purpuralis. Next base: position 2,870,463 of record OZ001653.1, on the reverse strand, counting down.
TAAAGTATATTTAAGTCCATCTAAAAATTTTAATTTTGGTGAAATTAGACAATAAATCTATTTGTTTGTTTAATTTGGTGTATATATTCACAAAACTATACATATTGTTAAAAATATAATAACGGTAGATCATCAATTAAAATTTCATTATTCATGCATAGCATGAAATGAAACGCAGCGAGGCGCCATTTTACCTTACTCTATGGCCTTATATGTCAATGTGTGTGTGTGTGTGGTGTGTCAAAATTGTTCCAAATATCGATTTTTCAGTGACGGAGAAAATTTATTTGTTTTCTCAAATTTTGCACAAAAAAGAATTACAATGCTAAATACAAACAAAATCTAGATATTTTCTAAGGTTGGTATGACGCTGTTTGTTTAATAATTTGCTTTTTTATTTACTTTTAACTACAAGAAAGAGGCATTCAATTATAGTAGTAATAGGTTCAGTTAACTAACATCACAGATATTAGTGCACCTTCTTAATGTAAGGCCTGGATAAAGTTTTTAACATCCTTTGTAGATATGTAGTGTTCTTACAAAACAAACTATTTTTATTTACAGATAGTCTGGATTATGTTGTAGCAGGGAGAATATTTAGTTGCCAATGTAATGCAATAAAAGGCTGGTTAAAATACATGGGAATACTTGAATACCTTAATTCTCTGATATCTAGGTAAGTACCTAATTACCTAGACACATACATAATGATGAAATGAATTTATAAATCAAACCATCAGATTTTCCATTTACAATTTAAATCTATATGTGTTATAGTATTGCCTATAGTTACCTTATTGTAAACAAATAGTACATTAGCAATCTGTTCTATGAGTGCTTGAATGTGTTCAAATATAGTTTATGAATTCCACCTACAAGTATCTAAAATAATCATTATTATCCCAGAAAAGAGATACCTACTAAGCTAAAAAAATGATGGTGTTCAAGTTTTGTTTTTATTTTGTGTGTAGTAGGTAACTTTCTGTGATATTTATGTTGGTTATTGTTTTTTACAGAAGTGAGCAGTACAACAAATTATAATAATCCAAAAGGACGGAGCGCCAAATGAAGGGATTTTAAATACTCTTGGGAACACAATGGCATGCATTTCACAACAAAATAAATGATTAGTTAGAAATGTAAGCGAGTTGGATTAAAGGATGGAAACTTTCCTGATATGACCAATGGCTTTAAATTGTTTTTTTTTTAACAATAACATTATTGCTTCTTAAATGTTTTGTGTTTTGTGTGATGTATGAAGAAAATAAAACCACTTGCTAAATTGGTATTTTTTATTTGTATGAAATTTATTTATTTATACTGTTTAATCTTCCTAAGTCATTGACATTAGGAAATTTAAATTCAGGATTGTTTTCAATACATAGGGGCAATCCATGTTCATGAGCTTGAAACAGAGTCAAAATATAAAACCAGGGTCTGAGAATGAAGCTGAAGGTGACCGAAGGTACTCCGTAATAAGACAACAAAACCTAATCGAGTTGGGCTCGTAAGATTCGACTTGTAAACTACTTACTTTGTCTCTAGAGTATCCAGGGTTTGATAGCTCTTAACATAATAGTAAGTCCTATCGAGGTCACCGCTGCCTAACCATCTTAAGAGCTGAAATCGCTTGCACCTTGTGTCGACTTTTGTTTAAACCGACGCCTGTTTTGTCATGTGTGCAAGCGATATTCCTTTGAAAGTGGTAAGTCGGGAGTGACCACGGTTTTTTGTAAGTCAATTCATATACTCGAAACTTCTCTAAAACGCATTTGATGCGGTTTTCAGAAGTACTCTTCTGAAAACCGCATCAAAATCGGTTTAGCCAAACATGATTTAATAGACGGCAAAAAAACATTATATATTGGACACATAGAAAACCTTCTTTATTTGAAGTCTACTAAAAATCATTCCAAGTCAATATAAATTTTCTCAATTTTAGGTTAGGTAATCATTTTGCCCGATTAGAACCTCAATAGTTCGTATACGAATTTTGAAATCTATTGGTCTCCAGCAATCGAAATGTTCGTGTGTCGTTCCATCGAATTAGTTCGATTGTGAAGGTCTGAGAATACACAAGCCTTGTTTCCTTCGAAAAAAATTCGAGTGGTGAAATTTTTTACGTGTGTGAACTTTTTTCGATCATGCGAGAATCGGCCTCCAGGCATGGAAGAATACTAGGGGGAATCTCTTGGAATAGTTTTTTTGTCTTAGTAACTTTGTTTGTTTGTTTGTTTGTTAGGAGGTGAACATACCAAAAGTCCCAGCGATACTCATGGAGTTTTTTGGCCTGAATTGGAATATGCTTCAATTAATTAAAAAAGAAATTCCTAATTCACCATAGATTGAGATATACCTAGAGTAATTAACATTGTAGTCTGAGACAAACTGTAGTAACCTTCTTTTTATAAAGTCGAGTTTAAACTCGAATAAGTGACACTTGTGACAAAATTTATCAGTTTTTATTTCTAGAAGATCTCATGTCGCTTAAACGTTTAATTTTCGAAAATTAATCTAAAAACCTAAAAATTAACCTAAAAACTCCCCGATTCAAAGGATACGGGCCATCCCGTATCCTTTGACTTTATAAATTTTGACCTCCTAGAGTCCAAACAAAGTTACGAAGTAATAAATCGTGTTCCTTGTAATTCTCTCTACAAGGTTTAAAGATACTTATTTGGCATGCCTATAATGTATTCGAAAAATAAGAAGTCGGTAATGAGCAGCATACACTAAAGTACCAGCTAGAACTACTTATCTTTAAACTAGAACTTAGTACTTATCTTTAAAACGATCTGGGGCCCTATTTTTAAAACACTCACGTCAAGATGGCGTGTAATATTCATTGATTAATGTCAGATTTCCAAATGAAGATTAATATAACTCCTCTCGGGAGTGATTCGAAAAAAGATAACTGAATTTTTTGAGAAATAATGTCCATATTTTGCGTGATTTTTGTTGATTTTTAATTCGTTTTCCAACGAAATTTACTTGCCATATTCAAGCGAGTGATTTGAAAAAAGCCCCCTATTTGCATATTGCATTCAGATTACTCAGTCCATCAGATAATTACCCTGCCTAATCAAATTTCTACCTCTACAGCTGAATTTACCCCTAAATCTTACACCATAGCATTTCAAAGACTGTTTCCAAGATCCCCCAGAAACCGATAGCCATGGCAATGCGTTACCCATAAACTTTATGAGCTGATTGATCAATACTGCGCCCGCCGACACGCAACGCTCGATATTGCTTGAATGAGTCAACGACCCACGATTTGGGTAACTTTGTTTTCCCACTCTAATTATAGTTTTTGGGGACGTTTATGTAGGTATCGAATCATAATCAAGACAATTAATTTACCCAAATTAAGGGGCGGTTTTCTTGCTCAGTCACCGCTTGGCCACTTCAAAGATGATTCATAAGATTACACATGATGCTAACCAAAGAGAGGTAGTTGTCTCTAAGTTTTTTGCAATAAGTTAGTTTGAAAAAATCATATTAATTTGACTTATAAGACATTTCAATCTAACATCAGCTTTTTTTGATCATCTCATATTTTGATTAACAGAAAGTGCTTTTAGCATAACTCTTGCTTGTTTTCACATTTACTTTATCAATAAGGTTTTTAAATAAATATAGTCACAAGTAGGACACCATAACCACACATCATATATAGGGTAGGTATGTCATAGGAAAACATCCCTATGGCATACCCTATGGTGTGTATTAACGAGGCACATGGTTCATTTGTATGGGAAAGTGAAGGTGGCAGCTCATGGGATTACTGCGTGTAAATACCGAAACAAAGCCTTCTGTCCTACCGTGATTATTTAGGTCACACGCAAACCCTACAATCATAAATACATATATATACGGGGTGAAATATTTGTGTATTTAAATTAGCATAATTCAGGCATCACACTAGGCGGCGATTCTCGCGTCAATCGAAGGTTTTTCGTGTGGTAATTCGATTGCGAGTTTAACATCAAAAATTACGTACATAAAAAAAGTAAAAACCGACTTCAAAACCAAAATGCACTAAAAAGTCTTAAATAAACTCTTGACTATTAAAGGAAAGGTGGATTCTAGGCGAACAATTTATTTTTGGAGTCGGTGCTGTGATAGTTGATGCTTGATGGTCAAAGTGATGGCACCGACTCCAAAAAGAAATTGTTTGCCTAGAACCCACCTTTCCTTTCAATAGTCAAGAGTTTATTTAAGACTTTTTAGTGCATTTTGGTTTTGAAGTCGGTTTTTACTTTTTTTAAAGTTAATTTTATTTCTTCATTTTTAGAGATTATAGGAGAGGGGGGGGGGGGTTGCACCTTATGACTCTGTTTTTTAAGAAGCTACAAACTTCCTATTATAAGTTATTTAATTATAATTACTGAACTTCTAAGCGTTAAGGAGTTCCACCATCAGTTCAGCCCCACAAGATGTTGACTATCAGACGTAACAAGACGTCAACATTAAGATTCTAGTAAAGAAACACTATACGTGCCTTTAAAATTTGAAGGTTTCCCTCGATTACACCAAGTACCCATCATCAGATCCCAAGTTGGAAAAAATGGGACCAACTAGAAGGTATACCCTCTAAGTAGGCGAAAAAATTTTTCGAATCGGTCGACATACGACTGAGATATGAGGTAACAAACATACAAAAAAATAATAAAAAAAAACATACAGTCGAATTGATAACCTCCTCCTTTTTTGAAGTCGGTTAAAAATCTATGGCATGAACATATTCAAAATGCATAGAAATCGTGACGCTGAGAAATTAAATACAATTTATTGTTTGACAAAGAAAATTCGATGGATGAACTTTTTACGTATCCGAATAGCACGACAATCTGCTCCCTGGTCAGTTACTAATTGACAGTTAAAACGTGTTTTTTATAGCTTTTCATTGTAAAGTTAAGGACCTTGATATCACCTTGGATTCACGACGCCAATGACAAGCTTTACAATCTATCTCGTATGTTCTATTAATAACTAGATAACGTCAATTTAATTAAACATGAAAAGGTGATGAAATCACGTTTTTACTACAAATGACCTAGCAGGTACTGTGACTATCACAATCTAAATAAACAATTTAAAATTAAAAAACCAGTAGTTACTATTTAAGTTACATCCTGTACATGAGCTGTAGCACCCCTCGCTAACACAATTGCACACAGCCACCTGCGCGTCGCCTGCGCACCTGTGACCTCACAGGCAGCGTCTCTATACAGCCAGGAAGATCCGCGCAAGCTGCAAAGGTTTACAGCAAAATCTACAGCTACAGGTTTAAGTTCGTTTTTGTTATGATTGGTAAAGGTCTAATTTGCTCATGGAAAAACTAAACTTGTTCAATCAGGAAAGTTCCCAAACAGAAATAAGATAAAACATAGATTTGTATTTAATTTAGTCAAACAGCTACAAGACATTGATACAAGTTGTTATTTCCGAGTCTCGACTCAAAAACCATCAAATTATAATTACTCAGATCAATACATCAAAGGAGACAGTTAATATCATTAAATACTTTTCAAAATGTTGGAGGTTCTAAGGCGACATTTATATCACCCTACTTGAGAATTGTAGGACTCTGTTCACGAAGTAGAGCATTATAACTCGTAGAGACACATATTTGCAAAAACAATACGCATTATTTTTATGGATCCTGGTGATGGGTAGACATTAGCTGGCGAGTTGTCATTGTGGCCTTCAGCTGATTGAGTCGGCAAAAGGACGTGCATATATTTACACTCAACTCGGACAGAAAGCAACTGGGACTGGATGAGGCAGCTACCTGAAAGTATGTTAAGACAGTGTGCAAAATTATTAATTTTCAATTGATCTAACAAAATTATTGGACTTAGTGCCTTCATCGTTGAGACTGTCTCTATCCACACATATCTTTATAAATTATGTTAGTTACGCCACTTATAATTCGAGAACGGGTGCACCGACGTTCATGATTTTTGATGTTGAATTCCTGTTGGTCCTAAATAAGACACAGGGGGTGAAACTATGTTCACGGGACCGCTAGATGTTTATAAAAACAGAATGCTCCATGACTTGAAACACCCAAAAACCTCTTTTTGAGTTCGTTAGAATGACTTTAAACTACTTTATTAGGTAATGTAAGAAACTTTCAATTTAATTTATTTTGTTCAGTAATGTTCGTACTTTTAAAATGCATTCGTTATAAAATAATAATAAAAACACCACAAAAACACAAAAAACAGCTCCACTGTTTGTCACCTCATCAAAGTCAGCATAAATTTTAATCTCCAACTTTTCTTTTCTAATTAGATGCTTAATTCACATTATTTTCGTGTCAGTGTCGTATCCAGGGGTTGCGTTCCGGCACCTGAGCTGGCTGCTAAGGGTGCGTCCATGGGGTATGTTGACCCAGTTTCGGCTCACCGGTCTGCACCATCGATCCATGGGGCGCTCACCCCTGCCTATGGGGCCCTCAGTTCATGTAGTCTCATTTTTTGTTCTATTTATGTATTTATTGATAGAAATGCCCTGATTCGGTATAAATCTTTAAAAGTACAATGTACTCCAAAATCAAGATATGTATATGAGTTGAAGGTATCTTTATGACAGATCTTAGTTACAAAATTCGTAGTATGCAGTTAATGAAATTATTTAATAACCACTCATGCTTTTTATCTACGGATTTGGGACTAGATACAATTTACTAATTTCTAATGGGAGATTAAAAAAACTTTTTTATGAAATAACACCTCACAATAGCGATAGAGTAAGAAACACTCAGTTTCTTACGTAAGTACTCACTTACCTATCTAAAATCCAGTTGCGTGATCGATAATTAACTCAACTAATGGTTAATACCTTAACCAATGGTCATTTAAATAGCCATTCTGATATTTGGTAGAGGTAATTTTTCTTCAAAAAACGCATAATCGTACATTCGCCGGTAACGTCATTTAATCATTACTTTAGTTAACTATCGATCACTCAATCGGGCCTAATAAATGAGGTACCTACACCAAAATAAATTTAAACTTAAACTGTTTAACTGGTAACCGTTGGATAAATAAATATTTATATTGGACAGCAATCCCATACACTGCTCTGATCCCAAAGTAAGTATCTAATGCACTTGTGTTATGAAAATCAGACACAATGGTGGTACCACACCACCCAGACCCGAGACAATATAGAAAATTTTGACTTCTATATTGACCCGAGCGGGAATCGAACCCGGGACCTCGGAGCGGCGACGCCTTGAAACTAGCGTGCTTAGTCACTACACCACGGAAGTCGTCAAAGGAAGAGGAGGTATTAAGAATGATTACACATTCAATCGGCAAGAAATCGTCCATCATCTGCATCCGCTGCAAAACTGGTGCTAACAGACTGGTGTTCTAAATGTAGAATTAATAATACTTTACTACGAACACCCACCGGATACTTCAACCCTTAATATTTATGTATTTAAAGAATATCCTTTGTCTGATATCGACAGTAAGGGTTCGCACACATTATATTCTAACAGAGTCTGTCAATCTATACTAATAATATTATAAAGCTGAAGAGTTTGGTTGTTTGTTTGTTTGTTTGTTTGTTTGTTTGAACGCGCTAATCTCAGAAACTACTGGCCCAATTTGAAAAATTATTTTTATGTTGGATAGTCCATTTATCGAGGAAGGCTTTAAGCTATATAACATAAAGATACGACTCACAAGACCACAGCAGCAATGAAAAATGTTGCGAAAACGGGAGAAAGATATTCCTTGTGAGAGCTTCCGCTGCGTACGCTGCGGAAACCGCTAAAGTTACACAAAAATCATGTATGACAAAATTGTTCAGCATTAAGAGTTCTATAATAAAGTCCGCGACAGTATAAGTCTTTCTTTTATGGTTGACTTACTACAACCTTTTTTATGTTAATAAATTTGTAAAAAAATAATGCATCATTTTTAGAGGTGTATTATACACACAGGTATTTATTCTTATCAAAATAAGTACATTCATCATCACGAGCATTTCATTTAGAACAAAGTTGTCCTTTATATCATTTGATTCCAATAAATATCTTAGGAGCTATCATAGTTTTAACATAACTCCGCACCAAAATAATGTTCGCAGCTTAAGTACAACGTGCGCTTGCGCTAATCTTTTTTATATTATAAAGCTGAAGAGTTTGTTGGTTTGAACGCACTTATCTCAGGAACTGCTGAACCGATTTGAAAAAATATTTCTGTGTTAGATAGCTTATTTATCGAGAAAGGCTTTAGGATATAAAACATGACGCTGCGACGGGAGGGGAGGGAGCAAACTCAAAACGCGCGGACGAAGTCGCGGGGGACCGCTAGTAGATCAAATAAGCCTTATAAGAAAATATGAACCGTTTTTTAAACAGGCTTTCGTTCTTTGTAATTATAAAAAATAACTCTAAAACTACCTATATCCTAGCATTTCTTACTAAAAACTACTAACTAAAAGTTAATGTTTCCTTGATTAGTATTTCCTCCATCCCTCAAGCGTATGTGAACGAGACACAATGCAAATTCTATTGTTATGCGGTTGCCTGCAACCGCTCGGGTGTTGAAGCATTAAGTTAAGTTCCTTTACTAGATACGTGGATTTTTTAAATGTGTTTTATAAAAATAATTAACAAGGACACATAAAACACCTACATACATAAGGTTAACAAGTTGAAAAGGTTCACGAATTTGAAAATTAAGACAAAATTGTCTGAAGTCAACGACCGCCGACGCCCTATCAGCACAAGCCCTAAGCGCAAGTTATCATTGCGCTAATTACCGGCAGGTGTCGCGTCGCTACATTGTCCAGCGGCGCAGACGCACGCCCTTGACACATGAAGTGTATTAATAGTCCATTGAATGAGTCCCTCCAAGGGGGGTCTAGAGTGCGTGAGTTAGTAACGTAAGATGTTTCTTCGGAAACATGTTAAGAGTCCCTAGGTAATAAACATACTAAAACCCCGGGACACTAGGAGGAGACCCGGAGTGGGGGGAGGGGGGGAAAGGGTCCATTTTTTCATTTTTCGCTTAAATCTCCAAAACGGTACATGTTAGAGAAAAACTTTCAAGGAAAAGTTGAAAGGCCATAAAATTATCTACAAGTTGTACCTAAATCATTTTTTTCTATTAGCAGCCGTTTTCGAGCTACATCCCATGAAAGGTGAAAAATTCGAAAACATAAGCAAACTTTAGCATAAGCTTAACGAGGGCGGACCCCTTCCCATGCTTCGTGTGAAACTTCATCGAAAAAATCCGAACAACGGATAATGTTGGGACATTGATGTCATATGAGAGGCACAAGAAGAAAAAAATAAAAAGTTCAAGTATCGTAACTACCCTAATAAAATTCAATTCCTCCTAAAAGCCTCCATGGTGGAATCTGGTTTTTTTATCAATGATAGACCTAATTATGAGCAATCTATCGGTACTGGTCACAAGTTGCACTTTTGAGCTTTTTGGAAGAAAAAAATAAAAAAGATCAAGTTCAGTAACTCAAACTACCCTAACATATATTTTGACAATCGATTCCTCCTTAAGGCTTCCATGGAGGAATGTGTTTATTTTACCAATTATAGACCTAATTAAGAGCAATCTATCAGTACCGGTCACAAGTTGCACTTTTGAGGTTTTTGGAAGAAAAAAAATAAAAAGGTCAAGTTGCGTAACTACCCTAATATAATATTTTGACAATCAATTCCTCCTAAAGGCTTCCATGGAGGAATGTATTTTTTTTACCAATGATAGACCTAATTAAGAGCAATCTATTAGTACCAATCACAAGTTGCACTTTTGAGCTTTTTGGAAGAAAAAAAATAAAAAGTTCAAGTATCGTAACTACCCTAATAAAATTCAATTACTCCTAAAGGCTTCCATGGTGGAATCTGGTTTTTTTATCAATGATAGACCTAATCATGAGCAATCTATCTGTACTGGTCACAAGTTGCACTTTTGAGTTTTTTGGAAGAAAAAAATAAAAAGATCAAGTTCAGTAACTCAAACTACCCTAATATAATATTTTGACAATCGATTCCTCCTAAAGGCTTCCATGGAGGAATTTGTTTATTTTACCTATTATAGAACTAATTAAGAGCAATCTATCAGTACCGGTCACAAGTTGCACATTTGAGTTTTTTGGAAGAAAGAAATATTTTTTGATCGATTGATGTGATAAACATGGGTATGTAGTATGGGGAAATTGTTTGAGCCAAAATCATTTTTTACTGCGTGTAACTCAGAAATGGTAGGATATAGGAAAAAATGATTTAGGTACAACTTGTAGATAATTTTATGGCCTTTCAACTTTTCCTTGAAAGTTTTTCTCTAACATGTGCCGTTTTTGAGATTTAAGCGAAAAATGAAAAAATGGACTCTTTCCCCCCCTCCCCCCACTCCGGGGCTCCTCCTAGTGTCCCGGGGTTTTAGTATGTTTATTACCTAGGGACTCTTGACATGTTTCCGAAGAAACATCTTACGTTACTAACTCACGCACTCTAGAACTTTTTATTCAATGGACTATAACACCTGATTTCTTTATAGATTTACAATACTTAACCACAGGTCTGTAAGCCACTGTAGAAAGTCATCAAGGTAAAAGGTAGTAGTATGTAGTAATTTCAGCCATTAAGCTTTAGTGCCAAGAGTAAGACATTGAGTGGTAGTATCCAAGGATGTTTTAACATTCGTGACCAATTCTAAGAAAAGCAAGTAATGTAGATTTTGCAACATTCAGCACCTTTGCCTTATGTAAATTATATATATCCTACAGACAACCGTCATATTTAATAAATAATCATATAACATACCTTACTAAATTCTTAATGCTATTTCCTTATGTTCTTCGTTTTCCCTCGCTTCCTAATATTTTTGTACGTTTTATTTTTTGCCAAATTAATTAGTAATTATTAAATTGAATTGGTTTAATTTGACGACTTGTTTGGTGTAGTGGTTAGAGCTCCTGACTACTATGCCGGCCGTCGCGGGTTAGAGTCCCGCAAGTGGCAAATGTTTGTGTTATGAGCAAATAAATGAATAAAATTTATGGGAGACGCCGCCGTCATCATCGTTGTCTGGTATTCGTAACACAAGGAAGAAAATTTCTTACTTCGATACCACTACAATACTCGTAGGTGTGTTTTATGGCGCATTTATTTATTATTATTAATGTATTTTTAATCAAATCGCATTTATACTCATATAATATGTAAGAAGTCTGTTGCTTTTAAACTATGGATCAAAGTCAAGGAAATAAATCGATTGAATTGAATACATAATTTCACATCGAAAATAATATTCCATGCTCACGTTTCGCTCCAAAGAGAAGGCAAACAATCAACACACACGCTCTCATATAATTCGCAAATTACCTACTCCAATACACGGGCCAGCCATAAATAAATAAATAAACCTTAAGTCTTTGACCTCGCTGCGCGGTAAACAAAATAAAATGGACGCGGGCGCACTTATTACAACTAAGGTGCGCGCGCAGCTGACGGAGCACCTGCCGCCATCTTTAACATTTCTTTAAGTTTTTTTTCGCCGACCAAGTTATTGGTTAGTGGCCTATTTTTTATGGCGCAAGCTGTGAGACCAGCTGACGTTGTACAACCTTTGTTGCGAGCGTTGACTGGCAAAGGACCTCGGGCGATTTCTAGGATAATAAGGACACGCAGCTGCCGTCTTGGATTAAGGATTGGGCCAGGTGTGGGCGACACGTGGTGGGCCTATCAGTTTTTTGTGATTATTCGGCGGTGTCTGCATTGTAATCAAATGTGTCGCCGAAACGAAGACGGGTGCCTACCGACTTTTTGGGACAAAGTATACAATGCTCTACAATTTGCGCTGGTTTTGATCTAAGAGGCCATCAAGAACTTGCCTTTACAAGGTCGGTCATGTCAGTTAAGATAGACTCTTTCCTGATGGTGGGCGACGGTAATACGTGATCCATCGTCAAGTAAAAACGCGCTTTTCCTTAAAGGCTACGATACACATGCCTGTAACTGGCACACTTTTATGCCAGCTACTTGCACGTGCCATCTATTTGTATGTGTAGGGAGACGCTTACTGGCATTCAATATGAGGGACGGGACGCGGGGGTCCAAAACTAACGCGTGCGAATATCAATAGTATGATTGGCATGCAAGGAAGGAATTTGCTAAACAATCCTATGCCTGTAACTGGTCTGCAAGCTACTAGTATGTTTTACAGGCATATGTATCGCAGCCTTTAGATCTACCAACTTGCCATGAGTATCAGTTAAAAAAGATCCTACCTACCAATTTAAGGTTGGTATTGAGGCAGATAGTACCTTCTAAAGGTGCTTTCACATTTAACGTTTCCCTGCCCCTGGACAAAAGACAAAAACCGCACAGCAATTCGCAAGGCAGGTGCTTGAGGTTCGTTGGCAGCAGGCAGCAGGTGTACACCCACCATATGCCTTGTCTCCTTGATTATAAAAGATTAGCAATAAAAACTCGAAGAATCGTGAGAGCCGTTGGACTATTGGTGTGACGGTAAGAGGCACTGATCATCGTATTTACCTTTCCGACGTTTCCACTCAGTTGCACGAGTCATGGTCCCGGAGTAACAGCAAAGTTTTAAATCATTTAAAAACAAAAATTCTTATACTGGTTAAAATATTTTTAAGAAGGCTTGAAAACGAAATAAGAAAACAACTTGGACGATAGGAAAACGATTATGATACGCTATCGTAGTAACTATCATAATAGCAAAACTAAACTCTGAAAACGCTAGATAGCCTTTGGTGATGGGCAGTCGGAATTCAGACAAAGCTTAGCATGCCGAAGACAGAGTAGAATGCAGCTAGGTGACTCAGAAAAAGGTTCACTGAGTTCGTAGATTTTTGTGTGCTGTTATCATTACGAAACACTAAACAGGACTCCTCCATAGTTTTCAAGCGACTGGGTCAAATGATTGGGTGTAGCACAAGCGATATTTACAATTTTGTCAGTTCATCTCGCCGATGGACGTCCTACGCTAAGCTTTTGATGGAAGGGTCTTTCATGTGATGCTTATGTCCCAACAGCCGTCAGCAGTTCTTCGTACTATGCTTCCCATTGAGCTAGCAGATCGCTGGGCTGTTCGTTTACTGAATATTCCCTGTGGTCAACGGGCCTCGAGCCGGCCTGCGGCGCGTGTCGACGCATCTGCCACCTCCTAATGGCTGCGCCCGCGCCGCTCGCGTGCGCTTGTTTATTTTTATGCGCGCAGGAATTTATCGAAAATTGCCATGTTCTGTATCATCGATGTATGCGCTGCAGGTTTTAAATGTTGTTTTGCCAAGTCATGCTAAAACTATGTAGGTACGATGAAAATAAATAACCTTAGTATTGGAACAGTCTTTTGTTACAAATTGAAAGAACAGTAAGAAGGTTCCCGATAAAATCAGGCTGGTTTGTTTCGCACAATCAAATAAAATTTAATCTTACAACAACAAGACAACCTACCTACCAAGCCTGAACAAGCTTCTGCAAAATTACATTATCGACGTAGGTACCTACGCGTTTTTTGCAACTAAAAGATAAAAAAGATTAGTGAAAGGTTAATTTAATTACTCTTTTGTCCCAATCAAATGATTTTTCACTTTGCATTTTACAAAATGTAAAAAATATATTTAAATAAGTATTGATGAGGTAGGTTTTGATCTACACCTATTTTAGTACATAAATTAATTAATAAGCACTAAACTAAGCCTAATACGTATGAATCACAATTCAAATCTTACATTAATATTTAAGAAATTATCAGTCATTTACTAGATTCTAGTAACTAGACCAAATCAGTCTTAAAAATTAAAGTACAATTTGAAATGCTTAAAATCACAATAGAATGACACGGCAATTTTGTAAGCAACGAGGCATTTTGTTTTAAATTTTCATCAACTAATACGTTCCCACCAACGAAAGTTCTAGAGGAAAATTACCTATGTCAAATGATTCAATTAATCAGAGTCTTGTCAAACTATCGCGTACCTGTTGGTAGTATAAGAGGAGAGGACCACATGCTCGCAAACTAAATACTGGGGATACTGGTGAAAACTTTAATGTTATTTATGATACTTAAATTATGAGAAAAAAACAGAAGTTGCCTCAATATTTAAGTATCAAATTTGGCTTAAATGTCTATGTAGCTGATAATTTCATGATTATGTGATGTGATGATGTATTTATACATATCTATATATTCCGAACAACATTTTCACTCAGAACCGGCTTTAAATGTTTTATTCACTCCCCATGGTGATAAGTTATGCCACAAAAAGTCATAATAATCCGATGAGCAAGACTCATGGCATCGGAACGCAACTTCGCAAGGCTTGCTTTACTGCGCAGGGCTGAAATTATGTCCTACTTCATTTTCTCTTATTTCAAACTACGAGTAAGTGTAGAGAACGCGTAAATGTGTGGTCAAGTGAACTGCAGGATAATAAAAGAGACTATTCACAATCTTACTAGTTACATCTATGGATTTCATTGCATATTTGTGGTGGGAAGTTATCCAGATAGTCCCATTAGAAATGTTTTAAACAGGTATTGTTAAAAAACTTAACTAAGTCCGTTTTTCTAGTCCAATATAATAAACAATCATAACAATCTTCTTTAACGAAATAATTCATTTTAAAATAAAATAATCACGAAATTTCCAACCTACATAGGTCGTCGTTGAACTCTAAGATGTTTTTAAATCAAATAGTTTATTAATTTTATTTCAGGTAATAAAATATTATTCTAAAAATATTGTTTTCGATATTCGACTATAACAAGAAATACTATATAAGAATAGAAAGATGCGATACTTATGCGCTGGTTAATCAAATCACTGACAAGGCTTGCAGTCACAATAGGGTATACAAGACTTTATTAAGATTTATTCAGTTAGCTCTGCACGTATTGGATACAAATCAGATCATATACTTACATAGGACATAGCTCTGATCCCAAAGTCCCAAAGGAAATAATTAACAAATAATAACTGTGGTACATTAATACACAGACTCGAGCCAATTAGATGACGATGCGTTTGGTGTAGTGGTTAGCGCTCCTGACTATTACCCTGGTCGCTGGTTCGAATTCCGCAAAGGGCAAATGTTTCGTGTGGTGAGCACGAACATTTTTAACTAAGTCATGTTTGTTTATATGCATTTAAGTGTTTATGAAAGACGTCCCCGTCATAATCGTTGTCCTGTATTCGTAGCACAAGGAATAAGATTGCTTAGTTTGAAACCAAGACTTTGGTCGATAAATATGATGAAATCGAACCCGGGACCTCGGAGATGACGACACCTTGAAATCCACCTTCAAAATACTCCACTGAGGTCTGCAAGTGACCCATAATTTGTTTTGTTACGTTTTAAGATTTTTTTCCGATATAATGTTCATCATCTCATCCTACGAAGCCTTAACGAATGGTGATTCTATCGTAAGTTATGGCACGGACCACGGTGCGTGTCGAATCAGAAACTCATCATAAAAGACATTAAGGTCCTATCTGTTTATACGTCCATAAAAACTGCCGTCTTCTTTGTGTGAATTGATGAAAAAGATGATGTTTTGTTGTTATGCTTATTATTTGCTAAGAATAATTCAATTTTAGGCGAAATTAAGTCCTGACTGGATTAATTTTGTAATATTCTTCCCCTTAAGATGTATTCTTGCATTTAATCGCTAGTAGATTTTAAGTAACCAAATTTATTAAAGATTATGTATCCCAACCAATGGATATTCCCTATAATAGTATCGATGGCACAAAAAAAGAGAAATCCCCAGTATTTACTATACTAAGTATACGGTGGAGGTCACTCGCGCCTAGTGATGGCCGCAGGGAATATTCCCGATTTCCAGTAATTTTCTCACTGTAAATTTACGGGAACATTCCCAATGTTTCCAAGATTCCCGGACATATGACTACTCGCGTCTAACAACCTTTAAATCGAAAATCTCTTGCGTTGTCTTCTGTTCATTGAAGTGACTCCCGGTTTTGTATGTGCAAGCAATTTTCGTTGTAAAGTGGTTGTGTGCGAAAGACCTCAAACGTACAAAATAACTACACCGATTAGCAATGTGATCATGTAAGTAAATAAGAAGTAGTTAGTAGCATCAAAATGAATATTATTGCGAATAAGCATATATCGGTCATTTATTATACTAAAATGAAAAACAATCTAATTTCACTTTCTGATTTGTTAAACTGATATTTAATTCATTAAATTTCATACCTTAAGTGATAGGCACATTCGTACATAGGGTCCTTTTAACCACGGCCGTACTTATTATTTCTTTAAAACTTACAAACATATCCAAAAAGGTAATCGATTAAATATAATTGATTATACATTTTTTTTATTAATTTTATTGTCTATCTACAGATATTGACGATAACAAATCGAAGATCTAGGACCCTATACACACTGCGACTTTTAGCATCAATGCAGCCGCGAGTTTTGATAAAGACCTAAAAGCATCGGCCTCACAAAGTCGCGCGTTAGCATCGGTGCAGATGTGCGAATGCATCGATGCTTACGCGCGTTGATATCGATGCAGTCAGCTTCTGCATCGAGACTGCATCGCTGCTAAAAGTCTTAGTATGCAAAGGGTCTAACATCACATTATATATCCAGTGAGGTAGACAGGTCCCGGATAAAGTAAACGATCCCATATTCACTATAGTTACATTATTATATTATTTAATTACACAACACTACTAGTTTGATAGATGAACGGCACTTCGATAATAATGATTTAGAACTTTACCCGATAAAGGACACCAACTGTATGTACATTTTTTAAATAAAAGTATTAATTAATTATTTGTTTTGTTTTTTACAGATAAGCAAACACCACCTTGAAGTCTTTCAAATAAAAGTTGGCGTAAGGTCGAGGTAATAGTCGCGGTAACTTGCATCAGTTGAGGCACATTTTATTTTAATTATTTAAATCGTAAAATGCGAACAAAAACTTTCATGAAACCGACCCCAAATATTTTTGAACGAAAAAGTTTGTCCAAGAGGTGGAATTGTGTAAAGCAATCGTATTCATTTGACAGTTCAAAACGTACGGCATAATCTTCAAATGGCAGAACGGCCGTACGTTTGACAGATCATACCGTACGTTTTGAACTATCAAATGAATAAGATTGCTTTACACAATTCCACCTCTGGTCTTCATTCCACGTGCGCAAGAGTGGTGCGTTCGAGCAACGTTTCTTTGCATGAAGCGACCATTTGCTTTATTAAAAACAATTTGGTGTTAGCCTTTAAATCGTACTCTTTAGGTGTGAACGTTATATGCATGTGTCTACCACGGACGAGTAAAAAAAGTAAGGACTCCGCGTCACCTACATAAAAAGTGAAGCACCCAAAGTAAGCCAGCATATGCGTAAATACGAAGCTACACGCACACACTGACGCAAAAGTAAGCCGATCGGCCGCCATTACCCTCTCTGCCATCGTCTGTGACAGTGCAAACCTTCGCGTATAAAAAAATGAAAAAAATACCGTCGTGTATCGTTAAACGGTGTAAAAATATTACATTTCTACAAAAAAAGTGCCAAGGAATTACCTTTCATAGGTTAGCCAGTACCTATTACGTAAATTTCTGTTCTTTTTAAAACACAAAAAATATTTATTTGGAACACAAAACCTCCACTCCACGTGATTTGCCGGTGACAGAAACAGCCAGTGTGGCCGGAAAATAAATAGGGACTTCACCCGAAAAACAGGCTAAGTGCAAGTCGGACTCGCGCACTGAAAAACTACAAGTTGGTTTTAAAGCAGTAATCTACTGCATAAACACAACTTTTTTAAGTTTTTAAATTTAACTTAAGTATATAATATAAACAGTTCTTTATTTTTTTGATATTAAGATAAATTGTAGTGTTTGTGTAACAGAAAATTCAAGCAAATTAATATTTTTTTGTATTCGTAATAATAATTAGAAGAGCTGGCAAGCACTTTTTAGGGTTCTGTAGCCGAATGGAAAAAAACGGAACCCTTATAGTTTCGTCAAGTCTGTCTGTCTGTCTGTCCGTCCGTATGTCACAGCCATTTTATTCTGTAACTATAAGCATAACGCCGTTGAAATTTAGTGGGAAGATGTATCCTGTTAACCGCTTACCGACTCTCATACAAAAAATAAAAAGTATGTCATTTAAGGGGGGGTCCCATACATGAAACTAAAACCAAAAAAAATGTTTTTAGTCAAACCTATGCGTGTGGGATGTCTATGAATAGGTCTTTTAAAATGATATTGAGGTTCCTAAAACCATTTTCTTTTAAAGTCTAATGTTTCATAGCTATCCGCTTCCAAAGTGGTAAAATGGGCATCCCCCCATCTAACTTCTAAACCAAGAGAGTGTAAATTTTGAAAAAAATATATAATATAGATCTTAACAAATACTTTCAACGAAAATTAGTTTGGACGAGATCGAACAAGTAGTTTTTGAGATATAGCATGTTTTCAACAACCGCAAACATAACTTTGTACTTCATACAAAAACTATGAAAAACAAAGTTATATTTGCAGTCAACAAAATTATGTGGTATTTTACTAAGTAGAAGTAAGTGGTCCCCTAATTCAGTTAAAGTTGGCACGGAACCCTCAGTGCGCGAGTCCGACTCGTACTTGGCCGGTTTTTATTTACATAAAAATATAATGAAATCCAACCAAAAGAATTACAGGTATGTAATTTATCTAGCCATTCCGATATCAGGTTGGCGACTTACATTATTTTAATTTTAATTGCGGTTTTGAAGGGCACATTACTTCAAATTTTACGCACATTGCTCACATGCATAAACGAGTAAAATTTGCAGTATCACTACCGCCATTCTGATACACCTACACAATAAAGGGAGAAATATTTGTGTCAACTGGTATCCCCGTGACGCACACACATACAGCATAAAAGTGGCTTCACTTGCTAGTATCGCGGTACGGAGTCCTTACTTTTTTTACTCGTCCGTGGTGTCTACGTGACTAGTCCGTTAAAATCTTGTGGCTTATCCACAAAAGGGCATCTTCTAAGCTAGGTTCTACTTAATCCTTCCTGACCAACCGTTTCGTTTACTATTTCTATGTATGTACACCAAACACTAAATGAAAAGATAATTTTATAAAATGTTTTTAATAAGTTCAACAGAAGTGAAAAAGACCCTATCAATAAATGAAATGTTATAGATATTTATCTATAGTAAAAAGTATATAACTCTCACAAGCTTAACACAGGAATGTTCCTGTTATACAGACTGTATATTTGGTTGCAGGCAAAACTTTAAACGATCATCATTATAAAAATATTTAGAATATTTTTTTCGCAGACAATTTTATTTTGTGTTGCTAACATCGGCTAAAAGTTTGCCCGCATTTGTACACACATTCCATATTTATAATATGTGGCTAACGAATAAAAATACAAGATGTTGTTTTGATCAGCCCCGGCGAATCGGGGGTGGTTGAACAAACTATACTTATGCCAAATAAATATATTTTTTTATGGACAAAATTGATGTTGTATCAATTTATAATTGCGATACTAGCGAGCAAGTCAAAACCACCAACGCCAGGTCACCTCTTCGTAGCTTACTAGCTACGGCGTAGTATTTCGTAGATAAGCTCGCTTACGCTCCCGCCGCTCCCGGTTTTGAGTTTCCCCATTCGTTTTGAAATTTTTATAATGATGTGAAGGTTTTCTTTTACAAAACTTGCATATAATCTAGGTTTTTTTAAGCATAATATTATCATCCCTGAGTTGAGTGTCACTGACCAAAACAACAACCTGTATAAGATCACAATCTTTCACTCAGTTGTACAGAAAAGAAAACATTTAAAAACCATAGGTACTATATCTAAGAGCAAACCAACAACGAACGAAATATCGATGGCAAAATTACAAACAGTGCATTAGTGAAATTAATTCAATCCCAATAGATTTATTATGTTTACAGTTGAGCAAATCAAATCTCACGAAGAAGTATCATTCATACACGCCCCGTAACCACCCAATAATAATAATTTACTAGCCATGCATTCCAACAAACTCTCCTATTCTACACGTTATGAAGAAAGTATTGGGAACTTCACTATTTATATTATTTGCTAAAGTAAAATATGTGTTCTCAAGTGGCATTTCTAGATATGTATTTACATAATTTTAAATACTAGATGTATTTCCTTTTACTTGGAAGTACATTTTTCTATTATTTACAGACAGTTTTAAAAGCTTACATGACACCTCAAAACGTCATATTTTCTTAAATAAAATTGAATTACAGTGCGACAAGTATCTTCTGGTTGGTAGACGACACTGACGGGGAAACGCTAGCATCCCATCAGGGTAGCAATTGCAAAAAATCTCCTATGATTCAGGGAGTTTAGGAAGCTGCTAAGCATTTATGTTTTAACCCAACCATGGCAAAGTCAAAGATAAGTGTACTAATTTAAAGCAGTTTAAGCTTGTTTTTTTGTATCATGTACGTTCCACCGATTCTTAGCGCAAAATAATTGCATAAACCATAACAACCATTGAAAATCATAACTTTATTTCAGAAGTTTAGTTTAAACGTATTTAAAAATAATCATTTTATTTCAAAGAAAAAGAGTACACAGAACATGTACGAAAGTTAAAACCAGGAAACATTAGGGAAAATCGGGAAATCTCCTGTAAGATTGGGGAGATTAGGCTACGGTAGATCTGGCAACCGTATTTTTCAAAATGTCTGCGTTAGTTCTCATTTTCGCCGTCGGCCAAAAATCTATGTCCCTCTGTACACTGTGTTCGACAATCAAATTATAAAATATCTTGACAAACTTTGACATTTTGGGGTAGGTAGACATGTCGTTGAGCTTGTTATGTTGAGTATACGTTCAAGGAATTGCATAATACCATACTTTGCCACAAACTACCGAACGGGTAGCAGAAAACATATTTTATTTTAGCAAATGTAGTCACAGCTATGAATACGACTTGCCGACCCGCACTTGGTTTCATTCCTTTGCTTACAAAAATAGCTTATCGGAGCATTCTGGATAAAACATGGTCGTCGCGACGACATAGGAACTTCTAATGTGTATATTTACACAGAAAACGGTTGATATATACAAAATTAACGTTTCTGAATAAATGCCAGCTATTATTATTACAGGCCCTTCGTTGATGGTCAAAATGATATCCTAAGATGTATTTAGTTTAGCTAAAAGATGACTAGTCAGAGTTTAAACCATGAATAAATGCTAAATCCAGTTTTTGAAGTGGGCTAAGTATGTCTTATCTATCCATTCAGATTGGATTTAACGAAGAGATAAACGTCCATAAAATATATCACAAATCAAGCATTTGCATTAGAGAACGTGGAATGCATATTTTAAAATTAGTTTTTCTTGGCTGGTCGGATATTGTAAACAATTTTGACATTCCTTTTTAACGAAGTGATTCATTTTAAAATAAGATATACAAAAAAATTACAACCAGTTTAGGTAATTCATCGTTAAACGATCTTTTCAAATCAAATAGCTTGTTAATTTTATTCACTGATATTATTTTAAGTCATAAATTGATAATAAAAGATTGTTTACAATATCCGTGAAGCTTAGAAAAATGAAATTTATGTATACATTGTCATGTTTAGTACATTGGTCGTTAGCATTTATTTACAGTTTAATTAACGTTTTTGCCCACTACACTGTAGCATACCATAATCGTGCTAGGGACGTGTCATAGTTTTCGATACAAAAAAACCTTTGTATCGAAAACTATGACACCTTGCCCACTAGTGTCTCCTTGCCGCGACGCCCTCTTGAAGTGAGGCACTGGTGGCAACTGGGATATTATTGTTTACGAATTCCCAGGTACCCCCAGTGGGGGGTGATGCCGGTGGGACTGGGAATTCGTAAAAAATAATATCCCAGTCTGGGAATAATCCCAAAATACGTTCTCGTTCCATATAACGGTCAGACAGAACGCTGTCAATCCGTTCAGTGGGCATAGTAGTGTATCGTGTTGCTTTTCGTACCTGATTAATCCTAGAACAGTTTTGGGATGGTACGGTGCAGTGGGAAAATACCTTTAAGCTAACTTTCATAAATGAGTAAGGTAGACTTTTATAATCATCAAGGAGGGGCCTCATAACTAGTTCGTAACTGTCCGGCTTGAGGAGCGTTTGACTAAGCATATTTAACATCAATTGGACCTTTGCACTATTGCATTTGGATTCGGCGACCTTATAATTAGCACTATCAATAGTCCCTATAGTTCCGTAACTGTCATACGTTATTTATAACAAGCTTGTTAAAGTCTACTGATTAAGTGATGGCCAAATGAATGCAATTTATTACTGACTCTGCTTTAACGGTATCTTTACAAATAGATAGGTGTTCTTAGCGCAGTGGTAGCAGCGCTTTGGTATTGATATATAAGTTATGCAATCTACGGCGCGGTCGTGTTTGGATGGGTGACCATTCCGACCAAAGTGACGTATATCACGAGCATCTCCATGCTTCGAAAGGCACGTTTAACCGTTGGACCTGGCTAATATCGATTGATATTAGTCGTTATGCCTAGTCAGAGGCCTTATGGGGGCTTGATGACATCTGACAGCAGGGTTAGTCACTTGCCTTGCAACACCCTTATATCAATCCGCACTGAGAGTATGGCTCAACTTACCTCATAATTGAGGCAAGGCTTAACCCAGCAGTGGGACGTATCAGGCTAAATTTACTTTTGACTTTTACTTTACAAATGATACTGCAAATTTTATTTCAAATTGTTTGTGCAGTGACAAAACATTGGTCACAAAAGGTAACAGTTTTTTCCTAAGATTTGCGCCCTCTTGGCCACTTCTAAACCAACAGACTTTCCATCCATTAAAAGTATAAATTTTGCAAACACCAGCAATTCGAATCGAAATACACGCTATGTACATGTAAAAAAATAATTGCTATAATTTTATTTATTTATTACATTTGGTGTTTTTCCACGATGCCCTAACAATTGGATGCTATCATTTAGGGATCATTACCCCCTGGTAAGTGAAACAATATTATCTATTTATTAATTAATCTATTTGTAATCGCAAACTCAGGCCCAGGCTCAAATAAAATATACACGGCTAGTATTAACTTTTCGATTCTTCTTGTAACTTTCGAATACGATATTCTAACTAGATACTAGATTTCACTCTAAAATTACTTATATTTTCGACAAATATGATTCCTGATGACCCATATTCATACTATGGAATATGTTTGGAAGCACCATAACTAGTCACAGTGAACCTTAAAAGATTATACTGATTTTTTTCATATATATTATGGCCAGTGGCAATATCACTTGACTAATCCTTAGTGTCTAAGAAGTTCCGCGGCTGATTTCACGTTCTGACGTTTCAGCTTAATGGTTGTCAGTAATTCAAATAACATTGCAGGCGTGATCATGCCGTGTGTTAAAACACTTATAATTTTGTGATAATTTTGATTAAAAAATCTCGAAAGTAATGTATTCTACGACTTATTAAAAAATACTTGCAATTATGTCATTTGGTAATAAATAATATTTAACAGTTTTGATGTACAACAGTGAATTTTTAATTGTATGTATAAAACTACCACAGATTTGCTACAAGTTTCAGCTATAAAATAGTCAGTCATATCGGCACAATTTGAATATGAATTTTTCCTATATCGCCAGGGCCCAGTTTGCCTTATCGTTAACGAAACGCCTCTCGTTCGAAACTGGACGTAGTTCCCAAACACATTAAAGTTATTTTTCGAAGCTGGAAGGCGACTCATACATTCTGTTTCCATACGGTAAAAAGTGAAACTAGTGCAAAAAATCGGATATTTTCGGAGTCACGATTCTTTAACATCAGACTCTGTTCTGTGTTTTTCACATACTGCAGTATTAGAACATCTCTTCAGCACCTGATAAATCTCTGTAGAGATCAGTGGCCATATTCGAGATAAGTTATGAATGTAGTTGTGATGTTGATAGCTATTTATCTTGAGTGCTAGTTCCACTTTCGGCCGCTTTAGCTAGAAGTCAGTCTTCCTACAAGCGCTAAACCCTACAATTATTTACAACATTTACACAATAGGTCGCGATATGACAGGCGGCGGCTTCTCGATTTCAAGTGAAAATTCTTTGGATTCGCTTCCGATGGATAAATAAGGAATACCAAAAATAATAAATTATGCCAAATATTACTTTTTCAAAAGCACAGATAGTATCGCATTTCACAAGAAAATATACACGGAAAACTAATAAGAACATACAAATTTTGACAGTTCCAACACATAATCGGTACCAAATCCATTGAATCTCACTTATTCTTCACGATACGTCTACGCGAAACAGCGCAAAGCTCGCTAAACTTCATCGAGGCGCGTCCATAACACCCGAGTTTCTACTCCGTGATTCTGCCCAAATTCTCAAATATAGCCATCTCTTTCATTAGCCAGGACTTCCTATCATGAGCGACAAGGACGGCTGGATTCGAATATACGGACGCGTCGCCGAGTGGGGCCTCAAACGAGACTAACGAACGATCTGTGCGCATGCGCATCAAT
This sequence comes from Pyrausta purpuralis, assembly GCA_963924145.1. Taxonomy (NCBI): domain Eukaryota; kingdom Metazoa; phylum Arthropoda; class Insecta; order Lepidoptera; family Crambidae; genus Pyrausta; species Pyrausta purpuralis. Next base: position 2,845,880 of record OZ001653.1, on the reverse strand, counting down.
TATATTTCCCGATACAGGCTCCAGTCTTGTTTCGACCAAGTTTTAAGTTTTATACTGTTACAAAGAAATGGTCTTTATATTGTTTACTTTTTTAAGCAAGTATTGATTTGAATCACATCGAAGACATAAAACTAAAATAAACTCTAGTTTATTTTGTATCATAACCGCATCTAACTAAAACAAAAAGCCACAATGGTCTCCATAATTACAATTTATTGCTACTAAAAACCGGTCAAAACTGCACAGATCCGCTCCGCACTCGATCACAGCACTATTCCAAGGCCCTACTCCGTTCGCTTCGATTAAAATCCAATCTTTACAATCGAAAGAACGGGCAGTCACAGAGTAGCCCCCCGAGTCAGTCACAATCACTCGCGACACAAGGCACTGTCCACTCCACTAGTCGTAGTCGATGTCCATGTTGTACCGGTCGCGGTCCGAGGACGAGGTGGACGTGTGCGTGGCGGCCCACGCGCCGGCCGCCACGGACGAGGCCGACGACGAGCCGGAGCCCGAGCCCGAGCCGGAGCCGGAGCCCGAGCTGCTCGAGTCGTCCGCCCAGGCGTTCGCGCCCGAGCCCGCTCGCAGCGGCACCCGCCGGACGACCACGTGGGAGATCGACGCTGGAATAAAAAAAAGTTTATATAAATCCATACCGACGGCACGGTAGCTCAATTGGTAGTGGTTAGAGTCCCGCCTGTGCGCAATTTTTGGCTTCTTACTTCATCTTTATAAATATAAATCCGTATAATACAAAGCTTACGACCTAGTGTACAGATAATCAGCAGGCTTGCCGTAAAGTAGTGTATGTACTCACTGCCTGAGGGCTCGCTGGCTGCTGCTGCTGCTGCTGCTGCTGCTGCTGCTGCCAGCAGAGAGCGGCGGGCGCGGTGCGGGTACTCACTGCCTGAGGGCTCGCTGGCTGCTGCTGCTGCTGCTGCTGCTGCCAGCAGGGAGCGGCGGGCGCGGTGCGGGTACTCACTGCCTGAGGGCTCGCTGGCTGCTGCTGCTGCTGCTGCTGCTGCCAGCAGGGAGCGGCGGGCGCGGTGCGGGTACTCACTGCCTGAGGGCTCGCTGGCTGCTGCTGCTGCTGCTGCTGCTGCCAGCAGGGAGCGGCGGGCGCGGTGCGGGTACTCACTGCCTGGAGCTCGCTGGCTGCTGCTGCTGCTGCTGCTGCTGCCAGCAGGGAGCGGCGGGCGCGGTGCGGGTACTCACTGCCTGAGGGCTCGCTGGCTGCTGCTGCTGCTGCTGCTGCTGCCAGCAGGGAGCGGCGGGCGCGGTGCGGGTACTCACTGCCTGAGGGCTCGCTGGCTGCTGCTGCTGCTGCTGCTGCTGCCAGCAGGGAGCGGCGGGCGCGGTGCGGGTACTCACTGCCTGAGGGCTCGCTGGCTGCTGCTGCTGCTGCTGCTGCTGCCAGCAGGGAGCGGCGGGCGCGGTGCGGGTACTCACTGCCTGAGGGCTCGCTGGCTGCTGCTGCTGCTGCTGCTGCTGCCAGCAGGGAGCGGCGGGCGCGGTGCGGGTACTCACTGCCTGAGGGCTCGCTGGCTGCTGCTGCTGCTGCTGCTGCTGCCAGCAGGGAGCGGCGGGCGCGGTGCGGGTACTCACTGCCTGAGGGCTCGCTGGCTGCTGCTGCTGCTGCTGCTGCTGCCAGCAGGGAGCGGCGGGCGCGGTGCGGGTACTCACTGCCTGAGGGCTCGCTGGCTGCTGCTGCTGCTGCTGCTGCTGCCAGCAGGGAGCGGCGGGCGCGGTGCGGGTACTCACTGCCTGAGGGCTCGCTGGCTGCTGCTGCTGCTGCTGCTGCTGCCAGCAGGGAGCGGCGGGCGCGGTGCGGGTACTCACTGCCTGAGGGCTCGCTGGCTGCTGCTGCTGCTGCTGCTGCTGCCAGCAGGGAGCGGCGGGCGCGGTGCGGGTACTCACTGCCTGAGGGCTCGCTGGCTGCTGCTGCTGCTGCTGCTGCTGCCAGCAGGGAGCGGCGGGCGCGGTGCGGGTACTCACTGCCTGAGGGCTCGCTGGCTGCTGCTGCTGCTGCTGCTGCTGCCAGCAGGGAGCGGCGGGCGCGGTGCGGGTACTCACTGCCTGAGGGCTCGCTGGCGGGCACAGCGTCGGTCGCAGCGGGCACGGCGCTAGCGGGCGCGGCGCCGCTGGTACTGTTGGTCAGCAGCGAGCGGCGGCAGATGGGGCACGTGGCGTGCAGCTGCAGCCACGGCGATATACACGACGAGTGGAAGATGTGGTCGCACTCTAACCGGGAGACGGTTTCACCTGGAAATTATTCAGTTAAGTTTAATTGAACCGTCATACATGGACATGTCACTGCCTCGTTGGTGAAGCGATTAGTTCGCTGGAATCCCGGGTCGGATTGAAATTAGTTTCAGGCTTTATCTGTCTTGAATAGACTCGGAAACAGCTCGGAGTCAGAAAGTTGATCGTGATGACATCCCCGTGCCACAGAAAGCTCGTTAAGCCATTTGATCCTGCGCCTTAACTCTCGTCGGTGAAGTCAGACTGCCCGTCTCACCGAATTATATTAGAGTGAGGGAACAGAAAGTGCAATTGTATATTTCGCATTTTAATATCTCCCGCGTACCTGGCCTATCTGCTGAGGAGGCATTACCGAAAATCGGCAGGAAAAAAGTGGACGACACCAGATACATTAGTCCAACTTCCAACGGGGATGCGGGAAATTCTAACAAGCAAGTATCGAGATACGCCCGTTGGCTTAAAAACTTAAGTTTATCACACGGCAGAAGACCTTTTTCGTAAAGCAGGATCACACAGGTCACCGTTTGCCCCTGTGGCTTGTTTAATTAGTGCCTAACAAATGATTTCTATACTTTTCCTGAAATAAAGAATAAATTGCGTGGTCAGAGATTATCATCACCTGAAGAAGCTGTGGACGCCTACAAAACGGCCATTTTGGAGACCCAAACTTCCGAATGGAATGGTTGCATCAATGATTGGTTTCGTCGTATTGAAAAATGTGTCAAATTTCGAGAATACTTTGAACAACAATAAATACATTTTTAAATAGTAATGTGTAAGTGTCACTTCCTTGATTCCCGAAAATTTCATTGCCGCCCCCCTCGTATAGATCGAATATTACGGATGGGCCGTAATTCAGTTCAAATTAGGTTCAACCGAACTTCGGCAGCTTGAACCGAACTTCGGCATTTGATCGATTTTGGTTTCTTGTGATCAAAATAATATAGATAATCTACATAGTATTATTAGTGAATGTCTTAATAAAATAGTTTCTGAACTAAAAGAAATAGGTCTTACCATACATTTTGGGAAGACTAAAATTATGCAATTTAGACTGTATCAGAGAGCAGAACTAGTTTTCTCCATATCTCATCAGGGAGAGTTAATTGAGCAGGTAAATACGTTCCCACTACTTGGAATCACGGTAGATTCGACCCTTTCGTGGAAGCCGCAGGTGGAAGTCGTAGTGAGTAGACTCAGTAGTTTCTCGTATGCGCTGCGTGAACTTCGAAAGAACACAAACGAGGAGTGTTCGCTTACTGCGTATCATAGCCATGCTGTTGCCTGGATACGTTATGGGATTATGTTTTGGGGCAACTCCACAAATCTACACGCAGTATTTGTGTTACAAAAAAAATGTATGAGAATAATTACGTTTACAGCGCCAAGACAAACGTGCAGAATCTTATTTGCAAAATTTAAAATACTCACGGTGACTTGCGTGTATATCTTAGATTTATGTCGTTTTATAAGAAAGCACAGTAAATATTTTCACCATTTTAATGACACGTCAAGCCGTTATGCTTTACGCCGCGCAAATGATTTTATTTTGCCTGCCGCCAGACTGGAATTATTCAAGGTTGGTCCGTACTATATGGCTATAAAGGTTCATAATCATTTGCCTAACTATATTAAAGCCCTCCAAGGTAAAATTTTACCAAGAATTGAAAAAGTTATTAGTCCAAAAGGCATATTATAATATAAGTGAATATTTTAATGATAAATTTATACATATTTAAAATTGACATTGTATAATTTTAACTGACCATTGACATGATAAATTTGTTATTTTATTTATATATTTAAATTTGACTTTACCGGATTGTTATTATTATATAGATAGAATTGACATTTTGACAAAATACTTATAGACATTTACTTATTTTTTGAAACATTGATTTAATTGTAATTTATTTATTAACTTTAATTCACAAATACCTCGTTGAGGTCATAATGTAACAAAATTATCATCTTCAGCCTATATATTTATAATTGTCTGCTCTTATGTTACATATGAAGTGAATAAATGAATGTGAATATGAATAACATTTTGCACGAGAAAAATAGTACCTACTTTTACACTATTTTAGCACTATTTTGACTGTTTTTTTTCCTTGTACTCATAATTGCGATAAGCCATTGACAAATCTTAATGTATTACAATTTGACCATTAACTTAAAGCATTTATTTTTGTTGAATGTGAACAATCGCATGCGACCATCGCATGTGACGTATTTGTTGGCCGACTCGGCTACGCGCCACGCGGTGTGCAGGTAAGGTACATTCATTTATAATTGCAGCAAATATCTTTACAACGTGTAACGTTAAAATCTAGAAACAGGTTCATTGGAATAACGCCAATTGAAATTAATTGAACTACTTTTTAAAGGGTCACATTTAAAAAAAAAACTTTATTAAAATGTGTTGCCCTGTCTATTCATTTATTAGACAAACCATAATGTGCGTAAACCCGCCAAAATACGTAAACAAGCAATGATTAGTTTATTTATGAGCGTAGATAGTAATAATAATAATCTCAGCGCAGCGCCCCGGTAACATAACTAGCTACCGACTCCTCTCTCGACAGAGCGTCGGCCACAGAGAAAAAAACAATCAGAAGCGTTACTAGCACTAAGGAATTAGGTCAATCGAATTAAAAATCATGTTGAGTGTCTGAGATTTTGCGCATTTATCACCAGACGTTGAACCCGATTTGGCCGAAGGGTGTTTTGTATCGTCGGTTTATACAAATATGTTTAAGATTAGCTAAACATTAACAGAGCGTTTTTATCACAGATTTAAAAAAAATACAATTGGTCTAATTTTTAACAATTAATATCTACAAATATAATATTCGGTTGCCTTGCCTTACATACATATCGACACTTTTTTTCTATTTAAATTATCACATTTTGTTTGTCTTTGACAACGTTTTTTTTAGTTTGGTCGATTATTGCACAGATTATTAAGCAAGCGGAGGCGACTTGCCGCGATTTTTGTTGTTAATTAATCTTCTTACTCACTCCCACCTTTAGCTGTCACTCATAGCGCATCATCTCATAAGGCAAAATTAAACCTAGAATTTGTCGGTTTCGCAGACGGTTACCGGGCTCCAAGATGTGCAACACTACGCCTAGTGTTGCAAAAAAACCGTTTTTTTTTCTAGTGTAAAAAAAGCGTTGAAAAAAAACCTGAAAAAAAACTGTTTTTTTCTAGACCATGTTTTTTTTCAAGAGTATTGGATTTCATCCAAAACTTTTAAGACAGTTACCGTTTAAGATTAATACTTAAGAATACAATTTCGGCCTATTTTTAACTCTACTATACTTTTCTGGTTGAGTGGTATCAAGATTTCATGAATATATTGGCAACATTCATTGACATTTATATCAACGAAAGGGAAATCCCCAAATCAATTACATTTGCACACGGAGAAATCGTCGAAGTTGTTATAAGTTAATTATAATTAAATAAATAAGTTGATTTATTATACAAATTTCATTTATCATTGAACTAAAATGTATGGTAGAAAAAAAACAAATTCAGAAAAAAAACAACGGTGCTAAGTTTTTTTTCATGTTTTTTTTTAAAAAACTGAAAAAAAACAAAATGTTTTTTTTTCATTTTACATCACTAACTACGCCAGCAAAATAGTGTTTCATTTGTTTAGATTTTTTAATATTATTATATATGTATGTTAGTCTTTAAGATATGTCTTGTTTGGGACTTTGTTGCCTGCAATAAATAATTAAATAATAAATTATCAGCCATACCCAACTGGAAGTTCTCCCAGCAGACGGAACATGAGGCGTTCGCGGCGGTCTGCGTCTCGCTGACCAGCTCGCTGGGCAGCGCCGCGATCTGCTCGCGCGGCAGCGGGGGCGGGCCCGAGTTCTCGAGCTGGCCGAGGAGCTGCGTCACCACCGCGTCGAGCCCTGTTATTTATCGACGATCACATCGTGTTCAGTGATTTCATTGTGGGTAGAAAGTAGTGTAGGAAAAAAAGTTTTCATTTCTGGTGTGAAAAAAACGTTAAAAAAAACTGTTTTTTTTTCTGGACCATGTTTTTTTTCAAGAGTACGAAATCTAAAGCTTTTAAGACAAATAGTTAAGATCACATAGGTAATAGACTTTTCGGTTTATTTTTAACTCATACTATACTTTTCTGGTTGAGTGGTACTAAGATTTCATGAATATATTGGCAACATTTTTACATCAACGAAAGGGAAATTCCCAAATCAGTAACATTTGAACACGGAAATAAACATAAAACTAAAGGGGAAAGTTTAAAAAACTAAGTTGATTTTTTATACAAATTTCATTTATCATTGAACTAAAATGTAAGGCAGAAAAAAAACAAATTTAGAAAAAAAAAACAACAGTGCTAAGTTTTTTTCATGTGTTTTTTCAAAAATCTGAAGAAAAAAAAAGCATTTTACATCAGTAGTAGAAAATAACAGGTTTACCACAAATAAATAAACAGCGTTTAAACCACTGTCTGAATATAATTAACCTCAATCAAGTCACATGACGTAAGCGTGACATTCATTTTACTTTAGCTGTTTCACATTTAAACAGTTGTTCAAATATCCGAATCCGTCTCGCCCTAGCCACGTTCCTACATTGTCAAATTTTAATATATTTTGCGACTTTTTTTTTTCTTTCATAAGAACCTTCTCCAGACACAACAAACACAACAAAAAAGTACTACAACCGTTGACACGTGATGGCGTGACCAAGGGAAATTATTATACAGGCTGTTGCTGGTCAGCGACGAGCGACTCAGGGGTGGTTGCACAAACGATACTGATGCCAAAAAAATATTTGATTTTCAAATGAGAAAAAAAAAACAATTTATTATTGCTGACTAGCGAGTGAGTCAAAACTACCAACACCAGGTCGCCTCTTCGTTGCTTAAAAGCTACGGCGTAGTATTTCTTAGATACACGCGAGCTACGCGTGAGGGTGCGAGTTTCTCTATTTGTTTTGAATTTTTTTAGAATGTAGTAAAGAGGTTTTCCTTATAGAATAGAATAGAATAGAATCATTTATTTGCGTTTAAATGGGTATTTGCGTATAAAACTTGCATATATTTTAAAGAAAATCCTTTTTTCTAAAACGCAAAAAACAACATGCATTTTAGAGCCAATGAAGAACAAGAACATATAAACAATGTTTAGATATCCGAATCAAAATTTAGATATCCCAATCAAAATCTTACATCAAAAGCAAAAAGCATCTTGCTATCACCGAAATCAACGGGAAGGTTTTGCATAGTTTTATAGTCACATTTAAGAACTCCTTCACACTCGCAAGTCTCATTGCCGTCGCTCAACAGTAGCGCTGCCCAAGAAATGCATAAAAGTGGCAGAATCCATACTATACATCGTTTGGTAATTCGATGCATTCGTTTGCAGGGGTAAGAAGTAGAGAGTAGAGCTCATTTGCAATAGATTTTTTTTATATAACTTATTCATTTTTAAATTAAACAAAATATAACTCTAGCGAGTTAACGTGCATATGGTGCATAACAAAGTTTTAGGGTATTACAATATCTTATCGTTAATTGGAGTAAGTATTGAGATTTTAGATATAAGTTCATCGATGATATTGTATTTAGAAGTAGATGACGCCACGCGAACTAAAAGAGTAGACAAATATGGCACTGTCTAATTAATGGATGTCTATGGATTGACATCTATCACATCAAACATCAGTTTCGGAACAGAGTCTTAATAGAGTACTTTCTTAATATATTTTTTAAAGTATGTAGGTACATTACAATAGACTCGTTGTCCTAATTTTAAAATTAAGTTCACACTTCAGCTCGGTAGTATATTAATCAACAAAAACATTATATTTTCAAAATATTTAAAATATTGAATAATTATCTAATAAATGCAATTTGAATGTATCACGTGAATTCTTGAAATGTCATGGCGCCAATATCAGAGTCACTTCATTCACATGTATATTTTTTACAAATTAAATTAATGAAAATATTTACAGTCCTTTTTTAAATAAATAAATAAATATTTATTAATACACCATAGTCATCTGATATCATGTAAACAGGATGATTCCTTCAAATAACATGCTAATAGTAGCGTACATATTTTTTTCTACAAGCGTGAAGATCATCCCTCACTGATGTGTTTATCAACAGTCTTTTGGGAACGCGAGCGCCGGTGACCTTTTGATCCGTGAGAGTCTACGCAGTTACTTTAAAGAAATTAAAGGTGTACTTTATAGTTATATAACAAAGACATATTAACATACATGTCCATAGACATACGTGTTAGGGTCGTGCGGGCGGGATTCGAACCCACGACTGCTTATCTTTCTAGTCTGGACCATAAACCAGCACACTATGACGTATTATTAAAAAAATATAGTACCAAACTATTGCATGTATGGCACTGTCTTAGAATATCGACCATCTTGGTTCGTGGGTTGGCTAAGAAACAAAACTCACTAATTTTATGGAAAATACTTCAATCATGAATGATAGGCATCATTAAATACAATTTACCTAACGAAATTATGATATTCGGACTGTTTTTTTTATTTAGTTAGTTGTTTCTGCAGTTTTAAAGGCGCACTGAGGCATTGAGACACTGACGCCATCAAAAACAGACTAAGTCAAAGTTAAGACCTCACTTTGAAGTGAGGTGGTGTTTGCTTTCTTTTAGCCTCTCACCGGTGATCTAGTTCTTAATACAATATCATTGAAGTTCATACACCAAAAACCGGCCAAGTGCGAATCGGACTCGCGCACTGAAGGTTCGGTGCCAATTTTAACTGAATTAGGAAATCCACTTACTTTCACTCAGCTAAAATACCGCAATATTTTGTTGACAGTTGTTATAATGAAGAACAAAGTTATGTTTGAGGCTGTTTAAAATGTACTTTATCTCAAAAACTATAAGGGTTCTCTTTTTTGTCATTCGGCTAAGGAAACCTAAAAATGCATCAAAACGAGACATTCACCTAAGTGCAATTTAAAATTGAACGCGCTTGAATATCTCAAAAACTAATCACGATACCGGGTACGGTAAATCATGAAAAAATCTATTGCAAACGAGCTCTACTTTTACGCCTTCAAGAGAATGTAACGAATTACCGGGACCCTAAGTACAAAGAGCCGATGGGAACCGCTGCTCTTCTTGCCACCTAGTGGGATGCTTTTATTTGTAATACTAGCGGTCCCCTGCGACTTCGTTCGCGCGTTTTGAGCGTGATGTTTTATAGACTTCCTCGATAAATAAGCTATTCAACACAAACTTTTTTTTAAAAATCGGTCCACTAATTCCTGAGATTAGCGGGTTCAAAGAAACACTTCAGCTTTTTAATACCTTATAGATTTCTCCGCATTCGCACCCGAGCCCTGTGTTTCGTGTCGGGAGGACCGATATTCATCGATGATGAATAAACATTAATGTTTGCTAGGAAAACATCGAAGTTTTGATTTAGATATATCGATGTTATATTAATAAAATGTCGAAACGTCAATTATTCTTTAAGACCTCATCTAGTATGCATTGAATGAATTAGGTTCATATATTTAACAAAGCACATAGTCATTAGCTATCTTTACTATAACTCAAGACTATCAATTTAATAACAATAAAAAAGTTTAATTATTTTCTATTAGATGACACTGATCTTCGAAACCGGAGTAAGCCGTACGAATAGATTTTTCAAAAGATAACAAAATAAAATATATTTATTTTATAAGTGTGCCCAAAAATACGAGAAATGTTTTTTTTCCTCATTATCATTTTTGTTTTTATAGTGTTTTGTCACTATACGAACTTAATAATATAAATTGCACTTGTAAAAGCAACTTTGGCTGTGTGACAGACGAGGAATCGAACCCCGTGTCTTACGCTTAGCGTAAGCGATTCCTCGACTTTATATTTTTTTCCTTTCCATAAACAACATTTCAAAAGTTTAGGTGATAGTTTTTATTTGTTACCAAAAACATTGTTGTTTTCCAATCGATATTTATTGAACATCGATACTTCAGCTCCTCAATCCTCAAACTTCGATGTCAGCATAGATGTTTTGCTAACATCGATCATCGCTAGTCCCGCGCGCCCTACCTTCGCCTCCAAACACGTAGTCCCCGGGCGCCCCGACCAGCACGAAGGGCGCTCCGGCGGTCACGGCGCCGGTGCCGGCGCGCCCGCCGCCGATCATCCACACCAGCTGCTCCATGAACGACTCCCGCCGCCCCGTCGACGCACCTCTGCAATCATATACATCGCGGAATAAATAAAACTAGCGGTCATCCGAGCGTTTAGAGTTTACTCTCAACCCCTCCCCCGTCGCAGCGTGATGTTTTGTAGCCTAAAGCAGGGGCGTAGCGTGCTTTGGTGCGGCCCTGTATAAAAACGTATTTGGGGGCCCTTATCATGGGTAAAGATTTCTCACAAAAGAAAAAAAGTATTGTCTTTTTTATATACATATTTATCCAGATTTTTTACGCTAGATTTACATTCGCGGGCCGCGACGCGGCTCGTTACGACGTACATGAGAGTTACACTTTGAAAATCTATTTTTCCAATATGGTTTGACCTTCAAAACCTCAATAGCATTACAATTTAAACAAATAAGAAAATCACAAACGTTGATGCTGATATTAATGTTGACAGCGCTTATGATTGTTGGTATGCCCCTAATGTCCCATCTAAGTTCTTAAGTTATTTTTTATCTACTTATTTTCTATTCATTTTTATTTACGCACTTCGGTATAATTAGCTTAAAGCCTTCCTCGATAAACAAGCTCAAGTAGTTCCTGAGGTTAGCGCGTTCATACAAACAAACTATTCAGCTTTATAATATCAGTATAGATAAATATGCGCCAGAGAACACATCAATTTTCGTGGGAACAGGAATTTTCTTCCTTGTGTTACGAATAGCAGTCAAGGGTGTCTCCAATAATACATATAAACATCCACGAATTAGGCACAAATGTTCGTGCTCATCACACAAACATTTGCCCCTTGCGGGTTTCGAACCCGCAACGGCCGGCATAGTAGTCAGGAGCGCTAACCACTACACCATATGCGTCGCCGAAAATAATTGAAATAATGAGAAGATGCAAATAAGCGGCGGGGCTGCATGAATAGTTCATGTGGGACTCCCCAGACGAGCCGTAGCTATACATCGAGTATCGTCACATAACACTAGGTAGAAACTTCAAACTGGTGCCAGAATGTGGTTACTACACATTTTCATTTTCAAAGCTGTAAAAAGCCAGCCAATTCTTCACTTACTAGCGATTTGGCACCACACATCTTTCGTCAAGGGCATGATGAATATACTTCCGATATATTATTCTTGATAATGGTTTTAAAATTGGAACTAGCCAGTTACCATTTCTACACCATCTTCGAAACTATTTTCATCAAATGCAAAGTAACATAGCTATGGAGCTATATACAATACCAAGGTGCTAATTAATTGCTATGCATAACGCGTAAAGTATGTAGGTCAGTAGTATTAATTGTCTTACCGCATCCTTCCGCCAGACATAAGAAACGCCAGGTCGTTCAGCATTGGTGGGGCGCTCTGAAACGTGAAACGATTTCATTAAAAAAATGTACTTGAAAACATCAACGTTCAGTCGGGGATGTAATTCCTTGTCCTTTACCGCGAATTCCTAACTAAACCTATCGTTCATCTAAACGATGACAAAGCCGTAATAATGTCATAATAATAATCCCTCTAGCCGATTTCGACTACGGTGGCCATTCACAAGGACTAACCGACTGCGCGGGACATATTATAGTGCATAAGTGTGTGCGGAAACACAGGTGCACTCTCTATTCCTTACACCCTCATAACCCGATGGGACAGCGAGCTGACACGACCGGAGAGAGCTCAGGCGCAGGACCAACGGCTTTACGTGCTTTTCCGAGGCACGGGGGTGAATCACCGCCAACTTCCAAACTCTGGGCTACCCTAAGAATTTCTGAACAGAAAAACCCAGGTATAACTTTATGGCCCGACCTGGGGATCGAACCCGGGACCTCTGGCGCAGCAGTCGCTTTAAAGTGCGACCCTATAACCGCTGCGCCACCGAGGCAGTCAGAGGCAGGCAATTGGGATGTCATAATACATGGACGTCGAAGAGTATAATCAGATATGTGAGAAGGCAATAGCACTTTAAGAGTCGGTAGTGGAAGATGATCTATATGATTATGGGAAACACGATATTTGTTCCCAGCGAGGTCGCTAATCAGGAATGAAAGCTCGCCATATCTGAACCATGATTCTTCTTCTTCCTTGCCTATACTTGGGATCGGCCCTCCTCATTTGATGGTGCCAGGACATTCTGTCCTGGGTTGTCTGTGCATACAGCTGTGCTCAATATCATTATTGACGGCTGTCCACCACATTCATTTTGTGAACCATGATTATTCCTAATTGTGTTCTGAGGGTTTCCGGTATACCACAAAATATCGTGGCGACACAACTACGATCATTTAACCTCGACAATCCCGCTAGCGACGGTAGAGGAAGCATACTTCCTGGTTCACAGCTGAGCTATTACAGGACATAAATCTCGTCGTGAATAATGCAAAAATGTATGCGAAAATTAAATGTAGTGTAGTATAATTAAATAAGAATCAATTTTCGGGGGACAACGAGGCTTTTAAACATTTACCCCTCATTCATAATAACGCAAACAGTTTAATAAACCTGTTTTGACTATTACACTGTTTTGTCTCGTTCTTTCTTGGCGCTTTTATCATTTACCAGAAAGTGACAAACAGTGTAATAGCTAAAATAGGTTTATTACACTGTTTGAGTTATTCTTAATAAGGGGGTAAGAAAATAAACAAATAAACCGTATACAAAAAGGAAAAAGATGCTGTTTACAAAAAATATTTAAACCTTTCACACTGAAATAGTGACAAGGTTTATAAACAATGTAATGCGCTCATGTTTGCTACGATAAGAGTCGTACTCCTTCCGATTGCGATAAGACGACATGACTCGCCTATATTACCATTATCACACAGGTATAACTTCGAAGTACGTCATACACAAAAGTGCATAAATGTATGGGTTTAGCGACTTTATCCGCATTGATTTTCTTCAGCCTTTAAAGTGTATGGGTACTACATATGTATAATATTATGAAAAAGCTTAATTAAAGTTCAAGTAATGGTTTTCGCCTGAAAAATCAACATACATTAAAACAACACAATCTTCGCATTTACAATAATAGTTAGTAGGATGAGTGAATGTGACCAATCCAACTGATTTAATTTGTTGACTGACTGATATTTTTTACTATAACTTCATAATTATATTTATTTTTACACAATTTGATTATTATTATTGACCACCCATAAAACCTACATTAAACGTAAATTAAGTATAGCTGAAATCAATAACACTGTTATCACTATTCTGCATTTATAAAGTTCCGAGAAAATCTGTTTACAAACACGTGATAGCGGTAGACCATACCCTAGCTAGATAGTATGTTGGTGACAAGCAAAATGACCTCAGGCCAATTTGTCACATTGTCACTCAATATGAACACGTAAAGACAACCACGTCAGCGTTGCGGTAGGCAATTTATTCTAGAACGTGTGTGACGTCGTAAATAGTTGGCGCCGCTATACAACCATTTAAAGTTCTAAATTGGCAATTATTACTATCACACTTATGAATGTAGTTTTGAGAATGGACAACTTTGATGTGATATATATTGAATTCTGAAGTTAAACAGCAATAACAATAAGAATTATTAAAATGCAGACACAATAAAAGTATGAATCATCATGCTGTGAACTTGAGCCAGTAACATTGTGCAATTTTAACCAATGTTATGACCTCAAGACATTTTTTTGCTAATTAAATAATCTTAATCATTTAAACCAAGATTGTGTTTGATAACAGATAGATTTAATGATTAAACTTTGTGAACAATATGTGATAGCCATTTGACTCATCATTTACAAATTCTATACAGAAAATGTTTACTGTGGTTATACAGTGTGTCTCTGGATGAACTGCAATCCAGATGGGATGAAACAAAAAAGTGAAAGTTATTTTGTTAAATATTTTAGCTTCTACTGAACAATTAGTATGTTTTTTTTTCAATCATTGATGAATTCGACAATATTTAATTATACCCATAAAAGTTTTTATGATTTTTAATTATTTCGTATATTGAATTTAACATTTCATTTGAATGGGTTAACCCAATGAACACTCCAGCTACTATGTGTTAAGTTGACCACAGTTGGTGTTCCCTCCTACATAGAGAATTGTTTAAATAATGTTTCATTCTTGTAAGTTATTTGTCATGTATTTGGCTTATACTATTATTTTATTTCATAAAAAGGAACCAACTAATTTAAAGTTAATTTTAATTTTTACACATAGTGTGCCAGGACAAATAAGAATTTTATTGAACAATGTAATTTAAACACATAAATAGTTATAAGTTTCTCTTTCTTGTTTTATTTAAATTTACATTCATCTGCTATCCAGATTGCACTTTTCCCAGGGACACGGAATAGTTACACCGTGTTATTTCTCATTTAGCTTATTAGTTATGCATTTTGCCTGAACATGGTGGAGTGTGTAACTCTGGAGTGACTCAAATTAAAGGTGTGATTCCCTGAAAATGATATGTAACACCACATCTCAACTCAACCATAACTCCATAGTGATAAGGATTAATTGAAATAGGAAATAACTGATACTAAAAAAATAAAGAACATGATTTGAACTTTAGTTTTTCTTGCTGTCATGAGATGGCGCTGCTCATAGTTAACTCGCGGCAATACTGCGATTTAGCCTTGATTTCACCCACGTCAGATAAGGAATTTTCGTCAAATAATATACATTATGCCTAATTTTAAAAATTCACCATTTGTCAGAAATCATTTTCGTAAATGTAATTTTAAAATTGGTTGTTTTATACTTATTGAGTCAGATAAGTTATATCTAATGTTGGTAAAATCGTCCCTTACCCATACAACTTAATGTAGGATGGTTTGCATAGGAAGTTTTGTAACTCTTTTGAATAGAAATGTAATATAGTTTATTATGGTAAATGAACTAATTTCACTCAATAATAATGCAAGACTTACATAATGTTTACAATATGACACAATGGTGGTAAGTTACTACCGTTGTGTCTGATGTTCTGATTGTGTTACTGGCTTTCCCAGAAGGCTAGCAACCAGTTCAGATTACCAAAGGTCTCTGGGAATGCCGCTGGGGATTTAAGAATAATTGCCCGAAGGCACACAGATAAATATCATACTTGGTGTACATCATCCGAATCATCGAGGTTGCTCATATCATCCAAATTGCTCATGTCGTCTAAATTGCTCATGTCTGCATCACTGAAATCGTCTCCAGAGAGAACAATACCCTCCGTTTCATTTTCCAGTTGCTCAATAAATCCACTAGCGCAGTATGGGCATGTGTAGTCCTGAAAAAAGAGTAATACATTTTGAAAATAATTCTGCTTTATTTACTACAACTTGTAGATAGCAAGTCAACATACAAGAGTAAATAGTGTGAAAAATTACATTATTTTTGGCAACATATGTTGGTAACAGAAACTGAGTAGGAGACATGTGCACATAAGAAAAACACTATAAAAATAAACCATTATATATAAACTTGCTTCTGAACATGCGCTATCGTAGGGTTGCTATGAGTGATCGAAAATACAGCCCTACGGTCGCTGATGCAACAACGCGAAATACAATATCATGAATAGAGTAGTTCGACGACACATTTTGTAAAAAGAAATCCGTAGACCGGCTGTCGCAATTAAAATAAGTCGCAATAGAATTTGATCAGAGGGACCTATCGCACATAGTCAACAAAAACCCATTTAGCACAATTTCTAGAGTAAATCGATCATGATGAAAACTGTGCAAATAAAGTTAGATACCGAATATATGTAAAAATCATTTAAAATAACATTATATATTGATTTTTACCTGCAAAACATCTTCAAATTCAATGTTACACCTGTGGCAGAAAAATCGAACGGTCGGCCTCCGCTCTACCAACGCGTCAGCCATCCTAGATTTTATTCACAGTTACACAACAACAAATATTTAATGTTATAAATATGTGCCTGAAGATTGTGCTTTCAAAACCTGAACAGAAATTTATCAATCGCCATTTTTTTGAGACATGCACAATCCAACTTTTTTCCAAAAAGATTCCTTTGCACAGATTAAACCGCACGAGGGAATCCATAGACTACCACTGATTTTTTAAGAGATTTTGACATAACTTTACCCAATCGCATTTTTTTCTACGCCTGGTTGCTTAAATGTTCATTGGCCAGAAATATATCAAAGTCCGTACGAGATTTATTTTGACGAATAGTGAAATGGCATGTAACGTAGCTCTATAAGTAAGCCACGCCCCACACTATGCAAGCAACTTTCAGACAAAAATTAAAAATGTACCTGACGTTTGTCTCGGCATCTATGCATGCTATTGGTGCAGCAAACTTGGTTGGATCATGAATTTCCGTGAAATTCAGTTAAAATCCAATAAAAAACATAATTTTACTGTAATATTTATGTAATAATGTGATGTTCAGTGTTAAATGTTTGACTAATGATCATAGAAACATTCGATTGCACCTAATTTCGTGTGAAACATTATACTTTTGATGGAGTTATTGTTATCGTAGCTGTGTGTATTTTAGACAAATCATGTGGATTTTAGTTAATTTAATTATGAATATCAGTTTAAACACCTAATCTTGTGTTGAATAGGGTTCCTTTTAGTAAATAGGACCGAAATAAGACTGAATTTCAGCGAGTCAGTAGCGCAGTAGACTACAATGAACGAGAAAAAAAGGATAGTGCAGAATTTCAAGAGTTACATCAACGTTTCACCTAAGGTAATCTATATACTTGAAATGCGTTAGAGATGTCACGAAATCAATTAAATATATAAATTTTTTGAAGATGAGGTTGAGAAATTGGCTGTAATGCCTTGTTTGTGCATTAGAAACTACAAACTTTGAATAGGCACAATAAATTTTTAGTTTTCAGTTCGTTAAAATAAAAAATGAATTTTGGACAGTAACGCAATGTAATTATTCTTTTAGTAGTTTTGAAGGAAAAACTATGTTGATAGTACATAGGGTTCAATTTCTCGCCTGACACAGTAAGTTTTTAATGTGCAATTTATAACATTTAGGTCCTTAATATTTACAGAATAATGGAGATAAAAATGGATCCCTCCAAGAAGTGAAACCGAAGCTGTTAAATGGTAAGTGATAATTGACATCCATTTATGAATTACAAAGAATATCTTAACTTACAGAATATAGATACTTTTACAATCCAAATTAAAATAACACCAACAATTTTTAATTTATTACATGAACCTACTTTGTTCACTATTATTTAATAGTATTTATGAATATAAATAATATAATACCAAAGTACCTAAACATAATATTGCAATCCTACAAAACTACTATCCTAAGGAAACACCTAATGTAAATTGAAATCAGCATTTTGCCTTGATGCTGATATGCAACATAAATATTGGACAACATTTAAAAGTTGTTTTGTTTGAAATCCACTTGTGAAAAATATTATCATACTTTATAGTTGTTTACAACTGACTGAAGTTAGGTTAATTTGAACCTAAAAAAGCAAAACTATAAAATACCAACTAATTTTATTAAGAAACACAAAGCAATACATCAAATGAAAAAATATTTGATTGATAAAACAAAACCAATATATTTCATGTATATGTAAATTAATTTAAATTTAATGTATGTTTAGGCACCTTACATAAGGTAATTGTTGATTCCTATTATTATAATAATAAAAGTATGATTAAATAATAATTTTACACACAATTTAACATATCGTAAACATTGTAAAGTATGTATGTAAGGTATACCTACCATTTATTTTCTCTCTCTATTTTATATTATTCATAAAACAATGGCCCAAATTTTTGGTAACTTCTGAAATGTATATATGTGACATCAGCAGAGATGTTGTATCAACAACTAATAAATCTACAAGTTTATATTCCAGTTTGTTGGTCTTCTTCTTAAATTTAAGAGCTTCGCTCTTGTCGGTGGAGTATTTGCCATTCTTTTCTTTTATTTGCCTTTTCCTTGACCTCCTGGTACAACATGACATTTACTTTTTCCTTCACTTGGTTGAAATAACTTCTCCTAGGTCTTCCTCTTCCCCACTTTCCTTCTACTTTGCCTTCCATTATATTTACTAAGAACCTGTCATGTCGCATCAGGTGTCCTATCATGTTGCCTCGTCTATTTTCTATTATTTTAAGATCTTTCTTTCCTCATCCACAATCTTCAACACTTCTTCATTTGTTTTTAAACAAATGAAGAAATTTTTAGTTTGTTGGTAGAAATAATCGAGTCTGGCATGGAAATGATTGCTACTTTTTATGCATTATCATTTCATGAAATGATTTTTTTTTTCATATGAAATCACATGTGAAATTTCATTAGCAATGTTTATTTTTGGCAGTGACAGTTGTGACGCGTTTACGCGACAAAATATTTTCGTATGAATTTCACTGTAAGGAAATACAGCGATTTTCGTACTGACTTGCTACAAAATCATTACAAGATAATCAATAAATATTTTATTGGCTTCGTAAGTCATGTATAGGTAATAAGACCGCATAGATATTGTCATTCCTACTCGCTCGCTCGCGCTCAAGGACTTCGACCACTACATTTCATTCGTCAATGAAATGAATAGCGTATTTTTTAGAGTTCCGTAGCCGAATGGCAAAAAATGGAACCCTTATAGTTTCGTCAAGTCTGTCCACCTGTCTGTCTGTCTGACGTTCAAACAAACTCTGTCTGTCTGGGGGGCTCCCATACATGAAACTAAAACCAAAAAAAAAAAATTTGTCAAACCTATGCGTGTGGGGTATCTATGGATAGGTCTTTTAAAATGACTAAGGTTCCTGAAACCATTTTCTTTTTCATAGCTCATAGCTAGACGCTTCCAAAGTGGTAAAATGCCCCCCCCCCCCCATCTAACTTCTAAACCAAACAAGTGTAAATTAAATATGTAATGTAGATCTTAATAAATACTTTCAACGAAAATTGGTTCGGACGGGATCGAACTAGTAGTTTTAGAGATATAGCACATTTTCAACAACCGCAAACATAACTTTGTACTTCATACAAACACTATGAAAAACAAAGTTATATTTGCAGTTGACAAAACATTGTGGTATTTTACTTAGTAGAAGTAAGTGGATTCCCTTATTCAGTTAAAGTTGGCACGGAACCCTCAGTGCGCGAGTCCGACTCGCACTTGGCCGTTTTTTTTAAAATCTATGATTTCGCAGAGTGCGATTTGTAGCAGACGATATGAAAAAAAAGTAGCAGATGTGAATAATTATTTTCATTTAATATGAAATTTTATCTACTATACATGAAATGTTCAATGCCTAAATCGAGTTGGTTTCCTGACATCTAAATTACCATAAAGCCTCTAATGATGTACGCCAGTTTAACTCCTTGCGAACGACTGATTTTAATATACCTCTAGTTAATCCATGAATATAGGTGTTTAAATATTCATAACGTATACGTAACTGTATCGCCTTGTACGTCTGGTATTGTTTGACGACATGGGAAGTGCGGCCCGTAATACGCTAATAGAAATCTGTACAGTAGGCCCAATCTGTTAATCGTTTATATGATCATAAGTTAGGCGCGTAGCAAGCGTGATTTTGTACTATTTTTGAATGTTGGCACATGGCAATAACATACCTTAGCTACTTTACCGGGTATTGACTATTGAACTAATCTCTATCATTATTATTAACGCGTGCAATCTTTATTTATTGTTTCAAACTCGTTTAGAGGTTTACACGTTTTTAAAAAGAATCAAACTTTTTCAATACGATGGTAAACGTGATGGAAAACTGATCGTATTCACAATTTTCGCTAACTATGGTTTCTATTTACTTTTTTAGTAATTTTTGTTTGAATAAGTACGAGATTGAGGTACCGACTGACTTTTGGACTCAATAAAAATACCAGTGCACTTTATAAGCAGCTCCGCTGCTATTGCACATGATGGTGCGTTTTACGTGACAAGCAATGATCCCTCTGATCTTCGCTACGCTGTGCCCATCATATGATATTCTCATTCAATCGCCAGTTCCGTACAGTGATACAGCCAACATGGGTGTACTGATGAAAGGTCAGAAACTTTATTTAAACTTTTTAATACTATCGCTTGTAGTGAAATACTAGAGTTCTTTCAATGAAACATAATTCCATGGAAGTGAGAAATGTACCTTACAAGAGTTGATTCAGAAGCAGTCTAAATACATCTGCAGATAAGTAATGTTTTATTCAGATAAATAGATAACAAAATAAGAGCCTTATTTAAATATTTTTTTCCACTTTGTCTTTAAAAACCTATTCTTAAACATATTCACGAACACTTAAATTGTTTGTTACATCAAAATGTAGAGAAATACATCGCATCATATTATAGGTATACTCATTGTAGGTAAATACTAAAAATAGGTCATCTGTGAGCCCGTTACAAGTCCTTTACTTTGAGATAGTAACGAAAGGAACAGATTGATAAAGTAAGCAATAAATAAAATAACTGTTTTTCGTGTTATCATCAATGTGGTAGGTTGAAGGTTTGGCAGATATGTGACTCACCAGTAAACTATGTTATATTATACTGTTTTGTCATCAGTATCAATCTGTAGATGAATTTGCATATTTATAAGTATCATAATCTCTTTGGATTGGGAAGTGATTTTTCGTCACTAATATTTATTCTAAACTACACGAATTTGTCTGCGTAAATTTTGTTCTTTCCATAAAAAACTTTCTTTTAACGTCATTTCTATAATCTGAAAATAATAAAAAAACCGGCCAAGTGCGAGTCGGACTCGCGAACTGAGAGTTCCGTACCAACTTTGAACTGAATTCGGGGCCACGTACTTCCTCGTAGCAAAAATAAAGGACACCTATCTATCAAGTTTCAGCTGTGTGATGCTTACAGTTTCACAATAAAGTCGCTGTGACATACGGGTGGAAAGACTTGACGAAACTATAAGGCTATCGTTTTTTGCCATTCGGCTACGGAACCCTAAAAAGTATGATAGGCTATCTCTAAATCTAAAACATTTCTTCTTCATTCATCAGAAAGCTGCATAAGTTACACAAATACACAGATCATCCATTCTAAAATTTGATACAATAGACTTTTACCCTAGGCTTTCCTCCATTAACCCAGATAAGCCTGAAACTATTTTTGTCATGGAAACCTGCGATTTTTTATAGATGGTTTCATTTAGTTCAAATATATCTAAAAAAAATGTTTAAAAAAATATCCGACTTCCGGAAAATCCGGAAAATCATATCCCATATATGGGTCGGTCGGCACGACTCATGCTCATTACTTACATGCTTTCAGTAATGTATAGAAACATAAATAAAACACTTATATCGCCACAAATGTGTTATTTATATATATTTTATAATAAATCTAATCAACAGTCAACGTTTTATGCAGTATGGTAATTCAAAAAACATTATTTGGGATGTAAATAAATGTTGCATTTCACGCATATTTCATATCAATACTATGACAAAATAAAAGGAAATACAATTTCTTACCTCTGATGCAGGTTCTGTAGAGACCTATATTCTGATCAGAACGATCAACGCAGCCCATATTTTCATTGTAAATTTTAACAATGTATGGTTGGTTGACATGTACATATATTTTTTTGCTGAGAGAACCGTCTTGTTTTTTGTAAAGGTTCCAGGGACTCTGCATTGGAGGCAACAGTTACCACGCTATTATCATTCCACTTACAAACCAGTATCTTTCCCTCTACACTGGTCTTTGAAACAAAGCTGCCTCGGTCAGTTTTCTTGAAATCCTGGTTGGATGGCAAAGGACACTTTGAGGTACGATTTTCCCGAACTGTGCCAGTTCCTTTCAAGTTTCTGTTTTTCAGCTCGTGCAAAAGAGGATTGGAGGTGAAGTAGTTATAAAAAAAAGGTGAAATACATTAGTCGGGTACATTCTTTGAAGAATATTTGCGTACTGTAAAAGAACGCTACCTCCAAGTCCAAACTTTTTGTAAATAGATGGTATTTGTGCTGACTGACCTTGGTACGGATCGAACCAAATTACGTATCCTAGTCTTGTAGCTCCAACCCAATACTTGTAACCCCAACGATTTGGCTTTACCCTTATGAACTGCTTGCAACTATGGCCACCATAATATGGAATCATAGCCTCGTCAATAGTATGCATCTCTTCAACAGGTGCATTTTCTTGGAAAATACCGTTCAGTAAAGAAAATAATGGCCTCATTTTGGCAAATTTATCACTTTGGGCTTGAATAGAGGAGTTGTCACAGCAATGCAAATGGTTAATTATGTATGTAAATCTGTCGCGAGATAAAGACCGATTCACAAGAAAAAATTCACAATCAGACGAGTTTTCCCAATACATACGACGTCTTGGCAAGCATACGTATCCACTATAGAGCAGTATTCCGATGAAACATTTGATTTCATTCGTAGTTACATTTCCTGGTTTATTTTTTTGGGAAGCATATAGATTCGTATACTCGACAATCAAGTTTACAACTTATTTGTCGAATAATTGTTCAAAATAATTTACAGGAGAACGTAATTCGTTTTTTGGACCTTCTAGAGGTTGGAAACTAGGAAATTCGTTTGATTTATGCCGATTCCTCCATTGGTAGGTTTTGTTTTGAACAGATGTAGGACAAATTATTGGAGTATCTTCCACTGTGCTGGACGTAGATGACCGTGGCTGCTGAATTGGTTCGTCGATGCGAAATATCTTAGTCAAACTAGCCAAAAGAGTATTATCTTCACTTTCTGATTCAAAACTGATCTGATTACCGAAGTTTGCTTCGGCAGGTGCCCGTAAGATGGAACCAGGTAAGTTGTGTATGGCAATATTGTCTTCTTCTCCAAAATCTTCACCAGTTACAGCAGCATTTGCATAATCTGGTGGTTCAAATGCTATGTATTCTGGTACCGGTTCATTGCTATTCTCTAACTCGTTCAATCTTTCGTGCAATGATAACGGTTTTGATCATAAATAACAGAAATAAACATGTTACCTACAAAAAAACAATACCCTGTGGTTGTGCCGACCGAACCATGTATGGGCTCATGGAATTGGTGCCTGAATAAAAGTATCAAGAATGAAACTATTACTATTTTATTTTTCATTATCAATTCAATAATCTATCTTAGTTTTTATTCAAACTTTAGTGTTTTATATGTAATAACAATAGTGTGATTTAAACTCACCTTTTCGAGGACATGTCTCACACTTTCCAAATCCAATTAGTTTGATCACAAAAAGCAACTAGCAATTAACAAATTAGCTTTGATACTTGTCACCACAGTTAACAAGTAAAGACTAAAGCTTCTAAAGATATTTACCAATTGCCAGAAATAATTCAAATAACGAGGGTAGATTTTTTTATTTCTCAGATCCCATGTATGGGTCGGTAGGTTTATCTGGGTTAAATCTATTGTATCAGTTCCGTAATGAGCCTTAATTAAAACAAAAAGCCGAGATAGTAAACACTTATTCACGGTCGCGATTACGCAAGGTTTGTTTTTGCGCAGACGCAGGCTGCGTTGCCCGATCCACTGCGCATGTGCAAGGCTGGGTGGGGAGGGGAGCCTTTGTGATTTAACATATTTTAATAAGGTTTTATGGTATTGTCCACTCGAAATTAAGTTATAGGTGAGAAAATTTCCGCCTCCAACTTGACAACTTTACAGAAGCTAACGTGTCAGTTACCGAGAAGGCCGTACCTGCTCTTTTATATTGGATTGGATTGGATTTAATATTGGACTCATTAAAAAAAAAGACACTCTTAGTACTCTTGAAACTACATCCTGTAGTATTTTATTTACTTAATGGTATTTATTATCAATAATATAGCTTGTAATTATTATTCGTTTGACAAAACCATGTTTTAAACTTTTGGAGTATCGTGGACGTGTCAAATTTAAAATAGCTGTAAGAAAGCTACATAACGAGTAATCAAGCCGCATTGCACCATAGAAGCCAATCAAAGGCGCTAATGAAGTGATAGGTGAATTAATCCATGTGTAAAACTAGTGTGACTAAAAATAGTGTTATCGTGATTAAATAATGAGATCAGAGAGAGACTGTCTATTGAGATGATAAAGTTACAGTTAATTTCTTTTTTGCGTAAGTAAGCAAGCAAGGAAGGACAGTCTTTAAACGTTGCCAATGTTAATGGACGGTGGAATTCGATGGCAGTATCGCTTCTAGATACACCCATTACCCACTAAATAACCAACTAAACTAACAATTACATTGCTATTGCAGCTAACTCACTAACCTTTATAGGAGCTGTTAAAACGAAATTTGGGGGTTCCGAAAGCTATCTCGCGTTCCAACCGTATCTTATCTGGCGACAACGATAGAGGATTAGAAGGCGAACGAATTGACGTAATTAAGTGTTAACGTCGACACAATACAAAGACGCAGTATACTTATTATGGGCTGAAATTGAATAAACTTAGAATATAAACTATACATTCAAACCTAGAAAACAAGACGACACGTACCATACATTTTCAAAGATTAAAGTCTTAAACGATTGCAGTTTTCTCAGTCGATTTCACTAAGCTTTTTTTGCAGGTTGCAAATTTTGTTCATCTCATATTATAAAGCTGAAGATTTCGTTTGTTTCTTTAAACGCGCTCATCTCAGGAACTACTGGACCGATTTGTATTTTTTTGTGTTGGATAGCTTTTTCATCAAGGAAGACTATAAACGCTCACGCTGTGACAGGAGGGGAGAGAGAAAACTCAAAACGCACGGACGCGAACGCGGGGGAACGCTATATAGTCTGCTCTATAAAACTTGTAACTAGATCCTCTGCAGGTTGTATCTGAACCGTGTGGTCATATTAACTTTTTTGGTAATGGGCCTTCCATTCCATATCTACTCCACTGTGACATCACCGTGAATCACCTCAATTGGTCATTGTCGCCCTTTTCTGTATGATGCGTGTAAATACGTTTATTTTCGCATTTCAATGCTTATCGCCATTTATTATTACACGACCTGTGTTTCAACTTGGTGGCTTCAGCGATATAGGTCAGCAGTACTGCAGTTTTGATACTTTTGCGGATATTCTGAGTCGAGATGGTAACTACTGGACGGTCAAATTAATTTAGGCGAGGCAATGACCGGCTGTTGGTGCAAAACATACAGATTACGGGAATCCTGTTTCACGTGACGTCAGATATCAATTAAATGAATAACCACTGAGAGAAAACAGTCTAGTGCTAATAACAGATAGTAGAACCCGATAGTACTTACGTACATACCGCTTAATGCGATTTCCCGCATATGAAGCTGATTACCGTCGGTCCCTACAACTTGGATTATGTTTTCTACGACTCGTCCCCCGCTAAGTACGCTCATTTTGGATGAAACTTGTCACGGTTGATGGAAAAATGGTCTAAATGCTGTCTGATGGACAAATTGAGATGTAAAATAGAACACCTCTCATTTTGAACCTGTGTATGTTTGCGTTTTGTTAATTTATCAGTACCTATTCGGATAAGCCGAAAATTTTTAATTTTATAAAGATTGGATAGGCAGAAAAATAGTATATGATGCAAACTATACTTTATTACATTTTATGATTATTGTAGCTCTTTCAACGAGTTCATTATTCATATCAATATTGCCACAGCCATGTGGCATGTGGCTCATAACGAGATTTTAAATAAACAAGAAGAAGACACGCACCGGTCCGGCCCTTTAGCATCCCCTGTGGATGATTCTTCCTTGATGTTGTGACCTACTCAAATAGAGTAATTTTATAATTGTGTAGTATTTTAAAAACGAAGAAAAAGCGCTTGAGATTGACACTGCGTTTGAAAAAAAGTGGAGCTGGGTGATGCATTTTATCTGTAAATTTTATATGTATACGCTCTGCTCCGGTTCTGTGAAGACGCCGCTTAGACGGTTACAAGAAAAATGGCGGATGCTCAGCAGTAGTATACCCTGAGTAAAAGATGTCGATAGCCATTGGCAATCAAAATTAAAAACTAAATGGCGGAATTTCGAAACGCATATCTGTTTGGACAAGTTTGATGGTGTCATCAGTGTTGACATTGTGGGGCTGCACAGTACACATCCATTAATCATGTGTTCTCTTTCCAGGCGAGCTGATAATCGGAGCCGCGAACA
Organism: Pyrausta purpuralis; assembly: GCA_963924145.1. Lineage (NCBI taxonomy): Eukaryota > Metazoa > Arthropoda > Insecta > Lepidoptera > Crambidae > Pyrausta > Pyrausta purpuralis. The sequence goes on along the minus strand of OZ001653.1, from coordinate 2,819,306 downwards.
GCGTGGTGATGCTGACTCCGCTGAGCGAGCGAGACCGCGGCCGGCTCGGCTCGCTGTTCGTCACCAACTACAAGCTCTCCTTCGTGCCGCTCGAGACAGCACCACACGACGTGAGTACACACTTTAGGGCTCCAATTAGACGATGGAATACTGTCGCGCGGCTTTGGATGGACAACTCATAGGGTGCGTTACACTGGCCTACCGCTACACATGCGACGACCAACTTTCAGGGCAGCGTGTTTGCAGCCGGCAAGTGGTATGTACCCATAGTAGGTGCGCGTTTACCGCGTTAATAATGCGTGGCCATCGCGCGTACACTGCGCAGCTATTTCGCTTCTGGGCGCTTCTTATATTCAGGTGTGGCTAAATTGACGCTGCTACAAACTCTGTAATACACCACAATGTCATGCTTCCTGGGAAGCCTACTTATACTATCTGTACTCGTTGAGGTACTGGTTTTAGAGAATAGAATAGTAGCAAACGAATAGGAACCACCTTGAGGTATATACTTCATGCAGACAGATAGCGGCTGTTTTAACAAGCTAGAGGCGAGGCAGATGTCTCACTCCTGTAGTATATTTTCTTGTACCATAATATCGTCATAGACATATTGTAAGCATTCCCCTAATTCCTTATTAAAGCCATGTTTCACCATCGACAAATAAACAGTAACTAATGAATAAATCAAATATAGAACGTCATTTTGTATATTATATTCTTTATTGCACTTAAAAGTTGTGTAGGAAATACATGTAGTCACAATGTGAACAAAGGTGGGCTTATCCCTAAAAGAGATCTCTTCCAGCCAACCCATAGGTGTTGGAATTGTAATATTTGCGGTTATCGGCAGTGCTAAATTAAATTACAGAAAATAAAAGATATAATGTTTTTATATTTTTAAATAATAATAATTAACTAAATACAATAAATATACATACATATATATTGAGATAACGTATATATCCATAATTATATATATCGTAATAAAATAAATATATGAATAAATTTATACTCTATGAACAAGAGGGCATGTGAGAAAGCAGATGTTCTTTTACTCTTTTCTTGAATATATGTATATTAGAGCTTTCTTGCAGTTCTAGCGGCAGTTTGTTCCAGAGTCTAGCAGCGTAGACAGAGAATGAGTCAAATAAAAAGTTTGTATTGCTCCTTGGAATTTCGAGTGTGGCGGTGATGCAAGGTCTCCTAGAGCGTGTGGAAGGGGGCAGTCGTTTGAATCGATATTGGAGATAGGTTGGGGACTGGGGATTGTAGAGGATGTTATACAGGAAAGTGAGGATATGCATGTCACGACGGAGGCGAATCGGAAGCCATTTTAGCTGGGTGCGATAGCTGGAGATGTGGTCATATTTCCGTAGGTTAAAGATGAACCTAATGGCCAGGTTCTGGAGACGCTCCAGTTTATTAAGCAGCTCCTCTGTCAGATCCAAAAAGGCAACATCGGCATAGTCGAGAATTGGCAACAAAAGAGACTGCGCAAGCATAACTTTTGTTTTAAAAGGTAGGAAAAACTGGAGTCGTTTAAGAGAGTGAAATGTGTAATGCATTCGTTGGCTGATATTATTAACATGAGCTGTCCAAGACATGGTGCAGTCCATTATAAGACCTAGATTTTTAGCCTTTTCTGTGAAGGGAATCGGAGTGCCAGAGTATTTAATCGCAGGTACTGCGTCCCAATCAATTTGACCTCTGAGCCTGCTGCTGCCAATAATCATGGCTTGAGATTTTGCCGGATTCACAAGTAGGCCAAAAGATATTGCCCACTGCTGAATAGCATTTAGATCCCTATTGACGGCAGCCAAGGTCTCAGACAGCTCATGTAGTTTAAAATGTCTATAAATCTGTAAGTCATCTGCATACAGATGAAAGGGAGAAGAGAAGACAACTGAAATATTATTTATAAAGATTGAAAACAGAAGAGGGGAAAGTACACCACCCTGAGGAACACCAGCAGTGAGATTGGACCAATCAGAAGAGACATTATCAATTTTAACACACTGCTGACGTCCCAGAAGGTACGATTGAAACCAGTCGACGACGGAAGGTGACAGATTAATAGCGCGCAGGGTTGCGAGCAGTATATCAAAATCAACCGAATTAAAGGCACTGCTAAAATCCAACAGAATGAGCACGGTGAGCATGGTTTCATCCATAGCGTGCCGGATGTCCTCCGTTATATTCAGCAATGCCCCAACCGTGCTGTGGGAAGGACGAAATCCTGACTGAAATGGGCAAAGTAATTTGTTGCTGGTCAATATATTGTATTAAGTAATTGTATTAAGTAATGAAAAGATAACGTTACTGATTATTTATTAGGACATTGTGAAACAAGCGGTAAATATGCCATAACGATTTACTTTTGGGTGTAGCGGCAATAAAAACAATGTCGATATAACAGACAAGCAAGCCTAAAAACAAATGTCCCGCCTAAGGAATTAGGCTGGCTGTAAACTATTAATGACCTTGTAACAATCTTGTTCGAGTAAGCAATAGTTACATCTGCTTATAATCAAAACTACGGGCTCGGTTCTCGCGCACGCGCATCCATACTCGCGTCGTGGGTGAACTCTATTTTTGGCAGTATTATTTATATATTGTTGATATTATTTAATGATAAACTAGACTCCTGGAAGACTAGATTTATTAAGTTAGCACAATTGGGATGAAATGGTATTCATAAGGATAAGTTTCGTTTGTTGCGCACTCAAATGATTTATGTACACAACACATTCATAAGCGCCTAGGATTTATATTAACCCATGTCAGACTTTGATGTACCATCCATCTGGTATTCAATAAATCTGCAATAATTGTGTTGAAAAAAAAGATTAAACTAAATACAATTACACTACATTTTTTCAACAAGCACGAAACACCAAATTAAAGCTTAATTAATTGAATGATGCCAAATTGAAAAAAATAGCCCACATTTTCCCGTTCTCACACAAATATCGTTTACCTGTAATTACATTAACCTGCAACGAAATAATATCACTCAACTTTCCAAGTAGGTACTTATAATTTAAAAACCAACTTGTTAACAGGAATACTGCCAACAAAACTTCCTCCTTGGGACGTACGATGTGCCTCTCACTGGCGTTAACACAGTGTGGTTAACGGATGGAGGGCCGGTGAAGAGACGAAGACTGATGCCGTATGGAGACATGCCTGGGAAAGTCAAGGGGCTGCAAGTTGTCTGCAAGGTAAATTGAGTCTTATAGCTGTCTTATGTCATGTGTTTCACAGTATAGCTGACAGGCGAAGGCCGGTGAAGCGGTGCCATTTGGAGAAACACCAAAATTGACAAAAGTATCCTAATATCAACGTGACTTCTCAAAACAAGCTGTTGATTAGATAAATTGATTGATGACGATGAACCGTGTATATCAGTCTTATCGTTTTCGTAATATCACAGAACTGGACAATCAATTATTACGAAGTTTTATTCGAAAATCAGTCTGCTTTTTCCACCAATATGTCGATAAACTTACTTTGTTGTATATTAACCCTTACGAGTAGTCGTTGAATGAGCTCATCTGGCTCTTAGTCCTGCCTGTTATAAGAAAACTTAATTATCATTTCTAAAATATTGGTTGTTCTATTTTAATGTACGATTCCCAAATAATCTTTACATTGATAAATTAATCCTTATTGACCTTGGCCACGCCATCACGCGTGAACGGTTAAACAGATTTCACTTTTTTGTGTTTGTTATTGCCAGGAGAATGTTCTTATGAAAGAAAATTGCGCGGATAACTAGAAAATTTAAGAATACTTTCTTTCTTAGCGGAGCCGGGGGCGAAACAAAGTTCGCACGTTACATGAATTAAACAAATAGCAACCCCCTGAGGTATTGAAACCCTTTTCTAGTCGATGTTCGTACGTTCGTACGCTTTGACTATATTTGCTGTCATTTACTTATTTGCTTAGAGACTAGATAGAATACTCACACGTTAATAGATAGACAACGACATTGAGGCCTCGCCTGTGAGGTGGCGGGGAGCGAGGGGAGCCGAAATCAGATGGCGTGTATACACCTGTTCCTTCGCAGCTGAAGTCTAAATGAATCGGTGTACATTAAATAAAGTAAAGCAATGCTATAGGTTTATATCTACATCTCTTTCAGAACATGAAAGTCCTAATCTTCAGTTTCGCCAACTCGCCCATCGACAACGGTCGCAAAGTGGCCATGGCGTTAATGCACCACGCGTTCCCCAAACGCCACGACCTCCTCTTCGCGTACGAGTACAAGGAGCCCTACTACCCCACGCTCCCCTCGGATCTGAACATGTTCCAGAGGCCAAACGATTGGAAGAGAGAGCTGGAGAGGTGCGAGTGTGTGCATTGGAGGATAACGTGTATAAACGGCACGTCCGATGCGTTTATGCTGACGGCGGGGGAGACGCTGATTGTGCCCAGGTAATTAAGCCCTTTCAGAATTGTATCTTCTTGAAGTTTAACACGTACTATCTGGTTGTTATAAGAATAGACCTAAAACTGTAACTGTGTGGCGAGAAAAGCGTGCAAAAACGAAATGGATGAACGCAGGTGGGTGAGCGGGCAAGCGGGAGTTACATTACATATTTGACAGGTCTATTCAATCGATAACCGGGCAGTAAACACAGAAATATACACACACGCAGGCACTCGTGCTTCCGTCGTCCACGCTGATGCTCACTTGCAACATTTATAACCTAAATTTTGTTATTTTTCAATAATGTTTGAGGTCTTGTGACAGTTGTGACCAACAATTGCCGACAAACTGTCATTACAGTAATTAATAAATTTAATACGGTTACTAAAGAAACCCTTATGACAAAAATAAAATAAATAATAAGAAGGGCAAAGACGAAACAGGAAAAATAATTCGGCTTCATTAAGGTCCAGCTGCATGCCCATGTTGATCTCTACCGTTCTTAACTCAACTAACAAGTCGTCAAATATTACCTGAACTGTCTTATGAAATGAACCATTATCCTTCCAGCTCGGTGCTAGACTACAACCTGATGGAGACGGCTCGTCACTTCCGCTCGGGTCGCGTGCCCGTGTGGGTGTGGGGCCGGCCCTCGGGCGCCGCGCTGCTGCGGGGCGGCGAGCTGCTGCAGACCGAGCAGGCCGCCGCGGCCGAGAGCGTGCTGCTGGAGCAGGTGCGTGTGTGTGTGTGTGTGTGTGTGTGTGTACCTGATGCAGCCCGTGTGGGTGTGGGGCCGGCCCTCGGGCGCCGCGCTGCTGCGGGGCGGCGAGCTGCTGCAGACCGAGCAGGCCGCCGCGGCCGAGAGCGTGCTGCTGGAGCAGGTGCGTGTGTGTGTGTGTGTGTGTGTGTGTGTGTGTACCTGATGCAGCCCGTGTGGGTGTGGGGCCGGCCCTCGGGCGCCGCGCTGCTGCGGGGCGGCGAGCTGCTGCAGACCGAGCAGGCCGCCGCGGCCGAGAGCGTGCTGCTGGAGCAGGTGCGTGTGTGTGTGTGTGTGTGTGTGTGTGTGTGTACCTGATGCAGCCCGTGTGGGTGTGGGGCCGGCCCTCGGGCGCCGCGCTGCTGCGGGGCGGCGAGCTGCTGCAGACCGAGCAGGCCGCCGCGGCCGAGAGCGTGCTGCTGGAGCAGGTGCGTGTGTGTGTGTGTGTGTGTGTGTGTACCTGATGCAGCCCGTGTGGGTGTGGGGCCGGCCCTCGGGCGCCGCGCTGCTGCGGGGCGGCGAGCTGCTGCAGACCGAGCAGGCCGCCGCGGCCGAGAGCGTGCTGCTGGAGCAGGTGCGTGTGTGTGTGTGTGTGTGTGTGTGTGTGTGTACCTGATGCAGCCCGTGTGGGTGTGGGGCCGGCCCTCGGGCGCCGCGCTGCTGCGGGGCGGCGAGCTGCTGCAGACCGAGCAGGCCGCCGCGGCCGAGAGCGTGCTGCTGGAGCAGGTGCGTGTGTGTGTGTGTGTGTGTGTGTGTACCTGATGCAGCCCGTGTGGGTGTGGGGCCGGCCCTCGGGCGCCGCGCTGAGAGCGTGCTGCTGGAGCAGGTGCGTAGGTGACCGGTCTCTGATGGAGAACAGAACAGCCTCAGTGAACCCGTCTTGAGGTCCTTAAACGGATGAAAGTTCCGTCAGGTCATTTGATCGCAAAGACGATAGAAAGAAGCGACGTAAAGTTTAGGTTTATTTGGTCGTTAATATATATATATATTTATATATATATATATATATATTTATTTTTTATAACTTTTATTATAATATCAGTGAATAAATTTTATTTACTATTTGATTTAAAAAGATATTAGTGTTAAACGAAGATTTACCTATTCAGTCACTGATTATTGTGTTTATCTTATTTTATAATGAATTCTTTCGATTAAAAGGAATGTCAAGATTGTTTACAATATGTGACAAGCACAAAGGAACGGACTTTCAGACAAACACTAACCAGAAACTTATTAGGACACTAGCTTTTACCCGCGACTTCGTCTGCATAGGTAGTGTTTTTTTTTTATATGGATAGTAGTATGATAAAAGCCTGAGCTGTACGTTTTTGTATGCGTTGGATGAAATGCGTTGTTTTCCCGCGGTCAAAAGTAACTCATGTCTTTTCTTAAGTCTCAAACTATCTTGATACCAAATTTCATTTAAATCTGTTCAGTAGTTAAGGCGTAAAAGTGGTCGGCCCACCTGAAGTTTCTCATGGGAATGAGTCATTTTCGCGCGGTTAAAAGTAGCCTATGTTCTTTCTCGGGTATCAAAATATCTCCATACCAAATTTCATGCAAATTGGTTTAGTAGTTTGTTGGTTTAGTCGTGATTGAGTAACAGACAGACAGAGTTACTTTCGCATTTGTAATATTAGTATGGATTGTGAAACAGGCCGTAGATGCATTACTTTACCAGCGCCAATGGCTTGCCATGGCAAAGAGCTGAGTGGAGACCAATTTGGTCACACATTATAATTTTATTTTGTATTTTACTTACTTCCTTAGGTGTTTTATTTTTTCTATCATGTTTGTATTATGCAATGATATTGTATTTAGAAGTAGATGACGCCTCGCGAACTAAAAGAATACACAAATATGGCACCGTCTGATTAATGGATGTCAATGGATTGACATCTATCACATCAGACATCAGATTCGGAACAGAGTATTAATAGACTAGCTTTCTTAATATATTTTTTAAAGTATGTAGGTACGTTACAATAGACTCGTTGGCCTAATTTTAAAATTGAGTTCACACTTTAGCTCGGTAGTATATTAATCAACAAAAACATTTTATTTTCAAACTATTTAACATTTAAAATATTGAAATACTATCTAATAAATGCAATTTAAATGTATCACGTGAAACGCCATGGCGCCAATATCAGAGTCACGTTCACTTGCCTAGCAGATCACGTGACCACATGTATATTTTTTACAAATTAAATTAATTGAAATATTTACAGTCCTTATTTTAATAAATAAAGAAATATTTATTAATACACCACAGCCATCTGGCATCATGTAAACAGGATGATTCCTTCAAATAACACGCTAATAGTGAGCGTACATATTTTTTTATTTTTACAATCGTGAGGATCATCCCTCACAGATGTGTTTATCAACAGTGTTTTGTTATACTTTTGTTAACACGAGTGCCGGTGACCTTTTGGTCCGTGAGCGTCTACGCTGTGACTTTAAAAAAAATGAAGGTGTAATTTATAGTTATATAACAGACATATTAACATACATTTCCATAGACATATTTGTTAGGGTCGTGCGGGCGGGATTCGAACCCGCGGCTGCTTATCTTTGTAGTGCGGAACGTAAACCACCACACTGTGACGGTCGTTAAATTATTATTAAAAAATATAGTACCAAACTACTCCATGTATAGCACTGTCTTAGAATATCGACCATGTTAGTCTGTGGGTTGGCAAAACTCACTTATTTTATTGAAAATACTTTAATCATGAATGATAGGCATTATTAAATACAAATTACTTAACGAAAATATGATATTCGGACTGTTTTTTATTTATTTAGTTAGGTGTTTCTGCAGTTTTAAAGGCGCACTGAGGCATTAAGACACTGACGCCATCAAAAACAGACTACGTCAAAATTATGACCCCAATTTGAAGTGAGGTGTTGTTTAGCTGAGCCATTTTTTAGCCTCTCACCTTTGATCTAGTTCTTAATACAATATCATTGGTGTTTTGTGTACCAAATAAAAAAGTTTTCTTTCTTTCTTTAAACCTGTCCCTTCCTGGTGCAGGTGAGGAGGTCTCACCCGAAGCTGACGCCCCCTCACGTTATATACCTATGCGGGAACGCGTACTCCGGCAACTCGAGTGGAGGCCTACCGCCGCTGCATACGTTGCAGTCTTCCTACAAGAAGATAGTCGACCTGTGCACGCCTACCACGCTGCAGGGATTCTGGGTAAGTTTTATTTTTCCTTCAACTTTATGGATCGAAGCGTGATGTTTTATAAAAAGATTTTTTCAAATCGGTCCAGTAAAATGGATGGATGGACTAAGATGAAATTCTGTTATCAAATTTACCATGTTTTGAGCAAATATTCTATTCTATTCTATTCTATTGTAGTTCCGGAGATTAGTGCGTTCAAACAAACTCTTTAGCTTTATAATATTAGTACAGATCTAAAAACTTAATTGCACAAATAACAATGCACAAAAGGTGGACCAGACTTAACGCTGAAAGCATTCTCTAACTAAAATAATGTAAACAACAATATTTTCTTACTTTAAAAATATGATATTTCAATAAATAAAATTCATTTACTGTTTAATTTAAAAAGAACAGTGTTAAACGATGATTTACGTATGTAGTCGGTGATTTTTGTGTTTATTTTATTTAAAATTAGTGGACCCAGTGAACTTTGCTTCGCCCCTAGCACCGTCCCGGCCCGGCCCCGTCTCACCCAGCCTCGTAATTTTAAAAACACTATAATTGATCAGTTATCGAGCGGGATGAAAAAGGATCAAATTACTAAAATGGCTATAAAAAAATAGGGGTTGACGATAAAAAAGTAAAAATATAGGGTTGTATGTATTTTTAGTGCCACATTATAAAAATAAAAATTTCGTCCAAAAATTTAAAAAAAAATGAAAGGGTCAACAACCCTTATCACTTAGAGGTATGAAAAATAGGTAGAGTAGCCGAACTCAGACCTACTGAATACGCATATAAAATTTGGTAAGAATCGGTATAGCCGTTTCGGAGGAGTACGGGAACGAACATTGTGACACGAGAATTTTGTATATTAGATGAATTAATTTGTTAAAAAGGAATATCAAGATTGTTTGCAATATTCGACAATTAAAAAGGAACAGACATTAGATTTTAGACCTTAATTTAATTAAGGAATGGTTTATAGCGATAAGACCGCCTAAATTGTGCATTTCCTTAAAATTTGGTAGTCAGTTATACTGACCTATTTAATGTGCAAAAATAAAATTTCTTATCTCATTTGAATATAAGTGAGAAGACCTCAAATGAATAATCCATCCTATGTCATGAAAAACATCAATCTGAAATAGGTTTTTCCGACAAATTCTAAGATCTACTAGTCATCTCAATTTCAAAATTCTTAGTATTACTTTTTTAACGCATTCTTATAGTAAATTCTGAGACTGGCGATATAGAAGGAAAACACTTATCGTGTTGGCTATACAAACTCATATTTCGCTGGTTTCACAAAAATAAAGATTCACTCGGGAATAACCTCAAAGATTTCTCGGAGACGCGTAAATAAATAAACGCTCTTATGCCACCACGACCCCTGAGTCACACCGGTAAAGTACAGATCACAGTTCGCAAGTAAAACACTTCAAAATCCTATGCAGTTGTAAAAGGGACTATTTTGCAACAACAATATTTTCTGTCGCGGTCACTACTGTATATACACTTTTATGCTATTGTAAGCCTTAACGACGTAAGAGTGCGATTGTAATAAACTTGTGTCATGATTGCGGCGTAATGTTAGGTGAATGATACAATAATAAACATTGCGTAATACTTGCACTGTCACTTGCGCCACTTTATTATGTTAGAAGGTAAAAGGACGAACTTGTTTTAAAATAAATAAGGAAAATATTTAAAATATACCTTCCATACCTTACATTCATCATAACTTACGAAGAATATTAGCCTTTAACTTTAAAGGGTTCCGTAGCCGAATGGCAAAAAACGGATCCCTTATAGTTTCGTCCGTATGTCACGGTCACTATTCTGAAACTATTACTATGACACATTTGAAACTTTGTACGTAGATGTACCCTATTTACCGTTTTACGATACTTATACATAAAATAAAAAATAATGATATTGAAGGGGGAGCTCCCATACATGAAACTAACCAAATTTTTTTTTTCAAACCTATGCTTTAGATAGGCCTAAAACCATTTTCTCTAAAAGTCTAACGTTCGAGAGATAAACGCTTTCTAAGTGGTAAAATGGGCGTCGTCCCCAATCTAACTTTTAAACTAAGCTAATGTAAATTTTGAAAAAATACGTGATGTAGATCTTGACAAAGACTTTCAACGAAAATTGGTTTGAACGAGGTCGAACTAGCAGTCTTTAAGACAGAGCACAATTTCAATAACCGCAAATATAACTTTGTAATTCATACAAAAAATATGAAAAACTAAGTTATATTTGCTGTCAACAAAATATTGTGGTATTTTGGCTAAGTGGAAGTAAATGGATCTCTAATTCAGGTGAAATTGGCACGGAACCCTTAGTATGCGAGTCTGACTCGCACTTGGCCGGTTTTTTTATAGTGTTTTGTCACTATACAACCTTAATAATATAATAGCACATGTAGACAGGAACTGTGGCAGACAAGGAATCGAACCCTGTGAATAACGCTATGCGGAACAATCTCGCAACATTGATAAGGTGACGCAGCCTTCGCGTTAAAGAAATCACTTGCGAAATTCAATAGGCTTGCCAATGTGTCTGTGGCCGAGTAGTTTAGGCATGCGCCCTGATAGCGTAAGACACGTGGTTCGATTCCTTGGTACAATCACACCTCCGCCTATGAGTCTTCCTGCCGTCTTGGCATACTACCCTTATCGTGGGAGACGCCGACCGGTCTTTCGCCTCCGTGCCTGCTAATTAGGATTAGGATTCCTTGGTACAGTTGCTTTTTTCAAGTGCAGTTTATAATTTATTGTGCTTCTTTCTCAGATGCAAGACTCGCAATACTATACGTACCTGGATTCGAGCCGGTGGCTGCGGTACGTGGCCACGTGTCTCGCCTTCGCGGACGACGCCGCAGCGCACCTAGCTGACAACGTGACCACTGTGCTGCAAGAAGGTAGGATAACGACGAGACTGAATAAGAACAAGTCTTATTTGGTCTCTGAACAGAGTGCTCCGAACTAGTTCAATCGTTCAAAGGAACTAGTTTGGTCTTCTAGTACTATTAGTTCAACAGTTTACCGATTATTCGAGCATAAGTCGTCCGGTCGTACAGAAAATATGGTCGTTCGTACGTGTCGTTCAAACTGGTACATTTTTATCGCGCTCAAGCACATGCATCTGTCTCGTTCTCGCTTAATTAGTACATCTTCCGACACGCTCAGACCCACGCGTTTGTCTCGTTGTCGCTCAATTTAGTCCATCTGTCATCACGCTCACACACACGCGTAATTATTCTTTCATAGTCTACTCTTGCGAGCCGATCTGAACCATCGACATACAAGATTTGCTTATCTAAACTGTATTAAAGACCGATTTGAAAGACCAGAATAGTTCGTTCTCGGTCGCGTGAATGAACTAGTTCCTAATAATAAATATTACATGTACAGTCGCCATCAGATATATCGGAGCAGACAAAGTGACCAAATACTTCTGCACAGTTTAAAATTTCAATAAGTTCCATACACTACAAGTTACCATTAATATCAGAACATTCATTACTTCATAAATATCTGAGCAGATGTTAGTCAATAACTTCTATACACACAACTAACCAATAATATCTAAACACTCACTTGCCTGAATTTATTTACTGCATGACACTTTCATGACAGTGATGACAATACTGAAAACTACAAAGCGTTACTAACTGCCAGCGTCATCTTACTATAATATAAACTATGAAAAGAGTACCTATTTACCCGACTTCAAAAAAGGAGGAGGTTATCAATTCGACTGTATGTTTTTTTTTTGTATCTGTGTTACCTCATATCTCAGTCGTTTGTCGGCCGAATCGAAAAAAATTTTCGCCTACTTAGAGGGTGTACCTTCTAGTTGGTCCCGTTTCTCTCTTCCATTTTGGGATCTGATGAGGGGATCTTGGTGTAATCGAGGGAAACCCTCAAATTTTAAAGGCACGTTCTGTGTTTCTTTACTAGAATCTTAACGTTGACGTGTTGTTACGTCTGATAGTCAACATCTTGTGGGGCTGAGCTAATGGTGGAACTTCTTAACGCTTAGGAGTTTAGTAATTATAATGACAGAACTTATGATAGGTAATTTGTAGCTTCTTAAAAAACAGAATCAAGGAAAGAAATCCGTTTTAGGCAAAAAAAATCTGTTTTGGAGTTGGTGCCATCACTTTGACCATCAAGTCGTTTGTCGGCCGAATCGAAAAAAAATTTCGCCTACTTAGAGGGTGTACCTTCTAGTTGGTCCCGTTTCTTTCTTCCATTTTGGGATCTGATGATGGGGTCTTGGTGTAATCGAGGGAAACCCTCAAATTTTAAAGGCACGTATTGTGTTTCTTTACTAGAATCTTAACGTTGACGTGTTGTTACGTCTGATAGTCAACATCTTGTGGGGCTGAGCTAATGGTGGAACTCCTTAACGCTTAGGAGTTTAGTAATTATAATGACAGAACTTATAATAGGTAATTTGTAGCTTCTTAAAAAATAGAATCAAGGGAAGAAATCCGTTTTAGGCAAAAAAAATCTGTTTTGGAGTTGGTGCCATCACTTTGACCATCAAGCATCAACTATCACAGCACCGACTCCAAAAAGAAATTGTTTGCCTAAAACGGATTCCTTTCCTTTCAATGGTGAAGAGTTTATTTAAGACTTTTTAATGCATTTTGGTTTTGAAGTCGGTTTTTACTTTTTTTTTATAGTTAAGTTGGAAGCACTTCTGCAATTTGCCTCGATTGCTCAGATATTTAAGACCGACTGCGTAGATACATTTGACGTTATGAGTTTTCAGATAATTTTGGTTAGTTGTGTGTATAGAAGTTATTGACTAGCTTCTGCTCAGATATTAATGAAGTAATGCATGTTCTGATATTAATGGTAACTTGTAGTGTATGGAACTTATTGACATTTTAAACTGTTCAGAAGTATTTGGTCACTTTGTCTGCTCCAATATATCTGACGGCGACTGTACCACGCAAGCCTAGATAACGATACGAAAAATAATTAGACTATAGACATAGAATACTAAGCGTGCATTCTGCAATCCCCGCCTAGCAGAGAAATGATGCATAGCGGGTTTAAAAGAAGCACAAGGGCTCAGTCAAACCTATTGAACGAATCCATTTATGTATTGAGTTGCAACCGTTGAATAAAATTATTTGATATTACAGGATGATTGTTACATCATGTGCCAAATTAAAATCACTAATAATGGAGGTTATTCGCTTTAATTTCATGCCTTTACAATTTTATGACGGCTGTTTTTTTTATGGATTTTTATGAAAAATATCCGAAAGTCGACATTCGAATCATATTTGCTTGGAAACTATTTTGTTTTCTCTGCATGATATTGTATTTTATTGTGTAGTTTTAATAACATCAAAATAACATGCGCAAGCCGTTTAGTCTTCCTTTAATCAACTAGCAAAGTTGCTGTACTTTATTTTCTCTAATTTGACCTGGAACTTTATACCTACTCAAAGCCATTTTAATTTGGCTTACGACGTATCAAAAACACACGCTGTAGATCATTGCACCTCAACCTTTGTAAGAAAAAACATATTATATTTGACTACTGTCTCATCGGATTAAATGAAAGGGGAGAGAATTATATATAAAAATACACTGTGTTTTGTGCACATAATAATATCACCTGAACATCTATTGTGACTGGCTACGATCACTGAAATGTATATATTGTTATGACTATTTAAATAACTTTTAATAATAATAAGTTTTTTTACTGTTTCCAGGTGACGGCGTGGACTACTGCGCGGTGGTGTCGAGCCTCACGCAGTTATTATTAGATCCCCACTTCCGCACCATCCCTGGCTTCCAGTCGCTCATACAGAAAGAGTGGCTGGCGTTAGGGCACCCCTTCTGTGACAGGTAATACGTTTTAAGCTTTAATAAATATGTTTTTTTTTAATTTATTTTTTTATAATGTACCTACTAACACAAGACTTAAGTTACAGGGAATTAAAGAAGTTTTTAGTTAAAAAGGCATATTATAATATAAATGAATATTTCAATGATAAATTTCAATATATTTAGATATGACATTATCTAATTTAAACTCTTACTAATCTGTGATTTAAATTGAAAATTGACATGATTTGATTGTATTTTTTTTTTCTTTTAATTTGAATTTAACATGACCGCATTATTATTATTTAGATAGATAGAAATGACTTTATATTTGACATACTAACAATTTGACAAAATACTTATTGACATTACTATTTTAATGAAGAATTGATTTAATTGTAATTTATTGAATTTAATAACTTGAATTCACAAATACCTCGTTGAGGTCATAATGTAACAAAATAACCATCTTTTGCCTATATGTTATATATTGTCTGCTGTAATGTTATATTATGTAGTGAATAAATGAATATGAATACCTACTCTGTTACGAACAGAAAGATGTCCGAAATAAATATTTATTCATTTATCATTTATATTATGTAAGGCATTGAACTCGTTCAGTGCCGCCCACTCGGGCCCGGGTGTTTACGGCGATGTCTTTTTCTCACATCTCTTTATATATGGTCTAACATAATTTACTGCATTCCTTCTAGGGGCCAATTTTGACCCTCAAATACAACAACTTTGATTATTACCATCGTAATCCCAAAAAATAATTTTACTTTCCCATACTACAGTGCAGCTCAGCTGATTCTAGTTTGTATGGAGAAGTAAAAAAAAAACTTCGGATTTCGATAGTAGTTCCATTCAAAAAGTTGTTGTATTTTTGCAACAGAATCACGACCTAGAAGGAATGCAATTGATTTTGTTAAAACCTGTATATACCACTCGAACCTTATAGAACCTTAGGCAAATGGTTGATAAATAATGCTTTTATAGTATTGACGAGTTTTTGAAGCATAAAGACCCTTTATGAAATTTATTGACATTGTTGCTGTAATATTCATTGTGTGATTAAATTATTATTATTTTCAATTGATAAATTTATTCATAATTGTAACTTACTTAATTATTTGTATGCCGTTTTGTATGGCTATGTAGGTCATTGGTCCATTTACTGATTGAAGACCACATTTTTATTCATGTACTACCCTATTTAATAAAAAAATAAAGATATTTGTATTTGTATTTAGCGCTTGGCCAACAGCACGCTGTGTGCCGATTACTCGGGCCCGAGTGTGCATGTTTTTTAAAATAATAATACCGCAATATTTTTTTACGATTTTTTCACAAATTACGCGAAAAAACTGCGGTTTCCTGAGTAATTCTTTGTATTTTTAAAGCAGTCAAAGTGTTAAAAACTAGTTTCTTAGCTTGCTTGTCCAAATTTAATTCTATTTAGTTTGCAAAGTAATATTTTCGTTCTTGAAATGTCGTATCCGTGAAACTGCAGAATCTGTCATGTCAAAAAATGACACAGCGATCGTCATAAAAAAAATGAACTATAGTTCATTAAACAATATTATTGACTTATTTTTAGACTGGGCCTCCCCCGGCCGGGCAGCCCGAAAGACAGCAAAGACACTGTCGCGGCGCAGACGGCTCCGGTGTTCCAGCTGTTCCTGGACTGCGTGTGGCAGCTCACGCAGCAGTTCCCGGCCGCCTTCGCCTTCAGCGAGACCTACCTCACCACCCTGAGCGACGCGCTGCATAACCACCTGTTCGATACGTTCCTGTTTAACTGCCCGAGGGACAGGGAGTTGGCTGTTGGGAAAGTAAGCTACTTTAGTTCTCAGTGGTATAGAAATAAGATGTGTTTTTCAGACTACTTTACCCTTCAGAGAGGCTTGCCTCACCACCCTGAGTGACGCGCTGCATTACCACTTGTTTAATAGTCCGAGGGACAGAATTGGCTGTGTGGAAGGTAAGCTACTTTAGTTCTTAGTGGCATAGAAATAAGACGTGTTTTCAGACTACCTTAGTCCTCAGCGAGACCTACCTTACCACCCTGAGCGACGCGCTGCATAACCACCTGTTTGATACGTTCCTGTTTAACTTCCCGAGGGATAGGGAGTTGGCTGTTGGGAAGATAAGTTACTTTAGTTCGTAGTGGCATAGGAATAAGACGTGTTTTCTGACTGCTTTAGTCTTCAGCGAGACCTACCTCACCACCCTGAGCGACACCCTGTATACACCTGCTTGATAAGCTCCTGATTATCTGTCCAAATGACAAATAATCAGCTGTTGGGAAGGTTAGTTTCAGTTAGTTTAGGCAGCATAAAGGCAGCATTTTAAACATCAACTATTGTTACCTACCGCGATGTCTGTTTCATTACCTTTAACAAAACTTTCGGCTCACTGAGGTATAAGTGTACAAATAACTAAGACACAGACAGGGAGCCTCAAAAATGCCACATGGTATGGAATGATGGAACACATGATATGTCATGTGTTCCATCTCATAACCATATTTTTTATAGTCTAACATAAACAAATTTGTTCAGGGACTAGAATCAGAACCCGTTTATAGTAAGTATATATATAAAAACAATCGTTTTACCCCCAGTGTTATAAAATAAAATATACTATTCATCAGAAAAGTGACACATCATTCTCTTGCTTTTGACAGCCTCTGCCGCGCCGAGGCGCTAGTCGCGACGCGTCAGTTTCGCTATAGACTTTCGCGCGCCTCAATGAAAATGTGATGTTCATGAGATTTTTGTCACCTAAGGATAAAATTGAAATTAACTGTATATTTTCATGCTGTGAAATATACTCATTTCAGAGAATGACTTTTCATAATAACCAGAGCCCCTGGACGAATGTTTACAGCAGTTCAATCAATGTACAAATCATAAAGTATATATGACAGACCGTAAAGTTGGTGATATCGCTATTTTTTATTACTAGTTTAATTATTTTATATATATATGTTTCATCTCTGTAGGACGTAGGGCAATTTACTACGGGATGTGGTCTTCTTTCGTCTTCTTTTTAAGTCTTACTTCGCCTAACCAGACCTCCGATTCAGAAACATTCTAAACGGATACCTAAGATTTAACTCCCGTTACAAATTACCAATCATTTAATAGTAGTCTAGGTAGTTAGTTATATGGTCCCTATTAGTATTTTTCTTATAAATGTCTATAATGATTTATTATTTGAATTCAGAACCTGATCCAGCGTCCGGTGTGGGACTGGGGCGAGCAGTTCTCGGACGCGGATCGCGCGCTGTTCCACAACCCGCTTTACGCCGCGCACAAACTCATGCAGCATGTTAACAACTCGCAGCACAGGTTATGTGAGTACATGCCATTGTTATTTTATTTCAAACTTCGTTCTTCAATAATTACATGATGGACATACATTATTGTTATGTAATTATTATAATCTTATCGCAATTTTTACTTAAATTGGACCTAAGAACTCTGTTACTAACACTTTTGGATCTAAGTTATCTAAAATAAATAAATCGAATTAAATTGAAATTGAAAAATAATGTCAAATGTATTCTTTGCCAGTCTGATCAGAGAAAATACAGATAATATTTCAGCAATAAATTGCACTTGAAAAAAAAAGAAAAAAAAGAAAGCAACCGTGTCTTACGCTAATCGGACGTATGCATATACCACTCTGCCACCGACACATTGGCAAGCTTGTTGAATTTTGCAAGTGTTTTTTAACGCGTAGGCTGCGTGACCTCATCAATGTGGCGAGATTGCTCTATTAAATAGCGGTAGACACGGGGTTCGAGTCCTCGTCTGACACAGTTGCTTTTTTTTAATGTGCAATTTATATTATTAAGTTTGTATAGTGACAAAACACTAAAAAAAAAAGCTCTTAAGAGAGATGCCTCACGGACGCTGTCTATGAGTCCGTTCCACTTATCCAGAAGCTCGCTACAGCAAACTACAAACGCCCCTTTAACTGTTTTACTTATGTCAATTATTGTGGCCGTGCCAAAATCTGCATTGGCGTCGTCATGAATGACTAACGCTCATGTGTATCTCACATCGACCCATTTAAAGAGGATCGTTGTCAGGGCATTCCAGTTGACATAACGATTTCAAGTTTCGAGACTACAAACGGAATGAGAAAACGGGTGGTCGTGAGTGCGGTCGTTGCATGCGTCTAGTGGAATGAACTTTACACGGTGCGTTGGAAAAACTGTTTCGCTGCCTTTGATCTTGAATAACTCCTCAATGCAGACAAGTGATGTTCTGCTACTTTTAGACAGACTTTTGTTTTCATTCTGACGTTATAAACGTAACCTCTGCCTATTCGACCCGACTTTGTGGTTTTTCAAAGTCAGAGTCATTTATTTGCAGGGATTATGGTACATAATGATTGTGTGCATACAAACAAATTTAAAGTTCGCACAATTCACCAGAAGCTGGCATGCAAATCGTATAACACATTATTGAAATTAAAACATTATTCAAACCTTTAAAAATCGATAGTAATAATAATAATAATAAAAATGACAAGACAAACAAAAGATACTTGTAAGTTTCGTCAACGTTATAAATATTACAATGTCAAATACTGATTGACTGACTGACTGAATCACTAATTGATACTAAGTGGTTTAGAATAATTACAATCGAAATAAAAAGAATTCAAAATATTCTTTCAAATAATAGAAACTTTTCTGCAACAAACCAAATTTTAAGTTTCTTATTTTTGTAAAGACTTTATTTCTTCATCTAGTCTATTGTAATTAATTATAGCCATGCAATACACATTGTCGCTGTAAAGAATTGTCCGCTTTGTAGAAATGTGCAATTTGTTTGGAAACCGCGTGTGTAAAAGTTGCATACCTCTTTCTTTCGTTTGAAGAATGAAGGGTATTTTTTGACAAACACGCATATCTCAAAGCTGTAAATGCAAGGGACTGTAAGCAGTTTCAGGTCCTTGAAAAGTGGCTTGCAAGATGTTTCAATCTTTGCATTACATATTGCTCGAATACATTGTTTTTAAGCTATTAATACTCTGTCAGCATAACTTTAGTTGCTCCATAGAATAATCGCGTATCTTAGAAGGGAACACACATACCTATGGTACGCTAGTACAGCTACTTTCTTGTCACTGTCAACTAATATAGTTAAAGGAAAAAAGCAAAGGAGTTTATCTTACTACACATTTTATCGATATGGTTCTTCCACGAAAAAATGTCATCTAATAATATGCCCAAGGAATAGGTTTAAGAAGATTAGTTAATATCTTGGTGACCAAAATGTTTATTTAGTGAGATTTTGTTTGTATTTTTGTTTATAAATTGAATGAATGTTGTTTTACTCTAATTTATATGTAAATTATTATTATATAAACCAGTTCATCACCTTACAACTAGGGTAATTGATGTTATTGTTATAAGTTTGAGTATCGTTGCATGGTATGACAACAGATACATCGTCAGCAAAAAGAGTACATTTATAGTCTAGCAGCATCTGGAAGGTCACAAACAACAGGGGTCCCAAGATACTGCCTTGTGGCACTCCGAATTTATTTTCTCTCATATCCGATCCAAAGTCATTCATTTCCATTTGATATTTGAAACGACTACGTATTGCATCCTATTTTGAAGGTATCTGTTTAGTCACCGATATGCTACTCGTTTAATACCGAGCAGGTCACATTTTTTTTATTTGTATTTATGTGACACAAAGTCAAAAGCTTTGCTCATGTCAAAGAACACTGAATTACTTCATTTTTCTTCAAACTTTTCGTTCTTCCATTAATTTTAGGCGTAGGCTTAGGTATGGATTTATATATTGTTGTAGTTGTTTTATTTAAAGCTCGTAGTTTAATAGTTCATCTTTTGAATCACTATTCCTAGTAACAAATTTTCGATTTCATTATTTTTTCCCGTAGTGTTTGTAATTCATCTTTTAGTTTGTCAATTTTCAAGCCTGTTATTCATGCTTAGGTCTGGGCAACTTCTATTATTGTATCTCTGCGGAGATTTAAAATGTCTATTTTATTTTCATCCCACAGACAGTCATATGATGGATTTTGTATAATAGGCTATTCCACATTTTTTGCAAAGATTTTTTAAAATGTTCGTATTGATGCAATAGTTAACAGTTATTTTTATTTTTTTAGAAAGAATACCTCTTTATGCACTAAAATATTTTTTCAAATTCAAACGATAAATGTTTGCGCCAAAACGAACGAACGCCTCCATTTTTGTGACGTCATAAGAACAGCAACAAGTAAACGTCAAATATACTTGGGTAATTCCTTAACTTTAAAGTTCGATAAAAATCCGAATATGAGCTTATATAGTCCGTATCATTGGTGTTTAGTGCCAAATTGTAACAACACAACATTAAAGACTCCAGAAAAGTTATTTATCAGAGACCTGAAAGGAAAGACTAAAACCTTTTAGATATTTTATTTACACATAACCTTGTATACAAAACTTTTCAGGGACACCAAAATCAAATGAATAAGATTTTTAAATGTGATAATGTAGTTTTAAAAAAATAACAGAATATACTTACATGGCTGTTTTAACATTTCTGAATTCGGCAGAAAGGAATCGTTATTGCACGCAAAGAATTTTGCCATCATAAGCGAGTCAATTTTAGCTAGATTTGTACTCTCTGCTTTTACGAATCCTTCCTCCATTATAAATCGATGTTTTAAATGTGCAAAAAAGTTAAAAATTCGCAGTCAAGAGATTTTATAATTCCTTCAAAGAAATCTACATTGATTCTGTTCTTATGACGTCACTCTCGAATAGAACATGGTGGCTGGCGTTTTCGGTCACGTGATATACAGATAATAAAAAACAATTTTATTTTTGAAATTATAATTGGACCGATTAATTATTAAACAAAACAGTGCTGTATACGTCTTTCCTATGATGAATACCATATAAGTTACACACTTTTGTAATTTAATTTTGGTAGATGAAACTACCCTATTTAAACCTTTTCTGTTTTCCTTCTGTGTTGTCCTGGTTTAAGATGTTATCTTTTTGGAAATCTTCTGTTATTTGTATGTGGAGCACATACAGTTACTGTGTTTGTTGGCCCTTTAGTTGCATGTGTGGGCCTTTGTTTTGCTGCGCTCTTTGTTGTAGGTGTGTTAGTTTTCCCCGGAGACATCTTGTGAAGTTTGCAGTTTCGACACGTCCATGCTTCTCTACGATCTTTTTCTATTATAAAGAACAGTTTTAGCGAACAGGTTAGCGCTCAGCATTATAGAAGAACAAAATTTTTGAGTATTTCTGAGGTTGATGGCTAATTTATCTTTTTGGCTTTATAATAACAGATTTCTCTGATGTTTTAAACACGACTGATGCGAATACTGCCACTAATATCTTGGTGTCTAAAATCTCTAATAGTATAGAAAAATACACAAAAATTATTAAAGTTCAATGCAGGAAGCAAATTATAAAACCATGGATTACTCCTGGTCTCTTGCGATGTATACGAAATCGTGATCGATTACATAAGAAAGCTAAAAATGACCCCAATAACTACATACTGAAGATAACTTACACTAGGTATCGCAATTTTTGTAACAAGCTATTAAAAAAATTAAAACGCATTCATGAACAAAACGAATTACAAAAAGCAAAGGGCAATCTTAAGGCTACCTGGAATGCTATAAAATGTATTACAGACCTTAATAATCGGCATCCACAACCTAAAGAGCTACTCCCTTTTCTAACGAACCTAAAACTTCATTGAACCACGTTAATGACTACTTTAGCAGTGTCGGGTCTAATCTTGCATCTGAAATTCTATGTAGGCAAAATCTTAGAAAATCTACTAATCAGTCAGAAATGAGGGACAGTAATCCTGTTGGAACTTCTATGGTCTTACTTGAAACAGATGAAGAGGAGGTCGCTAGTATTATTATGAGTCTTCGATCGGATAGTGCCGTAGGTTATGATGGTATCCCATCCATAATTCTAAAGTCAGCGTGTAATATTCTTGTACCTTTGATCACTCACATTTGCAACCTTAGCATGTGCACTGGTGTTTTTCCCGTTGCATTCAAAAAAGCTTTGGTACAGTATCCACAAAGGCGGCAATAAGGTTGACCTTAGTAACTACAGACCTATCTCTGTCCTCACGTCTATGTCAAAGATCTTAGAAAAGATACTCAATAAGAGATTACTAAGCTATCTTCATAGGTTTGACATATTGGCAGAAAATCAGTATGGGTTCAGAACTGGTATGTCTACCGAAGATGCGGTCATGGAACTGACTGAGTCTATAGCTAAACATATTGACAATAAAGCTAAAGTGATCGGGACGTTCCTTGACCTCGCAAAAGCCTTTGACACTGTTTCTGTTCCAATATTGATTAGTAAGATGGAGCGAATTGGTATTCGTGGAACAGCTTTAGATGTTTATTGTGACTATCTCACTGGACGAGAACAATGTGTAAAACTTGTTAATTACACTAGTGATTACCGCCCTTTAAACTATGGCGTCCCGCAGGGTAGTGTCCTCGGACCCACTTTGTTTTTAATATATATTAACAGCCTATGTCAAATAACTCTTCCGAATTATAAAATTATAACATATGCAGATGACACGGTTCTACTTGTACATGGAGACACATGGAAAAATGCTCGCATTTCGACTGAAAATTAGGGGTGGGTCGTTGACGGTTTTTGTGTTAACGAAATGAAACTGTTAATTACAATCAAATAATCTGTTAAAAAAAGCAGTTAACGTTATTAACTGGTTTGCAGTAATGTCAACAGATTTGGACGTAGCAGTTTATTAGTCGAAACAGTCAAAATTTAAAAAAGGAGTTGACGTTAATACACAACTGAAACAACATTTCCGTTTAAAAAATACCTGTCTAAAAGAAACAGCTAATAAATTCAACTGGTTTTAAAAAAGCAGCTTCGGATAATGTTAAGCGACTGCACGTTGAATGTTCGTTGAGTTAACCCACGCGTTGCGTTCGGAAATCGTTGAATAAAACAGTTGATAATTTTAACTGGTTTTGCAGTAGACGAAAAGCAGTTAATTCGTTAACATTACAAAAGCGGTTTAAAAAAACAGTTTGTTGAATTAACGCCCACTCCTACTGAAAATGCGTTAGGAAATGTCGCTAAATGGCTAGAAACTAACCTACTTACCCTTAACGTAAGTAAAACCAAATTCATAACCTTTTCCGCTTCCTTAACTTCACAACCGAGCGAACAATTCAAGGTTAAAATGCACACATGTGAAGACCAGAACTACGACCATACCTGTGACTGCTTTTCTTTGACCCGTGTTGATGACATTAAATACCTCGGTGTTCACATTGACAGCACTCTAAACTGGAATACGCATATAGAGAACCTGACAAAACGATTACGCAAAGTTATGCCTATATTAAGAAAACTCAGAAACTCGGCTGATATAAACACACTTCGGATGGTTTATAACGCCTTAGCACAGTCGATTGTATCTTATTGCATTCCAGCTTGGGGTGGTGCAGGTGTCACGCACCTTCTCCGACTTGAAAGAGCACAGAGGGCTGTGTTAAAAGTCATGACCAAAAAACCCTATCGTTATCCGACTGTTCAATTGTATGCCGATTGCGAAGTCCTCTCAGTCAGGAAGTTATATGTGCTTCAACTAATACTACGAAAACATTCGTCGCTTCCCTTGGATGTGACCTTTTTGAAACGCCGCATGGGACATAAAGTATGACGTAGTGTTCCCCATAGAACGGCTCTTGCAGGCAGTCAATATTATGTCCGTAGTTGCTATATGTACAATAAAATAAATAAAATTCTTAATATTTACACCTGTCCACTCACGAAAGTAAAATACGTCCTAAAAACCTGGTTACAAAAACTTACTTACCTTGAAACAGAGGACCTTCTGAAGGTAGCATAGGGACTAAAATGGTGTTTTGTTTATTAGCTAAATCAAAAGAGCTTAGAGTGGTTTGGTTTTCCTTTACGGATATAACTAATACTACGTAGACCTAACCCCAGGGCTCACTTTCTATATACTACACACACACATACCTACTTTTGAGACAACCCATACGAATCCACGCACGCACGTGCGCAAAAACACATACGCACCCACTCACGCTTGATCTCTCTCATACACACGCGCACACACGCACGCACACACACACACACACACACACACACACACACACACACACACACACACACACACACACACACACACAATCCACACACACACAAAGTAGTACTTACCCTTTCTTTATAAGTCTTGAAATTTTTCATTAATTGTTAAAGCTAAAAATGTGTTTGGCATTACTGCTCGCTTTAATAACTTCAGTTATTGTAAATATATGTGGAAGAGTTGACGTCTGTCACACAGTTTCTTTGTAGACTAGTATAGACATCAATAATCCCCATCTTTATACTGAGTCCTTTGTTAGAATGTAACATAGATTTCTTAAGAAAACTTGTATGCCTTTAAGAACTAATAAAGATATTTATTTATAAAAAATGTCTAATTTAACTTTTTTATCATGTGTAGCTCAAGCGCCCCAAGCCAGCACGCAGCCGCCAGCCCGCCTGGAGCCGTGGTGCTCGGTGGCCGCGCTGGAGCTGTGGTCGCAGCGCTACGAGCGCTGGCTGGCGCCGCTGGACGCGCCCGCCGCGGGGCCCGCGCAGTACCACGCGCACCACGCGCGCACGCTCGCGCAGGTACACGTACGACACGCTGCATTCCACTATAGCATGTCTAGCTCAAGCGCCTAGAGCCTGGTGCTCGGTGGCCGCGCTGGAGCTGTGGTCGCAGCGCTACGAGCGCTGGCTGGCGCCGCTGGACGCGCCCGCCGCGGGGCCCGCGCAGTACCACGCGCACCACGCGCGCACGCTCGCGCAGGTACACGTACGACACGCTGCATTCCACTATAGCATGTCTAGCTCAAGCGCCTAGAGCCTGGTGCTCGGTGGCCGCGCTGGAGCTGTGGTCGCAGCGCTACGAGCGCTGGCTGGCGCCGCTGGACGCGCCCGCCGCGGGGCCCGCGCAGTACCACGCGCACCACGCGCGCACGCTCGCGCAGGTACACGTACGACACGCTGCATTCCACTATAGCATGTCTAGCTCAAGCGCCTAGAGCCTGGTGCTCGGTGGCCGCGCTGGAGCTGTGGTCGCAGCGCTACGAGCGCTGGCTGGCGCCGCTGGACGCGCCCGCCGCGGGGCCCGCGCAGTACCACGCGCACCACGCGCGCACGCTCGCGCAGGTACACGTACGACACGCTGCATTCCACTATAGCATGTCTAGCTCAAGCGCCTAGAGCCTGGTGCTCGGTGGCCGCGCTGGAGCTGTGGTCGCAGCGCTACGAGCGCTGGCTGGCGCCGCTGGACGCGCCCGCCGCGGGGCCCGCGCAGTACCACGCGCACCACGCGCGCACGCTCGCGCAGGTACACGTACGACACGCTGCATTCCACTATAGCATGTCTAGCTCAAGCGCCTAGAGCCTGGTGCTCGGTGGCCGCGCTGGAGCTGTGGTCGCAGCGCTACGAGCGCTGGCTGGCGCCGCTGGACGCGCCCGCCGCGGGGCCCGCGCAGTACCACGCGCACCACGCGCGCACGCTCGCGCAGGTACACGTACGACACGCTGCATTCCACTATAGCATGTCTAGCTCAAGCGCCTAGAGCCTGGTGCTCGGTGGCCGCGCTGGAGCTGTGGTCGCAGCGCTACGAGCGCTGGCTGGCGCCGCTGGACGCGCCCGCCGCGGGGCCCGCGCAGTACCACGCGCACCACGCGCGCACGCTCGCGCAGGTACACGTACGACACGCTGCATTCCACTATAGCATGTCTAGCTCAAGCGCCTAGAGCCTGGTGCTCGGTGGCCGCGCTGGAGCTGTGGTCGCAGCGCTACGAGCGCTGGCTGGCGCCGCTGGACGCGCCCGCCGCGGGGCCCGCGCAGTACCACGCGCACCACGCGCGCACGCTCGCGCAGGTACACGTACGACACGCTGCATTCCACTATAGCATGTCTAGCTCAAGCGCCTAGAGCCTGGTGCTCGGTGGCCGCGCTGGAGCTGTGGTCGCAGCGCTACGAGCGCTGGCTGGCGCCGCTGGACGCGCCCGCCGCGGGGCCCGCGCAGTACCACGCGCACCACGCGCGCACGCTCGCGCAGGTACACGTACGACACGCTGCATTCCACTATAGCATGTCTAGCTCAAGCGCCTAGAGCCTGGTGCTCGGTGGCCGCGCTGGAGCTGTGGTCGCAGCGCTACGAGCGCTGGCTGGCGCCGCTGGACGCGCCCGCCGCGGGGCCCGCGCAGTACCACGCGCACCACGCGCGCACGCTCGCGCAGGTACACGTACGACACGCTGCATTCCACTATAGCATGTCTAGCTCAAGCGCCTAGAGCCTGGTGCTCGGTGGCCGCGCTGGAGCTGTGGCCGCGCAGTACCACGCGCACCACGCGCGCACGCTCGCGCAGGTATATGGGAATTTCCACTTAGAACACATCAGATGAGATCGATACAGTCTATTTGTTTTAAGTAAATAATATATTTATAAAGATGAAATAAGAAACCAAAAATTTGTGCGCAAATTTTTGGTTTCTTATTTCATCTTTCGTTTAACGTTCGTTTCGTGAACGTTCCATCGTTTTCTTATTTCATCACGGCGGCTCGATTGGTAGAGCGTTTGGCCCGGTTAGCCAGAAAGTTGCCGGTTCGAATACTCTAAACAATTAAATAAAATATGTTTTCTATATTACTGCCAAGATATAATAAAACGATGTCTTATTAAATTTATAAACATTTATTTTGATCCATCGTGAATGATTTGCAATTTACTTTTCAAATAAATAATAATAATTATGCATGGAACGTAACTACAACTATAGAGCTTGACAAAACTTAATCGCTCTAAAATCGTGCACGTCTGAAAAATCGATATGGCCATAATGAAATCACTATATTTAATAATGAAAACTGTATAAAAAATATTCTAGGCTATATTTGTGTAAATAAATGGTAGCCTACTTGTTCTGAACATAATGCTCAGTCAATAAGATTAAAAATAATATGGTCTCTTTATGTCCTGAGCTTGGAAAAAGATTTGAATACACGCAAAAAAGTAAGATATTTATCTATTACTTTGTACATAAAATATAGGTTCAATTTTACTAAAATTGACACGATGACAACGTCTCATTGATCACCTTTGGCAAAATCAAATAATTATGGTATGGAGATATCAAAAAACTTTTTTATTCTTTATTTAAATTGGTATTATTAATATTTTAAATTATTTTTTCCAAAATACATTTGGTCACGTGACTACAAACACCTGTAAGAGGATATGACGTCACGGCTTGCATGATAGCGGACTTTTGCTGTCATAGACAACTCTTCACGGTATTTTACTATCAAAAAGACTTTCGCCTGTAAGCAGTGACGTCGTTCATTTATGACAGTTATGAAACCTATTCAAATTCACAAAATATAGGTTAATTTTAATAATAAACTTTTAAAATCCAGGCAACTCCATCTATCTTTTCTAACGCCAATATCACGTCAAAACGTGCCAAAAAAGTTAATCTGTCATTGTCAAACGTCATTTAGCTCTCCGCTTTCAATCTTTTTTAATCTTTTAGAACAGCTGATGGGCTGACACGTACTTAACAGATTTATAAGACTTATTAAATATTGCTAGATTTTATTATTTTTATGGATTAATATTTTACAAACGAAAATCATTCTTAAAAACGATTAGGCTTTACATAAGCAATTTTTAGTGGCATGTACAAGGTGTTAGCATTTTCCCCATACAAACGTAAACATGTCCTTAAGATCCCCATCAATTTGTGAGTCTATGAAGAGCAGTAAACAGAACATACGCACACCGTAGTACACCCGATTTGTTCTTTAATAAAAACAAAATTTATCTGTTCAAAATTCAAATTTCGATATAAAAGTGCATTTTATAAAAGCCAACACCGTTAAATAAGTAAATATACCTGCGACCGATTTGATTTTATGGTAAAAAAAAACTTTTTTTTATATTCCTCAATCCCTGGATTTTTCGATCCAAAAGTTTATTCCATAATAGCAAACATCTCAATTTTAGACAAAATGCATCCGATTATCCGATCACTATTCATATGTTGTGATCAATCTCCATCATTCCAGATAAAGCAGCTGAGCGAGAAGCTCACCTCGCTGTCCATCCTGAGCAACCGGCAGTCGAACGGCTCGTCCGTCGCGGAGCCCTCGCCCCGCGCGGCCGTGTCGCGCTTCCACCCCTTCAGCGCGGGCCGCGCGGCGCCGCTCGCAGACCACATGGCGCTCGGGGCCCTCGACCCCGCGCAGCTGCTCGACTCGCAGTCCCTGCTCAACGCGCCCGACTAACGACAGGTAATATAAAAATAACTATTAACAAAAGTGGACCTAGGACTGGACCTTGCGGTACGCCCGAATGTTGAGAGAACGCCGTTTATATTGTTTTAAAAGTGGATTAGGATTGCGCCCTGCGGTACGCCCGGATCTTAAAAAACGTCAAATGTGTATCTAAAAATTATCGATCGAAGAGACCGTCACGCAGGTCTCCGATACACTCTCTCGATGATCAGAAAGCTTATTTTGCTGTAATAAAGAACGACTTTTCAATTCACAGGTTTCTTTGTGAAATGGCAACGTTTATGTGCATTATTATTGTGATGTTTCACATTAGATATACCGTAACCTATCATTGTAAATTTGCGTTATTTCCTTTCGTTCTCGCAGTAAATTGTTAACTAAAACCGAGCCTAGCTTATGTATAAGTAAGATGTAAATATTAGCCCTAGTGAGGCGCTCGATTGTATGATAAACATTTAAATCGTATTATTTAATTTAGTTAAGATAACGTAAAAGGAATTGATTTAATATATTCCATAGAACAAAGTAGTGATATTTTTTTATGAAAATGTATGTATTTCAAAAGAAGTTACTATGAATACCACATGGTGTGACCATTTATTTTTTGTAAAACGGAGTAAATCAATGGGAAAATATTATTGCTTTGACTATTTAAGGGATTGGAAAAATCGAAACAAGCCATTCCAAAAATAATAATAATTTTAACAAAAAATATTCTTCCACTTTTTAAAGTTTGTTGGACGTCGCTGAAATTATAATAAAAAACTTCCAAGCCTTTATCTCTTAGATCACGATACTACCATAGTATATTGTTTTTATCAATCTTAACTCCATAAAACTATATTTCATATACTTTGAAGTGTTTCATAGAAACCATCGCATTTTATTATATTGATTCCAATCGTTCTGTTACCATTACTTCTAATATTGTATTTATTTCCTTTGTACAAATACTTAAATCGATTAATGTCGATTGCACCGTTTTAATAGCTACTATTTAGCAATTTTAAAGCTGTTCGATAATTGTTCTGTAATTTTTTTTTAGTTGCGATTAAATTATTATAAAAACGGTGGAGTCGGCACCGAGTTACTGACTTATGAAAAGTGACACCAAAAAAGAGGAGACCAAAGAAAATAAGGTGTGAATAATTTCACAGAACAAATTAACTTGATACTTTTGTTTATTTAATTTTTTTAACGATAATGTGCAGTTTTCATTTGAGTTAGGCTTGTGTAGTACATGAACGATGTACTATTAGGAATTAGTTCATGCATGTGACCGAGTACGAACTATTCACTTCTGGTCGTTCAAATCGGTCTTTAGTACATTTCATTAAGCAAATCTTGTTTGTCTATAGTTCAGTTTAGCTCGCAAGAGCCGACTAAGAACGAATAATTCCAAGTGTCAGAGTGAGTTGGACGATTACAAACGCGCGTGCGTGAACGTGATGGAAGATGTACTAGATTGCGCGAGAACGAGACAGACGCGTGTGCGTGAGTGTGACGGAAAATGAACTAGTAAAGCGAGAACGAGACGGAAGCGTGTGCAAGAGCGTGATAGAAGATGTACTAAATTGAACGACATTGACGTAAGACCATATTCGCTGTGTACGACGGACGACTAATGTCAGAGTAAGCGGTGAACCATTGAACTAATAGTACTAAAAGACCGAACTAGTTCCTTTGAGCAATTGTACTAGTTCGGAGCGCTCCAATCAGTGTCCGATTAAGAACAAGACTAATTTGAGTATCAAGTTGATTTTTTTTTCTATGAAATACAGTGTTCTTTATTTTAAATCGCCGCTTTTTTCTGGTGCCACATTTCATTAGTTAGACTATCTTATGTGTTGTTGTAAATAATGGCAGCTACTGATACCGTTATATTCTTTGTAACCGATATTTATACCGATTAATCGTTTAAGGATTACAATGCAGTAAGTCCAATTGGATTTTTCGATTATTTCGATTGCGATTTAAGGGGACACGATTCGACTGGTAAATAAGTTGTAAATTAAACATCTTAAGTAATTTAAATCGAAGTAGATAACTTTAACGCTATGCCCAGTGCTACCTGAGTAACAGACGTTGCTAAATTCGTTGCAATATTTTGCATTAACGCCTAAATATGAAACCATTTGCATGTATAAGTATCATAAATTAACGCAATATTTATTCATTACTTACGTGCAGCCTGACAGCTTGGACAGGTTCGGTTATAAATAGCGTCGCCTCACTCTCGCAATATTTCAGTCGGTTATAAACCTGACGAATGTCAAGAACAATAGGCTATTTTCTTGAAGCCCTCGTCAAGAAAAAGGAATTTATTAAATAGAAACTCAGTAAATTAAACACACATATGCACGATATGCAACGAAATAACTGCTGTTAGCATGATCCCATAGTGCCCCAATCGAGACGATAAACCATTGTCCCATTGTCTTACTTAAGTATTAAAACGCTCATCTATTTTAACTCGGTCAATAATATTATGGTTAGATTTTTATCACTCAGAAGCTGTAACTTATTATAGTTTATTTTAAATTTAGACCATTGAACGAATTAAAATGAGTGAGCCTTGTTGACTTGTTACGTTAGTGTATAGTTGTAATATTTTTAGCGTAAGTCTATTTGTAATTATTATATTGGTGTAATAATTTTACGAACTGTTATATGATTAATTTAAATACAAACGAAGGTATTGCTTTTGCGACTAATTTCGTTAGTTTCAGCCATGGTAATTTGTCGTGCCATCCCGTTGAGGCTTGCTTTCTTTAGGCTGTTTCCACCCGAGATTAGCTTTTCGTAGGGTCCTTTTATAAACTTCAAGCCATCAAAATTAAGGCGTCCTTTGGTGGCTATCCCTGTTGAGAAAGCAACCTTACGCATAGGGATCCCAGTGTAGCGATAGCGAAATTCCAATAATACTGTAGCTACTCATACCCTGTTGTTAAGTGTACCTGACAACGTGAAATGCAAAATGTTCAAACATGAGAAATAAATGCGATATTATTGAAATATGTCTTTTAATGTTTGTCTTTTTATCCAGCCGTTGGCTCATCCACATTTATATATATCGACGCGATACATTTACTACGGAACAGCCTACAGACGTAGCGTGTTTTCACGTAATAAAATTAGTGCTTAATGATATAAACTAATTAAATTCATGAACACATATAAGAGGTATCTAACTAACTAACTTAGTGTAAATAAAATAATTTTTGGCCTCAATAGGAGCCCTTGAAAGAACGTATGAACTACACGCCACGTCTGTAACTGCGAACACAAAATTATGAGAATGATAAATAATTTAAAACACGATGACAATCAGGTACAATGCATATTGCGCTCGTTCACAATCTTTCACACTAAAACGCACAACATGTAAGCATTAGTGTCACAATTCTGTCTGTCTGCATCATAATTCACTAATCACAAGAACCCTATCAAAGTAGCGAATTTGGTTACAAAAGGGTTTTAGTACCGTGTCAAAGTATTCCTTTTACTTTGACACGGTACAAGACAAGTCTTGATGCTGACCATATCTACGATCGAGATTTATTGATGAGATACCACAAACTGCCACCAAAGCAGTTAAGTCTCAAAATCAGCGTGACTCGAGCAGCCAATAACCTTCTACTGGTTACTTCTCTCCGAGGTTTGACTTTGCTCGCTCTTGATCTTCCTGATCTTGTCAAAATGCTTCTTGGCTATGCGCAGGCGGTTCAGCAACAAGGTCCGCTCCCAGCTCCACGTAGCCCATTGCTGTGGCAGAGGAATTAAAATAGTTTTGTTGCTCATAATAAGGCTGCCAATCTAATTCAAACTGAATTACTTTGATTTAAGGTTCAAAACACATTTACTAGGGTAAATTTTATTGCTGCCAAATTTTTGTTGGTTTTGGAACTAAAAACAAGGGAGTATAGATTTTGAGAGTGTCTTCTTGAACGATAAAAAGAAACATTATTTTGCATATTGGCAAAAGTAACATTTTCTTTCCTTACTAAAGTTAAGTTGTCTCATGCAATGTGAATTTAAATTGTGATTTGATTGAGAACAGCCTCATATTTGAACGCCATAGTACAAATTACTATAAACAAAAATAGCAGTGCAATTACTAAATTAAATTACAGCTGCTACACAAAAACAATTACATACTCACTTTAGAATAGACATAGTTGTAAAGATTTAACATAAAAGGGGAGGTGGAAAGAAAAACAATCTTGATAACATACCACAATCGCATTTAATTCATGCACCACGGAATAAATAAAACAACAAAGAACTCCTCATTCACAGAACAAAATGGTGGTTATTCTAACAGCCGAAGCATCGTCGCAGTCCCTAACTGCACTTAAAATGACTAACGCTTCAGTACATACCTTGGATATGTTAAGTGTAAATCTAAATTACTACGAGTTTTTAAGTGTCTTGAGCATAATTTTGCGATCCTGAGATCCACGTGATAAAAATTAAAAGATTAAGGAATAAAAACTTATGTATTTGGATACCTAAAATAAAGAGTTACATTTCAGTATGCTTGAGTAGTTCGTATCAGAGGGGTAGATAATTTTAGGAAGAAAATAATAACAGTGCATCACACCTTCAGACTTATCCAACTTCTATACGTAAAAGCTCCTAAAATACATTTTTGGTAAGTTTACCATAACAGGAACCAGTGTCTAAACCTACAAGTCACCAAAAGCCTTGAGTCTAAACTAGAGAAGAGACTAGCTATGAACAATATTATACATAATCATAATGTAATCTGATAAAATATTTTATTGTGTCAACAGTTTTACTATAATTTTATACTTAGCAAATTGTGAATTTTTATAATATGGGTGTCGTAAGCTACAGCTAAAAGGTAATGAGAAAAATTAAACAAGTGTTTCAAACAGAGCATTCCATAATAAAATATTGCCACCTACACATATAGCTGCTAATCTAGTTCATTTATTCAAGGTGTTTCAAAACAAACCACAAAGCATGAAGGGTCTCAGAATCAGTATGTAACTTAACAACTTTTCCCGAGAAACATGGAATGAAATATCTACCTCAGAAGCACAATATTTTTTCAAGAGGGTCACGAGACCGATTAGTATGGAGTCAAATATTTTTTGGCGTTATATATAGTTCCCTTCATTCTTAACGGTTGTTTTGAAACACCATGTATATTTTCCTGTGTAAATGCAACAAAATACAAAAATAATAACGGTGAAGCAAATATGATTTTACAAGTTATCATCAGCAATGTCTTTAAACAAGCATATATTAAAACTATGATAACAATACAATTTCGTCTCAAACAATTTTTGTTACTTAACATTGTTTAATGGACTCACATTCATATAATTTAGTTATCCTAACACTGAGAACTCTCTTATCGCATCACATCACATCAGAATGTAAACTTCATAAAAACCAGTTCACTATGATTTGGTCACAGATTTAAAACTATACAGTGGCAAAACAACATCAAACGAAGTCACCAATAGCACTCTGTTGAAACTAACATTTTACCAAATAATACCCATAGTAATATAATCAGGAATACTATGTAAGTAGGAGCAGTGTGTGTACATTTGTATGTTTTGCCAAAAAAAATAGTCACTGCAGTGTGTATGTATTCTGTAAGGGATTATTAGTTTCAGAAATAACTGCAGTCTACAACTTCAATGCATAGTAGAACGACTGTATCACATCTGTTGGTCTAACTAAACCTATTGATATCTTCTGTGTACTTGCGCGTGATAATTCGAGCTAGACTAGCGGTGTCGCGCCGGGGTCAGCGTCAGTTGTCCTCCTCCTCATTCTCAAACATCTCGTTGTAATCTCCGGAATGTTCGTAATCTTTCAAGTCCTGGACAGAAAAATGTCCATGAGTGTCTTTTGAGAATGATTAGAATACAACAGGTCAACCAGAATGTATGAGCATAAATTTGAGACTTAAATTATTGATATAATAGCTGCATAGTAAGGTTTTTGCAAAGAGATCTTTTATGCAATTCAAGGACAGATATTTTTGTTGAGTGGTCATAAACAGTTCAACAGCCACACATTTTTAGGCAACTAAACAAAATGCATGCTAAATAAAACTCTGGCCACACCCAATCCAAAGCATTAGCTTTCAGAGACACTTCATAATCAACACCAGGTAAGCTTTAAACTAGGTCTTGCAATGTTAGTGGACAAGAAAACAGCTAAGTCGAAGCTTAAAAATGTTTAATTTACTCACTTGGAACATGCCATTCGCTACGGCATAGCCGGTCATGGCAATAGCAGCGAATAATGCCGCCAAGATCTTATTTCTAGTCTGGTTGGGGAAGTTTGCTGCCTCTCTCTCTGACTGTGTGCCTGTTGAATGCTTCTTATTTTGTCTATTGTATTCTGTGAAAGAATGAAAAATGAGATGACTTTTTATTTCATTATTTGTAAATGCATTAAAATCATATTGCATAACAATATTAAATGATGGCTATTAGATTGGATTTCTAATATAACAAATAAACATACCATCTGTAACATGCCTGAAGTTTTTCTGATTGATCCTAGCAACAAATCTGGACAGGTTTGCAATTCCTTTGACATGGTTTGATAATGATGAATTAGGGAAAGGTGCTTTAACTAATGGAGCAAGGTAGGCAAACACAGTAGCATCAAATGAAGAGGGCCTGTTGCCAAAGAAATATTCACTCTCTCCCAGGCGGTCTGATAATGTTTTAAGGCACTTTTCTGCTTCATTGTATATCTGGAAAAGCAAATAACGAATATTAACGCTTCAACAACTTCAGCGGTGGCATGAGACTGCATAACAATACAATTTCTATTGTGTCTTGTTCACATACACTTAAAGGACTAAACAAACTGTTGATATTTAAAGTGCAAAGACAAATACTTGCTTTACTGCAGAAATCTCTAAAATAATGGAGGAACAATACAGTTACTTTCTCAAACACAACTTACAGTTTTCTCTATTTCCCTGAGATCAGTATGTTCTCCATACAGAGCATCTATCATCTCTTTAGCATCATTCTGATACCGAGAGGGATAGTAGAAGTTGAATGGAATCCTCAGTGCTTTGGCATAAGTTGGACGAGTCAGTTCACCATAGTTCTTCTCATCTACCCACCAAGCATACTGGTAAGCCGGATACAGCTTGTCACGGAGGTACTGCGTGAATGCACTGGCCTCAGCTGCTTGCATTGTGTCTAAGTGTACGTCAGTGCTATAATGCTGTAGAAAGAAAAGTTTTATATTTCATTGTGAACTAAATAATTTGGTAAAGTAATAAAGAACTCGAGAGCTTTGCGACTCAAGCCGCGATGTCTCATACCCCTTTATATTGGCTCGTTGTTATATGAAGAGGGAGGACTCACCAAAGACTTCAAATGGTCAACTACTTCTTCAAAATTTGTAAGAGTCTTACGCCCGTCTCTCATGACTGGTAGGCGTCCCTTCGGTGTGAAAAATGGGTTATTGGCTTCACGAACTCGGACTGGTACTCCAATAAATTTCATATAGGTCTGTGAAATAACATAATATAGAAAAATTGGCTCTAGAAGCCGGTACATAGATGTAATTTTAGAGGTTATGTAAAACACATACCAAAACTTTGAGGCATTCTAGATCTATTGAGGCTAAGCCCCATTCTCCTCGCCAAATATCAAGCTCTATATTAGTCATACTTTAAAATTCTGAGTAACTAACAAAGTACACGGAGAGTTATGATTCCATAATTTTTGATAAAAATGCCAACCCAGTGACTGACTGCTGACAGATAGCGTGAGTGACACTGACAACTATTTTTTCAACCCACCGTTAATGGTGTATCCACCCCGCCCAGCGGCATATGTCAATTAACTGTCAGATACTATATAAAAGGCGGAGCGGCATGGGCGCCAGGCAGTGTGGCTACTCCATTAGGGTGGAGTTCACAAGCAGCGTTACCACCGACAAACCAGGTACAGGGGCCTGACTCCCGAGTGCAACATTGGTTTTAAGTTTGAGTCCAATTCCAATCTTGTGACCTCACTCCCGAACCCAAGACTTCATCCATTGCCTTAGATTCGGATCTACATATAGCAATGGATTGGTAACGGCCGTTATACCTGAAGTTAGCCAAATGACGGCTCGCAATTTATGGTAGTAGTGAAGTGCCTATCTTGATTTGTGCAATTCAATTGATATCCAATTATATAAAACAAGGTTAAACTCCTGTAACTTGCGTTCATTAAATTATTTTGCAATCAGTTAGTGTAATATTCACGTATTTGCGTCTGCAGACATACATATTGTAACAATATACAATTATTTTAACAAAATCTTCGAACACTGGGCTGTAGTACCTTCTGTCCAGAAATATTTAAAAAATATGTTTGAACTAAATCGTTATAGTCTGTGCTTTGTAATTCAAAATTCATTCAAAGTTTATATTTTGTTTTGGTGGATTTTTTAAGTAAATACTTATCTAATTCGGGTATTTTTGCACGTCTTTTGTAGTTCTATCGCATTCTGTAAGTATAAACTTATTAGACGGCCATTTTGTGATCTAAATGAATAGAATCTCATAATTAACCTGTGATTGTTGTGATGTGATTAGAAATGTCAATAATTTGTTTATATGAATGCTACAATGTTTTGCTTTTTCTTTCAGAGTACTTTTCGTCACCTTCGGTTCGCCGATGACTTGTTGCTTCTACCGGGACGACCTCAGAGCTACAATCAATGGTATAATTACTAATTGAGTTGAGCGGAAAAATTAACTGCTCTTGAAATGAACCTATCAAAACGAATGAAGACTAGTTAAGGGTAATAGCAAGCGTTTAATATACACCGAACAGTATACATTGTTTTGTAAACAATTGGCTATGATGTAAGAATAATGAAATACAACTAAAGCAAAGAGCATAAAGTGGAAAAGAAAATGGAGTTTCAGGGAGATATTTGATAGTAAGATGCCCACAAAAATAAAAACTGGAGTTCTAATTACATGTGTCCTGACAGGTCAAACTCTTGTGCTTGCAAGATGTGGAGATTTAACAATTGTAGTTATGTACCGAAGAAGAATAAAAGGTAGCACGCTGAACATTAGACAATTAAAAAAAATAAGACAGTAAAAACATGAATGATAACTTGAAATGGACTGACTTAACTGGAAATGGACTGAACATGTAGCGTGTCATCACAATGGACGATGACTCTACGCAAGATGGGATGACGAGTTGAAAAAGATCTCTAGACCAAGTGGCTTGGCGTAGCCCAATCTAGTGAAGACTGGATATCTTTGCTTGCAGGAGGCCTCCACCTGCACCCTCTCTTGCAGATAAACAAAGTGTAAAATAAGGAATAGAATTTAGATAAATATACTAACACTTTGTTTTAACAATTAGAAATTTGTAATATTAATGCAAAAAAAATAAGGTATTTTTTTATGTTTTGCATCTTCATTTAGAATACATAGTCTGTGATAGATAAACTATTATGGTACAGGACTAATATTCTCTACTTTATTTGCACAGCATTGCATCTCCAAGAGTGAAGAATTGTGACTTAATTAAAAAATAAATTATTAAATTTTGAATAAATGATTATTTAATAAAATATCAAAGTTTTATCAATTAACCCAAGCATTATACACTATCACTATCTCAAAGCTCGACCCCTCATCGTGAAGGTCATGACATGATCAACATAGTTCATCATCATAAACGCCTTAAAAGCCAATCATTCTCTCATTATATACAATCTAACCCAATCGAGCCATTATTCACCTTAAAATCACCAGAAAACTCCAAAAAAATTGCTAAAAAGTTACATTTTGGCAATTGTTTCAAACTAATCAAGTTCTCCAATATTACCGCAATTTGAGCTGTCAAAATTCTGTGTAGAGTGCCAATTTCCAATAGTAACGGATTGAAGCAATAATGCTGGCTGTCAAAATGTCATCGGGAGTGCCGTTTTGCCCAAGATTAGAAAAAAATGTAAACCCCAAAATTTCGTCAAATCTTGTGTTCGAGAGTACAAAATGGCCGTTTTTCTTGCCCGATCCGTCGCTATTGGAATCGGGAGTAAGGCCCCAGTGATTAAGTTGACTATTTTTATTGACTCGGGATCGTAGGTATTTCAAAATGTTCGAATATTTTGCTACGTGCGAATACTTTTTTACGCTAATTATTCTTGCTTAGTTAATCGTGAAGAGCCGATTTAACCAATGTAAGACTAATCGACTGAATAATTATGAAACGGGTAGTATTTACTGCAAATCAAAAAATATACCACATAATACAGCCTGCACAGCAAAATGGTGAACTCAAAGAATTAAAATCTTAGTTGCAATTAATGTTAGTAGCAATTTATTTATTTATTAGAGCAGTTTTTGTATGAATCTATATCTAAATAGCATATCGCACATAAAGCTATTTATTCATACCACACATTCACCCTCTTATTCATAATAACTCAAACAGTCAAATAAATTTATTTAAACTATTACACTGTTTTTTTCACTTCTTGTCAAAAGGTGAAAGCTCCAAGAAAGAACGAGACAAAACAGTGTAATAGTTAAAACAGGTTTATTAGATATACCTTTGCGAACCTTTACATTTTTGATCGTAGGTACACTTCAGTTTATTTAAAGCCTGGTTTCTTGATTGTTATATGTAGAACTATCAACTGATGGCTTAAAATCGTTACCATTAAATATGTAGGGTGTTGTTTTGGTTATCGACGAGCGAATCAGGGGTGCACTGTACAAACGATACTGATGCCAAAAAAATAAAATATATATTTTTTTCAAAATGGAAAAAACCCACAAAATCGATTTTTTATCCGGTACAGCGATCGAGTCAAAACCACCAACACCAGGTAGCCTCTTCATAGCTTACTAGCTTCGGCGTAGTGTTTCGTAGTTAACGCGCTAGGGTGCGAGTATCCCATTTGTTTTGTATTTTTTTTTGTATGTTGTGAAGCGGTTTTCTTGTATAAAACTTGCTCGGAATTTAAAAAAAAAAACATTTTTTTTAGAATAAGCATAACTCTTATTATTATCGTCCCTGAGTTGGATGTCACTGACCAAAACAACACCTTGAATATACCTTTTAAATACCCATACATACCTTTTAAATTTAAATTAGTGTGTATTGAACATTTTATAGCGATAAGACCGCCTAAATTGTACATTTCCTTAAAACGAATTTGTAAATCAATGTATGTTATGTGCAATAAAGAGTTATCTATCTATCTATTATAGGTACATAGACCAATGGTCGATTCAGGTATATTTGTTAAAAACAAGCAGAAATAAATTGATGGCACTGCAGCACTGTACGCAACCCACTATCTGAAGAAAGAAACAGAACTACAGTTGTCACTTGAAAACGTCATTGCTGCCGGTACAAGTCAGTG
Organism: Pyrausta purpuralis; assembly: GCA_963924145.1. Classification (NCBI taxonomy): domain Eukaryota; kingdom Metazoa; phylum Arthropoda; class Insecta; order Lepidoptera; family Crambidae; genus Pyrausta; species Pyrausta purpuralis. The sequence continues at coordinate 2,779,255 of OZ001653.1, read as the reverse complement.
TTACCACTATAGATATGTTAGACTAGCGGTCCCCCGCGGTATTTGTAAATCGGTCCAGCAGTTCCTGAGATAAGCGCGTTCAAACGAACAAACTCTTCAGCTTTATAATATATTAGTGCAAGCGCACGTTGTACTTCAGCTGCGAACATTATTTTGGTGCGGAGTTATGTTAAAACTGTGATAGCTCCTAAGATATTTATTGAAATCAAATGATATAAAGGGCAACTTGGTTCTAAATGAAATGCTCGTGATGATGAATGTATTTATTTTGATAAGAATAAATACCTGTGTGTATAATACTCCTCTAAAAATAATGCATTATTTTTTTACAAATTTATTAACATAAAAAAGGTTGTAGTAAGTCAACCATAAAAGATAGACATATTATTATGCTGTCGCGGACTTTATTATAGAACTCTTAATGCTAAACAATCCTGTCATACATGATTTTTGTGTAACTTAAGCGGTTTCCGCAGCGTATGCAGCGGAAGCTCTCAAAAGGAATCTCCCGTTTTCGCAACATTTTTCATTTCTGCTGTGGTCTTATGAGTCGTATCTTTATGTTATATAGCCTAAAGCCTTCCTCGATAAATGGACTATCCAACGTAAAAATAATTTTTCAAATCGGGCCAGTAGTTTTTGAGATTAGCGCGTTCAAACAAACAAACAAACTCTTCAGCTTTATAATATTAGTATAGATGACCTCCTTAGTGTAGTGGCTAAGCAAGCTGGGTTTCATGGCGTCGCCGCTCCTAGGTCGCGGGTTTGATTCCCGCTCGGGTCAAATTAGAATTATCCATATTGTCTCGGGTCTGGTGTTGTAGTACTACCGTTGTGTTTGATTTCCATAATAATTAGAAGAAGATTTAATGTATGTGACGGTATCCTTTTTCGCTTTTAGCGCCATGCCTTCAGATAAGTTGGTGGCACTATGTTTTATAGTGTACCTATCCACAACGCCTGGCCGGCATGAGCCGGCGGCCATGCCGCTCATTCCGCAGCGATTATTTCAATAGTATCTGGCAGTTAATGGAAGTATGCCGCCGGCATAGCCACTGTGCGGTGTGGATACACCATATTGCTTATCTGGCGGTGGAAACATTAGGCCTTAGGGTATTTCGAATCGACAATGACAACGAATATCATAGGTACTAAATTATAAATTTGGTAATTGCTTAATGATTTCCTAGGATCCTCTTGTGATAAAAGTAATAGGTAATATTATAGTAAAAAGCAAATGCCAATTCCGTTATAAATACTTGTATTTTTCTACGAAACAATAAATACCACAATAAATAGGAGTTACAAAACAACTAACACAAAAAAAAAAAATTAACAAGTTTTAGACAAAATATAACAAATCTGGAAAAGATAGCGCAGCGAAAACAGTTAGTACCAGCATCGAGTACATTGTCACCAAAATATCCCGCTTTAATTTAAATAGTGGGTCAAAGTCAGACCCTTTGTAGCATCCAGAATGACCGGCGAACAAATTTATTTCACTTTTAACCTTATGCTTCTCGGCGGTTAATAATCTAGTATCAACTACAACTTCATCGCAAGCCTTCACTTGAACTTTGTGTGTATTTATTTCACTTTTAACCTTATGCTTCTCGGTGGTTAATAATCTAGTATCAACTACAACTTCATCGCAAGCCTTCACTTGAACTTTGTGTGTAATTACCTTTTCAATAATAGGCTGGTCTATTATTTCACAGACCTCGTCAGCTGTGGGCACTTCTGTAACCTTACAACTAGAGGTGAAGTCCGAATATACACTGTGAAAATCTTTGAGCGAGATGGCAGTATGGCTAGAAGGCTTGCTCATAATACTTATCAAGGAGTTACCAACATTAGTGCTGTGAGTTATAGTTATCGGAAAGAACACCGACGGCACATCAGTGAACGTATTCGTGTATTCTTTAGCCGAAAAATCGACAGAGACTTCTTTGTCGACGTGATTCGGCATATTCCCACACAATACTTTCTTCAAGGTCGTATTCAGTAGTGGTATACTCTTATACATTTCCTCCTCGAACGCCTCCTTCTCTTCATCGGAGAGGTATAAAGAGTAAATACTCGGACTCGATTCCAACTGTCTCAGTTTGTCTAGAGAAGCGATGGAGATCAACTCGTGAGAATTAATATTTATCATTGTCTCCTTTAACGCAGCGTTGCCGTCGCCGACGCCGAGCGGCTGCCCGCGCTCCCGCCGGTCCGCGAACTGCACCGTATCAGTGATGTGACACGTCGTTATCTTCTGGATCTCGTTCAGAAGGCCCACAAGAATGTCCAAAGAGGAGGTGCAATCCACTTTCTCAGTGTTGCCTGTCTCTCTCACTCTCAGCTCCTCGGCTTCCGTCCGATATCTGTCTTTCAGCATCCTACTCGTACAGTCTCCGCAAATGTTTTCAACTGTGGCGAACGCAGGAGCGTCGGTGGCGACCGTAGCGAAGCTAGGCTGCTTCTTCTTCGCCACGGGCACTGCCTCCTCGATAGGTGAACGAATAATATGACATTTAGCCTCGTGCAGGGACTGCGATCCTTTGAAACACTGGCTCATCTTATTTGACTTGTCGCCCTTGGTGGACGTGTTGCTCACGGAGATCCCGAGTTTGATAATATTGTCCAACGATTTTATGGTGGAGCCGGGACCGCAGTAAGCGGAGTGGAATTCGGGGAACGCATACCCGACGGTCGCGATTTGCAACGGGATGTTGTTGGGGAAATTCCAGTCCAGCCGAGATTCGTTCAGGGCCGGCAACGTGTTTAAATCTGCGGCGGGGTTCGAGCGGGAGGGCGTCTTAGAGAACGTAGACTCGAAGACTACTGCGCCGGCGGCACCTGGCTCGACGACGAGCACTCGCTGCGTTGATTGTTCAGGAGAGAGCGTTAACTTTTTGATTCTCAGCTGAGATTGAAAGGTTCCAATCGGGAGGCGGCCGTGGAGGGCGTTCTCAAGGGTCTGGAGTTCGGTGGACGAGCAGTTGGTTTCGCGTTCCTTGGCGACGGGGTCGGCGGCGTCGTGTTTGTCCCGGAAGTCCTCGACGGCGGTTACGACGGTCTTGTCGCGGAATATGTCGTTGGAGGAGGCCCTGGGCGAAAAGTCCTCGTCGAGGGCGCGGTCGTCGCCGGTCTCGCGGCCCTCGAGCAGCGCGGCGAGCGGCGCGGCGGGCTGCGTGCTGCACATGCTGTCGATCATGCGGTGTAGCTTGTTGCTGATCACCGTTGATTCCTCCGCCGGGGTTGATGTGCTAGATGCTGAGGACAAAATTGTTGGTTAACTTAAATTTGTTCATTTCCATTAAAAAATGCGTTGAGTGAGACATTATTTTAATATGATACATAAATAATTTATTCGCAGCTTATGTTTAAAATACTTGTTGTGGGCAACATTACTCGTCACTGCATTGAATGTATGCCTCTTCTTATAATAATAACCCGGAACCACAATAACTGCGTAAGTCCAGAGAGTGCCTAAAGTCACCGCTTACCAGTGAAGACGAAAGTGAGGTATTAATGTAATGCAATCTCCGGGTTGTGGACCCACGGACCCCGCGGCAAGGTAGTGTACGGCTAAGGGTACGCACACAGGTCGATGTCTGCGGGCACGAGCGGCGCGCGCGCAGTGCTCACGGCGCCGGGCGGGGACGCGCGCTGACCGCCGCTACGCACATACGACTCCACCGCCACCATCTTTAAATTCTTGCTGCAGGCATAACAGAACGAATAAAGTAACTCAGTGCACATCTTAGTAGACAGTAACCAATAATAAATCAGTTTTCAAAACAAGGGCCATTTAACTGACATTCGAAAAAAACGACGACCTCATTATGTTTTCCTTCTGAGTAAGTTTAGTCCATTGGTTTAGTAGTTTTCCTTTAATTTAGTGGTTCAATAACGACCGGGGACCAATGTTCGCACGGATGAGTGAGTAGTATACCTCTAGTCTAGACCACAGAAAGATACAAGATTCTACAGTCCATTGACATATCAGGTCGGGGAGCACAATATCATCTTAGTGTAATCATGATGTAGTGATCAACAGCAGAAGGTCGCAGCGTTGCTGCTCCAGTGGCCTTTAGCAAGCTGGACTCTCAAGGTCTTTAACTCGCACAACTTAGAGCTGGCAACTAAGATTGCTGTCTGCATGGCAGTCGTGCTGCCCAACATCTTATACCTACTCTGCCTAAACGTAAACAGCGTATCGCTGTCACATCCGTATGCTAGACCGATTCCACCTCAAGTGCTTACGGAAAATATTTCACATCCGATGGTCTCACCGCGTACTGAAGCCAATGTAGGTGGCGTCAGCTCGGTGGTGTGGACATGTGACGCGTATGACGGAGGAAAGGTCAACTTAGCGCATCTTTTACTGAGAATTAGAGGAAAGCAAGCGGAAGCATTACGGACAACTCCTCAGGTACAAAGATGTGCTGAAGCGACACATGAAGCAGTGCGTCATCAATCCTTCGCTGTGGGAGCAGCAGGCTACCAGACGGCCAGAGTGGAGAGCGCTTGTAAATCTAGCATCAAAGCCTATGAAAACCAGCGGCTCCTTGAGCTGGATGCCAGACGCAATGAGCTGAAAGCCCGAGCTATAATTATGTGAACGGTGTGCTGTCATACCCGCTATGTGCGAGGATTTTCAAAAACAAAATTGGCTACATAGGCCACATTCGAGCACATCAACGGCAAAACCGGAGTTGAAATGAAAAGACAACTAAGACAAATGAAGTTTAAACCTAGTTCTGATTCTGACAAACACTACACTAGTCATTAAATTTTGTTATTCTACTGGAAGAAGGTGCACTCACACATCCGGCGCGTCAGTCGCACGGGAGTAGCGGGCGGGCGACCGTCGCCCGGGGCTGGGGCTCGCCGACCGCCGCGCTCGATGCCCGCCGCGCTCTGTGCGTCACGGGATAACCATTAGACAATCCTACGCCGGGTGGACAACAAAACAATACTGGCATAAAAAAATACTTATGTCCGGTGGTATGGCAGAGTCACTATGACTATTACAACGGTCGCAAAAATATATAAGAATTATACGAATGCAAAATTTAACTAATGCAATAGTCTACAAATAAATGACATAGGTCGGAACTTTTGACAGTGTCATGGCATCTGCGTGTCTGTGGCATACTACCGGGACACGCAGAAAAAATAATTAAAACATAGTATAGAATTCGTCCAAGCAGAAGTATGAGAGTTGGACACACATCCCTGCAAATAATATAAACTGGGCCGTTTTCACTTTTATTTACTTTTAAAAAAAGGAAAGGAGGTAATGTGTAATGTTGTAACAAAATTCTCCTTTACACACCTAAAGGCTGCGGCGAGGGCGGCGGCCGCACGACGACTGAGGACGCGGCCTCCATGCCAGGCCTCCGCGGTCGAAGCCGGACCCCCGGGCCTCCTGCCCTCTCCGCCGCGGGGGCCGGCGCCGAGGCCAGCCGCTGCAGCCGATCCGCCATCAAATTCCGCCCGTACTTCGTCTGGTACTCCTCGCTGTGCGCCTGCACGTAGTACTTCTTCGGCTGAGCCAGCGAGTTCAACCGCGAAGTAAACTTCGACGGCCCCCGCACCGCCTCCCCCTTCGCCTCCTTCACCTCGTCTATCAAATCGGCTATCTTCTTTTTGGCGGTGCTGCGGTCGGGGCGCCTGTCTTCTCTTTCTGCGCGATCGCCGCGCCTCTCCTCGGTGGGGCTCTGTTGAAGCGATGTCTTCTCCGTCGCCGAGTTTAGCCTCGCTCGCCTATCTCTAAAGGCCGGTTTTGCGTTTTTATCGATCTGCATTTCGGTTTCCCCCGAGAACTGATCGACCCGCGACCGTCTTTTGGGCGTGAACCCTTGACGAGGCAATTTTCGAACTTCGGCTGGTGTGTCAGATTTTCGACCCAGCTTAGTATCTGGCGGCGGTTTTTGCCTCGTTTTTTGTACGCTGTCAAATTCGTGAAGCAGCTGCGATATCGCCTTCAGGGGATTGTCTGGAACCTTTAACACGGTGACCCTCTTACGGTCTTTCCTGCCTTTCTCGACTTCTACGTTAGCAATTTGCTGCTTTGTACTTATTATAACTTTTGGGACCACATTGCTCACTGCGTCACTCTTTTTGTTTTTCATTATTTTGATAGTCTGGACTTCTTCAGGGTTTTGACTTTTCTCGAAGCTAAAACTGCTGGGGCTGGAAGAGGTCAAGTGGTGTTTGATGCTGGTCCCGCTGTCGCTGCCTTGGACAGTGGAGCTGCCTTGTCCGAATTTATCGTCGATTTTGCTAATGTAAGTCAGGACATTACTTTTGGAAGGCCTGGCTTCTAGGGTTTCGGCCTTTCCTAGCTTATTCATCAAGTCATACAGCTTATCGATGCTCTTTCGGAATTGCACCTTAGGCACAATTTTGTTAGCAGCTTTGTCCTCTTTACCTTCATCGATATCATCATTTAGCGAGTTGGCAGGCACAATATTTAGTATGCTTCTTGAAGAGGTTACCATACGCGTTCTACTATCCTTTATTTCCGATTGTAAGTTGGCTCTATCGTTGAAATAATCTTTTCTTTCGTTTTCGCTGAAATTATTTAGAATTAATGAGTACACTTCAATTAAAATGGTTACTTTACATTAATTAATAAAAAAACGACTCAAAATAGCAAAAGCAATATAAAAATAGTACTTATACCTACTAAAAAAACCAAAAGAACACTATATTGTAAGCTATACCTAAGCCTAAGCTATGTACCATAATATGTTTTACTAGCAGGCTGGACCCAATTGCAAATTATGCCAAAGACGAAATATTTTTTTTATACACATAGGCTGATAATCACAACACCCGCTCGTCCGTCGCGCAGGCGAGAAAAAAAGCTCACCTGTCAAAACTATTGCAGTGGATACTATCAGACGGTTGGTCATTCAGGTTGACTTCAGGGTTTGCCTCCTTGTTCAGCTGCCCCGAGAACTCACCGGACTCCGCGGAGGGCGAGCCGGGGCATATCTCCCGCACGCTGCTGCACTCGCTCTGACGCAACTGAGTATACATCACTTCCGTCACGGCCTCGTCCAAGTAATAACTCCGATTTTCATACTTCTGACCGTTATTGTCCACAGTCAACATCGAATTGCACTCTCCCTCAGAATCATTCAGAGGATCTTTGAAAGACAGATCTCTCTTACCCTTGAATCCCTTACTTTTTATCTTTGTGTCAACATTTACAGTCTGGCCGTAAATGGAATTGTAAAACGACTTATTTGTTATCGACAACTTCGTAACAGAACTCGAGGGCTGCGGCATTATACCTCCTTTGCCGTATCTGTGCTTATTTATTTTGCAGCTTTCGCCGATAGCCATTTTCTTTTTTTCTCGCTTTTCACGTATCTCCAAGAGTTTCTTTCGCTTTTTTTCTTCTAATAAATAGGACTTATTTTCGTACGGAGACTTGATCCTAACTTTGGTCGGTGATTTCTTTTTCTGAACTTCAGGCATATCTTCGCTGCTCTCTTCAGGTAGAACACTCATGCTCAGTTTGTGCATGGATAGAGATAAATCATCGGGTGATATAAAGTTGTAGGGCGCCTCTTTACGCAAATTATCTGGAACAGCTCGTGTGTCTAAGATGTCTCTTAGAGCGACGCTTGAATCACCCGATTCTAAGAAGCTATCATTCTTAGAATCGGTATAATCGTCAACGTTTTCGTAATGGGATATGTCATTATCCTGGATTTTTTCAGTAGTTTTTTCATTATGGTCATCATGGGCACTCTCATTGGGGTTATCATGTGTTTCTAGAATCTCAACAATTGTGACTTTTTTCGCTAGACCGTTGTCTATTTCTTTTTGTGGGGGCAATAAATATGTGTCATCTTCAATTGCGGGTAATTCTTCGTTTTTCTCCGTGTATGCTATTGGCAACAGTTTGGGAGGTTCTTCTGAAAAAAGATACAGATATAAGGTAACTAAACACTAACTACTGGTCAAAATTATAATTTTGGTGAAAATTACCGAGTTGTTGAATAGGCGGAGGTGTTTGCACTATGATCATGGAGCTGATGTTGCTCATGACTTGCCCCGTCTCCGACCGCTCCAGCTGAAGAACTACGTTAACTCTCGGTTCCTTCCTCGCGGCCAACGCCTCTTCCTCTCTTTGGCAGCTAATAATTAAATTGTCCGAACAGTATTTGCTGAACAGTTTATATGATCCGCAGATCAACTTCGGGACTTCCACCACAATTTTCTTCTCCAGTATTTTGGACAAAGATCTCACATCCACTTCAGAGTGAATGATGTCGTCCCACGTGGTGGAGCACCCGTTCACTTTGCGCTCGACTTGCAGCGGGATGCTGGTGGAGGTGGCGAGGACCTTCGTGTTGTCACCCCTGCTGCTCTGCTCCACCTCCCTCCACTTCTCTTTAGCGCGGTCCGTCAAGTAGTCCCCGTTGCTGATGCGCTTGAGCTGCTCTATCGTGTGTTTTACGTATCGAATGATGTTGTCCATATAAAAGTTATAATTGTCCTCCAAGCGTTTGCAGCAGATGTAGTCGAGGAGCGAGGCCGGCAGGGCCGTTCCGCCAAACTCGCCCCCACCGGTCAGATTGAAGTTTTTGAGTTGCTCTTTGATATAGGGGTCTTTGAATAGGAAATGCTGATCGTACTCCATAGAAAGGTTTGACGCTTGAATTTCCAAATCTCCTAGCTTTGGACATAAAGTATTTTCTAAAGACGGTCGACCGTTGAACAAGTCAAGCCTCTCGTGGTTGATAGCGTACGCGTTGTCGTCGGTGCCGTACATTTCGCTGACGTCGGAGCCGGAGTCTGCGTCGTCGTTGTACACGATGGACTCCACGTGCTGGTTCGGTTTCCTGCGCGTAATCTCTTCCGCGTTGGACATGAGTCTTGTGCCTAAATCAATGTTTTTGTATAAAATTACTAAGTCTCTGGTTGACAGGGTTTCGACTTCTGCAAAGTCAAAAGAAAAAGGTAGTCAGTACAAAACGTGAATCAAATTGTAACAGTCGTGGTTGTAGTATATTGTAATTGCCTTACAGTTATTCGTTTAAACTAAACACTAAGGGCATTCTGTTACATCCTACAAATTTTATAAATGTCAAAGTTTGTAAAGATGGATGAACATAGACTTATATGTATGGATGTTCATTACTCCTTCATGCCCTAACTATAATCGGACGACCTCCGTGGTGTAGTGGCTTAGCACGCCGGGTTCGATTCCCGGTCGGGTCAATGTAGAAAACGATCTTTTCTATTCTGTCTCGGGTCTGGGTGTTGTGGTACCACCGTTGTGTCTGATTTCTATAACACAAGTGCATTGGGTACTTACTTTGGGATCAGAGCAATGTATGTGATTGGTGTCCAATATTTATTATTTATTTATATATATATATTAAAAAACTGATTAGATTTTGATGAAATTCAACAATAATATAGTTCAAACACTAGAATAGCACAAAACATTTGAACTACAATATTTACGGGGGTGAAGCCGCAGTTCCTTAATATTTATACGAATTACCAAAAAAAATAATATAAACGGTCCTTAATCAAATTACCTACATTTGTTTAAGAATTTGTTCCTGGAAGTTCCTGGCTACATACACCCTGACCAAGGTAAACGAGTGCAGACTCACCATCAGGATCAAAAGGATGGTTCTTCGCCATCAAGTCGAAGAGCTGACTGGCGGTCTGGTAGTCGTGCTCTTCCTGCGGCGCCCGCCCCGCGCCCTCCTCCGCCACGCGGCTGATCAGCATGCTCACCACATAGATTTCACACTACCCTCCAATAAAAACAACTACTGCCAAAATGTAAACGATATCTACAAAAACACTGGGAACAAAATCTTTTTTATTGTAAAATTTTTACTTCGTCATTTTCAAAATCGAGTTGCGGTCACACGTCAGTTTGTTTGAATTTCGAACGGGAAAGTGACACGAAAGTGATTTGCGCCAGATCTGCTGTCATTGCGGATGAAGGTAGCATACTACTGCAAAACGTAGTCTCTCTATGGAGGATGACCTTGAACTTTTATACAGGGTGTGGCGTAAATAGTGGTTCAAAGCAAAGGTGTGGATATACTGTACACTGAAGCACCACATATCAGTATTTAAAAAAATTGTATGTAAAGTAACTCTAAAGTAACCTAAAATTTAAGAAAGAACTGAATAATAGGTCCAGAAAAATTTACAACACTTGTAATGTACCTAACTTTTAAAAAATTGTTTTCCTTAATTAGGTTTCTTTTTGTTTCGAAAAGAAATAACTTTTTTCTGTAAGTCGTAACACTTATTGTTGCACCATTTAAGAATCTGCAAAAGATGGTCATTTTTTAAAATAATGGGCACTGACAGTGTGGTACATTTTTTTTGCACCAAAAGCATTTAAAGTCAAACGATTTGCTAGCAGTGAGTATTGAATTTTGAAAAACACTTAATTTTTTTAAAAATTTAATTCAGTTTGTAAATAAAAACCAAATGAAACACTAAGTACATGTAATAAGCAATAATACTAAAAAAAACTGCATAAAAATACCGTCATTTTTGGAAATTATAACCAAATTTGTAAGGCAAGGTAACGATTTAAAAAAAAAAAATAAAAAAAAATTGAAAACCCTGTACATACATTTTTTTTAAATACTGGTATGTGGTGCTTCAGTGTACAGTGTATCCACACCTTTGCTTTGGACCACTATTTACGCCACACCCTGTATACAAGTTAACAAGTATATGGATGGTTTTTTCCTACTGCAAGAAAAGTGTCAGGCAACTTAGGCACAAAAACAACACCTTATCCACTGAACCCGAATGATGACATTAGGTATGTAACTCGTATGTTAATGTTATTTGGAGGTAGTGAGCGAATGCCCGCGCGTTTTGAGTTTGCTCTGTCCCGTCGCAGCGTGATGTTTGATAGCCTTAAGCTTTAAAGCCTTCCTCGATAAATATGCTATGCAACACAAATATAATTTTTCAAACCGGTTCAGTAGTTCCTGAGACAAACAAACAAACTCTTCAGCTACATAATATTAGTATAGATTCGAATCATAACTCGATTCCCCTGCTCCGAGCCCAGTATGAGCCCTGAACTCGAATTCTATCTTTGGCATTCGAATACTGGCCCGAGTCCGGCTGCTGGACTTAAGTCTTTTAGAGATACACATAGGAAATAATCAAGGACCCGCGCCAAGTAAACAGTTTGTGAGTACGAGCGAGTAAACCAAACTTGAATACCAGACTCGAGTCAGTTTGGCTCGCACATATTATACTCGTATAATTGATTTAGCGAGTACGAATCGATTTTTCTAGAATCGAGTATCGGGATTAAGCCCGGCGTACTTGATTCAAAATAAGTTGGTATTCGAGTAGGCGAGTCCAAAATAGGAATCAAGTCAAACCGTACTCGGCCGGCACATCGTTAGCTCTGACCCAGAAGGGTCGCAGTCTGTTTCGGCAGGACTATCAATGCACAGACAAGTTACAGTCCGTTTTTCTTTCATCATCATTATTATCAGCCAAAGGACGTCCACTGCTACTGCTGAACATATGCCTCCCCACGGCTTTCCACAGCGACCGATCACTAGCGGTCTGCATCCAGTTTGATCCTGCGATCTTTACAAGGTCGTCGTATTTATTTGCTAGTCGAAATATGAGAACAATCGTTTTATAACTTTTAAAATAATATAAGCAAATAAAATTAATTTACTATTGGATTTTCAAAGATCTCAGTGCTAAACGATGAATTACTTATCGTCAGTGGAAAGGAAAAAATGCTAAAGCGCCATGCCGGCCAAAACGAGTTACATACATTGTTGGATAGTTTTTTTTCTGCGCCGATCTATGAAGGTTTCAACTCAATAAGATGACTTATTTGGCGCTTTAGCATTTCATAATTTGCAAGTATTTTGAAAATCACCGCCCTTGTCACTACTAAAACGACGTGTTTTCAGTGCTTTTGCAACAAATGTCGCGTAAGATTTTTTTCGCTGGCACTATATTTTTGCTTTAACACTATAAGCATTTATTTGTTACTTAAGAACTTTAGCAATTCAAGCTTTCTGAATTTTATAGTTTACTAGCGGACCCAGCGAACTTTGTTTCGACCCCAGCCCCGTCCCCGTCCCGCCGAGTCCCGTAATTTTAAAAGTTAAGCATTCCCAGCGAACATTGTTACGCCCTTAAATTACTAAAATGGCTATTAAAAAATAAGGGTTGATCGTAGAAGGGTGAAAATTGAGGATTGTATGTATTTTTATATGTTGTATTATAAAAAAATAGAAATTAAAAATGTTGTCTAAAAAATAAAATAAAAATTTAGGGGTGGACTACCCGGGGGGATTTAGGGGGATGAAAAATAGATGATGGCCGATTCTCATAGATACCGGATAAGCACAAAAAATTTCATCAAAATCGGTCAAGCCGTTTCGGAGGAGTATGGCAACGAAAACTGTGACACGAGAATTTTATATATTAGATTAGCAATTATTCATAACTGTTGTTCAAAATGATTTAGCATGTAAGCAAAAGTAAGTGAATAAGATTCGATTAGTTTTGGCGCTTTAGCATTTTTTTGCTCACTGTTTGTGTAAGTACTGTAGTATGTTAGCAAAAATACAATGCTTGAAATTTATGATTACCTACACACTTTTTAGCAGAAAGTAGCCTTTTCTAACAAGTTTTGAAGTAATTTTAAAATGAGTAGCCTTTTAAAAGCCAGGTTTTTTTTATACCTATAGGCCTATTTATAGCCCTTTAGGCTTTTTTCCCGTCTAGTCTTTTATTCAGATAATGGCTTTTTATGATTTAAACAAGTATTTTTGTTTTGTATTTACTTTCAAATTAAATGAAAACGATATTAATTGAAATTGTAAAATAAAAGTGCTTGTTATACCCTATTTTGAAAATCATTCATGAGTCATGAGTTCACAGTGCGACATTCATTCGTTGCTTGAGCTAAAGCAAATTCGCGCTCGCCCGATTTGTCCGATGTACGGTTAACACTCAGACACTCAAAGTTAACGCTTATGCCCCGGACATAAGGGCGGTAAAAATCGTAAAATTAGGTTAACGATTATTATACTCAATGAATAAACCCCGTAGCCCCTAATTTATATGCTAGCCTTAAAAAAAAGCCTTAAAGCCTATTGGCCTCGGGAACACTACCACTACCTGTACCCAGATAGTAGTAATGACAATATTTTTAATTGTGGCATTAGGATAATTTAAGCATTTTTTTTCCAAACCATTAATACCTATTCAATCTGTAAGTATTATAATTGCTTAAAACGTGATATGTAGTTAGAGTTTAGCAACATTTGCTTATGTTCGTTCCATGAGGTCTGCGTATGTAAGCAAATATTCCTGTCGATCCTGTTACAAATAACGATTCTTACGCATTTTTTTGCTGGCTTATTTGACTACAATAATTGTAATGAAATGATGCTTTAGAATGTTTTTAACACTCACAGTTATTTCATCTTTATGAATACAATAATTGTAGTTAAGTAATTTATCTTTGACAGACTTATCAAATTGTAACTCACTAAGCAATTTTGTTATTTTATCAAAAGGCATGTTAAAACTCTTAAGCACTTCTTGCTTGCTGGATATTTGAAATTTGTGAAGGTTAGAAAATTTATCCTGACTAACATTTGATTAATTTTCATAGTACTTTTTCTAAAGCGACAACTATTTTGCGACTTAAATGAGCTAGAAACTTATGTACACTACTTAAATTTAGGAAAAAAAACAGGATCATGTTTTCGATTTAGAAGACCTGTCTAACAATAATAACAAAAGAGTTATGATTTTTTTTCGAAAAATTTAAACTTTGATCCTCTTTTTCCACAATTACAGTTTTGGCGCTTTAGCAGTTGTTCCTTTCCACTGACGATATGTAGTTGGTGAGTTTTGTGTTTATCTTATTATAAAAACAAATACTTCGGAAAAAGAAATTTCAAGATTGTTTACAATATTCGACTAGCAAAGAGAAACGGACTATATGAACGAATACAGAGAGAAATGACTAATATGTCACCGCAATTTATTTTAAAGAAGTTAACGTTACTGAGTTCTCTAGTTCACTTAAGGCTATCATAGCAGCTGTATCAACAAATTATATTGATACTGTTCTTTTTCATTTTAACTTTTACTAAATTTAATAAAAACACGGTAATTCGGTTAACAGCTTTATTTAAAAATTATAAATAAATACATAAAGAATAATTATGCTTTAAAATATAATAATTTATTATAAGCACCTATACATAATAATTTTATTCGGGAATGTTAAAAACTTGAGATACATGGATGAAATATTAAGATTAAGAAAATCAGTCTTAACAATAAGTTACATAACATTACGTGCGATAATACTAAAATGATACTTACAAAACAATTTACTTAAGTAACAAACGTTTATGTACATTACTGTTTCACATTTAAAAGATCCTCTACAATCAAACATATAAAAATATATTTGATTAGCAGTCGATACGTTGTTTTTATCAGGCAACGCTTACAAAGCAACTCATACTCTTTGCTCGAACGAATGGGTTTGATTCTGTGTATGTGGTACAGTCAAAACTCTTACTCGTCAATAACCTTATTGACCGGTAAAATTTGTCGATAGTGTTATTGACTACAGACGCTGGACGATATTGGCACTATGCTCGAAGACCTTGACCGAGCCTCCCAACAAGTGGGTCTTAAAATGAACATGGAGAAGACGAAAATTATGGCGAGTTCCCTTGTTGTACCCACTCCAGTATTGGGAACTGAACTCTCGAAGTTGTCGACGAGTACGTCTACCTGCGACAAGTGATCCAATTGGGTAGGTCCAACTTCGAGAAAGAGGTCAATCGACGAATCCAACTCGGCTGGGCAGCGTTCGGGAAATTACGCAAGAGTGTCTTCTCATCTCATCTACCTCAGTGTCTAAAGACGAAAGTCTTTAACCAGTGTGTGTTACCAGTGCTGACATACGGATACGAAACATGGTCTCTCACTATGGGCCTCAAAAAGAAGCTCACACAACGACCGATGGAGAGGGCTATGCTGAGTGTTTCTCTATGTGATCGAATCAGAAATGAGGAGATGCGTAAAAGAACTAAGGTAACGTACATAGCCTTGAGAATCAGTAAGCTCAAGTGGCAATGGGCAGGGCACATAGCGCGAAGAACTGATGGCCGCTGGGACAGGAAAGTTCTAGATTGGAGACCCTTCGACCAAAGACGCAGCGTAGGACGTCCAACAACATGATAGACAGACGACCTTAAAAAGATCGCAAGATCAAACTGAATGCAGACCGATAGTGATCGGTCGCTGTGGAAAGCCGTGGGGGAGGGAGGCCTATGTTCAGCAGTGGAGGTCCTTTGGCTGAGAATGATGATGATGTTATTGACTAAGGGTGACCGACACCCTCAGTCAATAACCTTATTGACTGATTTATAAGACAAGACATTCAGGCAAAATAGATTATTACATACGTGCCCAGTCAAAACTGATATGGACTGATAAGAATTTCAAATAATGATTCAAAACTCATTAAAGTCGGAGTGGTTTCTGTTTTGGTTGATTGTAATGTTTAGGATCAAGGGAGAGGAAGTATGAGTGTACTTTGAGGAGTTTCGGTACGGGCCTCTGCAATGTTAGATAAGTCATCATTATAATGCCGACATATGGCAGCCATGTTAGTTCGCCTCTTGAAAGTCCGTTGCGTACACAGTATCAGGCTAGACATGAGCGTTCAATAGACGGACTAGTTAAATCAACCGTCGACGGGACAACAACGCTTAGACTGTCTATCGTTCTCTGATCGACTATTCGAATTCAGACTGATAAAACGAGTAGTCTACAGGTTCATATCAACGCGCAAGTCGATGTCGTCGTTTTTTAAAGTTGAAAAAAATAGTAAACTTTAAACCACAGGCTGTAAGTAGGAAAGTTATAATAACAAAAAAGAATCGTCACTTCGTCCTTTGCTGTAGTTGAATACGTCGAAATAATCCAAAGTGAACTTTAAGTTTGACGCGATAGGTGCGTTATTATTACAATAAATGCTCTAGTAAGAACAGTTGATAAGACTCGCGTTAAATGTAAACGTGTTGTTCGTCTAGCTCGTCTACATAGTTCATATGTTCATGCGATCGAATGTTAACTCTAGTGTTCGAATTCAACTAGTTGATCGACTAGTCGAGTTTTGTCGACGACCCATCCTTAGATCAGGTCCAATGTCGTCGCTCGGTTATTATCATCGCTATGGAAATGAGTGACTTCGCTTTACATCTCTATTTCCACTCAAGAGAGAAAAAAGAGATTGTGTTTTCTGAGTCTCATAAAAATATATTCGGTGGACACCAATCGCATACTAATCTCAAGCACTGTGTCCTACCTAGGGTGCTTGAAATAGTGACTCCAAGAGCTCTGGTTCGGACAAGTCTTTCTTGTATTGCTGCGCCAGCTCTTGGATTAGGTGGCGTCGCTTCACGTGGGGTGGTTGATACCTGGAACAAAGTTAAAAAATACTTACAATCTGTTGAGCGATTCGCAAAACTAAGTATCTATTTAAATAATCAAAGATGCGTAATCTTTGATTATTTAAATATATTTGTCACACATCGTCACAAAATCAGTCGCAAATAAATCTCAAACAAGCAAAGAGTCTTTCAATTCTACTCCAAATCTTCAAACTTAAATGCAACCTCGTTACTCGAACACGATCTTACAGTCAAATGTAGGCACTTGTGGCCTTATCCATCTTCAGCATTTTAAACAATTAGGTAATTGGTTGGATCAACTAAGTAAATGAGCTAACAAACATAGCATAAATAAGCTATAAATATATTATGTGTGGGTAAGAGATAGAGAGAGAGAGAGAGAGAGAGAGAGAGAGAGAGAGAGAGAGATTATAAAACGTCACGTAAGGACAACAGAAAAATAATGGGCAGAGTTTTCATACGTAGTGTTAGACGGATAATCAATCATGACATTACTACGGTAGACAACACCAGCGGATGAACACCAGTGTACTCTGATTTTTAATTTGATAGACCAAAATTACATTTGTTGGGTTGCCACTTTTTCGTAATTAAAAAATTAAATCGTTGTTTTGAAATGATTAGATAAATTAAATAGATTTAGGTTGAATTTATGTTGTACAGAAGTGTGCTAATATGAAATAAAACTGTATTACAAAACATATACTTACAAATACCATAATAATTTTTAGTTTTAAAGTCAAAATAAGTTAAAGTCGTACTAAAGATTTCTATTGGAAGTAGAGGACTTAATTTTGTATCACGTTTGTTTAAAGCTGTATTCAACGTTGTATAGGTATGGGTTATTAATCCAAATAACAAGTAACACATTATTGAAAAATCCAATCTCAAATTCAATTAATTGCCCACAATTGAATTGGAACAAAACACTATTGCACTACGTTTGCAACATTAAAAAATAAAAAGTGTCAATATTGAAGCTGTCATTCTGGTCTATCTTATTAATAATAATTATAATAGTTTAAAAAAACCGGCCAAGTGCGAGTCGGATTCGCGCAGTGAGGGTTCCGTGCCAACTTTAACTGAATTAGGGCATCCACTTACTTTTACTTAGTAAAATACCACAATATTTTGTTGACTGCAAGTAAAACTTAGTTTTTCATAGTGTTTGTATGAAGTACAAAGTTAAGTTTGCGGTTGTTGAAAACATGCTATATCTCAAGAACTACTCGTTCGATCTCGTCCAAACCAATTTTCATTGAAAATGACACTGTGTCGTCTCTAACAGTAGGGAGGGGCGAGTGCACTCACAGGTCGGTCTGCAGGCGCGCCCGCCGGGCCCGGTCGAGCGCGGCGCGGCGCAGGCAGTCCGGCAGCAGGCCGGGCGCCAGCTGCGCGCCGACACTGTGTCGTCTCTAACAGTAGGGAGGGGCGAGTGCACTCACAGGTCGGTCTGCAGGCGCGCCCGCCGGGCCCGGTCGAGCGCGGCGCGGCGCAGGCAGTCCGGCAGCAGGCCGGGCGCCAGCTGCGCGCCGACACTGTGTCGTCTCTAACAGTAGGGAGGGGCGAGTGCACTCACAGGTCGGTCTGCAGGCGCGCCCGCCGGGCCCGGTCGAGCGCGGCGCGGCGCAGGCAGTCCGGCAGCAGGCCGGGCGCCAGCTGCGCGCCGACACTGTGTCGTCTCTAACAGTAGGGAGGGGCGAGTGCACTCACAGGTCGGTCTGCAGGCGCGCCCGCCGGGCCCGGTCGAGCGCGGCGCGGCGCAGGCAGTCCGGCAGCAGGCCGGGCGCCAGCTGCGCGCCGACACTGTGTCGTCTCTAACAGTAGGGAGGGGCGAGTGCACTCACAGGTCGGTCTGCAGGCGCGCCCGCCGGGCCCGGTCGAGCGCGGCGCGGCGCAGGCAGTCCGGCAGTAGGCCGGGCGCCAGCTGCGCGCCGACACTGTGTCGTCTCTAACAGTAGGGAGGGGCGAGTGCACTCACAGGTCGGTCTGCAGGCGCGCCCGCCGGGCCCGGTCGAGCGCGGCGCGGCGCAGGCAGTCCGGCAGCAGGCCGGGCGCCAGCTGCGCGCCGACACTGTGTCGTCTCTAACAGTAGGGAGGGGCGAGTGCACTCACAGGTCGGTCTGCAGGCGCGCCCGCCGGGCCCGGTCGAGCGCGGCGCGGCGCAGGCAGTCCGGCAGCAGGCCGGGCGCCAGCTGCGCGCCGACACTGTGTCGTCTCTAACAGTAGGGAGGGGCGAGTGCACTCACAGGTCGGTCTGCAGGCGCGCCCGCCGGGCCCGGTCGAGCGCGGCGCGGCGCAGGCAGTCCGGCAGCAGGCCGGGCGCCAGCTGCGCGCCGACACTGTGTCGTCTCTAACAGTAGGGAGGGGCGAGTGCACTCACAGGTCGGTCTGCAGGCGCGCCCGCCGGGCCCGGTCGAGCGCGGCGCGGCGCAGGCAGTCCGGCAGCAGGCCGGGCGCCAGCTGCGCGCCGACACTGTGTCGTCTCTAACAGTAGGGAGGGGCGAGTGCACTCACAGGTCGGTCTGCAGGCGCGCCCGCCGGGCCCGGTCGAGCGCGGCGCGGCGCAGGCAGTCCGGCAGCAGGCCGGGCGCCAGCTGCGCGCCGACACTGTGTCGTCTCTAACAGTAGGGAGGGGCGAGTGCACTCACAGGTCGGTCTGCAGGCGCGCCCGCCGGGCCCGGTCGAGCGCGGCGCGGCGCAGGCAGTCCGGCAGCAGGCCGGGCGCCAGCTGCGCGCCGTCGGCCAGCACGCCGGCGGCGCCGTGCGGCGCGCGCACCAGCAGCAGCCCGCTGCGCCGCGCCGACACGCACAGCACGTGCGTGTCCGCGCGCCGCCACGGGAGCCCCGTCTCGCAGTACCGGAGCAGATCGTCTGGAACGAGCGAGAGAGTGCCATATAAAGATTGTCCCATAAAGAGCGTGCCAAACAGACACTGTGGAGTTTAATCATAGACCTTACAGATATTCTCTACAATTTTATTTTTTTTAATTATGCCACTATTTGTCTTATAAATGCCACACCAGGCTGACACTGGAGATAACTTAGGAAAATACCTTTTAAATACAAATATGTAACATGAATATTATGAAAGAGTCATGGTTTGTGACATAACGCAACTTTCTTGTTTTCTTCATACAAAAAAAAAAAACATTATCTCCCAAACTATGACTTATTAGTCATGTTATTTTTCTTAAAATTTAAGCTAATCTATTTCCAGTTTCAATTTGGCACACTCTTTTTGGGACACACGGTATAATATGATTTTTAATTAGAAAAACTATAATAACAGGTTAAAACGAACTTTATTTTTTTATGCTGCCAGCGTCGTTCAATTGTACGCAATTAATTGATCTTGTGATATGAATTTTGAATAATGTGCTTTGCTCATTACTATAATATTACATGTAAAACTTTATCTACAGTTATTAAAAACGTAATACGTATAACAGTTTCAGTAAATAGCTAAACAATCTAGATACTTTCCCTTGTAATAGTAATATTCTTGTATGATGATTGAACATGATTTTCAAACTGATTCCATTTTTGTAGTTTTTTTGTGATAATACTGTTATTCATGCTTTTAAACTTTTGCGCACCGGGTTCAATTCTCGGTCGGTTCAATGTAGAACACAAAATTTTCTGTATTTTCTCGGATCTTTAATAATAATAATCTTTATTGAAATTCCAAATTTACATATGTAAGGGTTTGGTACATGTACGGTTTAGCAACCGCACAATAATCTAGGTCAAGTCGATGCTCGCACACTTGCACGTCAGCATTTCCTGCACTAATGTATTTTATTTAAATTATTTACAACCAGTTAAGCGAAAGCCACCAACTAAACAACTTGTAAACTTTAACATTAAACTTTAACTTTAACTAATCGTCGTTTAACTCAACAAACAAACTTTAACTTTCTAAGGTGTAATCTTACATCTTAGTGGTCCTTCGAGCTTCCGTGTAAGCGGGACCCGAATTCGCGAGTGTTACAACCTTGTGGATTTTCTGTTTCTTCACGCACGGATCAACTAGTAGCCTGTGGATTTCAACAACTGTCCACGGCACCACGGCTGCAGGTAACATCTTCGCACTGTGTGAACTTGCGCTCTTTTACGATAGCGAATCGGTTCAGCCAGCCTCCCACCAGCGGGTCTCACCGGTTGAATTGAGACGAGAACGCACATATCGTACTAAGGGTACAGGCAAGCACTTTGTGAGTAGCAGTCGACAACAACCTAAACATCAACATGAGCAACATTGAAGACCTAGTACATAACCAAAACCAACTGATCGAGGCGATGCAGCATCTGCTTCGGAACTTTAAGAAAGATCCAGCTGAACGTAAGACACAAACCTATTTTAACAAACGCATTGAAACACTTGACTTGTACTGGGCAGAATTTCAAACTAATCACATTCAACTATGCGCATTTGACGAGCGAAACTATACTTATTTTACTGAAAACCACTACGAACGGGCTTAAAGCATCTACAACGAAGCGCGAACTACTCTTCAACAAGAAAAACAAAACAAACAAACAAGGGGAAGAGCACCGCAGAATCCTGCAACGCAAACAAGTGAGCTTGGCACGTCTAGTGAAGGTTCTACAGCTTATCAGCAACAACCTAAACCGCATACTGACCTAGCCACAAACCAAACTATTTCTCAAGGTAACGCAAGTCGAGCAGAGGAGATGCTACGCAGACAACGTAGTAACTTCAAGGCGTTCTCAAGGACGCTCGCTGCAATCGACTTAGATGAAATCAAGGACAAGTGGGAATTTGAAGACACTTTAAGGAACATGGAATCAAGGTGGAAAACAATTGATTCACTTCACTGGGAGCTTGACAGTGAAGTGATATGTGAACAAGAAGAATACGAACAACAGTTTGAAAAATATGAACGACAATATAACTCGATGAAAAAAGCACTTAACACCAAAATGTGGACTTCGTCACATAAGGAAAAATCAACACCTGTAATGGAACTGCCAATCTTCAGTGGCACCTACCAACAATGGACGTCATTCAAGGACTTATTTGTCGAAACCATTCATTCCAACTCAGCATTATCTAAAGCACAGAAAATGCAGTTTCTGAAATCAAAGGTCAGAGGTGAAGCCGAAAAACTTATTCAACATCTAGCAATCAGTTCAGATAATTACAACATTTGCTGGGAAATACTGAATAACAGATACTACAACAAGAAGCTTATCTTCTCCTCACATCTGAATACAATGCTAAACTTACCAACTATACAGTACCAAACAGCTATACCTATCAAAAGGATGCATGATACAACAAACGAGTGTCTTAACGCCATAAAAAACCTTGGCGTCGACATTTCAACATGGGATCCGATTTTAGTGCATCTCCTAGCACAAAAATTGGATACAGACACCTACAACGACTATGTTGAAAGTCTGAAACAACCAAGAGAGCTGCCAAGCCTAACCGAGTTTTTACAGTTCTTAGAAACGAAATTTACAACTTTAGAAAGCTCGCGACGAAAACAAGAGCGATCAATGACCGATCAACAACAGCGTGGTCCATCAAACAACAAGTTCCAGCCTACCTACAAAGCATTCAACGTAAAACCGAACACTTATAATAACTCGCAAAATAACTCCACAATCAAACACGTGACATCGAACAACATTCCAAGCTACGTAAAATGCCCACTCTGCAATAATGAACATGGGTTATTCCATTGCAACGAGTTCATTAAACTACATTTGTTCGAACGCAGGAAATTGATTGCGAAACATAACTTATGTCGAAACTGTTTGTTCGATCACAAGGGCAAGCAATGCAAATCTGAGAAAAGATGCAGGCAATGTAATGAACAACATCATACTTTGCTCCATCAAGACACAAATTATAACAAACCATCAAACAACAAAACGAATAACGAAAACGCATCAACTTCAAACAGCCATGCTTCTATGGAAGACATATCAGAAACACTTTTGGCAACCGCTCAAGTCAAGGTCAAGGCTAACAACGGTTCAGAAATCATTCTACGAGCGCTGATTGACCAGGGGTCGCAAGTCTCACTAATTACCGAAAACGCCGCTCAGATGCTCGAGTTACCTCGACATAAAGCCGTCGGAGTAATTTTCGGGGTCGGAGCGAGAGAAAATAACTGTAAGGGTGCGATAACTATCACATGCATGTCTACAGTTAACAATCACACTTTTAACACAGACGTCTATGTAATGCGCAACTTAACCAACAACCTACCAAACCGATCATTTACAACGCCATCAAACTGGACTCATCTGGAAGGTCTTCAACTAGCAGATCCAGAGTTTAACATCAGCCGTCCTGTGGACATCCTGTTTGGGGCTGATATTTACTCAAACATCATACTAGGAGGCATAGTAAAAGGAGAAAAGACACACCCTATTGCACAGCAATCTCTTCTCGGCTGGATCCTGTGTGGTAACATGAGATCGTTCCAGTGTAACGTCGTCTTAAACAATTTAGATGAAATTAGCAGATTCTGGACGATAGAAGATATCGCAGTGAACTCTCAGATGTCTGCCGAAGATCTTAAGTGTATACAACAATATCAAACGACTACTAAACGTCAAGAAGATGGTCGTTATGTAGTACGGCTGCCTTTACACCCTGACATCAACGAACAATTAGGAGAATCGAGGAACAAGGCTGCAGCACAGTTTCACCATCTAGAACAAAAATTCCGAAAATTCGAAAACATAAAGAACGATTACAAACTATTTATAAAAGAGTACGAAGAACTAAATCACATGCGACCTTGCGAAAAAAACACGAAACCAAGCTATTATTTGCCACACCACTGTGTGCAACGCGCCGAGTCATCAACAACGGCCCTGCGTGTTGTTTTTAACGCTTCCGCAAGGACAACTTCGGGAAAAAGTCTAAACGATTTGATGTACCGCGGCCCAAACTTACAAACAGACCTTCAATCAATAATCCTGAAATGGAGACTCTACAAGATTGCTCTGACTGCTGACATCGAAAAAATGTTTCGGCAAGTCTTGGTTAACGAAGAAGATCAGAAATACCAGAAAATCTTGTGGAGAGAGTCACCGGATCAGATTATCAAGGAGTACGCACTAACAACCGTGACTTATGGAACTAAAGCGGCTCCGTTCCTTGCTATGATGACATTAAAACAACTAGCGAATGACGAAAGAAACCGCTTTCCTGAAGCCGCAGCCATCTTAGAAACATCATTCTACATGGATGACCTACTATACACCTGCGATGACCTTGAAACCGCAACACGCATCAAAAACGATCTTCAAAACCTTCTCATGTCCGGTGGGTTCAACTTACGCAAGTGGTCATCTAACAACGCTGAACTACTAAGTGAAAATCCTACAAACAATAAACAGGAAGCATTCCATTTTAGACACCAAGAGTCGACAAAAACATTGGGACTGAGATGGAACCCTAAAGAGGACAACTTTACTTTTCAATTAACAATTAATACGAGCTCTACGGAACGAGTCACAAAACGGTTTTTACTATCGGAAATATCAAAAATTTTCGATCCATTGGGTTGGTTATGCCCTGTTACAACAAAACTCAAACTAATATTTCAACAAGTATGGGAAGAAAACTTAAACTGGGACGACGAAATAACTGAAAACATAAGAAAGGAATGGACGAAAACTAAAGATCAACTAACTGAAATAAACGCCATACAAATACCGAGATGGTTACAAGTCAAGAAACACGACGAAATAAAATTATATGGATTTTGCGATTCCTCAGAAAACGCTTACGCTTGTGTAATTTATTGCCAAGTCGAACATAACTCAGTAGTCATGGTGGCCGCCAAATCAAGACTCGTACCTGCGAAGAAAACAATTTCACTTCCGAGACTCGAACTTTGTGCCGCGTTGCTACTCGCAACACTTATGAAAAAGGTTCAAGAATGCCTACCTAACCACAAAATCACCTTATACGGCTGGTCCGACTCCACCGCTGTACTAGGGTGGTTACACGGTGATCATAGCCGCTGGAAAACATTTGTATGCAACAAAGTCAAGAAAATAGTGGCTACGATGCCTGCGCACTGCTGGAACTATGTGAAATCGTCCGAAAACCCGGCTGACTGCGCCAGCCGAGGTATAACGCCAACTCAGCTGAAAGAACATCCTCTATGGTGGCACGGACCCCATTGGCTGCAAACATATCAACCTGAAATAAAAAACAACAAGATTAGTTACGAAACAACCG
The DNA here is from genome assembly GCA_963924145.1 of Pyrausta purpuralis. Classification (NCBI taxonomy): domain Eukaryota; kingdom Metazoa; phylum Arthropoda; class Insecta; order Lepidoptera; family Crambidae; genus Pyrausta; species Pyrausta purpuralis. The sequence goes on along the minus strand of OZ001653.1, from coordinate 2,754,514 downwards.
AAGAAACAAAAACGATTAAACAACTGCAAACAAACGTCACCACAAAACGTCACAGATCTGACGTCATCGAAGACATACTTACGCGTAACAGCTGCCTGGGTCGAGTTACACGAGTCGTTGCGTGGATACTTAGAATGGCATCGCGTGACACACATCGGCCGCAATACCTAACTATACCGGAACTAACTAAAGCTAGAAACATCATAATTAAACATATTCAATTTACATCATTTGAGAACGCTATACCATTTGCTGAAAGTAAGAGCAAGAATGACTAGAAACTACTTCATTTTCGAGATCAAAATTCCCCTCATAACACGAGATAACTATGAAATTTACAACTTAATAGCGAGAATCCCACGAGAAACTGAAGATGATTATAGTGAAGAAAATAAGACCATTCACTGACCATATCGCTATAAACTTAAAGAAAGATGCTTACATACCTTTGACAGAAATTGAATTGCTTCTTTTAAGCTTAAAAAAACCTGTGTTAGAAGAGTACCCTCTTCACTGTGGTATTATGAAAGTAAATCAATATAGAATCAGCAAATTAAATTAGTCAGTTATGGTGGTGAATGAAGTGTGTCCGTGTGTGTGTGTGTGTGTGTGTGTGTGTGTGTGTGTGTGTGTGTGTGTGTGTGTGTGTGTGTGTGTGTGTGTGTGTGTGTGTGTGTGCGTGTGTGCGTGCGTGCGTGCGTGCGTGCGTGCGTGCGTGCGTGCGTGCGTGCGTGCGTGCGTGTGTGTGTGTGTGTGTGCGGTATGGTAATTAGATAAATAATAAAAGTGGAATAATGCTAATATTAGCAGGCAAAGGATAACAAAAGTTCCGTTTCCGTGTAAGACAGTGTTTTCAGATATGCTGTTGTTGCCTTTTTGCATTCTTGTACAGATTTTCTTGACTGATTGGCTGTTGAATTGTATTGAGGCAAATTTCGTACGAGTCCATTGCTGAACAAGTACCGATTGCTTATTTCGTTTTTTTACGATGATAGGATCTACTACGATACTTTTATGGATTCTTAGTACACATTGCAGAATATATAACTGTCTTACACTTAAAACATTGGCCTCAGAGTACAATTTGATCGTTTCACAGATTTTCTTTTTTTTAACATAACCTTATTTGTGCCCTTTCAACATTAATGAAGCTAGTTTTGAAAGTGCCGCCCCAGATAGAAATACAGTACAGTAAGATGGATTGCACTAGAGTAGTATATATATATGTAATAAGTTTTTTATCTGTAATTTCCCTTAAGTATCTGAATAACCATATTAGTTTTCTAGTACGGTTATCAACTAGCTCAAGGTGGGGCTGCCATGATACATGCTGATCTAAAATAATGCCTAAGTACTTGGTAGAAGTAACCTTTTTTAGTTGACTGCAATTACAAGTGTTGTCAGTATTGCAACAATAATGAGCTTTTAGGGTTAGTTGAGGACTAGGTTGTGAAGACTCTCTTATTGAAAAATCAATGTAATTTGTTTTAGCAGTGTTAAGGGAGAGTAAATTTAAGTTCAGCCATTTAATAACTTCACGAAGGCCCACTTCGGCATGCTTGTATACATCCAACCAGGTTTCACCTTCAAAGAGAATGGCTGTGTCATCGGCGTATGAAAAGACTTTTCCACGTGTCAACCCTAGTTCAGTTAGGTCATTTATATAGGCAAGGAAAAGTGTTGGGCCTAGTACACATCCTTGTGGAATGCCAAAATGTGAAGTTTTTAGATCAGAGCTGTATAGCTCATCGCCTAATTTTACACATTGTGTTCTTTTATTTAGATAATCCTCAATTAGGTCATAAAAATCGGATCTGGGTGTTATAAAAGTAATTTATTTATGCAAATAGGCCATTGACTTTTACACGTCCCAATATAAACCTTACCACAGCTTCGGGACAATTGTGGCCTAGTGCTGAAAAGAAGCTGCGCAACAAACTCGGTCACTTATTGTCAATGCCTCTTTTTAAAAGGTGCAAGTCCATAAATTTCTATCTTTTAAAAAATCATTTACTTTATAATACCCTTTCATCATCAGGGTTTCTTTGATGACAGATTTAAATTTATTGACCGGTAAGTTTACAATGTGTTCTTGTAGTTTATTGAAAAAAATTATACATTTTTCCATGAAACAATTACCAACCTTTCGAAGCCTGAATTGTGGAATAGCATATTATCCTTATTCCTAGTATTTGAATTGTGTATATCACGTTTTTCGTGATTGAATGTATTTTTTTACGTACATACATAAAATTTTCATAAATTTATACTGAGAGGCTATAGTTATTATTCGAATTTCTTTAAACACCTCTTGTAGGTAATCTTGAGGTTTAAGATTATAAAAAACTCGCACGGCTCTTTTTTGTAATACAAAAATCGATTCTATATCAGCAGCCGAGCCCCACCGTAAATGCCGTAGGACATTCAGCTATGGAAATAACTAAAATAAACTAACTTAGCTGTTTTTACATATATTAGTCTAATTTCCCTTACAGCAAAAGTAGCTGAGCTTAGTTTTACCGACAAGGACTCTTTATGAGGACCCCATTGTAGTTTAGAGTCAAAAGTGATTCCCAATAATGTTGTGATGTCGATAGTATCAAGCGATTTGTCCTTAATCTTAACCTGGTTTGATGCCTGTTGTAGATTTCCAACAGTCGGCATCGTTAACTTCACACATTAAGTTTTGCTTCCATTAAGAAGTAGATTGTGAACTGTTAACCAATATAATTTTTGAAAAGATTGTCACTCGCCAGTTGTCAATGCTGTACGTAATCACATTGATGAAAATCAACATGAGTTCATAAAGTCACGCAGCGTAGACACTAATATGGTCATGTTTACAGAGTTTCTTCTAAATTCTATGGAAAAAGATACTCAGGTGGACGTCGTGTACACCGATTTCTCTAAGGCTTTTGATAAAATTAGTCATGATATGCTCTTACAAAAGCTTTGGGGACTAGGTGTTCATGGTGACCTGCTTCGGTGGATCGAATCATATATTAGCAATCGCAGTCAGGCAGTATGTTTAAATGGCTATCGTTCTTCTTTTCTTGCAGTCCCGTCAGGGGTTCCACAGGGCTCCCATTTAGGACCTGTGTTGTTTTTATTATATATTAATGATATTGGTAACGTCCTGCATGACAGTAATCACCTATGGTATGCTGACGACACAAAACTTTTTAGAGCAATTAATGGTATTGAAGACTGTCGTAAGCTACAACTAGATATTGAAAGACTTTCTAATTATTACACAAATAATCAACTTTACCTAAATGCAGAGAAATGTTTTGTAATGACGTATTCTAGAAAACTAAAGCCCATTAATTTCAATTATACTATTAACCAGAAACCTCTCAAACGTGTAAAAAGTATTAGAGACTTAGGAATCAACATGGATGACCAACTTATATTTACTGATCACATAGATTCTATTATAAAAAGAGCTTTTAGAAGCCTTGGTTTTATTCATAGAGTAACTAAACCATTCAATAAAATAATCACCCTTAAAATACTTTATTTTTCATTTGTTCGATCTATACTCGATTTCGGGTGCATAATATGGTCCCCTTTTTATCAATTTAATAAAGAAAGAATCGAAAAGGTCCAGAAAAAGTTCTTGAAAGTCGTAAATTATCGTTGTTACTGCTACGATGAAGCCTATTTTGATTCGCTTCTGAAACATAAACTTCTAAGTCTCAGTGATCGACGTAAATATTTTGACATTCTTTTTTTGTACAAAATTATTAACAGCAAACTTGATGTTCCATCTCTTTTGTCAAAAATAAACTTTAAAAGTAAGTTCCGTCTTCCTGCTCGCTCCCTACGTATATTTCCAACATTTGTACCACCAACTTTTCGAAAAAATATACTCGAAATTGTTTTATCTCCCGTTCTTTAAATTTATTTAATAGTGAACTTAGTAAAATTGATATGTATAATAGTTCTTTAAGTAATGTAAAAAAAAGTGTATTTCGTATTTGTGCAGCCAAATATTCCACTGAATAATATGTAGGCATTCGTGTAACTTTTGAACTTCTTTTACATATACATATATTTGTTATTACTGTCACAGGGGTGCTTCCCAACTCACGTCAACGAATTGTAGTTTTTAAAAAAAAATCGACCTGTTTGCAATTTGACAGCTTATCTTATCAGAAAAATGAATATTTCATATGTACTCTTTCGGCACTCGTTGTCTATTATATTTTTAAGATTAACTATATGTAACTAGTTATAATGACTGTTTGTGCCAAAACGAAATAATAAAAAAAAAGTGGAAGAGTGTTATTTACATCGCCAAAATTTCCTTCACCTCTTGGTATTTTAAATATAAGGGAAGTATCATTTGCAAACAAAACTATATCACAAAGATTCCCTACAAAATGACATTTATATATATTAAAAACAAAAGGTCCCAATATAGATCCCTGGGGCACACCCATCCTTAGAGGCGCTCCAGAAGACTTAGTTCCGTTTACACATACTTTTTGCGTTCTACCTGAGAGATAGGAATTAATTACGTTTAACGAGTTCAATGGTGACCCATAATGACGTATTTTTTCAGTAATGTTTCATGCTCCACACAATCGAATGCTTCGAATAGATCACAGAAAATACCTTGAGCATCATGCCTATTATCATAGGCATCAAATACATGTGTTAAAAGAGCAACTCCTGCAGCCATAGTGCTTCTACCTTTAGTAAAACCGAATTGTTTATTATGTAATAACTTGTTCGATGGAAAGTGTGCAAAAATTTGATTGAATATATTGTTGTTGTGGTTCTACCATTGTGTATATTTCCCATAACACAAGTACATTGTCTACTTACTTTAGGATCAGAGCAATGTATGTGATTAGTGTCCAATATATTTATTGTATTCTGGTTATCGTAAGAATGGACCTGTCACTGTCACTGCGCGGTGAGAAAAACGTGCAAAAATTAACTGTATCGACTAGAAAAGGACGAACGCGGGTGGGTGAGCAGGGTAGCGGGAGGAATATGACATGGTTAACAGGGCTATTCTTCTAATTCTAATTATGATATTTAAAAAAAAAGGAAATGAAAAAACGGTAACTATACCTTATATATAAGAGTTACTTACCAATGGGCAAATTAAGATGATCTTCATAATCGTCTAACCAAACGATAAGAATCTTTGGTGTGAAATCTCTATTGCGACGTCCGCTACCTGCAAATAAAAAAGCATAATCTATTTATAATTTAAAGTTTAAGACATTTCGATCAAAAGTGCAAAAATAAGCGCCCAACCTGATAGACATACAAGACAAGATTGCACTAGATGTCGCTAGTGACCGGTCACCATAGGAAATTATGGAGGTTCAGCAGTGGACTTCCTACGGTAGTGTTACACGACGATTCCCGATCCTAGTCTGCCCCACATGTTTACTTAGTTCTGTGATAGTATACTTGAGCACTGAACCGCGTGCTAACTGCGTGTGACTTATGTAACCCCATTGTATTCACTAAATTACACATTCTCTTCGTCATGTTCAATGCATTGCGGTTTATATGCCTATCAAGATTTGAAATATTATGATTAACATAAATGTCGGAAGTGTCCACCATGTTGAATGTCATTCGGCTATGATATAAAAATAACTTGGATTAATATTTAAATCAGTGTCATTTAACCCGCGCAAAAACCCAATTGCAGAGACCATTTTCTATCTATGATTTTACGTACTTGAACTTTTTATACCTCTCACTAGATGGCGTTGGGGAGTCTGAATATTTTTATTTCTTTACGTTGGCACAAAAAAGTATAACATATTGTTTTATTATTATTTTATTTATGTTAAAAGTTTGGCTGATAGATGGAAATTAATTTGCATAACTATTACTGAGAAAATGTTTTAAAAGGGACAAATAATTATATGTTTTCCATTTTTTTTTGTATATGTAAGATTTTAATATTAAATCATTTTCTTTTTGCCTGTCACACCGCCCACAATCATTTCAGCTTAGCCCAAAGGTATCACTGGTAGAATATGCCATATGGCGTTAAGTCCACCTTTTGTTTTTTGGTTTTTCAATTAAGTATAAATAAATAAATAAAATAATGTGATAACTTTGAATTATTTCGTTGGCGGCAATCAATTTACCCTTTTTATAGTAAATAAAGTTATTTTCCTAAATTGAAAAAAGCGCCATCTCTTGATATAAAAAAGAACAAAAGAAACCATGCATAGAGATTATAACACTCGCACGTACCAGTGAGCGCGGGCTGCTTGTCCGGGAGCGCGCGCTCGGAGCCCTTGTCCGACTCGGACACGGAGCGCTCGTACACGCCCGGGCCGTGCGCGGACACGTCCCAGCTGGAGCCTTTGTCCAGGCTTCTGGGGAAAATAAACAGTTACAAATCATGATCACAAAGAAAATAAATATTTTAAAAATCAGAAATGTATAACACACAGCTTGTTCGAGCCAAGCTGAAACCTAAATAGCGCAGAACGGTCATCAAACGTGAGAAGCAAACTACTCGTACTAGGCCTTTGGGCGAATAGAACTCGAAAACATAAATATGATATCTATGGACAATGGAAATATTTAATTAAGGTTAATCCAATGATGTAATTATTTGTTGTCCTTAATAAAAAAAAAAACTGAATCAGCTGATTGACTGACAAGTACTTGATATGGTGTAGGCGTCGCATTCATCTGGTTAAATTAGCCAGTTAAACGCCGGAATTCAATTAAATGACTAGGCCGATGTTTAATTCGTCTAGAAACACTCAACGTATTGACAACTTGGCGTATTGAAAGTTAGCCCTTTGTTAATAACTGACCGTGATTTACCGCCAAATGATTAATTTTTGTTTGGTTACCTCGTGGATTGGCAGCCGCCGTCGGTATCGGTCTTCTCTTCGTCCAGCTCGTACCCTGAAGGTACCACGAAGGCTATCTCATTTGTCGAGTCCGCCCAATATAGCACCTGAGAAGTTTTGTAAATAAGACAGTTGTTATATTCATTTTTAGCGCATGCGAACGACCTGATTCCTGAATGCCGCATACGCGCCGTGACACACGTGTGAGTGAACATTGTGTTTAACCAGCGTGCGGCGTTTGTAGCCTGCGTTAGCGGCGTGAATGGCATACTACTACTTCATTGCCACCACATGTTTTATTTAAGAGCTGCACTTTATGTGCTTTCTGTGTGCCTCATAAAAAAGCTCAAAATCATACAACGAGCGATGGAGAGGGCTATGCTTGGTGTTTCTCTACGGGATCGAATTAGAAATGAGGAGATACGTAAAAGAACTAAGGTAACGGCATAGCCTTAAGAATCAGTAAGCTCAAGTGGCAGTGGGAAGGGCACGTAGCGCGAAGAATTGATGGCCGTTGGAGCAGGAACGTTAGGGTTCAAGAAGAAATAAATTTAGTTTCAAAAAGAAAAGCGCGCTCATCACCATTCTTGTCTTTTGCTTGACCTCCTGGTAAAAGTAAAGTTAGCCTGTAACATCCCACAGCTGGGCAAAGGTCTTACCTCAAATATGAGGAAGATTGAACCATAATATTAATACTCCACCACGCGGGCTCAGTGCGAATTGGTAGAGGGGTTAATAAGCTTCTTAACAGCTAATACTTAACGTGCCTTTCGAAGCACGGAGATGCTCGTGATACGTCGTCACTTACATGGTCGGAATGGTCACCCATCCAAACACGACCGCGCCGTAGGTTGCTTCACTTTTGTATCATTACCAAAGCGCTGCTACCACTGCGCTACAAGCACCACGACCTCTTGGTATGACATGACATTTATATTTTCCTTTACTTGGTCGAAATAACTTCTCTTGGGTTCCCATTAAATTATATTTGATCAGATTTCAAATACTAGTTAATAATTATAACCGAATTAAATATATCATCAAAAACTTAGATATTTAGAAAAATATTCAACATTTAGGTGATATAAATACAATTTTAATAATTGAATGCGCCTTAAAAACTTTCAAACTGTCGTCCTTAATAATGACACTATTCTAAGTCAAAAGTTTTCAGAAAACCAGAGAGTTTTTTATAACAGCAAAAAACATCGTCATCAGAGGAATGACGTCACACTCTTTGATAGGTGTTTACGGTCACGTGACTAAAAGTGTTTTGGACAAAAAAATAATAATAATAATCCTCACTTCAATTAATGAATGGATTGTTTGTTTTATTATCTCCACATCACAATTAATCAGTGATTTATTCTGAGTGGAAAGTAGGCTACTTTACAATACAAAGTTAACTCTTGCTTGCGTGCACGTATTACATAGTGGTGTAGTACCTGGTCGCGTGCGTCGTAGACGGCGGGCGCCTGAGGGAGGTCGCGCGGCTCGGGCGGCGGGCCCGCGGCGTCGTAGCTGCAGCCCGCGCGGCCCGCCCAGCCGCCGTGCCGAGCCTGTATAGTGGTGTAGTACCTGGTCGCGGGCGTCGTAGACGGCGGGCGCCTGAGGGAGGTCGCGCGGCTCGGCGTCGTAGCTGCAGCCCGCGCGGCCCGCCCAGCCGCCGTGCCGAGCCTGTATAGTGGTGTAGTACCTGGTCGCGTGCGTCGTAGACGGCGGGCGCCTGAGGGAGGTCGCGCGGCTCGGGCGGCGGGCCCGCGGCGTCGTAGCTGCAGCCCGCGCGGCCCGCCCAGCCGCCGTGCCGAGCCTGTATAGTGGTGTAGTACCTGGTCGCGGGCGTCGTAGACGGCGGGCGCCTGAGGGAGGTCGCGCGGCTCGGCGTCGTAGCTGCAGCCCGCGCGGCCCGCCCAGCCGCCGTGCCGAGCCTGTATAGTGGTGTAGTACCTGGTCGCGGGCGTCGTAGACGGCGGGCGCCTGAGGGAGGTCGCGCGGCTCGGCGTCGTAGCTGCAGCCCGCGCGGCCCGCCCAGCCGCCGTGCCGAGCCTGTATAGTGGTGTAGTACCTGGTCGCGTGCGTCGTAGACGGCGGGCGCCTGAGGGAGGTCGCGCGGCTCGGGCGGCGGGCCCGCGGCGTCGTAGCTGCAGCCCGCGCGGCCCGCCCAGCCGCCGTGCCGAGCCTGTATAGTGGTGTAGTACCTGGTCGCGGGCGTCGTAGACGGCGGGCGCCTGAGGGAGGTCGCGCGGCTCGGCGTCGTAGCTGCAGCCCGCGCGGCCCGCCCAGCCGCCGTGCCGAGCCTGTATAGTGGTGTAGTACCTGGTCGCGTGCGTCGTAGACGGCGGGCGCCTGAGGGAGGTCGCGCGGCTCGGCGTCGTAGCTGCAGCCCGCGCGGCCCGCCCAGCCGCCGTGCCGAGCCTGTATAGTGGTGTAGTACCTGGTCGCGTGCGTCGTAGACGGCGGGCGCCTGAGGCAGGTCGCGCGGCTCGGGCGGCGGGCCCGCGGCGTCGTAGCTGCAGCCCGCGCGGCCCGCCCAGCCGCCGTGCCCGCGCACGCGCACCGGCGTGCCGAGCCTAACAATATACACAACCATTATGTTGCTGCCAATCAATTAAACATGCGTGATATCGTTCGCTCTACTCAAATGACATACATGACATACATAAAAACTTGACACTCATTTAGATAAAAACAAAGACATAAATGATAACAAAATACAAACATATAAATAATAAATAACCAACTGTTTATTTTTATGGCTTAAGTTGCTCTGATATTGTCAAACTTTTAGTTGTCACTGTAACTGTAAGTCCAAAATGAAATACTTTAAAGTGTTATTATTATTATTATAAAATAATTATTAAAGAATTTAATATAGCCCTCAAATAACTTTGCAATACTCAAACTGAAAGCTTTACTAAGTCATAAGTGCAATTGTCTAGCATAAGACCTGTTATATGTATGTAACACTTAGTTGGCAAATAAATGAATATGAATGAGTGATATAGAGCAGTGGGAGCCAAAAGATATGTATCGATCATGTAGTTCGAGTAGCAATTTTCCATGTTTTAGGAAAAACTTCTGTTTCTATCGATTTATTGTAGATCCTACTCAAAGGCTCCGCCAAATTAGTGGAGCTATTTCTAAGGAATATCGAAGGTAAGCCATCGGACCCTGCTGACGCCTTTACTTATGTCCAGGGATTGAAGTTTCTTGAGTATAGTAGGCTTGTCGAGTCTTATAGGTACAAAACTAAAGCTATCGGACTGTGAGCTAGTGGGAGAAGATGCACTATCAATTAACGAAGCAGACTGGGAGATATGGAATAGTGGATTGTTATAAAAGGGGAGAAAGTGACCCATTTCATTCGAGAAGTTCTTGGCGCTCGAACGGAGTGAAAGCTCTAATAATTCGAGAGTTAAATGGGTGCTTTCACCCGAGTTATACATACTATTTTTCATTTCGACTGTGAAGAAAAATAAATAAATTTATTTAGATATTATTATTATTATTATTTTTTTATTATTCTTTATTGCACTGACAAAACTAAAGTACAAATGGCGGACTTAATGCTTAATGCATTCTCTACCAGTCAACCATTGGGTGAAACAGAAACGATTGAGGCGGCGTAAAGTTACACATAAAAGCAACAAATTAAATTTAAACTACTAATAAACTTACGTAAATAATAAAAACATAAACCTACTTAGACATACTTGAATACATACAATTATCCATACATAGGCTAACAGAGATTAATAAAGGGGAAACAGAGAAGGACAAACCTTATCAAGCATCACGTGGTATTCTCACTGAGAAAAAGCTCACGAATAGACTTTTTGAACGAATACTTAGATGATGAAGTCTTAATGGTATCAGGGAGGGAGTTCCAGAGTCTTATAGCACTGAGGGTGAAGGAGTTAGAGACATAAGCAGTCTTGTGAAGAGGTGTGTATAGCTGGAGGGCATTGTTAGGACGGAGGGTTCGAGAACTTATGTCTCTCATAAATTTGAAATTACATTTGAGATAGTCGGGAGAATTCGGGTTATCGAGAATACTGAAACGAGTACAAAGAACGCGAAGATTTCTGCGCTGACGAATAGTGAACCAATTAAGTTGAGAACGGAATGGAGAAATATGGTCTTACTTTCGTATGCCAAAAATAAATCGAAGGCAGTTATTAAGGAGACGCTCAAGCTTGTTTAAATGGTTTTGGGACAAGTTGGTACAGCACACATCGGCGTAATCGATTACAGGCAGTACCAGTGCCTGGACCAGCAGAATTTTGGTACTTATCGGTAGGAAGTTCCGAAATCGATAGAGTGTTCGAAGCGAGTAAGTTACTTTTCTGCTAATCTCGGCGATCTGGTTAGCCCAACTGAGTGAGCTATCCATCACCAAACCTAGATTTTTAACATGACTGCTATATGGTATGATGCAGTCGTTATAACGCAACGCAGCAATAGGTTGACCGATTTTACCCAATTGATATGGATTACCAATAAGCAAGGCTTGGCATTTGTTAGGATTAACTGAGATACCATATCTAGTTGACCAATCATAAATACACTGGAGATTATTGTTAATGGCCTCAATCGTCAAACTGAAGTTGTCGGCATCAGTCTGGGAGTAAATCTGCAGGTCGTCAGCATAGAGATGATAAGAGCAGTCAAGGAGATCATGAGTAATGAAATTAATAAAAAGAGAAAAAAGTAAAGGCGAGAGTATGCCACCCTGGGGCACCCCTGCTACAAGGTCACACCACAGGGAGATACTTTGATCCAATCGGATAGCCTGTTTACGATCGCGGAGATAAGAGGAGAACCATTCCAGTGCCGGTGTCGAGATACGCAAGTAGGAAAGGATAGCCAGGAGGATGTCATGATCAACGACATTAAATGCGTTGGAAAAATCAATGAGTACTAGCACAGTTATTTTGGAGTCTTCTAGCCCAGCTCGAATATCTTCAGTGACTTTTAAAAGAGCTGTGGTAGTGCTATGAGCCGGTCGGAAGCCAGATTGGTACTCACTGATAAGATTATTAGAAAATACGAAATACGAAAACTGTATTTTGTTTGGCGAGAGATGAAACCTCAAGTTTTTACATCACATATCAGTTTTTTTACTGTCGTTATACATAAAACATAAGATTAGAAGGACATTAAAGGCACGGAAGACAACAGAGTACTACATAAAACGCGGACGATATCAAATATTTCAAATCATTGTTGAAAATATCGATCGACTTTTTCTCACAGACAATAATAATAGTAGCAACCTTGCGAAAACAAGGTTACTTGTCACCAAAAGTACCACAGATTATGTCAAATTCCAGGTTCAATTTTTCTCATGAGATAGCGCTATGAATGACAGCTAAAGGTGGGAGTGAGTAAGAAGATTAATGAACAACAAAAATGTCGGCAAGTCGCCTCCGCCTGTAAGTAGTAGTAGTGTAAAAAAGTAACACTATCGGCGGGCAACCGAAATATATTTGTAGATTTTAAATTGTAAAAAATTAGACCAATTTCTACAATTTTCAAATTAGTGACCATTGTGCAATTACGCGGGGCGCGGCGGTGGTGTTGAAGTAAGACAAGGTAGTTGTTGGGTGGTTGTAACTGAACTCTCTTTATTGTACATTTTCCAAAGGTTTATATACAGGCTTTTCCTACTTAAGAGGCATTTCACGTTAAATCGCGAATTTCTAAGATATATGATTCCCGAATCTCTGTTCTTTGTACACATAGACATTATTTAAAAATAACGAAAGATAGATCAATGTTTGGTGTTCATTTTTTATGGAACACAGTTACTCAAACTAATTTGATAAACTGTCAGTGGCCAATCTCCCACAATCATTTCACTGAAAACTTGTCGTAGACTTAAGTGTCGTAGACTAAATCTGTTAATAATACGAATAAAAATAGCTTGGAAAAATATAGTTATCATTGGACATAAGTTTTACTTTTTACTTATTGTACCAGATTTTTGAATTATATTGCCATCAGAGACAAAAAAAATAAAACATATTGTAAAGTTTTTGAGATTAACGCTTTATTTTATCGTAGTTTTTCAGTTTAAATATACTAAAATAACTAAAATATCATGGGATCAATATATAAAACGTTCTTTTTCAAATATTACAAATTGATTTGTCACTACATTGATGTAAACATTGGTATAAATTCCAAAGCGCAAACGGGCACCGATCAGTAGGGCGCGAGCGCCCGTCGAGGAAAGACCTGTGCAATTTTTCGCCTCGTCCCGACATACGTACGCTCGTATCGTGGAATGGTAATTATACTACGACCAAATACTTTTGATCCACTTAGAGTTCTGTTTGTGAGGGAAGCCCCGTTTATTATGAAACATGAATATATGATTTATTTTAGTTGTCTGTCTTATAATAATATTATTTTTATTCATTTTAGCTATGGGTCGCAATTTATACCGTGTCTTAAAAAAAACAATAACTCTGCTGCTTTGAAAAAGCAACAGAGATGAGGATTTTAAGGGTTCCGCAACCGAATGGCAAAAAACGGAACCCTTATAGTTTCGTCAAGTCTGTCTGTCTGTCTGTCCGTCCGTATGTCACAGCCATTTTATTCTGTAAATATAAGCACCACACTGTTGAAATTTGGTTGAAAGATGTTTCCTGTTAACCGCTTTACGATTCTTATACAAAAAATAAAATATAGGTTCCAAAAACCATTTTCTCTAAATGCATAAGGTTTGCGAGATATAAGCTTCCAAGGTGGTAAAAAGGGCGTCCATTAACTTCAAAACTAAGCGAGTGTAAATTTTGAAAAATATATATAATGTAGATCTTGACAAATACTTTCAACGCAAATTGGTTTGGACGAGATGGAACCAGTAGTTTTCGAGATATAGCACATTTTCTTTCGCAAACATAATTTTGTTTTTCATACAAACACTGTGAAAAACAAAGTTATATATGCTGTCAATAAAATATAGTCGTATTTTAGTTTAGTGAAAGTAAGTGGATCCGTAATTCAGTTAAAGTTGGCACGGAACCCTCAGTGGGCGAGTTCAATTCGCACTTAGCTATTTTTTTTAAGTAGGTATGTAAAATATATGACTAATTTGGGCTAGTATGATTTGTTTTGACGAATATTTTGTCTCTAGATGATATCCAAAGAGCTAATACACAACTAAAAAAACAATTGACTTTGTAATACACAGAATTCGAAGATAAGCTAACTTGGATCTTTAAGACACGTGCTGCCAAGAGCGGCGGTTAGTGCACAGGAACATTTTGAAAGAGGTATATGTGGCTTTGGCACAGTCTATTATGGTGAATTGTATACCTGTTTGGGGACTGCAGCTAAAACTCGTTTCTTACACGTAGAACGTGCTCAACGAAAGCTATTAAAGACAATGTATTTAAAAAGAGTATATAAATATTAAGTGAAGTTAGCCTATAACGTCCCACTGCTCTGGGAAAACTCCACCGCGCGGTCTCAGTACGGATTGGTGAAGGGTTGTTTGCAAGGCAAACACCTAACCCTGCTGTCAGATGTCATCAAGCAGCCCATAAGGCCTCAGAATAGGTTTAACGATTTATAAAGACAAAAACGACAAAATACTACAAAAATATGGTATAAATTATTGTGTGCCTATTAACTTTGTTAAACTTCTGTATAACTAACGGGTTCCTTCTATCTGGCAGAATCTTTTTGCTCCGAAAGTCACTTGGCATAACACACTTAGCATAATTTTCTTTAGTCGAATATTATTCAGGCAGAATTTTCTTTTAGCATAATTATTGTTTGGTCGAATATTTATATGCCCGAATTTACAATGGCATACTTTTAAGATAGCAGAAATTTATAAGGCATAATTACCTTTGGCAAAATTTTACTTTGCAGTAATTTGACTAGGCATACTATGAAGAAAGCAGAATTTCATTTAGAATAATTTCACTGCGCATATTGCTATTTCTTTTAAATAGTATTTTACCCTAAAATTGAATTAAAAAGTCATTAAGTTGTGGTACAAAAGTTAGTGACAGAAACGAATCAGTGCAAATCCGACTCCACGCAGTCTTGTTTGCCCCACCCCTAGAGTGTAATTCAAAATCGCGTAGGCGCGGAGGGGTGAGGCAGCCCGCGAGCTGAGGAGCAGGTGGTTTGAAAGGGCGCCGCCGCGGCTGAGGCTGGCCGGCCAAGTCGACCAGCCTCAGCTGCGGTGGTGAGCGAAAACTATCTGCGACGATAAGCTCGCGTGAGACTGCCGGAGCCGTGACAGAAACCATGCATGTTGCATGCAAGCTGTTGCTTGCTTGCATGCTGCATGCTTGCTTGCATGCTGCATGCTTGCCTGCTTGCTTGCTGCATGCTTGCTTGCTTGCTGCATGCTTTACTTGCTTGCTTGCATGCTGAATGCTTGCTTGCATGCTGCATGTTTGATTTGCCATGCATGTTGTATGTTAGTATTGCTGAGATAGAACTACTTGGGATACACAGAGAAATTAACGTTTATAGGAGAATATTAAATATGAAAAATATGCCAAAAGACGATTCGGACTGTGAACTTTCTGCGATAGGATGATTCTGCCTATTAATGACTATATATACGAATAGTATGCCACAAGACGATTCTATCTGTGAACTTTCTGCGTAATGATGATTCTGCTTTAAGACTATTATGGATATTAAAATTCTGCCTAAAGATGATTCTAGCTTACACGATTATGCGTTTTGAACGTCTGATAAATGAGTGAATGCTAATTGATGTTCTGCGAAAGGAAGATTATGCAATTTGATGATATGCCAAATAAAATTATGACAATAAAACATCTGCGAAACATGGTAGACCCATAACTAACTAATCACGAAGTAGACTTTGATGAAAATGCAATGCTTTTTCTTGAATTCAATGACGTAATAATCAATCCTATTTTCGAAAACAACGTAATGGTGTCTCCACACCACCGGGCAGCATGAGACCGCGACCGTGCCGGCGGCCATGCCTCTCTTGCCGTAGCGGTTTTGTTCATAGTACTGACATTTGATTGACATAAGCCGCCGGATTGCCGGCGGCCAGTGTGATTACACCATAAGATGCAACATCAATTCAATTGTGATAGCATGTATGTGTCAAATCATGTGACGGATTGAGTGTTTAAACATGTGTCGCGGTAAAAATACAAGGTTTTTAAAACGTAAATTACTAAGAAGTGTTGATATCATTTTTTTAGCAAATCCTTTAACCTTCTACCCCTTTTAAACCCCATTAAGTGATAATTTCCAATAAATTTAAAACGAATCTTACGTTAATTAAGCAAGACGACCCGTCTGGTGTAGTGGTCGAAAAATCGCCTTATACGCTAGTATATATATAGTCGTTGTGGCAAAAACGCTGGACGATCTTGGCACTATGCTCGAAGATCTTGACCGAGTCTCCCAACAAGTGGGTCTTAAAATGAACATGGAGAAGACGAAAATTATGTCAAGTTCCCTTGTTGTACCCACTCCAGTATCCATTGGGAACTCAACTCTCGAAGTTGTCGACGAGTACGTCTACCTGGGACAAGTGATCCAATTGGGTAGGTCCAACTTCGAGAAAGAGGTCAATCGACGAATCCAACTCGGCTGGGCAGCGTTCGGGAAATTACGCAAGAGTGTCTTCTCGTCTCATTTACCTCAGTGTCTAAAGACGAAAGTCTTCAACCAGTGTGTGTTACCAGTGATGACATACGGATCCGAAACATGGTCTCTAACTATGGGCCTTATAAAGAAGCTCAAAGTTACGCAACGAGCGATGGAGAGGGCTATGCTGGGTGTTTCTCTACGTGATCGAATCAGAAATGAGGAGATACGTAGAAGAACTAAGGTAACGGACATAGCCTTGAGAATCAGTAAGCTCAAGTGGCAATGGGCAGGGCACATAGCGCGAAGAACTGATGGCCGTTGTGGCAGGAAAGTTCTAGATTGGAGACCCTTTGACCAAAGACGCAGCGTAGGACGTCCACCAACAAGATGGACAGACGATCTTATAAAGATTGCAGGATCAAACTGGATGCAGACCGCTAGTAATCGGTCGCTGTGGAAAGCCGTGGGGGAGGCCTATGTTCAGCAGTGGACGTCCTTTGGCTGATAATGATGATGATGATGATGACAATACAAACATTTGTGTGCATGAACATGTCTGTTTGTATTGGTCTGGGTGTTTTCGATGTATATCATGTATGTATTTACAAACAAAAAGTATTTAAGTATTATATCCGTTGTCTGGCACCCATAACACAAGCTTTGAGTAGCTTACTTTGGGACTAGATCGCGATGTGTGGGAATGTCCAAAGGATATAAAGGATACTAAGGAAACATGATACCCCATACAAACTTTGCCCCCCCTTTTCACCCCCTTGATGATAGAATTTTAGAAAATATTTTCTTATCGGATCCCTACGTTATACAAAGAACACAGCCTCCTAGTTTCAAGTCTCTACAATCAGCGGTCTAGACTGTGCTGAGATCTTTGTATAAATAAACCCTTTTGAATACCTATTCAACATTAATAGATATTAATGTTGAGTAAAATGGTTTATTTGATAAGATTATCGTTTGTTATTACGATCAAGGCTCAAGATTTTTTTGTCCATCTCGTCCAGCTTATGTTGCGTACGTGTGACTGAGACACACACATAAACAATTACGGAGTTTTTACCTATTCTCGCGCGTAATAATTTGGTGAACTGGCTCTTAAATATACGTCACATGACATTTCCTTAACCTGTGACCTTTCACTTATCTAGGAATATTTTACAGGATAATAAAACAATATTATTTATTAAAGGTCAGTTGACGTATGAGTGATGCTGTGTGTCGTCACACACCACACCTTCCCCCTTGAAGAGACAAAAATTAATCATTTTTGGCTTAAGTAATATTATACAAAATAAGAAAATCAATTTTGATTTCTAGTTATTGAAATTTTAGTTTTTAAAACATGACAAGTGCCTTCCTCTCACCCTTTTTTTTTTAAATAAAAAAATACGATTATACATGTTTTTAAATCGGATACATGAGTTACTTATATCTATGAGTACCTTTTTTTAACAATAAGTTATATTTTACATGTCAATTTCAATTTGGTAAAAAAATGGCTGTAATTTACTGAAATAGAAAAGTATTTTTTATATTGCAAATTGCAAAATTATAATGATTTTGTATAGGTTCAAACTAATTTCGGAACAAAAAACATCGCAAAGTTAACATACAAGCTAAGATTATAATGCTGATTGATACGTAATTAACATTTTTTAATCTAAATATATGACGTAACAATTCATACATATTTTTTTCATACATTTTTCATTCATACTTAATGAGCTATAATAAATGACATCAATGAAATTATGTACTTGGCTCAAATCAATTTTATAAGTATCATATAATAGCAACTGTTTCATTTAAAATAGGTTAAAGTTTTTATTTATCCAATGCATAATAATATATTATATTTGTATAGGTGTACAACGAACGATAAATTAACCTTTTAAGAAATAATTGGAAATATTGAATCTAATTACAAGTTGCATGAATACTCAAATTAAAACATAAATTGGTATACTTAGTGGAAACCTTATAGCTGTTTTAACTAAATATCATCTATTAATGTGTGAGCAAAACCACGGACAAAAATTAGCCTCTTTAAACATTATTTAGCTACATCAATATCTTCAAAGTGTATTTATTAAGTGTGTGATATAAGTTCCATGACCTTTATCTCATTAAATTATACAATATTATGAAAAATATAAATTTTTAGCATACCATCCATTTACCGAACGAAACTTATATTTTTTCTTACATTATCAAAAATTGGCACATTAAATCTTCGATGATTTTTTTTTATAAATTGGCATATTACAAATAATAATAATAATAATAATAATTGGACATTCCCACACATCGCCATCTAGCCCCAAAGTAAGCTACGCAAAACTTGTGTTATGGGTGCCAGACAACGGATATAATACTTAAATACTTTTTGTTTGTAAATACATACATGATATACATAGGAAACACCCAGACCAATACAAACAGACATGTTCATGCACACAAATGATTGTATTGTGCGGGGATCGAACCCGCACCCGCTGCGTAGTAGGCGATTTCTCGACCACTACACCAGACGGGTCGTCAAATACAAATACTCAACATCTTCATTATTCATCAACCTTCCTTTCCCTTTAGGTACATTTATACTTATTTGGCGTATCTACCTATCATCTTAATTGCATACTTGCGTATTTGGGTACTTATTATTTTACTGAGGCCGGCCGGCTCTACAACATTCATATACATATTATTTTTAGGTAACAGTCTTATTTATATTTATTTATAGTC
The DNA here is from genome assembly GCA_963924145.1 of Pyrausta purpuralis. NCBI lineage: Eukaryota > Metazoa > Arthropoda > Insecta > Lepidoptera > Crambidae > Pyrausta > Pyrausta purpuralis. The sequence goes on along the minus strand of OZ001653.1, from coordinate 2,735,291 downwards.
GACTAATTATTATTAAAAGACATTTTAGTCCTTAATGCTATGCATAGACTTATTTTAGGGTTCATGTTTTAAGATCACCAAGTTTTGTGATCTCCAACTATTTTCACGGAGAGAAACTCGTCTGCACCATGACCAAATGAAGGATCTGATACCCTTGACTGTACCTTATACCCTTATTTATTATATATTTATTTATTTTCAATTTAACAATATAAATAGGTACAAATTAACTAAATTGCCTCGCAAACCACTTTAGTGGTTGACTGCGAGAGCGAATCTCGCTTAGTTTAAATTACACCATTACACCATTACCTTATTACACCATTTTATAACGATACCTCTTTTAAGATCTTTATTGACCTCCAACGGCTTACACGAAAAAAAACTCGTTTACATCATGTCAAAACATCGTTTTGTACCTCTTAATAAATGCCATTAGTACCATAATCAATTACATATAAAACTCTTTCATATCTATAAACTATCATTTCCAACGGTGACGTACAAACCAACAAAATTAATACCTTAGCATAAATGACTTTGTTTACTTATGGTTGATCAGGCCATACGTGATACAAAATATTTCTACTAAGTATTCCCTGACTAACCATGCAATTACTTATCCGTCTGTAAACTTGAAATTTCTTTCATTAATCCATCTATCTACATAAATAACAATTCCATTTCGAATGTAACTAATGTACTCCAGGTTACAAAAGATTTTAATACAATCATACCGTCTCAAAATATCTATAATACACTTTACTAATCTAATCTTTTATAGATTTGACTTACTTAGACACTTTACACTACAATCTTAGTATTGTTTAGTTTTTTTTTTATTTTATTTATCTACTACGTCCATGGAACTATATACCTCTTAGATAGAAATAAAAGTAGCAATTTAAAAAAATACAAAATGTGTTTTTACAACAAAAAAAGATATGTAAGACAAATGTATTCGGTTCTGAAATAGTTTGAGGTATCAACTACATAATAATACGAATAAATTATATATATTTTATAAAGTTACTTAACGTTTTTAGCATGCGCGTATTCGATACGGCTTACTGTAGAGCGGTGACGCGTTATTTTTTAATTGTATAGCTTGTTCGTAAATATTAGTTGTATTTAGTGAGTCACCCGGTAAGTGAAAAATATCGGCGAACTTTGCACAAATATTTGTAATTGTAGTTATTTCTTCATTGTTTAAGTTATTTAATTTTAACATTGTCAGTAACAATTTAACTCTTTCCGCATTATTTGTTTGTTTCTCAAATGAAAAACAATTGAATTCTGACAAACTTTTAATTTCCGGTGTAAAATATTTTTGATTTGCTTCTTCATCACGAGTATTTAATAATTTTACAAGAAAAAAACCATTGATACTTTTTGTTATAGTATTTGCTACAAATACTCCTTCACAAATTTCGTTCGAATAAATAACATAATCTCCTGATACAGACGTTGACAACCCTCTGAATGATTTACAACGTGGTGGTAATTTGATACATGGCGTACGATTGTTTTGGCTATCATGTGTACTCGTATATAATTGTAATGGTACTTGCATTTTATTGTTATTGAAGGTTAATGCCGAATTTCCACTTTCAAAGATCAATTGATATTTACATTTTGTTAAAAAGTCTTGCCTTATAATACCGTCTACACTCAATGGTAATGTTTTAAACACATGAAACTTATTGGTAAAATATGTATTATGTTTATTATACAGTCGTAAGTTTACGTACCCTTGTGACGTGATTTTACCTCCGATTCCATTCATGTGTGTGTATGACCTTTGGTATGATGAACTCGTTCATAGATCGTCGTCACACTGTCGCAGTCACTCCCGGCTAGTGTGGACAAAGGGTGTTTAAAAGGTACTAATATTCGAATGAAATAAAGAAATCCGGGTATAGCATTTGGCAACAAAAGTTTATTCAAATTTGCTATTTCTCAATTACCTTTTAACACCTTCAAAAAAATCAAATACAAAACTTAATAGCTCAGAATACAGTAGAGACTAGGTTAGGTTCTAATTTAGTTATCAATATCACGGGGTCTCATTCGGTACATAAGTTACATAGCCTTTAAAATTTCTCAATAGATGGCGGCACGTGTATAGCTAGCGCAATTACTGTTTATTAGATAGACTAAAATCCTAAGATACGTGAAGATAATACCCGAAAAATATGTTAATAAACATTTTCAGTTGTTTAAAAGAGAAAAAAACTCAAAACCATTGCTTTTTTTCCATAATTGGCAAAAATAGGGTAAAAAGCATAAAAGCATGCTTTTACTACCCTCTAACCCTCTGTCGGCATACGACAAAACTATGTGGCATGGTGGAAAGTTGACAACAAACTAGTATAGATGGCGCATTTTTATGAATGCGTTTCATTTGACCAGTGATGCCAGACGGTAATTTTAAGTAGACTTGTGTAGCTCGCGAGAGAAGGATAAAAAACCTCTCTCACCCAAACGGCTCATATATCCGTAGCTCACTTGTGTTTCAAATAAATCTCTATATCCGAGAGATAAAGTTGAATTTTCAGATATACTAACTGAGTCGAAGCCGGTGATAAAGAAAGACGGCTTCATTTCATTTCTAGAGCGAAAGAAAGAGAAGAGAAGATACGTTCGCAGTGTGCGTAGGTATTATGACCGAACCGTGGCTCGGTAAAACGGTAGAATCTGTATGTTCTCGTAGTGTTAACAAAATAAAGTTCAATTTGCATTGCGTGCGGTTCTATAAATATTGGCTGGTTGAATGTTTGTTGACGTTTTTTTAGTTTCTTTTGTGATAAGAGCCGGCGCACTTCGGCTGTCGGAATAATAGCAAGTTTTTGGACTACTGAATGCGACAACTTGATTTTATTAGTAAACAAACATTGAGTTAGTTACTTTTCAGGTGTTTTAAATTCAAAAACTGTCATTAACATTTTTTATCTAGGTTGACAGTCCTAACCCTGCTTAGTATGAAGGAAAATCAAATGGTTATCATTTTCTTTATAAAGTAATATAAATAATTAACGTACGTAATAAGTATAAAACGTACAAAAAACTGTGAGCTTCTTATTAGTAGTTATGTATTGTATGACAACAAACAATAGCATATCCTTATTAAAGGGTTTTTGTTTATATATAGAATCATTCGCATCATCGTAAGTAGCTCTTTACTCATTCGGCTCTCTCTGATATAACGGCTCATTTTGATCTCTCGATATAAAGTTACGTAAAGATCGTTCGCTTCATCACCGAGTTAGTGAGATAAGGATATAATGACGACCCGTCTGGTGTAGTGGTCGAGAAATCGCCTACGACGCAGCGGGTGCGGGTTCGATCCCCGCACAATACAAACATTTGTGTGCATGAACATGTCTGTTTGTATTGGTCTGGGTGTTTTCTATGTATATCATGTATGTATTTACAAACAAAAAGTATTTAAGTATTATATCCGTTGTCTGGCACCCATAACACAAGCTTTGAGTAGCTTACTTTGGGGCTAGATGGCGATGTGTGGGAATGTCCAAAGGATATAAAGGAAAGGAAAGGATATATCTTCTGCTCTTCTAATAATATATCCGACACTTTTTTTTTATCGGTTCAGTAGTTTCTGAGATTAGCGCGTTCAAACAAACTAGATTTCAGCTTTATAATATTAGTTATAGTAGTACAAATAAATAGAAAACTCATTGTATGGCCAGAATTAAATTCTAACTCCTTAACGATAGAGACTAAACACGATGTTAGGAGATTTTGTCACATTATTAGGTACACATATTGATAGGCAACCAACGCTAAGAGCGTGTGCAAAATTTTGGTTGTTCGAGTAGGTTCTTGCCGTTTAAGGACTTTGAATAATTCAAAAATATCTCTTGTCTGCATTTCTCATATTATTTGATACGTATTAATTACTCAAAAAATGATTTTCTGGTTATAAAATCTGATTTTGTTTTATTTATGACCACTTTTTGGCCGTGCTGAATTGCAACCGAATTTTGTACTATAACTATTTTTTACATAAATAAATGTATCCTAACAATGGAGACTTTAAACTATAATCAAAAAACGAACAGACTGCGCGGGACATATTATAGTGCACAAGTGTGTGCGCAAACCTGTGGACCTCTGGTGCAGCCGTCACTTTAAAGTGCGACCTTCTAACCGCTGCGCTACCGAGGCAGTTTAAACGATTAGACCATGAACGAATGATGACAAACCTCAATATAATTAAAATCGACTTTGGAATTTATTTTAATATTTATATTTAGCTTTTTTTACTTCGCACACCTAATAAAGTGCAATAGGCTAGGTTAAATCTTGCACCTGACAAATAATGTGTTTTCTTAAAATTTTAAATAAGTGGATATGTGTATTTGTAAAAAAAACTTGGCAAGAAAAATTAGGTTGCCTCTCCTACATAAGATTCGCATTGGGGAAAAATCAACATGTATCATGACGGTGGCTGAATTATCACACACTGATTGATATCCGATGAATTAGTCAATGTATTAAAGATGCTGGATAATCTTGATATTGTGCTGTTAACGTTGACCGAGCCTCTCACCTCAACAGATATTGAAATGTACAGGGACAAGAAGAAAATATTGTCGAACACTCATATAATACTTACTCCAGTATCTATTGGAAACTGAACTCTTGAATTGCGTATTAAGCGGTAATTATTTGGATTTTCAATCCTCAACGTGAAATAGGAACTTCAAACGGATGCAACACATGATTTACAACTATGGGCTTCATAAAAGAGCTAAGTTTTCTTCGATCTCGAAATGAAGAGATGCGTAAAGCAAAAGTATGTAACTAACATAGCCCTACGAAACAGTGAGCTAAAGTGGCAATAGGCAAGGCCCATAGCGCAAATGATGATGGCCGTTGGGGCAGGAAAAATCTACATTGGAGCATCAAAAGTCAAGTGAAGATGTCAAGCATACGACTTTGTATAGATTAAAGGATCACCACACATGAATACCACCGTTTAAAGGTTTCATGGAGGGGGTTTATGTACAGTGTCCATCCTGGGGCTATTAAAAATGATGATAATACTCAAAACCGCGTGCTTGTGAGTTACTAGTTTGCGCAAGCGGTGCAAATCCCTGGTGCGCAGGGTGAGGGCCAGTCGCAATAGAGTACCTACCGTAGGCATTCGCACAGCGATTTGACTGAAGTTACCAGAACCATTGTGATATGATTCATGCGCAGTCAATATACTATTTTTTTGAAGTTATAATATTTAATATTTATTAAATTTTATTGTAATTTTATTTAATAATGATGCTTTTGATGATTGAATTAATTTCATAATTTATTTAAATCTTTTTTAACAGCTAACATAGTTATTCAACCCACAATCGAAATATTTTCATTCATTGGCTCCTAGGCCAGGGACCTCAAAATATTAAAATACTTAACTATAATTAGAAAATGATAACAATTCCATTGCAGTTGTTAGCCACCCCAACAATTCTGTTTTGTATGAATTATCAAACAAAATGAAGTAGTATATTATTCATTTAATTTCTGTTAACATGCAGTAAAGTTACAAATAAAACCATTGATGTGTGTGATGACATTCAGTGATCAACACCATTTTCCGAAAATTCAAAAACGATATCTTAAACGGCTAACGGCCGGTTGCTAATAAATATCCTTTGGACATTACCACACATCACCATCTAGTCCCAAAGTGAGCTACTCAAAGCTTGTGTTATGGGTGCCAGACAACGGATGTAATACTTATATACTTTTTTGTTTGTAAATACATACATGATATACATAGAAAACACCCGTAACATTATGCGGGGATCGAACCCGCAACCCGCTGCGTAGTAGGCGATTTCTCGACCACGGTTGCTAAGTAATTAATTATTTTAAATTACTATTATTATTACTATTTATAATATCAATCACAAATAATAGTATTTCGTTGGTTAAACCTAAACATTAGAGAATTGTTGCCAGGTGGCCATGAACTGCCGGATGCCAGAAAATGTACGAGTTACCCTATTTTTGTTTATGTTTTGTCGCAAACATAATTTTGTAAATGCGACTTGTAAAGGCAACTGTGGTAGGCAAGGAAAAGAGGTTATCCCGATTTTCCACACTTGTGTGAAAAAATTGACGTCTATTCATCCCATAATTTTCGCGGTGTGTTCAAACTCGACGATGTTAATTATTTTACTTTTTTACTTAAAGCCGATTTTACCAACGTCAAATAAGAAATATTCGTCAAATATGGTAAAAAACGCCTAATTTGAAAACGCCACATATTTGGCAGCAGTCATAAAATTAATCTACCCTGAGACAGCTTGGTGTGAAAAAAATTACAAGTTAATGTTCCACTTTTCCAGAATGTTTTTCTTTTATTTGATAAAACGTTTATTTATGTATAGGTAAGTGATTTTGTTAAATCACGGCATGCTTTTCACAATTATAAGTTTTTTTTGTTGATTCTGAAGTGACTATAATTCTTACTCATTGCTTTGATCATGGTCACTCTATAGGTATTTTGCGCGGGTGTCAAGATTCAACGGAATCCTATACGGTTTTTAAATTTTATTAGATAAAGACGCATAACTGGGTTCAATTAATAATTAATAGTATACTAACTTGCGCTTATGCGTTAAATTGTAGACTAACAAAATGCATCGTAGCAGTAATATCTTACGATTTAAGCATAGAATAGATTAACGTCTATTGTTTTTAGTGTTTTTTTTCTTCATTTTTATGTGTTTGTAATACAAATCATCATATCATAATATAATCATAAATCTTAATGCACATAAAAAGGAAGAACGAAAAAAACACTAAAAATTCTGTAACTCAACTACGAACAATATCGTTGGAGGAGGAAAGTGAAGCAATGTTAAGACAAGTTATATATCAAGGTCAGGCTGGGTACGCACAGTGTCATTAATTGTATTGTATCATTGTATTTTGTAGTAATCGATAAATTTGTAGAGCCAGTAAGTTAAAGTACTAAAAATGAAAATAAGTATTGAATTGATTGCAAACTCAATTATCTTAAATAATGTTTTTCCATAAAAGTAACTAAACGTCCTGATAAAACATACTGAAAACTGCATCGAAACTCGCGGACAAATACCTACCTAGTACAGCAGAGAATCTCCTTTTTTGAACTCGGTTGAAAACTCAATGAAATAAGTTGTGTGCTTAAACATAATACCGGAATAACCCATCCATTAACCACAATGTGTGATTTTTTAATCAAGTATTTTAGCTCATAAATAGACAATTGATTCTGAGAAACTTAGTGTCCAGCAGCCGCTACGAGTGGGCATAGGTCGTACTTGCTAATTCAAGTACCAGGTCTTAAAAGTGCTGCGCAAGCGTATCGCCTCGCTGATGATCCGTGCGCGCGGGAGCCCTAACACCATCCTGAATGTCCTCAGTCAGAAGCCAGACTGCCCTCTTCTGCAGCACTGGACGAAAGTACATACAAGTGTGCCTGGTGCTCCAGAGAGTGGCCGATATTTAAATTAGATAATAATAATTACAATAGAACAATGAATAATTTTATTAATTATAATTTAATTTATTTTGTAATTGACATATTTTTAGTATTTGTATTTGATTCGACTAATTTTATTTTTAATTTAATTGCAATTTACTATAATTATTTTCTAAATTTAAAATTATTTTGTGTTTTGATATAATTTTATACTTTATGGACATCGTCTGAAATAAATGGATTTTATTTTATTTATTTATTTTTATTTTAAAAGTACGTCCATAAATCAGCACCAGGGCTCAAAACCAGGTATCAAAGTAAACATACCGGTTCACCGGCCACTACCCCTTTTCGGCCACTTCGCACATTATTTTGAATAATAAACAGTGTATAGGCAGCTTCTTTCCAATTTCACGTCATTCGACTCGGACGACGTTCACGGTTCATAATCCAACGGCTTAACCTGGAAATTTGCAATCTGAGCCCTCACGCGCCATTTCAAAATTTGGTGTCTGGAGGCGTGGCAAATTTAGCCAAAAAAATAGCAGGTGGGTTGATTTTCAAAGGTGAGTTTTTGAGTGTTACGATAGTACGAACACATAAACCAATTCATTCACCTATGTGAATATATCATAACATAAACCAATTCATTCACATAGGTGAATGAATTGGTTTATGTGTATGAAGCATGATTATGGTTATGAATTAACACATAAACCAATTCATTCACCTATGTGAATGAATTGGTTTATGTGTATGAAGCATGTGTTAATTCAATATTAAAGTGCCCAAACTGACCAAACTTTTCATGATATGTAGTATTTTTGATGGTCGGACAATAAGTTATCGTTTAGTTTAAAAATCCTCTTTCCAACCGGGTGGTCGGGAAACCAGTTTACTTACGTCATTTTTCTTTGCTAATATTGCGGAAACCTTATATTTACAAACAGAGATCCTATTATAATAGTAAACAGCTTTAATTTTGTAAAGAGAAAACTAGATTCCGGCCGCCCGTTTACCTGATAGTTCCAAAGATATGACCTTTAAAAATACCAAAAGTGTGAAGGCCGATAGCTAGTCTTCACAAAACCTATTTCCGGCCGTATTTATTAAAAGGCGTGATATTGTTTTTATTACATTGACAGAAAATCAAACAATACCTTCTATAGAATTTTCGAATAATGGAACGGGAACTGCAAGTTTTAGATCCAGACCCACTAGCCACTGTTAGAGTTTTCTTCTGTTTTTTTCTTATTTATTATTTGTTTTACTTTCATTTTATCATGAGCCCCATGTGCTATTGAATAACACTAATTTTCCTACCGTGCATTAGGTGGCCGATAACCAATGCATTGGTGGACGATAACTGAGTAAAAAGGCCGATAACCGGTATATTTGCTATATTTACAAATAGTTTTTTTTTTAAATTATGTATCACTACTACGTCTATTAACGTTAGGTATTATGAAACTAGACTATTGTAGGTCCAAATGTTTTATTTTTTTAAAGTCTTGACGTTCAGCATTATGACAGAAATCAACTCTGAAGTCAACAAGTCGCTTAAACGGCCGATAACCGGTATGTTTACCCTACTTAGATTTTGTTCGTGCGATCGTTTTTTTACGTGTAGATATTTTACTAGATTTTTTCGGTAAATAAACACACGAAAAAAGTTCGACTGTCGCGAGAATCGGCCTCCTGGTTGGGAGGTAAATACCTACCAATTTTGCTGCATATAGAAGACAATGTACAAAACGAAATACCTACTTTAAGGAAATACTTTTCATTTGAGCCTTTTAGCCTTTTAGTTTCTTATCGGCGCCCAGGAGCCCTATTTTTATCACTCGCTTCGAAATGGCGAGTGATTTTCGTTCGACAACGAGTTTTTTCTATGGATTTTAATTCATCTTCGAACGAAAATCACTCGCCATCTTGAAGCGAGTGATTTAAAAATAGAGCTCCTGTGCCTCTATTTTTGAATCTCTCGCTTGGATATGGCGTGTGATTTGCGTTCGAAAACGAACAAATAATCAACAAAAATACCGTGAATAAGGACGTGAGTAGGTACTCACAAAATTTAGATATATTTATTCAAATCCCTTCTGAATGGATTTCAACTGGTTTTCATTCCTAAATTGGAGTATAATCAGTGAATGTCATATGCCATCTTGTCGCGAGTATTTCAAAAATAGGGCCTCCAGCTCTATAGTGCCTACTAAAATAAGTTGAAAGTATTTAATAGAAAATGCATCCATATTTCGATACGCATAAGGCGCAAAATCGCATTAGCAAGAAAAATACTTGAGTATTTTTCGCAATTTTTGACCTCTTTTTATGAGCGCAAGGTTTAATTTCACTAAAACCCCAGATAATATAATACTACTAGTACTAAAACGGTCTTCTTATTATTTAGTATTTCGGGGAAGCCGGTACCGCTTGCAGCTAATTAAAATACTTTCATGCTCTTGATATACTATATTCGTAGTATGTAGGTAATGTAACATTCTTTAGACATTAAGGATTATTCCCTCAAGCGTATGTGAACGAGACACAATAGAAATTCTTTTGTTATGCGGTTGCCTGCAACCGCTCGGGTGTTGAAGCATTCTTGATACGACCGAAATTACATCATGTCAAAGATACGGGATCTTTTACGAGCGCGTATTTTTGATTCTGGCTTAACTGCTGGCATATAAATTCAAAATGTTACTAAGTACAAACGTATTGATATAAATGTATATATAGCTATGTACAAATGCTTAACGCCAGATATGCTTATTAATTATGGCAGTATGGCTCAGAGCTTATCCCATTCCTTGCAGAATCAGAAAGAATCGAAAATCCAGGTAGGTAGGTACCTACTCTTCATTCTTCATCTATCTCTCTTTTACGTAAAATACATAATTCACACATCAAAAAAGATTACGATCAATTTGAAAAATCTAAATCTTTTTTGTTGGGGTTAATGATTTATTACATATTATTATAACACAGGACTTTTATACAGACAGGGTCTAACAAAACCAATGATCGACCGCCAACGTGCGGTATATATACATCATACAGATTACGCTCACCAAATTTGAGAAAAAAAAATCAGGCTAGTTTTAGAGATCAAAAAAGTAGCACTTTTAAATGTGTAAAAAACACACTATTTGCACCTGTTTACTATACAACACTGTCAAATGCGCACGCACACCAACAAAGCCAGCCGTCATATGTCGGTTCGCCGCGCCGCGGCAGACGCAAACAAAGGAGCGGTATCCTTTGTGTCTGGGCGGGTGGCGGCGTTCTTCTTTCGCCGTCAACACGCGCGCGTGTGATTTTTATTGCATCCATCAGTCGCAAAATCATTTTGCCACGTAAAGGACGTCGACTGAATTTGATATTCACTTATTGCAAGTAGTCAAGGACGGCCTGAACAGTAAACAACAACAGTCTTCCTGAAGCGGCTAGACGGGTGGACTTGAGAGGTCTGGCGGGTGTTCCTCTACAGCACGGACATCTTGGCCTCCGTGTATTCTTCCTTCGGGTTCGGCCGTCGTGGTTCAGGGTGGGCCCGGTGCCCTGGCTGGCGCGGCGCCCCACCTATCACCTCTTCATGCCTTACCTATCTACCTACGTGAAGAACATGACATTGTTTATACCTACCTACGTGAAGGACATGGCATTGTTTATGAAGAGAAGATGACTGTGATTTTGTTAAATGCGTGATTACGTAGAATTGTACCAGTTTTACGCAGAAGTTATAAAAACATTCTAAATCGTGTAACAAGTGATACGTGATGATATGTATCGAAACCTTAGACATTTAGTGTTATATTACCTACCGTTAATCCTTAACTAACATTCCCGTAAAGAGGTATTTTTTTATGAATTAGCTAAGACGACATGGAATAATTTTTGTTTAAGAGGGCTAAAATAATTGTTTATTAATAACAACATTATCCACGAGTATTTTAAGTTTCAAAATAAATTGTTGCATCAATGTCGTATTTTCTTTATGCTTATCTATATCCTTAGCCTGCTTATACCAAAGGAATCATTTGCTTATGTCTCTTTTGAGGTTAAGGTAGGTAAGAGACTTAATTTTTTGCATAATAGAATCAGTTAACTGTTTAGGTAGGTAAACACTACAACGCCTTTGTCTTACAATTTCTTGCCTGGCTGATTATTTATTTTGGTTAGGCAACGTTAATTAACATTATTGATAAGGTTGTGTCTGTTATTATTTTAGTAGTAGGAGTAAAAAGGAAAGACTGCAACTATAAAGTAAGTATGCAAATCTGCCACTAACTCCGTAAACCCCCAGATTATTCATTTAATTTACACAGCTTGTTTGAAAGTTTCTTTCATTCATAAGTGTCTAATGAGTAGGTAGACAAAACTGGGGGCCTACTCTGTAAGACGTTGCACGTTATTTCGGCTAAAGCCATCTTGCTTGCTCCCATGTTATCCTGGTACGGGTGACTGAGATGACTAGAGTAGAAAGCATGAACATTTGACTTACAGAGCAGATACCTTTGGTTCGTATGTGTGTATAGGTATATAGGTAGAAGTATAGCAGGTTTCCTTATATAGAAGTGAATTAGTATGTTAGGAAACATAACTTTGAAAAAACTCTATAAAACTAGTTTTGTTAGACTCTGTATTATAAGAAAACAAACAACAAATAGGGTTTCTGCTTCAACGCCCAAGCGGTCGCATGAGACCGCATAACAATGGAATTTCTATTGTGTATCGTCCAAATACGCTTGAGGGATAAATACAATAACATCTTTAAAAAAATAAATTACCTTATGCGAGTGATCACATTTTTTACTTATGTGTTGTGTACGTGCCGAAGCTGAAATCTACTGGTCGCACACGAAAATAAATTTAGCGCCATCTATTGATGAAGTTAATACGTGGACTGCAGTGAGTTTAGCGCCATCTATTGAGGAAGTAAAAACGTGGACTGTATTGCGAGCAACCGATGTGCTTTTATATCGGCAAGTCCAGTCTACTCCAGTAGCTCCATCTAGTCCGTATTGTAGTCTTCTCCATCGCCCGTTACTATCACCCGTTTCGGCGGAACCGTTTTCTTGTATGAGATGAGGTATCTGTACTAGTAGTATTATATTATCTGGGTCAATATCTATACTATTACAAATCTTAATGTTCACAAATTTCTAATTAAATAAAGATAAACCACCAATTTAAGTGTTTAATTACCTAAATAAATTCCAAAATTTATCCTCAAAGGGATTCCTAAGTTATGCTTAAATTAATAGCTAAATTATCCCACTTTTCCTAAGTTAAAGTAAATACAAGAAAACCAACCTTGGATTTCAACGGAGGTTACTATTTCAAATCTTTGTTGCATCAAACTACAAACAATTCTGCAACATTACCCCAAAATTTCACCGATACCGATCCATCCCCAAAACAGCAGACAAGAAGCAAATCAATCCATAAGGAAGTTCTGACTTCAAAAATTAATCCAAATGAGGTCTAAGTGAGGTCTTAGTAAGGTCTAAGTAAGGTCACTGAAAAGAATTTACAAAAGGTTAGTTCAACGCACAAACCAAAGTAAAAGTTAAAAAACACTAACTTTTCATAATAAATATTTACCCGAGGTTACAACATGATCACCAAATTGTGACTGTTCAACTTACAGACACATATCAAAAGCGAAACCTAGAAATAAAAGAAAGTTCTAGTTAACAACCAATATTTTTTTTTAAGTGAGGGTGGTTATACTTTTCATCACCCTATCTATGAAATCTATAATAAACCAATTTAATACCTGCAAAAGCTGGCTCGCCATATAATTTCTGAATTGATTACTAAACATTTATGCTAATTATTCTATTTGAGACCTGAAATGATAAAAATTACAACTCTCAATACAATATGCCCAGATGTAGGTAGGCTACATTTTCTTTACAAGGATTTCCAAAGGAGTTTCTCAACATACTTACCATTTTTCCAGTCATTTATATCAAATCATTTTCGAAATTAATTCATCCAAATTGACATGTTGGCGGCGTCTGAAACGATAAAAAGAACCATGTGCTCAGACTCTAAGAAATGTCTCGCAACAAACAAAAATCAACGCAAACCTTTCTGCAGATACTTACCAGGAGTAACTATCAAACTATAAAATAATTTGGGGCGTGCCCCATTATAATTTTCACTTCTAATACATTATTATAACAAACGTTCCACTCCGACGCACGACCAACAGTGCGGAACCGGAAAAAAAGCAGCTGTCACACTTGACAAATGTCAGTGTCATCATATCTATGCCAAAATATGGACTGGAGTCCTACATCCATTCAGCTTTTCGTTTCACGCGAACTTATATAAAAATATACAACGTTACAACACTTTATTGCACTTAGTGACGCACCTGTGTCGATTAACCATATGTTTTGTTTTCCGTTCACAGTAAATTGTACAAAGCTCATGTTGCCGTATGTTAAGACGTAATTAGTTTTTACGAAAAAACTCTGGGTTAATGTAAACTTCTGGGTATTCTTTTTCGTAATTTAACTTTTACACTACATTTTAGTGCTGTTTTTGATTATTGTAAGGGTTGCTTCCGAATCGTCCTTTAATTGGAAGCTTGGTTTTTCTCTTCCTCTTGAATTATTCCTTTGAGGCCATTCGTTTGACCTTGCGTTATTAGGTTGTACGGACATTCTAGTCTTTCCTCGATGATTTTTTGTTGCGTGTGAACCTCGGTCGCGCACGTAACTACCTTGTTTCAAGGGACCACCACCTTGTCTCGGGGGACCACCCCCGCGCCGCACGTAATTATGCACGTAGAATACTTGTTCCGATGATGACGTCTTGGGAGTCATTGTAATATTTTTTTCCTTTGCACCTTGTATTGCCTCTCTTAATGACGTGTATCCACGCGCGGATATAATGGTACTTAGTTTATCATTTCGTAGACCCTCTGCAAATTTACTAATTGCTTGTTTTTCATTTAAGGGTGTTAGCACTTTATACGTGTCTTGGTTTCCATTTGCTTGTGACAATGGAAGGTTGACAAAAAGATCCTCGAGTTTTTGACCGTATTGTTATTAAATTTGTTGACGTGTATTTATAGATATAGCACGGCGTTCAATTTTTTTGGACAGGCATTTGTTTAATTTCTTTCAATTAATAAGGTAGATAAATATCAAAGTGATGATAATAGCTATGGTTATAGTCACCAACGAGATGTTGTATAAAGATGTTGATGTAGTCACCTGAGTTGCACTTGCACTGTTGCCTGCACCGTTCTGAGCGATGGTGATGTATTCTCTCTGCGAATGGATTTTTGCTGAGTTGCTGCCCATTGTTCACATTAACTTTGAAGACTACGGTTCAACACTGTTTCTCGGGAAACAGTGGCTGGCAGGGTCGCCATGTGGAATTACGCGGGGCGCGGCGGTGGTGTTGAAGTAAGACAAGGTGGTTGTTGGGTGGTTGTAACTGAACTCTCTTTATTGTACATTTTCCAAAGGTTTATATACAGGCTTTTCCTACTTAAATATACGTCACATGACATTTCCTTAACCTGTGACCTTTCACTTATGTAGGAATATTTTACAAGATAATAAAACAATATTATTTATTAAAGGTCAGTTGACGTATGAGTGATGCTGTGTGTCGTCACACACCACACCATAATAAACACGCTTTTAATGTTTAGCTTATCTTAAAATATGAAAAGCTTGTTTATTTTAATAATATAATGTGACTCAATTATCTTTAGCTCCATGTCTGATTGTAGCAATTAAAACTAAATTACTTTCCACCCTAGGGATGGAAAAGCTATTTTTCACCCGTCTATCTTCACATGAAAGTTAAATTTTCCGAACAGAAGAAATGAAAAAGAATTGTACCAGTCAGTTTATTGCGAGTAGTTCATAGCATACCACAGAGGGAAGTAGAAGATTGATACATGAATCAGAAAAACAGTTAAATAGAAATGATAATGCAGTATATATAAGGTTACCTTGTTTTAAGTGATAATATTTTAAAGGCAGATTCAAAAAAAATAAATGAAACTATTTTGTACGAAAAAAAATATTTTTTATACGCTAGTTTTCGAGAAAATCGCCTCTAAACATGTAGAAAAAAGAGTAAAATAAAACACCCCGTGCCGCGTGGTGATGAGCGGAGCTCTCGGTCTTTGTAGGTATTGTCGTACGCGCCGCCCATCGCCGTGTCGCCGCAATGTTGCCTGCCTGCCTACACGTGTCGCGCTCGCGGCCACTCCCCGCCCCACCGGATAGCCGCGGGCGAGTCAGCAGTGTGCCAAAAATATTCGCGTTTGTATGTCGTGTGCGCGCGCGTCGCGGACCTGCGGTGCGTTTTCCGGAGCCTGGGCCGGGTGGCCACCCGGCCCAGTTCGCGGCATCACATAGTTTCCCGCCGCGCCTTGACCTGGTACGGCACCTACTGCCAAACACCGCAGACGCTTGCTATGGCGGTTTCTGCACAACGAAGCCCTCCACCTTTATCACTTGAGGGTCCAAGATTTGCTGTTGGCGGGGATTACGCCTTTATTACTTAAAGGTCCAAGTTTTGCTGCTGGTGCGGACTATGCGACGAAGATCGAGCAGCTCGAGCTCGAGTCCTCCCGGTGACTACTGCGCAATGCGACGAAATTCATGAGACAGGGATAACGTGCATGCACAAAACAATGCTGCAGTTATTCGCCACCAATTCCAGCAAAGGTTCAGTGCATACGTGTGTGAATGAACAGTGAATGCCGTGATAGCCAGTGAAAAAAAAACAGTGCTCGTGATAGCTAGATTGTCTAGTGCTCGCTTCAGTTTGCATAATAAGGTTAGGAGGCATCGCCTCAATTTGTAGTAACCTGTTTTACTGTAAATCTCTGATGTCATTGTTTTCAAATGTTAACTTATCGCTGCTGTTAAAAAAATGTATTTGTAAACCAATGCAGAAATACTAGTTTTAATTTATTTTATTGTGAAATAAGACTCGTATCCACATATCTGTACAAAAACTGAGCAAGTGCGATAATTAAAAGTAAAAAATAATAAAAATTTACGTAATTTTCAAAGATGTGTTCGCGTTTTATGTGTTATGTTTATTTACAGTACCTAATAAACGAAATTTAAAACAAAACTGTGTTAAATTTACTCAAAAAGGAATCAATAGGTACTCATTAGGTAGGTACGTAACTACAACATCTGTTTAAGTTAGATTTGGTAAGATTGGAAATTTTAATAGGTATTCTTTTTAAAGTTTACTTTCACATAAGATTTGTCTTATTATTATTAAATAAACAGAGGTAACACAACACAATTAGGTACCTACTTTCAGTTTATTATTACCTACAACATCTGTTAAAGATAGTAATTAATTTTAATAGGTACAATTCTTTTTAAAGTTTACTTTCACTTATGATTTGTATCCTTGTTATTATTAAATAAACAGAAGGAACACAACACAATTAGGTAGTTTTAGTTTATCATACCTGCCCAGCTGTTCATGTTTTAAGCCTGCGAACTGCGATAAACACATAGGTACCTAAGTTGAGTATCTGTCTTAGTTTATCATACATACCCAGCTGTTAGTGTTTTAGGCCTACGATTAATGAACACATAGGTACCTAAGTTGAGTTTCTGTTTCAGATAATCATACCTAAACAGCTGTTTTAGGCCTCAGATAAATGGACACATACCTTCCTAAGTTTTTGTCTTTGTTTTCATACCAAATAAATAGGCGCGTAGCGGCGCCCCCCTACCGCCCGAGTACCGCGCATCAGCACGTCGCGTGAATGAGATAGGCATCTTCTGTCACGCTCACGCCCACGCGTCTGTCTCGTTCTCGCTTAGCTAGTCCATCTTCCGTCACGCTCAGACCCATACGTTTGTCTAGTTTTCGCTCAATCTAGTACTTAAGTAAGAGACGAAAGGCGATGTCGCGGGACAGGGTGCTCTTAAAAAATAATATATTTTTTTGTTAGGAAAAATAAAAACGTAAACGGGCCAGTTTTCAAAAAAATATATTATTGGGTCCTCTTTCTATGTTATTGTTTGATGCTCTGTTAAAATATTATCACTTAAAACGAGGTAACCTTATATATTTATATATTACAGATGGCACCATCTATGCGCCTTGGGTATGATTAGCTTATAAACAATAGATGACGCTAAATAGCTAACATGCGGATGTAATAAATGACTGACAGATGGCGCTAAATAATTATAGAGCTTACAACAGATCTACTATCACAAAACACTCACTTCTTCACATTCATTCAGCTTAATGTATCGCGTGATGATCTATTCTGATCACTAAGAAATAAACACTTTTATGAGATTTCAGCAATCTAAAATTACGATTATAAAACGGCTGACTGTCAACATTGCAACTAGTCATTACAACAAAAATAAACAAACATTACTCTAAAAATCGTCTTAAACATCAATCTACCAAACACTAAATCTTATTGCAAACACGAAAGCCTAAAATTAAGCCGACGCGAAACTCACGTGAGCCGAACCATACAACTGTCTCGCTCTCGCTCAATAACTATATCTATACACTCCCTCTCACTGAGCTACTGAAGGACTGGACTACTGAGCCGTATTGGACGGTGGTGAAGGAACTAAGTTGGTAAAATACTTCAATTAAAACATTCATTCAGAAACTACTCAAATATACAATAAATAAAACTTCTGCGAGAAACACTCGTCGCGAGTGTTTGTGTTGCGATTGTGCCGTCGCTGTGACGTGCAGTGCGGATTATCATAAGCGGCGACTCTATTACGTGCGCGATACTATGTTTTATTATAAACTGAATATATTGGCTTATACGTGTGAGTTAGTTTTAAGTGTATTGTAATTAGTTAATATGGTGTATTATTATAAGTAGGTTTATTCTTATGAGTAAATAAATGTTTTGTGTGTAATATAAAAAATTTATAGGAACTTTATATTAAAGTTTAAGTCCATATCTTTTTGGTCGTCAAATACTGTAAGAAATCTTGACTTTTCTTTTTACTAAAATTAAATCGTGTTATGTACACTATTGTTGATCTAAAGTTTCTTCTGTCAGTTCTGTCTGTATTTAGATCTTTTAGTTATAAGCAAGTTAAGACTGTAATCTGTTTGTGTGCTTAATTATTAATAATATATATTAACTGCCTCGGTGGCGCAGCGGTAGGAGGGTCGCACTTTTAAAGTGCGACCTCCTACCGCTGCGTAAAGAAATGGATTTTACTTATCACATTATAAACTGCCTCGGTGGCGCAGCGGTAAGAGGGTCGCACTTTAAAGCGACGGCTGCGCCAGAGGTCCCGGGTTCGATTCCCGGGTCGGGCCAAAAATATATACCTGAGTTTTTCTGTTCAGAAAATCTTAGGGTAGCCCGGAGTTTGGAAGTTGGCGGTGTTTCACCCCCGTGCCTCGGAATAGCACGTAAAGCCGTCGGTCCTGCGCCTGAACTCTCTGCGGTCGTGTCAGATTGCTGTCCCATCGGGCTATGAGAGTGAAAGGAATAGAGAGTGCACCTGTTTGCGAACACACATTTTATTTATTTTATTTTATTTTTTTATTATTTGGAAAACATTACAGTATTTTTAAGACTAAAAATAACACTAATTCTACGACTGTATACCAATTACATGTTTTCACATATAAATTTCAAAAAAGCTTGTGCACTATAATATGTCCCACGCAGTCGGTTAGTCATAATGACCGGCCACCGAAGTCGAAATCGGCTAGGGGGACTATTATTATATAATAAGCCCTGGTTCGACGTGGCGTGACAAGGGCGACGTTACCGCCCCGCCACTCCCTATATAAGGACCGTGCAGACCGGTAGTAGCTCATTTGCTCGCTAGCGCTCGGATCGTGCACATCGCTCTCGGCGTGTTCCTCGGTACTGTAGACTTGTAAGTCTTTTTGTGTCATTATTTTGTTAATTGTTCTATTTTGCAATTGTTTAGATTGGTGTAACATTTTTAGGCTGATTCTGTGTAATTTAGATAATTTGTCGTATTTTTCACGTGTTAATTCCTTAATTTAAATAAATCTTTGTTTGTTGTAAGAAACTTTTTCTTTTTTTTAATAAATTCCTACTTCTGAAGCTAAATATATAATAATAATCCTTCTGCACACACCTAGGGACACACACCTCACCCGTAAAACAATGTCGCACTCACCCGCGCAGCATGCGTATGAAGCCGGGCGGCACGGCGCTGGCGCTGCGCGCGTTGGCGACTATCTCTGCGGCGGCGGCCTGGCCGGCGCGCGCGCAGAACACGTGCACGGTGAGCGGCGCGCGCGAGCCGCACGCGTCCAGCCGCCGCAGCGCCGCTTCGAAGCCCGGCGCCGTGTCGTCCAGCGCCACGAGGCGGGGCGGACCGCCCTAGGATAACAATTGTACTCGGTGTAACACGAGGCTGAACGAAGCTTTTAGCCCAGATTCAGTACTTCATACCAAATCATATATAGTAATGTATACATGGCGTGTAAAGCTAAGATAGAATCAGCTGATATAGAATCAATTTTTGTATTACAAAAAAGGGCCGTGCGAGCTATTTATAATCTTAAACCTCAAGATTCCTTACGAGACGTGTTTAAAGAAATTAGAATATTAACTGTAGTCTCTCAGTATATTCACGAAAATTTAATGTATGTACGGAAAAAATACATTCATTTACGAAAAAAAGTGGCATACACAAATATAATACTAGGAATAAGGATAAGTTTGCTATTCCACAATTCCGGCTTCGAAAAGTTGGCAATTCTTTCATGGGAAAATGTATAAAAATTTTCAATAAACTTTTAAAACACATTGTAAACTTACCGGTTAATAAATTTAAAACTGTTATTAAAATAACCCTTACAACGAAAGAGTATTATAAAGTAGACGATTATTTAGAAGATAATAATGTATGGACTTGCATGATCACTACAAACATTGTAAACCTTTTGAAAAGATGCATTGACAATAGTGACCAAGTTTGTTGCGCAGCTTCTTCTTAGCACTTTCCCACTATTGTCCCGAAAGGTTTATATTGGGACGTGTAAAAGTGCCCCTATATAATAGTGGGCCTATTTGCATAAATAAATGATTTTTTTAAGGCGTAGCGACGCGCGTGCACACAAAGGACGCCCTTAGCTGTGTACGTGCGACCGTGACACGCCGCGCGATACATTGCGTAGTGCACCGTTTATAGTCTGTTTGCGAAAAAAGTACTGATTGATATCTCGGTAACACGTCATATCCTAGGTATAGTCTTCCAGAAAATTGATTATATAAAAGGGAGGTATACGTGGTTCCCGGCTTGGTTAAGCCTTTTGTTACACCGTCTATTATCGTTAGTGGCGCAGGAAAATCTAAGAAATGAAAACAAAAGCGGTAATAAACAACTCATTTATTTATGTTTAATAAAGGAGTGTGATAGGCATCCGTACTATTTTCAGTAGGTTTTAGTGAAAAGTAGGTTTAAAATAAAATAGACTTAAGGTCAGTTTCACTATCGGCCAATAATAAGCAATTACTAATGAATAATTCAAACGATACGAACGAACGAACGACGATATTAACAGATAACGCTAACAAGAACATATTAAGACACACTGGCTACAGTAAAAAAATAGTATAAACAATCTGAGGTCATAACTTGCTTACCTTCTTATCACCTCCAATGTTCAAATACCCGAAGTGAGACAAGAACAATCTCGCAGTTTGGAACTCGGTCACCGGTTCTGGTGGAACATATTCTTCAGGAACCTAAAATTGTAGAACTCGTTATTAAAACTGATCGTAATAACGTTTAAATTTAGCAATATCTATTTTAAAAAACGTTGCAAGGTCAGTCAGATCTCTAAATTTCGACTCATGAAATATGACATGACATCATTTCATGATAAACAGCCAGAGAACGTCCACTGCTGAACATAGGCCTCCACCACGGTTTTCCACAGCGACCTATCGCAAGGGATCTGCGTCCAGTGTGATCCTGCGAACTTTACAGGATCTTCTGTATCTAAGGTGTCATCTAGTCATGGACGTCCTACGCTGGTCTTTGGTCGAAGGGTCTCCAATTTAAAACTTTTCTGCCCTAACGGCGCAGTTCTTCGCGCTATGTGCTCTGTCCATTAACACTTGAGCTTACTGATTAATCTCGCGAATACATGGCTGCAATAGTTAATACTCACAACATTATCCTCGCTCTCCGTGACCCGTTTCTCTATCGAGGCCTGCTGTTCGAGCAACTTGAACAGCGTAGGCGCTTCGGGATCGTTGAGCTGTCGTAACACTGATTCCAAGCTCGGGAACGCAGCGTCGCTGAAAGTGGGAAGGTGTGTGATTTTAATCCTTTTGTTAGGGTTTAATGGTCTACATTCGTGTGCTGGATAAAGGGAGATGAATCTGAACATCCTAATCATACATATATCGTTTAAATTGGTGTGAATTTGATAAAGAAACTGAATGTAGTTTTAAATTGTATCTCACAATTGTCCTAAAAGAACAAATTTTAGTAAATAAACAAGACGCCAAGAGGCTTCGGTGCTGTCATCGACGTTGACGGCGCGACGCGAGGTATATGGTATGAGCAACACTCGTGCGGCTTCGCTTTTAGTCACTAGGCGTTAAGCCTCTTTCAAAGAGAAGCGGGTCGCCAGAAACACAAACGTACGGTGAAATTTGCAAGGTTCAAGGAGAATCGTTTTCGCAAGCATTTGTTTGAGTTGTAGTGTTTCATGCCGCGAGTGGCGTTTGAAGCGGCGGGCGACACGGCGGCTGAACTAGAAATTATTGCAACACTTGAACGCGGCGGATGAAGCA
Source organism: Pyrausta purpuralis (assembly GCA_963924145.1). Taxonomy (NCBI): domain Eukaryota; kingdom Metazoa; phylum Arthropoda; class Insecta; order Lepidoptera; family Crambidae; genus Pyrausta; species Pyrausta purpuralis. Next base: position 2,712,981 of record OZ001653.1, on the reverse strand, counting down.
ACGGGCGACGCACGGTGGATTCTGTAGTATGAAGCGTTTGGCCAAAAATATTTTTTTTTAATTGAGGGTAGATGACTATTGTTCTTTGATTTAAAAACTTGAAGGTATATTTCATTACTTTTTGATAAACGAAGTGGTTTAAGTCGTTTAGTATTGCTTCTGTGATTCGTCAAACATCTACCTATTTTGTTTTCCTTGTTGATTTATTGCGGATAGCCAAATTTAGTTCCGACTTTAAAACACTATATCTTTAAAAGTTGAAATACGAAGTTTATTTAAAAAATCATGAGTGGTGATGAAGGTATGTAGTATTTAAATCAAATAAATTTAACCCATAAAAGTGACTATTCACTTGGCAAAAAAATATATATGAAAATAACACAGTTTTGAAAAATCTATTTTGCTTATGTTATTTTTACACTTGTGGGGGATTTGGCACAAAATATTTAACTCATATCTGTATACTACAATACTATAAGAGTAACCAGAAACCAACAACTATTGTTGCCAAATCCCCCACAAGTGTAAAAATAACATAAACAAAATAGATTTTTCAAAACTGTGTTATTTTCATATATATTTTTTTGCCAAGTGAATAGTCACTTTTATGGGTTAAATTTATTTGATTTAAATACTACATACCTTCATCACCACTCATGATTTTTTAAATCAACTTCGTGTTTCAACTTTTAAAGATACAGTGTTTTAAAGTCGGAACTAAATTTGGCTATCCGCAATAAATCAACAAGGAAAACAAATAGGTGGATGTTTGACGAATCACAGAAGCAATACTAAACGACTTAAACCACTTTGTTTATCAAAAAGTAATGAAATATACCTTCAAGTTTTTAAATCAAAGAACAATAGTCATCTACCCTCAATTAAAAAAAAATATTTTTGGCCAAACGCTTCATACTACAGAATCCACCGTGCGACGCCGCGAACGACGTGACGTGAAAACCATAAAATTAATATTCCTATCGGAATAGAAGGACAAGTAAAAGCTGTCAAACGAAACCGATTTAAGATGTCAGTAATTCATATAAGGTAATCTTTCGATCAGGTGATTTATAACAATGTTCCTAAGTTAAAAATATTAGTTTACTGCATGATAAACAGTCGACACAAAATATTTAAAATGCAGCACTAGTATAAAACTAAATATTATTTCATTAAACAAAATATTCGTACATATGCATTCCCTGTATTATTCTGTCTTTACTTTTTACGTAAATTAACATTTGTAGAATAGAATAATCAAACTGCGTACTTTAAATTTAAAGCGCTTTGGTAAATATAAGTCGTATATTAAGAGGCTTCGATTTGGACTAATTTACCTGTTGAATGATTATTTGTTGGGGTTATTTCGCTGTAATGAATCACAAATCAATCACCGATCAAGTCACCATGTTTCAACAGAAATATTGCTTCAAAATATACACAATTTCACATAAATTTTCAAAAACGCAAATGAGAGAAATTTTCAGCGAGCCTTCATAAGCTTCCGAATTGACTGACAGCTGCCAAAAACGGTTTTGCTACTTCGCATCTCCCAATCTCTTTTTATTATACAGTTTGCTGCTAGTGACATCTCGCTTTTGTCGTTCTATTCCAAAGGGATAATAATTTTATGGAAAAAACATATAAGAAATATTGTATTATACTAAGTTGGTTTTCTCTCTAAAAACAAATAGTGATTAAGTTGTACTCACGCGGCGCACGGGCGCGCCTGCTTGAGCGGGCGGCAGGCGTGCGGCGCGGCGCGCGGCGCGGGCGACATGTCGACGGGCCGCGCGCACGCCGCGCCCGCGCCCCGCCCCGCGCTGCGCGCCGCGCCGCGGCTGCTCAGCGACCACGCGAACCGGCCCCACCCGCAACGGATTATCACTGGAAACGGGCACCGGTTTGTTTAACATTCAGTCATTCATTCATTCATTCATTCATTAAGACTGTTCAGGGATGATTGATATTCATCGATGACGAATAATCATCGGCGTTTGCCTATAAAACAATTGATGTTTTGACTTCAATATGATCGATGTTTTGTTAATAAAATATCAAAAGGACATTTTGACGTGATAACGTCTTTAAAATCGTTTCAATCGGGTGACATGTTCAGAAACTTGTGTCACACCAAAACCTCACGAGCGCGATCGCAGGTATAACAAGAGAGAGACTGACCGATCTCCCGTCTCATCTCGAGCGCTACCAGTCATTCCGTGAAACTTGTCACGCGGAATCCTCGCGAGCGGAGGCAGGCATAGCGTTCGAGTGAGTGGACCGTTATCACGTAAACATCTCGATCGTAAACCTACTTTACAAACAACCAATTTTTTTTATTAAAATCGCTGTCAACTCCTGTACAAGAACCGTAACAGGCTTAAGGAGAAACACCTGTCTAAGCTACTTTCTTCCAAAAAGTGCCCAATAAATAGTGGGAATGCATTTTTTACCTCTTAATAGACAACATTTGATAATATAAAAGTCTTATCGCCACTACGTGTATATGACGTCACACTGACCGACGAGCGTAGGCTGCGGCTCCTGGCTGTTGGCCAGCGGCTCCTCGAGCAGCGACAGCAGCACGCCGCCGTCGGCGACGAAGTGGCGCAGGCGGCCGTGGCCCAGCTCGCGCAGCCAGCGCTCGTCCAGGCGGCCCCAGCGCCCGTCCTGTCGCCACTACGTGTATATGACGTCACACTGACCGACGAGCGTAGGCTGCGGCTCCTGGCTGTTGGCCAGCGGCTCCTCGAGCAGCGACAGCAGCACGCCGCCGTCGGCGACGAAGTGGCGCAGGCGGCCGTGGCCCAGCTCGCGCAGCCAGCGCTCGTCCAGGCGGCCCCAGCGCCCGTCCTGTCGCCACTACGTGTATATGACGTCACACTGACCGACGAGCGTAGGCTGCGGCTCCTGGCTGTTGGCCAGCGGCTCCTCGAGCAGCGACAGCAGCACGCCGCCGTCGGCGACGAAGTGGCGCAGGCGGCCGTGGCCCAGCTCGCGCAGCCAGCGCTCGTCCAGGCGGCCCCAGCGCCCGTCCTGTCGCCACTACGTGTATATGACGTCACACTGACCGACGAGCGTAGGCTGCGGCTCCTGGCTGTTGGCCAGCGGCTCCTCGAGCAGCGACAGCAGCACGCCGCCGTCGGCGACGAAGTGGCGCAGGCGGCCGTGGCCCAGCTCGCGCAGCCAGCGCTCGTCCAGGCGGCACCAGCGCCCGCCACCGGGGCCGCTCTCGCCCTCCTATTACCAATACGTGTATACAAGGTGAGAATGGAATAACCAGCAGAATTAATTACACCACTTTTTGATATGGGTCATAGTTTTCAAAAAACCTTCATTCAAATATTGCCCGGTCTATTTATTAATAAGACAAACTGTAACGTGCGCAAACCAACCAAAATACGTAAACAAGCAATGGTTAGTTATTTACGAACGCAGATAGTGATAAAAATAATGTCAGCGCGGCGCAGCGGCCCGGTGAATACCTACCGAATCCCCTCTCGACAGAGCGTCGTCCGCAGAACAACGATCGGAAGTGCCAGTAAAACTTAAACACCAAATAAAAACTCAAATTATTTTGAATATATGTTTCGTTTACAATCATCATCATCATCATCATCATAATCAGCCAAAGGACGTCCACTGCTGAACATAGGCCTCCCCCACGGCTTTCCACAGCGACCGATCACTAGCGGTCTGCATCCAGTTTGATCCTGCGATCTTTTTAAGGTCGTCTGTCCATCTTGTTGGTGGACGTCCTACGCTGCGTCTTTGGTCGAAGGGTCTCCAATCTAGAACTTTCCTGCCCCAACGGCCATCAGTTCTTCGCGCTATGTGCCCTGCCCACTGCCACTTAAGCTTACTGATTCTCAAGGCTATGTCCGTTACCTTGGTTCTTCTACGTATCTCTTCGTTTCTGATTCGATCTCGTAGAGAAACACCGAGCATAGCCCGCTCCATCGCTCGTTGTGTAATTTTGAGCTTCATTATAAGGCCCATAGTAAGAGACCACGTTTCGGATCCGTATGTCATCACTGGTAACACACACTGATTGAAGACTTTCGTCTTCAGACACTGAGGTAATTGAGACGAGAAGACGCTCTTGCGCAGTTTCCCGAACGCTGCCCAGCCGAGTTGGATTCGTCGATTGACCTCTTTCTCGAAGTTGGACCTACCCAATTGGATCACTTGTCCCAGGTAGACGTACTCGTCGACAACTTCGAGAGTTGAGTTCCCAATGGATACTGGAGTGGGTACAACAAGGAAACTCGACATGATTTTCGTCTTCTCCATGTTCATTTTAAGACCCACTTGTTGGGATACTCGGTCGAGGTCTTCGAGCATAGTGCCTAGATCATCCAGCGTCTTTGCCACAACGACTATGTCATCGGCAAACCGAAGGTGTGTTATGTATTCGCCATTGACGGAGATGCCGAATCCTTCCCATTCCAGGAGCTTGAAGGCGTCTTCCAATGCCGCTGTAAACAGTTTCGGAGATATAACATCGCCCTGTCTTACACCTCTTCGCAATGGAATCGCCCTCGTATTCTGTTCCTGTACTCGGACCGACATGGTGGCGTTGTTATATAGACACTTTAAGACCTCTATATACCTATAGTCTATGTGACACCGCTGAAGAGACCGAAGCACCGCCCAAGTTTCGATCGAATCAAAGGCCTTCTCATAGTCCACAAAAGCTAAACATAGAGGCATATTATACTCCTCGGACTTCTGTATAATTTGCCTTAGCGTATGAATGTGGTCTATGGTACTATAGCCTTTTCGGAAACCGGCTTGTTCGGGAGGCTGGAAGTCATCAAACCTACGTGCGAGACGATTCGTGATAACCCTTGAAAACAGCTTGTAGACATGGCTCAGGAGTGAGATGGGTCTATAGTTCTTCAATAAGGTTTTGTCTCCTTTTTTGAAAAACAACACCACCACACTCCTGTTCCATGCCTCAGGCGTGATGCCCTCTAGCAGAACGGAATTAAAGAGTCTCTGAAGGACTTTAAGTACCGGTGTTCCACCCGCTTTCAGGAGCTCTGCTGTGATTCCGTCCTCGCCAGGTGCCTTGTTGTTTTTTAGCTGTTTCAGGGCCATTCTAATCTCGTAGAGGCTGATGTCCGGGATGTCTTCAGTGTAGTGTCGGGTCAGGATAGCTCGTGGGTCTCCGGTCGAGCTATCAACGGGTTTGGCTACTGAGGTGTACAACTGCCCATAGAACCTTTCGATCTCCCTCAAAACCTCTGCTTTCGTCGACGCTACACTGCCGTCCTCCGTCTTAAGCTTCGTCAACAGGCTTTGCCCAATAGACATGTCCCTTGCAAACACTTTGGAGCCTTGGTTTCGCTCTATTGTTTCTTTAACACTATTCGTGTTAAAGGAACGAATGTCATGTCGCAGAGATTTCATTATTCGTCTATTAAGCTGCCTGTAGGTTTGAGCATTAACGGAGGTCTGCAGTGCCATAGATCGACGTTCTGCCATAAGGTCGAGAGTGTGGACCGAGAGTTTTTGAGGTCTATTTTTACGGCCAGGTCTAAAAAACTTAGATCCGACCGTTTGGACAGTTTTCACAAACCCGTTGTTTATTTCGTCCACTGATACGCAATTCTCTAGGCAATCAAAGCGGTTTGACAACTCGAGTTGAAAGCTCTCGGGATTTTGGATATGGGCACGAGTAGGTCGGAGCGTGGACTTCATCAAGCGGGACCTTTCCAATTTGACATTTATATTCAATATGCCTCGGACCATACGGTGATCACTACCGGTTTTTACCCTGTTGATCACGGAGACATCATTGAATAACCGTCTCTTGGTGGTCATGATGAAGTCTATCTCATTTCTCGTCTTGCCATCCGGACTCAGCCAGGTCCATTTCCTTTGAGGCGGCTTCTGGAAGAAAGAGTTCATCGCAAAGAGTCCCTCCTTCTCCAGAAAGTCGGCCAGCCTATTTCCCCTGGCGTTCCTTTGACCATATCCAAAAGGTCCCACTTTCAACTCATCCTCGCCTCGCTTGCCGAGTTTTGCGTTGAAGTCCCCCATAACAACAGTGAAATAGGTTTTGGAAGTGTGTATGGCTCTACTTACGTCCTCATACATTTCCTCCACCTCTTCATCCGGGTGGTTCGAGGTCGGTGCATATACCTGTATGACCTTCAGCGAATACCTTTCGGTTATTCTGAGTATAAGGTATATCACCCTGTTCGACACACTCTCGATGGTAACGATGTTGTTTACGAGGGACCTGTGGACAAGAAACCCAACACCACCTTGGGACTTTTGGTCACCCTCCCGGTAGAAGAGCAGGTTGCCAGACTTCAGAGTTATCGTGTCCTCGCCCTCTCTACGGACTTCTGATAAACCCACTATGTCCCAGTGTAACCTGCTCAATTCTTCCTCCAGCTCGAGCAACTTCTCGTCTGTCCTCAGTGTGCACGCGTTATAAGTTACCAGGGCCAGTTGTCGTTGGGGGTGGTAGCGAGATCGCCTCCGGGGATTCTTAGCACCCCCTGCCCCGCCGTTACCGTGACCGCTACCGGAATCAGGAATAGCGGGGCTGCCGGAGACTGGGGGCCTGGTTTTTTTGTGTCCTACCATATAGGGGGGTATTTGCCAGTACTCGCCACGCTTGGCAGGCGGGTTGGCGAGCGCAGAGGCGCAGTATCTTTTAAGTGTGACGCTGCTGCCCATCACAGCTCAACATTTTACTGCGCCTTTTGTTGGATGGTTATCCCGCCATCGGTCGGTCGTCAGAGCCTCGTCTGTTGAAACAGGACGCACCGCGTGAAGGTGAGGTTGGCTTGGAGCTTTGGGTCTTGGTTAAGCTCCCTTACGTCGTTTACAATCAGGTCAATTGAATTAAAAATCATTTGGGGTGTCTGAGGTTTTGCTCATTTATCATTACACGTTGTATTAGATAACACAGATACACTCATTGCGCGAATACACTTATTGTTTAAAACAAACACTTTACGGATTTATTTCGCGCACATTTATTTGAAACTAGCGTTTCGTGCGATAGACTTCAAATGGCATTTATGGATGAAGACCCTCCAAGGCCACCGTGTATCGTTGGTATAACGAATTCAAACGCGGTCGACCAACCTTGGGGAATGAAGAACGAAGCGGTCGCCCTTTGACGGCTATTACGGAAGAAAACGTGGTAGCAGTAAAAAATTTAATCCAAGATAATAGGCGAATTACATATCAGGAGATTCAGCTTATATTGAAGATTAGATCAGGCATCATCGTGAGAGGAGGATAGTATCATGCTGGGTGCCGCACTATCTCACCGACGCTCAGAAGCAGGCCCAGGTGGAATGGTCCCGTGATATGCTGAACAAGTTTAGAGCAGGCTCGACTCGGTGTGTTTACGACATCGTTATAGGTGATAGGTCCTGGATTATCAATACGATGCAGAAACGAAGCGTATGTCGACACTTTGGGTGTTTCAAACTGATCTGACGCCTACCAAAGTGAAGCGATCTCGGAGCGGGGGGAAGATTTTGATCGCCAGTTTTTTTTTAATTTGACTGGCCACTTGGTTTCGATTCCCTTACGAGATCAAAGAAGCATCATCGCCAAATGGTATACTAGCAAATGTTTATCAGAAGTTTTCTCTGTTGTGAGCAACAAGCGACCAAATACTACTGGGCTCCACCACGACTATGCGCCTGCAAACACCGCGCTCAAAACGAGGGACTTCCTAGACAGCACACAAGTCAAAATCCTGAGTCACCCTCCTTACAGCCCTGATCTAACACGGTGTGACTTCTCTTTTTTTCCAAAAATAAAAAATCAGCTCAAAGGGATACAATTTTCGTCGCCGGAAGATGCGCTGGCTGCGTTCGAGCAGGCTGTAAACGAGGTGTCTACAGCGGACTCATTTTTTTTTAAACTGGTTCAGACGCATGAGTCTTTGTATAGAGGAGGAGGAATACTTAGTAGAAATATTTACAAACAAGAGGTTCAAAACGATGTCGAATCCTTCAGTTTTAACATGATGTAAACGAGTTTTTTTCGTGTAAGCCGTTGGAGGTCAATAAAGAAATTAAAAGAGGACTCGTTATAAAATGGTGTAATAAGGGTACAAGGAACAGTCAGGGGTATTAGATCCTTCATTTGATCACTATGCAGACGAGTTTCTCTCCGTGAAAATAGTTGGAGATCAAGTGATTTTCAAACATGAACCTTAAAATAAGTCTATACATAGTATCAAGGACAAAAATGTCTGTTAATAATAATTAGTCGAGTATAAATAAAATAAATAAGACTGTTACCTAAAAATAATATGTATATAAATATTGTAGAGCCAGCCGGCCTCAGAAAAATAAGAAGTACCCAAATATGCAAGTATGCGAGTAAGATGATAGGTAGATACGCCAAATAAGTATAAATGTACCTAAAGGGTTTGATGAATAATGAAGATATTGAGTATTTGTAATGTGCCCATTTATAAAAAAAATACATTGAAGATTTAATGTGCTAATTTTTGAGAATGTAAGAAAAAATATAAGTTTTGTTCGGTAAATGGATGGTATGCTAAAAAATTTTATGTTGGATATCGTTATATAATTTAATGAGATGAAAGTCATGGAACTTATATCACATAATTAATAAATACACTTTAAAGATGTGTTGACGTTAATGTAGGTAAATAATGTTTAAAGAGACTAATTTTTGTCTGTGGCTTTGCTGGCACATTAATAGATGATATTTAGTTAAAAACAGGTATAAGGTTCCCACTAGGTATACCTATGTATATTTTAATTTGAGTATTAATGCGACTTGTAATTTGATTGAATATTTCCAATTGTTTTTTTTAAAGGTTAATTCATCATTCTTTGTACACCTATATAGATATAATATATCATTATGCATTGGATAAATAAACACTAACCTATTTTAAATGAAACAATAACATAACAACTATACAGTTAGATATAGTAAAAATATTTTATTGTGTAACCTAGATATAAGAACTCTTTGTAACCTAATTTTAAGTCATGTATACATTTAATCATAGATATAAGTAACTCATGTATCCGATTAAAAACATGTATAATCGTATTTAAAAAAAAGGGTGAGAGGAAGGCACATGTCATGTTTTAAAAACTAAAATTTCAATATCTGAAAACCAAAATTGTTTTTCTTATCTATACTAATATTATAAAGCTGAAGAGTTTGTTTGTTTGTTTGTTTGTTTGTTTGAACGCGCTAATCTCAAAAACTACTGGCCCGATTTGAAAATAGTACATTATGATACAAGTGTGCTAAGTTGACCATTATATACAAGGCGATATTGTGTGCGCACGAGCGTAAGCGAGTGCGCCATAAGAAAGCCGCGTATATAATGGTCACAGGCACACGTGTTTCATACGACGTTTTTCAACACACTTGCGAGGAAAAAACAAGACCCTTCATTTACTAAGTTTTTAATTATTAAAACAGTAAAAATACATTTCACTCGATTTTGATGGCAAAGACTTTCGCACGCGTTTTTCGCCTTGTTACGTATGTCCGGCAGAGTTAATAATAGGTTTTCTTCACTTGAAGTAGTCATTTTCATTAATATTAAACTTTATAATTAATCCAAACTTCGTCACAGCCGACAATTATTATTTACCAAAAATGGCGCGTTGTTTTTTTTTTTCTTGCCGCGATACCGATGCGCGCGCAAGGCCTAGGCGCGAACTAGATCAGCCAAAAGCCAAGATAAAAATGTAATAATTCGTGTTTAAAACACAAATCACAGAAAATGTTAAATGTATTTGAGCTATTTTTTAGTAATAAATCTGGATTTACCATTTATTGAAATAAATATGTAGATACTGTTATTTTTCGCATAAATACTGTTTGTTGCTAAAATAAAAGTATTGTATAACCCGACTAAATTAAATCGCTTCTTTTTCTTACTTACGACTTGGTACTAGGGTACAAATGTAAATTGGTCGGGTTAATAAACTAAAAGCACTAGTGCAATAATATAATGAAAAAGCACGCGTGTTTAATATCTATGATTATGAGCCAAAAATCGGTGGAATAAAAACGTCATTTTGAGCAAGTGTGTTGAAAATTATTTTTATGTTAGATAGTCCATTTATCTAGGAAGGCTTTAAGCTATATAACATAAAGATACGACTCATAAGACCACAGCAGAAATGAAAAATGTTGCGAAAACGGGAGAAAGATATTCCTTTTGAGAGCTTCCGCTGCATACGCTGCGGAAACCGCTTAAGTTACACAAAAATCATGTATGACAGGATTGTTCAGCATTAAGAGTTCTATAATAAAGTCCGCGACAGCATATGTCTATCTTTTATGGTTGACTTACTACAACCTTTTTTAAGTAAATAAAGTTTTAAAAAAATAATGCATTATTTTGAGAGGTGTATTATACACACAGGTATTTATTCTTATCAAAATAAATACATTCATCATCACGAGAATTTTATTTAGAACCAAGTTGCCCTTTATATCATTTGATTTCAATAAATATCTTAGGAGCTATCACAGTTTTAACATAACTGCGCACCAAAATAATGTTCGCAGCTTAAGTACAACGTGCACTTGCGCTAATCTATACTAATATTATAAAGCTGAAGAGTTTGTTTGTTTGTTTGTTTGTTTGAACGCGCTAATCTCAAAAACTACTGGCCCGATTTGAAAAATTATTTTTACGTTGGATAGTCCATTTATCGAGGAAGGCTTAAGGCTATATAACATAAAGATACGACTCATTAGACCACAGCAGAAATGAAAAATGTTGCGAAAACGGGAGATAGAAAGATATTCCTTTTGAGAGCTTCCGCTGCATACGCTGCGGAAACCGCTTAAGTTACACAAATATCATGTATGACAGGATTGTTCAGCATTAAAAGTTCTATAATAAAGTCCGCGACAGCATGTGTCTATCTTTTATGGTTGACTTACTACAACCTTTTTTATGTTAATAATATATTATAAAGCTGAAGAGTTTGTTTGTTTGAACGCGATTATCTCAGGAACTGCTGGACCGATTTGAAAAAATATTTCTGTGTTGGATAGCTTATTTATCGAGAAAGGCTTTAGGATATAAAACATGACGCTGCGACGGGAGGGGAGGGAGCAAACTCAAAACGCGCGGACGAAGTCGCGGGGACCGCTAGTTTTGTATAATTTTACTTAAGCCAAAAATGTATAATTTATGTCTCTTTAAGGGGGAAGGTGTGGTGTGTGACGACACACAGCATCACTCATACGTCAACTGACCTTTAATAAATAACATTGTTTTATTCTCTTGTAAAATATTCCTAGATAAGTGAAAGGTCACAGGTTAAGGAAATGTCATGTGACGTATAATTAAGTAGGAAAATCGTGTATATAAACCTCTGGAAAATCTATACTAATATTATAAAGCTGAAGAGATTGTTTGTTTGTTTGAACGCGCTAATCTCAAAAACTACTGGCCCGATTTACAAAATTATTTTTACGTTGGATAGTCCATTTATCGAGGAAGGCTTTAGGCTATATAACATAAAGATACGACTCATAAGACCACAGCAGCAATGAAAAATGTTGCGAAAACGGGAGAAAGATATTCCTTTTGAGAGCTTCCGCTGCGTACGCTGCGAAAACCGCTTAAGTTACACAAAAATCATATATAACAGGATTGTTCAGCATTAAGAGTTCTATAATAAAGTCCGCGATAGCATATGTCTATCTTTTATGGTTGACTTACTACAACCTTTTTTATGTTAATAAATTTGTGAAAAAAATAATGCATTATTTTTAGAGGTGTATTATACACACAGGTATTTATTCTTATCAAAATAAATACATTTATCATCACGAGCATTTCATTTAGAACCAAGTTGCCCTTTATATCATTTGATTTCAATAAATATCTTAGGAGCTATCACAGTTTTAACATAACTCTGCACCAAAATAATGTTCGCAGCTTAAGTACAACGTGCGCTTGCGCTAATATATTATAAAGCTGAAGAGTTTGTTTGTTTAAACGCGCTTATCTCAGGAACTGCTGGACCGATTTGAAAAAATATTTCTGTGTTGGATAGCTTATTTATCGAGAAAGGCTTTAGGATATAAAACATGACGCTGCGACGGGAGGGGGGGGAGCAAACTCAAAACGCGCGGACGAAGTCGCGGGGGACCGCTAGTGTACAATAAAGAGAGTTCAGTGACAACCACCCAACAACCCTTGTCTTACTTCAACACCACCGCCGCGCCCCGCGTAATTCCACAAGAGTACTTAGAAAAGATTTAATCAAAATATATGTACCAATAGATTTTTTTTTTTTTAGTTTCGCACAACTTTCTGAGTGTCCCACGTACCCTTTATTTCGAAAGCATTTAAAAATTTATTGTGATTATTTAATTATTCTTTTAATCTAATCTAAGGAAAAAAATTGAATAAAGTAACTAAAATGTACTATTACTGTGTTGTCAAACAATGAAGAAACAAACAGCACCATATTTTAAAAAGGCATACCTGATCCAGTATAAGCATCAGCAAGGATTCTGCAGCGTCTCGAACTCGCATAGATACGGGTTTCAATTCCTTTTCGTCTTTCATCTTTGGTGCCTCGCCAGGTTTACCTAACCAAAAGTATTAATAGCATCATTGACATGAAGTTAAACAGGACCAACCAGAATTTATATTAATTTGTATTCTCATGATATGTACGGTTATGGCCATTATGAGTATGGCTCAAAAACCTTACAGTTTAGGTAAGGTCTGTGCCCAGCAGTGGAACGTTACAGGCTAAAGTAAAAAATAAAGTAAACATCCCACTGCTGGGCAAAGGCCTTACCTCAATATGAGGTAGTTTTGAGCCATACTCCACCACGCGGGCTCAGTGCGGGTTGGTGGAGGGGTGTTTGCAAGGCAAGCGACTAACCCTGCTGTCAGATGTTATCAAGCCGGCCCATAAGGCCTCTGACTAGGCTTAACGACTAATATCAACCGATATTAGCCGGGACCAACGGCTTCACGTGCCTTCCAAAGCACGTAGATGCTCGTGATGTACGTCACTTATATGGTCGTAGTGGTCACCCATCCAAACACGACCGCGCCGTAGGTTGCTTCACTTTGGTATCACTACCAAAGAGCTGCTACCACTGCGCTACGAGCACTTTGTTACCGACCGCGTCCAAAGTGATTAGAAAACTAGTAAAAAAGTTAAGTTAACCTGTAACGTAAGGTGCTCGTTACAGGTTAACTTAACGTTTTTTACTAGTCTTCTAATCACTTGGCACGCAGTATGAAATTACCACACGGTCAATTCTATGCCAACCAGCAGTCCTACCTTGGCTCTTGGCGCCGGAGAGGCCGAGCTCGACGACCTCCAGCAGCGTGGCGCGGCAGTCGCGCTCGTCCAGCAGCGCGGGGCACAGCCAGGCCGCGAGGCACGCGTACGCGCACACCACGCACGAGTGCAGGTCGCGCTGCCCCGGCTAGTCCCGCCCGGCCCCGGCCCCGGCCCCGGCCAGACCTACCTTGGCTCTTGGCGCCAGAGAGGCCGAGCTCGACGACCTCCAGCAGCGTGGCGCGGCAGTCGCGCTCGTCCAGCAGCGCGGGGCACAGCCAGGCCGCGAGGCACGCGTACGCGCACACCACGCACGAGTGCAGGTCGCGCGAGTGCGCCTGCGGCGGCCGGCTGCACTGCACCACTATGTAGTCGCAGATCCAGCGCACGGCGCGCTTGCGCTCGATCGCCTCTGTACGAAACATTGCTTTTATTTTTTACCAAATCGGCAGTTTATGACCAAATATTTGACGTTGACAGTTCGCTACGCAAGATATAAAACAAGATAGAATTAAGGCAAAGTAATTATGATAAATAACGGTTCGGTGGTGCCGGAAAATGCACCTACCAAAAACGTAATACAACGTGTAACGTTAAATGCGCAAAACCTGAAAATAGTTTCATTAGAATAACGAGGAGAATCAGTTAAACCAGTTTTTAATATGGGTCACATTTTTCAAAAAAATCATTAAATGTTGCCCTGACTGATTGATTAATAAGACAAGCCATGACGTGTGCAAACCCGCCAAAATACGTAAACAACGAATGGTTAGTCCTTTATGAGTGTAGATAGTACGAAGTCGGCACTGAAAATTTTGTGAATCAAGGAAGTGACCACCGTACTATTTAAAAATAAATTAATTGCTTTTCAAAGTATTCTTCGCGAAATATGACACATTTTTCGAATCGGAATCGATTGGTTCCGTCGTATAGGAAAATGTGAATTCGGTCTCCGAAATGGCCGTTTTGTAGGCGTCCAAGCTTCTTCAGGTGATGAAAATTTCTGGCCACGCAATTTATTCTTTATTTTAGGGAAAGTATAGAAATCGAATACGATGTTGTATACAGCATTTGAGGATTCTGCGTAGAATCCTTCGAGAGATCTGATGCACTAAGTAACGCGAGCCGCTTTTTGCTTTTCACAGAGCGAATGCGATATCCATCGGGAAAACAAATATTTTTTACACAGAATTGTTCAAGCAAGATTATTTGTATTTATCTCATAGCAATGTCTAAAGTTGCTTGAATTTCGCGGTATGTCTTCACGTCGATCTATCTTAATAAGCGTGAACCTGTGCGTAAACACAGCATCAACGATTTCTTGGGTGACTACAAACTTTGGACGACCTTGAGGGGGATCATCACTGAGCTTGACACGTCCACGTTGAAATTCAGCGGACCAGCAATAAATTGTTGCTTTGGATGGGGCTTCATTACCAAATGCAAAAATCATCCGGTCAACACACTGTTTTTGTGTTAGACCACTTCGAAAGTCATAATAAATCATCGCTATTGAATTTTCTCGAGTCAATTCCATTTTCTCGACTACTATAAAAAAGTTTTACAAGACCTTGTGACACGACAGAGAATCTTTTTATTTAAAACCAAGGAGTTTGCAATAAAAAGATTATAATATGACAGGGACAGTGGAAATAATCCATTCCTGATTAAAAGTTTAGTGCAGCCCTCGGAATAATAAACTAAAACACCTCATAAAACCTTAAACAATTTTTATTTCTTTTAGTATAAGGCCAATTGAATTAAAACTCATTTGAGGTGTCTGAGGTCATTGAACATTACACGTTGTATATGTGTTAAAACTAAAGTTGAACTGCAGTATCACATCAGTAAAGCGTCATCAAACACACGCGAGAAAACAATTACATAAATTCATAACTTACCAATCATAAACTCTAGAGAGCATGCAACCAAAACGTCACGTCAAAACCATCACCGACACAAGTCATTCCAAACTAATCCAACAAAAATGTACTTACCGGGTTTAGCGGAGTGCAGCTTGGCGAGCCCTGACAGTAGTTCCAGAGCTGCTAGGGATACTTGCAAGTCGCCCTTCCAGGATGAGATGAGTCTGTGGCAGACCAGGTACGTAGCTCGGACTACTAGCGCCGCACCTGTTTCAGGCTTAAGGGTTAGTCTCTTATATTGGTTTTGGGAGATTTTTACCCTACAACAGTAATATTTTTAACGTACTAAACATTTACAGCCATAAAAAATTGGTTGTCACAAAAACGTTTCCAAAACCAATGTCACAAGTAAATAATATTGAACTCTTGAAAAACAAATACTCATAACATCCATAACCTTGTAAACTACGACTTAAAATAAAAACGATATTGGGATACACTAGCATTTAAATAACATTCATATCCTGTTCGGATGACATAAATAATGATACACGACTATTTCGATTTCAAAACGCGACAGTGAACAGTGATTACTAATTAAAATAGCAAGCATTAGCAACTTAGAACACAAAGCAAACATGCCAAAAGTGAAAGCGACATATTTAATTAAGGTCTACCCTTTGATGAAAATTATGGTCCTTCGAGCCGGATAACATATCAAAGCACATTTTTAGAACCAATTATGTGTGTCAACTTGATATAACTTAATGAATAACACGTATTATTGACGTCAGTTAAATGTAAGCAATCATTGCTAAGCAGATTAAAGAGTGACTATAGATATTTACGGCACGGACCAAGGTCATCATCAAACGAAACACCCACAAAAAAACAGCAAAAAAAAATGTGTGTGAAATGTTACCGAAAACAGGCGAGGTTGGGTCTAGCTCCCTAACATCCGCGGCGAAGTCGTCGAGCGCCTGCCCTTCCGCGGCGCCCGCGCTGCCGCTATCCGACCGCGCTACATAAAGATACACAAAAAAGACGTATGGAATTTTTGTCTCACTTTTTTGGAACACCATTTCAATTCGTTCGAAAGTAAGATTCCATGCATAATTGTACAAATAATATATTCTATGACAAATCTCCTCAACGTTAAACTATAAACAGGCTGTAAAGGGCGCCCTAATTTTAGTTTTACAACTTTAATAGCTTATTATTCTAAAACAAGACATTTTACGTTTTACCAAAGAATATTTTCGATTTTCATGAATGTGATCTATCGATTTTTGAATGTTTACTCGTAATTGTAAATTCGTAAAAAAAAAACTATGGGAGCTCTGCTTTATAGTAAAAATTTCAATGCCCCTGCGTTGGCCACAGTAGACTAAATGCACAGTCACATCCATTTTTCACAAAATTGTGTAAAAAATTAGTCGTTTGTAATACGAGAGGAGAAAGCGTCTCATTTCACTCTCGAATAAGATATTGATTGACTATGACTTTATCACATTTTCCTTAGAAATAGGACGGCAGAGCAACTTAAATGTAGCGTGTAAAAGTAAATATTTTGTGAATGTGATTATTTCTGTCAGTGATCAAGCTAGTGACAAAAATGACTACAATGTCTGTGTTACGCGTAGTGAAAGAAAATGTGTTCAAAGTAATATTTCAAACAAAACAATAAAAGGTGAAAACTTTTTATAGTGTGAAAATATTATTGACAATTTAGAACAAGTGTTGCAAATTTGAGCATTCGTTTAAAATATGTCTTACGTGTATTTTATAAATTGACATTCTTGTCCATCTATGTATGGTAAGCATCATTAGTTACTGAACTGTTACGTAAAATGACAAACCAAAAATTCATTTATCCTTGTTAGAAATCTCATGTAAATGAAAAAACTGACGTAAAATTGTGTAAAATCGTAATAGTATTGCTATTTTTGACAGTTATAGTTTGGGTTGAATGAGGCGAATAGCAATTGAATTAATATTTATATGTAAGAAAAATTGTCAAAATCTGAAAGTTTTACTTTGTTTTCATACATTCTGTGTCAAAATCGTGTAAATAGCATTCTCGGAGTGGCTTAATTATAAATCGGAATGTAATTGCTATTATTGTCATTCAACTGCCAAAAATAGCGATTTCATAGCGGAATCGACCGACAGCTTCTTCGTTTACTTTAAATATAGCAATAATATCCCTCGTTACTTTGTCACGTTACAAAATTCAGCGCCTTACGACACTGCGTGTGTTCATCACAATGTAGTAACGTGCGAGGCTCACTCTTGTAGTCGGTGTGGTGCGACAGGCGGTCGGCGGGCGCCGCGGCGTCTGCGCAGGCGTCGTGGCGCACGCAGAGGTAGAGCGCGCTGAGCAGCGGCACGGCCAGCGCGCCAGCTAATGTAGTAACGTGCGAGGCTCACTCTTGTAGTCGGTGTGGTGCGACAGGCGGTCGGCGGGCGCCGCGGCGTCTGCGCAGGCGTCGTGGCGCACGCAGAGGTAGAGCGCGCTGAGCAGCGGCACGGCCAGCGCGCCAGCTAATGTAGTAACGTGCGAGGCTCACTCTTGTAGTCGGTGTGGTGCGACAGGCGGTCGGCGGGCGCCGCGGCGTCTGCGCAGGCGTCGTGGCGCACGCAGAGGTAGAGCGCGCTGAGCAGCGGCACGGCCAGCGCGCCAGCTAATGTAGTAACGTGCGAGGCTCACTCTTGTAGTCGGTGTGGTGCGACAGGCGGTCGGCGGGCGCCGCGGCGTCTGCGCAGGCGTCGTGGCGCACGCAGAGGTAGAGCGCGCTGAGCAGCGGCACGGCCAGCGCGCCAGCTAATGTAGTAACGTGCGAGGCTCACTCTTGTAGTCGGTGTGGTGCGACAGGCGGTCGGCGGGCGCCGCGGCGTCTGCGCAGGCGTCGTGGCGCACGCAGAGGTAGAGCGCGCTGAGCAGCGGCACGGCCAGCGCGCCAGCTAATGTAGTAACGTGCGAGGCTCACTCTTGTAGTCGGTGTGGTGCGACAGGCGGTCGGCGGGCGCCGCGGCGTCTGCGCAGGCGTCGTGGCGCACGCA
The DNA here is from genome assembly GCA_963924145.1 of Pyrausta purpuralis. NCBI lineage: Eukaryota > Metazoa > Arthropoda > Insecta > Lepidoptera > Crambidae > Pyrausta > Pyrausta purpuralis. Next base: position 2,694,740 of record OZ001653.1, on the reverse strand, counting down.
GAGGTAGAGCGCGCTGAGCAGCGGCACGGCCAGCGCGCCAGCTAATGTAGTAACGTGCGAGGCTCACTCTTGTAGTCGGTGTGGTGCGACAGGCGGTCGGCGGGCGCCGCGGCGTCTGCGCAGGCGTCGTGGCGCACGCAGAGGTAGAGCGCGCTGAGCAGCGGCACGGCCAGCGCGCCAGCTAATGTAGTAACGTGCGAGGCTCACTCTTGTAGTCGGTGTGGTGCGACAGGCGGTCGGCGGGCGCCGCGGCGTCTGCGCAGGCGTCGTGGCGCACGCAGAGGTAGAGCGCGCTGAGCAGCGGCACGGCCAGCGCGCCAGCTAATGTAGTAACGTGCGAGGCTCACTCTTGTAGTCGGTGTGGTGCGACAGGCGGTCGGCGGGCGCCGCGGCGTCTGCGCAGGCGTCGTGGCGCACGCAGAGGTAGAGCGCGCTGAGCAGCGGCACGGCCAGCGCGCCAGCTAATGTAGTAACGTGCGAGGCTCACTCTTGTAGTCGGTGTGGTGCGACAGGCGGTCGGCGGGCGCCGCGGCGTCTGCGCAGGCGTCGTGGCGCACGCAGAGGTAGAGCGCGCTGAGCAGCGGCACGGCCAGCGCGCCAGCTAATGTAGTAACGTGCGAGGCTCACTCTTGTAGTCGGTGTGGTGCGACAGGCGGTCGGCGGGCGCCGCGGCGTCTGCGCAGGCGTCGTGGCGCACGCAGAGGTAGAGCGCGCTGAGCAGCGGCACGGCCAGCGCGCCAGCTAATGTAGTAACGTGCGAGGCTCACTCTTGTAGTCGGTGTGGTGCGACAGGCGGTCGGCGGGCGCCGCGGCGTCTGCGCAGGCGTCGTGGCGCACGCAGAGGTAGAGCGCGCTGAGCAGCGGCACGGCCAGCGCGCCAGCTAATGTAGTAACGTGCGAGGCTCACTCTTGTAGTCGGTGTGGTGCGACAGGCGGTCGGCGGGCGCCGCGGCGTCTGCGCAGGCGTCGTGGCGCACGCAGAGGTAGAGCGCGCTGAGCAGCGGCACGGCCAGCGCGCCAGCTAATGTAGTAACGTGCGAGGCTCACTCTTGTAGTCGGTGTGGTGCGACAGGCGGTCGGCGGGCGCCGCGGCGTCTGCGCAGGCGTCGTGGCGCACGCAGAGGTAGAGCGCGCTGAGCAGCGGCACGGCCAGCGCGCCAGCTAATGTAGTAACGTGCGAGGCTCACTCTTGTAGTCGGTGTGGTGCGACAGGCGGTCGGCGGGCGCCGCGGCGTCTGCGCAGGCGTCGTGGCGCACGCAGAGGTAGAGCGCGCTGAGCAGCGGCACGGCCAGCGCGCCCGCCTCCGCCTGCACCGCCGCCACGCACACCAGCGACAGCCGCCCGCGCACCAGCGCGCCCAGCGTCGTGCCCGAGCTGCAACGCGACCGCTCGGTTTAAATCGATTAGATACACCAAGTGGGTGGACACTTTTTCGAAATTTAAAAATAGTGTTGTTTCTAAATAATCGAGAATTTCAATCTCTTTAAATTTTCATTGGTCACCATCATCATCATCATAATCATTATCAGCCAAAGGTCGTCCACTGCTGAACATAGGCCTCCCCCACGGCTTTCCACAGCGACCGATCACTAGCGGAGTAGCGACATCCGAGATCGACCACTGTCACTACATTTTTAACGCAACACGCTGACTCGGCTCGACGCGACTAGATGGCGCTATAGTAAAAGTATGGAGAATGAAACGCGATATTAAAGATTTAGAGCGGACTAACTACAAATGAATAAACCAAGGCGGTGATCATTGGACCTTGGTCCCCGGCCATTACACCCGGTCGGTAAGAAGCGCTTCCCTTTGCCTTCCGAATACAGTTGCACCAAAGCGGTCTGCATCCAGTTTGATCCTGCGATCTTTACAAGGTCGTCTGTCCATCTTGTTGGTGGACGTCCTATGCTGCTTCTTAGGTCGAAGGGTCTCCAATGTAGAACTTTCCTGCCCCAACGGCCATCAGTTCTTCGCGCTATGTGCACTGCCATTGCCACTTGAGCTTACTGATTTGCAAGGCTATGTCCGTTACATTAGTTTTTTACGTGTCTCCACATTTTTGTTTGTAATCGATTATAATACAATCATATGAAACCAGTTTTAATATTCATGTACCCTGCAAGAACAATCTTATTTCTTATTTTTTAAGGAAAGTATTCAATTTTAAAATAGATATAATCATAATAGAATATTGCTATTGAAAGAGAAGTTAACTAGATTTTACGTTACGTTACGTTTATTTATAAACTAGCGGTCCCCCGCGACTTCGTCCGCGCGTTTTGAGTTTGCTCCCTCCTCTCCCGTCGCAGCGTGATGTTTTATATCCTAAAGCCTTTCTCAATAAATAAGCTATCTAAAACAGAAATATTTTTTCAAATCGGTTCAGCAGTTCCTGAGATAAGCGCGTTCAAACCAACAAACTCTTCAGCTTTATAATATAATTAGCCCAAGCGCACGTTGTACTTAAGCTGCGAACATTATTTTGGTGCGGAGTTATGTTAAAACTGTGATAGCTCCTAAGATATTTATTGGAATCAAATAATATAAAGGGCAACTTTGTTCTAAATGAAATGCTCGTGATAACTGATAATGAATGTATTTATTTTGATAAGAATAAATACCTGTGTGTATAATACACCTCTAAAAATGATGCATTATTTTTTTACAAATTTATTATCAAAAAAAAGGTTGTAGTAAGTCAACCATAAAAGATAGACTTATGCTATCGCGGACTTTATTATAGAACTCTTAATGCTGAACAATCCTGTCATACATGATTTTTGTGTAACTTAAACGGTTTCCGCAGCGTACGCAGCGGAAGCTGAAGCGGAAGGAATATCTTTCTCCCGTTTTCGCAACATTTTTCATTGCTGCTGTGGTCTTGTGAGTCGTATCTTTATGTCATATAGCTTAAAGCCTTCCTCGATAAATGGACTATCTAACATAAAAATATTTTTTCAAATCGGGCCAGTAGTTTCTGAGATTAGCGCGTTCAAACAAACAAACAAACAAACTCTTCAGCTTTATAATATTGGTATAGATTTATTTAACGTTTGCACGTATTATGTATGACCTAATGACTAAAATCACATTATTGAAAATTCATATCACAAGTTCATTTACATGTGCATTGCATATAATATAATAAATCTGCACTGTAGAGGATGTCTCTCGCGCTCTGGCTTCTTTGATTCGACCGGATCACTTAAAAGAACTAACTTCTTGTTCTGCACGGGAGAATGGTCCTCGTTTGATGGAGAGCTTAACATAACTGTGCAACTTTTTAATGAGTGGAAAACTTAATTATGAAGTATGTCCTTATTTTTATGGAGCTTCTTTTTGCGCATTATCGAAAAAAGATGGAGGAAAAAGACCTATAGCAGTAGGAAACACCTTTAGGCATATTTTTTTTGCGCATTATCGAAAAATTATGGAGGAATAAGACCTATAGCAGTAGGAAACACTTTTAGGCGTTTGACTTCTAAAATAGCATGATTTGCAGTTAAAGATAGTAAGACTGAACACTTACAACCACATCAGTTGGATTTTGGAACTCGTCTGGGTTGTGAAGGGGCAATTCACGCCACGCGGTCATTTGTTATGGACATTAATAATGCCGATTGTGTTATTATAAAGCTAGACATTAAAAATGCATTTGATTCCTTGGAGAGAGATGTTTTGCTTTGTGTGATTAAGGATAATATTTTTTCGCTTTATCCCTTTCTTGGTATACGATAGCAGTTCTAATTTGTTTTTAAAAGATAATCTTATACTGTCACAAGTAGGTGTTCAACAGGGTGACCCTCTTGGTCCTCTGGTTTAAACATACAACACATTGAAGACATTATTAGTCATAAAGATGAAATAAGAAACCAAAAATTTGCGCACGGGCGGGACTTGAACCAGCAACCTTTTGGCAAACCGGGCCAAACGCTCTTACCAATTGAGCTACCGTGCTGTTAGTCTGACCCTGCGAAATTTGTGGTTTCTTATGAAAACGTCAATTGCGTGACGCTTAGCGCCATCTAGCCGTCTGTTTATGAAACAGATGGCCCAAGCAGTTATTCTTTACAGAATAAATTCAACTTGGAAATTGATGTCGCTTCGCTATCTAATGCTTTAGTTAGAATGTTTTAAACACTTACAATGTCATATTTTATATTCATAAAGATGAAATAAGAAACCAAAAACTTGCGCACGGGCGGGACTTGAACCAGCAACCTTTTGGCAAACCGGGCCAAACGCTCTTACCAATTGAGCTACCGTGCTGTTAGTCCGACCCTGCGAAATTTGTGGTCTCTTATGAAAATATGTTGGGCCATCTGTTTCATAAACAGACGGCTAGATGGCGCTAAGCATCACGCAATTGACGTTTTCATAAGAGACCACAAATTTCGCAGGGTCGGACTAACAGCACGGTAGCTCAATTGGTAAGAGCGTTTGGCCCGGTTTGCCAAAAGGTTGCTGGTTCAAGTCCGCCCGTGCGCAAATTTTTGGTTTCTTATTTCATCTTTAGAAATATAAAATATGACACTGTGAGTGTTAAAACACACAGACACAGCCAGAATCGGGGGAGTGGTTGCAGGCTCTATCCTCCCCTTTTTTCGGCACTTTATTAGATGATGACTCTTTGCGGGTGGCGGTTGCCCTTCGCTTGGGCTGCGATGTATGCGAACCTGATATATGAATTTGCGGCTCTCGGGTTGAGGCAGACGGTCACCATGCATTGAGTGGCCGACGTTTTCAGGGTAGATCACCCGTCACCATGCTATCAATGACATTATTCGCAGGGCGCTGGTATCCGCAAATGTCCCATGTATGCTTGAGTCTCCTGGTCTTAGTCGGACATATGGTAAAAGACCAGATGGTCTCGCTCTAGTACCATGGGATAAGGGTAGGTGTCTCTTATGGGACGCAACGTGTGTGAGTACCTATGCTGCTTGTCACTTGGGACGAACTACGTTAGCACCAGGGGCAGCAGCAGAGACAGCGGCACTTAAAAAACACACCAACTATAGTGCGTTAGGGGCAGCTTATCTTTTTATTGCATTTGCTGTCGAAACTGCGGGGAGTTAGGGTTTAGAAGCAAAGAGTTTCGTTGCAGAGTTGGGTCGCCACCTGAGAATGAGGACCAGTGATCCTCGGTCAGGATTATTCTTGGTACAAAGAATAGCTATTGCAATTCAGCGGGGAAATGCTGTACGCGTCATGGGCACTTCCTCCAGGGCCAGGGTTGACATTGTATTGTTTTTTTTTGTCTTAATAATTGTAATAAATGGTAGGTGCAATAAATTTTATAATGTAATTTATTTTTTATTATTTCAATTAATTAAATTGTAATTTAAACTTTGATTATGATGTAAGGGTGATTTTTAATATTTAATGTAAAATATTTAAAATTCAATTATCATTGAACGAGATATCAATGGACAAATAACATAATTATCATGGAAGTAGAAAGATCGACGAAATCAGTCACACTCACACTTATATATTATTTGTTTTATAAAATGTTAATCAAATGTTGACAGTTTGATTAGTATTAAGAAACACGTAAACTGTATAGTTTTGAGAGCTGTGAATATTGTTGTAATAATAAAAAAATGACAAATTTAAATGTTCCAAAGCAATTAGTACCACGCTTGCAACATTAAAAAATAAAAAGTTCGATAAAAGCTGTCATTCTGGTCTATTTATTTACAAATCAGAGTATAGACACTGCGACTTTTAGCATCGTGCAGTCGCATGTTTAGAAAACGCACTTCAGCATTGCGATTCACGGAATGAACAGATTTAATTTAGCATCAATGCAGTCGCGCGTTAATTTCGATGCAGTCGCCAAAATTCAGTATAGAATTTGACAATTTCCAGCTTCAGCATCGCGACTGTATCGATGCCGATGCTATCGCACGTTAGTATCGCGACTGCATCGATGCTAAAAGTAGCGCAGTGTGTAAAGGGTCTTAGGACCTCCCCACACGTACCAGGACCACACCACATCGCAGCATCGAAATGCTGTCAAGTAGTGATACGTGTAAATAGTGTCGCTGCAGCATTTGGTAGTTGCGTTGTGTTTCCGACAATGTCAATGTAGTTCTCGATCCTCTTTCGGCCATTAGCGAGAGTAACGCTGGTGGTTGCGTTGTGGTTGCGATGTCGTTGCAATGTCGTCGGTATCATACAAGAAATCAATGACGATTGCAAAATGTGGTAGCTACGTGTGAACGGATCTTCTCATTTTTGATAATATATGCCCGACCACGCGATGTTGTTTGCGGTACGAGTGGGTAAGCCCTTAGCGGCGATGCTGTCACGATACAGAATAGTTGGAGCCGCAAATTTACAACCTTTACACTCTAGCGCTAGTTTTTGCTTTTTGAAATTCGCAATGTGTAAGTCTTTCACTACATTTCCATCCAGGCCAGGATAATTTAACAATAATGTTGCTCAAACTTGGAACAAATAGTACATATCAAATATTACAAGCAATGTCATTGGTAATTTTTAACACCTCCGCCCAGCTTTCCGAAAAGCAGTTACAGCGACCACCGCTCTAGTAACTGACACACCACTACTTTAATAAACCATAGAAAAACAGGAATACATCAATATAGAAAGTCTTGTTGGTTACACCACTTTTAACTAGAGAATGAGAGGCGATTTTCATAATTTCATTTTCTCGGATTTGTCTTTGTCTCAAATAGAATATTGGGAAACGAAGTTTGTCGGGACCGCTACTAGAACATACGAGAGAGAAACACCGAAAATAGAAAATAGACAAAATTGATTTACACCAATCATAGCTACCTCTCTACCTCAATTTCTTTAAAGTTCCACTACAAATTTTCAATATAGCAAATTGGCATAATTTACTTTTTATAAACAACATACAATAAAAAACGAATATTTCAACTATACCTCTAAATGTTATTAAGACATTCGGTAAAGTAAGTGAGTATAATACCTTTTGTCTATTGCGTGATAGGCAGAAGCGAATTCAGGTACAGTGCTATGATGCTTATATCCGATACTCTGAGGAAAAGATTAGGTACAATAGTAAATTCTTCTGGAATTTTGTTAAATCCAAAAAGTCCACTAAAAAAATTTCCCGACACTTTATTTTCTGGGGAATAATCATCATCTGAGGGTGTTAAAATTTGCTCGTTATTCAACGATTATTTTCAGTCTGCTTTTGTTTCTGGAACCGATGGACCTACAATACTCAATGCTGGTGTTAGTCAAAACTCCGTGTCGATTGGGACCGTTGATCTATCTTCCGGAGTCGTTGAAAGGTATTTAAAGAATTTAGATCCAAATAAGGGTAGTGGGCCTGATAACATACCGCCTTTTTTCTTAAAAATGAGCTATAAAAATTTGTCGGTCTCAATTTTTATGTTGTATTCACTATCTTTAAGGTCAGGTGTTATGCCTGGTGTTTGGAAGCAATCTTTTGTTGTACCGGTATTTAAATCCGGTAATAAGCATAACGTCCAAACCATAACGATTGCCAAAATGTTTGAAAAAAATATTTATGACTATATTTACCCTATTTTACGACCAATAATCGCAGATCAGCAGCACGGTTTCATTGGTAGGAAATCAACGGAATCTAACCTTTGTGAATTTGTTCATCGCGTTACTGGTGCTATGGATCGGGGGCTCCAGGTCGATGCGGTGTATACCGACTATTCAAAGGCTTTTTATAAAATTTCTCATGAACATTTGATTAACAAGCTCTGCATGGTCGGTATACACGGCGATCTTCTTCGGTGGATTATTTCTTACCTACGAGATCGCAGTCAGGCTGTCACGGTTAAGGGTAATGTCTCCTCTTTTGTTCCTATTGCTTCAGGTGTGCCCCAGGGGTCCCACCTCGGACCATTATTTTTCAATATTTTTATCAATGACATCGTGAACATTTTTAGACATAGCAATGTCCTCATATACGCCGATGATATGAAAGTTTTTAGAATCATTAGGGATAAATCGGATTGTTTACTCCTTCAGAGGGATATCGACGCTTTGACCCAATACTGTTCCGATAATTGTCTCTATTTGAATTACGTAAGCCAATTGTTTTTAATTTTTGTATCGCTAACAAAATAATTAACCGGGTTTATGAGATCAGGGACTTGGGTATTCTCCTTGACCATGAAATGTCATTCGATGCTCATATTAGTTCAATATCTTCTAAAGCATACCGTATGCTGGGGTTCGTTTTGAGGACAGGGAAAGACTTTCATTGTTGCTCGACCCTTATACTTTTATTGAACGGATTCGTTTTAAATTTATAAAACATCTACAGTTTAGATGTCATGTACCTGACTCTTGTAACCATATGAAGTCCGTGCCCTCTTTGCATAGCCGACGCATTGAAAGAGATCAATTTTTTCTATATAAATTGCTGCACAACCTTATCGACTCTCCTTTTCTTTTGAGCGAAATAAGTTTACGATGTACCCGACTAAGTGCACGTCATAATAGTACATTATGATACAAGAGTGCTAAGTTGACCATTATATACAAGGCGATATTGTGTGCGCACGAGCGAAAGCGAGTGCGCCATAAGAGAGCCGCGTATATCATGGTCACAGGCACACGTGTTTCATACGACGTTTTTCAACACACTTGCCAATAATCCAAACTTCATCACACCACAGCCGACAATTATTTACGAAAAATGCACTTACTAATCTGTGGAAAAATGGCACGTTGCTTTTTTTATTGCCGCGAAACAGTAGCGCGCGCAAGGCTAAGGCGCGAACTAGATCGGCCAACAGCCAAGATTAAAAATTGTAATAATTGGTGTTTAAAACACAAATTACATAAAAAATTATATGAATTTGGGTTATTTTTAGTAATAAAGCTGGATTTACCATTTGTTGAAATAAATATGTACATACTGTTATTTTTCGCATAAATACTTTTTGTTGCTAAAATAAAAGTTATAACCCGACTAAATTATATCGCTTCATCTTCGTACTTACTACTTGGTACTAGGGTACAAATGTAAATTGGTCGGGTTAATAAACTAAAGGCACTAGTGCAATAATATACTGAAAAAGCACGCGTGTTTAATATCTAGGATTATGAGCCCAAAAACGGTAGAATAAAAACGTCGTTTTGAGCGAGTGTGTTGAAAAAGTATTTTTTATGTGCCTACATATAGGACTAAATATATTTGTAACACTTTCCTGCCGCGTACTTGCCGCAGTCACAATGACAGGTATCAAGGAGTCGATATATTTGCCTCAACTTTATTTCAATTTTAAAAGCAAATCCACGATCTGTCAGGTGACTGTCAATAGTTTTCGTGGACTATTTTATTATGTCTTATTCACTTTTTTTAAAAAGTATTTTCTTTCGAATTGTTATTTTGAAGGTTTTAGTTTGCTCAAAATGTAATGTAATATTAGTCTGAGGAAACTTAATTGGTTTTGGTGTTATCTTTAAGTGTTATTTATATTATTTTCATTATAACTGTATTTTTCCCTAAAAATAAATAAAAAATAAAAAAATAAGACTAAGGTTAACAAGATGTCGAAAAGCACTCACTATTCATTACAGCCAGGGAACTCAGGCACGGGCAGTCCCCTGTAGTGGTGGGGGAAGGCGACCATCGACAGCAGCGCGCTGATGGCCGCCTTGCGCAGCTCGCGTTTATCTATGGACCCGCACTCAAGTTTGGGTTCCCGTTCGCACAGGATCCGTTCCAGTGCCGATATGAAGTCTGGCACGAGGACTAATACGCCATCTAGATCCAATCTGCAAACAAAACAAGAACAGCATTAAAAAGAGATAACGTGTCGTAGATTTACCACAATCAGTACCACTGGACGGTATAGATAGACTATGCTTTGTTTATTAATTGTCTCAGTCAGCTTGTGATACCTACGTGCTGGGGATTACACGAAACATTCTTCAGACGACAACGCTTTTTATTTCAGTGAAAAAGTTTACAATAAAATAATTAACTAAGAGCTCAATTGGGCCAGCAACCGGCACGTTTGCTCCGCCGCTCTGAAGACACTGTACGAGTGTGCTTCTAAATGATAATTGACTTTTAGGACACAAGGTCCCTAGGACCCCGGTACAAGAAGATGCAGTTTAAAGTAGAGTCCAAGTATTTAAGCATAGGGAGATACCAATAATGGCCGCACGTCAATCAACAGGCAGCGCCATCTAGCGGTGAGTAAAGGTATTAAATAAATGGGCGTCTTACAAGTTATCAATATTGACAATTCGATAGCTCTATAGATAGATATTATAAAAAAAAACTGCAACGCTAGGTACGGCTTGGTACTTTTTCGCGGCACTCCTTGAAACGGCACGCTACAAAGTACCGGGGTCCCGCACGCACGCCACGAGACCGCGCGTCTACGTATGCACGTACCGGAATATATCCGGCGCGTTGAGCACGACCGCCGCGGCCGTGGCGGGGTCGCGCAGGCCGCGGTGCATGGCGGCGTAGCAGCGCGCGAGGTACGGCGCCAGGACCTGCTCGCGGCACGCTACAGAGTACCGAGGCCCCGTATGACGCCACGTGACCGCGCGTCTACGTATGCACGTACCGGAATATATCCGGCGCGTTGAGCACGACCGCCGCGGCCGTGGCGGGGTCGCGCAGGCCGCGGTGCATGGCGGCGTAGCAGCGCGCGAGGTACGGCGCCAGGACCTCCTCGCGGCACTGCTTGGAGCAGAGCACGCGGCAGAGCGTGCCGAGGGCTTCGGCTCGGCCTGCGATATCAAAAAAGGAATATTCACTGAGGTATTTAAGGAAATTTGTCAAAAGATTTTTTTTAGGGTGAAATAAGATACCCAAAATTGCGTACGGCAAAAATTGCGGGGTTGAGTCATACCCGTACGCAATTTACGGTTTTGTAATTCATTTTATACCATTACAAAAAGTGTGTTAAAACAAAAACTTATTCATCCAACAGATTCAATTGACGAAAATTGACATGTCGCTCTCAAAATAAATAGTATATTGTTATACAAAGGAACAAAGTGACCCATTCCACTCAAGATGTTTCTGGCGCTCGAACGGATTGAGAGCGCCAATAATTCTAGAATGAAATGGAAGATTTCACCAGAGTTAAACATACTATTTTTCATTTAGACTGTAAGGAAAATAAAATATCTGTGCGATTTTAGATGTGAAAATGATGTATTATGTTGTTTGGCGAGAAATAAAACCTCAAGATTTGCATAAAAAACAAAAGTCCAAGACAAAAATCAAAAGTGTCAATTTAAATAAATTGTTTACGGCGGGTACCCGAATTATTTAATTGTTAAAAATTAGAATAATTGTATATATTTTGTTATCAACAATAATAATAAAACGTTTTGAAGGTTTAGCTAAGCAATAGTAGATTGTTATACAAGGGGAGAAAGTGACCCATTTCACACGAGAAGTTCTTGGCGCTCGAACGAGTGAGGGCGCTAATAATTCGAGAGTGAAATGGGTGCTTTCACCCGAGTTATACATACTATTTTTCATTTCGACTGTGAGGAAAAATAAATAAATTTATTAAGATATTATGTTGTTTGGCGAGAGATGAAATCTCAAGTTTTTACATCACATATCAGTTTGTTTACTGTCGTTATACATAAAACACAAGATTAGAAGGATAGTAAAGGCACGGAAAACATCAGAGTACTACATAAAACGCGGACGATATCAAATATTTCAAATCATTGTTAAAAATATCGATAGATTTTTTCTTACAGACAATAATAATAGGAGAAGAACGCAAGCTTGCGAAAACAAGGTTACTTGTCACCAAAACTACCACAGAATATGTCAAATTCCAGGTTCAAAGGAGAATGCCCAAATCTGCCCCACTCTAAATAATCAGAGTATAAGCATGACATATAAACCAAAATTCGTTTTTTATTTTTATAATTCATATGTGTTTGTTACGAAAAAAACTTTTGTGGGAATTTTATTTTCATTTTAATTGATTGATCCTATTTTGAATACAGTTAGCAGCACGTCATGTTATACGAAAACAGCTTTTATTGTGCACAGAATAGAGGCGGTTTTAAGGTATAGTCTGTCGTGCGACCATGTAAACATTTACAGGGACAGTTGAAAGTCTAAAATCATCACTGTTGCTTTAGTCATTGTGTTGCAAAAACAAAATGCCTATTTAATAAAATAGATAATATTTTAGTTGTTTATTCTTTGTAATGGATCTGTGGGTATCGGAAATATAATTATCTGTACATGATGAGGATCTTGTAGGGCAATCGGCAGTATGCGTAACAAGCCCCGTAAATGGTATAAAATAGAACTATATTCGTCCGTCATGATGATTGATACGGACATTTCTACAGAAGGGCACTTTTTTTCTCAATTCGGTGGTTGATTTTTAATTTGGATTTTGTAGTAGTTTAAATAATAAAAAATGAAGTTTACTCCATCCTGAAACATACAATAACGATTTGCCTAAATTTTGTTGATTGATCTATGAGAAAAGTTAGGCTCCGAATTGAGAAAGCACCGAATTGAGAAAACGATGCACCGAATTGAGAAAATGAATCACCGAATTGAGAATAGATGCAACATTATCTAATGTATTGTATTGTATTGCATTCTATTTTGTATATATAATGTTTTTGAATGATCAAAATACAAAAATACCTAAAGCGTTATGTTAACTGACTGCTGGTCTATCGGTTTAATAGTTTATGTGCCCATCTATATCAATAATTCTTCGTAATGTTAATAATAAAAAAAAACTGATCAACATGTTTATTTTCGGTATAACTAATAATCAGTCTTGTTTTTAAAACTCAAACAATTTAAACATTACCATTTTTAAAGAGGCTAACACAATACTATTTATGATCGATATATTTATATCTTTATTGTTTTAAATATATAAATATTTATATTGTCTTTTTATCTTTATTGTCTTTATTGTATATATTTATATCTTATTCTTATCCTTCTTCTTTATTGCTTTACTTAATTGAAGCGCTAAAGGAATCATTCTGCTAACTGAACGAAAGTTCAAATTAACCACATGATAGTAGCTAGATACGTATTGGGAGACGGGTGTAGGTAGTGATTTATGGTAGTAGTAGGTAGGTATGGTAGGTAGTGAACTTATTCTAAATACAGGCACGGGCCGTTGAGGCTGAAACGGCTAAGTCGATAATAAAATACATGAGCTTGCCCTTAAATATGCTGAAGCAACCCTAATCTAAGACAGAAGGGTGAGGGGGTTCCATAACTCCTCCCTCCCTAATAGTGAAATTATCCGAACGATCATTTTCAATATCATTACGATCATTTCGCAAAATTTTTAATAACCTTTTACGCAACACATAGAAAGGGAATACAATTAAACATATTATAACTAAACATAATATGTCAAAATAATCTAAATTAACAATGAAATTAATGTCTTTTTTATCACTCAAAACACTTTCTACTTCCGCACTGTGCTTTAGAGCATATGACATATATTTTATTTCATCCAGGTTAACTCCAACCATGATTCGTATGACCGTGCATCACAGGTAAGTTTATGATCGGGATTGGTTTCGCCGTATCTAGCGACTCGTAGATATGGTGATTGATTTTGAGTCCAAGGACTTCTAGGTTGCAGGGTTCATCAATAGTAACGAGGTAAGTCCCAAAAATAGGCTGCTTACTGTTCTGGTCGTGGTTATCACACAGACTAGTTATCGTTGTTGGTCTTCGACTATACAAGGTCCAATTGTTGGTATTAACCCTCTGGATTCTTACTTCTTCGATTTGAATTTGATGCTGGTGACAATGTGTGAGAGTATTGTCAAACTCCATAAGCTGCTCCGCACAGGTAGGTTCATGGTAGACAGCTTGGTTGTCTGTCGTACATAAGAAGTGGTCGCCAGCCAATAACTATAAGTATGATTATCAGTTATTGGTATCTCCATTATAAATGTTATTTTGTCTTTCTTAACGTATGATTTGACATACATTGTTTCTTCTAATTTTTTAAAAAAACCTCTAATTTAATACCTCGTTAGGTAAATACATAAGATTTGCAAATTGAGCTATCGATTTTAAATGATTTAGTATTTTTTTCGAATAAACTATGGATTGATGTAAAACTGACAATTTACTTACGGCTAGAGCTGTTTCAATCTCCCTTAATTGTGAATTTAGCCACACAGGGAAAACGCGGAAACTCCTTGAAAAATCCGATCCGGCTGCGCCAGTTACGTATCGGGAGCCGGGTGGGGAGTTTTTAAAAACTAACTAAATTAATTAAAATTAAAATGCGAGTAATGTCTGCACTGATTTGAAGATTATTTATTACTGGCTAACTAATTCTAAATACAGGCACGGCCCGTTGAGGCTGAAACAGCTAAGTCGATAATAAAATACATGAGCTTGCCCTTAAATATGCTGAGGCAACCCTAATCTAAGACAGAAGGGCGAGGGGGTTCCATAACTAGCTACTTGGTGCAGCATGTTTGTTAGTAAATTATGTCTCCATAATATTTTGTTACATTTAATATTTAAATTCAATTAAACACATTAAAATATTTAATAAAAAATAAATATTTAAATACAATTAATCACATAAAATAGGAAATTGCATATGTTAGGTACGTTCGTAATATGTTATTGTTGAATTGTTAATTTGTCAATTTTAAGACACTTGTTAGTATTTTTGTAGTAACTTACTGATAATTTATAGGGAGATCTGTAATTGGCCATACCCAATGTATTAAAACGTGAGTTATAGCAATGAATGTGCTGTTGCTTTTCTCGATAAACAACAATAATCAACAACAACAATTAGCTAAATAAATAATATAAAAGTAAAACCTCAATTCGGTGTAAGTTTTCTCAATTCGGTGCACTATTTTCCACGGAATTGAGATCCATGGAATTGAGAAAATAACACAATTTATCAAATTACCCAAAAATGTTATGAGTTACAGTAATTTCTACTAAACCTAACGACAGAAAGCTGTTAAACACTTAATAGTTTTAGCATAAATCTCATAAAATACTTTAGATACATAATCGAGGTGGCACACCGGTTTGAGAAATTACCCTGTACCAAAAACACCGAACGATTTCGTACCCTTGAAAATTGCTCCTGAGTGCTACAGATCTCCCGTTTACACTGTTCGTTTGCTCGGGCGCAACTGTCAGATAGATGACGGGAACAAGAAGTGCGCGTTCCTTTTATGCATAGTTAGTGCTACAGGTACATAAAAGTAAATTTCACCGAATTGAGGCACAAGCCTCGGACAAAATTTAAATGTGTCACTGTATTCAAATTAAAGGATTCACGATATATTTAAGCACGTATATGGCTTCATTATTTATTCCTTGTTATAGGAATGTAGGAATAATGATCAGCAACTTATTATTTTAAAAGTTATGAAACGAAAACGAGTAAATTCTGGAAACCGGACACTCCATTTTAGGCCAAATTCTGCCCGTTTTTGAACTTTCCGATTTTTTTTAGACCATATGTACAACCTGGTGGTCTTCTTGATATGCTCTCCATCAGGCCAAGAGTTGTATAAATACGTGTGATTTTTTTCAGACACGTTATTCAATTTTAAAGGTAGGTTTTTTGCTCCAGTCGGTCAATTAGTCGCTTCTGTAGAAATGCCCATACAATACCTAGTCAATACATAAGAAGAAGAAGTACGTGGTTTATTTTCGTTGTTCATTGCTTCTTATGAAATACAAATGTTTTGGTCATTAATAGCCACGAGTTGAGTGTTATTATTCCTCCATTTAAGATTCTGTACTCTTTTGTGCAAGTGCTGTGCTGTTTTTATGACGAACGTTCATACGTCCACAATGCCTCGCTGTGTAAACTGTTCTCTTGCTCTAAGGCATCTGCTGCCTTACCAATTACCACCAAGTGGTTGAGGCAAGCGATGCTATGCTTAGTATTCTACGCTCCTGGATAAGCTTGGCCATTGTAAGTAATAAACACTTTTGACTGCTGTTGATAGTAATTGTAAATAAAATGCAGTATTTCTTGTGACATTCTTAGTATTAAAATATAGTGATCATATTTATGGACCTGTATATTATTTGGGTGTATAGTATTGTTATTTTTTCAGATCACTGAAGACAATCATCCCTGTCTAGAATGTTTTGTCATACTACTTAACGAATCTGCAACCTCCTCTTCTGGAGGTCCAGTAGTACAGGCTTAAGGGCACCCACAAGTGTGCCATGTATGTGGAAAGTCCATTATAAAAGCCAAGATAGATCAATTTCCGGAGAATAGTCTAGAGAGGGATGTTATTATTTTATGCATAATGTTTCATCAGGTAAATATTTGCTTTGTTAATAAATTAAATGATTTAATTATAGAAATATGTATTTTGAATTAGTTCTAGTCTGTTTACCCTATTGAACAAATGTCTATAGAAGTGTAAGATGACATGCATTAGTCGACTCAAGTAGACAACAAGAGGTTGTGCTAGAAGCAGCTTCCACATCTAATCAAAACTTGGATGCTTCTATGTCTTCATCAAGAACTTCCATGGAGTCACCAATACAAATACCACCTCCATTACCAACATTTCAATCAAATGTTATTACTGGTGTCCGCGCCAGCATTATTTTTTTATAAATATGAAGATGATGAATAAATCATAAAATTATAAGAGTTTTAATCATTTCTTTTAATGACTTAACTTGTAACATAATCTAGATACAGCAGGTATTGCAACGAAACTATCAATTATTTTAAGCATTCATTATACGATTGAAGGCAAAACTATGTATTTCCACACTTTCATTTTGAGTGATTTTATTTCTTAGACTACTCACAGTTGGAGTGGTTGAACATTATTTTAATATGTTTATGTGAATTTTTTCATTAATACCTATCTTATTTACCTCATATTACCTCATTTAGTACCTAGTAACACCTAACCTCAAAACTGAACTTTGTGTTTAATTATTAGGAAAACCCCACAAACAATAAGTTTATTTTCAAGTTCATTTTATTTTATAACGTTACTTCTCCTTTATCACCAATTTTGGTAGTTATACAAATTCATTTGTTGCGCAACCAAGCTCCATAGTAAAATGGGCAATCTCCTTTGCCTCATGAGATAGCGCTATAAACGACAGCTAAAGGTGGGAGTGAGTAAGAAGATTAATGAACAACAAAAATGGCGGCAAGTCGCCTCCGCCTGCTTAATAATCTATGCAATGATCGACCAAACTAAAAAATATATCGTCAAAGTCA
The DNA here is from genome assembly GCA_963924145.1 of Pyrausta purpuralis. Classification (NCBI taxonomy): domain Eukaryota; kingdom Metazoa; phylum Arthropoda; class Insecta; order Lepidoptera; family Crambidae; genus Pyrausta; species Pyrausta purpuralis. Next base: position 2,677,499 of record OZ001653.1, on the reverse strand, counting down.
AACAAAAGGAAAAAAAAGTGACACTATGTATGTATGGCGGGCAACCGAAATATATTTGTAGATTTTAAATTGTAAAAAAATAGTCCAATTGTACATTTTTCAAATCAGTCACCATAATAAACACGCTTTTATTGTTTAGCTAATCTTAAAAATATGAAAAGCTTGTTTATTTTAATAATATAATGTGACTCAATTACCTTTAGCTCCATGTCTGATAGTAGCAATTCAAACTTAATTACTTTCCACCCTAGGGATGGAAAATCTATTTTCCACCCATCTATCTTTACATGAAAGTTCAATTTTCCGAACAGAAGAAATGAAAAAAAATATGCAAAGCTCTTTTTTTTTAAATAAAATAACGTGACTCAATTAAGATCAATTTTCCGAGGAGGAGAGATGAAAAAAACTATGTTAACTCAAGCCACAGGTGGCAACATCATACCTATAATAATCTATCTAAAGTAAAATCATCATCGTTATTCGTACATATCGGACAGAATCATGTTTTCTGAATATAGGCATCATCATTCATACGAGCATAAGCGACGAGGATGGATGGATTTGAATATCATATCATAACTTAATTAGTCTCCAGAAATATCTTTATCGACATTTCACAACTGTGGAATAAATACAATTTTATACTGAATAAGGAAAGTGACTGGCTCGGAAGGGTAATATTCCATATTTACCTGGCTGATAGGCCATCATATTGAGCTTGTATGTGGCGTCAGACATTGAAGGCGGAGGCGGAGTGCCATCAGCCCGTTCTGAAACCAATATTTAATATTTTGCTTTACAACAATATAAATAAAATTTGCTTTCCATTGAAGGGGCAAGATGCTTGCTGGATGATTACTCCTTGGAAAGCAAGCTCTCTGCTACTCTGCAAAAGAGCTTCGATGATAAGAGCTTAATTAGTAATTTGTTGACGCTATTGAAATCGTACTTACGTTGGGTGTTAGTGTACTGAGGCGTAGTGCCAATGAGTGCAGCTTCGAACAGCCATTCACCGAATAAGTGGAAGATCGAGTTCACTTTTGGTCGGAGAGGTGTTAACGGAGGCTTCTCTGTATCACCCACTGGAAATTAACATTTTAATTTCATGTCTGACAAATAAAGCAACGGAAAAAAATAAAAAAGGATGTGGCTGTTGAGGCTGTTATCTCCGTTATCAAGTTAGGTTACATTAGAATGTCTAAAGCGCGGATTCATGACGTCGCTTGTACGAGCTAGCATCGTGCATTGCGTGAACAACGGCGTCAGCGACCGACCGATGGACCCAGCAAGCACCGTTGACACTCACACCGGCGGCACATATGTTAACACACGATGTAACAATTATAAATACATGTAGCATAACAGTAATAAACTAGATATCGACCGTCCGTGTGGTTTCTCATTCCCTTCCGCTGCGGCGAAGAAATCTTTAGCCGTCACTATGAATCGTCTGGTGAGCCAGCCAGTCTGGCAGCGGGTCCACGCCACCCACCTTCCTGACGCCGCTACTCTGAGCGACCTGGGAGCAGCTCGCAGTAGCTCTCTGGTGGGAACCTAATCATCCTTATTATATCTACGTATCTATTGTTAGGCTGGGCTAGGGTTCTAGGATCTTAGTCTCTTGGGGTAAAGGGACGTCTACGCTCAATAGGGAGTTAGTTTCCTTCCTGACCGTTTATTAGACTTATGGCCGATTTTCCAATGATAACAGTTCGTATGATTGCTGACAACTTGGTGACGTTTTCAAATTAGCCATATTGTATGTTGTTCGACGAATATTTCTTATATGACTATTGAAAAATCAGCCCTTAGACAGACGGGACTTTTTCCCGCCCGTACATCACTTTTGGCCAAAGTATACATACATTCTGTGTATTAAGTATCGGGAATTTGTCAATAAAACAAAATATACAAATTATTCATCTAAATTTATTTCTATTTATGAATGTAAGAGATAAAGTTAAACCTTCAAAGTAGGCCCCATCGCTTGCAATACAACATCTCCACCGTTTCACCCAGTCTTCTATACATTTTCCATGGGCTATTAGCGGTATGGCTTTTAGCTCATTCAGCGAATTTTCTTTTATGGCTTCTATCGACTCAAAAAGTTTTCCTCGAAGTGGTAATTTTAAATTGGGAAATGAAAAAAAGTCAGACGGAGCCATTTCAGGTGAAGACGGTGCTTGGTCGAGAACTTTTATTGAATTTTTCGCTAAAAACTCTTTTACTATAGTGGCTGTGTGTGATGGTGCATTATTATGGTGCAGCATCCTTGAGTTGTGTTGCCACAAATCTGGACGTTTTCGGCGGATACTCTCAGGCAAACGCTTCATGATAATATTCTTTATTCACTGTTTCTCCCTCTGGAAGGAATTCAGAGTGAACCACACCACGGTAGTCAAAAAAAACTGTCAGCATCACCTTGATTTTGGAGCGACTTTGCCGCGGTTTTTTGGGTTTCGGCTCGTTTTCGAGACGCCATTCTGAAGACTGTTGGCTTGTTTGCATGTCATACTCATAAACCCATGTCTCGTCGCCAGTTGTTATACGTTTCAGAAAGGTCGGATCCGTAGAAGCTCGGTAAACCATCTCTTCAGGGACATGCTTTCGCTGCGCTTTTTCAACAAAATTAAGCTCTTTTGGAACTAGTCGAGCGGCGACGCGTTTCATGCCTAATATGTCAATGAGAATGTTGAGGACGGAGCACTAGCTTCTTGATTCTGTCGATGTTTTCTTTGGTCGTAACGGTTGAAGGTTTACCAGAACGAAGCAAGTCTACTACTACTTCTTGGCCTTCTTTAAAAGCCTCATACCATTCATAAGCCTTTGTTTTCGATATACACGATTCGCCGTAGGTATTTTGCAACATTTTTAGTGATTCACCACATGAAATACCATTCGAAACACAAAATTAAGGCACACTCTTCGTTCAACAATATTTTCCATTGTAAAATTAGCCGAGGACTCAAGACTGACCAAAAAAAAGTGTAGTTTACAACAAATTAAATGACAGATTCCGCTCATATTTTGCGCGCTTAATCAGTAAAGTACTATCAAAATGCAGTAAAAAAATTAACGACCTCTTTTACGGGGGTCTTTTTATTGACATATTCCCGATACTTTTTACACAAAGTAGTACATGTTTCAAATAAACGGAACCTACAGTTACGGAACTTTTTTTTTGTGTGATAACAAGTGATGACAAGTAGCAAGTGATGGTAATGAACCTTATTCTTATAATGAGACGATCAAAATTCGTATAGTCAACGGTTTGATAATAAATCTCGACAGTAGAACGGTTTTTCTTTTGCATGTATTCATCGAATATCGTTAACCAATTGTTAAATGGTTTTTAATATAGTAAAAAAATCAATTTATCATTGAATGGTTACTTACCTTGCGAGGATATAGAGTTGGGTGGCGTGGTCGGCGCCACGCTGGCCGGGCGGCTGCTGGTCAGACCGATGAGGGACGTCCGCGGGGTGCCTGGGATTATGACGTCAGTACAGTGAATAACTGGTCAAACCTTTTTATAGAAAACACCATATGAATGTCAATGATAAAGTTGACAGTGCTATTTAGAGTAAACCCATCTGCAAATGTGACTTTATTTGCACAGAACAGAAACGATTGAAGTATCATTACAAAATATACAGCAAACCCAAATCACCAATTTGTAATACTACCCACTGGTCCCCACCGAAACATCCTAAAAAAGAAACATAACGCAAACCCAACCTTAACACTCCAACTAAAAAAGTGCTCATAAGGAAAAAAGTTTTTAGTACTTACATGAAAGCTTCGAGCTTATATTTAAGCCTTTAGTAGTAGCACTTTATGAACTTTGTATGTAGTTCGTGCGTAAGATTCCTAAAATAAAGTGCATGTTTCTTTCTCTGGCTCATGTCTTAGCCTGTAGGTAGACCAGCTATATTAATGGCTTTGCTTATGATCACAGCACGGGGCGTGACGTCGGGCTATGTGGGTTAATCCTCAGTTAGGGACGCCCTGTGTAGACTTGGTTCGTTGCACATACCCTTTCCGGTTTATCTCTCAGTGTAGAAACTGTCAAGCGTAAAGAAATTTATTACCTTTTAAAATCATTCGACGCGCGCGTCAAACGTGTCGAAAGCAAATTGTGACGTAAACAGATGGCAGCATCTGTTGTCATTCGTCGCACTCGGCGTATCGCGCCCAATACTAGCTGCTGCCAAGCTACTGTTGAAAAGGGGGCTACCGTTACTCTCGTCGACTGCCGTTCATGTGTCCCAAGGCCAGCTTCGGACACGAGGATCACTGGTGATGACCTGGGATAAATTTTAATGCTGCTGATGTTCCCGCGGAGGACGTCCAGCGACAAGACGGACAGACGACCTCGTGATCGCCAAAGATCACACTGGAAGCAGCCCCCTCGCAAGCGGTGACGATGGTATACCTACCGTAGGTAGGTAGGGATCTATGTTTAAAACTGGACTTCCTGATGAATGATGACCATTTCTTTGATGCGACAGAGACAGAAGCGCACGTTGAAATGGTAACCTCGGATAATCTGTTAACCCGGATCTCCACAGAGGGGCCTAAAGCACGTACCCTTCTCCGGCTTGTCCCTCGGCCTCGCGGTGGAGACGCTGAAGGACTTGGCGAGGCGGCGGTGCGCCGGCGGCGTGTCGCCCTCCCCGCCCCCCGCGCCCGCTCCCGCTCCCGCTCCCGCCCATGCGCCCGCCCAAGCGCGCGCGTCGCCCCGCCCTAGCGATGCGTGCGGTTATAGGTCCACCGCTAAACTGACACATACCGCCCGTAACTATTGTCGCCTTCGTTTTCATTTCCCTCCCAATGAGCGGTTTTTATGTCATTAGATGTTTATAACATCGAGAGATGGCGCTAGCGTTAATTTAAGATATAACTTTTTTAACTTTATTTCAGTACTAGCGGTCCCCGCGACTTCGTTCGCGCGTTTTGAGTTTGCTATCCAACACAGAAATATTTTTTCAAATCGGTCCAGCAGTTCCTGAGATAAGCGCGTTCAAACAAACAAACTCTTCAGCCTCATAATATATTAGCGCAAGCGCACGTTGTACTTAAGCTGCGAACATTATTTTGGTGCGGAGTTATGTTAAAACTGTGATAGCTCCTAAGATATTTATTGAAATCAAATGATATAAAAGGCAACTTGGTTCTAAATGAAATGCGCGTGATGATGAATGTATTTATTTTGATAAGAATAAATACCTGTGTGTATAATACACCTCTAAAAATGATGCATTATTTTTTTACAAATTTATTAACATAAAAAAGGTTGTAGTAAGTCAACCATAAAAGATAGTCATATGCTGTCGCGGACTTTATTATAGAACTCTTAATGCTGAACAATCCTGTCATACATGATTTTTGTGTAACTTAAGCGGTTTCCGCAGCGTATGCAGCGGAAGTTCTCAAAAGGAATATCTTTCTCCCGTTTTCGCAACATTTTTCATTTCTGCTGTGGTCTTATGAGTCGTATCTTTATGTTATATAGCCTAAAGCCTTCCTCGATGAATGGACTACCCAACGTAAAAAAAAATTAATTTTCAAATCGGGCCAGTAGTTTTTGAGATTAGCGCGTTCAAACAAACAAACAAACAAACAAACAAACTCTTCAGCTTTATAATATTATAGTATAGATTATAGCAGAGGGTTTTATTGCTTTTCGCCAAAGTACGAGTAAACAGTAAATAGTATAACGATGTTAACATTTTCACTAGTGATGCAACGATTATCACTTAGCGATTACGATGGCGATTACGATTATTGGACCTATTAATCGTCGATTACGATTATTTGGAATTATAAATAAAAATACTTACTTTCCATGAATCAACATAACATTTATTATAAGAAATAATTTCAATGAGATATCAATAATTAAAATTAAGGTATTTTTTTAATTTTCGTTTCGTTCTTTCGTACTTACATTTCGATTTTTGAGTGGATTTTCCTAACTGTTCAAAGAGCTGACAAATATCACTATTTTGCTTTCATTTCGATGACATTTTTGTCGTTTCTTGCAGTACTTAGGTACTTTAATTAATTTAAACTACACTTAACTAACTTTGGCGAGAGAAAACCAACGTAAAATAATTTAAATACACCTCAGGAGATACAATTGCTCTCATTGCAATAACTCACTAAACAATTACCGCACACAATGACAAGATGGCGCACGGCGCGGGAAATCCCCGAAACTAAATGTCAGGCAGGCCAGCCAAATTAGGTGACGTTCCGATACACGCATGTATGAAGAAAAGACGCATTTACGAAGTATGGTAATTAAAAATTTTAATGAAAGTGAATAATTAAATTTCATAAATAGTCGCTAAATAATCGATAGATTGGACGATTACGATTACTCGTGAAATAGCAATAATCGTCGATTACGATTAATCGTAATCGTAATCGTTGCATCACTAATTTTCACGTTTAGTACACCTGACACAGTTGAACTTTTATTGTTAGGACGACTATAGACGTTCACTGTCCACGAATGAGCTAATAAGAATGTCATAAAAAGTCATTTATTTGAGGACACTTTAACACGTCCCAATATAAACCCTACCACCGCTTCGGGACAATTGTGGGCTATAGTGCTGAGAAGAGGAAGCGCAATAAACTCTGTCACTATTGTCAATGTTTACCTTTAGTTAATAGTTATAGTTTTTTTTTTTTACCTTCAGTTAAAAAAAGGACTTTATTATGCCAATAATATATAATAATATTTTCTTATACCATTTTTTCTGCGTGTATGGTTTCCGTCAACGTGAAAAAAAATGCATGTTCTAGCGCCATCTAGTGAGTATATATAAAGTGATGAGAGAAAACTGTTCATTTATGGACTCCGTATCATCATTATGTACAAAACGAGCTTCATTTACGTAAAAGGAGTACATTTATTCATAATAACAATATGAAGTTTATAAAGTGGGAGAAGAAGACGACAAAAATGACGTCAGACCGTCTCAGTTTCGCGGTTCACCTAAAGCGGCTTGTGTTGACAATATTTGATAGGATTTGGTTTTGGAATAAATAAGACCCAAAATATTAAGGGTTAATGGAGTTATCTATTAATCTACGGATATACAAAATATGTTATAGTCCCATGGCAAAATGAAATATGTTAATTGAACAAAAATGACCAATATTTTAAATATTGACAACACAAGACACGCCCAATGGAAGAAAGATTGGTGTTTTCAAAGTGAAGAAAAGCTAAAACACGTTACAGAAAATAATACAAGTTACAGCATAGTTTCTGGTACTGAAATCTTACAGTGCATAGAAATACTGAGAACAATATTACACGGTATGTGCTGGCATATACCCAAATTACCCGATATACCCAAGTGCAAACCCAAAACACCCAGATACCCTTCAATACCAACATACTGAAATATGTGTAATCCATACTCGACCAACTACCTAAGGTAATTAAAATATTTGTATCTTAGTTGTAAAATCCCTTGACCTACTTTTATAGATAAATAATAATAATAATAAACTCTTGTTACACTACCACTTTTTAGATATTATTTTTTACTAAGTACCATCCACACTCATTAAAGACACACTGTACAATGGCGTACAGCCTTTTTCCAAAACAAGAATCTTTATGTGATTTCGTTGAAACTGTAGATCAAGTTATATTCTCCCTATAGTCACGCGATAGCACCTGAGTCGTGAGGCCAATATATCAATAAAGAAGGAATATGAAGAGCGCCGCTTCACCGGTAAAGTCTGTTGCTTTTTGCTTGTCGAATAGTGTAAACAACCTTGACATTCATTTTTATCGAAATAATTCATTTTAAAATAAGAAAAACACAAGTGTCACCAACTAAATAGGTAATTCATCGATTTTTACTGAGTTCTTTTTAAATTAAACAGTAAATAAATTTTATTCACTGATATTATTTAAAAAGGTATAAAATAATTGTTTACATTATTGGACTAACAAAGAAAAACGGACTTTAAGTGCAAGCGAAATAGACATGATATCGACTTGACTCAGATGATAACACGCCGACTATCTTTATTCTCAAGTCTTATTTATTTTGGAATAAGTAAGCAAAACTTACCACACGCACAAGTACTAGATTACCGGTTCAGAACCAATTAATAAAGTGAACTTATACGCATCACACTAATGGCTGATTTTCTATTATTATGAGTAATGCTATGCAACAACGGGTATGTTTTTAGTAAACTTTTTACTAAACATGTACCTATATTTTTTAAGAACAGTAAATCAAAATATAATTGAAAAGATGAGGCATTTTGAAATAGGAGGAGGTATTAATCATTATTTTATTTTATTGACTTTTTTTATCTTTCACACAAATTTTACGCGTGTTTGATAGAAAACAGTTCAATTAGATTCACTCATTCAACTTACTTACAGGATACATAAAATAACAATGAATCTAAAGGTAACAATTGGTTCTGAACCGTGCAGGTAAGCCAGATTTCAAGTAACCATAGAGTTAGTAATATTTTTATGCGGGTAGTTGTACAGTTACCGAGGAAAGCGTCGACGTGCGCCGCGACGCCCTTCATGGCCTGGTGGAAGATGGCCGGCAGCGCGTCCAGGCACGGGTGCTGGCTCGGGTCGCGCGCGCCCTCTTCTGCTGTTATCGAGTACTGAGGGACGATGATACATCGAAACGCATTAGGTATCAATACTGGAAAAATACTATGGGCCTTATAAAAAAGCTCAAAGTCACACAACGACCGATGGAGAGGGCTATGCTGGGTGTTTCTCTACGTGATCGAATCAGAAATGAGGAGATACGTAGAAGAACTAAGGTAACGGACATAGCCTTGAGAATCAGTAAGCTCAAGTGGCAATGGGCAGGGCACATAGCGCGAAGAACTGATGGCCGCTGGGGCAGGAAAGTTCTAGATTGGAGACCCTTCGACCAAAGACGCAGCGTAGGACGTCCACCAACAAGATGGACAGACGACCTTATAGAGATTGCAGGATCAAATTGGATGCAGACCGCTAGTAATCGGTCGCTGTGGAAAGCCGTGGGGGAGGCCTATGTTCAGCAGTGGACGTCGTTTGGCTGATAATGATGATGATGATGATGACGGGAAAAATAATGTTGTACACGTTGTGGGATCAAGTTTCATAACCTGTTCAACAAGATACATGCTGTAGAAAAATAAGATTTTCTAGTAACTAAAAGTAATATACTTTTACAGACTGCAATGTCTTATGTACTTTTCAACTCTGCACAAATTCATCTTATGTCTGTTTAAACATTATGTTGCGCATGCGCAAAACATTATTTTTGCTTTTTATAGCAAAAACGATCCCTAGACTACCCTAGGGATCGTTTTTGCCTACGCAAACTCTTAAATATTACATTCAAAGCGAGCAAAAAAAATATATTTAATCTTTCTTTATTTTGTATACAACGGGCAATGTTAATGAGCAAAACCTCAGACACCTCAACTGATTTTAAATTCAATAGACCATAAAAGAAAGAAAAAGCTTTTTTTTTAAAGGTTTCATGGGTTGTTTTCGTTTAACTAGCACTTCTGATCATTTTTTGCTCTGCATACGTTTTGTCGTGATAGTTGCTACGCTGCACTCACATTATTATTATTATTACTATCTACGCTCATAAAAAAACTAGCCATTGTATGTTTAAGTACCTAGGTATTTTGGCGGGTTCACGCACGTAATGGCATGTCTTATTAATAAATAGACAGTGCAACATTTTGTTGAAGAATAGAATAAGAATATTAAAAAAACCGGCCAAGTGCGAGCCGGACTCGCGCACTGAGGGTTCCATGCCAACTTTAACTAATTCACTTAGCTAAAATACCACAATATTTTGTTGACAGCAAATATAACTTTGTTTTTATTTAATATGACATAGGTTGTATGAAGAACAAAGTTATGTTTGCAGTTGTTGAAAATGTGATATATCTCAAAAACTACTAGTTAGATCTCGTTCAAACCAATTTTCCTTGAAAGTATTTTTTAAGATCTACATTACGTTTTTTTTTTTCAAAATTTCCACTCGCTTAGTTTAGAATCGCCCATTTTACCACTTTGGAAGCGTCTATCTCCCAAACGTTAGTCTATAAAACAAAACTCCCAAACGTTAGTCTTTAAAAAAAAACTCCCAAACGTTAGTCTTTAAAAAAAAACGTTTTAGGAACCTTCCTGTCATTTTAAAAGACCTATCCATAGACACACGCATAGGTTTGAGTAAAAAAAATTTTTTCGGTTTTAGTTTCATGTATGGGAATCCCCCCTTAATTATCATTATTTTTTATTTTTGTATAAGAATCGTAAAGCGGTTAACAGGATACACCTTCCTACCAAATTTCAACAGCGTGATGCTTATAGGTACAGAATAAAGTGGCTGTGACATACGGACGGACAGACAGACAGACTTGACGAAACTATAAGGGTTCAGTGTTTTGCCATTCGGCTACGGAACCCTAAAAGTGGTTTCATTGATTTTGCTCGTTATTCCAATCGAACTTTTATCAGGTTTTGCGCTTTTAACGTTATACGTTGTATAGGCCAACATAGATACGTTCGAAAGTCAACAACGCAGTCTACATGCATGCATATTCCATATCTATCAGAACTAGCTTAATTGGCATCTTGTTTGCCCCCGAACAGAGTTCAAATGGCAATGCGTTATAAATAGAACTATATTAGGAATTTGATGAGTGATTCGCATCCTTCTTGCTTGAGAATAAGGTTCACAATGCCAATTATTCAAACCTGTAAAAAGTCAGGTGTCTGGCTGATAAGATGCGGTCGGCACAGATCCACGGGGTTTCCGATGGTATGCAGAATGCGGTACCAGCTCTGCATCACCGCCTCCGCGCTCATGTCTGGCGGGATCAAGTTTGCGTCTTCTTCACCTGAAAATAAGGTTAATGTTACAATAACATTGTACTTGTAAATAGAAACTGTCATACAAGGAATCGAACCTGGTGTCTTACTACCCAGAAGCATGCCTATACCTATATTAACGATTAAAAAGACCCCTTTACTCTTATTTACGTAAAATGGCCTTAGTATATTTTCTCTTAAGTTTATTTTTAAAAGTAACACAATTCACATTTAAATGCACAGTTTGGCATAATTATGTTTTTTAATAACACCAAAAACGAGTTCCTACACGACGTGAGACACACACGGCCATAAATTCTACAAGTAAAGTTATTTTTGTTAAAATAAAAACAAAACACTGTAGTTTGGTGGGCTTTTGGAATTGACTTGACATGACTTGATACGATGTATTTTCATCGATGAAATTTATTGTAGATGTTACCTTTAAAGTTTTTTTTATTAAATGCTGCATGCATGTTACGCTAGATTAGTTATTTACTGATTCCCTCGTTGGTCAAATTAGATTGATGGTCTGTGCAAGAGGTCCCAGGGTCGTATAGCGAGTGGAGTCAAAAATAATGATAGATTTAAGATTCAAGGTCTTTAGGTTCTTCTGTTTTTAAATGACAGTGAAATAGTTGAAAATCTAGGAGGTAGAATAATAAACTTCATTCCTTAGTGAGCGTGTCAAGCCGTTGAATCTATGTCCGATCTAACTGGTCATGTCAGACCTATCTTTTTACCAGACTAGCTAGTCTGGTAAAATGTAATAGATCCAATTTAAATCAGAATATAGTGCTCATGTATTACAAAACTGTAGCATTAAAACATGTTATTGATTTACTTTATTGTATTTTGTATTAACTTGGTCTTCATTTGATTGGATAAAATCTAAGTATGGATTATTTATGTAGACTTTCTTTTAAATATAATTTATATTTGTTTCTTTTTCGTACCGCCCAAAATCATAACTGATTAGACCGAAGGAATGACTGGTAAAGAACGCCATATGGCGTTAAAAACACCTTTTGTAAAAAAAAAAGTTGTGCAATAAAGTATAAATAAATAAATAAATATTCTCTGTAATGGGCTAATTTCAGTTGAGATTGCGGCAGCGGATCCATCCTTAAGAAAAATATTATAAGTATTTATTTATTCATGTGTAGAGTATGTTGTATGCTATCAGCGCGTACTTACCTACTTTGGTCACATAGCGCAAAGAGAGCCTGATAACCTTGAAAAACTTGTGGTGGTTGGCAAAGTAGAAGGCAAAAGACTCAGAGGCCGATCACCGAGCCGCTGGTCTGACTCAATAAAAGAAATCACGGGGCTCCCGGTCACAGTGTTCCAAAAACCCTTCGGATCGGACATTTTTAACTGACCCTGCAGATTGACGTAGCTAGTCATTCTGATCAAATGTCTTAAAGTAACCCCTATTCAAATGTGGACGGTTTTCGAGAAAAAAATCCTAAAGTTCGCTCTTTCAGAGGGGTCAAAAAATGAAAAAAAAAAAATTTAATGAATGATTTTTTTTTTAGAATTATTTACTTTTGGCAACATTTGCCATGAAATTATGAGCTTTTGAGGCTTCTTATAAAATATTTTTTTTAATCGTTTATAAGAAATTTAAAAAAAAAAGATTTTTGGTTTTAATTTTTTTACTCAATAAGCGTGTTGTTTCCGCGCGAATTATTTTTTGATTATGATTTGTCAGCTTTATATCTACCTATGAAAAAAATAACAGGTCGGGATCTTGCGTCGAACTGGAGTTATAAGCGATTTTATTTTTGTTTAAAAGTGCCTGCAATATTGGTCATAGCAAAGTTGCATAAAGAAATTTTGCTTTACAGTTTCTGAATACAAATAACCAGGGAGATATGCTGTTTTTCGTGTCTTCCCTCTGAAGGACCAATTTATTTCCGATGATGGTCTACGCGTGGCACGGGAAGGGGTCCACTCTCGTTAGGCTTTTGCTAAAACCCCGTGTCGTGTCTCAGTCACTCCCGGCTAGTGTGGACAAAGGGTGTTAAAAAGGTACTAATATTCGAATGAAATAAAGAAATCCGGGTATAGCATTTGGCAACAAAAGTTTATTCAAATTTGCTATTACACATCTACCTTTTAACACCTTCAAAAAAATCAAATACAAAACTTAATAGCTCAAAATACAGTAGAGACTAGGTTAGGTTCTAATTTAGTTATCAATATCTATACTATTACAAATCTTAATGTTCACAAATTTCTAATTAAATAAAGATAAACCACCAATTTAAGTGTTTAATTACCTAAATAAATTCCAAAATTTATCCTCAAAGGGATTCCTAAATTATGCCTAAATTAATAGCTAAATTATCCCACTTTTCACTAAAGTTAAAGTAATACAAGGAAAACCAACCTTTGATTTCAACGGAGGTTACTATTTCAAATCTTTGTTGCATCAAACTACAAACAATTCTGCAACATTACCCCAAAATTTCACCGATACCGATCCATCCTCAAAACAGCAGACAAGAAGCAAATCAATCCATAAGGAAGTTCTGACTTCAAAATTTAATCCAAATGAGGTCTTAGTAAGGTCTAAGTAAGGTCACTGAGGTTACAACATGATCACCAAATTGTGACTGTTCAACTTACAGACACATATCAAAAGCAAAACCTGCAAAAGCTGGCTCGCCATATAATTTCTGAATTGATTACTAAACATTTATGCTAATTATTCTATTTGAGACCATTTTTCCAGTCATTTATATCAAATCATTTTCGAAATTAATTCATCCAAATTGACATGTTGGCGGCGTCAGGAATAACTATCAAACTACAAAATAATTTGGGGCGTGCCCCATAATCAAATATCTAATTTATTTCATTTTCACACACGTTCCACTCCGACGCACGACCAACAGTGCGGAACCGGAAAAAAAGCAGCTGTCACACTTGACAAATGCCAGTGTCATCATATCTATGCCAAAATATGGACTGGAGTCCTACATCCATTTAGCTTTTCGTTTCACGCGAACTTATATAAAAATATACAACGTTACAATACCCCCCTCCCAAAGAAAAGAGGTTCACTACAGTGAACCGAAAGCTGTCCCCAGCTTCCGTAACTGTAAAAATATGTACTGTTACCAAATGCCAAAATAAAATCAAAATAATCTCCTTCCACTATCCAACAATCTCAACTGACACTAATAGGGCAACAATTTCACAAGAACGATTCAAACCATTTCTGTAGATCCAAAGTATATACCAAAAAATATGTCCCAAAGGACCTCAAAAAAGGCTAACCCTATGTTATTTAAGGCTGCTCTGCCAAAATTATTCAAAAGATCTACAAAAAAAACTCAAAACCAACGCTATTCAAGAATATTCTATTCCAAAATATCGACAATACGACAAAAAAAAATCTTGACTCAAAGCTATTTAAGATTTTCTGTTCAAAATATCCAAAATACCTAAAAAAAAAAACTCAAAACGCCGTTTAAAAATATTCCAACTAAAACATCTCAAAATACCTAAAGATCTCAACGTCAACGCCATTAAAGATTGTTCTGTTCAAAATAATCCAAAAGCTCACAAAAAAACAAATCAACTACATTGAATGTTCTGTTCAAAATTATCCAAAAGCCCTCATAATAAATTCTCAGTAGCAAAGTATATTTCTTTTCAATTTACTCATACAGTTAATTAAGTCAAAAATCGGGCAACAAACACATTCAAATAATTCCAAAACGACCTCATGCTAGACAACAATTCAAAATAATAACTTTCAAGCGACTTAACTTAAGGGTTTCCGCTAAAACATACCCACAAACAAATTACTTTCATTCTTCCACAAGCAAACAATCTTATCAACCTCGCCTTTCATACTTCATCATACAAAAACTAAACAGTTTTATTTCTCAATCTAAATAAAACTGAACCCTTTCACTTTTGTGTTTAGAATTTTCATCAATTTAAACACAACCAAAGAAACTCTAGTCGAATCAAAACTTATGTCTCAATATCCTTAAATGCCACGAACCGAGTGAACGACCATCCATAGCCTCCAACTCGTAAACAAAATGGTGAAAAATACCTCAGTGATCCCACACCAAACAAAAAACAAACATACTGGTGCCAAATTGGGCATCACTTGAGTGTAGCTGGACTCCCAAACTACATCACCAACCAAAAATCAAAACGCATTTCTGCGCCCTAAAACAACAAAATTTGTGGCATGTCTAGCACGGACATTAAAAACTTCAAAAAATATCCTTTAAAAAACCGAACTCACCAACATAATACTCCTTAGGCCGTCTTACTTAGACCGCCGACTCCGTCCCGGTATCCCTGTAAAATTATGTTAAGGAATGTTGTAACAAACCAGTGCCTCCCTGAATCACGATCCCATAATACGTGTCCAATTAACCACAATCACGGTTTCAGTAACTCATGAATCACTATAAATGGTTTCTAAAATTTTTGGCAACATCCGTACCAGTAGCACGCCCAATAGGAAACAACAGTGTCGATTTACCAAAACAATGCGTTACATGAGAAAAATGTAACTGATTTCTTGGTTTATATACAAAACAGACGCAAGAAACATAATTTAATTCATTTTCAGAACAACATATATAGTTACTGCGTACTCCGTCCCGGTATCCCTGTAAAATTATGTTAAGGAATGTTGTAACAAACCAGTGCCTCCCTGAATCACGATCCCATAATATGTGTCCAATTAACCACAATCACGGTTTCAGTAACTCATGAATCACTATAAATGGTTTCTAAAATTTTTGGCAACATCCGTACCAGTAGCACGCCCAATAGGAAACAACAGTGTCGATTTACCAAAACAATGCGTTACATGAGAAAAATGTAACTGATTTCTTGGTTTATATACAAAACAGACGCAAGAAACATAATTTAATTCATTTTCAGAACAACTCCAATAACGCTGACACGTAACCACAATGACCCTACAATTACCTCATAACTCATTTATCAATGTAACCACAACAAAAGCAATAATTAAAATGCAAAATTAATTCAACTAATTCACAACTCAAACTTATACAAATTACTGTTATATCACTGTTAAATCAAATTATTTACCATTTCTTTTGGTGGTTTATATTTTTACAAGTTTTCATACAAAACAATATAAAGCGAGTCCAAAATATTACAACCAAAACAACTCAAAATATATCACAATACTTAAACAGATTGTGGGCATTTTAAATGCTAAATAAAATCAAACACAACAAATAGGGATTTCACAAAATAAGGTTTACACCGTAACAATAACTTTTATTTGGTTAGTAAATACAAATTGTTTGATGCAACACTAAACTTGTGGGATAATTCCTAACCAGTTAGTTACACAGGCAAAATAAACCTAAGCTAAATAATATGGTGGTTAATTAGCATTCCAAAAAAATTCTAACAACAAAGTGCTCAAAATTGTACTAATAACTAATTCTAAAGTTGGGCGCCATTTGTCACCGTCACTCCCGGCTAGTGTGGACAAAGGGTGTTTAAAAGGTACTAATATTCGAATGAAATAAAGAAATCCGGGTATAGCATTTGGCAACAAAAGTTTATTCAAATTTGCATTTACACATCTACCTTTTAACACCTTCAAAAAAATCAAATACAAAACTTAATAGCTCAGAATACAGTAGAGACTAGGTTAGGTTCTAATTTAGTTATCAATATCTATACTATTACAAATCTTAATGTTCACAAATTTCTAATTAAATAAAGATAAACCACCAATTTAAGTGTTTAATTACCTAAATAAATTCCAAAATTTATCCTCAAAGGGATTCCTAAATTATGCCTAAATTAATAGCTAAATTATCCCACTTTTCACTAAAGTTAAAGTAATACAAGGAAAACCAACCTTTGATTTCAACGGAGGTTACTATTTCAAATCTTTGTTGCATCAAACTACAAACAATTCTGCAACATTACCCCAAAATTTCACCGATACCGATCCATCCTCAAAACAGCAGACAAGAAGCAAATCAATCCATAAGGAAGTTCTGACTTCAAAATTTAATCCAAATGAGGTCTTAGTAAGGTCTAAGTAAGGTCACTGAGGTTACAACATGATCACCAAATTGTGACTGTTCAACTTACAGACACATATCAAAAGCAAAACCTGCAAAAGCTGGCTCGCCATATAATTTCTGAATTGATTACTAAACATTTATGCTAATTATTCTATTTGAGACCATTTTTCCAGTCATTTATATCAAATCATTTTCGAAATTAATTCATCCAAATTGACATGTTGGCGGCGTCAGGAATAACTATCAAACTACAAAATAATTTGGGGCGTGCCCCATAATCAAATATCTAATTTATTTCATTTTCACACACGTTCCACTCCGACGCACGACCAACAGTGCGGAACCGGAAAAAAAGCAGCTGTCACACTTGACAAATGTCAGTGTCATCATATCTATGCCAAAATATGGACTGGAGTCCTACATCCATTTAGCTTTTCGTTTCACGCGAACTTATATAAAAATATACAACGTTACAGTCGATACACGTAGACTTGAGGAGCGGGGGAGAGGCGTCATGGAGCCGATTAAGACCCATGGCGCTACCTGCGAAGCTGATAAAAGCTGTTTTAAATTCATTTTTATATAAAGAGGAGACTATATTTAAGCGCTCATCAGTACTTAACTCTTTTGGTCTATGACCCCTGACCCTGCTTCTACTTTTTTCAACAAAAGCGTTGTACACAACTAAGCGTGTTATTTGTTCTCGCCGTAAATTCACTGGGGATAGTTCAGGTGATGTAGAGGAACTAGACATAGCTTCATATGCTCCTTGTGTATTTCATCGGAAGGAGAGGGGGCACCGGCTGAGGCGCATTCCTCAGCTTCATGTTCTCCTAGTATACTTGCGGATACCCTCGGAGATGGAGGGGCACCGGCTGAGGCGCGAACCTCAGCTTCATGTTCTCTTAGTATACTTTCGGATACCCCCGGAGATGGAAGGGCACCGGCTGAGGCGCGATCCTCAGCTTCGCAGGTAGCGCCATGGGTCTTAATCGGCTCCATGACGCCTCACCCCCGCTCCTCAAGTCTACGTGTATCGACACGGGGTTTTAGCAAAAGCCTAACGAGGGTGGACCCTTCCCGTGCCACGCGTAGACCATCATCGGAAATAAATTGGTCCTCCAGGAGGAAGACACGAAAAACAGCATATCTCCCTGGTTATTCGTATTCAGAAACTGTAAAGCAAAATTTCTTTATGCAATTTTGCTATGACCAACATTGCAGGCACTTTAATACAAAAAAAAATCGCTTATAACTCCAGTTAGACGCAAGATCCCGGCCTGTTATTTTTTTCATAAGTAGATATAAAGCTAACAAATCATAATCAAATAATAATTCGTGCGGATACAACACGCTTATTGAGTGAAAAAATTAAAACCAAAAATCTTTTTTTTTTAATTTCTTGTAAACGGCTTTAAAAAAATATTTTATAAGAAGCCTCAAAAGCTCATAATTTCATGGCAAATATTGCCAAAAGTAAATAATTCTAAAAAATTTTTTTTATTAAATATATATTTTTTTTTATCATTTTTTGACCCCTCCGAAAGTGCGAACTTTAGGATTTTTTTTCTCGAAAACCGTCCACATTTGAATAGGGGTTACTTTTAGACATTTGATCAGAATGACTAGCTACGTCAATCTGCGGGGTCAGTTAAAAATGTCCGTTCCGAAGGGTTTTTGGAACACTGTGCCGGTGACTGCCGCTCTTAGACAAGCTGAAGATAGAGTGGCGTGGAGACACCTCGTTAGAGCATACACCAAGGCTTACCAGGACGGGCACGACCTTCAGAAATGAAGAGACGACTAAGAAGAAGAAAGAGTATGGTGTACTCACCGACGGGCATGGCGGGCAGCAGCGGGCCGTACGCGTGCGCGAGCAGGCGCGCCGTGAGGCACAGCGAGGCGCGCGCCCACTGCTCCGTGTACAGTATGCTGTACTCACCGACGGGCATGGCGGGCAGCAGCGGGCCGTACGCGTGCGCGAGCAGGCGCGCCGTGAGGCACAGCGAGGCGCGCGCCCACTGCTCCGTGTACAGTATGCTGTACTCACCGACGGGCATGGCGGGCAGCAGCGGGCCGTACGCGTGCGCGAGCAGGCGCGCCGTGAGGCACAGCGAGGCGCGCGCCCACTGCTCCGTGTACAGTATGCTGTACTCACCGACGGGCATGGCGGGCAGCAGCGGGCCGTACGCGTGCGCGAGCAGGCGCGCCGTGAGGCACAGCGAGGCGCGCGCCCACTGCTCCGTGTACAGTATGCTGTACTCACCGACGGGCATGGCGGGCAGCAGCGGGCCGTACGCGTGCGCGAGCAGGCGCGCCGTGAGGCACAGCGAGGCGCGCGCCCACTGCTCCGTCAGCGGCGCGCGGTGCCGCCAGCGCACGCACTGCTCGCGCAGCGTGCGCCACAGCGGCGGCGACGGGAAGCATCTGCGCACACGAACACAATTTATATTCTATTCAGTACTAGCGGTCCCCGGCGACTGAGTCCGCGCGTTTCGAATTTGCACCCTCCCCTCCCGGGTCTACCTTGTTTCGCAGAATTTTTATTGTCATAATTTTATTTGGCATATCATCAAATAGCATAAACTTCCTTTCGCAGAACATCAAGTAGCATTCACTCATTTGTCAGACGTTCAAAACGCATAATCGTGTAAGCTAGAATCATCTTTAGGCAGAAATTTAATATCCATAATAGTCTTAAAGCAGAATCATCCTAACGCAGAAAGTTCACAGATAGAATCGTCTTGTGGCATACAATTCGTATATATAGTCATTAATAGGCAGAATCATCCTATCGCAGAAAGTTCATAGTCCGAATCGTCTTATGGCATATTTTTCATATTTAAAATCATTACAAGGCAGAATTATCATATCTCAGAAATTTTACATTTATAATCATCTTTTGGCAAACGTTTCATATACATAGTAATTTAATACAAGTAATTGAAACATAGTAATTGAATCCATAGTAATTCAGCATGCAAGCAAGTATGCAGCATGCAAGCAAGCAAGCAAAGCATGCAGCAAGCAAGCAAGCATGCAGCAAACAAGCATGCAGCATGCAAGCAACCATGCAGCATGCAAGCAAGCATGCAAGCAAAGCATGCAGCAAGTAAGCAAGCATGCAAGCAATCATGCATGCACAACAGCTTGCATGTATGCAAGCAAGGATGCAACATGCAAGTAAACATGCATGCAGCATGCAAGCCAGCAACAACTTGCATGCAGCATGCAAGCATGCAACATGCATGGTTTTTGTCACGGCTCCGGCGCTGCGGGGCTCCGGCAGTCCCACGCGAGCTTATCGTCGCAGATGGTTTTCGCTCACCGCCGCAGCTTCGGCTTGCTGGCCGGCTTTGCCGGCCAGCCTCAGCCGCGTCGGCGAGCTTTCAAACCACCTGCTCCTCAGCTCGCGGGCTGCCTCGCCCCTCCGCGCCTACGCGATTTTGAATTACACTCTAGGGGTGGGGCAAACAAGACTGCGTGGAGTCGGTTTTGCACCGATTCGTTTCTGTCACTAACTTTTGTACCACAACTTAATGACTTTTTAATTCAATTTTAGGTTAAAATACTATTTAAAAGAAATAGCAATATGCGTAGTGAAATTATTCTAAACGAAATTCTGCTTTCTTTCATAGTATGCCTAGTAAAATTATGCCAAATAAACATCATACTTAATGAACATTATGCTTAGCGAAAGTATGCGAAGTAAAATTTTGCCAAAGGTAATTATGCCTTATAAATTTCTGCTATCTTGAAAGTATGCCATTGTAAATTCGGGCATATAAATATTCGACCAAATAATAATTATGCTAAAAGAAAATTCTGCCTGAATAATATTCGACTAAAGAAAATTATGCCAAGTGTGTTATGCCAAGTGACTTTCGGAGCAAAAAGATTCTGCCAGATAGAGGGAACCCTCCCCTCCCATCGCAGCGTGATGTTTTATAGCCTAAAGCCTTTTAAAAATTCAATAGTTTATTAATTTCAAATAGGTCTAATAGTTCCTGAGATTAGCGCGTTCAAACAAACAAACTCTTCAGCTTTATACTGACTATAGACTAGCGGTCTCCCGCAACTTCGTCCGCGGGTTTTAAGTTTGCTTCCTCCCCAGCAGGAGTAGCAGCGTGAAATTTTATGGCCCACAGTTTTCCTCGATAAATAATATACCCACAATAAAAACACCACAGTAGTTCAAAAGATTAGCACGTTCAAACAAACAAACCCTTCAGCTTTATATTTTTTGTATAGATTGGTTTCCTCTTGACTCCATACTAAGCCAAGGCGGGGTCGAAGGTGGAACTAGCTCGCCCAAATCCTGTTTACTCTGACTTTATTTAAGGATAAAACACAATAAAGGTCAAGTTTTGAGCGTATTCCACAAGTGCTTCCATCAAAATTTTTTATGTGCAAATCAAAAGAAGAAACTCACTACACGCGTCGTCAAAGAATACAATTATTTACAAATTCAGAGTGAAGAGGCTTCCTTCGGAAAAACTCGATGCATTAGACACGTTTGTCGTTTTCAGGACTCTGGAGTTAATATCAAACAATAGAAAAAGGAAGGGTAGAGTCCGAACAAGATGGACACACTCAGAATCAAACTGGACTCAGACAGAAAACCTTGCGGGAGGCCTATGTTCATCAGTGAACGTCCTTCCTAACAATACCGACTCACCTATGACACGCCAGTATCCACACCTCGAACAGCACGCACAGCACGCGCTCGCACAGCTGCTCCGCGGCGGAGTGGTGCGGCGCGGGCGGCGACAGCAGCGCGGACGCGCACGCCAGCAGCAGCAGCAGCAGCGAGCGCCACTCGCGCGCGCCGAGCCGCGCCGAGCCCGCGAGCGAGCGCGCGAGCCGCAGGACGCGGTGGCAGAGCACCGCTTGTTTGCTGATTAGGTCGCCGCCTAATTAAGGAATTGTAGAGATGAACAGGTAGAATTTTAATACGCGTCATAAAGGCGTTTGTTGATACAAGAACGGGTTGAAAAAAAAAATTTTGTGTAGTTTCTCTGTGATTATCATTTATCACTGTAACGGCCGGTTTCTTAAACGCTTGTCAAATAATGAATTCGTTAACAGTCAGTCATAATTGACAATCTGTTAAACAAATGTGGGTTGCTGAAAAGCAATTCATCCTAAAATTAGCGAATCGATTGTTAACAGGTGATATTTTTTTTGGTCTGACCACCCTTGCTTAAATCAGTCATCTTCATTCAATCATTCATATTTTGTTTCTGTTTAACGTATACCTTTGTCTCTATTTTTGATTATGATTGACAGATCACAGAATTTTCAAAAGTCTATTAAAATATATTTTTCAATAAAGGAGGAGGTTATCAATTCGATTGTATGTATTGTATGTTTTTTTTTGTATGTATGTTACCTCATATCTCAGTCGTTTGTCGACCGAATCGAAAAATTTTTTCGCCTTCTTAGAGGGTGTACCTTCTAGTTGGTCCCATTTTTTCCATTTTGGGATCTTGGTGTAATCAAGGGAATCCCTCAAATTTTAAAGGCACGTATAGTGTATCTTTACTAGAATCTTAATGTTGACGTGTTGTTACGTCTGACAGTCAACATCTTGTGGGGCTGAGCTGATGGTGGAACTCCATCAACTATCACAGCACCGACTCCAAAAAGAAATTGTTTGCCTAAAACGGATTCCTTTCCTTTCAATTGTGAAGAGTTTATTTAAGACTTTTTAGTGCATTTTGGTTTTGAAGTCAGTTTTTACTTTTTTTTATGTGCATTTGTATTTGTTTTGTTGATCTTGTCATGATCTGCCACAGATATTTGAAAGCCTCCAGAAGCATAAAAACTTATGGCCAGCAGCACTTGTTCCGCAGCGCTGATGGCATGGTTACGTTGGGTTATGGGTTCCAGATGTGACAGTAATCCCATTAGTTCAAAGAAAACAATTTTTGAAATTCTGTAGCGGGCCCTAAATTCCAAATTATTATAGTGATCTATTTGATGCATTCGCACTCTAAACAAGCGAGTTGGCATCAGATCTTCCTCGTCGCTTGTTATGGATATATCATCAGCAGATTAATCAGATGACATTGTATTTTTTGAATTCAGTTCATAAAAAAGAAGTATGTTAAAGTCTTTTGACACTCCGTTAAGTGATCGATTTTTGCTAATTAGCTAATTTAGTATTAACAAGAAGTTGTCATGCAAAAAACGTTTTCGGAAACCCAAATCTTCCATAATTGGCGATTAATGAGAGATGTGACATTTGCAATGACAACCTGTCAATTGGCAGGTTCAGAAACCCGAACTGCGTTTAAATAGAGATTAACACCTTGTTACGTAATTTTTACGATTAACATGCGTTTCAGAAACCGGGTGTAAGACGTCGCAAGCTAATGCCATGATGCAAATATTTTACAATTAGTCATTTTTTTATATTATGGCATGTGTATCTTAGTTTATGTAAGGTACAGACAACAGCACTTCAATGTAAACACTGCGTTATCTTATTCAGTTGTAATAAGGGCTACTTTGCAACAAAAGTGTGTAATCTGATGTGCTGGCCACAGTACTATTGGGCAAACTAGCCCATAGGTCGTACAATAAGCAGAGTTGGACAGTATATGAATTACTTGTAATTATATTTTATAATACGTAATTTAAATACAGATACGTACGAATTTGCTGTTTTTATTTTAATAAATAACTCACTAAAAATGAAATTTGTGATTCGTATTTATATATATAGTATATATAATTAGTAGTTCAAATACTTAAGGCTTCAAAATACATTTGAACAAATACATCCTTCACTTAGCGATCGTAAATGTGAGTACGATTCGAAAATATTTTGTTCACACTTTAACAAGAGACTGTTTGTCAGTACAGTTTAAAAACTTACCTAACGCTCAAAAACGTCAGAAACAGTAGCTCTAAAGATAGACTTCTGAGCATTGCCGTCTGTGGATACAGCCCTTAAAAGCGGCGTGACTTTAATGGAAGTATGGAATTGCATAGACCGAGTCTCATGCGACCTTAATGATGCATAGCTTGGAAAGGGTTTCATACACTCTTAGTATTTCATGGAAGCCAGCTCTAAGGGGCTGATAGCGGCGAGCTGTATCCGCAACCCACATTGTAAGGCAGTCTAACTTATGTTAAGGGGTTGATAGCGGCGAGCTGTCTTCGCAGGCCACATTGTAAGGAAGTCTAACTTATGTTAAGGGGCTGATAGCGGCGAGCTGTCTCCGCAGCCCACATTGTAAGGAAGTCTAACTTATGATAAAAATACTATCTCTTTTCAGGAGATTACTCACCCAACTCCAATTGGTAAACAAATGAGAGTGCTTGGAAAAAAAACAGGAACGATAAATACAGTGATGGGTCGATATTTACATTTGGTATACATTCAACATGCTTTGTGCAATGAACAATTTGTGCACTAATTTAGTAAAGTATCAATAGTTATAGTGTTAGCACTACAAGGTTCCACCAACCATTAGTCAACTACAAATATCAATATCAAGTAACAATCACAAAAAAAAAAAACTATCGAACACTCACTCTCATCCGGCCTGGGCACGAACAGATTCTGCAGGTGGCTGAGTATCTTCCTGGCATATTTATGTGGGTGATCCTTCACCGGCTGTGGCAGGGCCGGCGGAGGGGGGTGCGCGGGGGGCGCGGGGGGAAGTAGCGGAGACAGCCACGCGCAGCACACGCGCACGCAATCGCGAATAGCTTCGTGCGAGCTGAGCGGGAGCGAGAGGCCGTAGCGGACCACTTCGAGGACCCATTCCACCTGGTTAAATAAAAATATCGCTAGAGTGAATAGATATTCGGAAACTACAGTAAGGGTCGCTAGACACGACCGCGAGCTGCGGAGTTTGGATTACTAACTAACTGAACCGAGCGTTTGTGTGACAGGCTGCGGAGTGGTCGCGACAGTTGCTAGCATCGCGCACATTCGGCAGCCACACGGTTTTTAAATTAGTAAAGTAATGGCGGCGACTGCTGGCGGCCACTAGCCGGTAATGGTCGCGTCTAGTAGTGGATCATTAATGTGCGACTACTCTATATCGCGTTTATATTGATACAAAATCAATTGAGAGAAGAGCACAGTTTACACGGTTCGGGTGTCAAAAAATTAACAATGTGTAATGACTGTAGCAAGATTTCATACTAATCTTTAGTGTTAACGGCCCTATCTCCAATACTATAACTAAATGTTTTTTTGCAGCGTTGTAAAAGTAACATTGGTTGTCTCAACCTCGTCATAATACGAATTTCAATTCGTTTGTGGTAAGGGTTCCGACCGAACAGCTGTCGACCTTCATGAAAGCAGAATTTTGGCCGAAGGATGTTTTGTATCGTCGGATTCGCGGACGATTACCAGACATCAAAATGCGCAACACTACAAAGCAGTGTACGCCAGCAAAGTAGTGTTTCATTTGTTTTGATATTTTTATATTATTATATGTAAGTTAGTCTTTAATGTATCTATTGTATGGGCCTTTGTTGCCTGCAATAAATGATTTAATAAATAAAAAATATAATAACATACTGCTAGACGTCAATGTATGTCCAGCCACCACCCAAGTAGCTTGACGCTTACCTCGGCGTCAGTGGTCAGCGGGCTGGGCTCGGGCGAAGCGAGCTGCTTAACGACGGCGAGCACCACGTCCCGCCGGCCGCCTTAACAGCGCGCTCCATAAAGAGTATACACCACCACCCAAGTAGCTTGACGCTTACCTCGGCGTCAGTGGTCAGCGGGCTGGGCTCGGGCGAGGCGAGCTGCTTTACGACGGCGAGCACCACGTCCCGCCGGCCGCCTTAACAGCGCGCTCCATAAAGAGTATACACCACCACTCAAGTAGCTTGACGCTTACCTCGGCGTCAGTGGTCAGCGGGCTGGGCTCGGGCGAGGCGAGCTGCTTTACGACGGCGAGCACCACGTCCCGCCGGTCGCCTTAACAGCGCGCTCCATAAAGAGTATACACCACCACCCAAGTAGCTTGACGCTTACCTCGGCGTCAGTGGTCAGCGGGCTGGGCTCGGGCGAGGCGAGCTGCTTTACGACGGCGAGCACCACGTCCCGCCGGCCGCCTTAACAGCGCGCTCCATAAAGAGTATACACCACCACCCAAGTAGCTTGACGCTTACCTCGGCGTCAGTGGTCAGCGGGCTGGGCTCGGGCGAGGCGAGCTGCTTCACGACGGCGAGCACCACGTCCCGCCGGCCGCCTTAACAGCGCGCTCCATAAAGAGTATACACCACCACCCAAGTAGCTTGACGCTTACCTCGGCGTCAGTGGTCAGCGGGCTGGGCTCGGGCGAGGCGAGCTGCTTCACGACGGCGAGCACCACGTCCCGCCGGCCGCCTTAACAGCGCGCTCCATAAAGAGTATACACCACCACCCAAGTAGCTTGACGCTTACCTCGGCGTCAGTGGTCAGCGGGCTGGGCTCGGGCGAGGCGAGCTGCTTAACGACGGCGAGCACCACGTCCCGCCCGCCCACCGCGCCGAGCACGCCGCGCCCGCCGCCCTCCAGCGGCAGCGAGCTCCATTCCGAGTACATGCCGCCACAGTCGTTGTTCTGCAGAAAATCATTACACACATTACATGATTTCATGACCAATAGGTCATCATAACTAATGATATGCCATTACCGTTCCACAGGTAGGAATATTTAGCAACATTTCTTAAACATCTGCAAGCACCTGCATATTACAATGTTTTTAGAAATTTATCATTCATCATTGTAAAAAAAACAGCCAGCAAGGCAATGTTAATTTACCAATGTTAGGAAACATTACAATGTTTATAGTTTTGTCATTAATATAGTAATTATATATATTAAAATTTTAGTCCAGAAGTGCTAAAAAAAATAATAAATAATAATAATAAATATAAATAAATTAATATTATTTAATTATTTATTAAAATAAAGTTTCCATAAGTTGCCAAAGTTGACAGCAACTTAAGCAATTCTGTTTTAATACTTCCTCAGCAATGTTGCCAGTAACGGAAAATCAATAGTCACATCATATTTTATTATGAAATAACTTATACAGGGTGTCCACTGTCCAGAAAGTCAATGTCAAGCCGAAACTGGGTGATGAGCTAGGCCATGACAGTCATATTATGATATCGCAGATTGAGATTTTTAGTATTCTATGTACAAATAAGTAGCAAGAGCTATAATGAATGTCATATCATCAGCTTTTCATGAAATGTTCCATGCCTACCAGCCATGCTTATTGTCTTAATAGTCCCCCTAGCCAATTCCGACTATGGTGGCCAGTCTCAACGACTAAGCAACTGCGCGGGACATATTATAGTGCACAAGTGTGTGCGCAAACACAGGTGCACTCTCTATTCCTTTCACTCTAATAGCCTGATGGGACAACAAACTGACTCGACCGGAGAGAGATCAGGAGCAGGGCCAACAGCAACCACAGTGTCATTAATAGTGTTAAATTCATTCTAAACCATTACATTGCGAAGCGTCATCACTTTCGAAATTGAATTTATTCTGTAATGAATAACTACTTGGCCCACTGTTGCATAAACAGACGGGTAGATGGCGCTAGACGTCACGCGTAATGACGTATCCATAAGAAACCACAAATTTCGCAAGGTCGGACACACAGCACGGTAGCTCAACTGGTAGAGCGTTAGACCCGGTGAGCCAAAATGTTGCTGGTTCGAGTCCCGCCCGTGCGCAAATTTTTGGTTTCTTATTTCATCTTTATGATTATAAAATATGACACTGTAAGTGTTAAAATCATTCTAAACGAAACTATATATAAATGAATACAAGGTTCAATGATTTTGTATTTATAGACTACCGAATTGAAATATAGAAACCCTTTCCGAGAGATGCATCAACATTCATATGACCTGCGGCAAGGCGACCACTCTTATAATAGACTGGGGATCTAATCAATGCGGATTGTGAACGCGGCCTTGGAGCCGCGCGACTATGATGTAACTGTAGGCGTGTGGAGCCGCATGCGACCATGATACATCACCACGGCTCCCTTGGAGCGGATTCCATATGCTCCCATAATACCATGATAGTGGCTCGGCTTCGTGAAGCCGCATTCAGAGAGCCGCTTACGCAGGCCGAATTGCTTGAGAATCTGAGATACGATACATACCTTAAGAGGCGCGTAGCGTGCATTGAAAGCAAATGCTTGATGTAAGTGATAAGCTTTTACCGTGTTAAAGTATTTTATTACAGTCAATATTACTTTGACTGGCACAGGAATTGAACCTAATTATTTTTGACAACATTAAAGAAGAGCAATATAATGAACTATTCAATAGCCTAGGATTGCGTTTCATAGTTGGAGGCGACTGGAATGCAAAACACACTCATTGGGCCTCAAGACTGACCAACACAAGAGGCAGAGCTTAAGAAAAGTATCGACAAGCACAAACTAACAACTATCTCAACGACGGAACCAACCAATTGGCCCACTGACCCAAACCGACTTCCAGATGTCATTGATTTATTTATTGTGAGAGGTCTCTCTAGACTTTTTCACAACATTGAAACGTGTCTGGATAGCAATTCCAATCACGTACCGGTAATCATGACTATTGGGCACCACTGTCCTCAACACAAAGAATATTCCAAAATTGTACAATAGGCGAACGGACTGGAACAACTTTAGAGAGCTTCTCCAAGACAGGATAGAACTCCTAATACCTCTGAAAACAGCACCTGATATAGACGCAGCTGCCAAATTATTCACCGACGCTATTCAAGAATGCTGTTGGATGTCCACGCCAGAAGCTACAGAACGACCTCCAATAAGTAAAGTGTACTCTGAAACAATCAAGCTAAAACTACTCGAAAAAAGAAGACTTCGCCGAGTGTGGCATAACACCAGACATCCACGCGACAAAACAGTGCTTAATAGAGCGATCCGAGAATTGAAATTTCTAATAGCCGAAGCTAATAAAGCTGCCTTGGAGACTGACTTGGAGAACCTCTCAGCCACGAAGGCTACCAATTATTCCCTGTGGAAAGCATGCAAAAACTTTAATCGGCCACTTTATCACAAACCACCACTGCGTTCACAAAATGGTGAATGGATTAGGAATAGACATGATAAAGCTGAAGCATTTGCACAGCACCTCAGCGGCGTCTTCAAACCAAACGATGCAAAACCAGATGCGGACGAATCAGACATAGACGCAAATCTTGGCCAAGATTTCCAACTCGATCTACCACTGAGAACAGTGACACCCAGAGAAATCTCCGGGAAAATTAAATCTATGGACAATAACAAGTCCCCTGGGTATGACCTCATCGATAAAAAAAAGTCCTTGAAGAACTACCACGCAAGGGAATAGTCTTTTTAACAATCCTTTTTAACGCCATACTAAGAGTCGGTCATTTTCCGGACTTGTGGGAAGTAGGTATTACAAGTCATAATGATACACAAACCTGGAAAACCGGTCCACGAAATCACGTCTTACAGGCCAATAAGCCTCCTTCCGGTGATATCGAAGTTGTTTGAGAAGTGTTTGTTGGATAGAATGACTAAAATTCTTAAGGAAAGGGGAATCATTCCCAACCATCAATTCGGATTTCGACAAGAACATGCCACGACAGAGCAAGTCCACAGAGTCTGTAGAACAATTAGAAAAGCTTTTGAAAAAAAGGAATACTGCTCCTCTGCATTTCTGGACATACAGCAGGCTTTTGATCGAGTCTGGCATAAAGGACTGCTGTATAAAATAAAATCCTTGCTACCACACACCTACTTCGGAGTACTAAATACCTACATTACGAAAAGAATATTTCAAGTAAGGGAAAATGACTGCACATCAGGCTTTTATGAAATCTTGGCGGGTGTACCGCAGGGTTCAGTGCTCGGGCCGGTACTCTACACTCTCTACACGTGCGACTTGCCCCAAAACCCAGAAGTGACAATTGCCACTTTCGCCGACGACACAGCTCTGCTTGCCTGTGATAAAAACCCAACCCAAGCG
Organism: Pyrausta purpuralis; assembly: GCA_963924145.1. Taxonomy (NCBI): domain Eukaryota; kingdom Metazoa; phylum Arthropoda; class Insecta; order Lepidoptera; family Crambidae; genus Pyrausta; species Pyrausta purpuralis. The sequence goes on along the minus strand of OZ001653.1, from coordinate 2,647,556 downwards.
TCGGCAATCTTACAAAATAGCCTGAATAAAATCGAGGAGTGGTTGGCTAAATGGAGAATTGCGATCAGTGTAACAAAATCTGTGCATGTGACTGCGCAAAGAAAACTGTGCCCCTGTCACGTTGAATGGCACCCAACTTCCACATAGCGACAACATCAAATATCTTGGGATGCACTTGGATCGCAGGCTCACCTGGAGGAAGCACATCAAATCAAAACGAGACGAGATTAATCTTAAATACAAAGGTCTCTACTGGCTTCTAGGCAGAAACTCAACACTGGATATAGATAACAAACTCCTGATATATAAAACAATGTTAAAACCAATCTGGACGTACGGTATCCAACTGTGGGGCACGTCTAGTGCTTCCAATGTATCAATACTGCAAAGGGCCCAAAACTACATACTTAAGCAGATTTCCAATGCTCCATGGTTTGTCAGAATGACAGAGGTTCACGACTTTCTAGACATACCAATGGTCAAAGCAGAAATAATCACCCATTGTGATAGCTACAAACTTAGACTGCAAAAGCACCCCAACATACTCGCTGGGAAACTCACCATAGCCGAAACCATACGTCGATTAAAAAAGCGGCGTGATATATTTGACTGATGGCCAATTAGGGGCTACTTTAATGAAAAGGCTGGCTCCAAAGGGAGAAGCGCCTTACTCGACACCAGAAACATCTCATCTGTTTATAGTTGATTGCAGGATGGAAGAATTAAAATATATATGTATATATATATATATATATATTTGGCCCTGTAGAACTGACACAACAGTGAAATAACTTGCCTACACCACAAGAAACTCTGTGGACTTAGACAAGCTTGATATCAGAAAGTGAAAGAACATGACTTTATCAGTCTATGTTTATTCTCAGCTCAAGTACAACACACTGTACACACATATAACATGAGCATAACACAACACACATGTATTTTTTTTCAATGCAAAGCAATAGATTGGAGTAGCAGTCACATGTTAGTACACATTGAAATTATTTTTAGGTACAGCTGGTCTAGCAGGCTATTGAATTTCGTGGACTTCTGGCAGTGGAGTAAGGGAACACTCATTTAACTGCAATTACTTTTGAAAATTATTTATATTTTATGAAGAATAACTCAAAGCGTAAAAAGAACACAATATATGTATAATTTTATAAATGTTTTACAGCTCTGGACAAATCCTTGCTGGCAAGTCAAAAAGACAGTAATAATGGGAAAAAGTTAACAGATGACAGTAATACAAACAATGAAGTTGAGTAATAGACAGATGTTAACCTTTAATTGCCGAGGTGGTGTCACCGTGAAACCGCGCAAGTTGAAACAGGAATATTTTAACAACCAACAAAAAGGCTGTATATCTGTCTCTTTCAGTAGCTGCTTGTTTTGACTTGATCTTTCGTTAGTCGGTCGCCAACACGCGATTCGTTCACAGGTGTGCCCGCAATCGGACCTTTGGTGTCACCGTGACGTAAGGTCGGTGTTAACGTTCTATTTTATGGTATTGTAAATTACTGGATATGTGCTTATTTTGTATTTATTTTTTAGATGACGCAAGCAAGTACATCAGAAATCGTGTGTAAAAGAAAAAGACAACTGGATTTGAATAACCCTAGTGATCAAACTGTTTTAGACAGCTGGTTAGACGAAAAGTTAGAGCAGGCATCAAAAACACGAACGCCCGAAACAAGTCTTCATGGTTTCACCAAAGATTTTACAATCGTATCTTATGTGCCAAAGAAGTATAAAGCAGTTTTGTTGATTTCATCTATGCACCACCCGGCTCAAATAGATCCAGAAACAAAGAAACATTTTGATTGTGATTCGTTGACTACAGGTTGTTTTTACAGATTATATAAGAAAAGTTAACTTTATCAAAATAGTTTATGACTATCTTTTTTTTTCCAAAGACTTAAAACTATGTTCCTAAAAATGTGTCATTTTTTTTATTTTTGCTATTAAATATTTTTATTAAACATTTGGATTGTTTTTATTTTTTCATTCCAATATTAATGAAGTAAGCATTTAGAAAAAATATAATTTTGACTGATTTTCCACATAAATTTGATAAAAAACGTCACTTCAAATAGGGTGTCACCATGACCTAACCTCGGCAATTAGGTACTGAAAATTAGGGTCGGTAACTAAAGGTTAACAAAATTAGGTTTAGCAAAGCATGAGCACCTTTTATTATTTGCAATATCAATTTATACCATGTTTTGAGCAAATAAATGATTTATGATTTATAAAAACCCCCAAAAAGAGTTTTGGTATAAATCTGTGATATGATTTAAAATAGTATTATACTATTAATGATATGAAAAGTTCTCCGGCACAATCATATTAGCAATGGGTCTACCAGTGGGCATTCTCTTTTGTCTCCAATAAATATTCTTGAGTCATAATACACTTCATAAAGATGAAATAAGAAACCAAAAATTTGCGCACGGGCGGGACTTGAACCAGCAACCTTTTGGCAAATGGGCCAAATGCTCTTACCAATTGAGCTACCGTGCTGTTAGTCCGACCCTGCGAAATTTGTGGTTTCTTATGAAAACGTCAATTGCGTGACGCTTAGCGCCATCTAGCCGTCTGTTTATGAAACAGATGGCCCAAGCAGTTATTCTTTACAGAATAAATTCAACTTGGAAATTGATGTCGCTTCGCTATCTAATGCTTTAGAATGTTTTTAACACTCACAGTGTCAGATTTTATATTCATAAAGATAAAGATGAAATAAGAAACCACAAATTTTTGGTTTCTTATTTCATCTTTATGAATATAAAATCTGACACTGTGAGTGTTAAAAACATTCTAAAGCATCATAATACACTTATTCTACAAAAAGCCACTAAGCACAGTTTTAAACCTGATGAACCTGATGTTGAGTTAGTGGGACACTTATTGGTTGAAAAAGGATTTTGCATCAGTGTTTAATCTTCACTGTGCCTTCACTGAGCATGTGCACAGCAGTCAACATTTTATATTTACAAAAGTATTGTTCAAATGAATAGGAAATATGCATGTATTTTACTACTACTTTCCCAGAGGCCTTTTGTAACCTGAGCAGGTTGCTGGCCTTCTGGGAAAGCCTGGGTTGGTTAGAATAAAAAGGAGGGACATATGCACAATGGCCCAATCATGAGGCTAAGTGCGGAAAACACCCCAGCCAAACTAACTAACATGCATGTATTTTTTTTATATTTTTAATTCACTTTTTACATCGTGATAAAATAGTAAAAAATATTAATACTGTTGAAAATGCTCATATTATTTTTTAAAATAATATTTAAAACATCACTTATATTTGACCTGTTTGAACGCCGCCATTTTCCGCGGGCCTTGAGTGACGTCACAAGCCACTACAAGCGTTTGTTGACTATAAGTTTGACAGATACTTTTGGTTCTTTTATAGAAATTTTCAGTTGTAAAATCTATTCACGCCGTGGATAAAGCTAAAAAACCATTTTATAGATATTGTCTTGTACCAATGTGCAAAAACACTACTAAAAGTACACCTGATAACGTGTGTTATGCTGTTCTAAAAGATGCAAATATACGAAAACAATAATGTAAGGTTATGAGAAGATATAATGTATCTTCTTTATCGTGTGTGTGTAGTAGAAATTGCAGTAGCTAATGAAAAACATTACAGAAACACAAATAAAAACAGTTTTTCTTTCCGACACCATATAAACAGCAATGCCTATAAATCCGATAACATGGTATGTGACGTCACGATTTGGTTCGACCAATAGTGATGCGTTTCGCAAATTCGAATTTCACTCGCATATTTTGCATTTTTTTATTAATATTTTATGCAATTAAAAACCAACTAAATGAAAAAAAAATGGTTCACATACAATTTCAGGACAATATAGATTCAGGGGAAAAAAACAATTTAATTTAATTTAAATGCATATTCCCTATTGTCTTGCTTGCTAAAATTAGGCATTTACATGAGAACATTGGGCAAAATCTGATTAACATTCCAGGTTTGCCAGTTGGTAAAGATTATTTCATAGTATACAACATAAAAGGCATGACCCAATATTATTATGACTGGATTTGTTTGTCACAACATCTGCTTTTGAATGTGATAAAAAAGTGAAATATGATCATGGACTGGACATTACATGTTAAAATGTTTTATTAGAATCATAGACTTACTCACCTAAGAGAGAATGACCAAACCTGAATAAATAGGTAGAGTAAATAATCACTGAATTCAGTTAGAACCTGTATATGTACCACGAATAAAAAGATGCGGATCATGTTTGTAAACATGGGTCAAGCTAGACCAAGGGTAAATTTAAGCAGATAGAAAATTATGCACTCCATTTTGAAACTGTACAATCTTGAGCTCATGAAAAATTGTAAAAAAACTCACCATCATAATAGTACTCTAATTTTTTTGCGTCGACGTGGCTCTCACCTTGTGATTAACTCTGTTGAAGATTCCCACATTCATAAATAGAGAGTAACGGTGACCGTCTTCACCAGAATACTCAGCACTCAACCGCACACAAGTACATGCGCGTACTCCTCATTTTCAAAAGACCCGTTAAAAAATAATAATTTACAATGACTATATCGTTGATAGTGAGGTTTAAAAGCTTCTTTTCTACAGCTTTCTGATATTTTTAATCATCCAAAATCAAAGCACTATAGAAGACAGCAATATTTTTGTTTATAAAATTTGACAGATAGGTGACATTTGTTTTTTCATTTTCCTGTGCAGGTTAAAGGTTAAACTCATACAGCCAAGTCAAATTGTACATCGAAGTCAAGTCAACGAATAACCAAAAAATGGTCTGGTTAGTCCCACGGACGAGTTTTTTTACTCGTCCGTGGGTTAGTCCCATAAAATTTTTATCCCTTTGGGGATAGTACTTTTATGGGTTAAGTTAGTTACTGACATTTTAAATCGGTTTCGTTTGATAGCTTTTACTTGTCCTTCTCTTCCGACAGAAATATTTTTTTTTTATCAAATCAGTTTTACTTATTCTACTATTTTAATTCTTCTACCCCAATAATAGCAAATCAACTTTTGAGTTTGAGCTCCTAAACTTCGGCTCACAAAAAAAGTCCCAGTTGCCACCGGGGCAAGGAGACATCCTTGCCTCGTTGCTCTCTCGAAGTGATGCACTGGTGGCAACTGGGACATAATTGTTTACGAATTGCTAGTTGCCCCAAGTGGGGCGATGCCGATGGGGGCAACTGGGAATAATTCCAGATTTTCACTTGAAAGCAAAGCGCTGTATTAAATCACAATTTACCATTTATTATTATACAGGTATATTATTTTCGGATATTGCCCGCCCACTCATCCTTAATTCTTTCTCCAAATCAGTGGTGGCCTTAGGGGGTGGCGAACTGTGCAATCGCCCAGGGCCTCGCTCTTGGAGGGGCCTCGCGCAACAACCCAAGCTCATATTTTAAAATAACCGGCCAAGTGCGAGTCGGACTCGCGCACTGAGGGTTCCGTGCCAACTTTAACTGAATTGGGGAATCCACTTACATCTACTTAGTAAAATACCACAATATTTAGTTGACTGCAAATATAACTTTGTTTTTCATAGTGTTTGTATGAAATACAAAGTTATGTTTGCGGTTGTTGAAAATGTGCTATATCTCAAAAACTTCTAGTTCGATCCCGTCCGAACTAATTTTCGTTGAAAGTATTTGTTAAGGTCTACATCATATATTATTCTCAAAATTTACACTTGCTTGGTTTCGAAGTTAGATGGGGGGGACGCCCATTTTACCACTTTGGAAGCGTGTAGCTAAGAAACGTTAGACTTTAAAAGAAAATGGTTTTAGAAACCTTGATGTCATTTTAAAAGACCTATCCATAGATACCCCACACGCATAGGTTTGTTTAAAAAAATTTTTTTTTGGTTTTAGTTTCATGTATGGGAGCCCCCCCTTAAATGTCATTATTTTTTATTTTTTGTATGAGAATCGGTAAGCGGTTAAAATGATACATCTCCCTACCAAATTTTAACAGTGTAATGCTTATAGTTACAGAATAAAATGGCTGTGACATACGGACGGACAGACAGACAGACAGACTTGACGAAACTATAAGGGTTCCGTTTTTTGCCATTCGGTTACGGAACCCTAAAAATATGTATATAATAATCTAGCCTAAATTACAACTTTTAACTTTAATTCTTATTTATTGAGTAGTGCAGGGTAGCCTCGGTGACTGCCGTTGAATACCAACTAAGCAGTATATGTAATGCTTTAAAGGATTTATGCCATTCTATAGAAAAGGACATAACTACAATGATATTGTATTTAGAAGTAGATGACGCCTCGCGAACTAAAAGAGTACACAAATATGGCACCGTCTGATTAATGGATGTCAATGGATTGACATCTATCACATCAGACATCAGATTCGGAACAGAGTCTTAATAGAGTAGCTTTCTTAATCCCTCAAGCATATGTAAACGAGACACAATGGATATTCTATTGTTATGCGGTCGCATGCGACCGCTTCGGTGTTTATGCGTTAATATATTTTATAAAGTATGTAGGTACATTACAATAGACTCGTTGGCCTAATTTTAAAATTGAGTTCACACTTTAGCTCGGTAGTATATTAATCATCAAAAACATTTTATTTTCAAACTATTTAACACTTAAAATATTGAATAATTATATAATAAATGCAATTTAAATGTATCACGTGAAACGCCATGGCGCCAATATCAGAGTCACGTTCACTGCTAGGCATTCACGAGTACATTTTTTACAAATTAAATTAATTTAAATATTTACAGTTCTTATTTTAATAAATAAAGAAATTTTTATTAATACACCATAGCCATCTGGCATCATGTAAACAGGCTAATATACACGCTAATAGTGAGCGTACATATTTTTTCTACAATCGTGAGGATCATCCCTCACAGATGTGTTTATCAACAGCCTTTTGTTATACTTTTGTTAACGCGAGTGCCTTTTGATCCGTGAGCGCATACGCTGTTACTTTAAAAAATTTAAGGTGTAATTAATTGTTATATAACAGACGTATTAACATACATTTCCAAAGAGTTAGGGTCGTGCGGGCGGGATTCGAACCCGCGACTGCTTATCTTTGTAGTCCGGAACGTAAACCACCACAATGTGATGGTCGTTAAATTATTATTAAAAAATATAGTACCAAACTACTCCATGTATGGCACTGTCTTAGAATATCGACCATGTTAGTCCGTGGGTTGGCTAAGAAACAAAACTCACTAATTTTATTGAAAATACTTTAATCATGAATTATAGGCATCATTAAATACAATTTACTTAACGAAAATATGTGTTACTGCAGTTTTAAAGGCGCACTGAGGCATTAAGACACTGACGCCTTTAAAAACAGACTACGTCAAAATTATATTTGAAGTGAGGTGTTGTTTAGCTGAGCCATCTTTTAGCCTCTCACCCGTGATCTTGTTCTTAATACAATATCATTGCATAACTACCTACTAATTTGGAGTGTCACTTCTCATGTGGTATTTTGTCAAAAATAAATGTTATAAGCAAAATGTGGTAAAGCGAAACCATGCACTTAGATGTGGCTATACAACACCTAAATACATTCATAAATTGGCTCGATAATTATCTAGAAAATGGTTTTCAGTCATCCCTTCTAACAGCGATAGAAATAGCCGAGAAAAATGATATTGACAGACAGTTCAAAGAAATCAAAAGACGACGTAAAAAAGGCATTTTGATTATGACGGGAGAGATGAAGCTCTTGAATTGACTGCGGAAGATAGATAGATAGAGAAGATTTTCAAAATATACTATTTTTATGTCATTGTCGACCGACACTGTGCGCGCAAGCTACCGCCCTAGGTTTGAGACACTTAAACAAGATGAGAGTATATGTAATGGTTTCATGTTTATTATAAAAAGATTAAAGGAAAATGTGTGCTCGTAGCGCAGTGGTAGAAGCGCTTCGGTAGTGATACCGAAGTGTAGCAACCTCCGGCACGGTCGTGTTTGGATGGGTGATCATTCCGACCATATAAGTGACGTATATCACGAATATCTCCGTGCTTTGGATGGCACGTTAAACTGTTGGTCTCAGCTAATATCGGTTGATATTAGTCGCTAAGCCTAGTCAGAGGCCTTATGAGTGGTTTGATAATATCTGACAGCAGGGTTAGTCGCTTGCCTTGCAAACACCCCACCACCAACCCGCATTGACCCCGCGTGGGGGATTATGGCTCGAACTAACTTATAGTTGAGGTGAGGCCTTTGCCCAGCAGTGGGACGATACAGGCTAACTTTACTAAAAGAAAATAGTGATAGTGAACTTTTGAAGCAATGCAGCGACGTGCAAATATCTATGACAGTAGGAGAATCATATGATATTAATGAACATGAATTATACGAAGAACTGAATATCTTCATCCGCGTGTATGAAGGAAACGACGACATTATCTCGGTGCTGAAATACATAATAGAAAATAAAAAAATACTGAAGTATAACCCACTATCGAAATAATCCTGAGAATTATTGCCACCACACAGTTGCATCTGCTGAAAGGAGTTTTTCGAGGCTTAAAATTATTAAAACCTATTGAGCTTGGCTTTCAGCCCCTGATTGCTCATTCGTTAGATTATAGTATTTTAATTAAAGATTTTAGTCTTAAGAAAAATCGCAAACATCAGTTTTGTGTTTTAGTGATTCTTCGAATATTAAATATTTTAAAATTCAAATTTTATTCATTTGTGTAATTTTAACATTTCTCCTCAAACATGACATTTACCTTAATCAAATAATCAGACCTAATTTCGCAACATATACTTCACGAAGGACAAAGGGCCTCGCAAAGACCTGCCGCTCGTAGCCTCGCAATGGGTAAGGCCGCCGCTGCTCCAAATGACTTGGTCAACAAATCAAAATGATGATACGTAACTGCCTCGGTGGCGCAGCGGTAAGAGGGTCGCACTTTAAAGCGACGGCTGCGCCAGAGGTCCCGGGTTCGAACCCCGGATCGGGCCAAAAAAAAACTGAGTTTTTCTGTTCAGAAATTCTAAGGGCAACCCGGAGTTTGGAAGTTGGCGGTGTTTCACCCCCGTGCCTCGGAAAAGCACGTAAAGCCGTTGGTCCTGCGCCTGAACTCTCTCCGGTCGTGTCAGATTGCTGTCCCATCGGGCAATGAGAGTAAAAGGAATAGAGTGTGATAAAACAAATATTTTATCTAAGAATAATGAGACACGTAGAGTGGTGACAGCATAACAAAACATAAAATATTTGTTTTATCATGGTAGCAGAAGCGTGAGGAATCGAGTGATAGCTTAAATAAATCGAGTACTTGCAAATAAACCAAGTTTTCGAAACAATCCGGGAAGACAAAGATTCAATATGCAATCACTAAGTTGTAAAGTTGACATCGGTCACCTGAAAGGTGCGAAGAACTGGTCTACGTGGAAGTTCAAGGCTACATTACTGTTACGAGGTATGTCCGGTGGATTGGATGCGGTAAACGGTACTCTCCAAAAACCCGTAAAACCTAATACTAGCAATGCCGAAGAAATTTCTGTATATAATAAAGCTCTCGATTATTACAACAAAACGGATAGTTCCGCATTACTGTTGCTTACTGCAAATATGTCAGACGAAACCCTTCAAAAGATCATGCGCTTTAACTCATCTAAAGAAGTTTGGGACGAATTAGATCGTTTATTTGATGGCAAGTCTGAAGATAAGAGTTACGCACTTTGTATGGAGTTTTTCGGCTATTGTAAAGATCCGTCACATCACATGACATCACGACTCACATCTCTAAAATCAAAACCATTTGGTCAGATTTAAACACCGAACTGATGAAATTAGACAGTAACAAATCAGAATTACCAGATATCTTGTTAATTTGCAAAATTCTCGATACATTACCTGAAGTCTATTTTTCTTTCAAATCGAGCTGGATGTTGATGTCGAAGACAGACAAAACTATAGACAATCTAACTACGCTCTGCTACCATGATAAAACAAATATTTTATGCTGTCACCACTCTACGTGTCTCATTATTCTTAGATAAAATATTTGTTTTATCAGAGTGCACCTGTATTTGCGCACACACTTGTGCACTATAATATGTCCCGCGCAGTCGGCTAGTGGTTGTGACTGGCCACCGTAGTCGAAATCGGCTAGGGGGACTATTATTTTTTACTATAATTAACGACATTGACAAAGGCAAAAAAATCATTTTGATGTATAGTATAATATGTACGGCGGCCATGAGTGATGTGTATAAATGTATAGTATCTTTTATTTCTTCTAACAATATAAAAATCTAATTTATTCATGTATATAAGTGTAAATATGTTTTATTCCTTTCCTCTCCTGATCCTTTCTGTTGTAATTCCGCATTTTCCGCAAATGTTTCCTTTTTTCCCGTTTCCCCGTTTTAAACTCGACTCTGGCAAGGCGAAGGCCGCAGATTGCCATTAAAAAAAAAAAAAAAATGACTATAATAATGAAATAAATAATGAAATTGTAAGTAAATATTACAAATTGGCTGAAAGAAAATGATTTGAAAATTAATTATAATAAAACAAAATACATACAATTCTACAACAGAAATGGGAAACCTCCAAACTTAACGGTTAAGCATTGCGAAGATCAAATTGCCAAGACCACATCAGCCACTTTTCTAGGTGTCGTTATTGATTCCGAGCTCACTTGGTCGGGCCATGTTGATGCTGTCTGTCAGAGGATACATAGATTTGTGTACGCGCTCTATCATCTGACAAAATTATCTAATCTCCAAACAGCTTTGATGGCATACCATGGCTATGTTGGCTCCATTTTAAGGTATGGGCTAATTCTATGGGGAAACTCAACATGCCTTTCGCGTGTCTTTATCTTGCAGAAGAGGTGTATTAGATCTATTTGTGGTGTCGGACTGACGGAATCGTGTAGACCTCTCTTTAAAAAATTAAGGATTCTAGCATTGCCATCCTTGTACATCTTTGAAATTTTGTTATTCACGAAAAAAAATGCCCATCTGTTCACAAAAGCACAAAACGAATGTAGTCGTGGTAGTTCTAGGAGATATCTGTTCCTGTAGCAGGTACAGTAAGTCTTGCCAGAAACAGCCACAGTATGTGCATTCGTTTATTTAATTTGCTACCAAACCATATTCAAAATTTGCCACTTAGTTATGTTTGCGGTTTTTTAAAAAGTGCTCTATCTTAAAAACTACTAGTTTGATCTCGTTGAAAGTCTTTGTCAAGATCTACATCATGTATTTTTTTCAAAATTTAAATTCGCTTAGTTAAATATTTTTAAAAGAATAATTAGAGTGTTGGTTGAGAACTGCTTTTATGACACTGAAGAGTTCACAAAATTTTGTTGTGATGGTCAATTCAAACGAATTTAATTTCCTAAATCCTTTCATGTTATCTACTTATTCTCAATTTGACATCTGTAATTTAATGACATTACTATATTATTACTAATATTATTGACTTATGAAATTGTATTTGTATTCAAATTATATCAATAGATAAATTGCATGACGATGAAATGTTTGCCTATCGTTACATCAATGAAGCATGATTGTTCAATTTTAATATTAAGACCTGATAATGTAATTCTTACCATGTTTCAATGCAAATAAATCAATATTCTATTCTATTCACAAATGTTTGTATTGTGCGGGGATCGAACCCGCAACCCGCTGCGTAGTAGGCGATTTCTCAACCACTACACCAGACGGGTCATCAAGTCAAGTTAAAGATATTGAGTCACATCATATTAACTAATCGCCTACACTGCGTAGTAGGCGATTAACAGAAAGTAAATAGAATTTGATTAGGTTTAATTGAAATATCCCTAGATCATGTTGATGTGTGTATTGTATTAAAGTGGTTTTTTTAACCCTGATTTGGGAGCATTCACAGATTTCATTTATCTGGTTGCATCAATCAATTCCTAAGAATTAGAAAAAACCTGATTAAAAACCAATGTTCAATACTTTTTATTTCAGTCAAGTCAATATCATTAGTAACTATAGTTAATTAATTATAGATAAAACAAAAAGAGAGCCTATTGTTCAAACAAAGTGGTCTTTCAATGAAATTACAATGAGTAGACTAGAATAAAATCAAATTCACAAAATAAAGAACAACCCTATATTTTACTTTAATAATATCTAAATTTTAGCACCCTATTTTAAAATATCACTTTATAGAAATAAATTGTTTAGTTAGTATAAAGTTATTTTATAAACAAGATACTTATAAGTAGTTTAAAAAAAAATCTTTAAATGGCAAATAATGAGTCTTATATTCTTGACTTGGAGAACTACATTCTGAATCTTATTCATCACCCTTTCCACTGATTTTTTCAGATACTTCTTCAAATTTTAGCCTCCACTTAGTGGCCTCTTCTTCCATTTGTTTTGCCCTCAATTTTTCTTCAGCTAAGAGACTCTTAGTCACTTCCAGCTGATTCTTGGTCTCTTCATGGTCACTCTCCTCAGCTGCATGTATTGTGTTGGCAAGGACAGTGTTCTTTGCCAGTTTCACTGTAGCCTCTGCCTCCTTTATGATCTTTTCAGCTTTCAGACTCAACTCGTCTTGAATAATAAGCATGTTTACAAGCCGGCGAATGACGAATGACAAGAAAATTGCAAACCCTGTGATGTAGAAATTTCTTTGAGCTCTGAACAGCTTTACGTTTCCTTTCATTTCGCTAGCGAAGTGCGTGTGGGAAGCGTCGGTCGCGTGCGAATATTTCCTCATTTCTCTAACAGCATCGACAAGGAAAAGGCACAGAATACCAAGCAAGCCGTAGAAGTACACTGCCGCGTGTTCCCGAAACATTGCGAACAAACGTGACTTGAAGAACATATGCCATCTCCGAGGGCTGAAGATGGGTAGTATCATCAACGAAACAATAGCGACCTCAAAATAAAGATAGCCGGCAATAAATGTCCACTGTATAGACATGGTTATTTTTGTTCAGATACTCTTTAGAACTTAAAAATTATACGATTCAGTTACGGTACCGATAACATCAAATGCGTTTTTTTAACAAAACTAAACCATTTATTTTTTGCGATAAGAAAAGACTTGCAGTCTTCCAGAACAAACAAACAATTACAAAATTATTTTTGCACTGCATTTGCAGTTTTGCACAGATTTTGGCAGACACAAGTGTCACTGTCTAAATACAGCGGGTGGGAGCGTACCAGTGGGTGGGAGCGTACCCCTTGAAGCCCGCGATGATTACGATCACAAGCACCACAATTTCCCGTTCCATCCACTTGGTCCACGCTCCGCGACATAAATTATTGTCACTTTTGGAATACAATGATAAGAGCGAGATGTCAGTAGCAGCAAATTGTGTGATAAAAAGAAATGTAAGATGCGATTAACAGAACTATTTTTGGCGACTGACAAACAGTAACGCGCCCCATGAAGGCTCCTTGAAATTGTGTTTGAAGAAATAGTGCTTCTAAGACATGTTGACTTGATGGGTGATAGTTTGTTGTTCATTCATCAAGAGCGAATTAACCCCAAGATTTTTTTCTTTTAGCTGGTACATTAGTCTAAGATCGATGCCTCTTTAAAACTTTATGTTCGTGTCGTTCTTTGTTTGTTCGGTTTGTATGTGCAATGCGAGTGCGTGCGTGACGTTTATGGCAGTCTCGTCGGATAACAAGTGGAACGCCAGTACTTTTTTTTTCTTTTCGTTCCTCCAAGCACAGGTTAAGGTATTGGACCATGCTTACTGCCTCGTCATCGTCACGTCGCGATTCACTCAGAGTTTAGCGTGGGAAACGAGAAAAGGAAGTTGGATTTTGTTTCTTCATTTTAGTAATTGTAGTATTTTTCTAGTAATTTATTGTGATTTTGTGTTGGAATCATCATAATAATGTGTGCTATTGAAGAAAACAATGAAGACAAAGGAGAAAACAAAGAAAAGCGTGCTTTGATCGCAGATCGCGCCCTCTGATTCGGATCGTTATACTCGTGCTAAACTTCCTTCTTGAACATTGAAATGCGAACGTCACACCTGTGTTAAGTGTAAATATTGAACTTATTAATAAAGATTTGTCCGTATGGCTGCGTCCAAGGACGTTAGACTTGTAAATTTAAAAAAAACGAATGAATTGAACTCAAGCAGGCCTCGCACACTTAGCCGATTCGGCCGAATCGACTGATACATACGAAATGCCTTTTAGGAAACTACGCTTTATTCAACATAAAGAAATATACTATGTTATAAATAATTACTGACATTATAGACAGACATTGACACACACAGATTGTCAGATAGAAAATTCTATAGACGTATGATCTATGATCTATGGATGATACCGAAGAGGTTCATAGCATTCTTCCCCCCTTCAATTCCATTCAGGCACAACTCTCAACTAATTACTACAAACGTAGTCAACGAGGTAGCCTGGTCTTCTGCAGGGTCTGCTAGAAGATCGAACCTGAGATGCTTCTGAATCTTGAGTAGGGGCAATTTCATCATTAGCTGTTTCAGATGTTCCATCAGTTGCGGGTGTCTCATCTTGCCAAGTATTATCCCCATCTGGCAAAGGTGCTAAATGTCTGTTAGAGACGGTAGTTTCTCTACCATCTGAGAATCTTACATGCGAATAAGATGGATTCGCTTGTAATATTTCAACTTCTTCCACTAACGGGTCGTATTTTGAGGAACGAACATTTTTCTTCATTAAAACACTTTCGGAAGACGTTAGCCAAGTTGGTATAGATTGTCCGTTCATTGTTCTTCGAGGGTGACTAAACAGCGTTCGTGAGGAGTATTATTCGTGGCTGTACATAAAAGGGATCTTGGCGAGTGTGGTGACTTAGGAAGTACATACTCGCTCCCATTCTGTCACATCTAAGGCCTTTGATTTTAAAAATAACTGAATAGTTCTCCATAAATTTCAATTTAAACGTTCAACTTGTCCATTACCTTGAGGGTTGTATGGTGTAGTGCGGCTAGTCGCAACGCCTAGAGATAGCAAAAAATTCCGTACTTGTCCAGACATAAAAGCAGATCCTCTATCAGAATGAACAAAAAGAGGAGTGCCAAACACAAAAAATACGTCTTTTAGGCATCTGATAACAGTGTCTGCTGACAAATCATGACATGGATATACAAAAGGAAATCTGGAGTACTCATCGATGATAGTAAGGATGTATTTGTTTCTCGTGTTTGAAGGTATCGGTCCTTTGAAATCGATACTCAATCGTTCAAAAGGAGATGTTGCCTTAATCAGTTTTCCTTGGGCTTTATGAAAACGTGGTTTTATTTCGGCGCAAATATTACATGTAGAAGTAACTGATTTTATTTCGTTAACTGAGTATGGAAGATTCTTAGACCTGACCCAATGTATCATTCGTGTGACACCAGGATGACCCAGAGCGTTGTGTAATTCTGTTTAAGTATTAGTTTGAACTTGAGCACAGACACGTGATAGCGCATCAACAGCAGAATTTTCTTTTCCAGGTCGTTATATAATATCATACTTGTATGAGGATAGCTCCAGTCGCCAACGTTCTACTTTTTCATTCTTGATTTTACTATTATGCGGTTGGAGCATAAAAGCCACGGACTGTTGATCAGTAATCAAGATAAAATGCCTTCCCAGAAGAAAATGGCGCCACTTACGAAGAGCTTCAACGATTGCACATGCTTCTTTTTCTATGGAAGAGTGACGTCTTTCTGGAGCTGATAATGACCGAGAAAAATAAGCAGCAGGTCTTTCGTTTTGAGATAAAATAGCTCCAATTGCAAAGTCGGACGCGTCCGTTTCAACAGTGAATGTAGCACTTAGGTCAATGGCATGTAGGCTGGAGCAAGCGAGTTCATTCTTCAGACTATTGAACTGTAATACTGCTTCATCAGTAAGAGTAAACTTGGTTATATCAATCAAAGGTCTTATTTTATGAGAAAAATTTCGTACCCATGGGCTGTAGTGTGCAAAAAGTCCTAAGGTTCTTTTGAGAGAACGAGAGTCTGATGGTATGGGTAAATCAAGTAGAGCTTGTATTCGTGATTTATCCGGTTTTATTGTCTGGTTGCTAATAGTATGCCCTAATAGGTTGATTGTCTGTGAGCAAAAAGTGCATTTTTGTCTCTATTCAATGGTAGTTTATATTTTTCAGCTGCCTTTAGAAATTTGTTCAAATTAGCGTCGTGTTCTTCTTTGGTAAGTCCGCAAACTGTCAAATCATCGAGATAAGCGTAGGTTCCAGACAACTTTTCTTTCTCTATTATAAATTCCAGTGTTCGCTGGAACGCTGCTACTCCATTGGTGACTCCAAAAGGAATACGTGTAAATTCGTATAGTTTACCACAAGCCTCGAATGCAGTATATTTTTGTTCTCTTTTTAGTATAGGAACTTGATGGTATGCGCTTTTCAAATCGATTTGGCTGAAGTATTTGAATTTAGAAACTTCGGAGATAATAGATTCTATTTTAGGTAAAGGATAAGCGTCTAACTCTGTAAAGTTATTGATGGTTCTGGAATAATCGATGACGAGACGTTTTCGATGATGATCACCTCCAGCGACAAGAACTTGCGCTCTCCATGGGGAGACACTTGGCTGAATTACGCCATCTTCCAGCAGCTTAGATATTTCTTGTTTAATAAAAGACTCGTCTTCCTCACTGTATCTTCGAGATTTCACAGCAATGGGCTTGATAGATGGAGATAAGTTAGTAAAAATCGAAGCCGGAGGTACTGTAGCTTCCATGACATTGCAAATGTTAAGGGGCTCTTGCTCGCCACCAAAGTTCAATTTAAGCGACGAGTGCGTTTTTAGTATATCATGCCCAATAATGACGTCAGCGCATAAATTGTGTACTATAAGCAAGTTCTGTTTATGATAAGTATGCTTATCGATTTTGAGAGTAGCAATACACGATCCTTCTACGACGGAGGTATTGTTAAGTGATGCAAACGTAATTGACTGGTTGCAGTGCCTCTTTTTCAGGTTTAATGTTTCAGCTAAACCTTTGTCGATAAAGCTTATAGAACTTCCTGTGTCCACGAGAGCATCAGCAGTATAATCATTTATGACAATGGGAATAGTAGCTTTCCTTAAACTTCCTGTGGCGGCAGCAATGACAGATGCTGTTTCTTCTAAAATGTTTTCTTAAGTGACTGCATTAACTTTGGGGCAAGCACCACCGACGCTGCAACAAACATTTGCTAAGTGTCCTTTTTTGGAGCATAATTGACACTGAGAATGAAACGCAGGACACTTGATGCGTTGATATACATTTCCGCCACAAAATAAACATCGTCGTTTTTTTGAAAAATTTACAGCTGCTATATTAGTTTCAATCTCTTTTTCGTGTTCTCGAATAGTGTTGAGCGTGGGCGTGAAAGACGTTGGGTTCGATGTTAATGAAAACGTATTTAAACTCTTCTCAGCGCTTTCTAACGTCAAAGCTTGATTTAATGCGTCATCGAATGACAATGTCAAGTTTTCCAAAAGTCTTTGACGAATTTTTTTTGAAATTATGCCCGATATCAGCCTTACCTCACTTTGAGTGGTGTCAATGGGTTCACGACGCGAGTTTTTTGATTTATTTAGTTTTCTACATGTCAAAATTTTGTGGCAGTTTTTACGTCCAGCCAGCATAAGTTTTAAAGCATCTGCCATGTAACTGAACGAATTTATCAAATAATAAAGTAAGCCTAAAACGTCTCCATTCACAATTACGATCGTATTACTTCACTAATTAATTTGATTGATTGACATAATATTTGATTGATTGACATGATAATTTAATTTTCGACATTTTTTGAGAAAAAAATTGATCGGCCTTAAATTTTTATTAAATTCATTTGAAAACTGATTTTTTAAGCGCAAAAATGGAACATTTATTAGGCAATAAACGGCAAACATGCCAAATTTGTTTGAAATTTTATTGCGCTGAAAGAGGAGACCGATTTATGGCTAATTTCCCTGCCAACATTACACGGTTAGTAGAATGCTTTTGATGAATAAAATCTAACTAAATGTAAACTTCTAAGCATCTTTCATGATAGGAAAAGACGTAATATTAATGGATAATTTTTATTTCTTGCTTTTTAGATGTAAAAAATGGCTTCAAATAACGGGCAGAAAGGATCTAGTCGACCTACCCATAAAATCACTCATCCGTAAATACATTTGTTCCAAACATTTTACACCGTCCGACTTCAATAAAAAAGGAAACAGATTAAAAAAATGCGCCATTCCATCACAAAATTTACATTTACCGCCGCTCCATGAAAACGCATTTAAGAACTTCCCGGTCCATCTGAACATCTCAGGTTAATACCCTAGTACAGAATACCCATTTTCACATACTAAGTTATAGTCATAAAGATAATGCTGTTGGTTTTATAAGTCATTTGTAACTATGACACAGAAAATAATTTTGCTGTGTATCACTAAATTACGTAAATTCAGAATTATTTAAAGCAGTGTTCCCTGGTACTGCCTTTTGTATAAAACCCGAACACATCCTATATTCTTAACTTTTTAATACATTTTCAGGAACTACTAAACCAACCAACAGTACCCAAAAATTGGAGCAGCTTGTACAGCATGACCACACTTACGTTTGCCCATCTATTGATGGTCAAACGAAACTCGGTCATACTGTACAAGTTGCTCTACTCGACCATGATTACGTGGTTCCATCAAGTATGTATGCAATATAAAGTTGTTACTTAATAGTTATTACGTCTATTAGCTATCTAATTACTTTTACCACCCATTACAGATACTCAATCCCCCTCTTTCCCACACGCCCAAAAAATCATTATTGATCACGACTACATTTTATTACGACAACCAGGTTTGTTATAATAATCAGTATTAAGATTAATTGTAGGTAAAGCTATCTTGTATTGGTGGATACGAGTTATGATAAAGTTCATAACTTTTAAGATTATCAAGTTATTACTTAATATTTTACTATTGCAGATCCTTCCTGCCCGTCTTATCTCCCCACTTCATCAAATACATTAATTAACCCAAGAAAGCGAAAATCATCTCCTCCACGTAAGCTTTATTTTAATATTTGTGAGTTTTTATTAAGTTTTTTTCTATTATTTCATATAAAAAAACAAACTTACATTTATGTTCAAATATGTATTACAGAAAATTATAGTTGTACTCATCAAAATACACAATCATCCACCTCCAGTCAACCCAACATTCCCAAAAAGAAAACAAAACTAAAAAATATTGGTACGTTTATAATTTACGTATTTTCGGTTAAACGTCATTTAAAATTATTATAAAAATACAAATTAATATATAACTAGTAAATAATACTTAATGTTTTTCAGATTCATCAGAAACACAAAATTTAAAAGATAAATTAAAAGCTTGCGAAAAAGAAATACGGGACCTCAAAAAGGGTCATTTTAAAAACATAAAGTCATTGGCATTGAGGAGCTTAGTTCAATCATATTTTAGAAATCAAAAAAGAAAACCTCAAGGGAATCGTTATACAGCTACCGACAAAGCCTTGGCTATGGCAATTTATAAAAAATCCCCCAGAACTTACAGAACACTGCAGAGAATGACAAAAGCTTATCCAAGCCCTAGAACACTTCAATTACTTTTGCAAAATTTGGATCTTCAACCAGGAATAAGTCGATCTTTAATTGTACATTTAAGAAATAAGGCTGTTAAACTTAACGCAAAAGAAAAAACATGTGTTTTGCTATTTGATGAAATGACCTTAAAAAAACGATTGATTTACAACTCAAGGAAAGACATAGTGGAAGGCTATGAAGATTTTGGAGATGGACTAAGAAATCCCAACATCGCAGATCATGCCTTAGTTTTCATGATTCAAGGAGTTTATAAAAAATATAAACAGCCAGTGGCTTATTATTTCGTTAAGGGAACAGTGTCGTCACAAAATTTGGCAGCAATAATAAAAAAAGTAATTGAAGCTATCAGTGATATCGGATATGATATCATTGCAACAGTCTGCGATCAAGGCCCAACTAACATCGGAGGGTTAAATTTATTGAAGAGTTTTGACGGAATCCCTCGCGAGTCCAATTACTTTCTTGCCGCCAGCAAAAAAATATATATCATGTTCGATATTCCCCACCTGTTTAAAAGTATCCGTAATAACTTTTTACAGGGGGGGGGGAAATCGTATTTGGCGGCAAGAAAGGGAAATGGGCTCATCTTATAGAACTAGAAAAAAAGAACAGGACCACGTTGCATTTTATAAAGATAACGTCATTACATGTGAAGCCCAAATTTCGATCCAAAATGAAAGTAAAACTTGCTACTCAAATATTGAGTAACACCGTCGCTGCAGTTTTAAAATTACTCTCAGAAAAATATGGGAGCACTGAAAAAGCTCGTGAAATTTTAGAAACTGCAACAGTCATTGAAAGTTTGGACCAATTATTTGACTGCACGAATGGTCCTTCTTCGGCAAAAGATATAAAAAAACGTATAAGAGAAAATGTTTCAAAAAATAGCAGCCATCATCAACTGTGGAGAAACTTTAAAGAAAAAATCACAACAATGCATTTTTTGAAATCCTGTAGCAGTCTTAGATTGAAAAATGTAAGATGTGTGCAAGGATATTACACTTCTTTGTGTTCACTAGAAGAAATTTGGAAAATAGTGGAAAGAAAAGGTTTTAAAGGTTTTGAATCTTGAAAAACATCGCATGAGATTAAAATGTTGGGTTTTATTATTCCGTCTTCATAATCTTGATTCTTCGTCTGTGCCTTTCTTTCTGTTGAATTTCAATTTTTTTAAGGCTATTACACCAAATAGTGAAATGCATATTTTCTTCTTCATGTGTTAAGTTCAATAACCTTATTTTTTATGTCTGATTATCGTTTGATTTTTATTCCTAGGTAGTGAGGATCCATTGTTTGCAGGAGTAAATAAGTGTTCTAGGTTTTGAAAAGGCTAAGTCATTGAAAGTGTTCTGTAAGGGTTGAGCTACATCTGGCAGCATTGAATGGCATTTACCTGTGCTTCTATCACATTCTATCATCCAGTAAGGTCATCATCCAGACGGAGGGAGAAAAGCGTGTTTCTGAGCGCCGCGTGTTGATTCTGTCATATTCGGTCGCATTCCGCTCTTTCTCTTGCTCTCGTAAAGTATGTTTCTGGGTGATAGAAAAAGATAGAAGCATAGAAAAGTGTGATTTGGTGCTGCCACATGTAGCTCAATCGTAAGTAGTCTGGTAGATTTTTTATAACTTGCTCTAGCTTTAGGCTTTTGCAGTTGTTTGTGGTTGTATAATGATTTTCTTGAGTTTTCTTTGATTGAAAAATATCATTGAATTAAGCTCATTCGTGCCTATGACTTAATGTTTTTCATGTACACCCGTTCAGTGTCCAACTTGCATTCAGTGCGCAGCAAACGCTTCAAGCTGGAAGACCTGCCAATCCTGCTATAAGTTCCACACCAATTCCGTTCCTACAATTTAGAATACTTGTCTCCAACCTGAAACTCTTGTGCCTCGATGACGACAAGACTCTTAATATTTTCGAGATAAGTTTTTGAACGATTTTTACAATGTTTCCAACTGCGCATCTTATCCTTGATGTTATTAGACAGAGATTTATATATGTTAGGTAATATTTATCATTTACTACTATGAACCAACCACCACACCAAAGCACTTATTGTAAGTGCTTGCTTAGCCGCTGCGTGTCGGATCTGTATCCCTACGCCAGTCTATTAAAGCTAGAAAAAGATCAAACAAAAATAATCATACTAAATTTTACCAACTAGTGTTTTTACTACTATTCGTTATTTAAACTACCGTGTATCATTATACATTATGTGCTTGCTTGGTCTCTGCGTGTCGGATCTGTATACCCACGCTAGACCAACTTAGCTACACAAAGATCTGGCAGACACTATAATTTACATTATTTTACATGCCTCAGTATTATTTAAGTCATGTATTAATTTGTATTTATAATTGTTCATCATGATGTGAGCAGTTAGAAAATGAAGGTACTGTTTATCATTTGTCACTTCAGGTATCATTTTGCATTATTTGCTTGCTTGGCCTATGCGTGTCGGATCTGTTTCCCCACGATAGACCAATTAAGCTACATAAAGATCTAACGGAACGAAACCTACTCATATAATTTTAGTTTTCTTTAATCCATGCATTTTAAGTTGTGTTTCTAATTTTTTATCTTTTCCTTGATGTTAGCCGTTAGAGAAATAAGGTGCTTTTTTATTTTGAAACTATTATATAGGTAAAATTTGACATTATTATGAATTCTTGGTTACTGCGTGTCGGATCTGTATCCCCACGCTAGTCCAGCTTAAGTACACAAAGATCTGACAGATACTATT
Source organism: Pyrausta purpuralis (assembly GCA_963924145.1). Lineage (NCBI taxonomy): Eukaryota > Metazoa > Arthropoda > Insecta > Lepidoptera > Crambidae > Pyrausta > Pyrausta purpuralis. The sequence goes on along the minus strand of OZ001653.1, from coordinate 2,625,188 downwards.
ACTAATATTATTTGACATGCCTCAGTGTTCTTTAAACCATGCATTAACTTGTATTTATAATTGTTCATCTTATTTTTTATGTGAGCAGTTAGACTACAGGTATCATTTTACATTATTTGCTTGCTTGGCCTATGCGTGTCGGATCTGTTTCCCCACGCTAGACCAATTAAGCTACATAAAGATCTAACAGAAAGAAACCTACTCATATAATTTTTGTTTTCTTTAATCCATGCATGTTAACTTGTGTTTCTATTTTTTTGTCTTTTCCTTGATGTTAGTCTAGTTAGAGAAGTAAGGTGCTTTTTATTTTTTAAACTATTATATAGATATAATTTGACATTATTATGATTTCTTGGGTACTGCGTGTCGGATCTGTATCCCCACAATAGTCCAGCTTCGGTACACAAAGATCTGACAGATACTATTACTAATATTATTTGACATGCCTCAGGGTTCTTTAAACCATGTACTAACTTGTATTTATAATTGTTCATCTTATTTTTAATGTGAGCAGTTAGACTACAGGTATCATTTTACATTATTTGCTTGCTTGGCCTATGTGTGTTGGATCTGTTTCTATTTTTTTATCTTTTCCTTGATGTTAGTCCAGTTAAAGAAATAAGGTGCGGTTTATTTTTTAAACAATTATATATGTATAATTTGACATTATATGCTTTTTTCGTCACTGCGTGTCGGATCTGTATACCCACGCTAGTCCTTCTAAGCTACTCAAAGATCTGACGGATACAATTAATTATTTTACATGCCGTGCTCTTAAAACTATGCATGTTAACGTGTATTTATTTTAACTTATAACCATTATTGTCATCTTATTTTTATTCAGCTAGAGGGAAGAATTCTGGACGGCTATCCTTCACAATTACGAGACCAATAAATTTTTTCAAAACCTACTGCTATGTTTTATTTACTTAATTGAACAATAATATTTAAGAATATCGATTAGGAGTATAGTGCCAATTATATCGATTAAAAACTATCGATATAATGATATCGATATAAGGAGAATCGATAAAATAAAATCGATTAGCTGTTAACGATAGAAAGATTCGATCAGTACATATCGATAGAGAGATTATCGATGTAAAGATTGATTTAACAAGACCGTATGGACATCACTAAAGCTAGCTGACTCCGCTCACTCTCGTGAAGTGGATGTTTGTCACTAATGACAACAATTTTTTGCCTACGGCCAATGTATTGTTGTCCCGTATCTAAAAAGATTACATGATCAGTGCCCGATATGAATGCGTTACACATAAAATCATTCTGATTTTGCTCAGCGGATACGGCTTGAAAATCACATTCTTGAGCTAGTAGTTTAAAGGCCCGGACATAGTCAGATATAGATTCTTCAGGTTTTTGTTGTCTGGATGATAAGATGTGTCTAGAAAGTATACGATTCTTTGGATTTTCGTACGATGCCCACAAAACTTGTATCGCTTCATCCTAGGTACTGCACACTTTGATAAGAGCATATACTTTTGGAGATAAATAATTAACAAGTAACTTAAGCTTCAGTTCAGTAGAAGCGTAAGGAACTTCTTCGGTTATAAAGTTTTGAAAAGTATGCAGCCAATGGTACCACTGCAGCTCGGCACCCACTTCACCAGGGTCCGTACTAAATTTCTCGGGGTTTAGGTAACGGGATCCTCAGGTTATCACTATTGGTACTTTAATTTCGCTCATCGTGCAATTTTAATTTTATGTTGAATAAATTGATACATACGAAACGCCTTTTAGGAAACTAGGCTTTATTCAACATAAATAAATATACTATGTTAATAAATAATTACAGACATTATAGACAGACACAGATTGTCAGATAGAAAATTCTATAGACGTATGATCTATGATATATGGATGATACCGAAGAGGTTCATAGCATCGACCGAATCGGACGAATCGACCGCGTCGAAGAAAGAATGAGATAGCGCTATGAGCGACGTCTAAGGTGGGAGACGTGGGAGTGAGTAAGAATTGAATACCCGGCGAGTCGTCCGAGTCGACCGCATTAGCCGCGCCGAATCTGATGACGTCATCACAATTCGTCTAGGATTACTGGGGTTCTTCCAGATTCGGACGATTCGACGCAGATTAGTGTGCGAGGTTTCATTAGATTTCATATAAAGAATTCACGGACGAGTAAAAAAAGTAAGGACTCCGCGTCACCTACATAAAGTGAAGCACCCAAAGTAAGCCAGCATACGTGTAGATACGAAGCTACACGCACACACTGACGCAAAAGTAAGCCGATCGGCCGCCATTACCCTCTCTGCCATCGTCTGTGACGACAGTGCAAACCTTCGCGTATAAAAAAAATGAAAAAATACCGTCGTGTATCGTTAAACGGTGTAAAAATATTACATTTCTACAAAAAAAGTGCCAAGGAATTACCTTTCATAGGTTAGCCAGTACCTATTACATTAATTTCTGTTCTTTTTAAAATACAAAAAATATTTATTTGGAACACAAAACCTCCACTCCACGTGATTTGCCGGTGACAGTAACAGCCAGTGTGGCCGGATAATAAATAGGGAATTTACCCGAAGAAACAGGCTAAGTGCAAGTCGGACTCGCGCACTGAAAAACTACAAGTTGGTTTTAAAGCAGTATTCTACTGCATAAACACAACTTTTTTAAGTTTTTAAATTTAACTTCAGTATATAATTTAAACAGTTCTTTATTTTTTTGACATTTAAATAAATTGTAGTGTTTGTGTAACAGAAACTCAAGCAAATTAATTATTTTTTAGTATTCGTAATGTAATGAAATCCAACCAAAAGAATTACAGGTATGTAATTTATCTAGCCATTCCGATGTCAGGTTGGCGACTTACATAATTTTAATTTTAATTGCGGTTTTGAAAGGCACATGCATAAACGAGTAAAATTTGCAGTCTCACTACCGCCATTCTGATACACCTACACAATAAAGGGAGAAATATTTGTGTCAACTGGTATCCACAGAGAACTTTTGTATATATAGAAATAGAGATACTACTCTGTGGTTAAATCAGGAAGTGCGCAAGTGCCGCCTCTGGATGCGAGTTTTGGGACTAATACCTATATATGTACATCTACGTATCATCATACGTACATACGTACGTATTATATAAGTTAACTTTTTTTTTCTGTTGCCTACCTATAAATCACAGGGCTTTTCTTAGCTCTTTAGATTTATTTTTACTTATCGTTATTTCAATTGCAATGGCTTTTTGAAACCATTACATAAGAAATATTAAATAAGTGGTGCAATAAAAATAAATCTTCGTAACTAAAAAAGCTCTGTGGTGTTGGTGCTACCAGTATTTTAATATACCAAAAAACTTAACTTATAACAAATAATAAACACTTACGTTCAAATTTATTTATTTTTCCTTTTAAAACATTTAGCATGATACTTTTTAGCTTTTAACTTAAATGAGTCAGAATCATCATCACATTCTCTTTTATTTCTTAGAATGTAATTTATTTCTTTGCAGTAATTGTGAATGAAAAATCTGCAAGATATCTTAAGTAAAAATGAAATCAGCTGCTCTTTATGGAGGTCACAATTTAAAAATTCAAAATCTACAAACATGAGGATTATCGTTTTTATTAATTCTTGTACATTGTTTTTTTCCAAATTGTTTTTTAAAATAATATAATTGATATCCTGCAGACTTGAAATGCAGCACAAAAGAGAATTAGTAGGACTACAAAGCCATTTTTTACTACTATACTCCCTATATTTAATATATTCTGACTCATCATTACTTAATAAATCTTGATTACATTGTCTGCACCCCTTGAATACATGTTTCTTTGTTTTTTTAAAAAAATAGCCGCCGACATATTGCAAGCCACCAATCTTGCGGGGATCAACAGCTTTTTCTTCAAGGGGTGCAATAATAATTTCAGGAATTTCATCTAAATTAGATATTTTTGGAATGCAGTCACTCTCAGTGATGATGATTGTGCTCAGGGAATAACAGTTATCTGTCTCGCAATTTGCTCCTGGGGCATGGGCACTGGATAGGCTGTTAACTAACAATGTTGCGTATGCAGACTCGAATTTATCCGCAGAAGGGTTGACGTTGCGGCACCCGTGACTTCTAATGGACCCAAAAAAGTTTTCAATTGGGTCCTGATTCAGGTGCCGCAACCAAAGAGAAGTTATGCCATATTTGGTGACCATATTTTTTGTCAGATATTCAAATCCTTCCAGTGTCCACACCCAGTTTTTTAAAGTAGGCACATTTTCAACTTTAGCATTACAATTATTTACAAATTTAAAATCCTTCATCATTCTTCTTGCTTCTTCCCACACTTTGTGATGAGGTGAAGTTGGTGTCACGGGTCCTAGGAGCGGCTTTCCATGTCTTTTTCGCTTCCCGAAACTTCCATTTACGGAGTCAAAAACTCCGTCAAAAAAGATTAAGATATCTGCTGTGTCTTTGCACTCTGTTGCAAGTATACCTTTATCTGCAAAGAAATTTATTGTTATGGAACCGCTGATATGAAATAATTTCTATAAGATTAGAAATTTAAGTATAATGTATCAAGAAACATTCTTGAGCCTCATTCTTGTCTTTTATTACACTTACTGAACTTTATAGGACGAGGGAATGAAACGATTTAAGTTAGTTTATATTCAGAAAAATTGCTCTCATATTTTTAGTACCAATGAGAAACTTGGCAAAATTACTCATTTCAGACACTCTTCATCTTTCATAATATTTAGTTACACATCTTACCTGCTAGAAAGCCCATATTGGTTCCTACAGTTTGGCTGAAAACTTGAGTGGCATATTTTACTTTTTGTTTTGGGATTTTGGTCGGAACACAATGGTAATCTGTAAGTTTAGGCACTAGTCTGATACCTCGGTAGCCTGGGTTTTCATTGTGTAAATTTTCTATGTGTGACCATTTGGCGGTTTTTTGATTATTTTTTTTGTATTTTAGGTTTTTTGTAAGTAAATTGTTTCTTATGCATTTCATTAGATGTGGTGGATCGTATAGGGGAATAATTTCTTGATGATTTATAAAAAAGGAATTATTCTTTAATTCTTTCCCTTCTCTTAAGAGTTCCCCTTCTCTCTCTTGCATGAGTAGTTTAATACATTGCATATTGTTTGTGCCTTGGTCACACACTGTTGCTACCACTATAAGGCCTGCATTTTGCAATTCTGCAATAACTTGTTTGAGTTGTTTAGATAACTCTGCTCCTTTTGTGGCAGCTTGTGAAAATGTATACGCCACAGGCTGCTTATAATTTTTTTACCAAGCCTCGCACCATGAAAACTTGCGCATGATCTGCAAATTCTGGCCGAGTTTCCATTCCGTCAGTCACAAAACCACTGACACTATCTTTTCTTTCATTATATGCCACACTTGACTTAAGTGCCATCTCGTCAAATAACACTATGCACAGTCTGTGTTCGATTTTCATTTTTTCTGTTGCCTTTTTTATTTGTTGAAATATTTTTTTATTTATTCCTGGCTTGATGTTAGCTGTACTAAGAAGTTTCGCCAATATTGTTGGTGACGGCAATATAAATATCTTTCTAAAAAATCTATATCCCTTTGGGCTTTGTTTGAAAATAGATAGTGCCATAATTTTTTCTTCAAGCGTAAAACGCCGTCCTCTCATTCCTTTTTTACATTCTCGGAATTGAAGCAAAATTAAAATTTTTGCCGTGCTAGACAAATTGTCTAATATCTTAATAAATTCTGGGTTGGTGATAATGTTTTGCATAGCTTTGATTTTGATCTTTTGTTTTTTGGCTTTGTTGCGGCATTTGCTCAATTGAATGCCAACTTTTATCAATTTCCTACGCAAACGGTCTTCAGTTTTGGATATGGGAGTTTGTAGATTCTTTCTTTTATCTTTCTTCTTTTTTAAACTCTCAATATAAGACCCTGCAATAAAAGGAAACACATTAATATAATTTTATGAATATACTAGCTGTGCCCGCGACTTCGTCCGCGTGGAATAGTGACTTTGGGTAGGTTTTTTAATTATTTAGGCTAATTATTTTACAAATAAGATATACCCCGAATATGTTGCAGCAATATTCTCAAATAATAGCATTCAGTTTGAGACGGATGGACGTTGTAGACGTGGCAGACTGCAGGGAAAGCCTAGACATTCTACTTATTAATTCAGTAGGTACTCTTTTATTAAAAACTAGCGGTCCCCCGCGACTTCGTCCGCGCGTTTTGAGTTTGCTCCCTCCCCTCCCGTCGCAGCGTGATGTTTTATATCCTAAAGCCTTTCTCAATAAATAAGCTATCTAACACAGAAATATTTTTTCAAATCGGTTTAGCAGTTCCTGAGATAAGCGCGTTCAAACCAACAAACTCTTCAGCTTTATAATATAATTAGCGCAAGCGCACGTTGTACTTAAGCTGCGAACATTATTTTGGTGCGGAGTTATGTTAAAACTGTGATAGCTCCTAAGATATTTATTGGAATCAAATGATATACAGGGCAAAGTTGTTCTAAATGAAATGCTCGTGATGATGAATCTATTTATTTTGATAAGAATAAATACCTGTGTGTATAATACACCTCTAAAAATGATGCATTATTTTTTTACAAATTTACTAAGTAACATAAAAAAGGTTGTAGTAAGTCAACCATAAAATATAGACTTATGCTGTACCAGAGTTTATTATAGAACTCTTAATGTTGAACAATTCTGTCATACATGATTTTTGTGTAACTTTAGCGGTTTCCGCAGCGTACGCAGCGGAAGCTCTCAAAACGAATATCTTTCTCCCGTTTTCGCAACATTTTTCATTGCTGCTGTGGTCTTGTGAGTCGTATCTTTATGTTATATAGCTTAAAGCCTTCCTCGATAAATGGACTATCCAACATAAAAATATTTTTTCAAATCGGGCCAGTAGTTTCTGAGATTAGCGCGTTCAAACAAACAAACAAACAAACAAACAAACTCTTCAGCTTTATAATATTAGTATAGATTAGCGCAAGCGCACGTTGTACTTAAGCTGCGAACATTATTTTGGTGCGGAGTTATGTTAAAACTGTGATAGCTCCTAAGATATTTATTGAAATCAAATGATATAAAGGGCAACTTGGTTCTAAATGAAATGCTCGTGATGATGAATGTATTTATTTTGATAAGAATAAATACCTGTGTGTATAATACACCTCTAAAAATAATGCATTATTTTTTTGCAAATTTATTAACATAAAAAAGGTTGTAGTAAGTCAACCATAAAAGATAGACATATGCTGTCGCGGACTTTATTATAGAACTTTAAATGTTGAACAATCCTGTCATACATGATTTTTATGTAACTTAAGCGGTTTCCGCAGCGTATGCAGCGGAAGCTCTCAAAAGGAATATCTTTCTCCCGTTTTCGCAACATTTTTCATTTTTGCTGTGGTCTTATGAGTCGTATCTTTATGATATATAGCCTAAAGCCTTCCTCGATAAATGGACTATCCAACGCTAAAAAAAATTTTCAAATCGAGCCAGTAGTTTTTGAGATTAGCGCGTTCAAACAAACAAACAAACAAACTCTTCAGCTTTATAAAATTAGTATAGATTAAAATTTGGTAGGTAATTTAAAAATGGTGAGAAGATAAACAAAACTTAACAATTTTGTCATAAAAATGTCCAAAATGTCAAAGCTTTGTAGAGATACAACAAAACAATACCCAATTACAATGAAATCAAATTTTGCATTAAGATTGGTAAATATAAATTAAGTCAACCAACCTATTAATTAAGCATTAACCTAATGTAATCAATCACTTTAGAGAGAATAAGAAGAACAATATCAAATCAAATTACCTCCTACAAAATCAAATTATAAATGTACATTTAGATTTAATACCTACCTCCTACCTACTTTAAATGGTACTTATTACTAAGTCAAGAAAAACTTTTATAACATGCTGAGATGAGCTATCACAGTTACTTATACCTGCATAAATCAGAAGAAAGAATAACAAAAGTAATAACCTACTAAATCTATTAAACTAAATAATTAATAGATGCATTCAAAATTAGAACCTACTCAGTGGCGAAAAGAAAACTTTAACTTGCATAAATCTGAAGAAAGAATTTTAACCAAAAGTATTACTGAATTTACCTAATAGAAAATATCTGCAATCAAAATAATGAGCTCAAGTCCTTTACTACTCAGTAGCGAAAGGAAAACTATGTATTACGCGCTGAAATCACTTGAAGTATCGCAAAAGAGCAGTTGCGCGGGACAAACGTTCTGTAGGGAGCCGACTAAATTAATCTAATAGGTATGTACAAGGAAAATATTTCAACGCAAAACACATATTTTAATGTAAGTGAGAAGCCACCAACCATACTTAGCGCAAGCTCGCGTTGTATTGTACTTAAGCTGCGAGTAATATTTTGATGTGGAGTTATTTCATAACTGTGATAGCTTCTAAGATTTCTATTGAAATCAAATGATGTAAACTTTGTTCAAAATGAAATGCTCGTGATGATGAATGTATTTATTTTGATAAGAATCAATACCCGTGTGTATAAAACACCTACAAAAATAATGTTCGAATAAAAATAGTAAAATATTTTAACGCAAAACATACGCAGTTTTATTGTAACTAAGAAGCCAGCAACCATAGCAATTAGCGCAAGCGCACGTTGTACTTAAGCTGCGAACATTATTTTGGTGCGGAGTTATGTTAAATCTGTGATAGCTCCTAAGATATTTATTGAAATCAAATGATATAAAGGGCAACCTTGTTTTAAATGAAATGCTCGTGATGATGAATCTATTTATTTTGATAAGAATTAATACGTGTGTGTATAAAACACCTGTAAAAATAATGCATTATTTTTTTACAAATTTATTAACATAAAAAAGGTTGTGCTATCACAGTTTTAACATAACTCGGCACCAAAATAATCCTCGCAGCTTAAGTACAACGCGCGCTTGCGCTAACTGCTATGGTGGCTGGCTTCTTACTTACAAGGAAAATTGTATGATTTCGTTGAAATATTTTACGGGATGTCTTTGCTATGTCTAACAGGAAAGGAGTAATATCAATAGGCGCGCATAACTGCTGATTTATTACAATAAGATATTAGGGTCGGTTGTTCAATACAATCGACGTCAAACATCTATCTAGGTACATAGAAAATAAATACGGCTTTGGTTAGGCATGAATGGTGGTGCAACTGAGCTTAATATTTATAGTTAAGTCCCAGTGTAAAAGAAAAGTACATTTAGGTACTAAGTAGCTATTATTTATAAGCCTACTATAATATTATATAAAAACATAACCCTCCTTTTTGCTTTGCCGTAGTCGGGTAAAAACGAAGGAATTGAGACGATTTCTAAAAATGATTTTGTGTTACATAGCTTATTTCTTGGGAAAGGCTCTGCAGTATAAAACAGCATGAGACGTAGATAGATCCTACGGTCGCTGCACTGGACTCTGCAAGGAGGCACCATCGAGGTCACTGCAGCCTTACCACCTCAAGAACTAAAATCTCTTGCACCACGCGTTGTTTTTTGCTTGAAGTGACGCCCGTTTTTGTGTGTGCAAGCGATTTTCGTCGTGAAGGTGGTTAGGCGGCAGAGACCTCGATCGTACTAACCATACTCATAGGTTTAGTGTTTGCGTTGAAACATTTGACGGGAAATCCAAAATATACGTGGGTAACGCCGCATTATTAACAGTAATTGAATGAATTACTAGTTCTCACCTCGGTTAACCTTCATGTGAACACCTTTATCATCAGCAGTTACAGAAGCAGGTAGTGGGATACCAGAATCTAAGCAGGCAGACTCTGCAACCGGATCTGGAAGCAAATTATTTTTTTACTTGAGTGAAGTAGCAAAAATAGCTCTTAAAGTTCTAATTAAATAACATTATAAGAGAGTTTGATGTTGTGTTACTGAATAACCCGAATTATTAAGTTTAGAACTCACCGTTGTTATTCTTTCTTTGAACATCTTCATCAGCACTTTGAACCCACTGACAAACAGGTTGTAGAGACTCCGTAACAGTTTCTGGAAAGTAAAATATCACAAAATGTTAATTTCTTTTAATTGTATTTATCTTCTTTAAGTTCTAATTGAATACCATTATAAGAAAGTTTGATGTTGTGTAACTGGATAACCCAAATTATTAAGTTAAGAACTCACCGTTGTTATTCTTTCTTTGAACATCTTCATAAGAACTTTGAACCCCTTGACAAACAGGTTGTAGAGACTCTGTTACCGTTTCTGGAAAGCAAAATATCACAGTCATGTTTATTTATTACGCAATTACATTTAAGAAAAATACAATAAAGTATTTTTAAGTAAGTAAGTATTACCAGATACATAAAAGATAAATACAATAAAGTATTTATCACGATATCTTTAAAAACGATTTATGTATATTTCATTTCCAATTAACTTTTACAAATATTTGTGCCACAATAACTTTGTAGCTGTTTGAAATGAGGGAATAAATGTACTATTTTTAACGAAAGATTCATAAATTTAGTTATTGATCACATCTACATGTAGCAAGCGATACCCAACTGAACTACTAAAGAAGAATTTTGCAATTATTTTAGAAATATTGTCGTGTCAAACATACACTTACAGATTTTGCACACGTGTATGGAAGCCATTATTGGTCAACATACTCAAATTTATGAAATTCCAATGATAACACATACACACACAGGGCAAATTTATAACCTCCTTTTTTTGAAGTCGGTAAAAATATTATTGTACAAAATACAAAGTACCTATAGTTTTTTCAACTGTGTATCAGCAATAATTATGGTGTTATTTAATAAGTATAAAGACAAAGTTTAACTTTACTTACCAGTAATGTTCTTAGATTTCGCTGACATGGGACTAATGTCGCACAACTCTGGAGCTACTGAATATAAAGTTGCATGCTTAGTTTAGCTAGGTATTTAAAATTAATGGAAATTTAAGAAATTTTTAATAGAATAGAAGCTAAGCAGAAATTTGATTCGAAAACCGCACTTAAACTTTCATGATAAATCTTAACATTATGAGCACACGCCACAAAAATAGATATAGACAATTAATATTTCATTTTACTTCGGATCTCAAAATTTGTAAAGCCAAAATATTATTACTTTTATACCTGTTGGTGGGCTTTGTGTATTTTGAATTGGTCTCAAAGGTCTTCTTTCCACAGGAGTATTATTTGTTAGTACTGAAAATCCTGAAATTTCATACAATACAATATTATATTTAAAAAAAGACTGAAAAACTAATGTGCTGTATTTAATTACTTTAAATTACCTATTGTTAGAAACAGGAAAAAATCAAACAAATTATGGGAATGTATGTAAATAATTATTGCGAATGAGATCTAATGGAAACTAATGCATCTGAACCCAGATATGTAGCATGAAAAAAGAACTTGTCTGAAATTTAAGGTACTGTGTGCTAAAACTGGAACAAAACATGTTTGTTACTTCTGTAAAAGATAATTTAATCAAGAATGGGTTAGTATAAGTTTCAAGTACCCAGAAAAGCAATTTCTAGAGTTAATTTTAGTGGCAATAAATGTAAAACTAATAAATAGTCAGCTAGGTATTGCAGCACACATTTCTAAAAAGTTAGGGTTAGCACATATTCTGTAGATGTTAAAAGGTATTATGACTGACCTGGCATGTGTTTAGTTGGCACTGCTATATTGCTCAGTCGTTTATTTCGACACCAGTACTTTTCTTCAAAATGTCTTTGACATACGCGGCGGTACTTAAATATATGACTATTTTCGAGACCCAGAATTTCACCGCCAACAGCATGAAGCCAAGTGTTGAAAAGATCTTTGTACTTTTCTGGATTCGGAAATTTATGTAAAACTTCAGATCCTGGAAAAGGCAAAAGCTGTGTGAGATGATGAAAGTAGCTCAACTCAGTTATTACGGAATTGTCGGCTTTCTTATAAATAGAGGTATAGTGATTCATTTATACCTGAACCAGCGGAACAATCCGGGACACAACATATTTTGTTTGACATTTTTGAAAACACACAAGAACGGTCACTAAAGAGTCCTATCTCAGTTCTTAGTTTACGATCTCCACTAGCACAAAACTCGACGCGGCCGGAGGACTCGAGGGTCTACTCAACGGACTTAAGCGGAAAATGCACTAGAAACGATAATAAACTTTAAAACAAGCAAACACAACAGTTACGCGCACACGCTGCAACGGGCGGCCATTTGCATGTGATATTGCCAACACTGGAACAAAAGTACTTACCAAAATTTTTCTGTAAATAAAAAGGTAGCATTAACCTTAATGGCCCATCAAGATAAAATATAAAATTATTGCTTGTATGGAAAAGGAAAATTTATGCTGTTTTGAAAATGACTTTAAATTGAGTGCAAATTCCCGTCAAATACATAATATTAAGATATTGGCAAGAAACAGCAGCATTATAAAACAGTATACCTTTTCTCCTAATAGTAATTGATTTATGCAGATGTTTGTACTAGCAAATATAGTTAATTTTATTAATTTAGTTTTGTTTCTAATTTTAAGAAAATCCTACTATCTCAATATTATAAACAAAAACTGGTCACCCTGAAACTTTAATTTCCGGTATAGGTACAGCGCCATCTAGCCACTTACGACAAAATGAAAGTGTTAGTGCTGCCATCTATATACGTGTTTTAGAACATTATTATTATAATACTAACGAATGTGAAACAGTCTTGGTTGCAAGAAAATGCACTTATCAGGGTATCTTCTAAAATTGCCACACTTCTGTACAGCGTATTACCCTGTAGCCAATGAGAAGATTGTATTGCCTGCTGGTATCCCCGTGACGCACACACATACAGCAGAAAAGTGGCTTCACTTGCTAGTATCGCGGTGCGGATTCCTTTCTTTTTTACTCGTCCGTGAAAGAATTCTAAAATTCGTTTCGTTTGGCGCGTTCGGCTCGGGTAAATGTGCGTTCATCTTAAAGCTTTAGAATTCTTCATATGAAATCTAATGAAACCTCGCACACTAATCCGCGTCGAATCGTCCGAATCTGGAAGAACCCCAGAAATCCTAGACGAATTCGGATGACGTCATCAGATTCGACGCGGCTAATGCGGTCGACTCCGACGACTCGCCGGGTACTCAATTCTTACTCACATCCACCTTAGATATCTCATTCTTTCTTCGACGCGGTCGATTCGTCCGATTCGGTCGATTCGGCCGAGTCGGCTAAGTGTGCGAGGCCTGCTTGACTTCGATTTGTTCGGCTCGTTCGGCTCGGATGCATGTGCGTTCAACTTTAAGAGTGCTCATCTCATAATAAAACACAGTGCAAAACTGTCACCCGGCATTTACACACATGCGCGCTCGCGACTCGCTTGTCGCTCGACGAGACGTTCGACGAAACACTCGCGCACGATTGCTGCCGCGAGCTTTCTGTTAACACATTTGCGACTATAATCATAGTCACTGTTGCACATGAACATGCTGACCGTTAATATTATAGTTAGGTAATATATATTATGTTATAGGTTATATCCTGAGATATTTATTTATTGTTTAAAATACCTATTGAAGTTTTAATCTTCAAGCTCTTTATTTTGCCCTTCTATCACTTCCTTCGCGCCATCAGCATTTTCTCTGTTTAGACCTATGGTTGACTGGTAGAGAATGCTTTTAGCAGCCCACCTTACAGTACCTTTTGTTTGTGCATGAAGTGTTTTAAATATATAAATATATCTTTGACCCGTTCATACTGTGATTTATATTTTCTCACTTTTGTATGGGATTATGGGATAGTGTACTTTTGAAATGGCAGACCAAAAAATTCTTCATGCCTTAAAAGCTGTGAAACCAGCCTAAAAGTTCGTGCTCGCAACTTGTGCTCTTTGCTCGCACGAGGCGAGTAACGAGTGTACTGTCTGTTCACACGTGTGTGCTCGCTACTCGGCTCGCCACTCGCCTCGCGGCTCGCACGCATGTGTATATAGATGCGGCATGACAGGCAGCATCACTCAAAAACACATGGAAATGTTTTTATTGTATTTTGCGTGCACTTAAATCCTCCTATCGCTTCTTATCTGTTATGTGTGCTTGTTTTATATTTTGTGATCGTTGGTCGTGGTACCAAATTAAAGCATTCTTAATAGCAAAATGGATGATATCGGCAAAGAAGATAAAGTGAGTAAAGTCGAAAATTCGTACCAAACTTGTTAAACTGATAGTCCCTCAACTATAATGATTATGAATTATTGAATATTTATGATTCATGAATATTTCAGGGACTACCACACGGTAAAGATTTAGCAGCTGAATTCGCAATAGACAGTACCGCCCCGCTTCCGAAAGTCTTACGCGATCTTCTTCATAGGGAGCATTTTAGCAAGGCTTACAGATTTTACCTGAACCTACTGGTTCAGAGGCGGTCCCAACCAAAGCTCTCTCGTAACTATCACTATCTACTCCCTGGGCATACAATAAAGGCATTTGAGAAACATTGGGATGGCAATATTAGCCCTGACTATTTTGAACCATTTCCATACCGCAGCACAAAACCCAAGTTCATAACTTCTATAAGACATATGATTACAAGTGATCCTTTGACATCCTTCCTCAAGATAAAGAGTCGCTGGAAACATGAAGTGGAGGTGGCCGGACTCATTGGCTGTAACTATCAATGCTAATTTTTTATCAATGCTATTTTTATCAGCATAACATAATTATTTCACAATAATATCTATTTCCAAAAAAAATCTTCATAGATATTTATAAAGCTATTATTAAATGTTTAATATTTTTTACATATGTATGTCATATATACTTACTTAACATCCTGTTTGAATACTTACTACATATTTATACTAATTCATATACATTTAATTTATTTTATTTTTTAGCTAAGGTCACAAAATACGTGCATAGACTGAACAAGGATGTGATACAAGTGCCAAAATGTGTTATTGAGTGGGCAGCACTTATGGAAAAAGATCCAGATCCAAACTTCGATGCAACTTATAACTGGTACTATGCAGGGAATGGCAACTTACAGCTAGTCTGTGTCAACTGGGTTGACTATCTGCTCCACAGTGAATTCAGTGTTGTTTGTAAGTACCTTAAAAAAAATTCTTTTCAATCATGATACTTAAAATTTTATCATAAGTATTTATTATTTGATTTCAGATTTAACCAGATTTCACAAAGATAATACAAGTATTGAGAATGAACCAACAGCAAGTTTTGACTGTGAAGCGGAAAATATCTTAGAAACAATATGTTCATCACAGAATATTGTAGCATTACGCACACAACATGCTGTTATCTTTTTGAAGATTGAAGATGATGATAATAAAATTAAATTCGTCAAGATCAAAAAATTTGAATCGGATTTGGCATTCACAAGTATCTCATTCGACAGTTACCACACTAACATTCTCTATGCTACAACAGTAGACAGTAATCTGAAAATAGTGAATGTAGATAGGATAAAAGCTAGGACCGTGAAAATGGATCATAAAACAAAAACTAATGTGAACAATTGGAACTGTGTGATTGGGGGTGAGCGTGCTACGTATGCTCATGTGGAGGGCAATGCAATAACATTTTATGATAAACGGACAAATGAACCTATTAACTGTTGGAGCAGTCTCAGGAGGATAACAGATGAGGTCAGCTGCAACGACATAACTGCGGCGATGCGGTAAAAGTCAATATTTTTGTACATATTCCAAGAAAGAGTCTACTACCACTTAGGACCTTATTATTATTTGCTTCCGTAGTCCGTAACTTAGTGTTTGAAAGCTTAAAGCAGTCCTTGATAAATTACCTATTAACACAAAAACTAATCATTATTTTTGTCTTTTGCGAATAATCTGTCCGTCTTTGCAATGTTAGTTTGCGTTCAGAATTGCGCGAGCTTGATGAGTAGTTGTAATTTCCAGATGCCCGGACAGTCCGTCTCTGTACTTCGCGAGCGACCACCACGTGTTCCTGATGGACACGCGGGGCGCGCGCGCTTCGAAGCCGCGACCTGTCGTGCGGTGGACGCACGGGCTACGCACCGCGCCCGCGTATATGAGCGTCGGGAAGGCCGAGAATAACGGGTATGGTTTGTTAACAGTACTTACTTATAAGGGTAAGGGTACGTCGTATGTTGTAATGATATGTCGTATATTGTAATGATTCCTTACGAGAGGTGTTTAAAGAAATTAGAATATTAACTCTAGCCTCTCAGTATATTTACGAAAATTTAATGTATGTACGGAAAAATTTACATTCATTCACGAAAAAAAGTGACATACACAAATACGGGACGTAAGGGAGCTTGACCAAGACCATAAGCTTCAAGCCAACCTCACCTTCACGTGGTGCGTCCTGTTCATACAGACGAGGCTCTGGCGACCGACCGATGGCGGTATAACCATCCAATATAAGGCGCAGCTAAATATTAGACTGTGACGGGCAGCAGCGTCACAGCTGCAAAGAACTGCACCTCTGCGCTCGCCTACCCGCCTGCCAAGCGTGGCGAGTATTGGCAATATCCCCTCATATGGAAGTACACAAAAAAAACCAGGCCCCCAATCTCCGGCAGCCCCGCTATTCCTGACGTTGGTAGCGGTCACGTTAACGGCGGGGCAGGGGGTGCTAAGAATCCCCGGAAGCGATCGCGCTGCCACCCCCGACGACAACTGGCCCTGGTAACGTACAACACGTGTACACTGAGGACTGATGAGAAGTTGCTCGAGCTGGAGGAAGAAATGAGCAGGTTACACTGGGACATAATGGGTTTATCAGAAGTCCGTAGAGAGGGCGAGGACACGATAACTCTGCAGTCCGGAAACCTGTTCTACTACCGGGAAGGCAACCAACGAAAGTCCCAAGGTGGTGTCGGGTTCCTCGTTCACAAGTCCCTCGTCAACAATATCGAGACCATCGAGAGTGTGTCGAGCAGGGTAATATACCTTATACTTAGAATATCCAAGAGGTATTCGCTGAAGGTCATACAGGTATATGCACCGACCTCGAAACACCCGGATCAAGAGGTGGAGGAAATGTATGAGGACGTAAGTAGAGCCATACATACTTCCAAAACTTATTTTACTGTTGTAATGGGGGACTTCAACGCGTAACTGGGCAAGCGAGGCGAGAATGAGTTGAAGGTGGGACCTTTTGGATTCTGGCAAAGGAAGGCCAGGGGGGACAGAGGCTGGCCGACTTTCTGGAGGAGGGACTCTTTGCGATGAAATCTTTCTTCCAAAAGCCGCCTCAAAGGAAGTGGACCTGGTTGAGTCCCGATGGCTTCACGAGAAACGAGTTTTTTTTTTGACTTCTTCATGACCTCCAAGTGACGTTCATTCAATGATGTCTCCGTGATCAACAGGGTGAAAACCGGTAGCGATCACCGAATGGTTCGAGGCACATTGAATATAAATGTCAAATTAGAAAGATCCCGCCTGATGAAGTCCACGCTCCGACCGACTCGTGCTCATATCCAAAATCCCGAGAGCTTTCAACTCGAGTTGTCATACCGCTTTGATTGCCTAGAAAATTGCGTTACTGTGGACGAAATTAACAACGGATTTGTGGAAACTGTTCAAACGGTGGGGTCTAAGTATAAAGACCTCATCGTAGACCTCATAGACGTCGTCGACTTCATAGACCTCAAAAACTTTCGGTCCACACTCTCGACCTTATGGCAAAACGTCGATCTATGGCAC
Source organism: Pyrausta purpuralis (assembly GCA_963924145.1). Classification (NCBI taxonomy): domain Eukaryota; kingdom Metazoa; phylum Arthropoda; class Insecta; order Lepidoptera; family Crambidae; genus Pyrausta; species Pyrausta purpuralis. Next base: position 2,607,484 of record OZ001653.1, on the reverse strand, counting down.
TGCAGACCTCCGTTAATGCTGAAAACTACAGACAGCTCAATAGACAAATATGGAAGTCCCTGCGACACGACATTCGTTACTTTAGTGTTAATAGTGTTAAAGAAACGATAGAGCGGAACCAAGGCTCCAAAGTGTTTGCAAGGGACATGTCTATTGGGCAAAGCCTGTTGACGAAGCTTAAGTCGGAAGAGGGCAGTGTAGCGTCGACGAAAGCAGAGGTTTTGAGGGAGATCGAAAGGTTCTATGGGCAGTTGTACACCTCAGTAGCCAAACCCGTTGATAGCTCGGCCAGAGACCCAAGAGCTATCCTGACCCGACACTACACCGAAGACATCCCGGACGTCAGCCTCTACGAGAGGATGGCCCTTAAACAGCTCAAAAACAACAAGGCACCACAAGGTACTTAAAGTCCTTCAGAGACTCTTTATTTCCGTGTTGCTGGAGGGCATCACGCCCGAGGCGTGGAACAGGAGTGCGGTGTTGTTGTTCTTCAAAAAAGGTGACAAAACCTTATTGAAGAACTAAGACCCATCTCACTCCTGAACCATGTCTACAAGCTGTTTTCAAGGGTCATCACGAATTGTCTCGCACGTAGGTTTGATGACTTCCAGCCTCCCGAATAAGCCGGTTTCCGAAAAGGCTATAGTACTATAGACCACATCCTAAGCTTAGGCAAGATATACAGAAGTCAGAAGAGTATAATATGCCTTTATGCTTAGCGTTTGTGGACTATGAGAAGGCCTTTGATTCTGCTTCAGTCTCTGCAGCGGTGCCACATAGACTATAGGTATATGGAGGTGTTAAATCGCCTTTACAATAACGACACCATGTCGGTCCGAGTACAGGAGCAGAACACGAGGGCGATTCCACTGCGAAGAGGTGTGAGACAGGGAGATGTTATATCTCCGAAACTGTTCACAGCGGCATTGGAAGATGCCTTCAAACTTCTGGAATGGAAAGGAATCGGCATCAATGTTAATGGCGAATACATCACACACCTCCGATTTGCCGATGATATAGTCGTTGTGACAAAGACGCTGGACGATATTGGCACTATGCTCGAAGACCTTGACCGAGTATCCCAACAAGTGGGTCTTAAAATGAACATGGAAAAGACGAAAATTATGTCGAACTCCCTTGTCGTACCCACTCCAGTATCCGTTGGAAACTCAACTCTCGAAGTTGTCGACGAGTACGTCAACCTGGGGCAAGTGATTCAATTGAGTAGGTCCAACTTCGAGAAAGAGGTCAATCGACGAATCCAACTCGTCTGGGCAGCGTTCGGGAAATCGCGCAAGAGTGTCTTCTCATCTCGTCTACCTCAGTGTCTGAAGACGAGTCTTCAAGCAGTGTTTGTTACCAGTGATGACATACGGATCCGAAACATGATCTCTTACTATTGGCCTTATAATGAAGCTCAAAATCACACAACGAGCGATGGAAAGGGCTAATGCTATGCTGGCTGGGTAAAGACTATGCTGGGTGTTTCTCTACGGGATCGAATCAGAAATGAGGAGATACGTAGAAGAACTAAAGTAACGGACATAGCCTTGAGAATCAGTAAGCTGAAGTGGCAATGGGCAGGGTATATAGCGCGAAGAACTGATGGCCGTTGGGGCAGAAAAGTTCTAGATTGGAGACCCTTCGACCAAAGACGCAGCGTGGGACGTCCACCAACAAGATGGACAGACGACCTTATAAAGATCGCAGGATCAAACTGGATGCAGACCGCTAGTGATCGGTCGCTGTGGAAAGCCGTGGGGTAGGTCTTTGTTCAGCAGTGGACGTCATTTGGCTGATAATGATGATGATGACACAAATATAATACTAGCAATAAGGATAAGCTTGCTATTCCACAATTTAGGCTTCAAAAGGTTGATAATTCTTTCATGGGGAAAGGTATAAAAATTTTCAATAAACTACCAGACCACATTATAAACTTACCGGTTAATAAATTTAAAACTGTTATTATAGAAACCCTTATGACGAAAGGGTATTATGTATAAAGTAGAAGATTATTTAAAAGATAATAATGTATGGACTTGCATGATCACTACAAACATTGTAAACCTTTTGAAAATTGGCATTGACAATAGTGACTGAGTTAGTTGCGCAGCTTCTTTTCATCACTAGCCCACAATGGTCCTGAAGCTGTGGTAGGGTTTATATTGGGACGTGTAAAAGTGCCCCCAGAGGGCCTATTTGCATAAATAAATGACTTTTATGACTTTTTATAATAGTTAAGAAGTTTATGGTGTAGCTGAGCTTAACATGCTGCTAAAATGTTACCGCATCTTTACGTCAAACATATCTAAGCAACTGACAGCAACAAAATTACGATACGTCCTATTTTATTACGAGGCTTCACTTACTAGGCGGTCACTTAATGTTAATAAACATATCTGTGAGGGAGATAAGATGGGCTGATCTAATATGCGCGTCTCTATCGTTTATCGCGGCAATCGAGCTTTGGGATTTCTAATGTGGAGCGTTGCTTGCTTTGTTTTTAAGTTATTAATTACGAAATTCCGGCCACGACTGAAACCTTTAAAAAAATACAGTCGAATTGATAACCTCCTCCTTTTTTGAAGTTGGTTAAAAATCGATAGCGCACATCAATATAAATCCAAAATATATTTTATTTTTTATTTTTATTTTTATTTATTTAAGAAACCATACAGCGTTACATAATATATGCTTAGTCAAGGTAATAACAAAAGGTAAAGCCAATTACAAGGTTTCCTTAGACAAACTAATAGTGAGTACGTAGCTAAATCACTAAGGTGAGATAAGATAAGAACCGCTTCCCAGACAAAAATTGAGTAAAAAAGGTAAATATAACTTAAGATGTGATTTTTGCTTTAATGTGATTTCACTATGCAAACCAAACTTATAAAATAGAGAAATTGCACTTGATGAGAAAATGGTAATATCAACTCGTATAACATATTTGGAAATAAAGTTAAGTCAACAAGCTAAGAATTGTCACTGTCAATCCTATTAAGATCTTTCAGAATATTAAGTACACGAGTTCTAAAAATAGACTTGGAGCTAGAAAACATGTCGATTTCACTTAAAAAGTCGTTATAAAACTGAGCAATTCTTGAGATAGGAGCATTGCGAGCATATTTGGTGGCCGTTAATGGTACCCCAAGAAGAGGAGTGTGGCGCGTGCGGCGCGCTGGAGTGCGGTACGCCACACGAGCCACAAGTTCCGGACAGTCGACAAGTCCATTTACTATGTCATATAGTAGATTTGCATCCATAGCTATACGTCTTTGTTCCAAGGTCAACATACCATTGCGATAGCAATTTTCTTCGTAAGTTGTAACCTTCAGGCGACGTCTAAAGTTAAGATGATTCACGAATATTTTTTGAATACGCTCCAGTTGAGTTTTATAAGTCGCGTACATGGGGTTCCACACGGGACACGCATACTCCAGAACGCTTCGAACATATGCACTATATACTGTATGAAGTGATTTAACATTACTAAAAGGTTTACACTCACGCAAAACAAAACCAAGGTTTTTGAAGGCTTTATCGGTGCAGGTGTCAATATGCTTAGATAAGATGAACTTGTCATCTAAAAGTACCCCTAAGTCACGCATCACGTTTGTTCTCTTAATGACCACTCCATTAAAATTGTATGTAAAAAACAGTGGTTTTGTTTTGCGCGTAAATGATATAATTTGGCATTTGTTAATGTTGACATTAATTTTATTTTTTACATAGTATTGATGTAACGCGTCTAAATCCGACTGCAAAGCCAAAGCGTCCTGAGTGTTATTAATTTTGAGAAAAACTTTTTTATCATCAGCATACAAAAGATGTTTAGCAGATCTAAAACAGTGAACGATATCAAATAAGTAAGCATTATAGAATAACGGCCCTAAATGCGAGCCCTGAGGGACCCCTGTTGGTACGTTTACATAGTCCGATTTAAATCCACCCATTACAACGGCTTGTGAGCGGTTACACAGGTACGATTTGATCCATCTCAACAAATCGCCATGAATTCCCAATGCCTGAAGTTTCTGTAGTAGAATGACGTGATCCACACGGTCAAAAGCTTTTTCGAAGTCCGTGTAGATCACGTCAACCTGACCACCCCGGTCCATGTTGGTGAGAACATATTCGGTGAAACATGTTAGATTTGTGAGGGTTGATCTCCTCCTTTAAAAGCCATGTTGAGTATCAGGAATACCTTTACATATAATTGGGTAAATAGCGTTGTAGACAATTTTTTCAAACAATTTACCTACAGTGGAAAGTATGGATATACCACGGTAGTTCTCAATTTCTGTTTTGGACCCTTTTTTATGAATAGGCACAATGTTAGCCTGTTTCCATAAGCTAGGGTATACGCCTTCTAGCAATGATAATTTAAAAATAATAGTTATCGGTTCCGCCAACGCGTCTGAGCACAATGACCAAAATAACGGTGGGATACCGTCACATCCTGCTCCTTTATTAATATTAAGAGAACTTAAAGCCTTTTGGACGCCGTCTACCGATATATTTACAGTCGATAATGAATCACATGATTGATACTCTTGGGGTGGAGTACTACCTCCAGTGGTGGGGTCGCCGAAAACACTTTGAAAAAACTTGTTAAATGCGTCACATATGTCGTTACCATTACAATAATGTATGTCATTATGCGTAAAGTTTTTAGGATAATTAGAAGAGCCACGCATGGACTTAAGATAGGACCAGAAGACTTTGGGGTTGTTTGCAAGAGACAGCTCAGTTTTGCTAATGAATTTTTTATAGCAAGTATCTTGTACTCGATGCTGTCTTTTACGAAGCAGTTTAAATTCGTCATAGTCCAGCAGATTACCAAACTTTTTCCAGCGCTTATGAGCACGAGTTTTTTCTTTTATAATTTTTATTAGAGAAGGGCTAAACCAAACTGGGTATTTTTTTGTATTTAGTTTTTGTAATGGAACATACTTTTCGATAATTTCGTTTAAACAATTATAAAAGGCCGCTGTTGCATTTTCAGTTGAATGATGTTTAAATAAATCTTGCCAATCAATTGATTTCAGAGCATCGTTAATTTGTTGGTAGTCTGCTTTCCTGTAATTTCGTCTAGGTATAGTGGGTTCATCTAAAAATGAAAGAGCGTGATCTGAGATGTATATGTTAAAAACGGGGTGGGCTTTGTCAAGTTTCGTGAAAGGCAAAGTGTTCGGGTCTATATTCAGTGCAAGATTAGAAAATACTAAGTCTAAGGTATTACCGGAGCTATTCCTAAGCGTGTTGTATTGAATTAACCCAAGAAGACTGAATTCATTTACCAATCTCTTACCAGCGTCCTGAATTTCTTTAGATCCCTTCTTTAAATGAGTGGGGCCATTAGTATCCCACTGTATACACGGGAGATTATAATCACCTATGATCAAAAAATTGTCACGCGGATTTCTATGAAACAATAAATTTGTCACGTATATTATATTATCAATACAATCGGGTATAAGTTCATCCTCCGTAGGTATGTACGAGCACATAACATGTAGGTTAGTGTTACTTTTAAGGGTCTTACAAGATATAGTAATAATCAGTAATTCTGTGTAAAAAGAAGATGAGATATCCACACGGTGAGCGTTTAACCTACGATGCACCAAAATCATCACACCACCGCCGGTCTCCTTCCCTGCGGCAAGAAAGTCACGATCGTATCTAAAAACGTCATATCGACTATCACTCACTTCCCCGTCCAAAATACCGGAGTGCAACCATGATTCCGTTATAACAACAATATCGAAATCATTTTGAAGTAGACTTTGACGGAATTCTATACATTTGGAGCGAAGACCTCTAGTGTTTTGGTAAAAAATTCTTAATTTCTCATTAGCCATTTGGGCAACTGAGTTTTCCATAAGGAATCATGACGAAATTGTTACAATTCAAGAACCTATTTAACAAAACAAGAATGAGCCAAAGCATAGATGTAATAATTACGGCAATATCAGTCACCAAAAACCGGCTCGCCCGCTCCAGTCCGACAAAACTACCGTCCGTGATAGATAGTAAGTCAGAACTGCATACGCTAAATACATGTGCAATCGTGAAATGGACAAGTGTTTGAGTTAAATGAGAAATTAAATTTATGTTTCGTGATGTATTTGTTTTCATACATAAATCTCTGTGTCTACATTGGTAAATTTTATATGCTAAAACATGAATAAAACCACAAAAACAACTCGACCATAACAAACATTTATAAACGAATATTAGTTTCTCGGTTTGAATTACTATTATTGACCAGTTATCGTAAGGCACTAAGCGGCCACAGTAACAAAATATCATTTTATCAGCTTGAGATTCATCCAGATACGTTATACGGATACAAGATGCGCGCACTGTTTTTTTGTGAACGCATATTAAATGTTGCTGCATTAGCAGAGTGCAGCTTTTGACAGACCAATAACCACAATAGATAGTTAAAGCAGTTCTTACCTTTTCATAATTTATTGAGTTTACCATGCGATGTTTGAACATAATATATGAGAAAGTTAACAAAACTAATATCAACATCAAAAAAGTGAAGCTCAACCATGCTGCAACTTCTTTAAATCTTCCTCTGTATTTATTAAAATTGCAGGGGCAGTGTCGCATTTCCGGCAGTATATCCTGCCGTTTCTTGTCCAAACATACTGGAAGTTTTTTACCTTGGTAACTTCTTTGCATTTCTTCAGTAGCATTTTGTTAAAGAACGTGAGATGCTCGGAGATGTAAATGGGTGTAGCGTTTCCTGGAATGTTGACATCTGCTGTAGTTAAACGGATCTTTCGAGTTTTGGATAAAATATTATCCTTAAGAAGGCGAGTGCTCATCTTCACAATGATTATTCTGGAACGTCCTTGAATTTTCATTTTAGGAGATACCCTATGTGCAGAAATGATATCATTTGTGTTCATATTCAAATCAGTTTTTTTGAGCAACATGAATACAATATCCATGGTATTCTCGTTTTTTATTTCAGGTATTCCTCTAATCTCCAAGTTTTGTAGTCTTTCCCTTTGCTCAATTTCATTTATGACGGCAGACAATTTACTATTTTGCATTTTGACATCCGCAAGTTCATTCTGTAAAACTTCAACTTTTTTGATATCCTGAGCCACTGAATTTAATCTTACACCAAAGTCATCTTGTCTATCAGACTGAAACTGTATTGAAGTTTGAAGACATTCGACGTCATTTTGTACGGCCTCCTGTTTATCCTGTAGATTTTGTATTGATTTTTTCATTTCAGAGTAATCCTTGCGAATATTGTTAATTTCGGTACGCATTTCAAGGGAAGTTTGAGTAAGCCTTGATAAGTCCTCCTTAATTACGATGTTCAAGTTATCATTGATGTTCGTTATTTTGGTGTTGAGATCCGTTTTCCAGCTTTCGAGTTGCTTCATAATAACCTCAGTAAATGACTGGAAATTTTCCACCATATCATCGTCGTGTTTCCTTTTCCGGAATGTGACATTAACCTTCGAAAGGTCTGAATCGGAATCGCAACGCTTTGATGGTGATCTTAACATATGCGCTTCTATGTATTGTAGTAGTCTGCGATGCCCCACTCGTTCAGATACGACGCAGGAGTTACCTGGCGGGTTGAGTGAGCGAGATAGACTTGCAGCGGTATGTGTTAGCCGCGTTGATAAGCAAATGCGGCAACACGAGAATAAACAAAATTGCACTTAATCACTATTAGTCGTAAGTTACTTATTTAAGCTGATAAACAATTAAACTTTAAAATTAAATAAACTGGGAGCAGTGGAACGTCCGTACGCTACGCTACGCAGAAAGAACTGTGTATACTTTGGTAAATCTTTGCAAATGTCAGCTTTTCAAATTTTACAACCTGTTTGTGGAGATTTTGTCATAAAATTTTATTTTTATTTGTGGAAATGTACCAGGAATCGATTTTTTTATTATTATTTATCTTAAGACTGCTACAAACAAAATTTTTGACGACCTCGGTGGTGAAGTGGCTAAGTACGCTAGGTTTCAAGGCGTCGCCGCTCCGAGGTCCCGGGTTCGATTCGGGAATCCTGGAATATTAACCTGACCGGGGTCGGGTTAATATAGAAATCTTATTTTTATACATTGTCTCGGGTCTGGGTGTTGTGGTACCACCGTTGTGTCTGATTCTCATAACACAAGTGCATTGGCTACGTACTTTGGGATCGGAGCAATGTATGTGATTGGTGTCCAATATTTTTATTTATTCCTCCAATATCCAATATTTTATTTATTTTAGGAAAATTTGTACAGAATCCCTTAAATATCATTTTTATTTTTCGTATGAGAATCGCAACAGGATAAATCTACCTACATACCTACAAAATTTAAACTGTAATACTAACAGAATAAAGTGGCTGTAACATACGAACGTCGAACGGAAAGACAGACAGACAGACTTGACGAAACAATAATTCGTTTTTATGCCATTCGGCCACGGAACCCTAAAAACGAACAAGGAATCGATTTTATAAAGTATTTTTTATGACCGCTTCTTTCGCTAAAATTAAAAAATATCTCCTCCAGCGAGCTGTTATCAGTGGCCGGCCAGTGGTGCGAGGACACGTGCCTGATCCACAACTACAGCGACTGCGTCACACGCGCGTGCGACGTGCGCGTCAGCATCCCCTACCACCCGCCGAGCGCGCTGGCCGCGCTGGCCGACGCGCGCGAGAAGATGTTGTGCTTGGATATAGCCAGCCCGATAGACAAGCGGCTGGTCACTGCGGTCACTGGACAGGTCAGTGACTAGTTACTGCTGTGAGGACCACCTCCGCCCATGAGTCTTCCTGCCGTCTTGGCATACGACCCGAATCGTGGGAGACGCCGACCGGTCTTTCTCCTCCGTGCCTGCTAATTAGGCTGCTTCACCGATCGGCGCTTGCTTCAGGCTCCCTACAAGTTTCTGTTTCCTGTCCCCTCTGAATTTCACCTCTCTCCCTTCTGGGGCGTGAACACCACAAAAACGTGACTTCGCGTCGGGCTGCTCTACTTGTCAAATCTGAAACCAATCACACTTCAAAATTACGCCTAAGCATGTGCCAAGAGTGCGCGTATTCGCGCAATGCCTCCCAGTTGTTACGGCTACTCACGAGGTCCTGGTGATAGATCGGACCAGGTTGAGCCGTTCGTATAGCGTCTAGCATCTTATGTCTGGCTTCCGCGTATAGCTAACATTCCCAAAGTGCGCGATCGCGGCTCTCTTCAACTTCCTCACCACAGGGGCACAGTGCCGACTCGCACAGCGCAAGCTTATGTAGGCGCCGTCAGAAGCAACCGTGTCCTGTGAGAGTCTGCGAAACAACATAGTCCGGTTCGACCCAGTCGAAAGATAACCTCACGACTACGTCGGGAAAGAAGCTGAACAACTCGCGTCCGTCCTCGCTCGAAAACCACCGCTGTTGCCAAATGGCAACAGTCTCCTCTCTGATGCGACGTTTTAATTCCCTACGCTCCCTGGGGGCCAGTTGGTGTCTCTCCTGCTCACTTCGTCCTGCACGAAAAACTTCCAAGTCGGCAGGGAGAACTCCCGCGAGCAACGGTAGTGCCGCGGAACTGCACGTCCTGTAGGCCTTCGTGAGTAATATTAGCGCCGGCCTCTGAGTGCTAATCAGCGCTCTGCGGATAACAAAATTCGACGAGCGTCGGCACCATACAGCCGCAGCGTACGTCAAACACGCCACATAGGTCCCTGAGTACAGGACCTTAAGGGCGCGGTATCGGACGCCCCAGGAGGACGCCGACACCCGAGACACCTTCGCAAAACAGCGGGTGGCACTCTCGCCAATCAATCTCGCATGCGGCATGTAGGACCTAGCACCGTCTAGGGTAACACCCAACACCTTCGCCTGGGAAACGCTTACGATCGAAGCACCGCCCAGTTTGATAATCGGAGCCCGCTGGAATTTACCTTTGTGCGTCATGGTGAGAGACTTCCCAGGGGAGAAACCGAGTCTATTTCGTGCTCCCCAACCGGATATGTTCCCCAACATCGTAGCGGCTTTGCGTTCGATATCAGCCCGCGACTGTGCTTCTATCGATAACGTAACATCGTCGGCGTATGCAGTAAGGTGGACTCCGTCGGGTCGCGGCAGCAGTAGGAGGTCGTTGAGTAGGAGATTCCAAAGTGTCGGGCCGAGCACCGATCCCTGTGGACACCCCATGGTGCTGCGTTTCCAGGTCGTTTGGTTCCCCACATAGAGTCCCACACGCCTGTTCGTGAAGTAACTGACCAAGATTCTGTAAATGTTGGGCGGTATGCCCGCCTGCTTGGCCTTCAACAAAATCATTGGCCACCACCCGTTATCAAAAGCACCAGAGATGTCCAAAAAGATCAGCTGCACGTAGGGCGCGGCACTGTTCTCTGTAATAGAGTTAATAGCGTTGAGCGCCGTGACCGTAGAACGGCCACGGGTGAAACCGTGCTGCGCCTCTGAGATATGTCCATGCAGACAGGGAGTGCAGGATATCACCACGCGCTCCAAGATCTTACCTAAGATAGGTAGTAGGGTGATAGGCCTGTATGCCTTCGGGTCCGAAAGAGGTTTACCGTTACCCTTCGGCAGAACGAGAAGTCTTCCGACCTTCCAAATGTCTGGAAAGATACCTTGAGCTATGCATAGACGCTGTGAGGACCATTGAAATAGGCCCCTTACAGTGCGACTGTGTGTGAGCGTCCCGTACCAGCCGCCGCGCGCGAGAAGATGTTGTGCTTCGATATCGCCAGCCCGATAGACAAGCGGCTGGTCACTGCGGTCACTGGACAGGTCCGTGTCTAGTTACTGCTGTGAGGACCATTGAAATAGGCCCCTTACAGTGCGACTGTGTGTGAGCGTCCCGTACCAGCCGCCGAGCGCGCTGGCCGCACTGGCCGACGCGCGCGAGAAGATGTTGTGCTTGGATATAGCCAGCCCGATAGACAAGCGGCTGGTCACTGCGGTCACTGGACAGGTCAGTGTCTATTTACTGGTGTGAGGACCATTGAGATGACAAACCATCACGTGCGCAAACCCGCCAAAACACGTAAAGCAATGGTTAGTAGTTCATGAGCGTAGATATAATAATAATAATGTCAGCACGGTGCAGCAGGTAATGGCTGGTGATGTAACTACCTACCGACCCCTCTCTCGACAGAAAGTCTTCTGCAGAGCAAGAAATAAACAGAAGTGCCAGTTAAACTAAAACACCACATAAACCTTAATTTTTAGTTTAAATCTTTTAAAATTAGGTCAATTGAATTGAGAATCATTTGAAGTGTCTGAGGTTTTACGCATTTAACATTACACGTTGTATACAGATACATTTTTCAATTTCGCGACTACATCCATACTCAAAGTGTGTAAACGTTGACAATTTCCGACTGCATCGATGGGAACTACACACACTTAAGAATTTGGCACTCTGGTTGCCATCCGGCCCGGTTAACTGGTTCCATGCCACAGCACGCACCGGTGTGTTATAACAATTAAATTTCTATTGTGTCTCAAGTGTGCCCAAATGCGGTCAATAACATTCCGATCGCACCGCAGACTTCAACCAGTGTGCCGAATCCTTAGTAGTTTGTGCTTGTAAAAAAGAAAGTTGTATATCACTTGCAGATACTAAGCCGAAATCAACGCATAACCTGCAAGCAGCTGATTTTAGGAACTGTATGTGTTTTACTAATATAATAAAATATCAATTTTCCAGGTATTATACGAGCAAGGAGAGAACTCCATCCTCCTGACGCACAACTCGCTTGGCGACATCAGCTACCGGACCGTCTACCCTCAATACATGGACACGTTCATCGAAGACGACGCCGTACAGAAACTTCACGAGTGGAGCCAGGCGTACAAGCTAGACCGGGCCGAGTTTGAGGTCTCAAAGATCGCTAACATTGCCAACGTTTGGAAAAAGTTGAAAAAAATCCCCGATTCTTTCGAACTCGTGCCCAAAAGTGAAGAGTTTGTTGTTGATGAGGATAAAGTAATAGAAGCGTTCGCGACTTCTGAACTGATGCCCGAGTTGTTGGACGTTTGGGAGGAGCCCGCCCAGGAGAATGATGATGATGAGTCGTTCGCGCTCAACTTGCACTTCGAAGATAGTATATGAGACTGCAAGTAATTAAAACAAAGGAATCTAAAAGAAAGGTTGAACGAAACTGTGTCTTAAAGCCGAGGAGACTGAATAGCGTTTAACCGCTCCAAGATTATAATATGACGTCATCATCTTGCATCCAGTAGGCCTAACATGCACGCCTCGATATCTTTTATCGCGTCGATAAAAAACAAACAAACAACCGGGTTTTCTAAATTTTTGAACGGGTACGGTAATTCTTATTGCTTTTGAAAACAAATAAGTACATTAAAGGAGAATGCGCAAACATGGTTTCACTTTGTACCATAATAAATTTAGTATCAAAAATTAAGTTTTTTTTTACTAAAACTTGTTTAAAATATCAAGCAATAACTTCGCCGGGTATAAAATTGCTAATTAATTAGGAATTCATTTTATTACTTGCTTGCTATGCCAAAAACACTTTTTCCAACTTTTCCAATGTTGCCAGTGTTTAAGGATGGAGGAAGCCGGTCATCTGTCCATCCCCTGGCGTTAATCGATTCTGGCGAATATCGATTCACTATAATAGATATAAAGGCACTAGAAACCGAAGAATGAAGAATTAGCTACAAAGCTAATATGTTTGAAATTGACTCTATTTCATATTCAGGGTCTGATGATGGTGCTGGTAGGTAACCATGGGAACTCTGCAATAAAACGGCACAACATCATCGAGTTTGGGCTTGTTTGAATTGTTCTGGTCGGTTGGATATGATATCTAAGGTCTCAAGACGAATCGAACGAGCCCGAGCTGATAAGGGTGCAGCATTGTTTAATTAGATACAGACTACATCATCAGACCCCAAATACGGACCCGAGACCCATAAAAAAAAAAATAGAAAGTCCATTTAACACAGTTTATGCATTAAGAATTATAAAATCTTGTATAAACGTAACTATCGAAGAAATATTAACTGTCTGCTTAAGGTATTTTCTGCAGTAAAAACAGATAGATAAACAGTATTTACTCGATTTGAGTATTTAGTCGGTAAATACTCACCGTCTGCCTATCAGTAAGTTTATTTGCTTTATTAATTAATAAAAAAATGATGCTGTTTCGGATGATATTCGATTACAAAAAACCTTAAACAATGATCGATTATTTTAATCTTTAAAATAATGTGGCAGGCAACACCAAGAGTGAAAAAAAATGTCAAGTCATTTATTGTAATTTTGTGTTGGAATCATCATAATATTGTGTGCAATCAAAGAAAACAATGTAGACAACGAAGGAAACGAAGTAAAGCGTGATCTGATCGCATTTATTATAGATTCGATAATACGGAGCTCGTTCGTGTAATTCTATTTGTCAAAAATAACCTAACCTAATTAATGAATTTCGTGAAACTGCTGTTCACAAATCCGGCGAATTTGAGATTTACTGTTTTGTGTAATTAATTGTTCGTTTAAAACCCTACAAAATGAGGTAGGTTTCATGGAGGTACATTATGATACAATCTGAAACGAAATTCCATACTTCAATGCACAATCTCCTTTACTAAAAACCTTTTTTGTAATGATGTAAAAGGCGTTTGAAATTTATCGATGGCCGCGATAGACGATAATTAGGGTCGCATCTTAGGCCCGCTGGTGTGAGCTGTAAGTTGAACAGATAGTTTCTATAACTAAAGCTTATTGAGTAAAACATCTGTTTTAAATAAACATCTATATTTCCTATCTAAATGACTGTTTTTACAATCTCTCCCGCAAACACGCACGCAACCACGCACACACGCTAAACATTAATTTATAAACATAACAAATGCTCTTTGATGCGATATCACACTTCCTCAGTACAGAGTTATAAAATTATGGCTCTAAAATTAAGAAAGTGTGAAAAACGCGGTCGTCAGTACATTAAAGGTAAACGTACATTTATCCGAGCCGAACGCGCCGAACGAATCGAATTCATGCAGGCCTCGCACACTTAGCCGATTCTGCCGAATCAACCGAATCAGACAAATCGACCGCGTCAAAGAAAGAATGAGATAGCGCTATAAGCGACATCTAAGGTGGGAGTGATTAAGAATTGAATACCCGGCGAATCGTCCGAGTCGACCGCATTAGCCGCGCCGAATCTGATGACGTCATCCGAATCCGTCTAGGATTTCTGGGGTTCTTCCAGATTCGGATATATTTATAAAGAATTTAAAAATTATTTTCGTTCGGCGCGTTGGGCTCGGATAAATGTGCGTTCACCTTAAAACCCGGATATCGGTAAGAATGTACCTGTCACTGCGCGGTGACGCAAAGGAAAATGTGCAAAAATGAACCGTATTGACACGAAACTGACGAATGCAGGGGGGTGAGGGGAAGCGGAAGGGGCGTGACTTGCCCAACAGGTACATTCTTATGAGAAACTGGGTAGAAAATACACAACTAAAAATAAAGTCTCAGGAAGAGGAACCCAACAATTTATAAATACTTCGGTAGATATATACGTTAAAAATACCCACTTACATTGTGAAGATTGTACTAAAGCTTAGCTTTAATAAATTAATGCAAATGAGACATTTGAGCCGTTGTGCGAGCAGAGCCTTACTATTTATATAAGAGAAATCTCTAAACCTAATTTTTAGTGTACCCATTATCTTTTTTATGAAATAATTAAATAGGAAGACTGTTAAACATGATTAGCAACTTAAAATTACAAATCTCAGATTGTCCCTCAACAAAAAAAAAAGTCCCTCTTAATTTAATATGGAGGAATCAAGATGGAAAGTAAATCAGATTTAGAGAGTTGCAGCAGATGATATAGCCCATTTTTAAGTCCTTAGAACTAGATAACTAAATATAGGTATAATGAACATAAACTATAAGGTAAAATACATTTGTATTCCTACAAGAAGTTTTTGTAAACAGGTTCTTCACAGATTCTAAACGAATAATACTTGTTTCGATCTTGTTTTCTAGTTATGAAGGTGATACATGTTTATTTAATATCTAGTTGTAATCATTAACAGAACAATTAAATGGAAAAAAAGTTTATATTTCATTAAATAATTTAACAAGTGAGACTAGCTAATTTTATATGTAAAATAATGTAGTTCTTGACACAATAAAAATAAAATAGAAAAAGGAAGTGCATAAAAGTTATGTACATATTAATTAACGAAAATTAAATATAATGTCAATAGCTAGGAAAAAAAAATAGGCTCACACTCATTATTAGAGGAAATATTTATAATATTATAAATGAATTTGTTTATAAAATGGTAAAAAAAAATTGAATTCAAATTTCGACCTTGATAAAGTTCAAGAACCAACTATCATTTGCTGGTTAATAGTTTTCAATACACGTGTAACAATTTGAATAGTAATGTCTTTGGATATGCTTCAAAACATCGAAATAATTTACTAATCTACAATTTGTTGTCAAATGCAGAAATGAAGGTACAAGTTAGGCGAATTGGGTGATTTAGATGTTTATGCTTGACCCTTCAAAGATTTTTGCCAGTTCTCTTGCGCACGAAAAAAGTCCGTATTCAGTTTACAATTGGCTATCATTCTCCTACTTCACATCTTGCCTGATTCTAATCGGGCTAAAGTAGGCGATAAGGGTTTGTAAATTTTGGTGAGTACTTCGGTACGGTCGAGGTATATGCCGCCTTACCAGTACGGGAGACAAAATCGCTGGGTTTTAAGGCGCCGCTCCGAGATCCCTGGATCGATTCCCGGTCAGGTCAATGTAGAAATCATAATCTTCTATATTGTCTCGGGTCTGGGTGTTGTGGTACCACCGTTGTCTGATATCCATAACACAAGTGCATTGGCTACTTATTTTGGGATCAGAGTAATGTATGTGTTCGGTATCCAAAAATGAATTTATAATCGCTTGCACGTCACGTCGTCTTTTATGTATGTATTCATTTTTTTGCGGAAAATACATAGTAGTGTTTCACATAGTTAAATATGTACTACATATGCACACCCGGTAGGGTACAGCAAACATCTTATTATCATTACCTACTTAAATATTGCACAAATTAAATCAAATTAAATTTAAACAGAGTACCTAAGTTAACAGCTAATGAGCACATCATATCTTATTATAAATAATATTTACTCAAAGTGACCCTCATTTTTGTGTGTTCAAGCGGTTTTGTCCCTCAAAGTGATAAGGCAGCGGTGACCCCTTGGTACCTATAGCTACAGACGGCGATGGCCCCTTGGTACGTACTTAGCGCCTGGTGAAGGACCGTAGCCAGTTGCTTGTGAGCGGCGCGTCGCGCTTGCCCTCGCGCTCCTTCTCCTCGAGCTGCTCGAGCAGGCGCCGCTGGTTGTCGCGGAAGGCCGCTATCGGGTCCTCGAACTGGCTGTAGTAGAGTAGCACCTCGCGGACGTCCGACACTTCCGACATTGCGATTGCTTGCGGGAAAAATAAAACGAGGAAAAATATTGAATAGCGGTATACATAGCGAATTTTTTTTTTGTCAAACCTATGCGTGTGGGTTGTCTATAGATAGGTCTTATAAAATGACATAGAGGTTCCAAAAACCATTTTCTTTTAAAGCCTAACGTTTGACAGTTAGACGCTTCCAAAGTGGTAAAATGGGCCCCATCTAACTTCTAAACTAAGCGAGTGTTAATTTTGAAGAAAAAAAAATGTAATGTAAATCTTAACCAAAACTTTTAACGTTAATTGGTTTGGACGGGATCGATCTAGTAGTTTTTGATATAGCACATTTTCAACAACCGGAAACATAACTTTGTTCTTCATACAAACACTTTAAATAAAAAGTTATGTTTGCTGTCAATAAAATATTGTGGTATTTTGTCTTAGTGGAAGTAAGTGTATCCCGATTTCAGATAAAATTGGCATGGAACCCTCAGCGTGCGAGTCCGACTCGCACTTAGCCATTTTTTTTTATAAAACTGAATTATCCTCTCGATATTATATTAAATAGATGATTTTAGAGGTAAACTATGAGCTTCGGGAGCTAATGGGAACTGTAAGCTTTGGCAGTGCATCACTCACTTTGCAGCAAGTTGGCGAGGTCGAGCAGCGAGGTGTCGTCGTCCGCGCCCTTCCACTTTTTGAGGATCAGCGAGTTCTGCGGGTGGAACTTCGTCGCACCCTTGTTCCAGTCCACCACTATTACCTGGGGAGAAGCAGCGTTTACCAGTTTTATAGTTTTGGCCAACGAAAGTACTGCAGCCATCTTAATTTTTAAAACTTAAGTCTCTTCAAGACTTACTGCGACTATTAGCATCGATGCTATCGCGCGTTTCCACAATGCAACACAGCAGCATAGCGGTTTTTAACGCGAGTTGGTATCGATGCAAGTAAATATACAGATACAGTAGTCAATGGCCAGCTTCTGCATCACGACTGCATCGATACTAACGCGCGACAGCGTCGCGACTATATCAATGCTAAAAGTAGCGCTGAGTGTAATAAAGGTTGACAAGTTGCGAATTCATCGATGCTGCACCGCGACTGCATCGCTGCCAAAAGTCGCAGTGTGCAAAGGGTCGAAACATATAATGTACCCGTCTGGTGTAGTGGTCGAGAAATCGCCTACTACGCAGCGGGTGTGGGTTCGATCCCCGCACAATACAAACATTTGTGTGCATGAACATGTCTGTTTGTATTGGTCTGGGTGTTTTCTATGTATATCATGTATGTATTTACAAAAAAAAAAAGTATTTAAGTATTATATCCGTTGTCTGGCACCCATAACACAAGCTTTGAGTAGCTTACTTTGGGGCTAGATGGCGATGTGTGGGAATGTCCGAAGGAATGTCCGAAGGATAATAAAAAGAATCTGTGTCAAAGATTGAATAGGCAAAGGCAGATAAATATTTATTATTCATGAAGATAAATAATTACTGTTGAGACGTCTTATAACGTTTACTTGGTAGTCAAAGTTCTTGACATGCACGCCGAATAAAATGAGTGGAGTCCTTAAGCAGGCGGTAAGAAATAAGCTTTTTTCCGGGTCAAGCTTGTCCATGACCGGCCAGATCATAAACGCGTTCTCCAACCTGAAGCTATCGGTCTCAAAAACTACTTCTTGATCTCGTGGACCACCACGTTCTTATAACTCAGATCAATGAAAGCGACAGATTTCTTTTGTGAAATTTAAAAAATAAATAAATGTGTGCGTTACAACTACTTAAACACACGCTGGCGTACGTACGCCAGCGTGTGTGGTATTGTATATTACATAGGGGAGACCGGGTCAAAACCGTATAGCTAAGACTAAATGCCTGTAAAAAATTTACAAAAACCATTACAAGTTTGTTATTATACTTCTATATTTATGGTTTTCATTGGCTTTACAAATCAACAAAAGAATAACAATTAACTTCAACAGAAATAATTATTTTGAAACAAAAGAAAAACCTCTTATAATTCCGATTTTGCCCCGGGGACTGGACAAAACCGTATACATGTATACGATATTGACCCACGAGCTAACGTAGAGCTACACAACCAAAACACTCAAAATTATCCAAATCATTTGTATCCCAGCCAGTGCAGCCCTCGTGTGCCCATCCTTTGCAAGTGAGACATTGTACCCAGCCTTCGTCTGTTCGACTTGAGCCATATTCTTCTTTACAATATAAACAAAGATTTTCATTCTGATCTGTCCTCGTCGTTGATTGTTTCGATTGCTTATCTGTCTGCTTTAAGTTGAGGGTAGGTTTAATTTTCTTTTTAGAAATATTAATGAGCTCATTTTTGTATGGAGAAGAAGTAATAACTGCAGTTTTTCCTTTACGGTGATTGGTCTGTCTCTTCTTTTCATTACTAATCTTAGGAACTGGCATAATATCAGCTGGAGTGACAACTGACTTAGGTTTTTGGGTGGATTTTGGTGGAGTAACATTGTTGTTATTTTCATTGGGCGCTGTGGAAGTAGAAGGAACTACTATTGGGTCGATTAATGCTGCATTCAGGGTTGATGATGCTTCTGTAGCTGTGTTATCAGTAACAGGGACAACTTGTAACAAAGTAGAGGTTGAAGGCGCTAAATAAACTCGTTGCTGATCTGGGATAATTATTTCTGTCGTCTCAGCAGCTACAAAGTCTGATTCACTGAATACATTTCTGTCAGTGGGATAAATTCCTGTTTTTTTAAACCCTGATACTGCGTTTTGCATTGTAGCCGCTTTACAATACGCAAGACCAAATAGTTTTGCTATTTGAAATTGTGTCACTACCCTGCCTGGGTTATTCCGAAGCCATTTGTTAACTTCTTGAGTGTAAAATGTACTCAGTGGTCCATTGAAACTGACATCCAAAGGTTGCAGTCTATGCGTGCAATGAGGAGGGAAACTTAAAATTATAACTCCATGCTGTCTAGCCTTTTCAATTAATGGCAAGTTTTGCGTGTGGGCTTTATGTCCATCTAGCAATAGCAAAACAGGATCATCTTTTTTGGGTTGTACAGATGCTATAAAATGATTTAGCCAATCGACAAAAATTTCACTCTGAATCCAACCACTTGGATAACAGACTGAAACTGTTCCCGGTGGAGCGCCATCAAGCAGTTCGTTTTTCATGCGAACTCGCGGAAAAATCATAAAAGGTGGTACATAATAACCAGATGCCGAGACACAAATAACGGCAGTAGTAAGCTGACCTCTTTCAGCCGAACTTGCAAGGCCCACTTGCTTTCTCCCCTTCAATGCTATGATTTTAGTTTGTTTCTTAGGAACTGTTGTTATTCCCGTCTCATCTACGTTAAATATTTTTGTCGGGGGAAATCGGTGTTGATCTATCAAGGTTTCCAATAAGTCATAGAACTTATTTACGCTAACCTGATTAAAAGCCATGGCTCTTGTGACAGAAGTAGGCTCTGCTGCTCTGAGAGATAGCTGAGGATGGCGTTTCATAAAACCAGCTAGCCAGTCTTCTCCCGCTAATTTCACCTCTTTGTTAAAATTGTTTTCAATATTATTAGCTTCAGCAAACTCAAATGCTAAGCGTCGTAAATCTTTATATGTTAGCCCAAAAAGACGACTTTCCATGTGCACCACATGGTTCAATAAGCTTTCCTCCTCAGCTGATGAAAACACAGGTTTAAAACGCCCTAATCCTTTGCTTGTAGAAATATCTATATCACCGGATGACCTGAATTTATTAACACGGTCCTGCAAAGTAGATTTTGGGATACCGTACGTAATCGATGCTTTCAAATATCCCATGCCTCCTTCAATAACACTCCTCACCGCTTTTTTCATTATTTCTGCATCCCAGCTTTGTCTACTAGTTGTCCTTTTATAATTCCGCGGCATATTCAAATAATCTGTAACAAATTACATCGTTTATTTATTGACATGGTTTTGGGTCAAAACCGTATATTGTACGATTTTACCCCAAACGGTTTTGACCCTACGCACACATTGAAAACATTCACCAAATACTACACACACATATACGATACTTGCCGGTTAACAATTGCAACAATTAGGTTAATACACACAATTCTACGTAAAATAAATCACACTTACTTGTTTAACACATTCATTTCACTACTTGAACTTATATTTTCTTGAAACTTAGATCAAAACACCCAAAAACAAATAAGTAACTTTAATACGTTTACGTTCGTGCCTGCAGCAACAAGTGTTTGTTGACAGATTGATATTATTGGTTGCTTGCTGACGTAATAAATTCGCGGGAAAATTTGAAATAATAACGGCGAAATCTGTACTGTACGATTTTACCCCGGTATACGATTTTGTACAGGTCTCCCCTACAATACCACACGCAACGAGACCACTACTACGCGAACTGATGAGCGTAGAGTAGGCTTGTGTAGCACATGTACGATGTACTATTAGGAACTAGTTCATGCATGTGACCGAATACGAACTATTCACTTCTGGTCGTTCAAATCGGTCTTTAGTTCATTTCATTATGCAAATCTTGTATGTCTATAGTTCAGTTTAGCTCGCAAGAGCAGACTAAGAACGAATAATTCCAAGTGTCAGAGTGAGTTGGACGATTACAAACGCGTGTGCGTGAACGTGATGGGAGATGTACAGGATTGCGCGAGAACGAGACAGTCGCGTGTGCGTGAGTGTGACGGAAAATGAACTAGTAAAGCGAGAACGAGACGGACGCGTGTGCCAGAGCGTGATAGAAGATGTACTTAATTGAACGATATTGACGTACGACCATATTCGCTGTGTACGACGGACGACTGACGTCAGAGATTATCGGTGAACCATTGAACTAATAGTGCTTAAAGACCGAACTAGTTCCTTTGAGCAATTGTACTAGTTCGGAGCGCTCCATTCAGTGTCCGATTGATTAACGCACCGATTGATAGAAAAGTAATGAGATTGCGTCTCGCTCGCACAGTAAACGCGTACCATGTCACATTCGCATATTGCACTTACCACATCTGGTAGTATGAAATGTTAATGCAGGATAATTCCGTTTGTACATACCGGCAACACCCGAATTATATTTTATATCTCTTCTTTCTATGATCTGAGGGCCTATACAAAACTAACCTTAGATAAGTCCCTATTGAGTCCCTCCAAGTTCTTGACATGCACGCCGTCTATGAAATGAGTCGAGTCCCTAAACAGGCGGTAGGAGATGAGTTTGTTCTCCGGGTCTAGCTTGTCTATGACCGGCCAGATCATGAACGCGTTCTCCGACGTGAAGATAACGACTTCGTAGTTTGAGTTAGCCACTGTTTGTAGGAACTGATCGACGCCGGGACGCTTTTTGAATCTGTGGATTGTGAATACAATATATTTATGATTGTATACAAGCCTTAACAAAATCAACTGCATTCATTCTCGGTGGTGCTTCTGTTGCTAAAATACAACAACTTTTTGTATGGGATGAATATCGAAATCCTAAGGTTTTTTTAACGTCTCCACACAAACTAGAATCAGCTGAGCGGCTCTCTAGTATGGGAAAGTAAAATTATTTTTTGGGCTTACGAGGTTGATCCCATACAAAAAGTTGTTGTATTTGAGGGTTAGCCAGACATAAAAGGATTGCGATAGTAAGGCAAGCTTAAAATTTAAAAATGTATTTACTTAAGGCCAGGATAACCAGCGGTGTTCGCAATAAACTTGTTAAAGTATAGCACTCTATGTATGTGAAATAAACATGCACAAAATCGTCCACTGAACTATAATGATTATATTTTTTTGTGATATAGTTCAGTGAAAGCCAAAGATATGTATCACCTATCTAGTCCATTTAGTTCAGTAGTTCTACTATCACAATATCACTCACTATGAATGTGAAGTAGTAGTAATATTGTGTAACTAGTGGTGACTGAGTTTGTTCCGGCGTTTCTTCTCAGCACTTGCTAAATTGTCTGTCTTGTCTCGAACCGCTAGTAGGGCCCAAAAGATAAGGAGACATGTTCTAGCCCCATACGGACCATAATTGATTGATATTACACTAATTATTGACGTTCATAAGTGGCATTTTGTATCCTAAATTGAATAAATTATTTTTGACTTTGACTAACTAACGTAACGTATGCTTTAGAATGTTTTTAACACTCACAGTGTCATATTTTATATTCATAAAGATGAAATAAGAAACCAAAAATTTGCGCACGGGCGGGACTTGAACCAGCAACCTTTTGGTTGACCGGGCCAAACGCTATTACCAATTGAGCTACCGTGATGTCAGTCCAACCCTGCTAATTTTGTGGTCTCTTACGAAAACGTCAATTGAGTGACGCTTAGCGCCATCTAGCCGTCTGTTTATGAAACAGATAACGTAACGTAACTCATGCGAGAGAGTAATAGTAGTAATATTATCCGTAAAGTTTACTCTATCACCGAACTACTGAGCCGTATAGAACATATTGAACGAGTGAGCGAACGAACTAGATTACTGAAGTACTTCAATTGAAGCATTCATTCAGGAACAAGCCAACTCTAGTGTGAAACGTGGACCTTGACCAAGAAAGATAATGAGAGACTGGAAGCGTTTGAGATGTGGTGCTGGAGGAGGATAGAGAGAATCAGCTGGACGGAGAAAATGAAGAAGTCTTGAACATAGTAAAGGAAAAGACAAAAACTAATATAAACAATTGAGAGTAGAAGAAGTAAAATGTTGGGAGACTTGATACGACATGGCACGAAAATTTCATCTCATAGTTCTTAAAATAGTCCCTCAAGCCGAATTCGACTACACATATATATTACATATTATAGTGCACAAGTGTGTGCGCAAACACAGGTGCACTCTCTATTCCTTTCACTCTCATAGCCTGATGAGACAGCAATCTGACACCGGAGAGAGTTAAAATAAAGGGATAAGGCCCAGGAAGTCTACAATGAACACACGAAACCCGAACGAACTCCGTATTTTCGGGCTGTTTCTTACCATGAAAATACTACGGGCCCGTCAACGGAACGAAATCGGGCTTTGACGTTTGTTGTTACGGATACAAGAAATTTTAAAATTTTCATGTTATTACCGGTTTTTAGGACAGGCACTATAAATAACCTTTTTCAATCATTCGTTCACGTAACTTTGTCTATGCGTCCGAACTTAACCTAAGCATCCGAAAATATTTCATGGTACCTACGAGTCACGTATTTCGGTCGGGTTACAGACGGGCCCGAAAATACGGACTAACGTTTCATTGTAGGCCTCCAGGACCTACGGCTTTACGTGTGTTTTTTCCGAAGCACGGAGGTGGAAAACCGCCAACTCCTAAGCTCTAAAGTGGCAAATGTTTCAAGTTTCATACAAACACTATGAAAAACAAACTTATATTTGCTGTCAACCAAAATATTGTGGTATTCTAGCTTATTGGAAGTAAGTGGATCCCTAATCTGCTTAAAGTTGGCACGGAACCCTCCGTGGGCGAGTCCGACTCGCACTTAGCCGGTTTTTAAAAAAAAATTGTAGCAGTACGTAAGTGGAAGACTGTCTAGCAAGAATTTAGGTGGTTTCCTGAATGGCTACTTCCATCATTTTTGGAGATTCCATCGAGGTTACCGCCACCTAATCGTAAAAAAAAAGTTGCTGAACATAACTTTATAAGGCTGTAAAAAATAAACAAAAAATGACTGGTCTCGTCGGATTGCATGAAACTTCTCTTGACTGTGCTTATGGTAAAGATATGGCCACTTTAAAAAAAAAAAACAAATGCCACAATTCAGATATTTAAAATAACCACTGAGCCTAAACATATTTTAGAGGCAGAAAATAATAGCTAATGACCCACAATATAAGCCATTTTCATAAATCAATTCCAATCAAATTATTTATTTCGCTCAAAAAGTAGTACACTTTTTACCAAACACTGCCATGCAAAAGATACATTTTTAAGAGGTTTCAATTTAAAAGTTAGCAATTTTAATAAATTAGTCATCACACTATTATCTGAATAAGTCACTGTAGCTTATAAAAATATTATTTACCAATTATTTAAATGTCATTAAAATTAAGGCAAGGTTTAAGGTCGTTAATTAAGAAGTGTTAAGATATTCGTCAACTGAGTAGAAACCACTGCTTATGAGCCAGCATTTTAATTTCCTTTTGAATTCATTTAATGTTACATTCTTCATATCATCCTTGTCCGTGTTAACATTCTTCATATGGCACACATATACCAAACACCCAGTATATTTGTCACTCACCGCCATCCGGTCTGGTAGGACCAGTCGGGATGCACCAGTACATCAGTGAACTCCAGCACGAGGGTGTATGTGGGCTGGTAGGGCGCTGGCAGGGGGTCCGGAAGCAGCTTCTCGCGGGACGGCTCTTTTATCATCTGGATATGAAAATCATGAGTTATGTTAATGTCTTTTGATCGAGATTAATTTATTGGTTAGTAAATATAAGCGATAGTTTTTGTAAGGCAGAGACTAGTCAGTTATGCGATAACCACACTTTTTTTTTGCATAGCAAAGAACAATACTTAACTAGTGTAAGCACACTAAATAAGGCCATAATTATTGTGAAAATAGGCCGTAAAAGTAGTGATGCTATAGCATAAAATTATACGTCCAGTTGTCCACATTTTTAGGGTTCTGTAGCGAAACAACAAGCGGGAAAACGGAACTCTTATAGTTTCGCCCAGTCTGTCTGTCTGCCTGTCCGTCCGTAAGTCACAGCCACTTTATTCTGTAACTATAGGCATCACACTGTTGAAATTTGATAGTAAGATGTATCCTGTTAACCGCTTTACGATTCTTATACAAAAAAATATAATAATTAAGGCCCCCCTTAATTATCATAATTTTTACGGGCTCCCAAACATGAAACTAAAACCTATTTTTTTGTCAAACCTATGCGTGTAGGGTGTCTATGGGAAAGTATTTTAAAATGACATAGATGTTCCTGAAACCATTTTCTTTTAAAGTCTATTTCTTTATAAGTCTATAAAAGTCATAAAAGACTCCAAAAAGAAATTGTTTGCCTAAAATGGCTTCCTTTCCTTTCAAGGGTCAAAAGTTTATTTTTTCATATTCTTCAACTCGAGAAATGTTTCTAAATTTACTCTCGCTTAGTTTAGAAGTTAGATGGGGGAGACGTCTATTTTACCACTTTGGAAGCGTCAAGCTTTGAAACTTTTATAGACTTTAAAAGAAAATGGTTTCAGGTTGGTCGGTGCTCTAATAGCTGATGCTTGATGGCCAAAGTGATGGCACCGACTCCAAAAAAAATTGTTTGCCTAAAATGGCTTCCTTTCCTTTCAAGGGTCAAAAGTTTAAGAGTTTTTAGTGCATTTTGGTTTTGAAGTCGGTTTTTACTTTTTTTAAAGTTAATTTAATTTCTTCATTTTTAGTGATTACAGGAGAAGTGAGGGGAAGTTGCACTTAATGACTATGTTTTTTAAGATGCCACAAATTACCTATCATAAGTTCTGTCATTATAATTACTGAACTCCTAAGCGTTAAGGAGTTCCACCATCAGCTAAGCTCCACAAAATGTTGATCATCAGACGTAACAACACGTGAACATTAAGATTCTAGTAAAAAAACACTATATGTGCCTTGAAAATTTGAGGGTTTCCCTCGATTACACCAAGATCCCATCATCAGATCCTAAATTGGCAAAAATGGGACCAACTAGAAGATATACCCTCTAGGTAGACGAAAAAAATTTCCGAATCGGTCGACAATTGACTGAGATATGAGGTAACATACATACAAAAAAAAACATACAGTCGAATTGATAACCTCCTCCTTTTTTGAAGTCGGTTAAAAAACTGAGGATCTGTGGGGACTATCCGTGCATATTACAAAATCAATGATCGATACAATAGCTCCTCAACTGGCAATTATTTTTAATAAGTGTATTGATGACGGCCAATTTCCTAGTTTGATGAAGATTAGTAAAATAATACCGCTTTTCAAATCGGGTGACAAAAGCGACCCCTTAAACTTCAGGCCAATATCGATTTTGCCAGTCTTGAGTAAAATATATGAAAAGATTATATTTAACCAAATTTTAGCACACTTTTCATCAAATAAGATATTACATAATAAACAATTCGGTTTAACTAAAGGTAGAAGCACAACCAATGCAGGAGTAGCTCTTTTAACACATGTTTTTGATGCCTATGATATTAGGCATGATGCTTTAGGAATTTTCTGTGATCTATCCAAAGCGTTTGATTGTGTGGACCATGAAACATTGCTGAAAAAAATACGTCATTATGGGGCATCATTAAACTCATTAAACTTAATTAATTCTTATCTTTCAGGTAGAACGCAAAAAGTATATGTAAACGGAATTGAGTCTTCTGGAGTGCCTCTAACAATGGGTGTGCCCCAGGGATCTATATTGAGACCACTTTTATTTTTGATATATATAAATGACCTCCCGCATTTTGTAGGGAATCTTCGTGATATAGTATTGTTTGCTGATGATACTTCACTTATATTTAAAATCCCAAGAGGTGAAGAAAATGTTGACGATGTAAATAATACTCTTTCACAAGTATTACATTGGTTTACAGTTAACAATCTTCTTCTTAATGGAAGTAAAACTAAATGTGTAAAGTTTACGATGCCTAATGTCCGACAGGCATCAACTCAGGTTAAGATAAAAGACGAATCGCTTGATATTATCGACTCCTCAACATTCTTGGGAATCATATTAGACTCCAAACTACAATGGGGTCCTCAAATAGAGGCTTTGTCAGGAAAACTAAGCTCAGCTGCTTTTGCTGCAAGAAAGATTAGACGTTTGACTGATATAGAAACAGCTAGGTTAGTTTATTTTAGTTATGTATTTCCATGGCTTGATGTCCTACGGCATTTTACTGTGGGTCTCGGCAGCTGACATAGAATCAATTTTTATATTACAAAAAAGAGCCGTGCGAGCTATTTATAATCTAAATCCTCAAGATTCCCTACGAGAGGTGTTTAAAGAAATTAGAGTATTAACTGTAGCCTCTCAGTATATTCATAAAAATTTAATGTATGTACGCAAAAAATTACATTCATTCACGAAAAAAAGTGATATACACAATTATAATACTAGGAACAAGAATAAGCTTGCTATTACACAATTTAGGCTTCGAAAGGTTGGTAATTCTTTCATAGGGAAATGTATAACATTTTTCAATAAACTACCAGAACACATTGTAAACTTACCGATAAATAAATTTAAAACTGTAATTAAAGAAACCCTAATGACGAAAGGGCAAAAAAAAAGTAGAAAGTAGATGATTATTGAAAAGATAATAATGTATGGACTTGCATGAATACTACAAAAATTGTAAACCTTTTGAAAAGAGGCTTTGACAATAGTGACTGAGTTTCTTGCGCAGCTTCTTCTCAGCACTAGCCCAAAATTTTCCCGAAGCTGTGGTAGGGTTTATATTGGGACATGTAAAAGTGTCCTCAATGGGCCTATTTGCATAAATAAATGACTTTTATGACTTTTTAGAAAAAATATATAATGTAGATCTTAACAAATACATTCAACAAAAATTGGTTGGAAACGCAAACATAACTTTGTTCTTCATACAAACATTATGAAAAGCAAAGTTATATTTGCTGTCATCAAAATATTGTGGTATTTTAGCTAAGCGGAAGTAAGTGGTATCACTAATTCATTTAACGTTTGCACGGAACCCTCAGTGCGCGAGTCCGACTCGCACTTGGCCGGTTTTTTATTGACCTCTCATTCTTCCTAACTATGACTGGCATGTATTTCACGGATGTACAATAGGGTTCCCGCAGAATATCAGTATCGTGATATGCCTCGCGCTGTCACGAATTATGCTGAGCGGGGACCTTTTTGACACATAGGTACCTATTATTTATATATTTTATATATCTATTTAAAATGATGTTCATATGTAATAATATTTTTAATAACCATGTTTTTTTTGTCTATGATTGTAACTTATGTGTCAAATAAAATAATTTCTATTCTATTCTAATAGGAAATCTGTTAATATAAAGTATATGCTGCACGATAGGGCATGGGCACTATAGCCAAGGGACATGACCTATTGTAATACAAGATGATATTTCAATAGAGTCAGAAAACATAACTGATTGATAAAATGTCTATATTTTGACATTACATTTTTGTTAATCTGAAATTATTATTTGAAATTGATTCTTACGTGAAATTAATTAAATGCTAAAATGGTTAGTAAATATTAACCTTAACTAAGGATCACTGAGTAACTGTTACTGCCTGAGTACTGAGTTTGGGTTTTTTTCTTTTTTATTGGTCATTTTGGTATTTTTAATGGTAATGTAATTTATTTCTATGTGTATGTGTTGAATCAAAAATAATTCTATTCTATTCTATAATTATTCTAACAATTTTTATAGAATTTAATTCTTAAATATTTTTTTTGAATATGATTTGGAATAAAATATGTTAAAGGTACATTTTTTAATATGTTATTTTTGTACTTATGTGCAAATTGGGAATAACATTTTCTAACCAACCATATTGTACTTTTAACTATTTTTAATCCAACTACTGAAAAATCCAACCATCTGTTAAGCAAATTGCTAACCTTCTCATAGAATGTGAGTTCTTTCCAAGTGCGTTTAAGGTACTGCAGTGCGGTGGGCAGGCCGGAGAACTCGTCCTCGAGTATCTGTCCGTCGTCGCCGCGCCTCGGCGCACCCATCTCCACGATCAGCATACCACCCATCACGGTCATCGCTCCACCGAATACTGCAAAACTGTAATGTGACATTTTATATTAATCATAACATTATTAAATTGATGTCGCTTCGCTATCTAATGCTTTGGGATGTTTTTAACACTCACAGTGTCATATTTTATATTCATAAAGATGAAATAAGAAACCAAAAATTTGCGCTAAGCGTCACGCAATGGACGTTTTCATAAGAAACCACAAATTTTGCAGGGTCGGACTAACAGCACGGTAGCTCAATTGGTAAGAGCGTTTGGCCCGGTTTGCCAAAAGGTTGCTGGTTCAAGTCCCGCCCGTGCGCAAAAAAAAAAAATTTGGTTTCTTATTTCATCTTTATGAATATAAAATATGACACTGTGAGTGTTAAAAACATCCCAAAGCATTAGATAGCGAAGCGACATCAATTTCCAAGTTGATTTTATTCTGTAAAGAATAACTGCTTGGGCCATCTGTTTCATAAACAGACGGCTAGATGGCGCTAAGCGTCGCGCAATTGACGTTTTCATAAGAAACCACAAATTTTGCAGGGTCGGACTAACAGCACGGAGCTCAATTGGTAAGAGCGTTTGGCCTAGTTTGCCAAAAGGTTGCTGGTTCAAGTCCCGCCCGTGCGCAAATTTTTGGTTTCTTATTTCATCTTTATGACTATTAAGGGTGTTAAAAAACACTAATAAAATGTTGCCATTGTTTTTATTGGCAATACTTTAGAAGTGTTTTGTATTTTAAGTTTGTATTGTAATATTGAACCACATCAAATTTTGGTTTTAGGAGCTAATACACCAGACAAATAATGATTAATAACAGAATAGTACATGATTAACACTTGAGAAACCTGTCAGTCAAATACAGCTACAATAACAATTGATTGACAGTATTGTCAACAGCTGTTCATACAGTAATTAAAAAAAATGCTTTTATATTCATCATCATCATTATCAGCCAAACTTATTTAGCGCCTTTTGATTTTAAAGAGTCTCCTGCTAATCCCTTTAAAATTAGAAGTCACTAAAAACCACAAGTAAGGTACTTGAGAGGCAGAAAATTTCTATTACAGAATCATTGTAAATAAAATGTTTTATGTTAAGAGAAAATTAATACCCAATTTTCATCCTCCGCCAGCTCTTTTCATTTTCCTCTGTTTTTTCTTTGTTCTCCTTCTCAAACTGCTCCTGCTCCTTCTTGATGGCCTGCGCGTCGGTGGTGAGCGGGCTTTGGGGGAAGAAGCGCCCGAGGATATCCACCTTTTCTGGCTCTTTGTTTTCTTTGTTTTTATCACCTGAATTATTACAGAAAATCATTCAGTCATACTTCAGATTTCAATTTAGTAGGTAAGCAAAGTCACAGGCAATGATTGTCTTGAGTTATTTAGTTACAAATGGTCAGTTTACCTACTATGTTTAGCCAATAGGTTGAGTTTTAAAATTGGTGCAAGATAATTATATTTATAATTAGTACAGGATATTAAAACTAATGTGAGGAATTTGAATACATAAATAGGTTTCAAGGAGTTTGCAAAGAGTCTAACTTAATTTTACTGTAAAAGTTATACAACAGGCAAATATTTTTATTGAAAGTGCTAAAAACTAACCTATATTTTCAGCTGAATAAAATCTCGCCGAATTCGCCGTAAATAGCCAGTACTTTGGACGTGCGAAATTTGTAGTCTGGAGTTTTGCAGTTTTACAACAAGCTGCTTTAGTCAGAAATAGTGCTTTACGGAGAGACATTTTTTAAAATATTCACATTTATTTCACAACAAAATTGAACAAATGTCACCTGGGGGGACAGTTCTTTTTATTTTTGCAGTAATAATCGTGATGAAATCGCATAGCATCTAGAAGCAAAAAAAAAACGCCGTGTTATACAACTTACTAGAAATAGCAAAATTTCATCGAAAAGGAACAAACTTTAATTGTTTTTTTAAGTTTGGCAGAAAGGCGAGGGAATGAAACGGATTGTCAGCAGAATATAGCCATTCTGCACATACATACAGGGCTTAATATTTGTGGTTGAAGTCGATGGACAGGAATGGAATCGGATGAATACTGTTCTGTTTCTGATATTTCGAAAGAAAGGTCCAGCGTTCCTTCGCTACGCTTTTCGAGGCGCCTTTCTCTGGCCATGCTGAATAGCATTTGTGGCAGGCAGTGCTTTGCGTAGTACGCCTACTTTGTTGTTCGGCGCTTTAATCGCTGATTTCTGCTGAAGACACCCACAAAAGTTGTAATTAATAAAAGGTAAATTGTCAGTGTCAAACAACGTCGAATGAAAGAGATTCGCGGGAGCTAAACGACAAAAATATTTTTGTGCAATAATAAAAATCGGTCGTTTGGGCGGTTTCTTGCACCCAGAATACTTATAAATGATAAAATGGCATCTAAGAAGACTTCTAATGGAACCAAACAATATTCATTGATGAACTTTATAAAAAAAAGCAGCAGAGAATCTTCAAGGAGTAACAGTCCTACTCTGAGGTATAGTTTTAAAACAATTCTTATTTTTATAACAATAATATTATAATCTCATTGTACCTAAACGTCAGATTTAAAATTCCTCATAAGTTAGTAATAGTAATTATAGAACACCTGTTACTTGTGATATACATTTAATAGTAGTTTGTATTTCTTGTAGTAGTATTCTTTCACTTTAAGGAAACTCAAAGCAAGCAGAATCAGTTAAATATGTGTAAATTGATCGCTTCAAATCCATATAAACTAATAAACACTTTAATTTACTATTGCAGTAACAAAGCTGATCTAGGCTCCGAGAAAAAAACTAAGTTTGTTTGGAAGTCCAAATCCAGCACTTCCAGCACATGTAAGTAAGAATTCCATGTCATAAATTGAAGTTATATTGATTTACTCCAATAATGTTGTTAATTGAAATTTACCTATATTTATTTTACTTACTTATTTCAGGGACTCCACCATTCAAAGCAAATAATACTATCAAATCTATTCCTCAAAGTGTAAGTTTGTAACTTGATCAGTTTACTAAAATTAATTTATTTCAGGTACCTAATTCAAACCTATACACAGGGTGTAATGTCGTCTAGGGCAAAAGAAAGAACAAGACTAATTCAAGGGGGTGGATGTCAATCAAGTTTGGAAAACAGGAAAAATAAAAAATATGTATTAAAAAAAAATTCAACTTGTTACCACACCCTTGAATTTAGCTCGTATTTTATTTTTTCAGTCTGTATAACTAAATACTAATAAAAT
This sequence comes from Pyrausta purpuralis, assembly GCA_963924145.1. Taxonomy (NCBI): domain Eukaryota; kingdom Metazoa; phylum Arthropoda; class Insecta; order Lepidoptera; family Crambidae; genus Pyrausta; species Pyrausta purpuralis. The sequence continues at coordinate 2,575,047 of OZ001653.1, read as the reverse complement.
TAATTTATTACATTTTAATGTTTTTTAAGGGGGACAATAAGATGTCTTCAAGCCTATTCCCATCACATACAGATAAATTTGGCCCTGCTGTAAGTGCACAAAAATGTGTTCAAAATGAAAGGAGTAAAGTCCTAGACTCTATGGATGTGGTATGTAAATATCTTCTTCTTTTAATTAAAATTTAAATATAAATAACCTTTCATTTAAGTCATAGATAGATACTTTTCGTGTTGTTTTCTTAATGAGTTAAGTACAAATCTTTTGCAGGATGAATTCCCAGATTCTCCAGATATTTTTAATGAGAAATGCAAGACACCATCTCCCGTTTCAAATAAATCTATCCGAATAAGTGCTACACCCACTCCTCCTAAAAACAAATCTAGTGAGGAGAAATCTTCTAAAAATCTGAAGACCCCAGAAAAGTCAAGTCCAAGAAAAGATAATGACCCATTAAGAAATATTAAGTTAGATACTTCTTTATCAGGATTTTTGACTAAGATCTCTGAAAATCCAGCCCTTAGGCAGAAGGTAAGGATTTTTAATATTTGTCATTTTAATAAAATTTTATTTTAAGTATGATTTTCTAAATTTTAAAATGTTGTAGGACAACACCAAACCTAAATCAGAAGATATAGAGAAATGTAAGATGCAATACATTGAATTGTTAGAGAAAATCAGTGATGCCTTTGACAGAATACCAAATTGCATTAGAGAAAAATTCCCTGGCTATGATAAAAGGACATATGCTAAAATGAAATCACTAAAATCAAAACTAAAACATGTAATTAAAAAAAAGAGTGATATCAAAAGCACCCATCACACAAAGGAATCAACATCACCAAAAGTTGATGATAAAATGAACAGAAGTAATAGTCCTTCTATGTTGCAAAACTATGATGATGACCTAAATGACTTTGATCTTGAATCCAGCAGCAGAATAAATGGCAAAAAGTTATTTAACAATGAAATAAATTGTAACACAACAAGTCAACCAGCTACTTCCACACCAGATATAATTAATTTTAATAAATTACCTGGACCAAGTAAAACAATATACTCAGATTTGATGGCGAAAAAGTCGTTGTCGTTTGACGCGTTTTCGCCGCATGATGACTCCTCAAAGAACTTAGAAACCAGCATACAATCAGATACAGGGAGCTTCGATGTGTCAGACAATGTCAACAAAAGTAAAGGCAAGTTTGTGTTCAAAAGACCATCACGACTCACCACTGAAGACCCAAATAAGTCATCAACTCCAATCAGAGATGTGCCTTCAAGTACATTGGAAAGACTGAAAATTGCTTCTGATAACCTTAAACCAATAGTCAAAGAGGATCCACCCAAATGCGTCCCTTTGGCTAACAGTTCAGTAGGATTCCAACCACCTGAACTGAGTAAAAGTTCGTTCCTCAATTTCAACAAACCGTGTACTATTGTTTCGCCTATAGTTAAAGAAACAATAATAAAAGATTATAGTGATGATATTGATGACTATGAGGTTCCGATAGATATGGACGATGATACGGACATCATTCCTGCTGAGTCAAGAGGGAGTGTGATAAATATTAGTGATTCTGAACCAAGTGCTAGTAATTCTCAAATGTTGAGTAATGTGGACATACCGTTGGACGAAGATGGGTGGCAAGAGTACCGACCAGAAGACTTTGAAGAGGACATGGTGCTCTTGACCAATAAGGAGTCAGAAGTGGTCAACCTGATGGACCAATCAGTCGTAAAAGAAAGTAAAGCAAAGTATGAGGGTATGGGAGACTTCCATGCTGGCACCAAAAATGATGGGATCACAGGTAATAATCACCAACAAATTACCTACCTAATCTGGTTCACATAAACTTGCTTTTTTTGTGTTCCGCCATACCACCCCTGCAAAGTAAAACCGAGTCATTATCTTTTTTGACGATCTATGTATATTTTTAGAAAGGCGGTTCGTAAATATGTTAATTAAGTCTGGTTCTTTCCACCGTTAAAAATCTTTTCATCGACATCGTTCATTATGTCTGTTTTCGCCAGTCGCCAGTCGTACGTGAACAGTTTCTTTTCAGATTTCCAGATATCATCTTTTACCATTTAATGGAAGCGTTTTCTCGCCATGGCACAGAATTTTTAACCGACTTCAAAAAAGGAGGAAGTTATCAATTCGACTGTATGTTTTTTTTTTATCATTTTTTTTTGTATGTATGTTACCTCATATCTCAGTCGTTTGTCGACCGAATCGAATTTTTTTTTCATTTTCTTAGAGGGTATACCCTCTAGTTGGTCCCATTTTTTCCATTTTGGGATCTGATGATGGGATCTTGGTGTATTCGAGAGAAACCCTCAAATTTTAAAGGCACGTATAGTGTTTCTTTACTAGAATCTTAATGTTGACGTGTTGTTACGTCTGATAGTCAACATTTTATGGGGCTTTTTATGGGGTGGAACTCCTTAACGCCTAGGAGTTCAGTAATTATAATGACGAAACTTATGATAGGTAATTTGTAGCTTCGTAAAAAATAGAATCATAAGGTGCAACTTTAATCACTAAAAATAAAGAAATAAAATAAACTTTAAAAAAAAGTAAAAACCGACTTCAAAACCAAAATGCACTAAAAAGTCTTAAATAAACTCTTCACCATTGAAAGGAAAGGAATCCGTTTTAGGCAAACAATTTCTTTTTGGAGTCGGTGCCATCACTTTGACCATCAAACATCAACTATCACAGCACCGACTCCAAAAAGAAATTGTTTGCCTAAAACGGATTCCTTTCCTTTCCATGGTGAAGAGTTTATTTTAGACTTTTTAGTGCATTTTGGTTTTGAAGTCGGTTTTTACTTTTTTTTTAAAGTTTATTTTTGTAGCTTTTAATAGAGCATTGCCTGTTATCCTGGTGATGGTTAGCAACAACATCAGAACTGGCAGAAGGCTGAAGGAAAGGCTTTTGACTGGGTATTAAGAGACATGAAATCCCCGATTCTTAAACTGCGGTGTAGAAGACACGAGGGAATAACAATACTATCATCCCTAATTTGGATGTTTTATGGAATAAGCTCCACCGACATAAGCCTAGCTCTTTATGGCTTATGGAACTCCTCTTACTTTGTAATCAAATACTGTTGTTTCCTTCCGCAGGCGAGTTCGACGGCTTCTCCTACCCCCACTCGTCGCTGATGATGGAAATGTTCAAGGAAAAGTTCGGTTTAAAGTCCTTCCGGCCGAACCAACTGCAGGTCATCAATGCCACTCTTCTGGGACACGACGTGTTTGTGCTGATGCCAACTGGAGGCGGTAAGTGGTATCTTTCTAGGTGCTATTCAATTTTGCACTTTATTACCAGGAGTTCAAAATATCAATATAATCACACACAATGTTATTGAGATTCATTTTTGAATGTATTCATTGTATCAATGTCAATCAAAACTATGCAAGACATCATGTCAGTTATTTCTTAGCTTGTAACTTCATAAAACTATTATTTGAATTTCTTTTATGATTTATAGGAAAATCATTGTGCTACCAACTGCCAGCCATCTTAACCCCAGGAGTCACCATCGTCATATCTCCATTGAAATCACTTATCTTGGACCAAGTGAATAAATTGCTCTCCCTTGATGTGAGTATAATATAATATTTCGCCTCAGAAATCAATATAATTTGTGGGTGAAAGTACGTCAAGATGAATGTGTAAATCTTGACGTACTACTTGTAATAAGAGCTAATTTAAAACAAAAATGTATGACCTGATGTGCGTACTATTTGTATGTGTGTAGGGTATTGTTGCATAAAAAAATGACAGATTTCAATGGAATGCTCGAAGACTTCATCAAAGAAAATCCTAGACAATTCTGGTCATACATGTAAGGCAAACGCAGGGGGTCTTTAACGATCCTTTCTAACGTCAGTTGAAACGGTAATGTGGCGGAGGCTGGACCCGAGGTGGTTTAAAAATTACGAACGAAACTATGCAAAGTGACGAATCACTACGCGAAGGTAAATTTCCTGATGCCTGGAAGAAGGCAAAAATTATTCCGCTATACGAAAAGAGTGATAACACGAATGTCAAAAACTACCGCCTAATAGGAATTCTTGCATGTTTTTCGAAACTGTTTGAGTCTTAGCTTTGTTCATTCTTATCAGCCCATTTAAAATCAATTACTGAATATAAGAATGGTTTCTGGCGTGGTCTCTCTACACAAACTAATTGGGTTTCATACGTTAATGAATTGTCACAGGTATTGGATAGGGGCTTTCTGATACAGATTACACCGATTTTAGTAGTGCTTTTGATAGAGTCAATCACTCTCTTGCCCAAATGAATGTGGTACACGCAGTTCGTTGTTTTGCTTCCTATCTAAAAAGATCACAGTTCGTTGTTGGAGGATTTTAATCTCGTTCTTATCATACCATGTCAGGTTTACCTCAAGGTTCCCACCTAGGCCCCATTTTTCGTGAGATCAAAGATCTTACTCAACAGCTTCTTCACCTGTAAGTACTCATTGTATGCTGATGACCTAAATAAATATACTTACCGGTGATGTAGGTACCTAAATAGAAAAGCAAATAAAGGTACTATCTTAAGTGCTAGAATCGCTTGTATCTCGCGTAGTATTTTTTTGAAGTGTCGCCTGTTTTTGTTTCCTGTGTGCAACTTAACTACACTCGGTATTATCATCTCCTCAGATCCCAGCAGCCCAGCTCTCAGGCGACGTGTCGCTAGCGGCGACAGACGAGATCTACCATAAGCTTTCAATGAGGGAGCCTCTAATAAAGCTGCTGTACGTGACGCCCGAGAAGATCTCCAACTCCGCCAAGTTCCAGGACACGCTCGACAACCTCTACTCCCGTGGGAAGATCGCCAGGTGAGATTTAATTAAAGGCGCTCATTGGGTGCTGGATACGGCATGCATGCCACGACTTAAACACCGCTCTAGGTCTTACCGATTTGTCGTCATTTTTATATATTTTTATGGTTTTCATTTAGTTGCTTATAAGGTAATGACCATTCTTGGCCAAGCCACGGACAGCGATTAAACAATTACTTATTTTGTATACTCAAAATCCTCAGGGACGTTCACGGGAATTTTCACGATTTTAAAAGTTTATTTTAAGAAAATAAGATCTAAAATGACATTTGGCTAGCTTTGACATTCGCGTGCTGTCATTAATATCACATTATTGGCCAAATCTGACGATACCGATGTAGCGTTTCATATTCCTATCTCTATTAACAATATTATGACCTGACGACATATTCAGACATTAAAACGGTCACCATTAGACCTTGGTCCTGTCTGACCAATAACACCCGGTCAATAGTTTTCATTACGCATTGCGCTATTTTTAGCATCGATGCAATCGCGATGCTAACCGTATTAGCATCGATACAGTCGCGATGCAGAAGCTGTAAATTGACAAATTATGTATTGAATTTTTGCGACTGCATCGATACTAACGCGCGTTAGCATCTATGCAATCGCGTTTCTGCATCGATGCAGTAGCGCGACTGCATCGATGCTAAATTAAGTCTGTTCATTGCGTAAGTCGCGATGCTAAAGCGCGTTTTCAAAACGCGCGACTGCATCGATGCTAAATTAAGTCTGTTCATTGCGTAAGTCGCGATGCTAAAGCGCGTTTTCAAAACGCGCGATTGCATCGATGCAAAAAGCCGCAATGTGTAAGAGGCCTTAGACTTTATTTACTTACAATTTAACAAAATACTTACTGACATATACTATTTTAATGAAGAATTAATTTAATTGTAATTTATTGAATTTAATAACTTTAATTCACAAATACCTCGTTGAGGTCATAATGTAACTAAATAACCATCTTTTGCCTATATGTTATCCTTTGGACATTCCTTTAATGAATATGAATATTTACGTATATTATCATAGATTCGTGATAGACGAGGCCCACTGCGTGTCGCAGTGGGGCCACGACTTCCGGCCGGACTACAAGCGGCTGAACATCCTCCGCGCGCGCTTCCCGGCGGTCAACATCATGGCGCTCACGGCCACCGCCACGCCGCGCGTGCGCATCGACATACTGCACCAGCTCAAGGTACGGCCGAGGGCGCTGCCGACACAAAGTCAAAGGCATTTATTCCTTTACAAAAAAAAATATCTACTATATAAAAATAAGTCGGGTTTTCCTTCCTGACGCTATAATTCCAGAACGCACGAACCGATTTTCACGGTTTTGCATTCGTTGGAAAGGTCTCGAACTCCGTAAAGTTTATAGCAAAGAAAATTTTATATAAAAAAACTTTTTTTAATTAAAAAACGAAATGTTACATAAAAAGAAGCCATCTGGTGGCGAAACGGAGTTCGCGGAATTTGCTAGTTGTGTATAAAAACATAAAATAAAATAAATTAGACATTAAAGATACACATCAAAATTTTGTTGCAATTCACATAGAATTAGATTAAACTAAAATATTACAATACAATTGAATTATTATTACTTAAATTATCACTCAACTATCTCAACAACTACAAGGACTTTTTAAACTATATAGGTACTTAGCCACTTTAGTACGAAAACTTCTTGCTTAAGCGAATGTCACTTCAAATTTCCACTGCTAGTCATCGGCCCTTTTTCATCTTCGGAACTCAAGACACGGGCGCGGCTGCCATGATGCTACCACTATATCGTAGGGAGACAGTAATCATAGTATTATAGATGTCGCAGGTAAAACGTTAAATTCCGTTGCCGTTTACATTATGGTGTACGAATCACGGCGGAATTACGTACGGCAATTTGTAAACACTCACTGTTTTTGCAAAATGCCGAAGGCAAAACCTTAACTGTTCAATTGTCATAATTTCGACGACGGTTGATTTGTTCATGATTTAGAGTGACCATGATTGAACACAGTTTGCTGGGACATAAATAACTTATCAAAGAATAAGAAGTTTCCAAAAATTATATATTTCTGAAATTTATTCAGTATTTTTACACATATTTAAATTAACAATAGCAATGACTGAATGACAGGCAATATTTTTTTAGAATAGAATAGTCCACGTCACTAATACTTATTTATTACATCATGTTTGGACCAATTATTTACTATGCTCGCAGGTTTCCTCCGGGTCCTACGGGTCAAATTTAATGGAAATTTAGCGTTCTTGAGGTGTCGGATAACCTCAAAATTGTTATTATTTATCCATGGATTTCTTATTGTTGATTATAAAAACGTCTCAACGTCGTCAACGTCAAATCACTATTACCACGTGTAACATCAATCACAAACGTAGTATTTTCACTATTTTTCAATCACATTTCACGTATGAATTCACCAATGGACGCCATATTTCTTCTATACTCTGATTTTTAATTAGATAGACCAAAATGACATTTGGTGGGATGCCACTTTTTCGTAATATAAAAATAGTGATTTGCCTAAATATTCGACTAATTCAATTGTTGCTTTTAAATGATTATAGAATAATTAATTGGATATAGTTTGGATTTGTGTTGTGCAAAAAAATATTTGCATAAAATAATATGGTTACGTATTCCAAAAAAAATACCAAACAAGTTTTGTTATAAGATCATGTTACCTGCAAAATAATATCATAATTGCTAATAGTGTATTTATAGAAAGGAGTAAATAGTCAAAATAGGTTGAAGTCATACAAAATATTGGGATTGCATGAAAAGGGACTTAATTTTTTACCTATTAGATTTTTTTAATGTATTACGTTTCTTTGTTATTGTACTCAACGTTTTACATGTATTATGTATCTCAATAAGTAGAATCACGAAATTGAAAAATCGTATCACAAATTCAATTAATCGTTCACAATTGCATTGTTACAACACTATTGCACTACGCTTGCAACATTAAAAAATAAAAAGTGCGATTGAAGCTGTCATTTTGGTCTATCTAATTAAAAATCAGAGTATAGCTCAGAAAATAGCGATGAAAAGTCTATCTGTTGTAATATCTTTAAAAAATCTGGGATAAACAAGGCTTTTTACAACACTACCTAAATAATAAAATAACTGTTTATCAATATCAAGACTGATGGCAGCGGAGAACTGATAGTCAAAATGATAAATGAGTACCTATCACTTTTATAACTAAACTGCTTGCCTGGACAAGACCATGCCTCTAATTTGCCCTGATGCATCCACACATACTACTTTTAAATTACCATAACGTAGAATGAAAGTTGACAAGTCACAACACCTCAAGATGACATACTCTGTTTGTCTTAATATATGATATTATGCAGGTGTCAGACTGCAAGTGGTTCCTGAGTAGTTTCAATCGGCCCAATCTGGCGTATAGAATCCTTGAGAAGAAGCCCAAAAGCATCAACCAGGACGTCGCCAACATTATCAAGGAGAAGTTCTTTAGGTGAGATGTATCTTGAGTTACCTACCCTAGGTTATATTTTACGACTGCCTAACATACACCAGTAAAAATTGTTGTTTCTATTGATTTTGGAATAATTTACAGTTTTTTCTTCATAATAATTAATATTAGTTCTTTGTTGTACCTATAATGATTTCTGCTTAGCCCATAAGGTGAAACTATGCTTTATGGCGTTAAGTCCAGCTTTGTACAAATTGTGGTTTTGCAATCTGTATGTATGTATACATAAAAAAAAGTATTGATAGTTAAACCACTTACGGGTGGACGGGTTTCATGGTTTTTTTTTCTTGGCCCCAAGAAGAATAACCTTCAAATTTCGCTGGGACCGCTAATAAAGTATAATTATTACTCTGGTTATAAGTTCTTCTTGTTGAACTGAATAAATACTGATTTATCATTTTTTTTAATTGTGTGCTTTGAGCCATTGAATTAAATGTATACCCTATTCACACGGGAAAGTCTTTAAATGTAAACAAACCATTGAATAACCTTCTAACCCTATTATCTGAAGATTCTCGGCACATACACCAGTGAATTGCTTTGCAGAACTCACAAACACCTTTACCAATTACGCCGTAACAATATAAATATGATAATTGTTTGCAAACACACATAATTACACTCAAAAACGTGATTCATACGAAAAATATCACCATTTTGACATAGACAAAAAGATGACGGAAAACTTCATATTTTTTAATTTAGTGTTGGGACACCAATTTCATTCAATTGATCGATTCAATTGGTTATTCGAAACTAGTAGTTTAGTCATGTTAACCCTAAAAGGAATGATTTATTATTTTGTGTTTAATTGTAGCATTTATTTGATAGATTACTGTTCATGAAATGATGTATTGTGAAAGATTAAATGTATGTACATAGTTTTTTATATAAAATAATATAATCGAATGTATAATTTCATAAAAAATAATAAAAAAAAGGTTTCAAAGTATGAATTACAGTTATAAAATATTACTTAACAAATTTAGCCGACCTAAAATTGAGGTATGTATGATGAACCGATTTTGATGCGGTTTCAGTTAAGGATTCTAACTTTTAAAAAAGACTCACTAAAAGGCCTTAAATATCAATTTTAGCATGTAATTAGGTGAGACAAAAATAATTTTGAGTCAGTGTATAATTTAACCTTCTGATACCTACACGGTTTCCAGATGAAAAAGATGTTATTTAAAAAAATGGATCTTAAACAAGATCATTAAATGTTCTGGTCCTAATTTAAACCATATTAAAATAAGTTCTTATTTCATATTCATGTAATTGATAAAAAAAAACTTATGTGAAAAATCAATTAACTAAAGTTCGCAAAAAACATTTATTTATATCAGTTAAAATATTGTATAAATTCGGTGGAAATAAATAAATGAAATAAATAAAAAAATATTCTGTTCTAGTATATTTTATTTCTTGATGAGTTTGATTGTATTGAACAATATTAATGAGTCAATATTCAACTATGTCACCCATTCCTATTAATGAAAACTACCCAACACCATCACACACAATAGACAAGGTAATGCATTGGGCTCGATTCCGGGGTGGCTGCGATTAAATAAAACAATTTTTAATGTATATTACAAAAATAAATACCGTAAAAAAAATATTTTTTGAGCAACTAAAAGCTGTGCTGTAAAACGTGTGCAAACCTTTTAAGTTGAATGTCATCCTTTTGCCTATTTTTGGTGTTTATTCATGTAAGTTTTGTGTGACTGAACCTCTTTTTCTTTGTTTGAATGTGAATTATGTTTCTAAACGTAATATATTATAATCACGGACATTTAACCTCAAAGTCTTCATGACGAAAGTAAGATTTCAATTAAACTTTAAATTAACATTAAATTACTACTCAGTTTCCAACGTTTCGTTTTCAGGTAAGTCCGTTATTAAATACCTTTTAGTGAGTAACCCCTTTTTTTGGAAATCACTGATTAAGTGAAGTCACATCATTTCACTTGTATTTTTTTTATTCAATGCAATCGATTGTATATTGTATCAGTTCAATTGACTAAATTCCTCTACTTTTTCTCAACACTAAAGATTGTCTATGGTATATAAGCCGCCATGTTTGTTTACATTTAAAGACTTTCCCTAGTGAATAGGGTATATATAGTTGTATTAATGCCAATTCCAAGATAAGTCAATGAATTAGTCCTCTTTTCAGTCTTCACTTTTATGGAAATGTCATCTGCGTATAAAATGCATTTATGACTCGTAATTTTAAATATGTCATTAATATATAATATAAATAAAAGAGGGCCTAGTATACTTCCCCGCGAGACACCTGTTTTATTTTCACGATTACACGACACGAACTCACTATTGATTTATTTACCTACTGTATTTTTTATTATTAGACTAGCGGTCCCCCGCGACTTCGTCCGCGCGTTTTGAGTTTGCTCCCTCCCCTCCCGTCGCAGCGTCATGTTTTATATCCCAAAGCCTTTCTCGATAAATAAGCTATCCAACACAGAAATATATTTTCAAATCGGTCCAGCAGTTCCTGAGCGAAGCGCGTTCAAACAAACAAACTCTTCAGCTTTATAATATATTAGCGAAAGCGCACGTTGTACTTATGCTGCGAACATTATTTTGGTGCGGAGTTATGTTAAAACTGTGATAGCTCCTAAGATATTTATTGAAATCAAATGATATAAAGGGCAACTTGGTTCTAAATGAAATGCTCGTGATGATGAATGTATTTATTTTGATAAGAATAAATACCTGTGTGTATAATACACCTCTAAAAATGATGCATTATTTTTTTTACAAATTTATTAACATAAAAAAGGTTGTAGTAAGTCAACCATAAAAGATAGTCATATGCTGTCGCGGACTTTATTATAGAACTCTTAATGCTGAACAATCCTGTCATACATGATTTTTGTGTAACTTAAGCGGTTTCCGCAGCGTATGCAGCGGAAGTTCTCAAAAGGAATATCTTTCTCCCGTTTTCGCAACATTTTTCATTTCTGCTGTGGTCTTATGAGTCGTATCTTTATGTTATATAGCCTAAAGCCTTCCTCGATGAATGGACTACCCAACGTAAAAAAAATTTAATTTTCAAATCGGGCCAGTAGTTTTTGAGATTAGCGCGTTCAAACAAACAAACAAACAAACAAACAAACTCTTCAGCTTTATAATATTAGTATAGATAGGTACGATGATACCTACGAGGGTCAAACTGAAAGTTCTTAGAAAATCAAAAACTGATTACATTAGCCAGTTATTAGTTTTATTATATCTTTTCAAAATATTGTCCATTGACGTCAATACACCGCTGCATGCGATGGAACCACTGGGAAAAGCACTTTGCCCACTCGTCCTTAGGGGTCTCTTCAATGGCATCGCGATACGCAGCCACCGCTTCTTCAGCATTCATAAACCGCTTTCCTTTAAGTTTTTCTTTAATTTTTGGAAATAAATAAAAATCACAAGGCGCGAGGTCGGGGCTATACGGCGGGTGACCCAGTAATTCAACGTTTGATGTCGCCAAATAGTCGATCGTTCGCTTGGCGGTGTGCGACGAGGCGTTGTCGTGGTGAAGGAGGATCCTACTGCGAGGTCGTTTCTCTCGAACTTTTTCCAAGACAAGTGGCAAACAATTGGTAGTGTACCATTCTGCAGAAACTGTTTTTTGATCCTCTAACACAATTGTTGCGAAATGACCTATCCTTCCAAAGAACGAGGCCACCATTTTTTTTCCCGCACTTCGATCTCTCTTCACTTTAGTTGGCAACTCCTCGAAAGGAAACACCCACTGAGCAGATTGTCTTTTGGTTTCAGGATCATAACAGTAAATCCAGCTTTCGTCACCTGTTAGTATGTCGAACACAGCATTTGAGTCACCTCCGTTAAATCTTTCAATCATTTTACGGCACCAATCCACACGATGTAGTTTTTGAGCCTTAGTCAAATTATGAGGTATCCACCGGGCGCAAAGCTTCCTGACCGCTAAATGTTCGTGGAGGATTTTGTGCACTTGACTCATACCGATGCCTAAGCTTGTCCGAATCTGCTGATAGGTCACTCTTTTGTCAGTCTCTATCATACGCCGCACAACACAGATGTTATTTTCAGTCGTCGCCGTAGAAGGCCGTCCCTCACGTACATCATCAGTGAGATTAGTGCGACCACGTTTAAACTCATTAAACCAGTTGTAAACAGTCGCACGAGATGGGGCTTCATCGTGAAAGGCCAATCGTAGTCTATCATAACTTTCTTGTTGACTTAAATGACATCGAAAGTCATAAAAAATCATTGCACGAAAATTTTCTCGTGTTAAATTCATGTTGACGTGACACAGACAATTTTCAATTTGCCGCCAAATCGTAAAACAAATGACAAATGAATGAAATATATACTCAGTAATATTGGCAAAGAGTTCTATTTTAAAATTTTAGAATATTTTTTTTATTATATTGTTTATAAGTGGCCAGTTCTAAGAACTTTCAGTTTGACCCTCGTATCTGTTATAATAATACTCACTTCGTTCGAGCGCCAGAAACATCTCGAGTCAAATGGGTCGCGTTCTCCCCTTGTACATACAACAATCTCCTAATACATATTTGCCGCCGTGGCCGCATATTGTCTAGAATTCAAAGATGTTTCATGTAAGTGAATCACACTTTAGTAAACGATGATGATTCTTCGATTGCAGGGACTCCGGCATAGTGTACTGCTTGTCCCGCAAGGAGTGCGACAACCTGACCAAAGACCTGCGCAAAGTGGGCATCCAATCGGCCGCGTACCACGCCGGGCTGTCGGACAAGCAGCGCGAGGCCGTGCAGGCGGGCTGGGTGGCCGACAAGCATAAAGTGGTACGTGCATACTATAGTGCGACGACATAACTAGAGGTCTTCGTAAAGTGGTCAAGCGGCCGGGCTGTCGGACAAGCAGCGCGAGGCCGTGCAGGCGGGCTGGGTGGCCGACAAGCATAAAGTGGTACGTGCATACTATAGTGCGACGACATAACTAGAGGTCTTCGTACAGTGGTCAAGCGGCCGGGCTGTCGGACAAGCAGCGCGAGGCCGTGCAGGCGGGCTGGGTGGCCGACAAGCATAAAGTGGTACGTGCATACTATAGTGCGACGACATAACTAGAGGTCTTCGTACAGTGGTCAAGCGGCCGGGCTGTCGGACAAGCAGCGCGAGGCCGTGCAGGCGGGCTGGGTGGCCGACAAGCATAAAGTGGTACGTGCATACTATAGTGCGACGACATAACTAGAGGTCTTCGTAAAGTGGTCAAGCGGCCGGGCTGTCGGACAAGCAGCGCGAGGCCGTGCAGGCGGGCTGGGTGGCCGACAAGCATAAAGTGGTACGTGCATACTATAGTGCGACGACATAACTAGATGTCTTCGTAAAGTGGTCAAGCGGCCGGGCTGCCGGACAAGCAGCGCGAGGCCGTGCAGGCGGGCTGGGTGGCCGACAAGCATAAAGTGGTACGTGCATACTATAGTGCGACGACATAACTAGATGTCTTCGTAAAGTGGTCAAGCGGCCGGGCTGTCGGACAAGCAGCGCGAGGCCGTGCAGGCGGGCTGGGTGGCCGACAAGCATAAAGTGGTACGTGCATACTATAGTGCGACGACATAACTAGAGGTCTTCGTAAAGTGGTCAAGCGGCCGGGCTGTCGGACAAGCAGCGCGAGGCCGTGCAGGCGGGCTGGGTGGCCGACAAGCATAAAGTGGTACGTGCTTACTACAGAGCGACGAGATAACTAGAGGTCTTCGTAAAGTGGTCAAGCGGCCGGGCTGTCGGACAAGCAGCGCGAGGCCGTGCAGGCGGGCTGGGTGGCCGACAAGCATAAAGTGGTACGTGCATACTATAGTGCGACGACATAACTAGAGGTCTTCGTAAAGTGGCCAAGCGGCCGGGCTGTCGGACAAGCAGCGCGAGGCCGTGCAGGCGGGCTGGGTGTCCGACAAGCATAAAGTGGTACGTGCATACTATAGTGCGACGACATAACTAGATGTCTTCGTAAAGTGGTCAAGCGGCCGGGCTGTCGGACAAGCAGCGCGAGGCCGTGCAGGCGGGCTGGGTGGCCGACAAGCATAAAGTGGTACGTGCATACTATAGTGCGACGACATAACTAGATGTCTTCGTAAAGTGGTCAAGCGGCCGGGCTGTCGGACAAGCAGCGCGAGGCCGTGCAGGCGGGCTGGGTGGCCGACAAGCATAAAGTGGTACGTGCATACTGCAGTGCGACGACATAACTAGAGGTCTTCGTAAAGTGGTCAAGCGGCCGGGCTGTCGGACAAGCAGCGCGAGGCCGTGCAGGCGGGCTGGGTGGCCGACAAGCATAAAGTGGTACGTGCATACTGCAGTGCGACGACATAACTAGAGGTCTTCGTAAAGTGGTCAAGCGGCCGGGCTGTCGGACAAGCAGCGCGAGGCCGTGCAGGCGGGCTGGGTGGCCGACAAGCATAAAGTGGTACGTGCATACTGCAGTGCGACGACATAACTAGAGGTCTTCGTAAAGTGGTCAAGCGGCCGGGCTGTCGGACAAGCAGCGCGAGGCCGTGCAGGCGGGCTGGGTGGCCGACAAGCATAAAGTGGTACGTGCATACTGCAGTGCGACGACATAACTAGAGGTCTTCGTAAAGTGGTCAAGCGGCCGGGCTGTCGGACAAGCAGCGCGAGGCCGTGCAGGCGGGCTGGGTGGCCGACAAGCATAAAGTGGTACGTGCATACTGCAGTGCGACGACATAACTAGAGGTCTTCGTAAAGTGGTCAAGCGGCCGGGCTGTCGGACAAGCAGCGCGAGGCCGTGCAGGCGGGCTGGGTGGCCGACAAGCATAAAGTGGTACGTGCATACTGCAGTGCGACGACATAACTAGAGGTCTTCGTAAAGTGGTCAAGCGGCCGGGCTGTCGGACAAGCAGCGCGAGGCCGTGCAGGCGGGCTGGGTGGCCGACAAGCATAAAGTGGTACGTGCATACTGCAGGGCGACGACATAACTAGAGGTCTTCGTAAAGTGGCCAAGCAGCCGGGCTGTCGGACAAGCAGCGCGAGGCCGTGCAGGCGGGCTGGGTGGCCGACAAGCATAAAGTGGTACGTGCATACTATAGTGCGACGACATAACTAGATGTCTTCGTAAAGTGGTCAAGCGGCCGGGCTGTCGGACAAGCAGCGCGAGGCCGTGCAGGCGGGCTGGGTGGCCGACAAGCATAAAGTGGTACGTGCATACTATAGTGCGACGACATAACTAGAGGTCTTCGTAAAGTGGCCAAGCGGCCGGGCTGTCGGACAAGCAGCGCGAGGCCGTGCAGGCGGGCTGGGTGGCCGACAAGCATAAAGTGGTACGTGCATACTACAGAGCGACGAGATAACAAGAGGTCTTCGTAAAGTGGTCAAGCTTGATGCTTTCGTATGTAATGTCAAGTCTTTAACATTTTCTTGGTCAATGGTCTACCTGGTCCAACTACGTCTACCTGGGATAAGTCATCAAATTGGGTAGGTCCAACTTTGAGAAAAAGGTCAATCGACGAATCCAACTCGTCTGGGAAATAATGCTAGAGTGTCTTCTCATCTCAACTACCTCACTTCTGTGGACGAAAATCTTCAACCAGTGTGTGTTACAAGTGATGACATACGGATCCGACACATAGTCTCTAACTATGGGTCTTATAAAGAATCTGGGTGTTTCTCTACGGGATCGAATCAGAAATGAGGAGATACGTAGAAGAACTAAGGTAACAGACATAGCTTTGATAATCAGTAACCTCAAGTGGCAACGGGCACATAGCACGAAGAACTGGTGGCCGTTGGGGCAGGAAAGTTTTAGATTCCCTAGACCCTTCTACGAAAGACGCAGCCTAGCACGTCTACCGACAAAATTGACAGACGACCATGTAAAAATCGCAGGATCAAACTGGATGCAGACCGCTAGTGATCGGTCGCTGTGGAAAGCCGTGGGGGAGGCCTATGTTCAGCAGTGGACTTCCTTCGGCTGATAATGATTTAAAAAAATATATTAGACCAGAATTTTTAAAACAGTACAAGCATCCACCTCCAAATTCTCTTTCAAGAAGGCCCTCCGGGCACTTTAGAAGGAAGAGATATCGAACTTGTCTCACTGACCTCTTCTTCTTTTTTCTCACATGTGTACCATTAGTATTATTATTATGTGTATGTACTATGTGTATGTTTATTATTCCATAATTATGTATTAATGTATACGGTATTTATGTAATAAGTAGTATGTATGTTTATTTTTTGTTTTAAATACCTATTGTAGTTTCAATCAAGCTCGCACTTTTGCCCTTTTATCACTTCCTTCGCGCCGCCGGCAATTTCTCTGTATAGACCTATGGTTGACTGGTAAAGAATGCTTTTAGCATTAAGTCCGCCATATGTATCTTTTCTTTGTGCATGAAGTGTTTAAAAAAAAAATAACCTATTTCCTTAATATACGTACCGTTCTTGAACATATTGTGATTTAATGTATGTACGGAAAAATTTACATACATTCATTCACGAAAAATAGTGACATACACAAATATAATACTAGGACTAAGGATAAGCTTGCTATTCCACAATTTATAATGTTTCGAAAGGTTGGTAATTATTTCATGGGAAAAGGTATAAAAATTTTCAATAAACTACCAGAACACATTAAGTATACGAGTAAACTTACTGGTTAATAAATTTAAAACTGTTATTAAAGAAACCCTTATGACAAAAGGGAATTATAAAGTAGATGATTAATTAAAAGATAATAATGTATAGACTTCCATGATCACTACAAACATTGTACAGATAGTTCAACTCAGTTGTGCGCGCGGCCTTATGTGTGGGTAAACCTTGTACATATACAGTGACTTTGTGTGCGTGACAAGAGGTACAGTCGGGTACAAATACAAATACTGTTATTTACGGGTTATAATATACGGGTTTAAAAAAAACAGTTATTTCGTAATTTAATGTTTATTTATTGAACATTATTCTGCATCGCTACTTGAAAAATCTAATGATGAATTTTCGGATTCGCTGCTCTCACCAAGGTTAATTATGATATCTGACTCCATGTCAAAATGTCTATAGTATTCTTCTTCTTTCTTTTGTACATGTCGACAAGTATTACCCCACATCCCTTCATCAATTTGACTTAAACGTTCATTTATGAGTTTCATTATTTCCGTCACATTTTGATCGACATTATGTGAAGCAATATAATTTTTTAAAATTCCCCACACATTTTCTATGGGGTTTAGTTCAGGATGATATGGTGGCAATCGAAGAACTTTTATGCCATATGGCTGAAGTATGTCGTCAATCTTGTAAGAAATATATTTTTCTTTATTTTTTTTAATCAAATCATACAGTTCAATTTTTTTCATTTCTAGATTAAAAGCTATATTTTTTTCTGTCATCCATCTCTGCATTTCTATTTTTTTTGAATTAGAATTTGGGGCTCTGTCATTTTGAACGTTATGGTATGAGGCATTATCAAGCACAACCACAGAGTTAGATGGAAGATTCGGTACTAGACGTTCTTTCAGCCACTTTTCATAGTTTTCTGCATTCATGTTAGAGTGGTAATCACCAGAAACACTATTTGCTTTGTATGTCAATAGTGCGTTAGGTACGAAACCTTGTTCTGAACCAGCATGCACAATGATAATTCTTTGTCCTTTCGACAGGTTTCTCTTTAAAGGTGGTCCAACTTTATTACCCCATCCTTTGTTTTGCACATGGCTAGTTAAGATGTAGCTCTCATCTGTATATACGATACACCTATTTTCTTGACGGTATCTGAGTAATTTTTTTAGGTAGGAAAATCGTAGTTTTTGGATGTCATGCCGCTCTATAATAACACGTCTGTTATCCACAGTTTTTCGCCATTTGTATCCCAACTTTAACAAAGCTGTACGCAGAGTCGAAATACTTCCATCATAGTTAAGTTTATCTTGAAATATTCTTTTCAACTTTAGCAACGTAGGTAATTCACGATGTTCTAAATGGTAATTTTGAATAGTGGAACGTATAACATCAACGTTAAAGTTGTCTAATTCTAACTTCTTTAAACGTTTTTTACGGTCTTTATGCGGAGATTTAAATTTAGAGTCAGATTCTTTTCCTTCAGCCAATATATTAGTAATTGTTCTCTCTGATACCCCCACTGCCATTGCTGTTCTTTTCCGTACGCTATTTAAATGTTCACTTAATTTCGATATTAAAATTGGACTTGCGCTGCAAACTGGATCACTTACTAGTTCCAATATATCTCTCGCATCTATTTTCAGAAATTCGTATACCTTAGCAATGGTTTCTCGAGTCTAAAACAATAATACGTAAACGTCAACAAGGAAAATTTTTTTCTTATATAGAATCATAATCAGAGATCGGAATTAGGTGTGTGAAAATACAAAATATCGAGAATATAACACGTGCTCCATATTATGTCCCGCTGCAAACTTTAGGTATTTTCACACACCCAATTCCGATCTCTGAATAATAAATATTAATTACATCTAAATTAAAAAAATAAAATAAAAATCTTTTAATATTTACCTGACTCCTTAAACATTTTCTCCGTGAAGAACTAGACATTTTCGTAAACGACTGTACCCGTAAGAAAAAGCGATAAGGACACGTCTTGCTCGGACGACGACTGCCGCGTCACTGCCACACGAATGAAAGTTGTATATTTACAAGCCCACGCACACATAGGGCCGCGCGCACAACTGATTTAAACTATCTGTAAACCTTTTGAAAAGAGGCATTGATAATAGTGACTGAGTTTCGCAGCTTCTTCTCAGCACTAGCCCACAATTGTCCCGAAGCTGTGGTAGGGCTTATATTATTCTAGTCAATTTTAGTAATAGGGTAGATAGTCAATTTTAGAAATAGGGTAGAAATTTGATGCCAGTGAGCAGGCTCTTTACACCTGTAAGCTGGCATGTTTTGTAAATAGGTAGCATTTTATATACACAAAGATATATTATTTTCACAGAGAAGTATTCACCTATATACACCTGCGTATCATTTGAGCGCAGGCATAGTATAGTTATGGAATTAAATCGGAGAAAGGTCGCTAATTTGACCTATTTTGTGGTGTTGAATGGGCTGGGATGGGCTCCCAGCCCATTCAACACCACAACGGCTGTTGCGAGCAAAAATTGTGTGCGGTGAACGTTTGGGGAAGGCCTGGCTACACCAGGTTCACCCCACACAGCGAGAGGGAACTGGTGGTTATTTTAGTGGGTAGGCCTCTCCCTTCCGGAGAGGAGAGCCTCACATAACCCTCCGTCTGGCCAAGCGGGGGGAATGCAACTCAATGCATTTTTTCCACCTTAAAAAAAAGGCTTATATTGGGACGTGTAAAAGTGTCCTCAATGGGCCTATTTGCATAAATAAATGACTTTTATGACTTTTTTACGCGTTCCAGATCTGCGCGACCATAGCGTTCGGCATGGGCGTGGACAAGGCGGACGTGCGGTTCGTGATCCACCACAGCATGCCCAAGTCCGTGGAGGGCTACTACCAGGAGGCGGGCCGCGCGGGCCGCGACGGCGAGAACGCTACTTGCCTGCTCTACTACTCCTACACGGATGTCATACGATACCGGCGGCTGTTCGACAGTGAGTGATATTTATACTTTATTGATTTTTTATTTTTACTTTATTGCACAACCAAAAATTTTTACAAAAGGTTGACTTAACGCCATATGGCATTCTCTACCAGTCAAATATCATCATATTATATCATCTTAGATACAGGTGACCCAAATTGTGACATCCAATATTTATTTATTTTTAATTTTTTACCATCCATATGGTATATTTGGATAACAATATATTATGATGGCCAAATTTTAAACACTTTTTTTCATTTTTTTAAAACTTTATCTTAGTAAGAATCTTAATTCATAAGGATTGGAGATGGGCCTAGTACTCGGTTAATACTCGGTACTCGGCGTACTCGGCGGGCTTTTTGATACTCGTACTCGACCGAGTAACTCGGTTTTAGTGCCGAGTAGACTCGGTTTAATTGAAGCAATAAATTCTAGGTAGATATCATCTAAACAACAGGGGAGATTTTTCACAATCTTAATTATGATACTAAACAAGTAGTAATGAGGAGAACTAGTTTACGAAGAAAATTCAATATATTAAATTTGATTAAGTAAAAAATATAATACAGTAACGATGATACAGTAAGATGTCTGCACCTTCTGGTAACAACCTATTCTTTTTTTCTTCAAAGATGTTACCAGCCTCCGAAAATAATCACTCGCTATGCACGGTGCTTGCAGGTGTACATAGTAACACTCGTGCTTAACGTGTCAGTTCTGTAAGCCTACATGCACGCCTCGATACCGTTTATCGCGTCGATAAAATAATTTTATTTCCTAACTAATCAACCTGTTTTTCCAAATATTTTCACTTGTAAATCAATCCAAATTGCTTATAAAAGCAAATGAATACAAAAGAGTTAGTACAAACCTTTTTAAATATGATAAAAAAGATGTTTGAAACTTATCGGTTGCCGTGATAAATGATAAATAGACGCGCATCTTAGGTCCGCTGGATACCTTTTTTGGTGCCCTGCCCACTACTCGAAAGGACTTTTGCCTTATGACAGCTTATTATAAAGTAATGGGGTTTTTAGTATCATCGCGCTCTTGTGGCTAGATGAAAGTTAATTCTGCGCAAACCTGTTTGTACTTGTACACCCGAAACAGGTATTTTATTTAAACTGAGTTACTCGGCCGAGTACTCGGTTGGAAAAAAAACCGGCCAAGTGCGAGTCGGACTCGCGCACTGAGGGTTCCGTGCCAACTTTAACTGAATTAGGGAATCCACTTACTAATACTTAGTAAAATACCACAATATTTTGTTGACTGCAAATATAACATTGTTTTTGATAGTGTTTGTATGAAGTACAAAGTTATGTTTGCGGTTGTTGAAAACATGCTATATCTCAAAAACTACTAGTTCGTTCTCGTCCAAACCAATTTTCGTTGAAAGTATTTGCTAAGATCTAAATTATATTTTTTTTTCAAAATTTACACTTGCTGGGTTTAGAAGTTAGATGGGGGGGACGGGACGCCCATTTTACCAGTTTGGAAGCGTCTAGCTATGAAACGTTAGACTTTAAAAGAAAATGGTTTTAGAAACCTCCATGTCATTTTAAAAGACCTATCCATAGACTTGAATAAAAAAAAAAACACACATAGGTTTGAATAAAAAAAAAAGTTGGTTTTAGTTTCATGTATGGGAGCCCGCCCTTAAATGACATTATTTTTTATTTTTTGTATCAGAATCGGTAAGCGGCTATCAGGATACATCTTCCTACCAAATTTCAACATTGTAATGCTTATAGTTACAGAATAAAATGGCTGTGACATACGGACGGACAGACAGACAGACAGACAGACAGACAGACTTGACGAAACTATAAGGGTTCCGTTATTTGCCATTCGGCTACGGAACCCTAAAAATGAACCGAGTGATACTCGATACTCGTTACTCGGCAAAAGTGCTACTCGGCGCATCTCTAATAAGGATCCTACGGCATTAAAAAAAACGACATAAAACCATAAATGGTGGAGGAATTATTTGTTGGAAAATTCTCAAAATGTACAATAATAATTAATATCTCGAAAATAATGAAAATTCATCTATCATTCGAGGTTTGGTCCAAAAGTTTCAGTGGAAAAATTTAGCGGCTTAAAATAAAATAAAAAATATGTCATCGCGATTGTCATTTATTCCGCTTCATTGACGACCCGTCTGGTGTAGTGGTCGAGAAATCGCAGCGGGTTTCGGGTTCGATCCCCGCACAATACAAACATGTCTGTTTGTATTGGTCTGGGTGTTTTGTATATATATCATGTATGTATTTACAAACAAAAAGTATTTAAGTATTATATCCGTTGTCTGGCACCCATAACACAAGCTTTGAGTAGCTTCCTTTGGGACTAGATGGCGATGTGTGGGAATGTCCAAAGGATATTTATATTTATTTATTTATATCGTGTATTATTTTTGTTTTTCTGTTGCTTGTGGTTTTGATTTTACGGCATTTTAACGATAGGAAGTTGGTAAATATTCGATATGATAAAATTGCAATATCGTTCCGTGATCAAATTCCTGACCAAGAAAGGAATCAGTCCGACCAATATAAATAAAAAAAAGGTTAGATGCCGTCGTTTCCACCGTTAAAGAATAGAGTAAGCAGTCGTTCGTTTAGGACGGGAGTCCATTGACGACGAACCTCGCTCCGTGCGAGGTGGAAGAGGAAGTTCTGAGTGATCGAAGACTTCAGACTAAAGAAATAGCGGCAAGAACCGGGCTTTCGAAAACTTCAGTACTCAGGATTCTTTATTGATTCAGAACATCTTTATATGAATAATTTACATTAGTACTAGGTGGGTACCCAAACTTCTTTCGAGCTTGCAGCAAACAGAGCGAAAAGCGTGTTCTCAAGAAGTTTTAGCCGCGTATAGGCGTTACGGAAAAACTTATTTGGAGTCGATTGTTACGGGAGACGACACCATGGTTTTGTACTATGATCCCCTGTCCAAAAGGGAATAGATGGAGTGGCGTCGTCTTGGTGAAAAGCCGCCTAGAAAGGCCAAGTTAACGCAATCTATCAAAAAGATAATGGCAACGGTATTCTGGGATTGTCACGGAATACTGATGATTGACATAAAAGAAAGGAATACTACGGTAAATGGCAGCGACTACGCTACCCTTATTGAGCAGTTACGAGAGGTGATCAAGCAGAAGCGATGTGGAAAAGTGTGCGGCTTCTCCACGATAATGCTCCCGTTCACACTGCTGCAATTACCAAAGCTGCTGTAGCAAAATGTGGCTTCGAGGAAATTCGCCACCCACCTTACAGCCGTGACCTGGCCCCGAACGACTATTATTTGTTGTCAAGACTTAGGGCAGAGTTAGGGGAAGACGGTTTTCTTCGGACGATAACTTATCGGCTCAAGCGTTTTTCACCTATTTTGAGGGCAAAACTCCAGTTTTTTTTTGGGGATAGAAATTCTTATCACGAGATCTGCAAAGTGCATTGAAATAGAGGGGGACTATATAGAAAAATAAAAAAGGTTTTGTAAATTTATCTACTTATTTTCTTTGTTAGGCCGGACACTTTTGGACAGCACCTCGTACATAGGGTATATTTGGATAGCCCTGGATGTAAGTCATTTTAAAAATAAATGGTCGTCATTGTTTAGACCACCCTGTATAAAAAAGCTTTTGCATAAGCTACCTACTACAAAAAACACAGCATACGTGTCGAATCTGCCGCCGTAGAAGGTTTTGGACTCACATTATTAAGAGGAGATATGAAACGACGGCGTGGCATGTGTCTTCTCAATATACACTAACCAAACTAACGCGCGAAAATATACATCGAAGATTTCATACTAGCCGAGTTAAATGCACAATGCGACTGCGTAATGACCGATGGCTTCACTAAATAAACTTTATGATTTATGATTTAACTGTGCGAGCAAGACGCACGCCACCTCCTTGTCAGTTTGGGCACCTGTTTGGGGACATGCGCGCGCATCTTGCGCTAATATAATGCTGTGCATTGCGATCACATTTCTGAATCAATAAATCTAGTGTTTTTATTATAGAACCAAATGGGGTATACTAGTGTGTGTATGTACTGTTACTACTCTGCTTACATTCAACATACTCATAAATTGATGGGGAGTTTAGAATTCACTTTACATTAATAAATTATGTAATCCAGTAATCCTGTTTATTTTTAAGAAATACCACATGCTAAAGACGAATTCACGATCACTGGTTATACTATTTTTAAAATATTTAATATTTACAATATTTTAAAATGATCTAAATATGCAATTTGAATGGGTCTCGTGAATGCTTGAAATGTCATGGCGCCAACATTAGAGTCAGGTTTACTGCTGGGAATTCACGATCACATGACCACATGTATATTATTTTACAAATTAAATTAATGGGAATATTTGCAGTCCTTATTTAAATAAATAAAACAATATTTATTGTTTTCTTGATGCGGGATTCGAGCCCGCGACTGCTTATCCTTGTAGTCCGGAACGTAAACCACCACACTATGACGGTCGTTAAATTATTGTTAAAAAAAATAGTAGAAAACTACTCCACGTAAGGCACTGACTTAGAAAATCGACTTTTGACGACAAAATATCGGCCATGTTGGTCCGTGGGTTGGCTAAAAAACAAAACACGCTAATTTTATTGAAAATACTTTAAACATGACATGAATAAGGCATCATTAAATAAAATTCGCATCTTAACGAAAATATAATAATCGGACTGAAACATTTTTATTTAGTTAGTTGTTTCTGCAGTTTGAAAGGCAGAGACGTATGAACGCTGATGCTATCGATAACAGACTAAGTCAAAGTTAAGACCTCGCTTTGACGTGAGGTGGTGTTTGCTGTCAAATATATCCCGGAAAGTATCGTTGTGTCATCGGCGAAGGTTGCCATGGTAACATCAGCATTTTGCGGCAGATCGTATGTATATAAAGTGTGTAGGACCGGTCCCAGAATAGAGCCCTGTGGTACACCTGCAGATATCTCATGGAGTCTTGAGGTGATGTCCCCTGACCCGAAACAATTTATCACTCAAGTAAGACTTCAGGACATTAAAGAATGTGTGTGGTAGAATGGATTTTATTTTATACAACAAGCCTTTATGCCAAACTTTTTCTATATTAATATTATAAAGAGGAAAGGTTTGATTTTTTGTTTGTTT
Source organism: Pyrausta purpuralis (assembly GCA_963924145.1). Taxonomy (NCBI): domain Eukaryota; kingdom Metazoa; phylum Arthropoda; class Insecta; order Lepidoptera; family Crambidae; genus Pyrausta; species Pyrausta purpuralis. The sequence continues at coordinate 2,549,914 of OZ001653.1, read as the reverse complement.
GTTTGTTTGTATGAATTGAATAGGCTCCGAAACTACTTGGCAGATTTGAAAAATTCTTTCACTGTTGGAAAGCTACATCATTCCTGAGTGACATAGGCTATATTTCATTTTCAAAAAAAATAGGCATCCTTACTAAAATTACGATAACGTAATCCAAGGTGTGAAAAAAATATCAAAAAACTACCTTACATCGCGTGCGCTGCGAAAACTATTGATGATAGAACAAAATGATAAACTACATTTTTTTAGAACACACCATTATCTACAAAAAATCAGCGGCAGCATATCTCGAACTATTACAGTCATGTCACAATAAGCGTTTTTTTATTGAAAAAAAGAAATTAAAATACCACCGCTACAAAAAGCTCTTTATTTGTACCTTGGTATTAACCCTTATCAAAATAAATGATGTATTATTTAAGACTGCTTCAATATCTTTATATTACTTTTTGAATTATTCGATTCTGACAATCCATTCAAAAGATATCACGAGTTAAAAAAAAATTAAAAAATAAACTGTATTCGGCTAGCTATGCGTTGTAGGCGTCACTCGGGCAGGGGTACGGGAGGGGGGTTAAGATCACGAAATAAACTTGCCGCGCGGCTGACTCGCGCGGTCGGCTCCCTACGTGATGGACGTGTGCGGAATTTACGCTTAAAATATTGTTCACTTAGTTATTAACCTAATAAATTACTTGAATATTTTTCATGATTTTCAATTTAATTTTAATAAATAGTAGGTAGTTGTGTACGTTGTAATATAGTAGCATATATAGCTTACAGTTATGCTAATTTAGTTCAAAGGCATTTTTTCTTTTGTCATTTTGAAATGCCTAAAAGATCAAGATCTCAACTTTCTAGAAATAGTTCCCAGGCTAGGGCATCAAAAATACGTCGAAATGAAGAATCTTCATCAGAAACTGAAAATCGTCTTTCAATTCATAGACAATATGTGGCACAATCGCGTGCTAGAGAGTCGAGTACCGAGCGTTCGCAACGGCTCGCTGAACAAAATATGAGAACCGCTCAAATACGCGCGCGAGAATCCAGTTTGCAGCGTTCTCAACGGCTCGCTGAACAAAATGTGAGGACTTCTCGAGTCCGCGCGCGAGAGTCCAGTCTTGAGCGTTCAGAGCGACTAGCTGATCAAAATTTGAGAACCTCTCAAGCACGCGCGCGAGAATCGAGTCTTGAGCGTTTACAGCGTCTAGCTCAACAAAATTTGAAAACCTCTCAGGTACGCGCGCGAGAGTCCAGTCTTGAGCGTTCGCAGCGCCTTACTGAACAAAATCTAAGAACCTCTCATGTGCATGCGCGAGAGTCAAGTACTCAGCGTTTGCAGCGGCTTGAAGAGCAAAATATCAGAAATATTCAATCTCGCACTAGGGAATCAAGCTCTGAGCGTTTCCAACGCCTTCAAGATCAGAGAGAACGACAACAGACGTCAAGAGCGAGAAGTCGCAATCAAGTTTTAGCCCACAGTAAAAGATCGGCTTTTAGATACGATCCACAGATTGATTATGCTCAACAGTCTTCCGTCCAAATCGGCGACATGAATAAGATCTGCCCTAAGTGTTCAGCCAAAAAATGGGTCGATGAAACTAATGGCATGTGCTGTGCTTCTGGAAAAGTTAGTCTCCCCAGTATTCAGGAACCACCACAGCCAATAAAAAATCTTTTGACAAATAATCATTCGCTATCTAGACATTTCATAACCAACATCCGTAAGTACAATAGCCTATTTCAAATGACTTCGTTTGGCGCCAAAGAAATAAGAGAGGGTAATTTTATGCCAACTTTTAAAATAGAGGGACAGGTATATCATCTTATTGGTAGCCTTTTACCACCACCAGGCCAAAATCCACAATACTTGCAGGTATATTTCATTTCAGACGCAGATCAGCTATCATTGAGGTCAAACATAGCTCCAACGCTGAAAATAGATTTAATTAACGAACTACAGACCGCACTGAATAGCCACAATGTATATATACGAAGCTTTAAACAAAACATAGAACGCAATTCTTCGGATAATTTAAAATTAATTATTCATTCCGACCGCCCACCACAGACAGCACACCCGGGTAGATACAATGCTCCAGCTGTAAACGAGGTAGCCGTTCTCTTGGTTGACGAAGAAAAAGGCCCCAGAGATATAGTGCTCCACGGAAGAGACGGCCAACTTAAAAGGGTCTCTGAGTTACACCGATCGTATGATCCACTACAGTATCCCTTAATGTTCGTGAAAGGAGAAGACGGTTATTATTTAATCATTCCGCAGGAAGGTACAGCGCGTACCAAAACTGTGACGTGCATGCAATTTTATGCATTTAGGTTGATGGTTAGAGCTAACTGTTTTAATGCATTACATTATTACAGGGACTTATTTAGTCAATATATTGTCGATATGATGGCAAAAATGATATCGGAACGATTGAATTACATATGTCGTAACCAACAGAGACTAAGGGCTGAAGAATACATTCATCTCAGAGATGCTTTAAATCAAGACGGAAATGTTGACCCATCAAATATCGGTCAATGCGTAATCTTGCCATCTTCATTTACAGGTTCTCCGCGTTACCTGCATGAAAAAACCCAAGACGCGATGACTTATGTCCGAAATTACGGGAGACCAGACTTATTTGTCACATTTACGTGCAACCCCGAATGGCCTGAAATTAAAGCGGAACTACTACCTGATCAGCGATCTTTCGATCGTCATGACATCATTTCAAGGGTGTTTCATTTGAAAATGAAGAAATTCTTAAATTTATTCGTTAAAAATGAAATATTCGGCAAAGTGAAATGTTACATGGCAAGTGTAGAATGGCAAAAGCGAGGTTTACCACACTGTCATTTGCTGTTTTGGCTAGAAACAAAAATCCAACCAGACGAAATTGATAGCGTCATAGTTGCGGAACTGCCCAACCAACAAAACGATCCGATATTGTACGATATCGTAACAAAAAATATGGTGCACGGACCATGCGGAGAACATAACTTATCAGCACCATGTATGAAAAACGGTATTTGCACAAAAAAATACCCACGACGTTTAGTCAACGAAACTCAGACTGGAGAGGACGGATATCCAGTTTATCGTCGTCGTGATGCCGCAAATGGAGGACTGAGCGCTTCGCTAAATATCAGAGGCAGAAATTTCACTATAGATAATAGTTGGATTGTCCCATATTCTCCACTTTTGTGCAGGACGTTTAATGCTCACATAAATGTAGAGTACTGTCACTCAGTTCAAGCCATCAAATACATTTGTAAATACATAAATAAAGGATCGGACCAAGCTACATTTGGCGTCAGAAACCCAAATGATGAAGTGGAAAACTACGTAAATGGCCGTTACATAAGTACTTCCGAAGCTGCTTGGCGAATATTCGAATTCCCGATCCATGAGCGGCATCCTACAGTTTTGCAGTTAGCTGTCCACTTAGAAAATAGCCAAAGGGTGTATTTTACCACAGAAACGGCTGTACAAGTGGCCCAAAATCCACGTAAAACAACATTGCTGGCTTTTTTTTGAGCTCTGTAATGAAGATGAATTCGCAAAAACACTTCTTTACCACGAAGTCCCGCAATACTACACATGGGCCAATAATAAGTTCACCAGAAGGAAGCGTGGTGAGAATGTAGTTGGCTATCCAGGCATAAAAAAAGATTCCGCTTTAGGTAGAGTCTACGGTGTCCATCCTTCTCAATCCGAGTGTTTCTATCTTAGGATGTTGCTGCACCACGTACGCGGTCCAACTTCATTCCAGTACTTGAAAACCGTTGACGGAGTTCTGAAAGAAACGTATCAAGCTGCTTGCCGTGCTAGAGGTTTGCTAGAAAACGATGACCATTGGGAAAATACTCTCAGAGAAGCTTCGCTTTCTCAATGTCCATTACAATTGAGAGAATTGTTTGTGGTCATACTTTTATTTTGTCAGCCATCGGAACCATTAAAATTATGGAACATTTTCAAAGACGATTTATGTGAAGATATTAGACACAGAATCAGACAGCAAAATCAAGACATCACCTTACCATACAATGAGGACATTTATAACGAAGGTTTGATACAAATAGAAAATAAACTGTTGCAATTAAATGACAAAAGCCTAAGTGATTTCGGATTACCATCATCAGTTCGTACAGAAAGCAATGCAGCAGAGACTATGACTCATCGCTATGATACAAATAATTTGACCGCTTTTGTCAATGAAAACCTGCCAAAGTTAGTCCCAGATCAAAGACATGCTTTTGAAACTATAGTCGATAGCGTCATTCATGACAAAAGAAAAGTTTTCTTTTTGGATGCACCTGGTGGAACGGGAAAGACGTTTCTTGCAAATTTGATACTTGCTAAGATAAGACAATCAGGGAAGATAGCAATAGCAGTTGCTTCCTCAGGAATTGCTGCAACTCTCTTGAAGGATGGCAAAACTGCTCATTCTACTTTTAAACTTCCACTATCCGTCAATCTTGAACAACAATCTACATGTTCCATCCGCAAAAATGGACCTATTGGTAAATTACTACAAGACGCCTCATTGATTATGTGGGACGAATGCACGATGAGCCATAGAGCACATATAGAGGCCGTGAACAGAACCTTACAGGATCTAAGGAACTCCTCTGCAGTCATGGGCGGGATTACTTTTGTATTTGCTGGAGATTTTCGACAGACTCTCCCCGTTATTAACAGAGGCACGCGAGCAGATATCATCAAGGCATGCTTGAAATCGTCTCCCTTATGGACTACGATTGAAACATTAAAATTAAGGACAAATATGAAAGCTCATCTTCATGGAATCACTGATAGCGATTTCCCACAGCAACTGCTAAAACTTGGGGAAGGAATTTTTCCAACTCCAAATTTAAGCGGTCATTGTGACATTCTTCTGGATGAGTCTCTAGGCCAAATACTTCATAATTTGGAAAATTTAATAGATTCTGTATACCCTGATATCGAGAATTTGCACGAAAGAGACTTCCATTGGCTGTGTTCTCGGGCTATAGTATCACCTAAGAATGATACTGTCAATGAAATAAACAATCTGATTGTTCAAAAAGTCCCCGGCCAAACAAAAACATACAAATCGATCGACACTGTAACGAATATTGAAGATGCAGTCCATTATCCACAGGAATTTTTAAATTCGTTGAACCCTTCTGGACTGCCACCCCATGAATTGACGTTAAAAATCGGAATCCCAATCATGCTTTTAAGAAATTTAAACCCTCCGAGCATGTGTGATGGGACGAGGCTGCTTATTAAGGAGTTAAAGGACAATTTAATAGTAGCAACTATTATCACTGGCCCAGCAGGTGGTCAACTAGCTCATATACCGAGGATACCGATGATCCCAACTGATCTGCCAATCCCATTTAAACGGCTTCAATTTCCGGTAAAAACATCTTTCGCATTAACAATTAACAAGTCCCAAGGCCAAACCTTCGAATTAGTAGGGATCGATCTGCGAAAGAAATGTTTTACTCATGGTCAACTGTATGTTGGTCTATCGCGAGTCGGAGCCCCTGAAAATCAATTTATTTTGCTGCCACAAAATAAAACAACATCAAATATTGTTTACAGAGAAGCTCTAACAAAATAAATGTATTTTCTTTTAGGGTTATGACCTCAATAATTGAAAAAAAAAAAAAAAAAAAACCAAAAATATACAAAAAAAAACACATAAATACAAAAAAATCATTAAATAATATCTGAATTTAATTATTCTTATTTTTTTTTATTTACTCTTTTTTAGGAGCTCGACGCAAAAAGGGATGAATATGTGTCATATTATTATTATTATTATGAATGTGTTAAAATTAACAAATCTAAATGTAATGTTTAATGCCCGTGCGAAGCCGGGACGGGCCGCTAGTATATTCATAAAGATGAAATAAGAAACCAAAGATTTGCGCACGGGCGGGACTTGAACCAGCAACCTTTTGGCAAACCGGGCCAAACGCTCTCACTAATTGAGCTACCGTGCTGTTAGTCCGACCCTGCGAAATTTGTGGTTTCTTATGAAAACGTCAATTGCGTGACGCTTAGCGCCATCTAGCCGTCTGTTTATGAAACAGATGCCAAACTTTGTCAAAAGCCTGCTGTACATCCAGGCAAACTGCCGAGCAATATTATTTTTGTTCCATGTATTTTTTAATCACCCTGCAGACTCTGTGCACTTTCTTAACCGTTGCGTATTTTTCCCGAAGCCAAATTGATGCTCCGGGACGATCGACTTCTCTAAAATTTTGACATTATCGGAAGTAAGCTTATTGGTCTATATGATATGATCTCGTGAATGGCTTTCCAGGCTTCTGCATCATTATCACGTTTGATACTTTCCATAGGTTCGGGAAATATCCTACTCTCATGATTGCATTATATAGCATTGTTAGGACTTTACGTGGTGATTCCTCTACGACTTGTAACGACGATCATCCGTCCGATCCTGGTACCTTGTTCTTCTTGAGTGTTTCGATGTTCTTTCAAACTTCTGTGGGAGTCACCAAATTCAGAGGTATATCCAATTGAAAGTCTTGGTTGAGGGCTGTCATAGTCACTCCCGGCTAGTGTGGACAAAGGGTGTTTAAAAGGTACTAATATTCGAATGAAATAAAGAAATCCGGGTATAGCATTTGGCAACAAAAGTTTATTGAAATTTGCTATTACACATCTACCTTTTAACACCTTTAAAAATCAAATACCAAAAACTTAATAGCTCAGAATTCAGTAGAGACTAGGTTAGGTTCTAATTTAGTTATCTATATCTATACAATTTCAAATCTTTATGTTTACAAATTTCTAATTAAATAAAGATAAACCACCAATTTAAGTTTTTAATTTCCTAATTGATTCCAAAATTTATCCTCAAAGGGATTCCTAAGTTATGCTTAAATTTTGAATTGATTACTAAACATTTATGCTAATTATTCTATTTGAGACCATTTTCCAGTCATTTATATCAAATCATTTTCGAAATTAATTCATCCAAATTGACATGTTGGCGGCGTCAGGTTTAACTATCAAACTACAAAATAAATGGAGCGTGCTCCGTAATCAAAATTTTTACTTTTTTACATTTTAACACATGTTCCACTCCAACGCACGATCAACAGTGCGGAACCGGAAAAAACAGCAGCTGTCACACTTGACAAATGTCAGTGTCAGCATCCATCATATCTATGCCAAAATATGGACTGGAGTCCTACATCCATTTAGCTTTTCGTTTCACACGAACTTAGACAAAAATATACAACGTTACAATACCCCCCTCCCAAAGAAAAGAGGTTCACTACAGTGAACCGAAAGCTGTCCCCAGCTTCTGTAACTGTAAAAATATGTACTGTTACCAAATGCCAAAATAAAATCATAATAATTTCCTTTCACTATCCTAACCTAAGAAGACATCATATTTACTATATCACTAGTTGATACTATTTGAAGGATTCAAAAGTATAAACCAAAAAAGTACATCTCAGAGGCCTCAAAATAAAAACTCCTAACCATAAATAAGAACAAAGCTTCGAAGCTCAAAAAAAATAAAAATAAACCCGCAATCCATACAGCCATTTCATGCATAATGACTATATAATATCCTTATATTTTCTTACCGTAAAAAAAAACACAGTAACAAACATACTCAATCATTTTTTTATAATTTACTCATAATCTTTAAGTAAATAATGTTAAAAACCTGAGAAAAAAAACCTTAAAAAACGCCGTTTAAAAATATTCCAACTAAAAACATTCATAAATACCTAAAGATCTCAACGTCAACGCCATTAAAGATTGTTCTGTTCAAAATATTCCAAAAGTTCACAAAAAAACAAATTAACTACATTGAAATTTCTGTTCAAAATTATCCAAAAGCCCTCAGAATAAAATCTCAATATCAAAGTAATTTATTTTTTCTAAATTTACTCATAAAGTTAATTAAGTCAAAAATCGGGCAAAAAAAAAACACATTCAAATAATTCCAAAACGACCTCATGCTAGACAACAATTCAAAATCATAAGTTTCAAGCGACTTAACTAAAGGGTTTCCGCTAAAACATACCCACAAACAAATTAATTTCATTCTTCCACAAGCAAACAATCTTATCAACCTCGCCTTTCATACTTCATCATACAAAACTAAACAGTTTTATTTCTCAATCTAAATAAAACTGAACCCTTTCACTTTTGTGTTTAGAATTTTCATCAATTTAAACACAACCAAAGAAACTCTAGTCGAATCAAAACTTATGTCTTAATATCCTTAATATGCCACGAACCGAGTGAACGACCATCCATAGCCTACAACCTCAATGATCCCACACCAAACAAAAAACAATCAAACTGGTGCCAAATTGGGCATCACCTAAGTGTAGCTGGACTTCCAAACTACATCACCCACCAAAAACCAAAACGCATTTCTGCGCCCCAAAACAACAAAATTTGTAGCATGTCTAGCAAGGACACTAAAAACTTCAAAAAAAAATTCTTTAAACAACCGAACTCACCGACATAATACTCCTTAGGCATAGTTACTGCGTACTCCGTCGCGGTATCCCTGTAAAATTATGTTAAGGAATGTTGTAACAAACCAATGCCTCCCTGAATCACGATCCTATAATATGTGTCCAATTAACCACAATCACGGTTTCATTAACTCATGAATCACTATAAATTGTAAGCTTTGTAAAGAATTAAATAATTAAATATAGTGTTTTTAACAAATAAAGATGTATTTGGATATATTTAGTTCAGCAATGTATGCAAATAGTACTATGAAGTTTGTATTACGATTCTAGTAGACCATGGTTTAGTTGCCATGGTTACGGTTTTTGATTACTATTGATTGTCATAAAAATGAAAAATGCAGACAATGTTATGAAAGGAATTTATTATTAGTATCTTGCCGAAATAAGAGCAGTTATGGATGAACACTTGTTTTATTAACGGATCCAGTAGTTTATAACTTTCAGAATTTGGGATTGACGAAAATAAAAATATTTTCGATCTACGCCTACAGACAAAACGTAAGTGCTGCACATTTATGAACATTAAACGAAACGATAAAACGTTTGAATTACAATTTTTATTTATTTGGAAAATGTAAACAAACAATGTAAACAAACAAAGTTTTACTTGAAATAAAAATCATAATGAGTATTTAAAATTATTCAAGCTTTACAATGAAATTGGCATTGTATTGTTTGGTTTAATAATGTGATGATTGATATTTACTTTCTTATTTCTTTTGAACTAAAAATAATTAGTTTCGTCGTATAGTTTATTTTTGAAAACCAAGGCCTAAAGATTCTTATGAGCTCTAAATGAATGCAAAGGCTAGAAAAGATGGGTAATTTTTGTTTTATTTTCAGCCGTTACTTGTAGGTTCCAATCTAGACGTAACGTAGGTATATATATTATATTATAGTAGGTATATATATTATTATAGTTGTTGAAATAGTAATTGATTGATCCTTTTTGATCTTGTTGTTGAATAACCACAATTTATGAGGGTATTTATTTTAAAGTCCGGTTTTACCTAGCCGTGGCATCACTTTTTTTTTTCTTTTAAAACTTACACGGAAAAAAAGCAACTAATCAGTTAAGCAGTTCTCGATGTTAGCGATATCAAATCAAATAATTTAGATGGATTATTATATTATATTAACCATCATACAATTTTAACTTTTTTTTAATTGTGTGATGATGCCATTTATTTATGTGTATATATTTTTGAACGGTTTATTAAGTGGTGGTCTGTTAGTTTCAGCTCACAAAATGAATAGAGAAAAAGGAAACTATCGAGATTACGAGTATTACGACGCTTTTAGTCCAGAATATGATTTACTAACGAGTTCGGATGATAATCGAGAGGACCTAAATATAAGACGACGTGAACGTGAGTCTAGTAATGTCACGTGGCCAATGGAACCCAGACGTCATCATTACGAACCGGCGGTGTCGCGAGGAGATACCGCGTTCGATCGTCATCATTCAGTGCAACCAGTGTCGCGAGGCGATGCTGGGGGCGAACGTCATCATTACGAACCGGCGGTGTCGCGAGGCGATACCGCGTGCGATCGTCATCATTCAGTGCAACCAGTGTCGCGAGGCGATGCTGGGGGCGAACGTCATCATTACGAACCGGCGGTGTCGCGAGGCGATACCGCGTGCGATCGTCATCATTCAGTGCAACCAGTGTCGCGAGGCGATGCTGGGGGCGAACGTCATCATTACGAACCGGCGGTGTCGCGAGGCGATACCGCGTGCGATCGTCATCATTCAGTGCAACCAGTGTCGCGAGGCGATGCTGGGGGCGAACGTCATCATTACGAACCGGCGGTGTCGCGAGGCGATACCGCGTTCGATCGTCATCATTCAGTGCAACCAGTGTTGCGAGGCGATACTGGGGACGAACGTTATTATTACGAACCGGCGGTGTCCCGAGGTGATACCGGGTTCGATCGTCAACGTTTAACGCAACCAGTGTCGCGCGGCGATGCTGGGGGCGGACGTCATCATTACGAGCCGATGGTGTCACGGGGCGATACCGAGTTCGATCGTCATCATCCAGAACAACCGAGAGTGTCGCAGTTTGACACTATGCCTGAAAAACGTCAACGTCATGAACTTCTAGAGTCTTCATACTGCGATATAGAAGTTGAACATCGAAATCTTGAACAACCTTCAGTTTTGCGGTGTGAAACTGTGGTTGGCCAAAATAATGTAAGTAGAAAATATAGAGATGGTTACATTCACCAATCACGAAGGGCTGAGCTAAGATCACTTCGTACTCCAATAAAAGAACTCGAACGGTTAGATCGTTCGCCTAGGACAAAAGAAAGATGCCAGAGTCAGCATGTGTCAAGCCAAAGGGACGATAATGAACGAGAAAAATTTAAGCGCGGTACAAAAAGAAGGCGAAGCACCACTCAAGATTGTAATAAGCAGCAAAATATTAATTCAAAGAAATTTAAGGGTATGGACTCAACAGAGGCAATATTAGATAAGTTTTTGTCAATTTTAGACACAGTTAAGAGTTCGGAAAAGTCTAAATTGACTTTTAATACAAACATTCTTCCATATTTTGATCCAATGACCAAACAACAAACAATTTTAACATGGTTAACCAAGGTAGAGGAATGTGCCGAAATCTATAATTGGGATGACAGAGAAATAATTCACTATGCTCTCCCAAAACTAGCAGGTGTAGCTAGGTCTTGGTATCAAAGTTTACCTACAATGGTTTTCACTTGGCCAGAATGGAAGAGAAAGTTAATAGAATCCTTTCCAATTCGCGAAGACTACGCTGAGCTCTTGTCTGAAATGCTTGCTAAAAGAGTTAGATATGGAGAATCACTGGAACACTACTACTATGAAAAAATTAATATGTTAAATCGGTGTAAGATTTATGGTCGTCAAGCCGTTGATTGCATTTTATACGGTGTGGAAGATAGAGCAATTAAAGTAGGTGCACAAGCTGCTCAATTTTCAGAACCAGAGCAGGTACTTAAATATTTTAGAACAGTTAAGGTTGGGTATTATCGAGAAAATCGTGATCTAAATTCGAAATCTCTACAGCAAAGAAATGCCAATCTCACTTCGAAATTTGTCAACACGTCTACTGTGCAGTGCTATAATTGTAACCAAGCAGGCCACATTAGTACCAAGTGTGAGCAACCTCCGGTTAAATGTACTGTTTGCGAAAAGACGGGCCATTTGTCTAACTAATGCCGGAAAAATAAAAATGTTAATAAAGACCCTGAAAAAAACGTGGGACAAAATAGAAATGAAAAGCAAGTAGCTCAATTAAGTGTTACTCAAAACCCGAATGCAAAGTATATGATTAATATAAAAATTAATGGGCATACCGTAGACTGTCATTTGGACCTGGGAAGTCAGTGTTCTTTGATAATTCAGGCAAAGGCTTTGGAACTAAATCTAGACATAGTGGTACCGGAGGATTTACCAGTACTTCGAGGCATCGGCGCTAATTTAGTGTCTCCAATTGGGATGGCGACTGTTTCTGTGGAACTTCAGGGTATAGAAGAGACTATTAATATGTACGTGGTGGAAGACTACGTGATCAAGCAATCAGTCCTTTTAGGTCATTCCTTCACTGAAAAACCTGATATTGTTATAACAAAGACTCCTACGGCTATTCTATTCAAGAGAGTTCAAAATGACAAAATACATCTTGTTGTCAGTAAAACTGTTCAGATACCACGGAACGCACTCTGTGCCGTCCAAGTTATTGCTAGCCCAAACGTTGATGCAGATGTATATGTAAAAGGTTCTCTACGACGTTCCGAAGGGAAAGAATATTTTCTTTTGCCTAGAGAATACGAGTTGAAAAATGGCATTAGTGCGCTTTTAATTTATAACTTCTCACCTGATACAATTATACTAAAAAATGGAATACTTCTGACACGTGTACAATACAGAGGCATTTGTGATTCTCAAAACGTTTTAGATTCATGTAATGTGACATATTGTGAAACTGAAAAGGATGATATTATAAACTACAATAAAAATCTTAACCAAGGAGAAATACTAAAATTAAAACAATTAATAGGAAAATACACCAGTTGTTTTTCAAAAGGACTCCATGATTTAGGTTTCACTGATTTGACAGAAATGGTGATTGAGCTTGAGGATAGTGTTCCAATTGTCTACAGGCCTTATCGCATGTCTTATGCTGATCGTGCACTAGTAAGAGATATGGTACAAGATATGACTAATCATGGTATTATTAGAGAGTCCACATCCTCGTATGCGAGTCCTATTGTGTTGGTACAAAAAAAGACAGGTGATAAGCGTTTATGTGTTGATTATCGAGCGCTAAATCGTAAAACAAAAAAAGAACATTATCCTCTTCCTCGTATTGAAGACCAACTAGACCAACTGGCGGGGAATAAGATTTTCACTACTTTAGACATGGCTTCTGGCTACTATCAAATAAAGATTGCTGAAGAATCGCGACACAAAACTGCTTTCGTAACACCAGACGGGCAGTATGAATATAACCGAATGCCGTTTGGTCTTGTGAATGCACCCTCCGTTTTTCAACGAACTATTAACAAAATACTGCTTGAAGCCAAAATTAAATATGCCATTGTTTATATGGATGACGTGCTAATTCCAGCGAAAGATTTCAACGAAGGCTTGCAGAGATTAGAAAGAGGTGCTTGAACTTCTAAAAAAAGGTGGTCTCACTCTAAAACTAAGTAAATGTCATTTTTTCTTTGATACTATCGATTTTCTGGGATATGAAGTTAGCGCTAATGGAATTTGCCCTGGATCACGCAAAACTGAGGCGGTGTCTAAGTTTCCTAAACCTAATAACCAACATGAGCTTAGACAATTTCTGGGCTTGTCTGGTTATTTCAGGCGATTCATTAGGAATTATGCCATAATAGCAGCACCCTTAACTGATCTACTTAAAAAGGATGCAAAATGGATATGGACTGACAAACAGGATAGTGCTTTTAAAATGATAAAAGAAATGTTAACGGACAAACCAGTTCTTGCACTATATGACCACAACGCAGATACTCAGCTACATACAGATGCTAGTAAGGATGGCATAGCTGGTATTTTATTGCAAGCCAATTCAGATGGTATTTTTCAACCAGTGTCATATTTTAGTCGCAAAACGAACGCAGAGGAAAAGAATTTTCACTCTTATGACCTTGAGACTTTAGCAGTAGTAGCATCATTGAATCGGTTTAGGGTTTACCTCATTGGTATCAATTTCAAAATATTCACTGATTGTAATGCCTTACGTTCAACAATGATCAAGCGTGATTTGAATCCACGAATTGCTCGATGGTGGGTACAGTTACAAGAGTTTAATTGTACCATTGAATATCGACCAGGCGCACGAATGGCACATGTTGACGCGTTAAGTCGCAACCCTGTGGACGAAGTTGAAACAGTTAAGTCTAGAGAGTGTTTCGATATATTGCCTGTTGAGAACTGCGAACATGATTGGATCGCTACCGTACAGTCTGCTGATGAAGAAGTGAAGAAAATAAGAGATATATTATCACATCCTGATTCAGGTCAAACGGATATACGTAAAAACTACAAACTGAAAAATAATAGAATATATAAAATTAATTGGGATGAATTAAAATGGCTTGTCCCAAAGGGTGTAAGATGGCAAATACTAAAAAAGAACCACGATGACGTTGGTCATCTAGGTTTCGAGAAAACTTTACAACGCCTACGTAAAAATTATTGGTTTGCCAAAATGCGCAGATTTGTAAAAAAATATGTTTCTTCTTGCTTGGAATGTTCACATCACAAAGTACCAGGAGGAAAACGTGAAGGAGAACTACACCCCATAGAGAAAAATTGTGTACCCTTTCACACAATTCACGCTGATCACCTGGGTCCGTTTATAAAAAGCAAGAAAGGAAATTGTTACTTGCTTGTTGTGGTTGATGGCTTTACAAAGTTTGTCAATATACGGCCCGTTAAGGATACAAAATCAGCGACTACAATAAAAATTCTCAAAGACCATGTGAGCTGTTTTGGAGTTCCGACACGACTCATTACTGATAAAGGCACTAGTTTCACAAGTGGAGTCTTCAAGCAATTTGTAACATCATATGGCATCAAGCATATACAAAATGCTGTTTCAACACCTCGAGCAAATGGTCAAGTAGAAAGATTCAACAGGACCATATTGGACGCACTTTCTACTTCAACGCACGGTAAAGATGAAAAATCTTGGGACGAACAAATTTTGGACATTCAGTTGGGCCTAAATACTGCAGTTCACAGAACAACCCGGAAGACGCCGTCAGAGTTACTATTTGGATTCAATATTAAATGTAGAAGCGAAGGAATCTTAAGTGAGATCTTGAATGATACAATTAATATAACACCAATAGAAAAATTGGCAGAAATGAGACATGAAGCAGGAGCAAACATCAGGAGACAGCAAATCAAAGACGCACACAGGTTTAACTATCACAGGAAACCAGCAACAACATATTGTCAAGGGGATTTAGTGCGGGTGAAACGACATCTTCCTCACGATGGACAGTCGCAAAAACTAGTAATGAAATATCAGGGACCTTATCGCGTGGTAAAAGCACTGCCAAATGATAGGTATGTCATTGAGGATACTCCATTATCACGTAAAAATAATCGTCGTTATGAGGCTATAGTAGCTGTTGACAAAATGCAGCCGTGGTTGAGTTTTAATAGGAACTTAGAAAGCAGTTGTGAGGAAAATAGCTCAGATGATGACTAAAGTTTGTTGACCAAAGTGTTACGTTAATTAGACAAAGAGTTGTTTATATTTTATTTTGTTCTATGGTATATCAATTCATAATGTTACTTTTATTTGAATTCTGTCTGAAACATTTTTTTTATACGTTTTAAATAATGTGATGTAAACTTACTACTTTTTTTTTTTCTTCTTGGGGCAGAGAAATTGTACTTTATTTTCAAGTAAGCGAAGGGACTCGCTTATAACAGGATGGCCGAGTTAGTAAACATCTAAACAAAAATGTGTAACATTCTAGTTAATTTACTGTGAAGTTAAACATAGTTCGTTTTTATTTTTTTGTAAAAGAAGAAGCGAAGGGACTCGCTTTTCGTAGGATGGCCGAGCTGTAAGCTTTGTAAAGAATTAAATAATTAAATAAAGTGTTTTTAACAAATAAAGATGTATTTGGATATATTTAGTTCAGCAATGTATGCAAATAGTACTATGAAGTTTGTATTACGATTCTAGTAGACCATGGTTTAGTTGCCATGGTTACGGTTTTTGATTACTATTGATTGTCATAAAAATGAAAAATGCAGACAATGTTATGAAAGGAATTTATTATTAGTATCTTGCCGAAATAAGAGCAGTTATGGATGAACACTTGTTTTATTAACGGATCCAGTAGTTTATTAAATGGTTTCTAAAACTTTTGGCAACATCCGTACCAGTAGCACGCCTAATAGGAAACAACAGAGTCGATTTACCAAAACAATGCGTTACACCGAGAAAATTGTAACTGATTTCTTGGTTTATATACCAAACAGACACAAGTAACATTATTTAATTCGTTTTCAGAACAACTCCAATAACGCTGACGCGTAACCACAATGACCCTAAATTTACTTCATAACTCATTTATCAATGTAACCACAACAAAAGCAATAATTAAAATCCAAAACGAATTCAACTAATTCGCAACGCATGCTTATGAATTTACTGTTAAATCACTGTTAAGTAACATTAATTAATCATGGTAACTATTATTTGGTGGTTTATATTTTTACAAGTTTTCATACATAACAATATAAAGTGAGTCCAAAATATTACAACCAAAACAACTCAAAATATATCACAATACTTAAACAGATTGTGAGTATTTTAAATGCTAAATAAAATCAAACACAGCAAATTGGGATTTCACAAAATAAGGTTTACACCGTAACAATAACTTTTATTTGGTTAGTAAATACAAATTGTTTGATGCATCACTAAACTTGTGGGATCATTCCTAACCAGTTAGTAACACAGGCAAAATTAAACCTAAGCCAAATAATATGGAGGTTAATTAGCATTCCAAAAAAAATTCTAACAACGTGCTCAAAATTGTACTAATAACTTATTCTAAAGTTGGGCGCCATTTGTCACCGTCACTCCCGGCTAGTGTAGACAAAGGGTGTTTAAAAGGTACTAATATTCGAATGAAATAAAGAAATCCGGGTATAGCATTTGGCAACAAAAGTTTATTGAAATTTGCTATTACACATCTACCTTTTAACACCTTTAAAAATCAAATACCAAAAACTTAATAGCTCAGAATTCAGTAGAGACTAGGTTAGGTTCTAATTTAGTTATCTATATCTATACTATTTCAAATCTTTATGTTCACAAATAATAAATAAATAAATATCCTTTGGACATTCCCACACATCGCCATCTAGTCCCAAAGTAAGCTACTCAAAGCTTGTGTTATGGGTGCCAGACAACGGATATAATACTTAAATACTTTTTGTTTGTAAATACATACATGATATACATAGAAAACACCCAGACCAATACAAACAGACATGTTCATGCACACAAATGTTTGTATTGTGCGGGGATCGAACCCGCAACCCGCTGCGTAGTAGGCGATTTCTCGACCACTACACCAGACGGGTCGGGACAAATTTCTAATTAAATAAAGATAAACCACCAATTTAAGTTTTTAATTTCCTAATTTATTCCAAAATTTATCCTCAAAGGGATTCCTAAGTTATGCTTAAATTAATAGCTAAATTATCCCACTTTTCACTAAAGTTATAGTAAATACAAGGAAAACTTTGATTTCAACGGAGGTTACTATTTCAAATCTTTGTTGCATCAAACTACAGACAACTCTGCAACGTTACCCCAAAATTTCACCGATAGCGGTCCATCCTCAAAACAGCAGACAAGAAGCAAATCAATCCATCAGGAAAATCTGACTTCAAAAATAATCCAAATGAGGTCTAATTAAGGTCATTGAGGTTACAACATGATCACCAAATTGTGAGTGTACAACTTTACAGACACATATCGAAAAAGCGAAACCTGCAACAGCTGGCTCGCCATATAAATTTTGAATTGATTACTAAACATTTATGCTAATTATTCTATTTTCCAGTCATTTATATCAAATCATTTTCGAAATTAATTCATCCAAACTGACATGTTGGCGGCGTCAGGAATAACTATCAAACTACAAAATAAATGGAGCGTGCTCCGTAATCAAAATTTTTACTTTTTTACATTTTAACACACGTTCCACTCCAACGCACGACCAACAGTGCGGAACCGAAAAAAAAGCAGCTGTCACACTTGACAAATGTCAGTGTCAGCATCCATCATATATATGCCAAAATATGGACTGGAGTCCTACATCCATTTAGCTTTTCGTTTCACGCGAACTTAGACAAAAATATACAACGTTACAGGGCTGAGTAGATATATGTTTCATCCATATTTGGCGTCGCATTATCGTGAAGCGACAAATGTGGAGAGGTAGAAGAAGGTTAAAGAAAGAGGTAGAAGAGGGAATAGAATTTATATTACAACAAAAAGAATACAGTACCGAAAAATGAGATGAGGTGATGTCTGTATGAATGTAAGTAAAGTGCAGTGGGCGTGAGTAAGTATCTTCAAATCTTCAATAAGTATTGTCCTGGGGCAGCAAAGGGCGGCGTCGGAGTGCAGGGCCGACACAGCGGAGGTAGCAGCGACGCCGATGTGCAGCGGTGACAGGCGCTGTGAAGAGCAGTGACGCCGATGTGCAGCGGTGACAGGCGCCGTGAAGAGCAGAGACGCCGATGTGCAGTAATGAGGGTAACGGGCACTATATAGAAAATGTTGTGATCAGTTGGAGTGCCAGAAGTACTTGGTCTCGGATCCTCTTCCGAGAAGGAGACAGGTCCCTCCCCTAGAGCGAGGAGGTGTTACTGCAGTCAATGTGCTTGGATACTCCTCCGGTGTCCGGTCCCTCCCCTAGCGTGAGGAGGTGTTTCAGTAGTCACCGGCGGTTCTTCAAGACTTCTTGAGGGAAGATGTAGAGTATTTATTTATTGGAGTGTAATAGCACTGTTCGAGCTTAGAACTCGGAATCGAATGAAATGAATGAAAAAAATTAATGCTTATATAGGGGGCCGGGGCCGTTCAAATTTAGATCGAGGTAGGTTCAAAAATAGAACATGAATACTGGTGGTTTACAGAGGATTAAACCCGAAAAAGTAATAAACTTTGATAGAAGTTGTCAGACTTTGAAAGATATTGTCATAACAACGATGTCAATAAAGATAAAAATACTGTCAAAAAGTAAGCAAATTACGAAAATACAGGAAAACGAATCATCACCCAATGCAAATTAAAGGAAAATTGCAAACAAAGGTAAAACACAACTATTTTTACAGTATTATGTAAAGAAAAGTAGAATAAAAGAGCTTTGAAAGTTTGACATTTTTAGATTCACAATAAATATTGTTCAAAAAGGATTAGAAAACATCAATAATCCAAAAATACAGAGTAATAGTAATAAGAAGAGTAGAAAGGCAGGTAATGCCTATAGTTTAATGTCTACAGTACGACTTTTTAGGGAGAAAATACGAACTGCGTTATGGTAGATAGAATCTATGATTAACTCTTATGTTCGTGTTTACAGCAAACGAACCAGCAAAAGGAAATGAAAGCATGGAAAAACAAAGATAATGTGATGAAAATGTTAATGTGGATCCGATGAATACTAAATATATTAAGGTACTCAATTTATTACACGTTATAGATGTACAACGGTACATTTCCCCCACAACCCCAGAAAAATTTTCGACTTAGAGAAAATTTTTGAAAGAAGATCTAAAGAAAACCTAGGAATCTATTTCGCCTAATATACAACCTTACATAAAAATATTTATTCTTCTTCTAGCATTCTATCATCTTCATACCGTAAGGGTGGAGTTCACATTCAATGACTGCCACTCTAGAAAAGAATTCCTCAATAACGACAGGCTTATTTAAGGAGTTGTCAACCGCTCCATAGATGGAAAAAAAAGTTTGATTCTAGGCCTACGTAAGGAGTAATCAACCGCTCCAATCTAAGGCTTATTTAACGAGTAATCAACCGCTCGGACCTAAGGCTTATTTAACGAGTAATCAACCGCTCAAAAGAACGTACTAGTTAGTACTAAGGGGTTTAGAGTCCCTTAAGTAAAGAGAAGAGGTTTAGAGCCTCCCTAGTTAACGTAAGGGATTTAGAGTCCCTTAAGTAAAGAGAAGAGGTTTAGAGCCTCCCGAGTTAACGTAAGGGATTTAGAGTCCCTTAAGTTAAAAAATTAAAAAGTTAAAAAGTTAAAAGTTAAAAAAAAGTTAAAAATAAAATTGAGTACCTTAATTCCTCTTCAAATAGTGATTAAAGTGAATTAGTGAAGATATAGGTTGAGAAAGAAAATCGGAGAGTAAAAATAAATAGGTAGAGAGTTTAAGAAAAATAAGAGTTCTGAGTTAATTAAGTTAATTAGAGAACAGTTATTTAAATCAAAGTTAAGTTAAAAGAACAAAGTTAACTTAATACCAATTAAGGTAGATTTAGTTAAGTTAATAATTCTCAAGTTAAGTTAACTAAAACAAAATTTTACTATCTCCGAGTTTCAAGGGGTTAAGTTCTGAGATAATAGTTAAGGTGTTAAGATTTAGGATGACATGAGATGGTAGTGAAGGGTTAAGATATGAAGATAGTGAAGGAGTTAATAATATGTTATCCAAAAGAGATAGCCAAAGAGGGTGATAAGGTAAAGAGGGTGAAAAGGTAAAGAACACTAGATAAAGTGTTATTTTTGAATTTAGAAAACGATAGAAGATGAAAAGAATGAGATGTAAGAAAAGAAAGAAAGAGGGAAGACTGAAGACTAAAAGTTGGGCGCCAATTTATCGTGAAGCGACAAATGTGGAGAGGTAGAAGAAGGTTAAAGAAAGAGGTAGAAGAGGGAATAGAATTTATATTACAACAAAAAGAATACAGTACCGAAAAATGAGATGAGGTGATGTCTGTATGAATGTAAGTAAAGTGCAGTGGGCGTGAGTAAGTATCTTCAAATCTTCAATAAGTATTGTCCTGGGGCAGCAAAGGGCGGCGTCGGAGTGCAGGGCCGACACAGCGGAGGTAGCAGCGACGCCAATGTGCAGCGGTGACAGGCGCTGTGAAGAGCAGTGACGCCGATGTGCAGCGGTGACAGGCGCCGTGAAGAGCAGAGACGCCGATGTGCAGTAATGAGGGTAACGGGCACTATATAGAAAATGTTGTGATCAGTTGGAGTGCCAGAAGTACTTGGTCTCGGATCCTCTTCCGAGAAGGAGACAGGTCCCTCCCCTAGAGCGAGGAGGTGTTACTGCAGTCAATGTGCTTGGATACTCCTCCGGTGTCCGGTCCCTCCCCTAGCGTGAGGAGGTGTTTCAGTAGTCACCGGCGGTTCTTCAAGACTTCTTGAGGGAAGATGTAGAGTATTTATTTATTGGAGTGTAATAGAACTGTTCGAGCTTAGAACTCGGAATCGAATGAAATGAATGAAAAAAATTAATGCTTATATAGGGGGCCGGGGCCGTTCAAATTTAGATCGAGGTAGGTTCAAAAATAGAACATGAATACTGGTGGTTTACAGAGGATTAAACCCGAAAAAGTAATAAACTTTGATAGAAGTTGTCAGACTTTGAAAGATATTGTCATAACAACGATGTCAATAAAGATAAAAATACTGTCAAAAAGTAAGCAAATTACGAAAATACAGGAAAACGAATCATCACCCAATGCAAATTAAAGGAAAATTGCAAACAAAGGTAAAACACAACTATTTTTACAGTATTATGTAAAGAAAAGTAGAATAAAAGAGCTTTGAAAGTTTGACATTTTTAGATTCACAATAAATATTGTTCAAAAAGGATTAGAAAACATCAATAATCCAAAAATACAGAGTAATAGTAATAAGAAGAGTAGAAAGGCAGGTAATGCCTATAGTTTAATGTCTACAGTACGACTTTTTAGGGAGAAAATACGAACTGCGTTATGGTAGATAGAATCTATGATTAACTCTTATGTTCGTGTTTACAGCAAACGAACCAGCAAAAGGAAATGAAAGCATGGAAAAACAAAGATAATGTGATGAAAATGTTAATGTGGATCCGATGAATACTAAATATATTAAGGTACTCAATTTATTACACGTTATAGATGTACAACGGTACAGCATCGTTTGGCTTGAATACCTGACTCATACGATTTGCAAAAGCTTTGTCTTGTGGTGTGGTTCTCCACACCACATGCCAAACGATGCGACGCCAAATATGGATGAAACATATATCTACTCAGCCCTGTAACGTTGTATATTTTTGTCTAAGTTCCACCTAGTCCATCCAATCCATATAAATAAATTAGGTTTAGGTATATCAATCAAGTTGAAACGTAGTAACAGGCGTGTGGAAGCCCTGTGCTTGTTGATGCTCGGCGTACTAAGTCGCTCGCGTGTACCTTAACATCGAAGTGACAACGCTCTGGCCTGATTTATTTTATTTTATTTTCATTTATTAAGAAAACCAACAGCTTAATAATAAGTTGTACAAAGTAGTTAGTTCTTATATAAAGTTAAGCCAATAACAGGTTCCCTATATTTGCAATCAGTTCCCGATCCAATCACTGATTCCATTAATAATATCTCTCCTTTCTATAGTTTGAGATTTCGGTGATTTCGTTCAACGTACGCATTTAAGTCTTAACGACGGTCCTAAATTTTATACAACTTATCCCTTTTGAACAGTGGAACGCAACGCGACGCCCGACGCCAAGCGCGTCCACATCGAGAACCTCCTCCGCATGGTGGAGCTCTGCGAGAGCGTGACGGAGTGTCGCCGCAGCCACGTGCTGGCCTACTTAGGGGAGCGCTTCCGCCGCGACCTGTGCCTCGCTAACAAGCAGACGGCCTGCGACAACTGCCTGCTGCAGCACGACTACAAGGCAAGTGTGTGTGAGAGTGTGACGGGACGGGACGGGACGGGACGGGCACTGTCATGCAGTGTGAGAGCGTGACGGAGTGTCGCCGCAGCCACGTGCTGGCCTACTTAGGGGAGCGCTTCCGCCGCGACCTGTGCCTCGCTAACAAGCAGACGGCCTGCGACAACTGCCTGCTGCAGCACGACTACAAGGCAAGTGTGTGTCAGAGTGTGACGGGACGGGACGGGACGGGACGGGACGGGCACTGTCATGCAGTGTGAGAGCGTGACGGAGTGTCGCCGCAGCCACGTGCTGGCCTACTTAGGGGAGCGCTTCCGCCGCGACCTGTGCCTCGCTAACAAGCAGACGGCCTGCGACAACTGCCTGCTGCAGCACGACTACAAGGCAAGTGTGTGTGAGTGTGACGGGACGGGACGGGACGGGACGGGACGGGACGGGCACTGTCATGCAGTGTGAGAGCGTGACGGAGTGTCGCCGCAGCCACGTGCTGGCCTACTTAGGGGAGCGCTTCCGCCGCGACCTGTGCCTCGCTAACAAGCAGACGGCCTGCGACAACTAAAAATAAATCCTTACTTTAAAACTGTGATAAATGGTGTATTGTCTGGCGAAAATTAATTAATTTATTTTTATTAGTTCAATTCTTGTATCTTCTTTCCAGCCAGTGGACGTGACAGAGGAATGCAAGCTGATCGTCCGTTGCGTGCGCGACGCCAACAGCGGCGGCCGCGCGCCCTACACGTTGCTACATATCGCTGATGCCCTCAAAGGCTCCATGCAGCAGAGGCTACAAGCTTTGCAGAAGACTGTTGTGTTTGGCAAGTGAGTGTACCATTATTTATGCGTCAAACTGTGTCATGGTACACAAAACAGACCACAGTTTAAATAATAGTAGCGGCTGAGCGCCGTATATATTGCTACATATCGCTGATGCCCTGAAGGGTTCCATGCAGCAGAGGCTACAAGCTTTGCGGAAGACTGTTGTGTTTGGCAAGTGAGTGTACTATTATTTATGCGTCAAACTTATGCGTTATGGTACACAAAACAGATAATAGCGACCGAGGAATATGTATAATTAAGGTTGTTGCCAAAATACCGTCTGTTAAGCTTAACTTAAATCTAAAAGTGAACGCTTATTTCTATAAGCCGAAGCGATACAACTTAATGCAAACAAACACCAAAAATAACAATCCTAATACATCACGGTATCACAATTGATATTTTGATACTACTGGTCCTTCGCCTGTTTACGAGTAAATAAAGACAATGAAGATCACTTAAAAAATAAATACCATAATTTCCTTGCCCTTCTCTCAGTTCATCCGCGGTCGGCGCAGTACGCTTTTTTTGCCATACAAACCTATCACACATTACTGAATCTTCATTTTATTCAAAATTAAGTATATATTGTATTTCACATAATGCATCTATTCTTTACCCATCCTCTTCCCCTCTTACCATCGATATTCATACTCTTGATCACATAACCCTCATGAGGTCATTTGATCTGCTCTCCCCTCATCATATGTACGTACCTAGACGGACGGTCTCCCAGTCATCCTGAAATGAAACGTTTCAAATACTAGATTATTAACATTATTAACATTACTAGATCTTCATACGAAACCAAACTTGGAATAACAACTCACGATTTATTATAACTTTTGTTTACGACGACCTCTGTGGTGTAGGGGCTAAGCACGCTTGTTTCAAGGCGTCGCCGCTCCGAGGTCCCGTATACGATTTCCGGTCAGGTCAATATAGAAATCAATATTTTCTATATCTCGGGTCTGGGTGTTGTAGTATCACCGTTGTGTCTGATTTCCATAACACAAGTGAAATAAGCAACTTACTTTGGGATCAGAGCACAATGTATGTGATTGGTGTCCAATATTTATTTTATTCTTAGATGCAAGTCGTGGCAGCGCGGCGACCCTCAGAGGCTGCTCAGGCAGCTGGTGGTGCGCGGGCTGTTGGCCGAGAAGCTAGTTATCACCAACGACATAGCCTCGGCCTACCTCGTGCTGGGGCCCAATGTCGACAAGTACGTATTAGTTTACATTGTGGAATAGTCTCACAAAGAGAATTACAACTAAAACACTTCTTCTTCCACTTTGATTTTTCATATGGGGTCGGTCCTTCTTGTTTTAAACCGCTAAGGCAATCGATTTTTGGGTTTTCCGTTCCTCCACCTGAGCGCGTTTTATGTCTTTGATTTCTAAGCTTATAAGTAAAAGACATCACAAGAATAGTTAAATTTACCTTATTTGTGTATTTGGTGTTTTTCTCATGTATACTCGTTCACTAGAAATTTAAGCAATGTGTAGTTAGACGGGCTGTATCAACGCATTTTCTCTAATTTTGTAACCTGGCAGGCGTGAGGTAATTCTTAATGTGTATGCAAATAATTGATAATGCATAATTTTAAAATTCTATGCATTATTTTTCAGCAGTAGATCTATTTATATTAGGTTGTATGCGATATAAATTTGTAAATTGTTTTTATCAATGAGATTTGTTCATATTCAGAATCTGAAATTGTTTGACTATGGTATCCCAGTAGAGCATATTTATGTCCTTACCGTTTGCTAGATGTACACCGTGCATATATTTATTTTTATAGATTAATGTCAGGCAACCTCCGCATCGTGTTCCCAATGAAGTGCGACAAGAAGGCTTCGCTAGTCGCTGCCGCGGCCGCGCCTGCTGCCGATGAGGACAAGCCCATCAACGCGCTTATCAAGAGGATCGAGGAACGCTGCTACGCTGACCTGGTTGAGGCTTGCAGGTAGGTTACATAAAAAGAGAATGAGACATAGGGGTGACGCAGCCAACCAGCATTTCTAAAAAAAGTGTACAAATGTGACAATCGAGGAACGTCGCTATTCGGATTTATTTTTATTTATTTATTTAAAGACTTTATTGCACAAATCATAGTGTACAAAGGTTGACTTAATGCTAAAAGCATTCTCTGCCAGTCAAACCTTTAGGTCATGCAGAGAGATGGCAATGGGTGCAGCGAAAAGAAATTTTGAGAAAAACAACAAAATAGTAACAATTGAATAATATTAATAGTAACAAATAAACGTACTTTAATAACTGTAAATTATTTTATATTCAATAAATATACTTAAACATACACAAAATAAATACAATATATAAAAAATATACATAAATAATACACATAATAAATAAATATTATTTTGCAGTTATCTATTCTTTAAGAAATTGTCGGACTTTCCTCTTGAATGATACCTTCGACTCGGCCCTCCTGACATCCAAAGGAAGAGAATTCCACAGTCGTGTTGCCGTCACTGAAAATGACTTGGAGACGTACGAGGAGCGGTGTGCCAGCGTGCCTAGCCGGAGATTGTCGGAGGAACGGAGAGACCGATCGTGAGTTTGGCATAAAAACGGGAACATATCTTTAAGATAAGAAGGCGACGAGGGGTTATTAAGAATAGCATGTAAAATGCAAAGGATTCGAGAGTCTCTACGTTAACGGATAGGGAGCCAGTTAAGCTGTGCTCTAAAACTGGAGACATGGTCATATTTACGGAGGCCGAAGATGAACCTGATGCAATTATTGAGGAGACGTTCAAGCTTGTCGATAAGGGCTTCAGTAAGATTAGTCCAGCAAGAGTCTGCGTAGTCTATGATAGGAATGAAAAGAGTTTGCATAAGCAGAAGCTTCGTCTTAAATGGGAGAAAGAATTTTAAGCGGTAGAGACTTCTCAGACAGACAATCACCTTACGGCTGACCTCAGCTATGTGAACAGACCAGCTAAGCGTAGTGTCCATAGTTAGGCCCAAGTTCTTGACACTAGTAGAGTAAGGTATAGTGGTACCTTCAAACACTATTGGGTCCAGATCCATGACATTAAACCTAGAAACAAGTCCCGGACCACCCACAATAATGGCCTGACACTTAGTAGGGTTGACAGAGATTCCGAAGTTTTGTGACCACGATGAAATATAATTTAAATTTTCGTTCATAAGATGAATTGCAGCAGGTAGTTCTGCAATTTCACTTTGCACATACAATTGCAAGTCATCAGCATACAGATGATACGAGCAGCGAAGATTAAGGGTGATAAGATTTATAAAAATAGAGAAGAGCAAAGGAGAGATTATGCCACCCTGTGGTACACCAGATGACAGATTGTACCAGTCAGAATGGGCGTTAGGAGTTTTAATTGACTGCTGGCGACCACGCAGATAGGAAGAGAACCATTCCAGGGCTGAAAAAGATACTTTTAAGTACGAAAGTACGGCCAGAAGGAGGTCATAGTCCACAGCATTAAAGGCATTAGAAAAGTCTATTAGAACAAGAAGTGTGACTTTAAAGGAATCCATCCCGTCTCGTATGTCTTCTGATACCATTAGCAGAGCAGTGGTAGTACTATGGCCTGCACGAAATCCAGACTGAAAAGGATTCAGTAAGTTGTTCCGAGAGAGATGGGAGGATAACTGTTTAAGTACACACGACTCAATTACTTTTGAGAGAAAAGGCAAAATGGAAATGGGCCGGTATTGGCTCGGAGAAGTGGGATTACGAACCTTAGGGAGTGGACGGACGAGAGCTTTACGCCAAACATCTGGATAAGTGCCAGAGTCCAATGACCAATTAATAATGTGAGTGAGAATAGGTAAAATTATTTTGAGCAATGGCACTATCATCAGACTACCATCCACTCCGGTTGCTTTAGATGTAATCGTAGAAATGGCCTTGCTGATGTCAGCATCGGAGACAGGGGTAAACGAGAAGGGATTAATGTCAGGAGCAGGGAGTTAAGCTATGTATGCTAAAGTATTCGCTTTGGTGAGAGCATCAAGAGCAGGAAGGTTCGAGAAATGCTGGTTGTGATTTAGTGGAGGCTCACAAATAAAAAAGTAAAGTTGTTTCCGAATGACATTTTGATCTGTAGTGTTTTGCATAGCAACTAAGTGAGTATCTGCCAAGACACATACTTTTTGATACCGAATTTCATTTCACAGAAAACTATTCTATGAATGTTAATATATTTTTTCTTGATTTATCGCATAGTTAATAATCGCCGTTTGATAACTTCACAAAAGAATTGTCACATGCATGCTTAACCCAGTATTACGGAAATATTATGCCTCATAAATATAAGGTCCTATGTACAAAATTGGAAGAAAATTTGTTTGTTAATTATATTTATTACTTTATATAAATATATTTTACGGAATTTTCGTAAAGTTTAATTGGATGTTTCAACAATTCTGCATATTGAAACTTACGTGGAAATAAAATTATGGGTAAAAAAAAAAGTAAACTTACATTACTTCGATAAAATACATTATATATGATATGAAGTAACGATGAATGAATGAATATGTTGAATATCGTTCAGAAACATCTGCGAATTGTTTTGGGAAAGAAAACCGTCGAAGGAAATTGCGATTAAGTGATGAGTTTCAAAACTAAGTTAAGTTAAATATATTGCATTTTTTAAATTGCGAGTTTCTTTTTCTAATGTGACTACTTTTTTTTAAGGCAAAGACGTTTTTATTATTTAAATATATCTATCTATACTATTATTGTAAAGCTGAAGAGTTTGTTTGTTTGAACGCGCTATTTTTAGGAACTACTGGACAGTATTGATTTTTGATCATGAAAGCCTACAGGCTATTAAACATAACGCTGCTACGGGAGGAGAGGAGAGACTCAAAACGGGCGGACGAAGTCACGGAGGACCCCTAAGTAGAATATATACCTCATCATATTGACCATCTTTCCCCTTCCAGAGAGATGGGTGCCGCGCGCGGCGCGTCTCTCGCTGCCGTGCTGCCTCAAGCGGCCCTCAAAGCCATGGCCTCGCGTCTGCCAGACACTCCCGACGATATGATGGCTCTGCCGCACGTCACCAGGGCCAACTACGACAAGTACGGCGCCGATCTGCTGAAGATTACTTCTGCTTATGCCGTGGAGAAAATGGGTAAATCGTAAATGATGATTTGTATCTTTCTGCCAGACTTGCTGGCCCAATTCTGTATACTACGACCTTTTGAATCAGCTCCAAAGGTATGGCCTCACGTCTGCCAGACTTGCTGGCCCAATTCAACCTACTACGACCTTTTGAATCGGCTCCAAAGATATGGCCTCACGTCTGCCAGACTTGCTGGCCCAATTCAACCTACTACGGCCTTTTGAATCGGCTCCAAAGATATGGCCTCACGCCTGCCAGATACTCCTGACGATGTGATGGCGCTAACGCACGTTACCAAAGCCAACTATGGTACATACACTGATGATTCGTCAAAGATTACTACTGCTTGTGCCGTAGAGAAGATAGATGGGTCAAAGTATTTGTTAAATCAGCTGGTTCAATATTCATATTTAACCTGAAATCTTGAAAACGTTTTCAAAAATTTGGTTGAGTGACTGCTAGATAGTTTCTAGTAGGTTGTGTGCAAGCTTTTGCTAATATTTGATAATGTAATAAGAGTTATAATGATTAAATATTGATTATTATTTTGTAAGTTCTCAATCAAATGTTTGTAGCGCGCGCCTTCGTGGTTGACAATATCTATACGTTGGTTTTCTATACACCACCACGATGAAACTACAAACCACCACCAAATTGCCGACTATTTGACCGTGAAATAGTCGCAGAAAAGGGCTATACGCGAGTTGCAGGCCTACGTTTAACAGCGGACGTCATGCGTCTAGCTATGCTTAAAATGATGGTGAACATCTTCAATCAAATAAACGCTCTTCCCACAGGTCTCCTGATGCAGTACCAAGACGAACTGGAAGAGGAGAAGAAGCCAACAGAAGACTTTGAGGATGACTCCGGAGAAGATTCAGAAACGGACTGGGCCAGCCTCGGCCGCCGCGCGGAGACCAGTGTGTCGTCCAGCCAGCGGGGAAGAAAGACTTACAGGGGAGGGGTGAGGAAGAGGTAAGATATCTAATATTAATACGAGCGAGAGAGATAAAAGACTATCGGGCTTGAATTGGGCCAGCCAGTGTTACTCACCCAAAAAGCGAGGAAAGAAGACTTATAGCGTATTCACATTCCATCGCTCGATGGGTGATTTTGAGCTTTTTTATGAGGACCATAAAAAAGTACGTAGTAAGAGACCATATCAACTGAGATTGGGAATCTGCAAGACCAAAGACAACTTGCTTTCCAACGCATGGGGTTCTGGGGTTCAAATGGGAGATATTTCATTCTTTACGAAACTAATAGTAAATTATCGAACCACAGGAGGTGGGATAATAATAGTCGTGTGAGTCTTATAAGTAAGATAAGTAAATGAAACAACAAACGATTTTGAAGGTTGAAATCTTATCGGGCGTTTTTAGGGAGATGGAAGAAGGTCAATAAACTAATTAAATGATAGTAAATAATGTATCAGTGAGTTTCACAATGCTAATCTTGTAAGGTTATCTGCTACATGTTATACAAAACAACATCTATTTTAATACGTAGTTATTAGATCTTAGAGGTAAACAGTCATATAAACAGTGTGTCCGGGATAAGTATAGCGATATTAGAGGTACTTCTTTGAAAGCAAACTTACAAAAACTTTTATTAATGCTTCAACACCCGAGCGGTTGCAGGCAACCGCATAACAATAGAATTTGCATTGTGTCTCGTTCACATACGCTTGAGGGATTAATTAAACAATACCGAAAACTTTACTAAAATTATCCAGGTAGGTAAGATTTTAGTATGAAAAAACTATTTTTGTTTTCAAGTTTTCGGTATTGTTTCATTAATAAAAGTTTTTGTAAATCCCGGACAAATGTGTCCGTTTTCCAAAATTTCCTAAATATACAATTTAGGAAAACTAGTCATACCTATTTGAAGAAAGAAGTGGGTATAATATTACAAAAATATCCAATGCAATACTCTTAAAACACGCACACAGGTACAAACGCAAAGGCACATCGTCAGCCAAGAAGAAGGCCTACCGCGGCTCGTACGCGCGAGGACGCGGAGCTACTAGCGCATCGATAAGCAGGGGCGGGGCTAGCACGAGTAGAGGCGGGACTAGCGCGAGCAGGGGCGGGGCCAGCGGCGGGACCAAACTGGCTAGAACTGCTGCTACTAAGGCTCCTAGTAAGTTTTGATTATCATATGCCACTTTAATATAGGAAACCAAAAAATTCAAATTGGTATTTTTAACCGACTTCAAAAAAGGAGGAGGTTATCAATTCGACTGTATGTTTTTTTTTTGTATGTATGTTACCTCATATCTCAGTCGTTTGTCGACCGAATCGAAAAATTTTTTTACCTACATAGAGGGTATACCTTCTAGTTGGTCCCATTTTTTCCATTTTGGGTTCTGATGATGGGATCTTGGTGTATTCGAGGGAAACCCTCAAATTTTAAAGGCACGTATAGTGTTTCTTTACTAGAATCTTGATGTTGACGTGTTGTTACGTCTGATAGTCAACATTTTGTGGGGCTGAGCTGATGGTGGAACTCCTTAACGCCTAGGAGTTCAGTAATAATAATGACGAAACTTATGATAGGTAATTTGTAGCTTCGTAAAAAATAGAATCATAAGGTGCAACTCCCCCCCCCCCCCCCCCCCTCTTATGTAATCACTAAAAATAAAGAAATAAAATAAACTTTAAAAAAAAGTAATAACCGACTTCAAAACCAAAATGCACTAAAAAGTCTTAAATAAACTCTTCACCATTGAAAGAAAAGAAATCCGTTTTAGGCAAACAATTTCTTTTTTAGTCCTCAAAAATGACTTATAATTAATTTGTTTCTCTTAAATAGAATGCGATATTTTATGCTTTCCAGATTTTTTAAAGAGGTTAATTTTTTAAGTATTGTTTTGATATAAATTATATAGGAAAACTAGCGGTCCCCCGCGACTTTATCAGCGCGTTTTGACTTTGCTCCCTCCTATCCCGTCGCAGCGTGATGTACTAAGCCTTCCTCGATAATAAACGCTTCACCTTTACGATATTACTATAGATTAAAAAAGTTTGGGGTTATTTTTCCACGTTTAGTGTCGTAATTATTAACTTCAAATCAGGCCCCCTTACTCTGGACACAAAATCCGATCCAATGAATATACCCATCCCTGTCACACGCGTACACGGCCTGGTATGAGTGACAGAATGGTTATATTCATTGGATCGGGTATTGTGTCCAGAGTAAGGGGGCAGCTCTGTCTGGGTGGCTAAAGAATAAGGTACTGTTCAAATTACAAGGTTTCAAACACAAAAATATGTGTTCTTGACACAGTTACATTCAAAAAATGAAATCTTCTTATGCTAGTTGTCCTTTATTGATTTGATTGATTAAACTTTATTGATGTTTGTAATATCCAATTTTAATGTTAACGCGTGAGGGTTGCTAACAAGAATGTGTTGCAGGCAAGCTGGGCAGCATGCCGGTGCCTCGCGCCAACACCGGCGTGATCAACACTCGGCCCGGAGTCTTCAACCCGTCCAAACTGAACCTGCTGTGACGATAAGTACCTTTAATATCCTTGTCCTACTATATACTAGGTACTTGTTGCCACTGGAATTTGACCTTTATGCTCTTGGGATACGACTCAGAAGGAATGTTTTAAAAAGTCTTAATTAAAGGTCACCTTAACCATCCTTGTTTTAAACTAGAAAAAGTTGTTGCTAGTGTAAGTTGAACTTTATGCTTTTGAAATACGGTTCGGAAGAAATGTTTCAAAATTGTTTTTCTTAATTGAAGAGTAAAATAAAATGCGGGCCGTTTTAACTCATCCAACATAACCTTTTGTACGAATTACATTGTCTTTAATAATCATATTGAATTTTGTAGTTGAAAATGAAATAATTTCAAAATTGGTTGTGCTTAAAGATTATTGAGTTGTATCTATAACAATCACGAGTGGATTTTAAAACAGCGAAAGAATATAAGTTTCACAGTTATAATACAGCATTACTACTTAATGAAACTCTTCATTTGCCTAAGAAAAAGGTGAAATCATTCATTTGGAAAAATAATAAAATGACAGCTGAAATATTACTGACTCGAAAAACAATCTGTATAAGTGTTGTGCCTTATGAGAGGGAAATTAATAACAATGATTTTCGACATACTTAGTTAAATTCGTTCTAACTACACTTAAGACAGTGCCGGTTACTTTGTTATTATACTTAGAATGCTCATGGAAGATAAATTGTTATAATTAATTGAAGTGATAAAATGATGTAAATAAAATAATGATTCTTATTTTCTCACACACAATGTTTTATTTATACATACATATTTTTAAATTTACAAATAACTTATCAGTGCTTGAGCGCAGAATATAAACCAAAACAAGGAATAAATATTAAATCCTCAGTTTAGATATATAATACTGCTAATTTTATAAATTATTCTGGGTGTATGATGATTTTCATGGCGTTGCCGCTCATGGCCAGCTCTATCGCTTCCCTGCTCTTCTGCATCGGGAAGTGATGCGTGATGAAAGGTTTCAGATCTATGGCGCCGCTCGACACTGCCTCCAATGCGGCCGGGTACCTAAATTAATACATTTTTTTAAATAAATATCCTTTGGACATTCCCACACATCGCCATCTAGTCTCAAAGTAAGCTTTTCAAAGCTTGTGTTATGGGTGCCAGACAACGGATATAATACTTAGATACTTTTTGTTTGTAAATACATACATAATATACATAGAAAACACCCAGACCAATACAAACAGACATGTTTATGCACACAAATGTTTGTATTGTGCGGGGATCGAACCCGCAACCCCCTGCGTAGTAGGCGATTTCTCGACCACAACACCAGACGGATGATCTAAACCAAACGTCCGTCCAAATGTATCTGACGCATAAAAATATATGGCAACTGCAGGACCTCCTGATAGCCCATAAGTGTAAACTATATCTGAGAACAATGCAAAATTCTGAACTAGATTAAGAGTTTTCGAGAAAAAATGTAACAGACACACACACAAAAATTGTAACAGACAATAACCATACAACCTTTAACACCAAACTTATATATGTTTTTTACGATTTGTTGTTTTTTCGGAGGTAAATGAGACCTTCAATATCTAAAACGGTAACTATAGGCCCATCATTCGTTTTCAGGGTTCCGTAGCCGAATAGTAGAAAATGGAACCCCTATAGTTTCGTCAAGTCTGTCTGTCTGTTCGTCCGTATGTCACAGCCACTTTATTCTAAAACTATTAGTATTACACAGTTGTAACTTAGAAGGGAGATGTATCCTATTAACCGCTTTACGATTTTCATACAAAAAAATATTTATAGGTGTAATATACATGAAACTAAAACCTATGCGTGTCTATGGATAGGTCTTCAAAAATGTCATGGAGGTTTCTAAAACCATTTTATCTAAAAGATTAACGTTTGAGAGATAGACGCTTCCAAAGTGGTAAATGGGCGTCCCCCATGGAGTGTAAATTTTGGAAAACGTAAATGATGTAAATCTTGACAAAGACTTTCAACGAAAATTGGTTTGAACGAGATTGGACTAGAAGGTTTTGAGATAGAGCACATTTTCAATAACCACAAACATAACTTTGTTATTCATACAAATACTGTGCAAAACTAAGTTATATTTGCTGTCAACGAAGTATTGAGGTATTTTGGTTAAGTGGAAGTAAGTGGATCTCGATTTCAGTTAAAGTTGGCACGGAACCCTTAGTGTGCGAGTCCGATTCGCATAATAATATATTGGACACCAATTACATACATTGCTCTGATCCCAAAGTAAGTAGCTCATGCACTGTGTTATAGAAATACGAGTAAGACCCAACGGAGGTAGCACAACACCCAGACCCGAGACAATATAGAAAATTTTGATTTCTATATTGACCCGACCGGGAATCGAACCCGGGCCTTCGGAGTGGTGACGCCTTGAAACTAGCGTGCTTAGCCTCTACACCACGGAGGTCGTCCAATAACCCTTTAAAATTTGGCAACACCTCGCAAAGTCACTATAGAGGTTAACTCGATCGGAAGGTTTCTTAGGAATAAAATAGAGTTTGGTCGTGGAACGTACGTGTTGGCGATGCGGTAGGAGCCTCTAATGTCGACCTCCCTGATCAGCGCGTGCGTGAGCGGCAGCTCCACAGACTTGCCGCCGATGCCCACCACCAGAACAGTGCCGCCTGTTCGCGTCACCTGGCAAACATACTCTTTATTTTACAAGACTTGATCATCATCATCATTATCATTATTAGCCAATAGACCACCACTGCTGAACATAGGCCTCCCCCACGGTTTTCCACAGCGATCGATCACAAGAAGAGATGGCGATGGCCAATCTATTGAGATTGCTCAAAAGATTAGCCAAGTAAAGTCGCCAAAGTGGCCTCTCAAGTGCGTAAGCTGATGTGCCGACATAAGCTTACGCACTTTAGGTGCAAACTAGACCTTTTTAAAACTTTCAGCGATACCGCTGTCAGTGTTTTATCTTGACGTACTATTGTCTGAACTATACCTATGTACAGAGATGTGACAGTGCACAGATAAAAGTGTAGAAAATACATGTGTACGGTGTATTCCTCCGTTCTCATAGTTTAGTGCCTACGCTATCTATATGACTATATGAAGACCGTAGAATAGGTATAGCCGTCGCAGAATGAACGGCTAATCTCGCTTTTCGAGAAACTTTCAACTCCAAGTTTATTTATTTAAGATAACTAACAACTGTTGCATTGAATCTTGGATAACAAAGATAACAATAACAGAATCTGCTAGATGTATAGTTAATCTATCTATCTATTCTCTATTATATAAAAATGAATTGCCGTTTTTGTTAGTCTCGCTTAAACTCGAGAATGACTGAACTGATTTGCCTGATTTCATTCATGAAATATTCGTGGAAGTCCAGGGAAGGTTTAAAACCGTGATAAAGGATAATAATTTGAAACGCGGGCCGAGGGCGACAAAACAAAGTTCGCCGGGACCGCTTATTATAAATTAAAATGAACTACATTAGACGATGTTGTAATTTCAAAACAGAATAATTTAAACAACTCTAAGGCCCGATTTGATGTTTGCCCTGGATCGCTGTCATGGTGAAAGTTTCTCGTGTTTACCGTCAACGCGACCCTCTGCACAGAGGGGTACCCGCATGCGTCTATGGTGACGTCGGGCTCCGCGCCCAGCCCCTTCGCGCTGACTATGCGCTCCACCACGCTCGCATCTGCCTCGGTCGGAGTCACTAGCAGAGTGTAGTCAGCTCCCAGAGACTTGGCTGTGTCGAGACGGGATTGCACCGTGTCTGCAATCATAAATGATTCATGTATACTATAATCCATAAGCCGTTTTTAGAGTTCCATAGCCGCATGGCAAACGGAACCCTCATATTCATAAAGATGAAATAAGAAACCAAAAATTTGCGCACGGGCGGGACTTGAACCAGCAACCTATTGGCTGACCGGGCCAAACGCTCTTACCAATTGAGCCACCATGCCGTCAGTCCGACCCGGCGAAATATCGTTATGAATATAAAATATGACACTGTGAGTGTTAAAAAACATTCTAAAAAAAGGAACCCTTATAGTTTCGTCAAGTCTGTCTGTCTCTCCGTCCGTATGTCACAGCCACTTAATTCTGCGACTAGTAGTATTACACAGTTGAAACTTGGAAGGTAGATGTATCCTTTTAACCGCTTTACGATTCTAATACAAAAAATAAAATAAAAAAGATATTTAAAGGGGGATCCCATACATGAATCTAAAACCGTTTTTTTTTGTCAAACCTATGCGTGTGTCTGTGGATAGGTCTTCTAAAATGACATCGAGGTTTCTAAATCCATTTTCTCTAAAAGTCTAACGTTTGAGAGATAGACGCTTCTAAAAGGGTAAAATGGGCATCCCCTCATCTAACTTATAAACTAAGCGAGTGTAAATTTTGAAAAAATACATGATGTAGAACTTGACAAAAACTTAAATGAAATGATAAAAATAAAAACAAAGTTATATTTGGTGTCAACAAAATATTGTGGTATTTTGGCTAGGTGGAAGTAAGTAGATCTCTAATCAATTAAAGTTGGCACGAGTACGAGTCCATCTCCGTATCACTCCAATTTATATTAAAAGACCAACATAGTAACGGCAATTAAGATTTTCATTGACAAATAAATGCCTAAATCATTCTCATGAACCCCTTTATCTATCAGTTAAAACTACGCATGAGAATCCGTGCCGAGTTTTGAAGTTTATCGTGATCAAACAGATGTACGAGGCAGAGTTGTTTGTTTTATAATACGCTGTGATTGTATTTATCACAAGCCATAGTTAAATCGATATTACAGTAATACAAAGTAAAGCGACGCCCTTGCCGCCATTGCCTACTCGTATTTATTTTGCTATTATTTTATATTGCATGCTAATCTTATAGCAAATTTTCACTTTTCCATAACCACATAGCAATGGAAAATACTATAATAAACCTTATCAGATATTTATATCATAAGAAGATAATTACCGTTGCAATAAAAGGTCACATATACTTTGTTATAATCTCAACGTTTGTTACGCAAAGGTTATAGAAATAAGACTGATGTTTTATAACAGAACATATAAATAACTTGTAAAATACTTTGTGTACCAACATACTAGTTATCATGATATCTGGTTTATCATGAGAAGCTCACCATTTAAATTGAATGACTTGCTTTGAGGAAAACCCATTTGGCCTAAAAGTTATAGTACTTAAATATCACTGATGGATTCTGCGTTCAATATCACTAGCTTTTTCCAGTTGTACCTGCTAGGTGTCCAGAAAGAACTAAAGCTAAAGCTCACCAGTGATAAGTATCTAAGGAGAGCCCACGGTTGTAGTAGCCATACATAGCGCAGACCACTCTAAAGTGTTCATCTACCTTCACAACCTCTACGTAGAATGTGGACCTAAAAATAGTATCTCAGCAGTAATAAGTATTCTACGCGTTTATTGCCTTAGCGGTCATAGCAGACAACACTTCAATCAATCAATCAATGAATCAATCAATCAGCTCCTAGCATAAGCAGCTTGTGTCTTAGTTAGTCTACTTGCAAGGACTCTATGTGGAAGTCGGAAACATTTACTTGCTTGATAGGCGAACCTTAAAATTAATCTCACCAGTAATGAGTATTCTAGACGCGCCCATGGCCTTAGCGGTCATAGCACTCAGCACCCCGATGGGACCAGCTCCCAGTATAAGCAGCTTGTATCCTAGTTAGTCTACTTGTAAAGACTCTATGTGGAAGTCAGAAACATTTACTTGCTTAAGAGGCGAACCTCATAATTGATCTTACCGGTAATGAGTATTCTAGACGCGCCCATGGCCTTAGCGGTCATAGCACACAGCACCCCGATGGGCCCAGCTCCCAGGATTAGCAGCTTGTGTCCGATCTTGATCCCCGCGCGGTTGCACGCGTGGATGGCGATCGCGAGGGGTTGGACGGCCGCGGCTTCGTCCATTGATAAATTGTCAGCTATCCTGATGATAAGGAATTAGGATTTAAGTAGATTTTGCAGGCTTGAAAGTAACTGAGATTCGAAAAATGGAACGAATTTGATTCAGTGGGAGAACATACATGGAAGTGGAAACCACGCTCTGGCAAATGTAGACTAGGAGACGCTCTTCTACTTTGCTTCTAACATTTATTAAGAGCTGATTTCACCGTTGATCTTGACTGCGATTAAATTCAAAAACCCCGTTTAAAGAGCTGTCACAACCAAACGTGATACCATATTAAAGCATAATTAACGAAGTTCAGAAGTTAATCGCTATCAACGGTGCAGTCAGCTCTTGAGAGATTTGTTTCTGGTGAGCGCTTTGGCAAATGTAGAATATAAAGAGTGCTGCTATGCTTTTTACATAGTTTTAGAGCTGATTTCACCGTCGAACGTGACCGTGATTTACTTTGAACTTTGTTTAAAAAGCTGTGACTACTGCAATAACCATACGATAGTGACCACGTAACAGCTTCTTAAACGGAGTTAAAAAGTAAATCGCGATCAAGATCAACGGTGAAATCAGCTTTTAAAAGATTTGTTTCTAGTAAACTGGACTCTTCATGTATGTAAGGTTCAAGGTCCTACTTGTGGCAGAAGTCTTCGGGGTGCTTGTAGTAGTTGGTGAGATTGCCATGGGTTCCATTGCTAGAGCAGTATTTTTGCTTAGGGCACACGTTGTAGCGGCCTTCCTTGCACAGCGCGCAGGTTCGACACGGTTTTGTCGGCTCGATGGCTACGCGGTCGCCCACTTTTAGAGTTGTGACTTTTGAGCCCATCTGGAAGGAATATGGTAATGTTTTATCTTATAAAATTAAGATTGAGAAAGAGAACACCTATGGATTTGGAAGAAAGGAAAGAGTCTGATCAGATTCTGACAACAATAGCCTTTACTGATGTTTAATCTGTCACTGGCAGTTGTTTGTCTGTTGTATCATCTAAGTTACAGCTAATAGCAAGAAAGTTAATGGCGAAAACCGTCAATATTCAGTTCAATGGCTTCTGATGGAAGAGTAGATGAACCTTCGCATATAGCTAGTTTATTTTACTACCCTAGCTCTCTTCTTTCGTAACGAATCAAGCACTTAGACTCTCTCTCTCTCTCTCTGGTTACCTTGACGACGGTGCCGGCGCCTTCGTGGCCTATCACCATCGGGTCCGTCACCTTCTCGAGCCCGCATCCTCCCGTGGAGAACAGCTTGACGTCTGAACCGCAGATGCCCACGCTCGCCATCTTCACTAGTACCTCTGTAGATAAAGATCGTTATTTATTTTTTTGTTTTGTCCATTAGCCATCTTTCTGCACAACACGGCATAACGACAGGTTAAGCCCATTTTTTGTTATGTAAACTTGGATATGGTTACTTGAGTAGGTTTTCGCAAATTTATTTAAATTATTGTTTCCTTGTCAGAAACCATCTTCAAAATTGCAAATCACTTAAATAAACTACAAATAAAGTGAAGTCTATCTTTACTGGGTCAAAGTTCAATATTTCTTCATATTCATTCAAAACTTCGGATTGTTAATCATTTATGTTACTGTTATGACTTCAACATTTATCGATAGAAATACAGGATGGCCAAAACAGTGATGTCCAAATTTTTTTTTGGTAGGCTTACATCCAGGGCTATCCAAATATACCCTAGGTATGTTAGCCGAATTTTCGTAGATTTCGAGATATAATTGTTTTTCGCAAATTTTAAGAATTCGCAAACAAATAATTATACCACTATTTATGGTGTTATATCGTTTTTTTAAAATTGCAGTTTGATCCTGATAAATTTAATTTACTTTGATGAAAATATGATCTAGGTAAAGCTAAGATTAAAAAGAAATAAAAAAGCCTCGAAAGCCAGAAAATTTGGCTATCATAAATATGGTATAATTGGATAGACCTGAACGTAAGGCTTCCAAAAAAAAATTTGGACGTCACTGTTTTGGCCAGCCTGTATAAGTAAACAAATGAATTTCACATTGCAATTTAATGTAAATACTCTAAAAAAAGTATGTAAATTAATCGTAGCTAAGCAATTTGTTAAAAAAGAAGCTTGGATGGATGTATTACAGAATTAAACATTAATTAATTATTTACCATTATCGTTGACTTCGGGAATAGGCCATTCTTCCTGCAAAGTTAGAAACAGTTTTATTATTTTACATCAACGCAGATATACGTATCTTTAAAAATCTTAACTTCATCACCACTCACACTTCAGTTTACTCTACCATATGAACTACAAAAAATATATCTTCTCAGCTAACATAAATTATTTATTTAATTATGTTAAGTAAGACTCACAACTCTAAGATCGTTGGGCCCATACAAAACGGCTGCGTAGTTGACCGACATCTTTCACTGTTGGTATTGAACTGCTGAATTCAACTGAAATGTTTCTACATCTGGGGGCCAATTATATGCTGATATGAAATGAGATAAATAATCAACATAAAGCTAGGTTAATAACCTTGACATAACCGAATTATGAACTTAGATTAGATAACTTTAGTTTACTAAATATTGACATCTTAATTATGAGAAGTTTTTAAGCTGTTTTTTAGGATGTAAAGTAAAAAACACAGTAGAATCGCATCGCACAAAACTATTCTTAATGCGTTCTCCCAACCACTGTCCACTGTTCTCTACATTCTCTTTTCCTTCTTTTTAATGCTGGGTTCTTGCTTCCAAAGAACGATTTTTGTCTAACTGCTAATCTTATCTAGACAGAGTCAATAGTAAGTCAATAATGCTGAGTCCACCCTGAACACAGTCACGGAGTATGTCTAGGCCCACGATTCAGAACCTGAATGCGAATTACCTAAGGTTAACCTGGCCTTATAGTCATTAGTTTTTGTCAAGTGGATTAATCCCAGAGAACAGGAGCTCTATTTTTGAATCACTCTCTTAAACAAGGCGAGTGAATTGCGTTCGAAAACCAATTAAAATCAATGGAAATCACGCAAAATATAGACATAGGTTCTCACAAAAATCGTTTATGTTTTTTTTTCAAATTACTTTTGCGACAAATTTTACTAGTTTTCATTGGGAAATTGAACATTAATCAATGAATTTCACACGCCATCTTGACACGAGTGATTCAAAAATAGGGGCCCTGATCTGCCTACTAAAATCCTGACTGGTGATTCTGTTTTATTGCATTTTCATGAAGTCCTATTTTCAGCGCCATAAATAGCTCACATATTTATAACTCAGTGCGTTCATTAGTTAATGAACCTACTGCTTTCACTTATCATCTTCGCGACGTGTAATATACCACACGTAGACAAAAGGATTAAAATTAATTTTGTTGACCCAAATCCAGGACACCTTGTAGTAATGCCTCACACGAAGGAAGGTCGTTGAATTTGGCGCTAGTGTCGACGTTTGTCTTACATTTTCGCTTTAGTTCCGAAAAAATCCGTCGACCTTTTGGGAAATACAGTAATAAAACTGTTTGTCGCCTCTAGTGCAATACTTTAATGATGTGGATTTGTTACTGCATACTTACAAAATATTATGCAATATACGAGTAAGGTGTGTCAAATTAAGTTTCACGAATCGTTTTTAGGCGTGCCAGGAACGAATATTATGAGACATGAACAGAGTTTCGAACGAACAAACCGACTATATAACCAATGTAAGTTTAAACCGATGCTATACAGCTCCTCTTGTTGTTAAGCCTTTGTTTACGCGAATTTTATAAATCAAGAAAAAAAACCGTTGTGTCGAAAAGAATAAGTGGAAGGCCCCAAGCTACGTACTATATTCTGACCCGTAGGCTGTCCCTTGAACAGGAAAGTTCGCATTATGACTGCTAGAGCGGGTAGAAGCAGGTGTGGCACATAGAAATAGAATTCTATTGACGACCTCCGTGGTCGAGTGGCCAGCACGCTGGTTTCAAGCGTCGCCATCTCGTGAGGTTCCGGGTTCGATTCCCGGTCGGGTCAATGTAGAAAACGATCTTTTCTATATTGTCTCGGGTCTGGGTGTTGTGGTACTACCGTTGTGTCTGTTTTCCATAATATAAGTGCATTGGCTACTTACTTTGGGATCAGAGCAATGTATGTGATTGGTGTCCAATTTATATTATATTTATATACTCTCGTGCAATAAACATATCTAATGTTTAATAACGTTTATATCTAA
Source organism: Pyrausta purpuralis (assembly GCA_963924145.1). NCBI lineage: Eukaryota > Metazoa > Arthropoda > Insecta > Lepidoptera > Crambidae > Pyrausta > Pyrausta purpuralis. The sequence goes on along the minus strand of OZ001653.1, from coordinate 2,507,790 downwards.
GCTAATACAATTTAATGATATACTCTAATTTATCACACTAACGGTCATAATCTGAAGTTTTGGTTAGCCTTGATCCCTGTGTGTGCCCATTGGACCGCGCGTAAGACTTGCGTTCTTTCGTAACTTGTATCTAGTAGCGAAAATTGTATACTGTCAGAAACTTACTAATAAAAACATTAAGATCAGCCGCAAATGAGGCGTCAGTGCGATCAGTTTTTCTACCATAAGCAGTTGCGATGCTAGTCATTTCGGTTGCAGAACAGGCTTCCCAGCAGAAGCAGATCTTCAGTGTCTACGCTATGTCGAGATTCAGGATACACCAGTAGTCTATTATGAGTCTATTTGCCATTTGGTTAGGGTGATTCGCGAGTCGCTTCTTGTAATTTTCTGAGGTGTTTATGTGTAAAAATCTTTATGTTCATTAGGCGAAATGGATTTGGCACACTAGTTGCCGTTTGCGGTCCGATCCGTTTAATATTCACCGCATGCGGGCAATTTTGTATGGACCGGACCGCAGAATGCAACCAGTGTTCCAAATCCTTTATGGATGTCTCTGAGTATGGCTGAATGTGCAAAGCAGGTGTTCGAAAACAGTGAATTCAAACGCAGAAATCAACAAAAAACAGTTTATTACAAAAATAAATTATTTTCTAAATTGTATTTTTTGTACGTCACCCCTGTACTTTTTAATATTTACAAACAAGCTTATTCTAAATGTATCTAAATACATATGTTTTACTTTATTGCAAAACACAAGTATAATGATCCTTCGGTTTTTATTCCCATAGTAAAATTATAAAATATGGCAAGAGTAATGCCTGTACAACATACAAAACGTTTCAGATAAATACCTATTGATTTCATTTTACTCTTATATTCACTTGATTGTATTTAAGTAATATAATATTTATAAAAGTTATATTATTTATACAATATAATTTGATCTTGATTCTTGTTCTTATCTTGCAAACAAACTCCACTCTGTCTTTTTGTAATTGTATGGATAAATATAATAAAAATTAATATTTTATCTCAGCAGTATCGAGTAGTTGACCTTTACTCATACAAGTTATGAAGAAAAAATGTATTTTTTTTGATACTTGATCGACTGAACGAGGGTTTTTTAAACGGCTACTAGGTGGCGGTAACTCAATGTCATTCCAATTTTCTTTGACTGTGAAAAATTATAAACAATCTTTTTATAACTAATAAAATTAATGAATTATATGATTTAAATATATCTGTGTTCCACGATGAACAACCTATGTTAGTTGTAAAGTTCACGTTTATTTTATTTTAATATGATTCATTTTGATAAATTATTAAGATTGTTTACAACGTGTTTTGGGAAAGTCAAAACAGTGTTGAATATGCAAACTCAGCCAAAATTGACTGGAGTCTAACCCACGTCACAAAAGTGTAGGACGTTATCGATAAGCTCATGCGCACACGGCTCCCACACTAGCGCATGAATGAATTATGACTGCAGAGGAAGCAAGTGTTTAATATTACTGTAGTAGTCCGGTTGTTAGCGGTCGATGTATCATCCTATCTTATATTCAGGGCCCACTTAATATTTTATGGTATTCATCCAATGGGCCTGTATCGTTTCAATCTGTAGTCTGACTTTAAGTAAAGTGGAATAAAAAATAATTTATTATTTTGGTAGTTTTGAGCGCTTGTAAACATTAGTTGCCAATTTCGGTAGTTTCAGACATAATTAAACTATCATTTTGGTAGTTTTGAACGCTTGTAAAACATCTGTTGCTAACTTTGGTAGTTTCAAACGCTTGTAAAATTTCTGCTGCTAATTTTGGTAGTTTAAGACGTAATTAATTAATCATTTTGGTAGTTTTGAACGCTTGTAAAACTTCTGTTGCTAATTTTGGTAGTTCCTTATCATTTTGGTAGTTATGAACGCTTGTAAAACTACTGCTAATAATTTTGGTAGTTTCAGACATAATTAATTATTCATTTTGGTAGTTTTGAACGCTTGTAAACCTGCTGTTGCTTATTTCCGTAGTTTCTTAATAATTTTGGTAGTTTTGAACGCTTGTAAACCTGCTGTTGCTTATTTCCGTAGTTTCTTAATAAATTTGGTAGTTTTGAACGCTTGTAAAACTTCTGTTGCTTATTGTGTTACTTCTAGCCACATTTAGAACTTGTGCGGGTTGTTGGCATCGCGCGGCTGCACGTGGATCATGACCTTGATGCCGTCGCCGCGGCGCGCCACCTCGTACGCCGCGAGCGTGTCCTCGAGGCTGAAGTGGTGCGTCACCAGCGGCTTCACGTCGATCTGCCCGCCCGCTACCATTGCTAGCGCGATCGGGTATCTGACGAAAATAATAGTAGATTGTTATACAAGGGGAGAGAGTGACCCATTTCACTCGAGATGTTTTTGGCGCTCGAACGGAGTGAGAACGCCCGGCGCCGTTTAGCGGAAATTTAAAGCAAAATAATTTTATAATTTTCAACTTAAAAATGGATTTCCGCAAAGTCACGCCTGATTCCATTAATTATCTAAAATGTTGCTGTACTATCAGGCTCGGAGGACCAGGTGTACTGGACGCCCCGAGGACCCAATCCAGAAACGGTCCAGCGCGTCCCGTACATGCCACAAAAAAGTTTCGAAAACTATGCGACGTCCGCAGTGTAAACACTGTGCATCTGCTCCGCTCGAAACAAACTTGCAATCTGCCATTGGGATAATAAGCCTCTGAAGCAAGCTCGCCTTTGAACTACCCTGCTAATTTTATGTTAACTTTCACATAAAAATAAAATATCTATTGTGTCTCGTTCACATACGCTTGAGGGGTTAAGCTCATAAAGTCTGTTTTCCTTTGCTTATCGAATATTGTTAGCAATCTTGATATTAAGTAAAGTTAGCCTGTAACATCCCATTGCTGGGCAAAGGCCTTACCTCAACTATGAGGTAGTTCGAGCCATACTCCACCACGCGGGCTCAGTGCGGGTTGGTGGAGGGGTGTTTGCAAGGCAAGCGAGTAACCCTGCTGTCAGATGTTATCAAGCCGCCCATAAGGTCTCTGACTAGGCTTAACCACTAATACAACCGATATTCGCCGGGACAAACGGCTTGACGTGCTTTCCGAAGCACGGAGATGCTCGTGATGTACGTCACTTATAAGGTCGGAATGGTCACCCATCCAAACACGACCACGCCGTAGGTTGCTTTACTTCGGTATCACTACCAAAGCGCTGCTACCACTGTGCTACGAGCACCTCATCTTGATATTACTTTTAACTAAATAATAAAATAATCACAAAAATACAACGGACTTTTAGACCCGTTACACACTGCGACTGTAAGCATCGATGTAATGAACAGATTTAATTTGGCATCGATACTGTCGCGTGTTAGTATCAATGCAGTCGCCAATATACAGTATATAATTTGTCAATTTCTAGCCCCTGCATCGCAACTACACCGATACTAACGCGCGTTAGCATCGCGACTGCATTGCTGCTAAAGTCGCAGCGTGCGCCACTATATTAGAAAAATCATAACTCGTCAAATAAAAGACCAATCAAAAATCTGGTAGACACGATTGTAGCTCTGGTTATGTGGTTTAGATACAATGTTTAAGTTCAATAAAACAGAGTTATCTGCAGTTACAGCTAGAAAAACTGCCAAAAGTGGCCATATTTAGCAGTTTTTCTAAACTACAGCAAACTACTTTAGAAACTAACCGTACTAAATAAACTATAGAACCTGTACTACAATCGTGTCTACAAGATTTTTGATTGGTCTTTTATTTAGCGAGTTACGATTTTTCTAGTAAAGTGGCGCTAGTGTGCGCGTTAAAAATCCGGGGAGCGTTTTAAGACACTGGCTGGCTAAGAGAAGGTTGTCTCGGCGCACACTGGGGCGGCCTATATGAGACGAATGCGAAAAACTCCATAATACTTTGAATTATGTATATTTAATTTCTGTTTAGTTTGTAAGCTTAATTTATAATTTTTGATATGATTTGCGAATATACGACTTTGCTTAGTAAATATCGTAAGGAAAAACAATCCTAATAAATAAAAACAATATGTAGGTACGAAAGTTAATGGAAAAAATCAGTTGTTTAAAAAACTGTGTAAAAAAAATCGCGCAACAGGCTTTCACTTCGGACTTTGGTTTTATGATACCGAAGGGTCGAACGTATTTATAACACTATTCATTTAAAAAGAACTTTGCGCAAAATCGAAATATCGCGAATCAAAATTTTTGTACTAACAAAATTAAAAAGACACGGTTATCTGTTCAACTTATCAAAAAATCTACATTGTCTTAACTGTTACATCGAGTACATACCTCGGTCCTTATAAGACAGGATCAATAATTTGAAAAATCTCTCAACAATCCGAATTTGGAATTTTCAAAGTTCATCAGAATTTCTACTAAACTGTGTGGATGACTAAACACTTACACTTAAAGAGTCAATAGCTACTGATTAATAGCCGAGGTAACCGCTAACCTGACGCCACAATATGTCAAATACCCTTTAATTTTATAAACAAGCATTATAATTATTATTTTGTTTTTATAGTGTTTTGTCACTATACACACTTAATAATATATATAGCAAATCGTAGCATCGTTCATCTTAACCGATTGTTAAATATTTGTAAAAATATTTCCTTCGGATATTGTGAGAGCAATCTCGCAACATTGATGACGCCACGCAGCCTACGCGTTAAAGAAAGCGTTTGCAAAATTCAACAGGCTTGCTAATGTGACGGTGGCCGAGTGATATAGGCATACGTCCGGATTGCGTAAGAGTTCGATTCCTCGTCTGTCACAAAAGCCAAAGTTGCTTTTTACAAGTGCAATTTGCTAACAAGCATTATTATTTGTTATTACCCTTATTTAAAAATATCAGTTTTTCGCATCCGTCTCATATAGGCAACCCAAGTGTGCGGCGTTGCAACCCCTCAGTGTAGGGCACGTACTGCGGGGAGGCTCCTTTCGTGCACCCTACTTACTGCAAACTATGGCACACCTAACATCGTGCCCGGCGTGCCCCGACACCTGCACGCCAGCGGATTTAATGAACTGCAGGCGATCTGCAATACAAGTGGCTGAATTCTGGGCTGCAATGATTTAATTTCTCGGGTTCCATAGACACGCTAAGAAGAAGAAGAAGGGCACGTACTCGTTGACGTAGCGGAAGATGCCGCGAATGTCGACCTCTCGCGCGAGCGCGCCGGCCAGCGGCACCGACTGCTCCGGGCTGCCCATGCCCACCAGCACCGCCACGCCTCCGGACTTTGTTGCCTGCAGGCAAGGGGGAGGAATGGTATAGGTACATCTGTAAGACTTTATTGCATGTCACGTGAAGATAACCTGGTCGAGCGAGTTTCGTGTTTACAAGGTGTTACAATGTTTGCGGGACCGGATTCTATCTGTGATCCTGTCATTATACTCATAGTTTCGGAGACGCATCACGATACCGAAATTCATAACACCTGTTAACGGAATGCCGAATATCAAAATGTCGAATGGTTATTAAACCGAAAGTTCAAATTCCACCGTAAGCACGAAACTCCGAAGCACAAAATTCATAATATTAAAAATCCCTAAACCCTAAAATCCCGCTATTAAAATTAATGATCCGCTCGCCACCACCCTTCATTGTTGGTGTCATCTAGGTTAGACAGAACAGTGACCCGACAACGCGCGAAATGAACGTCAGAACCCCTTTTGACATTTTAATTTAAATTTTAATTTTCGGGATTTTGTTCATACGGTGATTTTAAAATCGGCATTGAAAGCTAGATATTTCGGATATCAGCATTATGTACTTTCGGTATATTGATTTTCGATGTTTTAAACGTAGGTATGAACTTTCGGTATTATGATGCGGATCCTGTATTTTCGGAACTAGGGTATATGCTGTGGTATCATGATGATTTAATTACTTATTTTGTGATCAGAGCAATATATGATTTGATTTTATACTATTCAATTATTAATTATAAAGGCAGTAGGAAGTTTTCTGATAGAAAACCTTTGATAAAAAGCGTAAGCAGCGTAGGACGGCCGTTTTAGTGTCGTGCGTGTTTCAATGTTTTTAAAGTAGTAAGGCGGCGCTATTTGCGACCGTTCAACAATGAATTTCTTGCTATTTCGACATTATTTTCTAATGTCACGTAAACAAGTAAATGTCTCTAGCGTTCCAGCATAGACAACCTTAATTAATAGTCAACTGATACGCACCAGCATACACAACCTGACCGTAGCGTTTGCGCCGCTCGCGTCAAACGACACGTCGGGGTGGCTTCCCAACAACTCGTGGACTTTCTTCACCAGTTCCGCCTCGTTCGCGTCCCGCGTCACCAGCAAGGTCGCGTCGGCTCCCAGCTTCTTTGCGAAGTCGAGACGGGATTGAAGGATGTCTGGAAAAAACAGATGAAGGGCTTATAATTTTTTTTTTCGAAACGTCGAGGGTGTAAGTAGTAACAATACTACTACATAATATACGTCGCGTATTGACCCGCAGTTATAAGTTGAGATGAAGGGCTTATTTTTTTTTATGTGCTGAAAAGCGTATAATGATGCAGTATGTAGGATTAAATTACTGTTTATTGCACATCACAAGGAGTTAAAAAAATAAAAAATCGTTTGAAGGAAATGTGCCTGTATCCTGTATGTACTTAAAGTTCAAAATCAAAATTATTTATTTGTGATACACAGGTAAGTCATACAGTTGTTTAAAAAGTTTAGATTAACAGTGCTCTGTGATCTACCACTTGGCGTACAAATGTCATAAATAAACAGTTTAAATTATTTACTTTACGGGAAAAAATGCAATCATATTCATGAATTAATATTTAGAGAGAAATGCCAGGGCCCTATATACATGAGTGCTAGAATCCCATGTGTAATTAAGTAGTTCCAGGGGCCCATATGTACCAAAAATGTGTACTAGGCGTCATACGATATCGGACCAGGACCTCAAGTATTTACTTGTTACATCATAGATTATTATTAACCAAGGGACAGCGTCTTGTGACTATAATACCAGTTTCTCGTACGTAGCCATGGCGAGTGCAAATGGTACCCATATGTAGTTAGGTGGTGTGCTAGAGCTCCATTTGAAGCCGAGTATAGCGTTGCCGATCGTAACTATTGATGGTCTTTTATAGTTACGCGAAATTATTAGTATCGGTAAACGGCAGTACTATTGAGACTATCCACACAGCAAAGCTTTCAATAGTATATCGCGCACTACAGTGCCATTTTCTTTTTTACGGTAAACTGTCCGTGGTACTACAGTGCCCACCACTTGAAAAGTATGTATTAAGTATAGTATATATATATATTGAAGTATAGTATATATTATAGTATAGTAAGTATATTATATTTTCAACTTTTTATATATTTATAACTATTACCTATCTACCAGTATTTTTGTTTTCGTAATCACAACTATACTTTTCTTTGTATAATCGTTTTTATCGCGCGACAGTCGCGCGATTTTTATCATTAAACCGTCGCGCGATATCGCCGGACAGTTCTCCCACATCATAGTCTGACAGCGCGGACAGCCGAGTGGTTATAGTGCCCTTAAGACCAGTTAGAACTGCGACTTTTAGCATCGATGTAGTCGCGCCTTTTCATAAACTTGCTTCAGCATTGTGACTCACGGAATGAACAGTTTTAATTTAGCATCCATGCAGGCGCGCGTTGGTATCAATGCAGAAGCGCGACTGCACCGAGACTTACGCGCGGTTGTATAGATGCAGTCGCAAAAATACAATATAATTTGTCAATTTCCAGCTTCGGTATCGCGACTGCATCGATGCTAAAAGTCGCAGTGTGTAATGGGTCTTACAGCTTCCTAACGCGTCACACAAAGTTAGAACGTGTTCTAGGGCCCCATATGTGACGTGTAGCTATGGTAAGTACCAGGACTCCATTAGCTAAGAAGTGTGCTAGGGCAATTTGCAGCTAAGATTTGTACTAGAGCCATAAGTAGCTAATATGTGTGCTAGGGTTCAATATGTAGCTGAGTGGTGTATTATGGGTCCATTAAGGGAGAAGGGAGGCACATCAACAATTTTTTTATATTAAGTTTCATAAAAAATCAAATGTAAAGGGAAATCCCATTGAGAATATAAAAATGATGAAATGTTTTTTGTAGAAAAATGTGTTTTTGTAAAACTCTCAAATCTGACGTTTGTCACAGCCAATTTTGCCAATATTAAAATGAAGTTGCGACAAACATTAACACATAGCTGCGTTCACATTTCAATACGTTTAAATCTGCCCCCGTGGTGAGGTGTCTCCTTCTTTTCTACCTGAAATGAGTACTAGGCTACCGCACGTACCCGTGACGAGCACTTTACTAGCGCCCATGGCCCTCGCCGTGAGCATGGTGAGCAGGCCGATGGGCCCCGCGCCCAGCACCATGACGCTGTGGCCGGCTGACACGCCGCCGCGCCGGCACGCGTGCACCGCTACCGACAGCGGTTCCAGCAGGGCGCCCTCTTCCATCGTTACGTGGTCGGGCAGTCTAGGAGAAACGGTATTGTATTGTTATTTTATTATTTATTTAAAACTTAATGCACACAACATAAAATGGTACATATGGCGGACTTAATGCCAAAAGAACTCTCCACCAGTCAACCATAAGTCAGAGGTGGAATTGTGTAAAGCAATCGTATTCATCTGACAATTCAAAACGTACGGTTTGATCTGTCAAATGGAAATGAACAAAGCGTTTGACAGATCATTTCGTACGTTTTGAACTGTCAAATGAATATCTAAGTACGATTGCTTTACACAATTACACCTCAGGACAAAGAAAAATATATATACAGGCGGTGCAAGTAAAGTTATAGTTGCAAGAAAAGAGAAGAGAAGAGAATAACGATAGAGATAACTATAATACGATGATAAACATACATACTGCCTATTACTAATATATATACGATTATATAAAAATAATTAAACATGTATTTATTATATAAACATACACATCATTTAAACATACATAATATATATTGTTATGTAAAATTCGAACTGACAGCTTTAATTATGCCAAGTGATGAGCTGGCAGATCTAATTAATTCAAAGCATAAGAAAGGTACTTTTCGTTGCCGAAGGATTTTCATTGCCGATAAAAAAATAGTTTTTGATGTCCTAAAGTGAACGTACACTTATCCGAGCCGAACGAAACGAATTTAAGAGTTCAGTTTTTGAAATCTCATGAAATCTCGCAAAAGTTCCCCGCGTCGATTCGTCCGAATCTGGAAAAACCCCAGGAATCTCAGATAAATTTGGATGATGTCATTAAATTCGGTGCGGTTTATGCGGTCGACTCGTCGGGTGTTCAATATGAAATCTTCATACTTATTACCGCCTTTTACTGTTTCATGAAAAGTTTTCGTGAAAAGGTTATGGTTCAGGGCGTTTATTCACTAAATAACACAACATTATTCTGTTGCTCTACTTAAAAAAAAATATTTCGGGTCGATTTTTGAATGGTCCGATAAAACTTAACAGACTGTTAAATTATAAAGCGTTAGATTTTAAAAATGACATTTACGTATGATTGCTGACAATTAGGTGACGTTTTCAAATTGGCCATATTGTATGTTGTTCGACGAATATTTCTTATCTGACTATTGAGAAATCAGCCCTTAATATAATAAACAATTTCTATGACGCTGTCAATTCTTGCGACGCAGTCGATTCGTCTAGTGCGGATATGAGTGCGTAACCGCCTTGACTTCGATTTGTTCGACGCGTTCAGCACGCATAAGTGTGCGTACACCTTTAGGATCACGATTTTCAATGCATTTTGATTTCGTTCGTCCTATATAATTTTAACGTATAGGTGTTTTACCTACATGATTTTTAGGTGAAACTGTTAAACTCACAATCGAATTACCACACGAAAAAAGTTCGGTTGCCGCGAGAATCGCCGCTCTGACTTTTACCTTTTTGTTGCAATATAGCTATTACTATCACTACTTCCCAGTTATCATAAGAATGGACCTGTCAAACATGTCAAATATCTCCCGCTTCCCCTCTTAACCACCCGCGTTCGTCTGTTTCGTGTCCATACAGTTTTCACACCGCGCAGTGACAGTGAAAGGGCATCCTTACGAAACCAGATATTATAACATTCCGCAGTAAAACATTCCGCAGTAAAACATTACAAGCTAATGCCATAGATAGAGACTTCAAACTTGCATGCCTGTGATACCCACGGACGAGTAAAAAAGATAGGACTCCGCACCGCGATACTAGCAAGTGAAGCCACTTTTATGCTGTATGTGTGTGCGTCACGGGGATACCAGTTGACACAAATATTACTCCCTTTATTTTGTAGGTGTATCAGAATGGCAGAAGTGGGACAACAGTGCAAATTTTACTCGTTTATGCAAGTGAGCAATGTGCGTAAAATTTGAAGTAATGTGCCTTTCAAAACCACAATTAAAATTAAAATAATGTAAGTCGCCAACCTGATATCGGAATGGCTAGATAAATTACATATGTAACTCTTTTGGTTACATTTCATTATATTTTTATGTAAATAAAAAAGTCTTGCCAGCTCTTCTAATTATTATTACGAATACAAAAAAATAATAAATTTGCTTGATTTTCTGTTACACAAACACTACAATTTATTTAAATGTCAAAAAAATAAAAGAACTGTTTAAATTATATTGAAGTTAAATTTAAAAACTTAAAAAAGTTGTGTTTATGCAGTAGAATACTGCTTTAAAACCAACTTGTAGCTTTTGAGTGCGCGAGTCCGACTTGCACTTAGCCTGTTTTTTCGGGTAAAGTCCCTATTTATTTTCCGGCCACACTGGCTGTTACTGTCACCCGCAAATCACGTGGAGTGGAGGTTTTGTGTTCCAAATAAATATTTTTTGTATTTTAAAAAGAACAGAAATTAACGTTATAGGTACTGGCTAACCTATGAAAGGTAATTCCTTGGCACTTTTTTTGAAGAAATGTAATATTTTTACACCGTTTAACGATACACGACGGTATTTTTTCATTTTTTTATACGCGAAGGTTTGCACTGTCACAGACAATGGCAGAGAGGGTAATGGCGGCCGATTGGCTTACTTTTGCGTCAGTGTGTGCGTGTAGCTTCGTATTTACACGTATGCTGGCTTACTTTGGGTGCTTCACTTTATATGTAGGTGACGCGGAGTCCTTACTTTTTTTACTCGTCCGTGGTGATACCATGACAAGTAAACGAACTAACGGGGTAGCTCAGAATGATAAACAGAGATGGGAGCAAAACTTCATTACGAGTACATTCTAAAAACTAATATCAATTTAACTGGACTTACTTGTAGCAGAAGTCAGCTGCATGTTTGTAGTACCGCACCAGGTTCCCATGCACCGGGGGTGTGGCACAGAACTGGATGTCCGGGCAGAGGTGGTACCGCCCCGTCTTGCAGAATTCGCAGTAGCGGCATGGTACGCCTGGTTCAATGGCCACGCGGTCACCAACTTTTAGGGTCTTCACTTTCGCACCGAGCTGAGGAAATAAGAAAAGCTGGCTTGAAACAAGGTGTGATGACAAAATGTGATGGAGATCATGGAATCGTATCATTGGTCTGTTGGAATTCCTAGCTTAGATTTATGCCAAAGACTAATGCTACTCGGTAACCTACTTTAATGGTCTTCACACTTGCACCAAGCTATGGAGCAAAAAACAGTTGCAAGGTATGATGACCAAATGCTATGGATATCAAAGCACTTCCCTTGGTCAAAACAAGCTAAGTTATGTTTTTAACTGCCCCGGTAACACAGCGGTTTATAGCGACTACTGCGCCAGAGGTCCCGGGTTCGATCGCGCCGGGTCGGGCTAAAATATGTACCTGGGATTTTCTGTTTAGGAATTCTCATGGTAGCCCAGAGTTTCTTTGAGAGTGAAAGGAATAGGGAGTGCCCCTGTGTTTGCGCACACACTTGAGCACTTTGATATGCCAGCACAGTCAGTTAGTCGCTATGACTGGCGACCGTAGTCGAAACCAGCTAGGGGGGACTATTAGACTTATGCCAGATAAGATTACGAGTTCACTTTCTTATAAGTTTCTTAGAGATATACTACTTGAGTTAAACTGGTCATATAATGCTTCTTCATAACAAACAGTCAGGCATTTTGTGACTTGTTCTAGCTTGCATTTAAATATAAAGTCTTCATCATACAGAAACGAGCACAGCATCCTACGCCGAGCAATCGGTGAGTGACCGGATGACCGGACGTGTCGTCCGAATATCCGATATCTAACTTAGTGATAATGAAACAAGGTCATCAACATCTTCAAAAAATATTGACATTAGTGGCCAGCTTTGATTAGCTACATGATAGACATATTACATTTGAAATCAACTGTTTTGATTGGTGGAGAAGATATAGCAAACCAGTTAAGTAGATAATAAACATACAGGCTGAAATTTTAGTCAGTAACCAAATTTTGTGTAAAGATCCATCGAAGTCCACTGATGAATATGAACAACTTTTACTATGGGGCCAGTTTACGTTTCAGCCTGTCAAGACACTGGTCGTGAGATATTTGCTGGAGTGGTTTTAAGTTGTTAAAATTGGCACATCAATATTCATGTCATGTTACTTACAGTAGATACTGGAATTTGAATAGAAAAGCTTGAATTTTAAAAAGACATTAAAATCCAGTTTAAACTGGTTATGATCCGTCACATTGGTGTTACGCAAATGGGTGTAGTCTGGCGTCAGAATGAAGTTCAAGGTCTCAGTGCTGCGTAAATAGCTCAGTCGCGTCGCGGTCTCGCGGGTGTGTCCATTTGCTCATATGGGGGAGTGTACACAAACATTCTATCACAACTCAGACATGTGCAAAATGATTTTATTAGCTTTGAAATTCCGGATCTTTTTAAAAGAAGCGGCGGCCCCAGCACGTTTCGCCACCGTCGCCTCTCTTCTATGGGTATTATCCTATTCGGAGCCAAGACCAATAAAAAATAGTCACAGTAAAATTATCGGACCAACCGTTTTCTTATTATAAGTGGTGTTACTATCACGTTTTCTTTTAATGTTTAAAGACGATGAAAAAAAGAAGAGCATATTTAGTTAAGACATAACAAATACAATTATTATAGGTTATATTTAACGCTAACTATATTAATTGAATATTAGGCACACCGCAGACACCACAAATGGTTTGATAGGTCATTAATAAGTACTCATTTCAGGCAAGCAAAATGTATCTCTTTAAAAATCGCAAGCGGGTAACAGCTGCAGAAATGTGAGGAGTGTAATTAGCTACTTGACTAGCATGTACACCCTAATCTTCTCCTATCCTAATCGTCTGCCGATTGTACAACTGGTATATTATATCTCGGTGTATAGTACATTTACGAATGCAAATCAATAAAAATAGGTATTCCTACTAAAGTTATTGTATGTCTAGGTGCCTAGTCTTGTATAGATAAGTAGGTATTATGTGCATAACTTTTTGTACTGCGACGCGATTCGTGCACATACCGGTGTACAATTCGCTATTGGTCACTTTGTCGTTTGTTTCTTCGGTCCGACTTTTGCTACTGACAGTTTTGGCTGCATATAATGAGTCTATGGTTCATAGAGTTTTTTTTTAATAATGTTGTCGTTGTTTAATTTAATCGCGAGACGGGTTAAGTTATAATACTTTTGCAGAGGATAAGAGGTCTCAATTCTTGGTGTTAATGTTGACGACGCGTTGTGTGTATTGGTTAGCGCTCCTGACTATTACGCCGGCGTTGCGGGTTCGAATCCCGCAAGGTGCAAATGATTGCGTGAGGAGCCCGAACACTTCTACTTAAGCCTTAGATGTTTGTATGTATTTAAGTATTTATGGGAGACTCTCTCTTCTTAATCGTTGTCTGGTATTCGTAACACAAGAAAATTCCTTACTTCAAAACCACGACAATTGGTGTTGTCTGGCGCATATTTAATGTAGTCACGAAGGCGCGATAAACAATCTGAGTAAAAACTATATATTGCCGAGAAAAGTACCTATTGTTTATTCTGTATGTTGCATATTGGGCAAGATAGTTACAAAGTAATAAACACTGCAGCGAATCTTTTTTTATTATTACTTATAAGATAGTTACCGATCATGAGATAGCAAACAGATTTCAATATTAACTGCCGAAGGTCTTTTATCTGTTTGCGTTGCTATAGCAACACCGCCATCAAACTCGTACTAGAGCTGATGATCATGGTCTTCTTGAGCAAAAATAGAGCTATTGTATCGAACTTTAAGACGTAATAATTAATAAATGAAACTTATTACTCTATAAGCCACTACTTAACACGTGACTCGTTGCTATTTAGGTCTGTAAACTTTACCGTTTTTATAATCATAAATATTTATCTTAATATTAAGTTCATTAATACTAACTAACTACGATTTATAGTTGTTGTATTACATCATAATATGATGCAATGACTTAGATGTATCTAAGTTTTAAGTGCGATATTGTTAACTAAGATCTTAATGTAACACTTAGTGCGCATAATAAAGAATCGAATTGAAGTGACGCCGTTGGCCACATTTATGATCATGGGCTCCTTGGTCATACAGCGACTCCATGTGTTCTATCTACTGCCATTACTGCACTTTGGACTAGAATGTTGCATACATTCTAGTCACTGGCAATGTCAAGGTTATGCAAGGTCAAAGTGGAGTTGTGTTAGTACGTACCGTACCTCACCGAGACGAACAAATGAGAACTAACGCAGAAATTTTGTAAAATACGGTTGCCAGATCTAGCGTAGCCAAATCTCCCCAATCTTACAGGAGATTCCCGATTTTCCCTAACGTCTCCAGGCGTTTTATTTTACAACATGTTCTGTGTACACGTTTTCTTTCTGAAAAGATAGCGACCGTCATGATTGAAGGTTTCTGGCCGAAGGTTATCGGTTTCCGGCGGTTCCGCGGAAGCCTACGCGACACTACGAGCAACACGCCAGTGAAATTGCGTGTATTAAAAAAAATGCCTTGATATTTTATTTTGTATGTATGTTAGTCTGTAAGGTATTTATTAGAGGAAAGTAACCAAATATGGAATAGTATCCCTAAAATGGAATACCGGCATTTCTCAGAAACAAATACTCCTAGTTGCTAAAGAAAGTCATCTTCCGTCTCTTTTCATCACTATACGCGCGTGCAGGTCTTGACTTGTCAATCAGGCGGCTCCTGTGGCCGCGGTGAGCGTGTAATGTTTTGGCGCTGTGTAAAAAGTTTTAAAGGTACGTAAAAGCTTAAATATTTCTCAACACGTAGTTGGAAATAATACTTTATACTTATGATTTTGCATTGGTAACGTGTTTGTCTGGTTGTTTAAGAGGATTTTTTTTGGTCATTTTGTTTCGATAAATAAAATTTTTGTACGTTTTGTCGTAGTTTGAAATTTCCGAATATGGACAGTCTGTGGGGTCCAAATATGGACTATTCCATATTTGAATACCAAAATATCATCCGGATAAATTTAAAATATTTTTTTTCCAGAAATTAGTGTCCTACGAAATTAGCCCAGTGCCAGGTAAAAAAGAAAAAGGTCTAAAAGAGGAAGAAAGGCAACTGCTGCTGAGATAATAACATCCTCCATATAAAAATCAACTCATTGACAGTAATAGCAAGAAGAATGAAAAAGAGAATAAGTTATCGATAGCAAAAAATAAGAAAGTCAAAGAAAAGAAATCGAAAGGAAAACAGCATAAAGAGTAAACCAAGTCCAATTATAGTCCCATTGATACCGTTGATGAAGATGAAATACATTTTGACACAGACACTGAACCTAATGTTGCCATCGCTCAGGAAGCTCCTGAATCAGAAGAGGCAGAGTGTATGTTCAGTAACAGATTGTTTTCTTAAGACACTCTAGGAGAGACATGGATCAAATATCTCATGTGCGGCCTGTGGGCCCATGGTGATTGCGCCACGAAGGTTTGAGTTCGATACCTGGATATGCGATTTTTGCAAGTAACTTAATTAAATTTTTGAAATTAACCAAAGTTAGTTGACATTCGGATCCGAAACATGGTCTCTAACTATGGGCCTTATAAAGAAGCTCCAAGTCACACAACGAGCGATGGAGAGGGCTATGCTGGGTGTTTCTCTACGGGATCGAATCAGAAATGAGGAGATACGTAGAAGAACTAAGGTAACGGACATAGCCTTGAGAATCATTAAGCTTAAGTGGCAATGGGCAGGGCACATAGCGCGAAGAACTGATGGCCGTTGGGGCAGGAAAGTTCTAGATTGGAGACCCTTCGACCAAAGACGCAGCGTGGGACGTCCACCAACAAGATGGACAGACGACCTTATAAAAAATGCAGGATCAAACTGGATGTAGACCGCTAGTAATCGGTCGCTGTGGTAAACCGTGGGGGAGGCCTATGTTCAGCAGTGGACGTCCTTTGGCTGATAATGATGATGATGATGATGAACCAAAGTTACCGGTGGATCTCATTAAAATAATGGTTAATTGTTGATATTTTTATAGTAGTCCATATTTGGATACCTATTCCATAATTGGCTACCTTTATGTTGATTTTGTTTTTGATATATTTTTTTTAGATAAATTAATATATGTCAAACAAGACTGTCAGCAATTTAAGCGCAATTATATGACTGATAATTAAAAATAATTAAAGTTTTTGATTTGCAATATCGTTTTTTTCTATAACCCAAAAACAAAATGGTATTCCGTATTTGGTTACTTTCCTCTATATGGGTCTGTATTGCATTTTGTAATTCGCTGCCTGATGTAAAATAAAATTAAAAAATGATAATAAGAGATCATCATCATCATCATCATTATCAGCCAAAGGACGTCCACTGCTGAACATAGGCCTCCCCCACGGCTTTCCACAGCGACCGATCACTAGCGGTCTGCATCCAGTTTGATCCTGCGATCTTTATAAGGTCGTCTGTCCATCTTGTTGGTGGACGTCCCACGCTGCGTCTCTGGTCGAAGGGTCTCCAATCTAGAACTTTCCTGCCCCAACGGCCATCAGTTCTTCGCGCTATGTGCCCTGTCCATTGCCACTTGAGCTTACTGATTCTCAAGGCTATGTCCGTTACCTTAGTTCTTCTACGTATCTCCTAATTTCTGATTCGATCCCCTAGAGAAACACCCAGCATAGCCCTTTCCATCGCTCGTTGTGTGATTTTGAGCTTCATTATAAGAGATCACAAAGAGAGAATTTCGGCTGTTACCTTGGCAACGACCCCGCTGGCCTCATGGCCCATGATCATGGGCTCCTTCAGCACGAAGTGCCCGCACGCGCCCGACTGCCAGTAGTGCACGTCCGACCCGCAGATGCCGACGCAGTCCATGCGCAAGAGCACCTCTGCAATTAACAAGGATTAAGCGTTACTAAAATAATTCTTTGCTTTGCATATACGGTGTACCAGTGGGAATCTGTCTAGTGTTAGAGTACACTTATGAAAATTTACTAGCATTCGAAACAATGAATATGTTTTGCCATTGCAGTTGACAATGTTAATGAAAATACTTCTTAGTTTGTTAGTGTTATGAAACGCAAGCGTAGTTGTTTTGTTTAGTACCTGACTGTCGCTGCCCTCCTCGCTGTCAAGTTGTAACAAATTTTTCAATAGAGATATAAAACTTATATTTTATAATTAAACACACGTTTAATTCAGTACTACGACTACGCAATATTCTTTAATGGTGGCAGAGCGTTCTGAAAAATCGCGAAAGTGAAACAACTTCAATCAGAAAAAACCGGCCAGCAAATGTTGGGGGGACTTGTTAAAGTTAAACATTAAAATAAAATGGTTTTAGGAACCTCTATGTCATTTTAAAAGACCTATTCAGACAACCAACACGCTTAGGTTTGACAAAAAAAAACGGTTTTAGTTTCATGTATTTAATCTGTAAGTTAGAGGGGGGCTCCCCCCCTTAAAAATCAATATTTTTTAATTAAGAATCTTAAAGCGGTTAGCAGGATACATCTTCCATATTTATTTGTAGAGATCTTCCAAAATTTCAACAGTGTGATGCTTATAGTTACAGAATAAAGTGGCTGTGACATACGGACGGTCAGACAGACAGTCTTGACGAAACTATAAGGGTTCTGTTTTTTGTTATTCGGCTAAGGACCCCTAAAAATGTCGTTGCAGGTTTGTGGTGCTACGTAGAACCATCTGATGAAAAATCGGTAGATGCTAGTAAAGACGTGCTTGCAAAATCGAAGCTGATATTGTTGTTGATAATAATAATAACGATATTTTTAAGTCTATCGCCAGACTGAATAGGCGAAAGCAAATGCTTTAAGAAAGTCGATAAAAAGCACGTCAACAATTGGTGGTGTCATTTACGCAATTTTGTGTGATGGTAATAGATAAGACCTATTTTGGAACGAAAATGTGTAGTGTGTTTTGTACTTACAGGATTAATGCGATAAGCACGTCTTTTTAGAATGTGGCATATTCCAATCCATCAATATTTACTCATTTAATACCTTACTCACAAGCCGAGTTATGTAGCAGGTTTGAGATCTCTACCAAGCGCGTAACTAAATAGTGTTTAGTAAATACTTGCGAACAGTGAAGACATCTCAAACATGTAACTATACATTTAATACGGTATGTATAATTTTATATTATGTACCATAGATATACTGGGTCTGATAACCGAATAATAACATTAAATAATCAATTGTACTATTGAACCCAACAGATGTACCCATCCTGTACCGCAGCGCCACCTTCATACTTTCTTGTACATTTGTACATCAGAAAAGCTTGTGTGTTTTTTTTTAAAATATAATAACTTTTTATATTAAAAAAATAGGTTCTTATAAAAAACCTGTAATGATAATCATAATGATATGTAATGGTATCATTTACTGTAACAAAAAGATTTTTATTCTTCAAAGTGTTCGCCAACTATTTTTGACTGAAAATAATACTTTTTTTTGTAATTTTTGTAACTCTGTTGTGTGTACAAAGTAAAAATAATAAATAAAAATTAATGTGTGTATATTTTGACGACACACTAATGTAAAAAAAGTAAAAAATAATAATAAACGAGTTTTAGTGAGATTAACTAACATATTATGTATGTACCCCTTACTCACCATCATCAGCTATTTGTGGAATCGGTGTCTGTACCTATAAGAACAAAATACTTTTAGTACCTAAACAAGCGCAGATAGGTAGTAAAAAATAACAACATGTTGTTTTCAACTAGATAATAACATACTTAAGTTATGGCTGGTTATCTATTTAATGTAATAATAGTAATGCATAAATAAACAAGAACGACAACTAAATGTTATCTTAATATCTCGAGGGTTCATTAAGATACGTTACGTTCATATCGTTTTATTAGACTGATTTAGATATTGTCGTCCACCAGTTAGTTTTATGTTCTTACTAGCTAGAGGTTCCCCGCGAATTCATCCGCGGGTTTTGAATTTAGTCCGTTCCCAAAAGCTGATGATTTAAAGCCTTATACGATAAATAAGTTTTCTAACACAAAAATATTATTTCAAATCGATCCAGTAGTTTCTGAGACGGTAAAAAATAAAACACAGAATTTTGTGTAAGTCTGTGGCATTTACTTTTCAATTACCTACAGATAGTTGAGTTTACTACTGCGATATGTGATCTATACTGATACCATAATAAAGCTAAAGTTTGTTTGCTAGTTTGAATGCGCTAATCTTAGGAACTGGGTCCGATTTGAAAAAAAATATTTGTGTTAGATAGCTATAGCTCATTTATCGAGAACATGTAGGTACGCTATAAAATATTACTCTAAGTCGGGAGGGCTTTCCCTAACGTCAAATAGGTTAAATTATAACGCAGGGTTGCTGTTATTCTAAAAAAATCGTGTCTTTATATTCCAATTACAGTCATATTTTAAATTCATTTGTGTTGTATTAATTATTTTCTACTTATAGTAATGGTCAAAGCCTCATGTTTAATAACGAATTATCATATATTTTTTAAATCAATAACTGATATTTAGGTGGGAAATTCTTGTAGATAAAAATAAATTACGCCATAGATAATTATTGTTAGTGTTATCTATTAAATATTTTATGGCTTTTAATTAATTAAACTTAATTTCTTAAATAAAGATTTATTTCAAAACTTTTTAAAAATGTCGATGTCAAATTTTTTTTGGGACACGAGCTTGCGTTCTTACAGGAGTTTAAACAACTCGTAAATATTAATACGAAATACAAGACATAGGATTGAAGTAGACTATGATTACAAATCTAGATATTATCTATTTACTACAACTATTATAAATAGAACATTGACATTCATCAATTCATTAAGGCCCTAGCTTATTGAGCGGTGCGCGAAGCTGTAATTACAATTATTTTGCACGAGTCAAAGAGCATTTATTCACGAGCTCCACTAGTAATATCACGGTAATACGGGCTTTGAATTATTATATTACAAGATTACTTTACTTACAAGTTGCATGTCTTTTGGCTTGTAAAGCATCGCGGTTAGGTTGTCTTGCGCCATTTTGCGTGTGTTTGGTTCTGCGGTCGATTCACTACTGCCGGCCGCCTGCTTACCGGGTTAGCGACGATAAGTCGCAATTGATCTGAAAGACGGTAGGTATACTTCAACATAATAGGTTGTTTTTTATTATTGTATCTCCTGTTTATACAAATGCGAAATATCTCAGATGATAGTGAACTTTTAGTCATTGCTGCGTTATTGGAATTTGGTTGGCGAGACTTTATCAAGTTAAGCGGGTACTTGAGGAGGTTCATATGGAAGTAGGAGTGTAAACATATTTACACGGTATACTAAAGTCCGTTTTTCTTTGCTTGTCGAATAATGTAAACAATGTTAACATTCCCTTTTAACCAAATGATTCATTTTTAAATAAGATAAAAACAATAGCCTAATCCTACGTACGCAATTAATCGTTAAACTCTGAGATCTTTTTAAATTAAGTAGATAGTAAATTAGTTCTATTCACCGACATTATTACTAAAGTTATGAAAAGATTGTTTACAATATTGGACTAGCTAAGAAAAACGGACTTTAGTAACATTTTCATAGGAATGAGATCGGAAGATATACCTAACCATTGATAATCTCAATTTGTGGACTTGGTTACCTACCTGTGAATAGCCCGGTCTTTTTAAACGGCAGTCGGAACATCCAGCCAGTTATAATTCTGGTTCTACTGCATCTGCTTATTTATCGAATAGAATGGCATAACGCCACGTGCTTGACTGAATGGATGGCGGTCACACGTCGCGGATTGACGATCATGCCGAATTCCGGTCGGGGGTGTGTCTGCGAAGAATAACATGTCTTGTAAACAATATTCCACACTTGTGAACGGGAACTAAAAAGGCACGTTTTAGGTTCGGGTATATGTTGAGGCCAACAAAAAATATGTATACGGAAATAGTATCAGGAAAAATTGAAGTCCTTATCAGCAGCCTTGTTAACAATGTTTAAGAATGTGTATTTATATTTCCACATCATCTTTTTAAAGTAAAATTCTGTAATTAAAAAACAAATAGATACCAATTCTAATATTAAAAGAGTAAATTTATGCATGAAAATTAAACATTGTTGAGTCTTGTTCTACACTTGTACAAATATCGACGTAATAACGTATATCGACGTAAAAATATATACGACAAGGGTATAAAAAATACAGCCTAACGTTGTTTCAAAGCCTCTTCTGCATTAATGTACAAACAATATTATTTCAAAGTAATTGATCTAAGCTAAGTAAAAGTTATCCGAATAGAGTCCAAACCCTTGAATGATTCTATCAAAGTCTGATCAATCGAACTGTTTAGTGAAAATGTTTCTTTAAGTTACAAGACTTAGCGACACTCTAAGAGCGGATCAACGATCATAAAACACACACTATTAGTAAATAATATCAGAAACATAGTCTTGGAATGCTGTTCCTGAAATGCAAAATAATACTTAGGACGTCCATCGACAAGATGGACAGACGACCTTTAAAGATCGCAGGATCAAACTGGATGCAGACCGCTAGGCCGCTAGTGATAGGTTGCTGTGGAAAGCCGTGGGGGAGGCCTATGTTCAGCAGTGGACGTCCTTTGGCTGATAATGATGATGATGATGGTGAAAATAAAACTTGCGAAGGCGCGGCGATGGTTGGTTGGAAAGTTGGTCCTGAGACGTTGACTGTAAATTATATAAAGTTTATTTAAGAAATGTGCGCTCTAATTTATTATCCCTTGGACCACACAACAATGAACAATGGTCCGGCAGCTGGTCACTTCTATTATTATTAACAATGTGTACCGATCGATATTGATTTGTGATACCCACCAATTGGGGTCGCTTCGCACATTCACTAGCAATTTTTACCAAAATTTGTATTACTTTAAGTAGTAGGTACTTGACGAAATTTTAAATTCGTTTCACATTAATAAAATTATTTAGGTTCTGCTTATGGATACCGGGCAAGTACATAATAATAGAATTACACGACGCAAAATATATAAAATATCTAGGTAAACAAGAATGGAAAATTGACACAATATTTCTCTTCTAGATATATAACACTTGCCCTATTGACCCTGCCCCTATTATTTTTAGCTATGCATGTTTGCGTGCATAACATTTTATTTATCAGGTAGAATGACAGAAGGTGAGTCTCAATTAAACTTTCGCGTTGCATTGCAGTAAGTAGTAGATAGACATGAAGTGTCTAAACGCGAATAAATACTTATGCGAAATGATGTTACTAGCGTTTAGAGCCCTCATGTCTTATACTAAATCTAATACAAGGTGTCCAAAAAGAGTATCGGATATTTGTTTGTGAGATTAAACAAAAAGTAACAGGTAGTTTTGTATTTATTAAGTGTTGATTATAAGAATACGAAATGAAAATTTATTTCGAAAAGATAATGTCATCCAATTGATTGACCCTTACGCTGCTGACAACGAAAATCAGTGTCGAATATCACGGCTTGGTTCCATGTTGCTGCCATTTGATTGCGTTGCTTTTGACGGATTTTTGCATAAACTTCACTTTTTAGGTATTTACCAAAGAACTTGTCTGCTCAAGGCATTAAACCAGTACTTGTATTCATGAAGATAGGGAACGCCTACCGTTTTAATGTTAGTTGCAACAAATATTGCGATAGTGATATCAACTAGGTTTCCAGATGCCCCAATTTCAGCTATATTGAGTGTTTCGTACACAGATATCTTACAATAAAGGAATATGACAAAAAATTTTCAAATCTAACACGATAACAACAAAACAATAGGGCAGAAATTGCAGCAACATCGAAGAACTACGAGTCAGCGTGTCAGCACCCAGTGTGTGTTTGCATCCTGCACCTAGGGCCATTGTTTATAGTGCTCAAGTGTGTGCAAAATACTCTCTGTTCCTTCACTCCCACTATTTGGTGAGTTGGCAGATCCGAAATGAGTACCTACATGACCGGTGTGAGATCAGGCGGAGGACCAACGGCGTAACGTGCTTTCCGAGTTACTGACTCCGAGCCCTAAGACTTTTAAACTCTACTATGACTCTACTACGAGTATAAGCCTCATTTAAGAATTACTTCCTTTCTATTGACGATGTCTCCTGTACATTATCTATGTAGGCATGTTGTCCAGGAGAGATCGCTACCCCATTTTGTTTTACAGTTGTAAGGGTAGATTGTAGGTAATTTATCTCTTATATGAGTGGAATACTTGTGACTATATTGGGTACTTATGTAGGTTTATCTGTAATACACTAAGACCACTTAGTTTACTTATCGCTTAAAGAAAGAGTAAATTATCATCTTTAACTTTATCATTTTGTTATTATCAAAACATTTATATTGAGAGTGTTTTGAACATGTCAAGTCGGTTGTAGGTACAGTCTTAAGAGTTTGTTATACGAGGGTCAAACTGAAAGTTCTTAGAACTGGCCACTTATAAACAATATAATAAAAAAAATATTCTAAAATTTGAAAATAGAACTCTTTGCCAATATTACTGAGTATATATTTCATTCATTTGTCATTTGTTTTACGATTTGGCGGCAAATTGAAAATTGTCTGTGTCACGTCAACATGAATTTAACACGAGAAAATTTTCGTGCAATGATTTTTTATGACTTTCGATGTCATTTAAGTCAACAAGAAAGTTATGATAGACTACGATTGGCCTTTCACGATGAAGCCCCATCTCGTGCGACTGTTTACAACTGGTTTAATGAGTTTAAACGTGGTCGCACTAATCTCACTGATGATGTACGTGAGGGACGGCCTTCTACGGCGACGACTGAAAATAACATCTGTGTTGTGCGGCGTATGATAGAGACTGACAAAAAAGTGACCTATCAGCAGATTCGGACAAGCTTAGGCATCGGTATGAGTCAAGTGCACAAAATCCTCCACGAAGATTTAGCGGTCAGGAAGCTTTGCGCCCGGTGGATACCTCATAATTTGACTAAGGCTCAAAAACTCCATCGTGTGGATTGGTGCCGTAAAATGATTGAAAGATTTAACGGAGGTGACTCAAATGCTGTGTTCGACATACTAACAGGTGACGAAAGCTGGATTTACTGTTATGATCCTGAAACCAAAAGACAATCTGCTCAGTGGGTGTTTCCTTTCGAGGAGTTGCCAACTAAAGTGAAGAGAGATCGAAGTGCGGGAAAAAAAATGGTGGCCTCGTTCTTTGGAAGGATAGGTCATTTCGCAACAATTGTGTTAGAGGATCAAAAAACAGTTTCTGCAGAATGGTACACTACCAATTGTTTGCCACTTGTCTTGGAAAAAGTTCGAGAGAAACGACCTCGCAGTAGGATCCTCCTTCACCACGACAACGCCTCGTCGCACACCGCCAAGCGAACGATCGACTATTTGGCGACATCAAACGTTGAATTACTGGGTCACCCGCCGTATAGCCCCGACCTCGCGCCTTGTGATTTTTATTTATTTCCAAAAATTAAAGAAAAACTTAAAGGAAAGCGGTTTATGAATGCTGAAGAAGCGGTGGCTGCGTATCGCGATGCCATTGAAGAGACCCCTAAGGACGAGTGGGCAAAGTGCTTTTCCCAGTGGTTCCATCGCATGCAGCGGTGTATTGACGTCAATGGACAATATTTTGAAAAGATATAATAAAACTAATAACTGGCTAATGTAATCAGTTTTTGATTTTCTAAGAACTTTCAGTTTGACCCTCGTATAACATATAACAGGGTATGTAACATATCCCCATGTTTTTTACGTCCGTGCATATCCCTTTTACGAAACGTTATATAACGATTACAAATTGCATTTGAACAATCCACAAACGCAGTCTACGCGGTAATACCTAAAATTAGTTCCATTGATGGTCTCTGCATTATAAGAGCATTAGTTAAGCAGACGATATGGTGTTGCTCAGTCCGTCAATCACCGGGCTAAAATGACTTATTTGTGTATGCGAGAATACGCGGCGACAACTCTAGCAAGAGTGAGCTTTTAGTATTTAACTCTGAGAGTCACAAGTTGAGTAAACTGCATTATGTGCCTTGTGTTGATCGGTGCGCGCGGGCCTAACACCATCTTGAATGTCCTTATTCAGAAGCCAAACTGCCCTCTCCTGCAGGACTGGATGCTAGTAAAAACGAGTGTGTCTGGTGCTCCAGAGAGTGACCGGTATTTAAATTCGAAAATAACAATAATATTTAAATTTATTACTGTTATGTGTAATTATATCTCCGTCTACAAATGTTTGATATAATTTTTAATTTAATTTTATTCTGATACTACTAGGTACTGCTACTGTTAGCTTTTTTCAAGTGTAATTTATAATTAATTCATTATTACACTACACTGATGTGATGTGTATCAAAGTCAAGGGCAGATAGGAACAGACGTAGTGATTTATTACGCAAACAATAATTTGGTCGACGACCTGTTTATCGGTCACAAACTTAAATTAAAACATCGACAGCAACTAACAGTTAATGTTTGTGAAGGCTAAGGTCCTTTCCTAAATACGCAGTCGTTAAAATTAAAATTGGCAAAATACAAATAGCACTGTTTCATTTAATGTGTTATTAAAAGTCACAACGATCATCATCATCACGACATAATCAACCTGTGTTATTGCCATTAAAAACGAATTAAACATACATTATTATTATGAAAATAAGCTAAACAATAACCCAGTCGCCCGTCAGAAATGACCCACCGTAGCACCTTTCATCTCTTAAAATACGAGTACAAATACTTTAACCATCACACTCTTAGACTACTGATTTTAAGGCTGTTGTTTGTATCTTTAATGATAACATCTGTACAGCCACGGCAAGGTTCCTTAGCTCCAACCAACCTGCTGGCAACAAGGATAGGGCCATGTACCGGTGAGAAGAACACAATCATATCGGTGTCAGAGATGGCGATTTATACGAAAATATACGACTCCACCGTGACCGGGCGACTCAATGTCTCCGCGAACATTTCTAACGGTTGGACGATCAAGGTAACTCTTACAGTAGTTTCAGTCCAAATTACTGTTTTGTTGCATCCTTTCCATCTGATTGAAGTGTTCAATATAAGTAGCATCAGATTTAGGATGGCCTCCACTCAAAATCCTTCCAAATCTTTACTTTCTGCCTGATGATCGGTCAGCATGTTTTCAATAATAACTAATAATATAAGAGATTATTTTTAATGATAACAACATTTAAATTAAAGAACAGGAGCCCCATGTTGAATAGATCCACGATAAAGGTATTTTCCTACTTCACTGTGCCATAACCGTGCTAGAAACGTGTCAGGCAAGTAAAGTAAAAACGATACGCTCTATTTACCACTGAACGAAAGCGTTCTGTCTCACCGTTAACGAAGCGAGAGCGAGCGAGAACATATTTTTTCGGTGCTGTGCATGGCACGCCACGGTGTTAGTCGGTGCCGGAACGGTTTAGTGGACAAGGTTTCAATACAAGTAATATTTTTTTGGCGGACACGTTTCTAGCACGGTCATGGTATGCTACGGCGTACTGGGCAATGAGCTTAAATCTGTAATTTTCCAAAACGAGTTTTTTGGAACTACCCTCAAATTTTCAGGGCACAATGCAGAAGTGTCAGGACATTCGTAACCTGCGGACGTGCGACTACTTCAGGTCGTTCGCGGTGGTGAAGAATGGCTGCAGTGATGACGCCTCGCCGGACGAACAAGACTTGTATACCATGTTCTTTCATCACACCACACCCCGGTAGCCTTTTTTATCTTATGAAAACCTATTTAAGCAGCATAAGCGATTCTCAAGGCGCCGGACACTCCACTCTAAAAAAAAAAAATGCGCCAGACTACACACCAATTGTTATGGTTTCTAACTAAGATACATGATAATGTCGGGGGCTGTTCCCGTAAATATCCATGACTTAGATACAACTGTTCGTGCTCATCACATAAGTGTTTGCCGTTTGCAGGATTCGAACCCGCGTCCGCAGGCATTGTAGTCAGGAGCGCTAACTACACCAAACGCGTCGTCAAAAAAGAGCGGTGACTACTATTGAGAAACTTCATCCCATGAGAATATTCCTCATTCCGTCATTAATCTCAAATACGCGTAAATCAGCTATTTTAAGCTCTGTTTTAAATTTTCCTAACATTTTATCAAACTGTTCTGTGAAAGAAACACGCCCAAGAAAGTTGATAAATCACTGATACCCTTTTAGTGTTCGTTACAGCGTTGTATGAGTGCAATTCAGAATAATGTTGATTATTCACATTGAGAGTCAATTTACCTGACCTCAGTTATCATGTTATTCAATTAACTTTCTATATGCAACGCAGATAAAATTCTTTTTCAAATACTTACGTATACGCTAATAAACACATGTCACCGTGACCTTAAAAAAATAAAATAACTCAGTCGAAAGCTCATAATAAGCAAATAATAAAATTTTCGTTTTCCAGTAATCCCGACCCAAGTCATGATTTAAGCACGTTCAGATGTTAATTGCAATTCGTTGCAAAAAGTGTATCTTGTTGAAAATGAAAATAGCTAGATAACATTTTAAACATAATATTATGGGAAGTTAATAAGTATATTTTATTTAACACGATCGTGTTCTGAAGTTGATGAAGCCATGGATGGATAACGTCAGTGATCAATAATCATTGATGTCTTTTTCATAGCATTGCATTTAATGTTTGCTCTTATAATCCGTTCTAGGATGTACTGCCCCATAGAAGCCGGCAAGTACCGCGTGCACGGGTACCCTTACTACAACGAGGACAACTACCTCTCCGTTTCCGAGGCCAAGATATCCACCAGCCTCTTCGGCTACACGTACAAGCTCGAAGGCTTCTTGCGCACTCAAAAGGTAGGTATAATAATCAGCTATCGATGAGTGATGGCGGAAAATCTCGAGTTTATAGTACTACCCGATTATTATAAAAATGGACCTGTCTAACATGTCACATTCCTGCCGCATCCCTTCTCACTTACCCGCGTTTGTCCGTTTCGTGTCAATACAGTTCACTTTTGCACACTTTTCTTACGGCGCATAGACTTATTTTATTATAGACCATTCTTAGTGCACCTTCACATTAGAGCGATAGCAGCGCGGCAGCAGCCAGCAGCGGATGGACATATATTAAAAAAAATAAACAGCGGCGCTGCTGCTGCCATTTATATATGAAATTATCAGCAGCGACCATCACGCTGCTAAAGTCGCCTAAATGTGAAAGCGCTCAAATACGCGATGACCATGTAATAGTCCACTCTCTATGCCAATATCTAACAAATAATTTGATAGAAGCGATGATGTTCAGTCGGGGGATACTGCTATATTAAGATATTTAGTACAGATTCTGTATAAGCTTTTATTTTGCAGCTCTTCTGCGTAGAGGCGTACCTCCAGCTGTTGTACGTTCGCGAGCACAACTGGAAAAGCGAAGCCACGACCGCGCCGGCCGACGTCGACCCCACCGAGCCCGAGCCCGACATTGAGATACAGGACGAGGATTATGAGTAGAACTATTATCTACTGGAGCTTATGAAGGCAGAGTCAATAAGATTTAAAAATACAGTATTCAACTTTCAAATCTCGTTATTCTATATATCTATATGTTATTTATTCGCGAATTCCGTGGTCGAGTGGCTAGCACGCTGGTTTCAAGCGTCGCCATCTCGTGAGGTTCCGGGTTCGATTCCCGGTCGGGTCAATGTAGAAAACGAGCTTTTCTATATTGTCTCGGATCCGGGTGTTGTGATACCACCGTTGTTTCCGATTTTCCATAACACAAGTGCTTTAGCTACTTAGCTTGGGATCGAAACAATGTAGGTATGTGATGTTGTCAAATATTTATTTATTTATTATTATTTATTCTATTCGCTGTGTGCGAAGTAGGTGGTGGGGGAATACGAATCGATGACAGCGCTCGCAGAGACTAAAAAAAACAATGTTGGACGACGTCTGTCATTTCTTTAGCAATTTTAGTACAAATTTTACTTATCCGTTATATTTTATTAACAAGCGAGCTCCCGCGGCGTCGCCCTCCTAATTTTTGACTTTCCCGTAAAATATTTCAACGCAAAACACATTAGAAAATTAAAACGCAATACTTAAGCTGCGTGCATTATTTTAGTGCGGAGCTATTTAAAAACTGCTAGTATAGATATTGAGTGAACCCATAAATGAGCAGTTCTATAGCGGTCCCCGTGTTCTTCCGCGTGTTTTAAATCCCTCAAGCACACGTAAACGAGACACAATAGATATTATATAGTTATGCGGTTGCAACCGTTCAGTTGTTCAAGCGTTGAGTTTGGTCCCCCCCCCCCCCCTCCCCTGGCAGCGTGACGTTTAGCCTAAAGCCTTCCTCTATAAATAAGCTATCCAACACAAACTATTTTTCAAATCGGTCCAGTAGTTCCTGAGATCAGCGCAGTCAAACAAACAAACTCTTTACATTTATAATATTTAATGGCGTTAGCCAGTTTATAGGCTTTTTTTTATATAGGTACGTTTGCGGAAAACAGTTATCCTCTGCTATATCCCCAAAGGGACTAGAGGCTCATCTCTTTTGGATAAAAAATATTTAATAACAAGACCTTAAATAAAACACATATAGGTTAATTGGTAACAATAAAACTACAACATTTAAATATAATACATTTTATTCGTCCCACCCCCAAAGCCCGTGGCTTTCTCTAATCGTTTCTCTATTATCCCTCCTCTGCCTGGTGACGGCGCTCGCCTCTCCCTTCGCGATCGCCTTCTTTCTCTCCATTTTCTTCTGTCTATCCTCTAGATTCTTCTTTACCTGCTGCTTAACCACTTCTGGGGCAATAGTACTAGCTGATGAGTAAGTTCTCATCGACCTCACGTCTGATAACGCCTTCTCGATCATCGCTAGACGATACTTTTGCGAATTCTTATCCAGATCTCCAATCTTGTCTGTGTCTTCTCCAATATTGGGACTGTCTTCTCCAGTATTGTCTTTATCTTCTCCATTGACGGATTCAGGCGGTAAAACTAGGTCAGGTATGACTTCTGTGTCTTGTTTGTCTGCTATGTTAAGTGTGATTGTTTTTTCAGTGATTTCAGATATTTGTTTTGTTTCATCGCGCCGGATTGAAACTTCCACCTGAAAAATTACATAAAAATTGACAGATACTGTCGACTTTAGAAAACAGCACTCCTCTACTTCTAATTCTGCTAAACAAGTTCAAAAAACTAGGAAATTACATTATGATAGAACGACTTTTTAGCAGAATCGGGACTGCACGTTCAACCAAATACTAACTGCACTGCAAACTTAACTACGTAGAAATAATATTGAAAGGAAACTTACATCACTCACATATTATTATTTGGATATGATTTTATCTAAATCTTATGTCATCTTTATATTATTTTAATGACATGGAGTATTAAAGTGATCTTATCTTTGTTGCATTTTCAAGAACACTTCAAATGAGCATATTACATTGTTTTCAGAAAGATCTCCAGCTGTGTATTTCTTAGTTACATAATGGTATGTAAATGTTTTAAAGCGTATAATCACGATCTCAATTTATAATCACTTATGGTCAGATATAAAAACCTTAACAAACTTAAGTATACGCTTTATAAATACGTGTTAAATGACAACTATTATAGACTGAACTTAGTGATATCATAATATAGGGTGCAACAAAATTAACTGCATTCTTTCGAGGGGTCAATTCTGACTCTCAAATACAACAACTTTTTGTATGGGACCAACATCGTAATCCCAATAAGATATCAGATATTTCACTTTCCCATACTAGAGTGCCGGAGAAGTCAGAATTTTTCTTGAGATTTCGATGTTGGTCCCATACAAAAAGTTGTTGTATATTAGCAACAGAATCACCACCGAAAAGGAATGCAGTTGATTTTGTTAAACCCTGTATACATTTTAAGTTCTACGATTTATCTCTATACAAAATGACTCGTATTTGGAGAGACAGTCAATATCATCTTAAGATTTAAGGAGCCCAACTCTATGTCAATATTTTGGGTAGGATATCTAGTCTATTCGGGTCGTAGAAACTAGGATAATCAATTTGTGTGAACCCACAAAGAGGACACGGGAGAGTCCTATGGTTTATTCATTGGCGTAAATGAAAAATTGGGGTCTAAATAAGGGGTTGAAATGTAGCTAAGCGTTCTAGGAGATCTGATCTAGTGCGTGTTCATTCTCACCTGTCGCCTCAGTGCAGCTAGCTCGTCGTCAGTGTACTTATTACTTGTATTTTCAGCCTCTTCGGCGTCTTCATCGGAACCGTCATCGTCGTCACTCACTGCCAGATTGATGCCGTGTTCCTGCAACAAAATATTCAAATGAATAAATCATAAAATATTAGAATCGAATGCGAGTCATGGATCAAAGTAAAATAAATATTTGTACATGACATTCATATTGCACTCGTGCCTGGTTTCTTCTGTACTTATAAAGTCGTTTTATTTAGCTAAGGCTAATATTCATACAAAATGGAGTCGAGGCTTGCTTTTTAACTGCACTGCTTGTTTATGACCCTTTACACACTGTGACTTTTACCAGCGATGCAGCATCAATGCAAATCCACCTTTACACACAACGCTACTTATAGCATCAATACAGTCGCGATGCTGTCGCGCGTTAGTACCGATGAAGTCGCGATGCAGAAGCTGCCCATTGACTACTGAATCTGTATATTTAATTGTCAATTGTATCGATACTGATGCGCGTTAGCGTCGATGCAGTAACGCGACTGCAATTTCTGTTCATTGCTCAAACGCTCGATTGCATCGATACTAAATCGCAGTGTGTAAAGGGCCTACGACTATCTGAATGATAATACGACAATCAGGATACTGTAACATTTAGATTTTATAACACGATTTCCGTGTCGATCACAGCGTCGAGCTTATCGTCGCGCCCATCGCCGAAGCGCTTCTAAACGACTCGTTTAGGATATAAATAAAAAAATAAAAATAAAAATATTTATTTCAGGCATTGCCCATAAAGAGTGTTAGTAACAATTTCATCTTATAAACTATGTTAGTACATTGGAATTCTATTATTATTTATTAACTAGCGGTCCCCCGCGACTTCGTCCGCGCGTTTTGAGTTTGCTCCCTCCCCTCCCGTCGCAGCGTCATGTTTTATATCCTAAAGCCTTTCTCGATAAATAAGCTATCCAACACAGAAATATTTTTTCAAATCGGTCCAGCAGTTCCTGAGATAAGCGCGTTCAAACAAACAAACTCTTCAGCTTTATAATATATAGCGGTCCCCCGCGACTTCGTCCGCGCGTTTTGAGTTTGCTCCCTCCCCTCCCGTCGCAGCGTGATGTTTTATATCCTAAAGCCTTTCTCAATAAATAAGCTATCTAACACAGAAATATTTTTCAAATCGGTTCAGCAGTTCCTGAGATAAGCGCGTTCAAACCAACAAACTCTTCAGCTTTATAATATAATTAGCGCAAGCGCACGTTGTACTTAAGCTGCGAACATTATTTTGGTGCGGAGTTATGTTAAAACTGTGATAGCTCCTAAGATATTTATTGGAATCAAATGATATACAGGGCAACTTTGTTCTCAATGAAATGCTCGTGATGATGAATGTATTTATTTTGATAAGAATAAATACCTGTGTGTATAATACACCTCTAAAAATGATGCATTATTTTTTTACAAATTTATTAACATAAAAAAGGTTGTAGTAAGTCAACCATAAAAGATAGACTTATGCTGTCGCGGACTTTACTATAGAACTATTAATGCTGAACAATCCTCTCATACATGATTTTTGTGTAACTTTAGCGGTTTCCGCAGCGTACGCAGCGGAAGCTCTCAAAAGGAATATCTTTCTCCCGTTTTCGCAAAATTTTTCATTGCTGCTGTGGTCTTGTGAGTCGTATCTTTATGTTATATAGCTTAAAGCCTTCCTCGATAAATGGACTATCTAACATAAAAATAATTTTTCAAATCGGGCCAGTAGTTTCTGAGATTAGCGCGTTCAAACAAACAAACAAACAAACAAACTCTTCAGCTTTATAATATTAGTATAGATTAAAAATTAAAGTAATTTACCCTAGTGTCTTTATAAAAATAGTTCCTCTAGCCAAATTTGACTATGGTGGCCAGTCACAATGACTAGTGAACTTTGTTTCGCCCCCATCCTAGTCTAGCACGGCCTCGTCCCGCCCATCCACGTAATTAATGAAAAATGTTAACGGTGGACAACCCTTATCACTAAGGCGTATGAAAAATAGATGTTGGCCGATTCTCAGACCTACTCAATATGCTCACAAAATTTCATGAGAATCGGTCAAGCCGTTTCGGCGGAGTACGGGAACGAACATTGTGTCACAAGAATTTTATCTAGACTAGACTAGCGGACCCAGCGAACTTTGTTTCGCCCCCAGCGCCGTCCCGCCGAGTCCCGTAATTTTAAAAGTTAAGTATTCTCAGCGAATTTTGTTTCGCCCATAAATTACTAAAATGGCTATTAAAAATAGGGGTTGGTGATAAAAAAAGGTAAAATGTTGGGTTGTATGTATTTTTTAATGCCACATTATTAAAAAAACGTCCAAACATTAAAAAAAAAACTAAGGGTGAACAACCCTTATCACTTAGGGGTATGAAAAATAGATAGTAGCCGATACTCTACGAAAATTTGGTAAGAATCTGTAAAGCCGTTTCGGAGGAGCCCGGGAACGAACATTGTGACACGAGAATTTTATATATAACATATGGGTAGACCCTAATGCTAGTCACCTGCAGCAGCTGGTCCTCGTCGTCCTTGTTCCGCCTGTACCCGGAGCAGGCCACCTCGGTGTCGAGCTCGTCCTCGCGCTCGAGGTCGCCGAAGCGCGGGAACAGGTCGCTCTCGAAGCCGAAGCGCTTTTTGAAGAATTCGCGGACGCATTTCACGTCGCGATCGAAGTACCTGGGGAATGATGAATGGATTATTTAAAATATAGGACCTGGCGATATTTATTTATTTATTACTAGCTGACCCGGCAGACGTCGCCCTGCTCTGAAAAGCAGCGCCACGAAACCACGAACCACGAACGTAACTGTTGTGAATTTTCTTACCTTTTAAACCTACCCTGAACTTCAACAAATATTTTAAGACCAAAATTCAGTCCACCCGAGTGCGGGCGTCCTACCAATGGCGAAGCGTTAAAGACAAGATGATAATCTATAAATGGTATACACAGCATGTTTGGTTCCAGTGACAGATTAAAAAAACCAATACATTTTAATGGGTGCATGGAGCAGGGGCGTGCATTAAATTTTTAATGGAGTAATCACATACTTATTTTGAATCCGAACCTAGGAAGAAATTCAATATCAATCTTAGATTTTGTGTCTAGTAAAGAGCTATATGAAAATGACGGTGAAATACCAGCATATAATAACTTACCTAGGTTTTTCCTGTGCAATTTATGAAGGAAGCATACAAGCTGTGTTTGAGATGATTTAGTTTAGCATCACACACAAGTATCAAGGAAATGCATGATTTTCTTATGACATGCCATTTAACTGATTGGCTATGATACGATTTTGGCCTTCCTTATTCACAAGCAAAGGTCTTGCCTTTAGTAAGGAGATCAGCGCACAGTTAAAACTTTCAAAACAAAAAGAATCTTCTTTCGAACCCTCATCACACACAACACCACTTTTATGGAGCACTCAAAGTAACACTGCAATTTCACTATCGTTTCGAATGCAAAACAAACAAACCCCGAAAAGACTTTCATTCAATCCAAATACAAAAATACAACTGTTAACTTGAAATCTAAGATTTTTAACACTCGCGGGAAGAAAGCGAAATGCATAACAAGAACTCCATAGATAAAAATGGCTGCCGCAAACTTTTCGAAGTATGTTTGCATTATTTTTAAACCATAACTTAAGCTGATTTGACTTACTTGCATAAGAAAAAAAAAACAAATAATATTACGGACTTTCCTGCGTTCATAATATTATCATTAATTTGAGATTTATTTAAGATTATGAATCACGAAAAAAACGTAGGAAATTGCAACGTCGCACAGTGGATCGACACCATACTAGCAAAGGGACATAGGCAACTTAAATATACATGTGTCAGTTTTTGACAAACAAATCATTCCATCGTATACGCCTAATTATAAGCTGTAAAAAACTTATAAAGCATTTTCTTATTGGAATCTTATATTGAGAGCTATGGCACCAAACGTGATTTCTTAGTATGGAAGATGGCATAAAATATAGTGTATCTTCGGATTTTCTTCGTGTTTCGACTTGATTTTTTTATATGGTATTAAAATATATATTTGCTACATTTTCTCCAAACAAACATGGTGCGCCACACGCACCCCTTGCGAGGTACATGCGTTGGCCTATTTTTTACTTCTTATGGACAAATTGATTCATAAGTTATTACTTCGACATATTTTATCTCCGAATTTCACTTCAATGATGACTTACTAATAAATGGTCAGGCCATAAATCATGTTGTTGTTCATAAATCATCATGTCAGAAAAGAAAAAAATGTTCAAAGAAGTGTATGAAATGTTAGTTTTGGAAGAAAACGTGGCAGAATTTTGTGATGTTAGAAATTTAATTCCTGATAGTGGTTCCGAAGAGTCTGAAATAGAATCTGAAGATGATATTTTCTGTGATTAAGAATTGTCTTTTTTTTAGTTGATCTGATCGGTTAATTTATTTATTATACAGGGTATTTGGTAGGGAGCTGTACATACGCCTAGGGTACAAACTCGGGATGGTCTGCTACCTACCCCCGCCCATTATATTGACCTTGGCCTCAAGTTTTTTTTTAATGTTTATTTTTTTATGTTTTAGAAAAAAACACTTTTTTTACTAAAACTACCTGTAGCTCAAAACCTATGTATGGACAGGTCTACTAATGGTCTTGTTTTAATCGTTAAAGTTTAAGTGTACCTATTGTAAAAAATAATTTCACACCCGAAAATTGTATAGAAAAAAAGTTATGAGGCCTGAAGTACCTCCAGTCCATACCCTTTTTAAAGATATGCTTAAAATGTTACTATCATTTTAAGTTCCGAAGTTATTAATTAATTTCCGCAACTAGAGCACAAACGTAAGGTAATAAGTGAAATTGGAAAATAACTTCGGAACTAAAAGTAATAATAACACTTTTAGCATACTTTTAGAAAATGTATGGACTGGGGATGTTTTAGAAAAAATCAGAAGAACTCCAACCTTGTTAGTCCATTACTGGGCACCCAGAGAGTGAAGAGGTACAGAGGATTTTAAAGAAGGTTTTCCGTGAAAGTATGGGTAGGCGTCATTGGCAATCGATTGATAGGGCCACACTTCTGCCAGACAACTTAAACGGGTAAAACTATTTACATTTCCTCGAAAATGAATTGCCCGTTTTCAAGGAATTCATTTTCATACATAATTCATCATCATCATCATTCATCATAATTCATATTCATTCCAACATAAAAAAATAAATATTAAAAAAAAAACCTTGAGGTCAAGGTCAATATAATGGGCGGGGGTAGGTAGCAGACTATCCCGAGTTTGTACCCTAGGCGTATGTACAGCTCCCTACCAAACACCCTGTATAGCTGCTTTTTGTTATTTTGTTAGTTTGTGTTTTAAAACTGTTTAATTGATTTATGTTTATTGCCATTTGTGTACGGTTAGTTGATAGCTAGTTGAGTATATAGTTAGTTTTTATGATATCTTTTAAGGATTTTAATTTATTTCTTTACAGTGACATGTTTTAGCAAAATCATAATGTACTTTTCTTTAAACCATTACAGTACAACATATTTACGTACTTGATTAAATAAGCCTTTTTAAAAAAATAATAGCTGAGTCATTAAAGAAGCAAAGCACCATACGTGTGTAACGAAAACTTAGCTAATTAGCTTAACGACTAATATATATTACGAATCGTTAATAAAAGCAATCTTTTCCAGAGATTGGGTACAATAAAAAAAACTGGGAATCAGTTATCAGTGCACCGATGATCTATGGCCTGACCATTTATTAGTAAGTCACCATTGAAGTGAAATTCGGAGATAAAATATGTCGAAATAATAACTTATGAATCAATTTGTCCATAAGAAGGAAAAAAAAGGCCAACGCATGTACCTCGCAAGGGGTGCGTGTGGCGCACCATGTTTGTTTGAAGAAAATGTAGCAAATATATATTTTAATACCATATAAAAAAATCAAGTCGAAACACGAAGAAAATCCGAAGATACACTATTTTTTATGCCATCTTCCATACTAAGAAATCACGTTTGGTGCCATAGCTCTCAATATAAGATTCCAATAAGAAAATGCTTCATAAGTTTTTTACAGCTTATAATTAGGCGTATACGATGGAATGATTTGTTTGTCAAAAACTGACACATGTATATTTAAGTTGCCTATGTCCCTTTGCTAGTATGGCGTCGATCCACTGTGCGTCGCGTCATCTAGTATCGGGTAGACGAGTAACAACAAAACTTCCATTTGTAACACAATCTCCTTTTATTGATTTATATTTCTATTGCCAGCCATTTATATGGCCAGCGCCAGCAGCGTCCTGGCCATGTTTGCAGCGAGGCTTGACTGTCAGTACTTGAATCACTGCTCAATGATTCATGTACTGGCTAATAATTGAATAAAATTTATAATGTGAATCGATTGAATTTAACATGTTGATTAATACTAACACTAGTTTTTAAGAATATTTAAATTGTTACTAACACAAAAATTAAATTAAATTATGTAATTTGTATGATCCCTGATGGTTGAAAATAAATAATTATTATTTTTTATTATTTTTTTTTTATTTTATTAATTAATGTTACATTAGTTTGTCAATATCATAATCACATTAAAATAAAACCATGATTTATTTCTTTAAAACCACGTTTCTACCTTAATTCAAAATTATAGTTTCTCATAAGAGATGTGTTTTGATTAGACTCCGAAGTATTTTACGTCATTTGCCAGCGAGTAGGACAAAAACACTCTCCAGTAGGAAACTGATAGAGAAAGAAGATAGTATGCATGCCTACTTTAGGAGTCTATGATGTGAATATCACTTGTCATCGTGAATTGTATAAACAGAGCGTCATTTTCAATCCGGTCGGGTTTATATCTTCACTGTGTGACATTGTAGGTACGAGGGGCGTTTGCAAGAGAGTGCGTGTATTTAAAGTTGAGCGTTAATACTTAATGTATAAGATAAGTAAGTTGATAATAAAAATGCTTTTAATATAAGCTAAGTTTATAGATATATTGATTTGGTATTATAATGACGAGGTAGGCACTGCTTAACTGCCTATATGGACTGCACGCCCCTGGCATGGAGAAGACAGCAGTTCTTTAAAAATCCAAATTAACTTCTGAATTCTACTGGAAACCAGTTCAATGTGACAATGCCAGTTTAGCTTTTGATCCAGCAGAACTCCGAGGTATGTTAGTGTTTGAACTTTTTATGACAGTGCATGTGCAGTGCGAGTTTAGGTCTGTAGAAAGGCAGTCATGAATTTTGAGTTCAAAAGTTGTGTCAAGTTGATAGCCATCAAGGATTGAGAATCACATATAGTTTGTCTTTGCAATGTTCAGCGTGAGTAGATTAGCATTCAGCTAATTACGAACCTGTTAGGTCAAAGATTTTACACAACTCCAAGAATATAGGGTAAAAATCACGGCGGTATCATCTGCATATGAGACCGTGTTGGTGTTGACTCTCAAGTTACAGAGATCATTGATATAGATTAAGAAGAAAGTCGGTCCCAGAACACTTCCCTGCGTGAGACCGTAGTTTATACCAATAACCGGGCTGACTTTGACCCAGTCTCATACATTGCTATGAGTTAGAATTAATCCATTCCTGCGAAGCGCGGAAACCTATAATTGTCCTGCACAATATAGAGTATTAAAAACCTTTATCACACTCACAGCTCAGCGTTAGGATGGGAAGTGGAGACCATCTGTGGGAAATCGATGATGATGGGATGTCCAGCCTCGTCTATCATGATGTTGAACTCGTTGAAGTCCCCGTGGATGACGCCGCAGTTGCCCAGGCGCACGATCAGGTTCATCAGCTCATCGTACAAGGATTCCGGATCTTCTACTGATGTTACGTGTGTCCTTGAGGAGAAAATTTATATGAAAATGGTGGCAATCTTATAATATGAAATAAGGAACCAAAAATTGCAGACAGAATTTCTGGTCTGGCGGACTGGTTCTGGCGCTGACGTCACGCGTAGTGACGTATTCGTTATAGACCAGAAATTTGCCATGCAGGTTCAAATCCCGCCCGTGCGCAATTTGAATGTCAATAACATTCTAAATCAATGACTCTTTCTTTATTGAACATTAACAAAGAAAGAAAAAAAGTTTGAAATTAGTATTTTGATATTATCTTTATTTCTGGTGCAAAAATATTAAACATATAAATAAATTTGCGCCAAACAACAAACCAATTGTGTGGTTTCGGGGTAAGGAATTTTCTTACTTGTGTTACGAATTACCAGACAACGATTATGACGAGTACGTCTCCTATAAATAAATATAACATCACAAAAACATTTTCCCCTTGCGGGATTCGAATCCGCGACCCCTGGTTCAGTGGTCGGGACCTCTAAACACTGCTCCAAACGTGGCATTATTGATACACTGATTCAGCATTGTTGTAACAAAACGGGTGTGAAATATGCGTTTGGGTTTAATTGTAATAGATTTATATCATTGACTAAATCAATACTTACAATGGTCCACCTGACACTAGATCCATCACAACACAGTGTCTGTTAAAGTCAATAGGTTTTGGAACAGGAAATCCTCTATCATACAATGCCTGAAATTATAAAAAAAAATAATGTTAAATGTACAATAAAGCCTCCACGCACATAACAGTGCCGGCGCAGTGCCGACACGTTTAATTAGCAGTGTTTTTATTTTTAAACATTGGACACCAATCACATACATTGCTCTGATCCCAAAGGAAGTAGCCAATGCACTTTTGTTATGGAAATCAGACACAACGGACGGTGTTACAACAATACCCAGACCCGAGACAATATAGAAAAGATCGTTTTCTACATTGACCCGACCGGGGATCGAATCCGGAACCTCACGAGATGGCGACTCTTGAAACCAGCGTGCTAGCCACTGGACCACGGAGGTCGTCGATATTGTAGCATACATCTTATACGACGCTATCTGCACTCGTCAGTGACAGTGATCACTGAACGTCACTGTTGAGTGCGGATCGGACTTTAATATTTTTCAGTACTGTAAGCTGCTGTGACAATATTAGTTTGTTCAAAACGCTACGCTAGTCTTCCAGTTTTGCCGATTTTAGTCACCAAGCGACTACCGCCACACAAATCCATTGAGTCACCGCGACGACGATCCTCCCGAGATTTATGTGGAGGTAGTCCCTTGCAGACGTAAGGACGAAAGTCTTCAACCAGTGTGTGTTACCAGTGATGACATACGGATCCGAAACGTGGTCTCTAACTATGGGCCTCATAAAGAAGCTCAAAATCACACAACGAGCGATGGAGCGGGCTATGCTGGGTGTTTCTCTACGGGATCGAATCAGAAATAAGGAGATACGTAGAAGAACTAAGGTTACGGACATAGCCTTGAGAATCAGTAAGCTCAAGTGGCAATGGGCAGGGCACAGCGCGACGAACTAATGGCCGTTGGGGCAGGAAAGTTCTAGATTGGAGACCTTTCGACCAAAGACGCAGCGTAGGACGTCCACCAACAAGATGGACAGATGACCTTATAAATATCGCAGGATCAAACTGGATGCAGACCGCTAGTGATCGGTCGCTGTGGAAAGCCGTGGGTGAGGCCTACGTTCAGCAGTGGACGTCCTTTGGCTGATAATGATTAATGATGATGATGAGTCACTTGGAGACTAAAATAATCGAGTGTAGAATATTTGCGTAATATCGTCGGTCTTACTTTTACAGCAAATAATAATAATAGTGAAAACCAACCTTCATATAGGCAAACTCCTTGGTGGCAGAAATGCGTGACAAGTAAAGCCAGGAGGCGCGGTTGCGGTGCGCGTGGTAGTCGCGCTTGTCCTTCACGTTGCGGAAACATGTCCGGCCCAGTCTGTCAAGTTATATTCACAATATAATGCATATTACGTCCTAAAGTAGTAAAGTACAGCCCAAATAAAACTTAAGGTACCGCAGAAGCAGAGCAGATGCTGGAGTTGGCAAACTAAATTGCGTAAGTTTTCGGTGATGCGCAAGGCCTGCTTGAAATTATGACGAATGCGTGCTGCTATGATATTATACGCTAGTATTGCCAGGTGTCCCGACTCGCGCGGGACCTCCCGATTTTCAGGGGTCTGGACGCTAAATGTCCCGATAAAAAAATAAAATGCAAAAATCGCGCTATCTCATGAGAATAATGCTTTTCTGCAATTTTACATTATCTGTGGTAGTTTACGTAGCAAGGTATAAAAAAAAAACAACAAAATTAATCCACCCCACTCTAACTACTGGTAATAGGTGTGGTTTGATAACTTACTTGCAATGGTAGTTTAAAACGCAATAAATTAAACCCTGATTTAAAAACGCTTGTTTACTGTCCCCATCTGTGACCCTACATCCCGAATTAAAACAAATCGGACCTGGCAACAATATTATATGATTTTCACGTCGCTCACGCATTGCGCAGGGCAGGCCGTATTCAATGAAACATAGCTCATTTTTTTATGACATAATAGTCCTCTCATTTACTTAGCAGTGCCACAGACCTGCTTTTGGTTTGTTCTGGCCCAAATAACAGAAAAAGTACTTCAACCATGTATACTGATGCCATTATCACAGAAATCACTATTTAGGGTGCATCATGCATGAGCAGTGATCTGATAATCAGACGCATATTTATCTTATATATATATATATATATCATAAAATTAATATTCCTATCGGAATAGAAGGACAAGTAAAAGCTGTCAAACGAAACCGATTTAAGATGTCCGTAACTTAGATAAGTAAGTAACATTAAGAGCTTTAAATGAGATAACCTTCCGATCAGGTGATTAAAAACAATGTTCCTAAGATAAACATATTAGTTTACTGCATGATAAACAGCCGACACAAAATATTGAACATGCAGCTCTAGTGTAAAACTAAATATTATTTCATTATATAAAATATTCATATATACATTCCCTGTGTTATTCTGTCTTTATTATTTACGTAAATTAACGTTTGTAGAATAGAATAATCAAACTGCGTACTTTAAATTTGAAGCGCGTTGGTAAATATAAGTTGTATATTAAGAGGCTTCGCTTTGGACTAATTTACCTGTTGAATGATTATTTGTTGGGTTATTCCGCTGTAATGAACAACAATCAATCACCGATCAAGTCACCATGTTTTAACAGAAATATTTCTTCAAAT
Organism: Pyrausta purpuralis; assembly: GCA_963924145.1. NCBI lineage: Eukaryota > Metazoa > Arthropoda > Insecta > Lepidoptera > Crambidae > Pyrausta > Pyrausta purpuralis. Next base: position 2,464,894 of record OZ001653.1, on the reverse strand, counting down.
TATACACAATTTCACATAAATTTTCAAAAACTCAAATGAGAGAAATTTTCAGCAAGCTTTCAAAAGCCTCCGAACTGTTTGACATCTGCCAAAAATGGTTCTGCTACCCATCTCTTTTTATCACACTGTTTGCTGCTAGTGACATCTCGCTTTTGTCGTTCTATTCCAAAGGGATAATAATTTTATGATATATATATATATATATATATATATATATATATATTCTTTGTGGCTTTCATGCGCCAAGCGCACGTATCGTATCCGTCCACCGGGGACAGTTTTGACCAAGATAATATGGAGACGGCTTCTTAAGAAATATATTTAAAGCCCATTTTTCTATGCTAGTCAAATATTGCATACAATCTTGACATTCCTTTTAAACTAATTGATGAATCTATACTAATATTATAAAGCTGAAGAGTTTGTTTGTTTGTTTGTTTGTTTGTTTGTTTGAACGCGCTAATCTCAGAAACTACTGGCCCGATTTGAAAAATTATTTTTATGTTGGATAGTGCATTTATCGAGGAAGGCTTTAAGCTATATAACATAAGGATACGACTCACAAGACCACAGCAACAATGAAAAATGTTGCGAAAACGGGAGAAAAATATTCCTTTTGAGAGCTTCCGCTGCGTACGCTGCGGAAACCGCTAAAGTTACACAAAAATCATGTATGACAATATTGTTCAACATTGAAAGTTCTATAATAAAGTCCGCGACAGCATAAGTCTATCTTTTATGGTTGACTTACTACAACCTTTTTTATGTTAATAAATTTGTAAAAAAATAATGCATCATTTTTAGAGGTGTATTGTACACACAGGTATTTATTCTTATCAAAATAAATACATTCATCATCACGAGCATTTCATTTAGAACCAAGTTGCCCTTTATATCATTTGATTTCAATAAATATCTTAGGAGCTATCACAGTTTTAACATAACTCCGCACCAAAATAATGTTCGCAGCTTAAGTACAACGTGCGCTTGCGCTAATTATATTATAAAGCTGAAGAGTTTGTTGGTTTGAAGGCGCTTATCTCAGGAACTGCTGAACCGATTTGAAAAATTATTTCTGTGTTAGATAGCTTATTTATTGAGAAAGGCTTTAGGATATAAAACATCACGCTGCGACGGGAGGGGAGGGAGCAAACTCAAAACGCGCGGACGAAGTCGCGGGGGACCGCTAGTTTTAAATAAAATTAAATAAACACAAACACTACTCACAACTTTCATAGACAATTAAGAATACTGAAATCTTGTTAAGGGGCTACCCGGATTTTTAGCGCACTTACTAGCGCCACTTTAATAAAAAAAACATAACTCGTTAAATAAAAGACCAATCAAAAATCTGGTAGATACGATTGTAGTACAGGTTCTATAGTTTATTTAGTACGTTTAAATTGTTTCTAAAGTAGTTACCTGTAGTTAGAGTTAGAAAAACTGCTAAATATGGCCACTTTTAGCATTTTTGCTAACTGTAACTGCAGATAACTGTGTTTAATTGAACTTAAACATTGTGTCTAAACCACATAATTAGAGCTACAATTGTATCTACCAGATTTTTGATTGGTCTTTTATTTAACGAGTTATGATTTTTCTAGTAAAGTGGCGCTAGTGTGCGCGGTAAAAATCCGGGTAGCGCCTTAAAACAAATAGTTAATTTTATTCACTGATATTATTTTAAAAGTAATGAAAAGATTGTTTACATTATTGGACTACCAAAGAAAAACGGACTGTAGGGATACTTGTTTTCACAATATTTTTTTGATTAGATTAACGGGAACATACATACCATTTGAATTTGTTTTACAATCATAAAGTAGCATTGAACTATTGGATTGTCCTTATCTGTTTCATTCACACGCAACCAAATGGAACATCATATAGGAAATTCCTTCATTCTAAATAACATACCTGTGGAGCTTTAAACACAGAGGGTTGCGATCTTCATCAGCCACTGTGTAGATGTTAGATTCCTTCCCCACACCAATCTGGTTGCCAAATGAAGCAATCACTTTCCGGTTGGTTAGCGCTTTAAGAGCCAAGTAGTCATAGCCAGCGTTGGTGAGACGATAACCATCATCTGCAAATGGTTTTATAATTGGATTTTTAATTAATCATCTAATTTGAATCCTATCTACCACAATTTTATCTACTAAATATGGAGCTATGATGATCATAAACATCTTTTGTTTTGTATTAAGAAAATGTTTTAAATAAATAATATAATGAAACCAACATTATGTTAACGTATATATCTAATCTGTAGAGAAAAAAATCTGAACAGTTGTCTAAGTACCGACCAAGCCTCAAATCAAATTCTTTATTTTGCTCAAAAAGTGGTACACATAAGGATATTGAATAAGAAACAGTTTCTCACTTTTTACCAGACATTGGCATGCAAAAGAAAAATTTTAAGTTTTCAATTTAAAAGTTCGGCATTTTCAATAAATTAGTCATCACACTATTGTCTGAATAAGTCACTGTAGCTTATAAAAATATTATACTCAATAAAATTACAACAAATTATTTTAATGTCATTAAAATTTAGGCAAGATTTAAGGTAGTTAAGAAGTGTTATTTTTTTTGTTTGTTATTAATACCTCAACACCCGAGCGGTCGCATGCGACCGCATAACAATAGAATACTTATTGTGTCTCGTTCACATACGCTTGAGGGATTAATAAAAATACTTTAGAAAGCCTTTATGTAAAAAAAAAAGAAGTATTAAGATATTCATCAACTGAGTAGAAACCCCTGCTTATGAGCCAGCATTTTAATTTCCTTTTGAATTCATTTAATGTTAAATTCTTCATATCGTCCTTAATGCTTCAACACCCGAGCGGTTGCAGGCAACCGCATAAGAATAGAATTTGCATTGTGTCTCGTTCACATACGCTTGAGGGATTAAGCCTGTTAAATATCCGTACGGCCATTTGATAATTATTGTTACTATTCACTGCCGTGTTCATAGGTAGCAGGTTAAGATTTGTAATTCAAGATTGTAAACTCAGTTTCAAACCAGATTTAGACTTGTCTGACAATATCTACCTAAAACTTACATTTCACGTGGTTATAATGGCAGTGCAGTTACGATGAAAATAACACTTGACATACAACTTACATTGTTTTCCACGTTCATAGGTTAGGAGCCTATGTTTACACAGTTCCTTCATAAGTTTGTGCACGCCACCATGACGTAGGTTCGCGATAGATGCTACGAGGGACCCAGGGACTAATTCATGATTTTTCATACCCATTTCCACCTGGTAAACAAAGTAAATTACAATTTGAGGTTACCTAGAGGATGCCAACAAAAACAGATATCTTAAGCCAGACAACTTATAGACATTACCGCAGTTAGCACACGAAAATCTTCGCCAGTTAAATAGCGAAGTATAGCGACATCCAGTTTGCCCATTTTCACGAATATTGTTTATTTTCTACAAGAAATTATTGTGAAACACGCCATGCAACTTTCAGAAAAAAAAACTGTCAACGTAAATGCCAGAAATCAGCTGTGGACGCTGTCATCCTATTAGACGTGAAATGGAACGACGTAAATAAACATGATTTATACAAATTTATTTGTCAGATACATTATATGGACACTTACTTTGTATGAAAATAAAGTGCCGTAGTGAAAAATATGATTTCCTTTTTATTTCTATTACCTTGCTGCACATCATTCAATTAGTGTTTTCTTCCCCACGAACACTTGATGCGTATACTGATTTTCTAGTGTAATAGGGATGTTTGATCCTTTTCTTTATTGAGCTTATCGATTAATCTATACTAATATTATAAAGCTGAAAAGTTCAATTCTTTGTATGAACGCGCTAATCTCAGGAATTATTGGACTGATTTGAATAAATATTTTTGTGTTGGTTAGCTTATCTATCAAGGAAGGCTTTAGATTTAGACTTTAAAACATCATTACCACTAATAATCCAGTATAAATGGATGTAAAGTCCATTTAAGGCTTAGCTATTATAGAAACGGCTTCTTAAAAAATACATTTTTGTATTTAAATCCAAAGAGATTCCAGAAAATTCGGTAATGCGATATTAATCTGTAACGTAGTGAAGAAACGACGTCTTAAACATGTGGTATTTATTTAAAAAAACATGGCTCCGGGAGTACATACTATTAATGAATGTATAATAATTAAATTTAAAGCTCCCTATCAAATTAGGATTATATGGAATGTAAGGAGAGCAGTAGACAGTACATTCACACACAACATAACTATTCCTGATTTGGTTCGATAGTAAAAGCTCTAGATTTTTCGATTCCAAATTCCCGGGTTTTTTTCAATGTAAAACTGAACTCCATATAGCCTAGCCAACATCTTTTAATAGTTTAATATTAGTATTAGTATAAGTAAAATAAGCTTACCTACAACTAATTTAATTCTTTAAAACAAATAAAAACACAATCCCCAATCCCCCATTTCTCGACTCAAAAGTGCACTCCATAATTGCCAGCATCCCAACTGTAGACACTAATCATGACACTACTTATAAGAGCAGTGCAACAATGAAAAATGTTGCAAAAACGGGGGAAAAATATTCGTTTGCAGAGCGTCCGTTGCGTACGCAGCGAAAAACTTTTAGGATACATGAAAATCACGTATGGTGCGATTGTTCCGCTTTAAAAGTTCTATAATTACGCGACAGCATTTTGTTTATCTGTTGAGATTCACTCACTACAAACTTTTTTCTGTTCATAAATTTGTAAAAAATAATGTACTTTTTTCAAAGGTGTTTTGATGTACTTATATTTATAATTATTCTTACTAAAATAAAGATATTCATCATCACGAGCATTTCCTTTTGAACGAAAATGCGCTTTACGTCATGTGATTCAATAAATATCTTAAAAGCTATATCGGTTTAAAAATAACTTTGCACCAAAATAATGTTCGCAGATTAAGAACAACGCGCGCTTATGCAAACCGCTATGGTTTCTGGCCCCTTCCAAGGAAATTATGAGTATTGTTGAAATATTTTACGGAAAATCTGAAATTTACACGGGTGACGCCGCGGGGGACCGCTAGTGTTTATAGTGTTATTGATCTTACTCTTAGACGAAGACAACTACCAGTTTGCAGAAAACGGTTAAATTTACACGATTCTAGTTAGAAATAAAGTAAGCATGTAAACATTGTTGGGGAAAGGCTTTACCTAAGGTACGACGAGCTGAACAAAACTAAATAAAATCAACAATATACGTAACGCAACACCAAACAAAAATAAAGGTTGCGTTGAACATCGTTTAATTTTAATGATATTTCAAAGATTTTCAATTGAAGAAAGCGTTTAACTTGTATAAAACGACAACAATCGATAGTGGCCGGTCGATTTACTGCCACGTTCTTTTAAAGCACTGTTGTGACTGACTGACAGTGACAATGACAGTAGTGGCAAACAACCTAGGTACTCTTTACTACCTACCCCTATTAGTACCAGTCAACAGACAGGCAGGGCAACCTTGCTTGCTTTCTTGTTGTCACCTAGGTATTTTCGAAACTTTTTAATTTTGAGGAATATTTTAGTTGTCCTTCACTTTGTTGTCTTGCAAGTAGTTGTAAAGAAAACTTTCTACTCTTCTTAATATTTACCTATACTTGGCATGTGGACCTAAAAACCAGCTTTATTTTCGTCGCTTCTTCAGTAGATACTGCTTTTAATGCATTCTTGCTTCTCTTGGAGGTAATCTTAGTAAGCTGATATTTCAAACAATGCATCGTAGTGCCCCATAAAATATATCTTTTACTAACTGATATCATAGGATTTAACAATAACTGGCACTTTGAGAAATCCACAGATAAACTTTTTTTTTAGTATACAATATTTGTAGAAAATTCGTGGTTCTTTATACTGCAGCCATGGAGGTTGGTTTTGAAAATGGAACAATAACTCTAGATCAAGCTAAAGGCATATACTACACCGGACAAACAGTGTCAGGAAGTGTGAGGTTTCGGTTGGAGCAACCGGTTTCTGTTGCAGGTATGTGGTCCGAAGGCAATCAAAATTATCTAATGTGTACTCATCTATGTAGTGAATACATGTCAGTCTTTTATTCTTTGTATTTTATGCATCATTTTACTTATCTCTATGTTTAAAAATATGATGTGATGGTAATTAAAATCATTTCTGTAATTGTATGCAAATAAATACATTATTGATCACATCTTAATGAAATTTAATACTTATTAATCATCTATAGATCATCATAAATAACACTATAACACTTTTATCTGTCTGTTAACTATTAGGTTACATCTACTTGCTTATCTGGTACTCATACTTATTCATACCATTAAATAGTTTGTTGTGTCATATGATATCAGTTTGTCTGGAATCAATAATAATCCCTCAAGCATATGTAAACGAGACACAATGGATATTCTATTGTTGTGCGGTCGCATGCGACCGCTTCGGTGTTTATGCGATAATAAGCTTTTATTTAAAGTACTTAAAAAGTCGTTTCTTAATACCTTTTTTATGAAACAAATTAATGTTATCCAAAGCAAAATAATATATGCAGTAAAAACATAATCAATTTCAGCACTAAACATCCAATATTTGGGTGAGGCACGGGTGCTGTGGACTGAGCAAGAGACACAGGAACGGAATGGGAGGTCTTTTGAAACAGAAGTGGAGTACCGGGCACAAGAGCAGTATTTCAATTTTGTGCAGTGCTTGTATGGAGGACAAGGTACTGCTATCAGGAGTTACTTATTGAAATATAATATGGAGAGTAATAAAAAGCTTAGCAATGCCTTAAACCTCATAGTAATAATTACCTCATCTAACCAAATAATTGTAACAAAAATTATTACTGGGAAACATTTATTTATGAGCAGCAAATGCAGTAATGTATAAGTGCACAGATTGCTCAGACATGTATTCACATAATAAGGGCATACGTAGAAGTCTATCTAATCTATAATTCAACAGATGGATTTGACAGATGCTAATGTCACTTTTTAAAATAATGTTGCCATATTTTTTTTGTATATTCATTATTTTTCATCTATCAGTTATCTGTATGTTGTGTTATTATCACAAATGTTGTAGTACAATAAGTGCATGACAGATGATGATAAACAGAAATAAAATACTTTATAACATCTTTAGTGAATGCTATTGTTCCCATAGATACATAGTGTAATCTGGCATTCCAGGGGTTGATCAACCTCAATTGGCACATGCATAACAATAAACAGTGGCATCACCTTAACATAATAAAATAAACCACCTTTAAAAAAACTGAATAATAAAATAACGCATTTGTCTTCTATTTAGTTCAAATTCTTTTGAAGTCAGTGCATGATATCAAGCTATAGCTGCCGACAAACTGTAACACAGTTTGACAGTATATTGTAAAGAAACGTCATGTAGTGTTACTTTTAAAAAAAAACTTACCTAAACCAACCAGGGCTTGAAACCGGTTCAAGATTTACCGGTATTATAACGGTTAAACCGGTTTTATCGTAAAAATTCCGTTCCGAAGCGGAACCAAATAAGAGTAATACTGTAAACCTTAATAAACCGGTTAATTCCTGGCCGCTTGCGACGATCGCAACGTGACTTGTTTTTTGACCGAATATTCTTCAAAAGACGTTAGAATAATTATCAGATTGTACAGAATTATTCCTTTTGCCATTTTATTGTTTATATAATATAATTTAAATTTCCAAAAATATTTCGAACAATTACCACAGTGCGTATCTGATAGGATATATAAACAAAATAAGTTTTATTGAATAAAAACAAACGTCAATGCGCTTACCGCACGCAGATCTTAACGAAGTTGAAGTGGTTGTCCTGGCTGAACGAAAAGTTAAACCGGTTAATGAAAAATACCCATATTTTTCCGAACCGGTTCAAAGGAACATAACCTTTTTCAAAAAGTTAAGTTAACTAAACTAAACTAAATTTTTAACTTCTTTTTTCTAATATATTGTGCAGGTTATGTTTACCTATAATTGACTGTGCATTTAGCAAATAATATATTTGTTATCTTTATTTTCCAAGATTTAATGCGGCGTCATTTAATAAGGCGTTGTCACAACGCCTCGGTCTTGCCTTCACCACGGTGAAGGAGGATCCTACTGCGAGGTCGTTTCTCTCGAACTTTTTCCAAGACAAGTGGCAAACAATTGGTAGTGTACCATTCTGCAGAAACTGTTTTTTGATCCTCTAACACAATTGTTGCGAAATGACCTATCCTTCCAAAGAACGAGGCCACCATTTTTTTTCCGCACTTCGATCTCTCTTCACTTTAGTTGGCAACTTCTCGAAAGGAAACACCCACTGAGCAGATTGTCTTTTGGTTTCAGGATCATAACAGTAAATCCAGCTTTCGTCACCTGTTAGTATGTCGAACACAGCATTTGAGTCACCTCCGTTAAATCTATCAATCATTTTACGGCACCAATCCACACGATGGAGTTTTTGAGCCTTAGTCAAATTATGAGGTATCCACCGGGCGCAAAGCTTCCTGACCGCTAAATGTTCGTGGAGGATTTTGTGCACTGGACTCATACCGATGCCTAAGCTTGTCCGAATCTGCTGATAGGTCACTCTTTTGTCAGTCTCTATCATACGCCGCACAACACAGATGTTATTTTCAGTCGTCGCCGTAGAAGGCCGTCCCTCACGTACATCATCAGTGAGATTAGTGCGACCACGTTTAAACTCATTAAACCAGTTGTAAACAGTCGCACGAGATGGGGCTTCATCGTGAAAGGCCAATCGTAGTCTATCATAACTTTCTTGTTGACTTAAATGACATCGAAAGTCATAAAAAATCATTGCAAGAAAATTTCCTCGTGTTAAATTCATGTTGACGCGACACAGACAATTTTCAATTTGCCGCCAAATCGTAAAACAAATGACAAATGAATGAAATATATACTCAGTAATATTGGCAAAGAGTTCTATTTTCAAATTTTAGAATTTTTTTTATTATATTGTTTATAAGTGGCCAGTTCTAAGAACTTTCAGTTTGACCCTCGTAGACGCTTCCAAAGTGGTAAAATGGGCGTCCCCCCCCCATCTAACTTCTAAACCAAGCAGTTGTAAATTAAGAAAAAAAAATAAGGAATGTAGATCTTAACAAATTCTTTCAACGAAAATTGGTTCGGACGGGATCGAACTAGTAGTAGACTAAGTAGAAATAAGTAGATTGCCTAATTCGGTTAAAGTTGGCACGGAACCCTCAGTGCGCGAGTCCGACTCGCACTTGGCCGGTTTTTTGTAATCTTACCAGGCTACAATCGCCTCCAAAGATTATGAACGGTGTTAGATAAATCAACATTTGTAAAGGTCATGGTCATATTAAATTGACTAAGATTTATTTCTGCTATGATTTTGTAAGAAAAGATAGTTAAATTTTATTTTTCAATACCAGGGGTAAGCCAGCTGAACGCAGGCCCCCACGAATTCCCGTTCCAGTTCCAAATACCCCCCAACATACCTTCGTCGTTCGAGGGGGGTGAAGGGGAGGTGGAGTATGAAATTAAGGCGTATCTGGAGTACCCGGGGCAGGGACGGGAGATGATAGAGAAATCTTATACAGTTATTGCTCCCATAGACTTGAATAAAGAAGATCCTGAAATAGCTGTGAGTATAGTCTAGAAAATATATTAAAGTGTAGTTAGTTTATTCAATTAGAACCAACACATGTTAGCTAGCAACAAGTTTAACCCATGCAAATCACCTTAAGCAGCAGCAGAATGCTAAAGAGAGAACAATCTTATTGATGTTTTTTATTAGATAGAAGAGTTATTGTGTGTGTGTGTGTTCGGACAGGAGTTGTGTGTATGTGTGACTGTGTATATGTTTCTAGTAATAATAATAGTCCCCTTAGCCGATTTCGACTAAAGTAGACAGTCACAACGGCTAACCGACTGCGCGGGACATATTATAGTGCACAAGTATGTGCACAAACACAGGTGCACTCTCTATTCCTTACACTCTCATAGCCCGATGGGACGGCAATCTGACACGACCGGAGAGAGATCAGGCGCAGGACCAACGGCTTTATGTGCTTTTCCGAGGCACAGGGGTGAAACACCGCCAACTTCCAAAGTCCGGGCTCCCTAAGAATTTCTGAACAGAAAAACTCAGGTATATATTTTTGGCCCGACCCGGGGATCGAATCCGGGACCTCTGGCGCAGCCGTCGCTTTAAAGTGCGACCTTTCTACCGCTGCGCCACCGAGGCAGTTTTTTTTTGGTTTCTAGTATCACGACATAGTATAACAAAGTCGCTTACCGCTTTCTGTATGTATGTATGCTTAAATCTTTAAAACTACGCAACGGATTTCGATGCCTTTTTTTATAAGATTGAGTGGTTCAAGAGGAAGGTTTATATGTATACTACATTGCACCCATGAGGAACCGGGGCGAGTCGCTAGTAGCCAATAATCCATAAGTCTCTCATCCCCAGAAACCCCTCGCAATAGAGTTCGAAGAGGTATACAACTGCGGTTGTTCCTGCAGTCCGAGCCCGATCACGGTGCTGGTGACCCTGCCCGTCGGCGGGTACTGCCCGGGGCAGGCCGTGCCCGCCGCGGTGCACGTCACCAACCGGGCCAGTGTCGAGGTCAAGAAGGTCGTGCTGCAGATCGTTACTGTGAGTACAGATTCATCAAGCCTAGCCTTAGATTGAATGGTCTGGGAACTGGGCATGGAACATTTCATGAGTAGCAAATGAAAATCATATGAAATGAAAATCATTTTTCACACCTACTACTTTTTTTCAAATAGACTGCTACAAATCGCTCTCTGCGAAATCATAGATCATACGAATTTCGTTTCATTGACGAATGAAATTGAAGCGCGTGAGCGAGTGTAATGATTATGCTTTATGCGATCTTGTGTGACTTACTTACGACGCCCAGCAGTTAAAAATTAACTTTTAATCTCAAAGTCGTAAAGTTGAGATCATTTTGTAAAGATTTTATAACGGATCTGTACGAAATTCGTATAATGTGCGTACAGTGAAATTGATATTAAATTCATTAGTTGCGTATATATTATTGGCACTGGCATTTCGCATGTAATTTCATATGAAAAAAAAAACATCATTGCATCAAATAAAAATGAATAAAAAGTAGCAATCATTTCCATGCCTACTCGGAACCCACAAAAAACAAGTTTGCACACGCACTGGCAAAAACACACACACCCGACCACTTACACACACACACGCGCACTAGTCACACACTCAGGTCTATAGGCTAACACTACCAGTCGTTGACGCACTATTAATTACAGATATATTACGCCCTCGCTGCCTCTGCTATAAAACGTATGACTTTAGCGTAGTGTTGCACTACACATCGCCCAGTTGCCGATAAGCGCGCGCATGGGTCACTTTAGCGCATAAATTATTTATGCCGCGGAGGAAGTGAGTGTGTAATATTACTTTAACGGTTAAAACTCATACGATGTCATAGTTTTCTGCATTTAACCGAACACATATACAGCATGTGGCATATAATAGGAGCAAACATTTTAATTTACTACTTAGTTTACTTGGTTACTTTCACCTGCTCTCGTTGACTCAGAAATATTTTAGTAATCCAAAATTATAATCCCTAATTAATGTATATCAAAAAACCTAACTCGCTGTAGTAAATGGCAAATGGCATTGTCAAGTTCTATGACTGGACACATTTATTCGCAATACATTCCTAGTTCCATTTTTTTTAATAAGTTGAAACCATTTAGAATTGATTACTGGTTACTTAAAAGGTCTCTCTTTTAAGTTTTTGGTCTTATTATAGGCCCACCCTGTATATTATAAAAGGTGATAAAATAAGTAAATTGATAAGATTGATCAATGGGAAGTTTTAAATAATGTTATTTTTAGATCTGGAAATTCTTGGTAATTATACGAAACTACCCAATTCTTTCGACAGCTTCGTTCTACACAAACAAGTTCTGTCCACAGCGCACCCGCTACCACAGTCGCTCGCCGCCAGCGGACTTCACGACGCCGGAAGAGGTGCTCGTCACAGCCAAGACGAAGCCTGTACTCGGCAACTCGGAGCGACACTACACTTGCGACCTCAAAGTGCCCGACATGATCGCGCCTAACTTGAAGAATTGCAGCATCATCGATGTTGGGTATTTTTTCAAGGTAATTGTTATTTATTTTGAAAGAAAGATAGTAAAGTTAGCCTGTAACATCCCACTGCTGGGCAAAGGCCTTACCTCAACTATGAGGTAGTTTGAAACATAGGTACTCCACCACGCGGGCTCAATGCAGGTTGGTGGAGAAGTGTTTGCAGGGATGGTGACTAACCCTGCTGTCAGATGTTATCAAGCCGCCCATAAGACCTCTGACGAGGCTTAACGACTAATATCAACCGATATTAGCCGGAACCAACGGCTTAACGTGCCTTCCGTAGCACGGAGATGCCCGTAATGTACGTCACTTACATGGTCAGAATGGTCACACATCCAAACACGACCGCGCCGGAGGTTGCTTCACTTTGGTATCACTACCAAAGCGCTGCTACTACTGCGCTTCGAGCACCATTATGAAAGAAAGAAAATAAATTAATTCGACCCAAATAATTACAAGCACTGCATTACATTTATTAACATACTAAAAGCAGGCTACTTGAGTCGAATAGGCTGAAAAAAAAAAATGGTTGTCAAGCAAATGTTTCTAAGTATTTGCTGTGTTCGAACATAGGTGGTGGGTGAACCCGAATCGATGGCACTATAGGTTAAACGAAATTGAATAGAATAAATACATTATGTCATATTTTTGTATTAGTTTTCGTAATGTCAGCCAGCCATTTGTCCTTGCGACGTCCTCCAATAGTTTGACACTGTTGTCGCGCGAGGTCTAAATATATTTAGCAATATTAGTTAAGTGGTTATAATTTACCAACGTTTAACCTCACAAAGTTAAACGTTCTTTATAAGAAGCGCTTACCAGCAGATGCTGGCTAAAAAAAAGGTATAAGGCCTGCTTTATGACATTATGAATGTCTCAATAAGTTGGTTAGCGTTATCTGTCAAATACTTAAATGTAATAAACATATTATATACATAGAAGCCACACCTTACCAGTATTTTCCAATCTAATACATAATTCTTATTTTGCTCATTGCAAGAATCCATCTCAGGGTACCTTACCTTAGCTCAAACATACCTTCCAAGATAACTAAAAAGATATCGTGTGAATTATTACTGTCTTTTTAAAAGTTTTTATTTTTGCCTTATTTGCCCCCAGGTCACGGTGACATTATCAGGCTGCAACGACGACTTAGAAGACACATCAGAAATACTCATCGGACAGATACCACTGCACAACTTTACGGACGGGCAGTACGTACACCCCATGGCACACAGCCTGCCCGAAGGACCAATACCAGACCAGATACCTTATACTGTACCTCATATTAATACTCAATCTGTCCCCGTAAGTGCTTATCCAAGTTTTCAAGGTCAAGCCAACCCCGTAAATGCTTATGAAACTCAAGCTAACCCTGTAAATGCTTATCCAGAATATCAAACTCAAGCTAACCCCGTAAATGCTTATCCAGAATATCAAACTCAAGCTAACCCCGTAAATGCCTACCCAGGATATCCACCCCAACCGTCAGCTCCTGTGCTAGATGTAGGCTTTCCGAACCCGGGTGTAAATAACCCTAATAATGGAATAGGGTTCAGGGTAGATGTGCCTGTCAGCGTCACGCCAACGGTTCACAAGAAACCGTGGATGAAGGCAGCTTTAAAATAACCTTTTTTGAGATGATTTTATGTAGACGACAGTATTAACTGTTATCTTAGTGTGTAAGTTGAACAAATATTTTGTATCTTTACACTTTTATTGTCATAGTACGGAAGCTACTTTTCTAAAGTCGTTTGTCCAGTACACCGTAGCATACCATTACCGTGCTAGGAACGTGTTCATCATCATCATCATCATTATCAGCCAAAAGACGTCCACTGCTGAACATCCCCCACGGCTTTCCACAGCGACCGATCACTAGCGGACTGCAACCAGTTTGATCCTGCTATCTTTATAAGGTGGTCTTTCCATCTTGTTAGTGGAAGTCCTACGCTGCGACTTTGGTCGAAGGGTCTCCAATCGAGAACTTTCCTGCCCCATCGGCCATCAGTTCTTCGCGCTATGTGCCATTGCCAGTAACGTGTTCAGCATTTTTTTTTTGTATTGTAAACTTTGTCAAATATACCGTTCCGTCACCGACCGACACTGTCGCGTGTCGGCAAAAGCAAAATGCATTCTCGCTCGCTCTCGCTCCAAACAACGGTGAGACAGAACGCTGTCAATCCTTTCATTGGGCGAGTTAGAGCGTACCGTGTTGCTTTTCGTGCCTGACACGTTCCTAGCGCGCTCATGGTCTGGCACGGTGCAGTGGGCAAATAGCTTTATTAGGAAAACTTGATAGTGATTCTGCGTGATTTGTTGAGAATGTACAAGGGCTGTTTTTTAGTGAGTAAGATAGCAGAAAATATCGATTTTGAATCTCCAACTATAAACTCTACCCCCTTATTGAAAAAAAATCAGTAGTACCAGGCTAAAAACTGTACTCGAGTATTAAACGACCAATTTAAAAATAATTTCATAATGACGACATTAATAGGTAATGTTAGTCTTTGTTTAAACCGGTACTTACTATCTTTTTTTTTGTTATTAAGAGGTAAAATAAGTTAATGCTATTTTTGAAGATTTTGATTATTTTATATACCTATAGTACATATTATTATACCTGTATGTGATACGGAAAGCTTAGTGCCATCAATATTATAGTCAGCCTGTTGGCAAAAAATATTTTTTTAGAATCAACATCCGAATCGATTTAGAATCTCTGAAGGCATTTGTACATTATTGATTTTATAAAGTAGATATTATAATATATAATATCTAGATAGTATTTTTATTATTTAACTCAAGTAAGATGTTGGTTCCATACTAAAAGTTTGTAATAGTAAGTAATATATTTGAATTTAGATTAAGAGTTAACTGTATGGTGCAAATATGAGCCTTGTAATAATTGTTTATTATATTAATATGATTTTAATTATCTTCTCTTGAAGATTATTCGTTATGTTAAGCATAAAAATATTTTATGACACTGTTTGTCTCTTCATATTTTTATACTATGATATACCTATTTTATGTGTTTTTTGGAGTCAAACGGTGCTAATAGTCGAGTTCCAATCTTAAGTAATAAGAAAAACATTACATTTGTCCTACAATTTAAAATAAACCTATACGTAAATGACAAAAGACATATTTTTCGAAGACCTATAAGCCCTTTATTATCGACATCTAACAACAAGCAGAAATATTCTGAAAGGCTGATTTTGTTTTATGTTATATGAAGAATTCAGCATTTTATAGTCTAGTAATAAACTGCAGTTTCCCGAATTGGTTACTTGCTTGAG
The DNA here is from genome assembly GCA_963924145.1 of Pyrausta purpuralis. NCBI lineage: Eukaryota > Metazoa > Arthropoda > Insecta > Lepidoptera > Crambidae > Pyrausta > Pyrausta purpuralis. The sequence continues at coordinate 2,449,440 of OZ001653.1, read as the reverse complement.
AAACATTAATAATAAGACCAAGATATATATGATAATATGGAAGTAACGGCACTAGTGATAGTCAAATAGCGTTTTAATATAAAGTGGGGTAATATCAAGTAGCTAAAAATAGTATTTACAGTATTTTTACTGAAGTTTACGCGAACACTAGTCATTAATAAAAAAAGAGAAATCTCTGCGAAAAATATCCGTAAAATGTGTTCTAATCAATTAACGGTGTTAGGAAGAAGTTTAAGAAGAGGCGGGTAGAGTGCGGGAAATCGCTTCTTTGAAAACATTCTCAATTCGTTGATTAAGTTGAAAATTCTAATCGTTGATTAATTTGTGCGCGCCTTACACTACGCGCCGTAACATGACTTCGTGTGTAAGTTTAATAGATCTTGTTTAAGACAAACCAACTAAAAAATATACGCTGTTGTAATCTCTTATTTAAGGAAGTACCTACCTTTTATATGAGTTATATGTTCCTCCCAGATAAGCTTTTATCGTCACTAGCCACAATTAATAATTGTTATACAAATCGTAATTAATTAAAATGTCGTTTAGTCTTGGTCTTGTCTGGTCACGTTGGGCGGGGCGACAATGGTCAGTCCTTATGTGGATGTGGCATGTAAGAATAAACAGATAATTATTATTGTTATATAAACGTATTGTTTTGATATTTTTATTATCCAGGGTGAAATTTTTATCAGTGACCAAATTTTGTGTGAAGACTCCACTGTTGGATATGAACTACTTTTATTATGGGGGCGATAGTAAATTCAAGAGAAAAAAAAAACAGTTGTACCATACATTTTGACCACGCGCCAATTGAGCTTTCTATGTAAGTACAACTGTTTTTTTTTCCGAATTCACTTTGGCCTCATAGTAAAAGTTGTTCATATACATGTGTGGAGTCTTCACACAAAATTTCAGCTTGTATATGATTTAAAATTGTGTTGCATTTCGTTCTAAACTCATCAACACACGGCAGTTTTACCTATTAAATAAGTGTATCGTAGCATTAAAACCGTGTGTTGATTGCTTTATTTTAGATTGTATTATGTTGTCAAATTACGATTTTAATAATTTCAAAGCATTTATTTGCATAAAGTGCAAAAACACAAATTTTAATATAAACACAAAATATTTTCATAATAAACGTTTAATTGACCGAACGTATGCTTTGTTTTGATTAAAACCATTAGTGTCTCAAGTCTCAACACACTATGCAAAAATTAACGCTACCTAAGTTCGGCATGATTACGCCTGCAATGCTATTTGAATTACTGAAGGAAGACATATTAAGCCGAAACGTCGGGATGTTAAATCAGCTTTAGGGTACTTTCGACAAAGTGTGCTCAAACATTTAATATTAGTAGTAGGAAAATGCATTAATGTTTGCAGACATTTAATAAAACGCATGTTCTGTTTACGAAAAAAGTGTAATAAAAAATCTTTAATATGTAATAAAAATGTCTTTAGATAAAAATATGAGTACACAACATTAACCTTAACTAGTTATAATATTTAAATACACATTTGAACGTTTATGACAACAAGTATAGTAATATCCTTAGTTTATGCAACAAGCAACATGCTTCAAAGCGATTATTAAATAATTTTTTTTGCAGGAGCAAGTAAAAAGATCTAAAAATACACATAATCTCCGTTTTTTTTTGCTAGTATAATAATGTAAATAATCTTTTTATAAATTTTAAAATATTATAACTAAAACCAATTAACTTTTTGATTTAAGTAAATTGTGCGTTAAGTTTTTATTTTATTTAAAAATTAAGCATTTAGTTAAACAGGAATGTCAAGATTGTTGACAATATTCGACTAGCAAAGAAAAATGGACTGTAACTACAAGCACGCTTCATCTAATCAAGCTGCCTACGTAATAAACAATATTTATTTCGTAACTCAGGTTTATAATTAACTAAAGGACTCAGCGAACTATCGGTCAACCGGCTCATTTTTTTTTTGTTTGTTTTTTGAACCTTCTCCTAACAATAACAAACACAAAGAATATTTGTTCCGGCTCATGCGTGATGCCGTGACCAATAGAAATATGGATTATTTTTTATATATAAAGAAGATAAAATAAACTATGAGACCATGGATACCATTTACATTAGCTGCAATAAAATAATGCCCATCGTAGTTATTACAAGCTTTTTTTATTAATTAATCTTTTATTTTAAAAATAATAATTCGCTGTCCTGAAATACGATTGTGCTATGTTATTACTTACACACATTGAAAATAGTCATTTTATACAAATGGCACTTGCATCTTATAAGCCTTGATTTATTCGTGGCACCTACGAAAAGGCATATTTTTCCTTCGTAGAGTAAATATAGTACATACTTAAGGCACTATTATACTAAGTTTGTGGTTATATGATCATTTATCATGTAGATAAAGGGCCTATTAAGATACAACATAAGAAATGTACTCGAACAATTGTAACTGTCACATAGTGTGATAAAAAAGTTTACAGTTTAAAAATACAAGCGATTGGCATTTATATGCAAATACATGTTCAAATTCAAAATCCTATAAAAACATCTTTTTTGTATACTTTAAAATGTCTCTTTATGGCACATTATAATAAAAGGACTATATAATCTAATATATTGATAATATTATTTGTAAAACGTTTATTAACTATAGTCACCGATCAACAAATTATAACGGAGTGCGATAAATAGGTGAAAGAGTCCTTCTGGAATAATTCATAATCCAACATGAAATTATGTAGTATAAAAATAGAAATATGGTTATATAAACCAGTAAAAAAAGTGGTAGTAGTTCTTCTTAAAGTATAAAGTTTTTTTTAAATATAAATGCACCAATATTGCTTCCGGAATCTATTTAAATACAAAGTAGACTATTATCTCTACAACAATGAGATTTTAAGGCTTTAGTAATATTTATGAGGCTTGATTCGTTTTGGGAGATCATTTTGAAACTTTAACAACAAGTAAATAAACTTAATGCATATTATCACTGGCACAATTATATAAGGCACAGACAGACGATGCGTTATTGTCTTTAATTGTATAGGTAAATATATTCCTTGTATAATTATTTTCCTTGATTAAGACACAAACAACGGACTAACTGTCGATTTCAACAACGTCAAAAAAGGAATATTCGTCGAATACAATACACAATACCCAATAATTTTAAAATGTCATCTATTTGTCCGCAATCATTTATGAAAAGGACATTTTAAAATCGGTCGTTTTATACTTTCGGTCGGATAAGTCCTTTCTGATGTTGGTTAAATTGACTCTAAATGAGGTAGTAAGTAGCTCAGAAGCCTTACGTGATATTAACTTACTTTTGTTTGTAAAAATAAGCTTAAAACTACGTGAGATTCATTTGACCATGAATCATAGGTAGAATACATGTTCCTCTAGTATAAAGGACCACTTATTTAACATTAGTCTTTATTGATGAACTCCGGATTGTAAGCTGAGTTGTTGGGGTTATCGTCCAGTTTTTCTGTAAATATAAATAAATAAATATAAATTGCGTATACATATATTGAAACAAGTCATCAGTGAATTAAGTAAAACATACTTAAATATTTATATTATTCTTATAATGAAGTTAATGGTACACATTTTAATGCAGTGAAATAAACCAAAACTTTAATGTTGCGTATATTTCATAAATAAATAAATTTGGACACCAATCACATACATAACTCTGCTCCCAAAGTTAATAGCTAAGGCACTTGTGTTATGGGAATCGGACACAACAGAAGAACCACAACACCCAGACCCGATACAATATACAAAATTTTGATTTATATTGACCCGACCGGGAATCGAACCCGGAACCTCGGAGCGGCGGCGCGTTGAAACCAGCGTGCTCAGCCACTACAGCACAGAGGTCGTCAAAATTCGTATTATATTAAAATAATAATAACTTACTTTGTTCAGAACCAGGAGTCCCAGGCTCAGGAGCGCTGGCTGTTGCGTACGGACTTGTTACCTGATACCAAAAATATTATAATTTAACATTTTGTGTCATCATTCATAGGGTTCAGTTTGATCACTTAAGTGCTGATTTTTCAATAGTCAGATAAGAAATATTCGTCGAACAAAATACAATATGGCTAATTTTAAAACGTCACCTAATTGTCAGCAATCCTATGTAATTGTCATTTTTTTAAATCTGTCGCTTTATAATTTATCAGTCTGATAAGTTTTATCTGACCATTGAAAAATCGGCCCTTACTCTAATATAATCAGATAGACCAGAATGACAGGTATTAACGTAATTTTTCTTTGTATCGTGGACGATTCTGAGTTTTTAACCGACTTCAAAAAAGGAGGAGGTTATCAATTCGACTGTATGTTTTTTTTTTATCATCATTATTTCTTTTTTGTATGTATGTTACCTCATATCTCAGTCGTTTGTCGACCGAATCGAAAATTTTTTTCACCTACTTAGAGGGTATACCTTCTAGTTGGTCCCATTTTTTCCATTTTGGGATCTGATGATGGGATCTTGGTGTATTCGAGGGAAACCCTCAAATTTTAAAGGCACGTATAGTGTTTCTTTACTAGAATCTTAATGTTGACGTGTTGTTACGTCTGATAGTCAACATTTTGTAGGGCTGAGCTGATGGTGGAACTCCTTAACGCCTAGGAGTTCAGTAATTATAATGACACAACTTATGATAGGTAATTTGTAGCTTCGTAAAAAATAGAATCATAAGGTGCAACTGCCCCCCCCCCCCTCTTATGTAATCACTAAAAATAAAGAAATAAAATAAACTTTAAAAAAAGTAAAAACCGACTTCAAAACCAAAATGCACTAAAAAGTCTTAAATAAACTCTTTACCATTGAAAGGAAAGGAATCCGTTTTAGGCAAACAATTTCTTTTTGGAGTCGGTGCCATCACTTTGACCATCAAGCATCAACTATCACAGCACCGACTCCAAAAAGAAATTGTTTGCCTAAAACGGATTCCTTTCCTTTCAATGGTGAAGAGTTTATTTAAGACTTTTTAGTGCATTTTGGTTTTGAAGTCGGTTTTTACTTTTTTTTAAAGTTTATTTTTCGATCGAAGTTTTTGAAATAACACCGTTTTAATTCATGCTATCAAACTTCTGCACAATACAAATTCAAACTACAACTGTTTAATTCTTTTAAGTGTTTAATTGTTTAGTAAGTTTAATCACCTAAAAACAAGGATAGAATAAAAATTAAATTATACGATTATTTAGGAACAATATTTTTTTTTAATTGCCAAAAGACGCCACCCACAAAATGTTATTTCAGTCTATGTAATAAAAAAAAAGAGTGTAACTAGAGTACATTTACGTTTAATTTACATTAAGTTAAGGCTGCGTTTCCAACAGCGATGCGCGAGGAAGGCAGCTACAAAGACGCGTTGCGACGCTTATTACCAACAAGCTTAAGGTGCTCCCTGGATTTTTAACGCGCACACTAGCGCCACTCTATTTAAAAGAATTATTACTCCTTAAATACAAAAACAATCAAAAATCTGGTAGACATGATTGTAGTACAGGTTCTATATTTCATTAAGTACGTTTAAATTGTTTCAAAGGTAGTTTACTGTAGTTAGAGTTAGAAAAACTGCTAAATATGGCTATTTTTGGCAATATTTCTTTCTGTAACTGCAGATAACTCTGTTTTATTAAACTTAAACATTGTATCTAAATTACCAGACCATACCAGACCTTATAACCAGAGCTACAATCGCATCAATCAGATATTTGATTGGTCTTTTATTTAACGAGTTATGATTTTTCTACTAATGAGGCGCTAGTGTGCGCGTTAAAAATTCGTGGAGCCCCTTAACGAACAGCAACGGTCTGTCAATAGCGCCAAAATTTAATTCTATAACAGCCAATAAAAAAGCTGGCCGGTTCCTAGCTCAAAGGATTAGCATATCCATCCAACGCGGCAACGCAGCCAGCATCATAGCCTCCTTGCCGCAAGGAAATGGTTTCGTTTTTGATTAGTTAGATTGTAAGTTTATTTTTTATGTTGCATGTCTTAGTTTTATTTTTTTCTTGTTTGTTATAAATAAAGTGTAATTTCATTTCATTAGGAAAAAATGTCCAATCTTTTTCGTTTTGTCAGTAACCTTAGTAGAAATATGTCATCATCATCATCATAATCAGCCAAAGGACGTCCACTGCTGAACATAGGCCTCCCCCACGGCTTTCCACAGCGACCGATCACTAGCGGTCTGCATCCAGTTTGATCCTGCGATCTTTTTAAGGTCGTCTGTCCATCTTGTTGGTGGACGTCCTACGCTGCGTCTTTGGTCGAAGGGTCTCCAATCTAGAACTTTCCTGCCCCAACGGCCATCAGTTCTTCGCGCTATGTGCCCTGCCCACTGCCACTTAAGCTTACTGATTCTCAAGGCTATGTCCGTTACCTTGGTTCTTCTACGTATCTCTTCGTTTCTGATTCGATCTCGTAGAGAAACACCGAGCATAGCCCGCTCCATCGCTCGTTGTGTAATTTTGAGCTTCATTATAAGGCCCATAGTAAGAGACCACGTTTCGGATCCGTATGTCATCACTGGTAACACACACTGATTGAAGACTTTCGTCTTCAGACACTGAGGTAATTGAGACGAGAAGACGCTCTTGCGCAGTTTCCCGAACGCTGCCCAGCCTAATATAATCAGTAAAAAAGTAGACAATTATTCTTTTTTTTTTCTTTGGACATTCCCACACATCGCCATCTAGCCCCAAAGTAAGCTAATCAAAGCTTGTGTTATGGGTGCCAGACAACGGATATAATACTTAAATACTTTTTGTTTGTAAATACATACATTATATACATAGAGAACACCCAGACCAATACAAACAGACATGTTCATGCACACAAATGTTTGTATTGTGCGGGGATCGAACCCGCACCCGCTGCGTAGTAGGCGATTTCTCGACCACTACACCAGACGGGTCGTCAAATTATACTATGAATAAGTTTGAGATATTTGGAAAATAAATAATTAAATTATGTTATAACTCACATTAAGAGGGTAAGGGACCGCCGCACCTTCTGGCAGTAGAGGTACGCTCGCCGGGTCCTTAGGGCCCATGAATCCAACAGTGCCAGTCCGCAGTCCCCCACCAATCATAGGACTTGGTTTCTTAGGGTAAGGACTCGCTCCAGGGTAAGGCGGGTTTTGGCCAGTAGGGTACGGGGATGTGTTCATACCGTAAGGAGGGATACCACCTATTACAGGGGTTGAATTAGGGTAAGGCGGGTCACCGCCTTTTGCTGGCGTTGAGTTAGGGTATGGAGGGTTTCCTTGTCCTGGTGTTGAGTTAGGGTAAGGCGGGTCGCCGCCTGTTGCAGGCGATGAGCTAGGGTAAGGAGGGTTTCCTTGCATTGGTGTTGAGTTAGGGTAAGGCGGGTCACCACCTATTGCAGGAGTTGAGTTAGGGTAAGGCGGATTTCCTTGGACTTGAGTTGAATTCGGGTGAGATGGGTTTGGAGATGGATTAGGGAGACCGTTAGGGTAAGGTGAGTTGCCATGGACTGGAGTCGAATTAGGGTAAGGCGGATTAGCTCCAGGGTAGGGCGAAGTGGGATACGGTGGGTTGCCTTGTCCCGGGGTTGAGTTCGGGTAAGGTGGGTTAGCGCCGGGGTAAGGCGAAGTAGTGGGATAAGGCGGGTTGCAGTGTACTGGAGTTGAGTTAGGGTACGGTGGATTGGGACTAGGGTAGGGTGATGCATTTGGGTAAGGAGGATTGGCCCCAGGGAGAGGCGAAGTATTTGGTAACGGGGTAAGGCCTAAGCTAGGGTTAGGCGGATGAGTTGAAGGGTACGGCGAATTATTAGGGTAAGGCGGATTAGGTGTATAACTACTGTTTTGTAAGTTATTAGCCGCTATCGGCTGATTAATTATAGGTTGTGGGTAAGGATTATTAGCCACTGGGAATGGGGTATTTTGCGGCATTTGGTCTTTTAAGCCAGGGACGTTGTCCAGAAAGCCCACGATTGGGATCGTACCGAATATGATTGGGCACGAATCGTCGCTGTCAGTGTGGCATCCTAAGGTTTCTACCGATATCTGAAATAAGAAATAGTCATCATTAGACAATAGTCCAGTGCTCCGAATCGCTGGAGCTGGGGACTTTGCAGACTTTGTAGAACTATACGAACCTAAAACGCAACTGCGCACACGCTTAAGTACAAGCCGTGATCGGATACGACCAGCAGGCTTAACATACACAAATTAATAAAAAAATATCCAGGCATTCTATCCCGTTTGTTTGTCAAACATCAACTTATTCATAGTTGCTAACATGGCTGCAATAAAAGTCATATCGTACTGTGAAATTTCGAAATATGACAAAATTGTTATTGAACGCTAACATGCGATACATATTTTTATCGAATTTTGACATTTTGCCGTGAAACATTATAGTCCACCATTAGCGTCGACGATAAACGAGAAAAAAAACTTATTAAGAGCAAAAATACATGACTGCGTCGTGACATATTTTATCATAGGCTCTCAAAAATCAGTAAAGGGTATAAATATTGAAAAGAAAGTCCCCGAGGTTTTTTTTATCCCTAAGATATTTATTAGTTTAAATTCATTATCTATGGCCACAATCCAGTCAATCTGTCATTGTGTCAAGTTTATCATTCTCAGCCTTTGACATAAAATTGAGTGAATGGTTAGAAATTGTGTTATCTCGTTATCGTTTTGGATAATTTTGTCCAATGTGGTTGGCATATTAGGGAATATGATAAAATAGCATAGATCGACTAATTTTGTCATGTCGATCGAAATAAATATTGTGGTCTACTGGAGGACGTTTTCGTCACTTACCTTGAAGGTGTAATGTATGTCTATAAATGTGCATGAGTTCAGGTTGTACACCGTCGTTTCGGGCACATCCAGCAAAACTGTCCAGTTGCGTTCAGAGTTGCCCGAGATGGGCCCCTTGCGGACCTCCAACACTGTGTCGTGGTCGTTCTTCTCGTCTGGGTTCTGAATCGCTCTGTATTTTGTGTCCTGTGAACATACGGTTTCTACAATCAGTGAATAATAATTAAATTTGATATTATGTACACATTATTTACCAGAATTGAGACACGAGTCTTGGTAAGGTAAAAATAACTTAGATTGAATTAGTTTCCCCTCCTGATTCATCATCATTATCAGCCAAAGGACGTCCACTGCTGAACATAGTCCTTCCCCAAGGATTTTCACAGCGACCAATCACAAGCGGTCTGCATTTAGTTTGATCCTGCAATGTTTACAATGTTGTCTGTCGGTGGACACTCTACGACAAGTCGACAAGTCTCCAATCAAGAACTTTTCTGCCCCAACAGCCCTCAGTTTATCATGGGTCATCCTGCCCATGCCACTTGAGCTTAATGATTCTCAGGGCTATGTCAGTTATCATACTTTTTCTGGCTATCTCCGCATTTCTTATTCGATCTCGAGATATTTGTGGTTGATTATAACCCCCTCTGATAGATAATGGTAATCATTATGTGGATTGAAACGTACATAACGATTGCTGTGACAGTTGCAGTGGGTAGATAGATAAAATAACAAACATACATGTGTTAATGAGACTATAATATTTTGCTATTATGATACTTTGAGAATATGATATTCAGCAACAGTATGAGTAAATCATACATCTAGATTACAGGTTACGTCATGATTGTTAAATACAAGTTAAAATTGTTTATCTGGTGTAATAATCATACACGACCAAAGTTGTAATAGCATACATACAAGCTAGCATAACCCTGTTTTTGTTGCAGTAGCGTAAACATAAAAATATATTCAGGTACTAGCGGTCCATGCGATCGTATTTTCCCCCCTATGTCCTATTCGGGGAAAGTAAAAATTTAACGAATTAAAAATCATAATATTTGGATATCGGTTCACCTGTTCTCAAGTAATAAGTGCTGTTATAATCTCGACTTCTTATTCTTTCCTCAGACACCCCAAATGATTTATACTTCAACCGACCAAATTATGAAAGAAAAAATAATCATTTATAAATCATCTTAGGTTATATGTTAGGTTTATTGGCACTTCTAATGATTTCTTGCTCTGCGGACGACGCTCTGTCGAGAAAGAAGTCGGTAGTTATATCACCCGGCCGCTCTGACATTATTATCATTACTATCAAGGAACATAAAGAACTAACCATTGCTTGTTTACGTACTTTTTTGGCAAGTTTGCGCACGTGATGGCTTGTTTTAATAAATAGACAGGGTAACATTTTAATAAAAGATTTTCTAAAAAATGTGGTACAATTTATTCTTGCTCGTTAAGCTAATCAAACTGTTTTCAGGTTATGCGCTTTTAAAGTTACACGTTATATAAAAAAACAGAAGAAGATTTCTAACCTTTTTGATAGAGAACTTGATCTCCGCGATCTCCACGCTGCTCGTGTTAGTGCAGCTGACTTCGAGCGGTATGCTCTGGCCGGGACAGAACCCGGTGACCGGCAGCTTCACCACCGTGTGCGATGAACCGGCGCTCATGCACCAGCAGCAGTAGTTTTGGTCGAACTCGAAGTGTCTTGGCTCCTGTAGTAACAGCATTATTCAGAGTTACTGTCAAGTAATATGTTGGGTACGCTCGCAGCGCAATGGTAGCAGCACTTTAGTAGTGATACCGAAGTGAAGCAACCTACGGCGCGGTCGTGTTTGGATGGGTGACCATTCCGACCATATAAGTGACGTATATCACGAGCATCTCCGTGCTTCGAAAGGCACGTTAAGCCGTTGGTCCTGGCTAATATCGGTTGATATTAGTCGTTAGGCCTAGTCTTCTGAGCGGCTTGATAACATCTGACAGCAGGGTTAGTCGCTTGCCTTGCAAACCAAACACCCCTCGACCAAACCGCACTGAGCCCGCGTGGTGTAGTACGGCTCGAACTACCTAATAGAATAATAATAGAGGCCTTGGCCAAGCAGCAATAAGAGGGTAGGCAGTTTTGCATGCAAGCCAGTCCTAAAATAAATATTGTGGTGTACGCGACTACGTGCTCTAAGGACTTATCATAATACAAACGAACTTGGCTGGCCGGTCGTGTGAATAATTGAATACTTCAACTACCGCTCGCATGCATAAAACTTGTAACAGAGTGGATATAAGCCCAGCCGTAACGAAATAGGAAGAAGAAGAAAAGTTCAAGTTCTTTTGAGGAGAGTCGCATGTTTAATACTATCAAGTTATGAATATGCTAACCTAGTGAAACAAGAATAGTATAGTCAGACCGTTACCAAATGAAATATGAATAACACTGACACAACTCAGTTGATAACACGCAAACTATATTAAACTCCGTTTTTCTTGGCTAGTCCTATAATGTAAACAATCTTGTCATAACTTCTAAAATAGTATCAGTAAATAAAATTATTAAACTATTTGATTTAAAAAGATCTCAAGATCTAAGTTGTGAGTTTGTGTTTATCTCATTTTTTAAAATGATAATTTCGTTAAAAAGCAATGTCACGATTGCTTACAATATTAGACTGGCTAAGAAAAATGGACTGTAGAATAAAGGTAACCTATATTTGGGATTTACCTTGCAGTTCTGATAGTTTAGATCCAGGGGTGCTATGACGCGAAGAGAGTGAGTGATCTCCTGATCGATCTTAAATGGACGATCCGCTACTACCTTTAACTCGTATCTGACGTGCCCGTAAGTACCCTCGAAGGACGACGGACAGCTGTCTGGTATTTGGAAGCTGAACGGATATTCGTGTTTTCCGGGGTTCAGGTGATGTTCAGCTGAGAAATAAATTATAATAGTGAGGTTGTATATTGTTGTTTTAATGTTATAGGATCGAACGCAGTAAGTTAACACTGGTCTGGTATATGTCACATTCAATTTAATTGCATGATGTGATAATTCTTTATGATGCGCTTAGTGTAACATACAGAACGTAAATAATATTATTGCTCTTAAAGCTTACTTTACTGCTAAGGCATTGCATATAATATTACAAATTTTGCTAGTTAGTAATAATAAACTTAATATTAAGATATATTTCTGATAATAAATACAGAAAGTTTATTAGAATAGATTATAACGCGATTGCTATCATGTACGGACAACAGCACGTCAAGGTAAAAACTGCGGTATCTTATGCAGTTGTAATAAGGGCTAGTTTGCAACAAAAGAGGGTAACCTGATGTGCTGGCGATTGTACCTAAACTGTACATTATAGGACGCGGGGTCTCCCCCTACCCCAAGGGGGAGGGAGGTTGGGGGTAGGGGGGAAGAGGGGACACCCCCTGACACCCACCCTCTTGAAGGAAGCTTTTGGTTTCTGAGATATTTATGATTGAAGTTTGAGTTTTGGATCATCAAATTAAGGGGTGGGGGGATAGAGGGGGAAGTGTTTACCCTTGGGTGAAAGCTTGCCTATTCCCTACAAAATTGCTTATCCCCTTTCAGAGGTTTAAAGAGATTACAGTAGTCTGTTAAAACAAAAAAAATAACCGGCCAAGTGCGAGTCGGACTCGCGCACTGAGGGTTCCGTGCGCGACGTTAACTGAATTAGGGAATCCACTTACTTTCACTTAGTAAAATACCACAATATTTTGTTGACAGCAAATATAACTTCGTTTTTCATAGTGTTTGTATGAAGAACAAAGTTATGTTTGCGGTTGTTGAAAATGAGCTATATCTCAAAAACTTCTCGTTCGATCCCGTTCGAACCAATTTTCTATTTGACAGACAGACAGACAGACTTGACGAAACTATAAGGGTGCCGTATTTTGCCATTCGACTACGGAACCCTAAAATGATCAGAACAGAAGTGCCAGTAAAACCAAACGCCACATAGTTTTTTTTTTTTTGGTTAATTAAATTAAAAATCAATTGTGGTGTCTCATATTTTGCGCATATAAAATTACGCGTAGTAGAGTAGTAAGTTTTATTAAATAAGAACATTTTTATTAGGGATTTTGAGAAGTATTAAAATTTTGTTTCGTTTTTATATATTACAATCGCGGTGTCAGCAGAGGTGCCGACAGTGATACAAACTCTCAAAAATATTTACTCCTAACCCTAAGTCAAAACCCCTAAAACTAGTTCAATTATTTGAAAATCCCACTAAACTCTTACTTCTAAATTAAGCACGTGTAATTTTTGAAATAAAAATATAATGTAAATCTTAATAAATACTTTCAACGAAAATTAGTTTGTACCTACGGGATCGAACTAGTAGTTTTTGAGACATAACACATTTTTAACAACCGAAAACATAACTTTGATTTTCATACAAACACTAAGAAAAGCAAAGTGTTACACGATGATTCCCGATCCTAGTCTGCCCCACATATTTACTTAGTTCTGTAATAGTAGACTTATGCACTAAACCACATACTCACTGTGTGTGATTTATGTAACCCCACTGTATTCACTTAATTACACATTCTCTTCCTCATATTATGTTCAATACATCATAATTTATACACCTATCTAGGTGTCAAACCGTTTGTTTGTTATGGAAATGTTAACGTTTGTTATGGAAATGACGGAAGAGTCCACCATGTTAAATGTAACTTGGCTATGATATAAGAATATTTTGGATTAATCTTTAGATTATCTTATTATTGTAATACTATTTTATTAAATGTAAATTGATTATTTAAAGATTATTGGGACAGATTTTTATGTTTGCCGTATAACAAATGTTCATTTTGCCGCCAAAAGGAAGTTGACTCTGATTGGTTGGTGGAGGTTAGATTTATTTTAAACTAGCGGTCCCCCGCGACTTCGTCCGCGCGTTTTGAGTTTGCTCCCTCACCTCCCGTCGCAGCGTCATGTTTTATATCCTTAAGCCTTTCTCGATAAATAAGCTATCCAACACAGAAATATTTTTTCAAATCGGTCCAGCAGTTCCTGAGATAAGCGCGTTCAAACAAACAAACTCTTCAGCTTTATAATATATTAGCGCAAGCGCACGTTGTACTTAAGCTGCGAACATTATTTTGGTGCGGAGTTATGTTAAAACTGTGATAGCTCCTAAGATATTTATTGAAATCAAATGATATAAAGGGCAACTTGGTTCTAAATGAAATGCTCGTGATGATGAATGTATTTATTTTGATAAGAATAAATACCTGTGTGTATAATACACCTCTAAAAATAATGCATTATTTTTTTACAAATTTATTAACATAATAAAGGTTGTAGTAAGTCAACCATAAAAGATAGACATATGCTGTCGCGGACTTTATTATAGAACTTTTAATGCTGAACAATCCTGTCATACATAATTTTTGTGTAACTTAAGCGGTTTCCGCAGCGTACGCAGCGGAAGCTCTCAAAAGGAATATCTTTCTCCCGTTTTCGCAACATTTTTCATTTCTGCTGTGGTCTTATGAGTCGTATCTTTATGTTATATAGCCTAAAGCCTTCCTCGATAAATGGACTATCCAACGTAAAAATATTTTTTCAAATTGGGCCAGTAGTTTTTGAGATTAGCGCGTTCAAACAAACAAACAAACAAACAAACTCTTCAGCTTTATAATATTAGTATAGATATGGTAACTATTAAAATAATAATCTAAAAGGCTTACTAAATTCATTACGATGAATAACTAAATAATTAATGAATTTATATATTTAATTAGCACATTGTTTATCCCTACAAATAAATATTATAGTAAATGTTCATATATGGAAACGGATGTCGTCCCCACTGTTTTCCTACCGTGGTTCAGGGTTTTGAAAAGCGAGCTTCATGCCAGAATATAGCCTCTGTTTGTACTTACTCTCACTTTGTGTCCTATCTTTGTGCTATTTTGTTGGAATAAAACTATTGGAGAAGAAGAACCTGGAGATTTGTACTACGTGTTTATTATTCAAGTACCCCACACGCGGTCACAAAAGTTATTTTTGCTGTCAACAAAATTTTGTGGCATTTTAGCTAAGTGAAAGTAAGTGGATGCCCTAATTCAGTTAAAATTAGCACGGAACCCTCAGTGCGCGAGTCCGACTCGCACTTAGCCGGTTTTTTCAACTTTTTTTAATCACTGCCGGTGTGGATATAAAGATTTTCTTTGATAATTGAACATAAATCAAAGAAAATCTTGTAACATATTGACGCAAGTGATTTGAAAAAATAAGTCTCCTGAGTCCTGACCCTAGATCGGGAATCCAACCCAAAACCTCAGGTGGTGCAGTGAAGCCTTGAAACCCAGCGTCCCTAGCCACTACGCCACGAAGGTCGTCAACGGTATATTGTAATTAGTAGTCCTCTTACCGTTCTTACTACCAAGTAGATACATCTTCAAGTTCAGATATTCCTCATTAGAATCGTGGGATACCGTGTAGTACTCAGTGCGGTCGTTCACACGCCGGCTTTTCTCTGACGTCCAATGAACTGCGCAAAACCCTTTTATCTGTACGTATATACCTGAAATAGTAAGGACTATTAATATTTAAGACAGATTATAAAGCTTTTACTTGAAACACAATATACATTATGCGATATGTGTTTTATTTACATTGTTAAAAACTGCTCTGATGACAGAGTTCAGACAATAAAAGAGGCTAACCAAAGTCATTCGTACAAGGTCATATCATAATGTACTTAATCTCATTTTAAATTAAACAAAAATAGGGTACAGGTATAGTAAATAAAATTAACTAAAGAAATTGCTCTATCTTCATTTAAAATACAAAAGATTCTACTAAAAGAAACACATTCAAAGAACATGTACTGGGCTTCGTAATAAATTGATCTCCGTGTTTTGGGGGACATGACCTTTTATAGTATATCTTTAACTGCACATGTTTCCCTTTAATTACTGGGCCAAGGTCCCAAGGGCAAATTCTGGCACAAAATGGACAAACTGCTTCTTATTATACGCTCGAGAAAATTCAATTTGCAAAATCGACGTAGAAAACTCAATTTCGGAGGCTTGCAGACGAATTAATTAAATGGGATTCATAGTCTGAACCTCGCTTCGCTCGACGCTTTAACAATGAGCTAATGGTATAAATGACCTTGGCTGTCTATCTGTAACATAGATAGATATATTTTGAAAATAATGTCGGACGCCAGTGTGACGCGACTGGCTTTAATTTGTTAATTGCCTACAAAACATTTGTGGTTTACGTTATGAATGATGTATGTGATTAAATGTAACGGTACTTTTCACCAACTTAAAAAAGGAAGCAATCAATTCAATGTGTACGAAGGTATGTGATATCGTCAGAATTTGATAATATTTAAGTATGTTGATGATCTATTAAGGTCCCCAACCAGGTGCACAATTTAGTAAATGTCTGTGTTTTGTATTTTTGTATGTTTGTACACGGATTTCTCGAAAACGAGAAGTCATAGCAAAATGATTCTTT
The DNA here is from genome assembly GCA_963924145.1 of Pyrausta purpuralis. Lineage (NCBI taxonomy): Eukaryota > Metazoa > Arthropoda > Insecta > Lepidoptera > Crambidae > Pyrausta > Pyrausta purpuralis. The sequence continues at coordinate 2,433,082 of OZ001653.1, read as the reverse complement.
TATCAAAATCGGTTCAGTAGTTTTTGATATATGGGTAATAATAATCTAAAATCATGAAATAAAATAAATAAAAAAACCGTGCACGGACTTAAAGTGAGTTGTTTCTCCTAAACAGAGGGAAAATGTATTATTTTGACCCATCAAGTCAATGTTTTGAAGGCGGTTTAAAAAATAACCAGTTATGTTAATAACGCAGAATTTTCAATATGTAAGGTTCTCTTTTTGTGATTTGTTCAGAGGTCCAATTTCGAGTAAGATACTGTTTGATATTACTTATCGTCATATTAAACTTTTGTCATAGTTTAAGAGTCCCGCATTTTGGGTACGTACCTAGTACTATTTGATGACGAATTGACGACAGATAAAGCCGTGTCGTAATTACATGACTTCCCCGATCTTTTTATTTATGAACTAGATTTCATTAATTAGAAACAGAATCACATCAGTTCAGTGACTGTAAAAACTCATATTTCTTTCAATAAATCACAAGTGCCTTGATCCATACAGGAAGAAAGGAAGTATCCTCAATAATAACACAACAAAGCGCAAATATCGCGCGAATATTATCTCTTCGGCAATATATCTCAACAAAAAGCGGTCTGAAGGTCGTCGCGCAGTGCCTCTATAAATAAAATTGAATGCGAATCTCCTATTCATTTGTAGTTTCCAAATGTACCATGCTTTTTGGGCTTCATGTCAGCATGGACAGGTTATTGAAACTTATCTATTTATAATCAATTTCGAATTCTAGATTGAAATGGGAAGCTAGAAATTTATTTAAGTATTTTTATCTGCTATGAATGCAACAGAAAGAATATGCAGATAGTCTTATCATCACCTGACTTTTGAGATAAACAATGCATTATTTTTAAACCCTCATAGAGAAATGGTCAAAAAAATAGATAAGTGAACTACAATACGACCACAGCATGATAAATCAGTAATTACCATGACAAGTATTTAGATATTACTGGACTATCTAATTGTTATGCTAGACTGCAGACAAACAATTTCGTGTCAATGAATCATATCATTTTAAAATCACAGCTATTTATTCATAGACTTGACATACATGATATTTTAAATCTACAAAATTATTAATATACATTGTACTATGGGACCCATCATATGGACAACAGCATGTCAAGATAAACACAGTGGTATCTTATTCAGTTCAAATAAGGGCTAGTTTGCAACAAAGTGGGTAACCTGATGTGCTGGCCACTGTACCATTTATATGATTATATGATTATACAATTTCACTTTTTACCTTACGTTTGTGCCCTAGTTGCGGAAATTAATTAATAATGGAACTAAAAGGGATAGTAACATTTTAAGCATATCTTTAGAAAGGGTATGGACTGGGGATGTTTTCAAAAAATCAGAAGAACTCAAACTTTGTTAGTTTTTCTTTAAACCCCATAGAAAATCACCATGAAATTTTTTTTACCTTACTACGGTACTTCAGGCCCCATAACTTTTCTTCTATACAATTTACTGGTGTGAAATCAATTTTTACAGTACACTAAGACTCTAACGATTAAAACAAGACCATTCTATTAATAGATTTTGAGCTACATGTAGTTTTAGTACCTATAAAAAATTGTTTTTTTCTAAAACATAAAAAAATAAACATTAAAAAAAACCTTGATGCCAAGGTCAATATAATGGGCGGGGGTAGGTAGCAGACCATCCCGAGTTTGTACCCTAGGCGCATGTACAGCTCCCTGCCAAACACCCTGTATAATAATTATTTTATAATATGATTCTTGTAAAGGAAACATTAAAGGTACCTGCCCAAATTGACTGAAAACACCAAAATTTTTTATACTACCTCTATAATAAAGGTCAGTCACCTATAAAGGTAGCATAAAAAAATCAGAAAATATTACAATTAATCATAAATCCAGTCTATTGGGCCTGCAACAGAGTGGAAATTCACTCTTGATTCATAAAATAATATAAGTAACTGATATGTGATACTGGATAAAGCTATGGATGCACAGATTGCTAAGCCATTTTTATTATAATAAACTTTATAACTTGGTACTATCACCATAAAACAGAACAGTATTTTGCTTATGCACATAGGAAAAAATAATAATTAAGCAATATTGTTTAAATAATAGTGAATACAACTGTTCATTATTTTCTATAAGCTATTTTTTATCAGTAAAAGAAGACTAGAAAATGACATCCAATTGTAGATAAGGATTATTGTATGCAGTTAGAAGGTATAAGACATAAATGAAAAAAAATTTAAGAGATTGTTACAAAATATGATTATGCTGTACAAAAAGAAAATACATTTTATAGTGAAACAAACTAGCAATTAATTGTAATTTTTAGACAGTATACTTGACATGTCAAGAGTACTGCCTAAAAATCTGTACTTAAATGTAAGTACCACTTTAATTTGGCTACAGTTGTGTTTATCAACAGTATTTTGTTGTGTTTTTGTTTACGAAACCACCAGCGATCTTTCGATCAGCGACCTTTTTTTTATTATAATTTTAATCGAAGATGGACTTGATATATGTAATTTGTTTACGCTTGAATAGAAAGCCGGCAATGGAGCCACGCGAACGTACTAATATACTACTATTATGGCAATGAACTGCAGTCTAAGCAAACATAAATAAAGGAAGTAAAAGTTGAGTAGGTAGGAGGAGTTTTGGAACCGATATTGAAACAACGGAGCATCATTGAATTTTTGTATACTGACCTCGAACTGTTTTTACTTTACTCAACTCGAACACAATACGACCGTTAACATGTTGTCCGGAATAATAAGCACCGGTGGGGCTATCCAATACGATTTGGCCTTCTTCGAACCCCATCACAATAACTTTTTGCGGTAATTAACACGATATTTTTTAAAATAGATTTGTAAAATTCTGCAGCGGTATACGAATCAATACAAGCAACTTTTCTTTTCAGAACTGAACGAACTGTCATGATGAGATTTTTTTTTTTTTTTTTAATACTAGTTTAACGTCTTTGGCTGTACGCCATACAGACAATTCTTCATTATTATGTATTTTCATTTCTTAACTCTTATAACTAAAACTTACACTAAACTAACCTAACTTAACCTAACTCATTGAAATGCGAGGTGGTCCACCTTCCAATGCTCAACAAGGAAGCTAAGCGCAGGAACAGCGATCCGGGTAAGACGACGCTATTAGAGCACGCTTCACCATAATTCTCGATTTAGCTTCATTGTTTTCTTCAAAAGCACTAATTATCATGAAAATTTCACCACACAAACACAATAATTGACCCGAAAAAAACAATTTCTAAAATGAAGAAATATGGTCCATCCTTCCCTTTTCGTTTCCCGCGCAAAACTCCCATGATGAGATTACGTCAACTGTCAATAACTGTCACTAATTATATTTTTTTTGTTGCTTGAATTTACTTTTTAGTCCGAATAACTTATGATATATTATGACTAAATTTTATAACTACTTTTTACATATTCCTACCAAGGTAATTTTTTACATTTGATCGTGAAATATAGTCAATTAATCAATTTAATTACTTATTCATAAACCCACGTGTTATAAAATATGAAATGGACTGCAATAAAAATACATTAGTAGCGATTTTCACGTGCGATTACATAGCGGACCATAACAGGTTTCATAGTGTTGTTCTACATAAACCACTATAAGTGAAAATTGATCAATTGATCGATAAAAATGACTCGTCATTATTCGATTGATAAATCGTATACCAACTTTGGCCACTTAACAAAGAAGGTGCGTGATCGGGAACCAAACCAATTTCTTCAGAAAGCTGTTTGAGATGCCGAGAGGGTGAATATATCCAAAAAAATCCCTGCAAATTATGCAGGTTTTTTTATGGGGGGCACCGGGGTAGGAGGAGGGAGTTACAGTACCCTCTTATGAGTTTTTTTGCGTATCATATATAAAAAAAACAATGTGTCATGGAAGAGAAAAAGGTGCTTCTACGTAATATAATTTTGTTGATGGGATTAGGCCTGGTTCGAAATAATATTATTATATTTAATTTGTGGCTATCGCTTTTTGTATATATCGAAAATTATTTACTTGCAAGCAATACATAGTTTATTCATTAGAATAATCTTTATAGTCAAATTTAATAACAATTAGAAAATAAAGATAGACCATTAGTTTCCGTTTTCACTTCTCGTTGCGCTTGCATGCCATTACCAATTGATTATCATTCAAATTCTGATACGATTCTGAATTAAGCTTCTCAACACTTCTCCCTATCTGACAGTTTTTTCTCTTTCACCTCACTCAGCAGTTCAGTCAGACAGTAGTTCGTTCGTTCAGTCAGTTGAGTGAGTTGAACTCAGTTGTCAAATTGAGAGTCGCCTGAACAGGTTGCGTGCGTTTAGTCTATTTCTTTATTTTGCGCGCGTTTCCGCGTGCAATGATCTAAATTATTTTTGATAAATATCTTCTTAAGTCGAACAGAATGCACGCACTCACACAGTTTTTTAATAATCAACGACTTGTGCACTGACTAATTACAAACCGCATGGTCTCGTGTCACTAACCAAGTGTTGTGATCTAGCCTTTCGAATTCGAATTTATATCGCCTCGTTGACGGGAATATGAATATTTTGCTGAATTAAAATTTTACCGTTGTAGTGTTTTTCAAAATATACAATGAGTTCCCCACAAAAAGATATCGAATTGAGCCCGGTCAAGGCGGATACAGCGCCGAAGCCGCCGGAGCCCGAAAATCTCCATGTACCAGTGAATGATGAAGAGGATGTGATAATTGGTAGATTCAGGAAGATAAGCTCTGCTAAGTCGATGGCAGCGACTAACGGTAACATTCAGTACCCTTCTGAAGTGATTCCTAAGCCTGATGACGTTGAATCGGGGTTGCATTTCAAGAGCAAGGATGCGGGAGAAAAAGACCGTCTTTTGGGCGATCCTTTGTCAAATGGTGGCGTCGTAATTCAGCCAGCTAAATCTCCGTTGACGAAGAGTAGCTTTAGAGATGTGGAGAAACCCTCTCGGTTCAGGGACCAACCTTCAACAACTAGATTCCAGGTAAGGATTCTGTTTTACAAACTACTATAAAATCTTACACTATAAAATCTTTATAGTATGTATCTTGCTTCAAGCAAATATTATTCCATACACTTAAATATACAATTGTTTATTTATTTTCTGTAATTGATCAAATGTAAAGAATGTAATGTACGACAAAAGATTATCAACGTTTAACATAGCAAATTTAAGTTTGTACTCTGAAAGTTTTACGCCCCATGTATTGAATATTTACTATATTATTTATTTATTCTTCATTTGAGAGAACACATTTTCTCAACAAAGACTGCACAATTAATTTTCATTAACCAGATTTACACTGCCAGATATACTAATTGTTTATTGTATAATGTTCTATTATCCTATCATAGTAGTTACAGTCTCCACACTTTGATGATGATCTCATTGTCCATAAAACGGAAGAGTATACAAAGCTCTACTCAATGTTCCCTATGTACCATCCACATGTTAGATCAACAGATGCCTAATGCGACAATAGGTGCTTCTGTTGTCTCTTCATTGTCTAAACAATAATTGACCTTGCTATGTTTAATTTTAGATTTGCATTCTCATTTGGCAGTGATTATTTGAGTGCATTTGTATTCATGTTCTTAAAACACAAGAGTGCAAATGCAAATGACCTAAAAGAAAAATTGTGTATCATTCAGTTAGTAAACAATATTATTTACAGTGGCTTAGTTTAGAATTGATATTCTATGAGTATGTTTACAAACTCACTTGAAAATTCTAATTAGAAAATTCTACACATTCACACAGCGACTATTTGAATCTGTGATCCGATTCAGATCTTCACAAATGCAGTTTTATTATCAAAAATATTCATAAAGCACTATGTTCGTAGTACTATTATATTTTCTGTGCTATGTTTTTCTGCTCCAAGTGAACTAGTAGAACTCAACTTTTTTGCTATAAGGGCCACAAAGACGATGTAGGATCAGTACTTCAGGCCATAATATGATTAGAATCTTAAAAGAAAACAGCCTGAGCGTAGCAAGCGTGAAAAAAGGTTAAACCTATTAGATCATATAAGGCACTGGCAAAAGCGAGCGCAAAAATAATTTAATCTATAATATCTGTAATAATATTATCCATCTAAAGAATTTGCTAATCTCAGTAACTACTGGACCAATTTGAAAACTTATTTTTGTGTTGTATGGCTTATTTATGAAGGAAGGCGTTAGGCTATAAAACATCACGCTGCGACGGGACTGGAAGGAGCAAACTCAAAACGCGTGAAAGAAGTCGCGGAGGACCGCTATTTAGATTATATAAGACCAAATCACAGGACGAACGCGTGCGCAGCGAGCTTAAAAATTTTGATCGCTATTTTTCCAGTTAATGCTAAAATTTCTAGCAGGTCTTGTATTGGTAGCACTTATAAAAACTTTGTGGGCCGAAAAAGAAAGCTCGGCGGGCAGCTTGTGTGTGGTCGCTTCACTCCTTTTATCCTTTTTTCGAGAAATACTTGTGCACCAGTGGTATACGAAAAATGATGTCTGAACCTGGTCTGTTGGTGTTAAAGGTGCACTAAAATGCGCGTCTTCTTTGATTCTGGTTAGTTTCGGTTCAAGTTGGTTAGCCTTCCTTACGACATCAGATCGGAAGCCTTTCCTGCTGATAATATAACTCATGATTTCTATAAGATGAACAGCAGCAGTGCAATGGCTGCTGCTTTGTTGTGAACTGTATTATACTCGTTGCTACGCTTTTCTAATACTAACTGTTCTACAGACCGACCGAGGCCGGCAACCGTTTTATCTATCTATCTGGCAGTCTATCTTTGAATCCAACATGTAAGGATTTATTTGCAAGTTTGCGTCTTTTGGTCTACGTCCAAACGTTCTTCCTCCTCCTCTATAGGCAAGAGCCTATTCCTCCTCTATAAAAGGAGAGTTGTTTGCTTTTGGGTACTATAAAAATAAGAACTGAACAAAACGAAGTTGATGAGAGCCTTACTCCCTTCTCGTAAAAATAAAAAAGTTTTTTTGGTGATGGTCTCTGGGCATTTAACATGCGTCACTCTCAACTACTTATTTCCTTGCTCTGATTCTCCTATAAAGTATTAGATGACGTGATGAGCTTCTTAAAAACCATGCCATCGATTGATACACTGTCGTCTTGTAAGATCATTTCTCAATGAACACGAGTCTAGCCGAGCGGTCTAGGTCAGAGGCGCCTACTTGGTTGTTCGCTCCAATAAATCATAATAGCGGCAAATTGGATAAGTGCATGGGCGGCGGTGACTTCCTATAGCCTCGCCTGACGTCTTAGGGACCGAACACCCCTTGGGCTTTTCATTATGATCATCTGGTTACTACGTGACATTACTACGTGATTATCCTGTCCCTAAAGTGCCCGTTTTGAAGTATCCACCACAGGTTTTTGAGTGGCCTAAATAGAGAGTTTTTTTTTCTCAGAAGATATGTTAAATAAGGTCTTTATTGTCCATTCCGTGGTTTTGTCCTTTCTAGGTCTCTTGGTTTCGTAAGCTTGTCTACCTATATTTTTCAGGCTTACTATTAATGCAGATACGAAATTGATGATTACGGAAAACTCTTATTCATCGTACAACGTAAATTGCATTTTATTTGGTTTTCTACACACAAATCAGAATGCAAATTTACCTTCGCAGTTTTTGGCTTTTGTTTGTATGATTCGAAACCAGTAGATTTTTCATTTCATGGCGGTGAATTCTCTACAAAATATGTTCGTAGGTATGTCTGTAGATAGAATCATTTCCTTCTTGAACATATGCTTATTTATGGTTTTGAAGTGGCACCAATTTAAAATGCTGTAATTTTGTTAACTTTATTTTTTTCTATTATCAAAGTTTGACACTGCGTATATTTTAAACTATTATTTTATTTATTTATTGTGAACTCGGTGAACTCGGTGGTGATGGTGCACTCGTGTGAGCACGCTGCACGAATCTAGTCTCTTGGGGTATTTAATTCAAATCTCGGCGAAGAGCAGTCTTACAGATATCAAGGGTCTCTAATTTTTGCTGATTATTTTGCCTTCAGAATAAAGTATATAAAAAAAACACGCCTAGTGTTTTTTTCAGTCCTTGGAATATGATGGCCAATATGCTGATGAACTTAAGCTTAAACATTTTCATTAGAAATCTATGAGCTAACCGATCTTCATGCGATAATACCAAGTCTGATTGAAACGTGCAGTGCTTCTTACCGAACTGTTTTCGATCCCAAGGTAACAAAGAATCATTTCACATCGTTTTACGATAGGACGGCCCAGACCATCAGTGATACAGACACTTGTTTTCATAAAGCAACTTGGTGATCAATATTTTCTTTTGATTTTGGCTCTACCCAGAAATGATGGTTTTGTTGTTAGCAAACAAGTTGTTGAACAGTAAAAAACGTCATAAAAATGTAGCAATTTTAAAGCTCGTCCCAAATGTGCAAGCGTTTACACACTTATGCCTTCGAAATTTTTCGAAACAGCACCAAAACCGGTAATTATATAACCGGTGACCGGTGACAGTAATATTGGCGTAAATTTGCGCGCTATCGTATATGGTTCTGTTGCTGCATCACTTGTAGTGCCGAACCCTGTACTTTCTTCCCATCATTTTTGGTCAGTCTAGCCAGAGCTACTGAACTACTACCTATCAATCTATAGATGAAACAAAGACCTTCTCGATCTGAACGATCTACACCACAGCTAGTGCAAGTATATTTTATCAGATCTTCTATCCAATAATGAGTCATAAGTCGTCCTACCTACCTCTTTTGGCCTGTAATCGTGTGTATACTCTCCATTTGTATGTTTATTGAAACTGGGTCTATTTGTTCGTTGAAATCTTAGGTTTACATCTAGTATATACCAGAGATAACGTAAGATTTCTTGGATTAAGTAAAACCGGACTTATCAGTTTTCCCTCCGTTTATAAGAAAGTGGTTCTGTCGAGTTATAAATGATAACGGCGGTGACCTTTGATACTCGTTTTCACCTCCTTAAGAAATAATTAATGTTTAAAAGTGCAAATGTTGCGTTTTAAATTTTGTATTAAACAGGTTACAGGCTATCTCTTCTTACAGAATATACTCTTTTAATAATACCTGCACCGTACAGCTAGGCAAAGATACTATGTAGTAGAAGCTTCTATCTTACATAAAATCCGTGTCTTAAACAATATGGACTGATGATTTGTCGTTCGTCCTTATGTTATGGACTTTGAATATATGTAAATTGTACCTAAAACTAAAGAGGAGAATCATCTGGAAGAAATTCATGCTGGCCTAACTAATAAATAACGCATGCACTTCCTGCATCATTACTCATTTACGGGGATGCCAAATACGTAAGACGTCGGTATCTTTAATGATAAATGACAAGAATGTGAAATGTTCCAAACACATTACAAATATACGTCTCATCTTTATCTATTTTTTTTTTACAAAATGAAATAACAATTACAAGAAAAAATATTTTGGAAACACAAAACATAAATTTACTAGTGTCCGATCAAAACAGGTATTTCAGCCGAAACCGAAACTTTAAAACATTATCAAAATGTCTATTAATGACTGAAAACTTGTTTAATTTTTAGTATTACCATTACCAATCAAATGATGTAATTTGAATGGGACATACATAAAGCCAGACGTGTTAAATAAAATGAAAAATATTTTATTTACCGACTTGAAAAAGAAGGTAATCAATTCAATTTGTATGTATGTGATATCGTTAGTATTTGATAATATTTGAGTATGTTGATCTATTAAGACTCCCAAACTCGTGTGGTAAACTTCATAAGTGGATGTATCTCAGTACGTTTATGTTTGTATTTATGTCCACGAATTTCTTCAAAACGAGAAACTATAGCGAGATGATGATTTTTTAATCCAATCAGGTATTTTCAATTAAGGGTACAGTGAACTTTTATCAAAATTGGTCCCCAAACTTGTTTTTGAACTTTACGCGAATATTAATTATCGAAATTAAACACTTTTTCACGGATCAACTTGTAAGATGGGTAGATGGTTGGAAAATTCCACCAGCATGGGATCCAGTTCTAACTAGGACCCAAGCTAGACCACTCATTGCATGATCACAAGACACAGTTAGCTCTTACTACGTGGATGGGAACGTTAACCCTTAATTAGGCGCGCCTAAAAAATTGCATCAGAAGTCGCGTGGGGTGTTCAGCACCCCAATCAATAAATATGTATAAATAAAATACGAAATACGTGCAAAATCAGACTTTTATTAATAGCACCATTTAAACTCACATCTTATTCAACTTTTAAACTTCTTTTAAATAAAATCAACAATATTTTTCACAGTGAAAATAAATTTTGTGTAAGTACTAGTTTTCTTCGTAACAATTTTGGCATACAACAATCATATGGTCATTGCACACATGTTTATGGCGCTTAGAGCATCAAGTTTTTGTTTTTCTATCCTTGGTTCTTGGACAAATATGACACCTTTTTGTATGACTGCGATTTTTCCGTTCCAAAAACAGATTCTACCACCACCACAACCACGACGCAAACAGTCACCTGGGGTGTCGAGCACCCCAAACGTGCTCCCTGAGCCAAACCGAACACAATCAAGCGCCGCTCGCAACTGAGTTGTGTACTTGACACTTATTTACGAAGCTACCTAAAACAACATCGCGCTAAATTCAAATTTTAAAATGTTAGGAGCCTGGAAACCTGCTTTGGGGTGCATAACACCCCACGCGACCTATTAAGGGTTAATTAATATTATTGAGTGACGGCAGTGTCATTTTTCAAAACTCTGTTAATGACAAATAACATCTTAGTCTACCCGTGACCACGAACGCTTTAAAGTGTTCGAAACGTCGGGATAAAATAATAAACTCGCGAAAAGTTAATCCCAAAAAAAATGTTTTATTTCGAAAATTGGTTCTGTCAGTTTTTTTAAATATGGGTAATAATAACTAAAACTTGTACCCTTTTGTAGGAGAAACAAATTTATTTGGAGTCACTGCATGATCTCAAGCTTACGTAAACCGTGCACCGACTCGAATGAATTTTGAGATTGAATTAGATTTTTAATTATCTAGCTTCTCAGCCTACTCCCTTTTTCCCACTTGCCGAGAATCTCCCTCCTGGACATGATCTACCATGGCCGATCTGAAAGACCTTAAACAGGCTTCGGACTCAGGTTGGCCGAAGTAAGGAGAACATGGCCAGGTGGGGATTTCCGGCAAGCTCCGATGTGGACTGTGTTTGCGGTGCAGTGCAAACTATGGCACACTTACATCGTGCCCGGCGTGCCCCGACACCTGCACGCCAGCGGATTTAATGAACTGCAGTCCATCCGCAATACAAGTGGCTGAATTCTGGGCTGCAACGATTTAATTACTCGGGTTCCATCGACACGCTAAGAAGAAGAATTATCTACTTTCGTAAGAGGTATTATGACACATCGTTGATGCCTCCTTTTAACTTTAGCTAGCTGAAAACATTCTAAAAATAACTTATAACTGCGGGTCTATACGCGACGTATATAATGTAGTAGTATTGTAAATACTTACACCCTCGACGTTTCGACGGTGTTGCAACCGTCGTGGTCACGAGGAGACTGGCGCTCGGCGTCTTCGTCTGCATCGGGCGGCCGGTTCTTCTGCTACCCTCCAACTATCCGATATTTGTTGTGCACGTGAACTAGAGTCAGTAGGTTCAGTGCGACACACAACACTCACAGTATCCGGGTTAATGTTTATTGATAAAGGCGACACACACGGTTTGCACTTATTAATCACTGGATTCCAGGCCGATGACAACTTAAACCCGTCTTCCCGATTGAAATTATTATACTTCTTGATTTCAATCGCTTCACGTATTACCCTAGTATGGTAATGGCGATCCGTGGAAAGGATTTTCGGGTCATGTAACTCCATCCAGTGATTAGTCCCCATATTAAGCAGATGTTCTGCCACCGCGGATTTAACACCAAGCAAGGCAGTCCTAGAAAAGGTAGCTCAGAATTTCATCCGCACTAGCCTGTATTTACAAACATGAAATATTTTATTTCTTCAGGAATTTATTGCTTTTGTTGCCAAATGCAAACACCATTGTCTGGCAAACTACGTCGTGACTTAAAATTGTGTTTATCTTCCGTAACTATGTAAACGAAGGTCTACGAACATAGTCTATACTAAAATATTATAAAGCTGAAGAGTGTTTGATAGAACGCGCTTTTCTCAGGAACTACTAGACTGATTTGAAAAAAATATTTTTGTGTTGGATGGCTTATTTATTGAGGAAGGCTTTAGGCTATAAAACATCGCGCTGCGATGGGAGGGGAGGGAGTAAACAAAACGCGCGGGCCAAGCCGCGGGGGACCACTAGTATTCGATATTACGACGAAAAAGGCTTTTTACTTAAGGCATAATACTATACTATACTATAATGGAATGAGATTACGATATGAGGTAACTCCGAGACGACCTCCGTTGTGTAGTGGCTAAGCACGCTGGTTTCAAGGCGTTGCCGCTCCAAGGTCCCGGGTTCGATTCCCGGTCGGGTCAATATAGAAATCAAAATTTTCTACATTGTTTAGGGTCTGGGTGTTGTGGTACCACCGTTGTGTATGATTTCCATAACACAAGTGCAATAGCTACTTTGGGATGAGAGCAATGTTTGTGATTGGTGTCAAATTTATTAGTTTACATTTATTTTATTTAAATACTGCAAAAGATATTCATGGTCTGTTTCAATATCTGTAAAACAAATCGAATATCGGATTATAACATCAACAAAGTATTTTATCACATAAGTTCACATTGTCACTTAACCACACATCGAAAAAATTAACTTTAAAAAAAAGTAAAAACCGACTTCGAAACCAAAATGCACTAAAAAGTCTTAAATAAACTCTTTACCATTGCAAGGAAAGGAATCCATTTTATGCAAACAATTTCTTTTTGGAGTCGGTGCTGAATAGTTGATGCTTGATGGTCAAAGTGATGGCTCCAAAAATAAATTGTTTGCATAAAATGAATTCCTTTTCTTGCAATGGTTAAGAGTTTATTAAGGACTTTTAAGTGAATTTTGGTTTTGAAGTCGGTTTTAACTTTTTTTTAAAGTTAATTTTATTTCTTCATTTTTAGAGATTACAAGAAAGGGGGGGGGGGGGAGTAGCACCTTATGACTCTGTTCTTTAAGAAGCTACAAACCACCTATCATAAGTTCTGTCATTATAAATACTGAACTCCTAAGCGTTAAGGAGTTCTACTATCAGCTCTGCCCCACAAGATATTGACTATCAGACGTAACAGCACGTCAACATTAAGATTCTAGTAAAAAAACACTATACGTGCCTTAAAAGTTTGAGGGTTTCCCTCGATTACACCAAGATCTCATCATCAGATCCCAATTTGGCAACAATGGGACCAACTAGAAGGTAGACCCTAGACCCTAGAATTTTTTTTCGAATCGGTCGACAAACGACTGAGATATGAGGTAACAAACATGCAAAAAAAAAACATATAGTCGACTTGATAACCTCCTCCTTTTTTGTAACAGTGAAATATGCTAAACAAATATTAAAAAAGTTGCCTTGACCTTACTAATGAATGTCTATTTTCTACTGTACATTGAACTTTTCCGTTTGTTGAATTTCACCATGTTCAAGATTACTCGAATTCAATAGAACAACGATGCTGAAAGTGTTCCGCGGAACCCTGAAGTTAAGGGTTCCGTAAGAATTTTGTCAAAGAATTAAAACACTCACCATCATTTTACTATGGCCGCCACTGTCGATACCTACTTTTGTTTTGCAATATCTTCCATTATTTATTATACTTGCTATGTAAGTAAGTAATAAGAAAATCTTAAATGGTAGGTAATTTTATTATTATAATAATCATACAATTAGAAAACAAATATTTAAACAATTATTTAAGTGTAGGGTTCCATCAACTATATCACTTTCAATACTTGCATGTAATAGTAAGTGCTCTTTGGAAATAATACTTTCCTGTTCCTATTTGCTGGTCTGGATTCTTAACTTGTGGTTTTGTTACATGAATTGTTTTTCTCGGTAAGATCGCTAAGCTTTATGCAGACACGGAACAAATAAAATATTGACTATCGAGATCTTTTTCTTCATACTCGTAGAATGTTAATGCGTTTGTGAAATAATAGTTTTATAGTTGCGATGAAATCCGTGTAGATGACTTGAAAGGCTTCTTCTAAGTGCAATTAAAGTTGGCGTCTTGTCTGTAAATACATCCAGAGCTATGGTTTCTGGTATGTAGGGCTGGCCAGACGATTCAAAAGTGATTTGAACATCGAAGATTTACCCTGTCCTTCATTCTTCAGTTATACCTCTAATAGGCTCTCTTACTTATACCTTTAAAATCGAATTCAATGACCTGTTTAAAAAAAACTTCGAGTTGATTGCACCATTTCAGAAAGACGTCACTTTTCCACATCCTTTCTGCATTCATAATCTGTATGAACTTCCTCTGACGCATAGGCCTCCTACTTCTCGCGTTCCTCGGCCTTTGTCACTCAAACGGGTTAGCGATTTAGACCACTGCACCGATATAAGAGACACATCCTCATAAAGGTACACGTAAAAATAACCACTCCAGACTGATCCAGCTCTGGAGACTATATTTAGCACAAGTTGAAAGAGACGATGCGATTTGAACCGTAATTTGTTGGCCAAACAGAACGTTTTGCAACGCCTGTACTATCATTGGATATGTTATGTAGATTAGCCAAGACATAGGTGAGGTGAAGACCGCAGTCGTTATGATGGGATATTTATTTATTTCGAAATATGATTTTATTTTAGAACAAAAATTGTGGTGGAATTTAGTAGTCGACTGTCTACTACTATGCCCCATTTATTTATAAACCTGTATCTTTGTAGAGTCCTCATCCTAGTCAAGATTAAACCACTATCATCTCAATTACTGACAGATCTTGTTATTTAATCCAGGTCATGGTACTTAAGCACAGGATCTAAATAAAAATAACTGCCTTTGAACGTTCGAACAAATGTAGTGCGAGTAATCAATCCCAAATTTCTTATAATAATGAATTTCTAAGTAAATAAAAATTATCGGCACAGAAAGTAATGCCTGCCTTAAAGAACTAAAAAATGTATCCGTTATAATTTATTCAGGCTACCCAAACATTCCGTTGAACGCTTTCACACTGCGCATACGCAAGTAACCGTAGCAATTAGATGCGCTCAATGGAAAAAAGCGCTAGCAAGCAATCTAAATAATGGTCGCCTGTTGGACGTTTGCTGAGTACCTATGTGCTTAAAAGATAGGGCTCTATTGTCCGATACCTTGCTAAAAAAATTATGACCATTTGTCAGGATATTGTAAACAAAGTTCGTGACTAGCACGTATTAAGACGTTTGTCAGCATTTGACTACGCTGCGTAGTAAAAGCAGGCACTTACTTCGACTTTTCACAACCATTGTTTTCAATTCCAACAGCCGTTCCGTACCCGTTGATGTCTCATTGTGCAAATGATTGAGATTGTTTTATTTTAAAATACAACGTGATAACAGATAGGTATAAGCCGATTGCGGTTTACACAGGTGGAAGATTTGAATTGAGGTTGTAAAGTCATTTTTTTGCTAATCGAATCTTGACATTCCTTTTATAACGAAACGATACATTTTAAAATAAGATTCACTTAAAACTCACAACTTACATAGGTAATTCATCTTTGAATACTGTTCGTTTAAAACAAATAGTAAACTAATTATTTTAAAAGTTGTTAAAATATTGTTTACATTGTTGAACAAGCAAAAGAAAACGAACTTTAGTTGTATAAACAGTTGGCAGTAGGTTGGTTTATTTCTTTGTGGTTGGTGGAAGATTTGAGTGGGCTATGAAAAATAAGACGACTTAAAGTAAGGGTAACAGGTATGAGCGCCGCGCGGCCATATACAGGTGTTGTTTGAGTCAGCGACGAGCGACTCAGGGGTGGTTTTACTGTAATTACATACGGTACTGGTGCCAAAAAAAAATTTTTATGGAATATACCCAGAAAATCAATTTATTATTTTTTGATATCATTTACATATTTTTATTTTTGAAGTGAAAACTTCTTTAGCGGCGTTGAGCACTTTTGTGGGATGGGGGAAAAATGTGAAACTCGCGTCAGGACACGTGACCTGATCGAAAAACCGTAAGACGGTTGGCGAAATTATAGATGTAAGTTGATTTTTCTGAGAGATAAACTTTTTAATGTAATTTAATATAATATAAATTGTAATGTTTGTGTACGATAGCGCAATAAATAAATATTGTATTCTATAAAAATATTGTATTATTATTATTATTATTATTGTATTATTATTATTGTATTATTATTATTATTATTATTATTATTGTATTCTATCACAAAAATGATAGTACTTTTATATTGATAATAACTATTCCAAAAAATCAAAAATGCACAACGTTGATATTTAAGTTTTCACTTCTGCCGGCACTCCCGGAGTGCTTTCACAGTTTTTTTGATTGAGAATCGTAAAGGGGTTAACGGGATACGTCAACCTACTAAGTTTCAACTGCGTATAATACTAATAGTATCAGAATAAAGTAGCTGGGACGGAGACATAGACAGACAGACTTGACGAAACTATAAGGGTTCCGTTTTTTGCCATTCGGCTTCGGAACCCTAAAAATACTTTGTATAAAATATGTATTTACGCACTACATTTGGTATTTTTCCATGCGGAAGTTTTGTTTGATTAATTACTTGCTTCCGACCGTACATAGTTTATCAAAGTCTCGGTTGAAATAAACTGTCAATTATTTACTTGTTATAATGAACAATCGATGCATTAAAATAACTAATCGACAGTAACTTGTTGTATGCTACTACTTTGCTTTGAATGGCCAATTATTAGTTTATTTAGTCACGTTTATTTCATCAATACATCCATTCCACTGTAAATAATAGTACAAATGCGTTCCGTAAAGTTCCAAGGTGTGATTTTATTGGAAGGATAAAAATGTATTTAATTCTTGTTGGTACTGTGGAAATATATTTTTATACTGATGATAATACTACCTACTGGACCTGTGCGGAAGTGCTTACTATGTTTTCTATTCTTTCCATTTCCGCTACGTTAGTATTTGCATAAATAAAACAGGGTTTGACCATTGAACTACTGCTAAAATACACAGAATCAATACGGATCATAATTATTTGATAATTCATTCACCCTAACCCCCTAATCGTAATCCGAAAAATATGCAAATGATGGAATCGACATTAACTGATTTATTTTTTTAATACATTGTTTTGGTCTCGGCTGTAAGAACCCGGAAGCTAGATACTGATAAAAAATTAAACATTGACATAAAATATCACGAATTTAACATATTCGTATAAAATCGTGCCCATTTATTTAGCAGTTAAAAGTTTATGTTATTGAGTTTATGTGTTTGGTGTAACTTGGTCTGAACAGCCTTGACATGTGGTCATAAATACGAGCATACTGACGATAACTGCTTACTATTCATCTGATTATTTGAATCTATTATGTTAGAATGGTATTCGGTATCTTTTTTTGATCAATTTCTTAAAAATGACTGAAATATAGTGATGTGCTATATTTTCGGAAGCGCCGTAAGAAGGCCTTTCAAATAATATCACACATGATAGTTTTCTGAAGGTTTTTTTTTTTAAATTTCCCATACAAAATACAGTCTGAAATTTAAATCGGTGACCAAATTTTGTGTTCTTCAGACAAGGATATTAACAACTTTTACTACGGGGCAATAGTGGATTGGAAAAAATATATATCATCTGTTCCTTCATTTTGACCGCACGCAAATTGAACTTTAAAAGAGAACAGCAGTTTTTTTTCTCAATATAATATGTTACATTATTGACCCCATAAAAGTTGCTCATATTCATCAGTAGTCTTTACTCAAAATTTGTTTACTGATCAAAATTTTTTGCCTGTATTGGTACTAGCCCCTCCTAGCGAAGATTTTTTTAAGAACTTTGGGTCAAAAAGTTTTTTTTGGCCTCTAGGATCCGTATGCCAAACGGCTAAAACTGTAATTCGATTTGCGGTTTATATTCGCGTCCAGCTTACACTATAACGTACTTAACAGACAGCTATGAAAATTCTTAGGTATGTCTTTTTTGTTTCATTCTTCAAGTTTTAAATCTTACCACTACTACAAAACATTTAGTATGCTCTAGTAGAAGAATAGTACAAGTATTTTATTATAACAAATAGCCTGTACATAATCACTAGACTTGTATTTTTTTAATGACTTTCTGTAGTGCAAGAAATCGCATGCATCAATTCATGATTCTCAATTTTATTTATTGAATAATATTTATTTGCGTATTTAATAATGTAAATTATTAATTATGACAATATTATGTTATTATAAATAAGTAAAAAATAATCATGGTTGCCAATAACATATGTACACTATAAATAAGTTATCTTTATGAGAGTGATCACACTAAATAGAAACAGTAGTCCTTCTGTAGTGTTAATTTTATTGTTATTACTAGCGGTCCCCCGCGACTTCGTCCGCGTGTTTTGAGTTTGCTCCCTCCCCTCCCGTCGCAGCGTCATGTTTTATATCCTAAAGCCTTTCTCGATAAATAAGCTATCCAACACAGAAATACTTTTTCAAATCGGTCCAGCAGTTCCTGAGATAAGCGCGTTCAAACAAACAAACTCTTCAGCTTTATAAATATTAGCGCAAGCGCACGTTGTACTTAAGCTGCGAACATTATTTTGGTGCGGAGTTATGTTAAAACTGTGATAGCTCCTAAGATATTTATTGAAATCAAATGATGTAAAGGGCAACTTGGTTCTAAATGAAATGCTCGTGATGATGAATGTATTTATTTTGGTAAGAATAAATACCTGTGTGTATAATACACCTCTAAAAATAATGCATCATTTTTTTACAAATTTATTAACATAAAAAAGGCTGTAGTAAGTCAACCATAAAAGATAGACATATGCTGTCGCGGACTTTATTATAGAACTCTTAATGCTGAACAATCCTGTCATACATAATTTTTGTGTAACTTAAGCGGTTTCCGCAGCGTATGCAGCGGAAGCTCTCAAAAGGAATATCTTTCTCCCGTTTTCGCAACATTTTTCATTTCTGCTGTGGTATTATGAGTCGTATCTTAATGTTATATAGCCTAAAGCCTTCCTCGATAAATGGACTATCCAACGTAAAAAAATTCAAATCGGGCCAGTAGTTTTTGAGATTAACGCGTTCAAACAAACAAACAAACAAACTCTTCAGCTTTATCATATTAGTATAGATTACACTATACAATTTTAATGAGTTGAGTAAGCTACACAGTGCGACCTGGGAGAGAAAAGTAGCAAAGAGGAATATGAGTAGGTCTTTTGCCTTCGATGTTATTAGGACTGTAAGTAAAATAGCTGGAATAAATATTATATTACTTATTATTATTTTTAATGTATTTAACACTGTTCATTGAACTCTCAATACAACAATCAGTCAAAATTCCACAACAAAAGCTTATCAACCATAAAACATAAAATAACATGAAAAGTATAAACATATCTACAAAACAGGTGCATCGGGCACATGCTCCCCTTTTCTAAATAAGGAAACCACCTTCTTTAGTGGTCTGCGTAATACGCCTGCCTGGGTGTTAATGTCTACTACCCGGGTCACAAGGAATGAAATGATTATACATATTCTCATATACATGATAATGAATTCTATAGTTTGTTGTGAAACTAATACTGAATGTACTACAAAGTGCTTGCTTTTGCAATTGAAATTATCTGATGTCTACCTAAGGTGATTAAATTTAATCTATACTTTATATTTTAATCTGAAGAGTTTGTTTGTTTGAACGCGCTATTCTCAGAAACTACTGGACCGATTATAAAATGTATTTTTGTTTTGGATAGCTTATTAATCGAGGTAGGCTTAAGACTATATTACATCACCCTGCGACGGGAGGGAAAGGAGCAAACTTAAAACGCGCGGACGAAGTCCTAGGGGACCGCTAGTATAGGATAAACAGATTAATTGATAAACGAAATAAAAAACCAAAAATTTGCGCACGGGCGGGACTTGAACTAACAACATCTTGGCTAACCGGGCTAAACGCTCTACCAATCGAGCTACCGTGTTGTAAAATTGGTAGAGCTTTTAGCCCTAATACCCAAGATGTTGCTGGTTCAAGTCCCGCCCGTGCGCAAATTTTTGGTTTCTGATTTCATCTTTGTGAATATAAAATATGACACTGTGAGTGTTAAAAACATTCTAAAACATTAATTGATGATTGAATATTAGTAGGATGACTACAAGGAAGGCGCACTTACTATTATTTGTCCAAGTTATCTCAAAGCCCAACGATTGACCAATGAAATAATTATTTATTAAATACATAGATTAATAAAAAACATCTCATATATTGTAATAAATTGTTAGCGTTACGAACACGTGACGCAATGCCCCGTGCGAAACATGAACACAATTAAAGAAACAATGGAAGCAATTCAATAAATCAAGTAAAGTATTGAAATACTCAGGTAAAATGATTAGTAGTGCATCATTTAAGATACGTTATGTGTATCTATACTAATATTATGGAGCTGAAGAGTTTGTTTGAACGTGCTAATCAAAGGAAATACTGACCCGATTTTTTGTGTTTGATAGATTATTTATTAAGGAAGGCTTTAGGTATGAAACATAACGCTGCGACGGAGGGGGAGGGAGCAAACTCAAAGCGCAAGGACGCAGTCGCGGGGGACTGCTAGTTATATTGTAAATTAGGCATTACATAATTAACTGCACTTGAATAAACCTTAGTTTAGGATTAGGTTTTACTACCATTGTGATAAGGCTGTAGGAACTTCATATATACGAGTATTGTATATTTTTACAGGAATCATGACTTCGTCGAGTAGATATAAAGTAGGTATACGATTACCTATAGGCTTTCATTACCACTTTTTTTTAATTACTATTACTAGCGTATGGAATGGACACCACGAACAAATTTCGTGCTCCATGAGTTGACCCCTCTTGTCATCCTACCTCCTACAAACAGTTTCACATTCGAAATTCAAATTAAAAAAAATACGTCACAATGTCGACGTCGTATTTGCGACGCATTTTTTTGCTTGGCATAGCTTCTCTATACGTAGTAATTACAACTCACTGTATTAACATATCCTTACTGTCAGGAAGAAGTGGTCACATAGTTTTTATGTTGTTTTTGTATTTATTTTCACAGATGGAGGACAAAACCACTGAAGATGAGGCCACGGAGGACTCTGATGCTTCGGGTATGGAAAGCGACGATCCCCTGACGGCCACCGATACGAAATATGGCAAGAGTTTCAGGTGAGATTTAAAACTTAATACCAATTTATTCAATTTTGATTTCTCCTACTTAGGCCTCATAAGCCTTTTCGGTGAAAAAAGTTGCCTTTACAAATACTGTAATGAATGCTATCTAACGTTGAAGTAGACGTTTTCAAACATTTGGCGCCCAACGTGGTAATACAAATACGCAATGAAGTAATCGGTTCTCTAATTAATACCAACTAGTATGGTTAAAAATACAATTTTTTACCGTAAAAAAAAACTTTATCGTGAAAAAAGTACCTTGCAAACTAAACAAGTAATTTTCCTTTCGATTGCACTTTGAGTTTAATTATTATAAACATCTTGTTCATATATATTGATAATCTCGTCAACCGTGTAAATCTTCAGAGGTCGGAATTAAGTGGAGTTATTTATGTACTTGCATCGAAATGTTGAAATTAATACGGACTTTCCCTTGATTTTAAATGTTCAATCCCGTGTGGCCAACAATATTATATAGATAAAATTTAATAAAAACCTCAGAGATAGACAAATAAAACAAAGATAATAAATATTCATTTTTAAAGTTTATATTTATTCACAATACAAATTACGAACGAAATAATTTGGCGGCACTTATTTTGCCTACTCTTTACCTAAGTGTAAGTGATTAAAGGGATTTACGAAATATTATAAACAAAAACAATTATACATTTAATATAAATACTAACAACGCTTGTTCAAGAAGTACATAACAAGAACGCTCGATTAGGATAATACACACAATAATTATTAATAAATCAGTTTGAAGCTAAAAAATAATATCAGTAAAATATTACCAGAAAAACTAAATCGAATCGTTAACAATATAGTCAATTAAAGCAATTAAAAAAAGAGTCCCTTATGTTCAGCTTCTTCAGTAGCATCTAATTATTGGTACTTTATTGTGATTGTATAAATAAAGAAACATCTTATGATCTTAAGTTAAACACACAAAACACAATAGGAAACCAGTGAGCACATTCGAGGGACTGAGGTAAGCGAATGAGCTGTGTAAATGAGTAAACCAATTTCTGCTAATAGATAGTTTGAATGCGGTTGAAAGAGACAAAATGTAGTACATTCCGTTAAGGAGGGAGTGTTCCGTATTTCCGATATTGTATATTATTTTGTATTATACATTGTATTATTTTGTTCTCACAAGCTATGTTTTGCGAACTACAACTGTGGCAACATCGCGCGTATTGCAATTTTGCATCTTCGGACATCCGATGTCATTAATGTAAGTTTGTGTCAAAGTAAATAACTTTTTATTAAAAAAATCACGGGATTTTTTCTGCTCTTTAAAATTAATCTCGGGATTTGAGGCATATCCACTTTATTCTTTCGCTGTATGAAATCAGTGTTTAAGCACATGAATAACTTTACCTAATTCAGACCTCTAGTAATCTTAATACTGATATGTTTATTGCCATGAAATTACGTGTTACAAAATGTAGGTACAAGTGTTACTAGTTTTCTTAACTGTTCTTAAATTACTTTTAGCTTACTTAATAATATAAATTGCACTTGTGAGGAACATTCCATTCCTCGTCTGTCACACAGCTAAAGTTGCTATTTACAAGTGCAATTTATGTTATTAAGTTTGTATAGTGACAAAACACTATTAAAACAAAAATGAAATTATTTCTTACTATTGTCAAACTATCTTCATACCTACTTTGTACATTTTTTTGGGTGCTAGCTGATAGCGTGATCGCATTTCATCTTTGTTACACCCACATTTAATTTCTGCTTAGCTCAAATGAGTGGTACATAACGTCACAGCGTACTACTGATGGAGAATACCACTTTGAGATAAGTCCTCCATTTGTACATCAACAGGTTGAGAATTAATTAATGAGTGATTTAATCGATACGTTGTTTTTGCAGACATTTTACAAGAGAAGCTCTACCAAGACTGGACAACTACAGAAACGTACTGTCTCTGCATGCAGCGCCTCGGCCTACACTAGATGAACTACACAATGCTTCCTTATCTAGGAAGGTGAGTACAGAAACTGTAATGTACCTCACTCGGTAGGGCCCACTGAAAACCAGAGTCGGGTCCTCTAGGGGGCCTGGCTCATGCTGAGTGACGACCTATTGGTTCGGACGTCACCGACACACACACGCACTGTTTGGCTGGCATTTGCGTACCTGTCTGTTGTATTTGTATATAAATGTTTTTTTTTCTTTGTTTAGATATTTCTAAATTTATGCCTTTTTTTTCTTTATCTTTTTTGTAAAGTTGTGCGAGCGTTTGTCTGTTTGTGTGTGTGCTTGTGATGTCTTTGATCAATAAAAGCTTTTTTGTTTTTTCTAACGCTCCTAAAATGATTAGTACCTTCAGATTCAAACTGTTAGCTACCTAAAGTGAATTAAGTACTCATAGTAAAATAGGTCTTAAGACGGAGATAAATCCGTTCTTACCCTTTTCTTTAGTATCCAGCTAAACATGGCACTTGGCTTCGAGGCAAGATCTGATCATTGTAAGATCTTTTCCTTGTTGTAAATGCCTCGGTGGCACAGCGGTTATTGAGTCGCACTTTAAAGCGACGGTTGCGCCGGAGGTCTCGGGTTCAGGAATTCTCAGGGTAGCCCGGAGTTTGGAAGTTGGCGGTGTTTCATTCCCGTGCCTCGGAAAGCATGTAAAGCCGTTGGTCCTGCGCCTGATCTATCTCTGGTCGTGTCAGATTAAATAATAATATTGGACAACAATCACATACATTGCTCTGATCCCAAAGTAAGTAGCTAATGCACTTGTGTTATGGAAATCAGACACAACGGTGGTACCACCACACCCAGACCCGAGACAATATAGAAAATATCGTTTTCTACATTAACCCGACTGGGAATCGAACCCGGAACCGCACGAGATGGCGACGCTTGAAACCAGCGTGCTAGCCACTCGACAACGGAGGTCGTCAGATTGCCGTCCCATCAGGCAATGAGAGTGAAAGGAAGGAATATAGAGTGCACCTGTGTTTGCGCACACACTTGTGCACTATATGTCCTGCGCAGTCGGTTGGTCGTTGTGACTGTCCACCGTAGTCAAATACGGCTAGAGGTACTAAACTATACTCTATAATCCTTTGTGGCTATCATGCGCTAAGCGCACCTATCGTATCCGCCTACAAAGGACAGTCTAGTAATTCTGCAAATGTCAGGTTCAGAGGGTGAAGAAAATTTTTGCGAGTAGTTATAAAAAGCCAAAATACAACACTTTTTTAGTATAACTTGACTCAGTTTTGAATTTCATCCAAACCAATTGCAATTAATATTATACAACATCTGTTTAAACAAACAGCCTAGTGAAAGAAGATAATTTACTCAAGAGTGGTTGCCGATCGCGTATACAGTAAGAGATTAAATTTAAAACGGAGAAAGTATGTTTTGCGGAATGCGAGTAAA
Source organism: Pyrausta purpuralis (assembly GCA_963924145.1). Lineage (NCBI taxonomy): Eukaryota > Metazoa > Arthropoda > Insecta > Lepidoptera > Crambidae > Pyrausta > Pyrausta purpuralis. Next base: position 2,408,221 of record OZ001653.1, on the reverse strand, counting down.
ATAGACGGTAAGCAAAATGTTAAATGCGCGTAACTAAAAAGAAAAATGATTAAATATGCGGTAAGGTACTCGACGACCGTGCATGTTACGAATAACTTAAATGGTTATTATTCATAGTTTGAATACGTCGTATAACAAATAAACGTTTTTAATGGTTGACTGCAACGTAACGGTTAAGTGTAGGTTTTCTAAGGCAACTTTAATCTAGTGATTATGTAGTAGCTGCTCGTTTAACCTTAACATGATTCAAGCGTACGATAAACTAAATACAGTGTATTTATAGCATATAAATATTAATGGCTTTCACGCCTGTCATAACCCCTATTGATTATTATTCAATGCGAAAGGCTGAACTAGTGCATTGATTTTTATAAAAAGTCAAGACAGGGACAGGCATAGGATTACTGCCTTTCGGTAGATTATATTACATATATATATTGGACACCAATCACATACATTGCTTTGATCCCAAAGTCAGTAGCCAATGCACTTGTGTTATAGAAATCAGACACAACGGTAGTACCACAACACCCAGACCCGAGACAATATAGAAAATATCGTTTTCTACATTGACCCGACCGGGAATCGAACCCGGAACCTCACGAGATGGCGACGCTTGAAACCAGCGTGCTAGCCACTCGACCACGGAGGTCGTCAGATTCGTTCCTTATAGGATCTAAAAGGGGGTTTCAAAGTTTATGAGGTTAATACGACACGATATCTACTTATTCGAAATAGGAACCGTTAGAAAAGTCTATTAAGGTTCCTTTTTTATTCGTGACCAGAAAAAAGAGTGCTAGTCTTTCTGATTCTTAGCTGCGCAGTTGGTCCAAATGGTCCTTCACGACCCATTAGTCCAAGACGTCATACTCAGGTGCGCCTTGTAATCGCGTAATTGCGGGCTCATTAATTAATTGTCCCGTCCCGTACATCACGTTGCGACGGCACCTTTGTTTGGGCACGTGTCCCGGCTTACGTTGATGAGGCCCTACTATGGAAGTCTGTCTTTTCGACTGTCCATTTAAGTGATGTTATACACAAGCTTTCCCCCACCACGTCACCTGCGTAAGTATCGGATTTCCCCTGAAATATTTCAACGGTAAACACATATTATCATTGGAAGTAAAAGACCAAAAAACATAGAGGTTAGCGCAAGCGCGTAGTAGCCGTAAGCATCATCTTGGTGCGAAGTTATTTTAAAACTGTGATGTCTTCTAAGATATTTGTTAAAATCAAATGATGTTAAGGGCAATTTCGTTCAAAATGAAATGCTCTTGATGTTTTTTTTTTATAAGTATAAATACCTGTGTGTTCAAAATACCTTTGAAATTAATATAAGGATTTTTATCAAATTTATGAGCATAAATAAGTTTGTAGTGAGTAAACCATTTGCCGATGATATAGTCGTTGTGACAAAGACGCTGGACAATCTTGGCACTATGCTCGAAGACCTTGACCGAGTCTCCCAACAAGTGGGTCTTAAAATGAACATGGAGAAGACGAAAATTATGTCGAGTTCCCTTGTTGTACCCACTCCAGTATCCATTGGGAACTCAACTCTCGAAGTTGTCGAGGAGTACGTCCACCTGGGACAAGTGTCCCAGGTAGACGTACTCGTTAGTTCAGGTCAATCGACGAATCCAACTCTGCTGGGCAGCGTTCGGGAAATTGCGCAAGAGTGTCTTCTCATCTCATCTACCTCATTGTCTGAAGACGAAAGTCTTCAACCAGTGTATGTTACCAGTGATGACATACGGATCCGAAACATGGTCTCTTACTATGGACCTTATAATGAAGCTCAAAATCACACAACGAGCGATGGAAAGGGCTATGCTGGGTGTTTCTCTACGGGATCGAATCAGAAATGAGGAGATAAATATAAATATAAATATCCTTTGGACATTTCTAAACATCGCCATCTAGTCCCAAAGTAAGCTACTCAAAGCTTGTGTTATGGGTGCCAGACAACGGATATATTACTTAAATACTTTTTTTTTGTAAATACATACATATTATACATAGAAAACACCCAGACCAATACAAACAGACATGTTCATGCACACAAATGTTTGTATTGTGCGGGGATCGAACCCGCACCCGCTGCGTAGTAGGCGATTTCTCGACCACTACACCAGACGGGTCGTCATATAGATACGTAGAAGAACTAAGGTAACGGACATAGCCTTGAGAATCAGTAAGCTCAAGTGGCAATTGGCAGGACACATAGCGCGAAGAATTGATGGCCGTTGGGGCAGGAAAGTTCTAGATTGGAGACCCTTCGACCAAAGACTTAGCGTAGGACGTCCACCAACAAGATGGACAGATGACCTTAAAAAGATCGCAGGAGCAAACTGGATGCAGGCCGCTAGTGATCGGTCGCTGTGGAAAGCCGTGGGGGAGGCATATGTTCAGCAGTGGACGTCCTTTGGCTGATAATGATGATAATGATGATGAGTAAACCATATCCGATAGACTTATGCTGTCGCGGTCTTAATTCCAGAACAGAGAATACAATCCCGAGCATGTTTTTCAATCCCGGGATTACGGGATTTTTGAACCGTAATCCCGGGATCCCGGGCCTATCCCGGGATTAGACTATGTGGTTTCTAATTGGGCTCAAATTAAAAAAAAACTTGAGTAATTAAAAAACTTTATAATGTCTTTGCACAACAGTCAACACAAATCACAATAATAATAAGAAAATAAAAAAGACAAAACAAAAAAAATATACTTTTGCAAGAAATTAAAAAGACAACATAAATATACTATTTAGTATTTCGAAAATATAATCGCAGAAATATCAAAGCATCCAATGTTTGACTTCCAAGCCTGCTTCGTAGTTTATTGCCAACATAAGCGGCAGCTGAAAACGCTCGCTCAGGTTCAACGCTGGTTGGAGGAATAGACAATAGATACTTGTATGCTGTTTCTAAGTGATATCCACGAACTCCTCCATTTTCGAACAGGCTCATTTCACGTCTAATACTATTTGCCAACCCCAATTCATTTTGTACTTGTACATCAGGATCTGGGGATTTCATACTCTTGTTAATTTCCAGCTGTAACTTTTCCTTTAATGTCAATTGGGGTTGGGAGGTTTCTGGCCTTAGCTCATCATCTATTTGTGATCCTGACCTTTCTTCTTCTTCTGTGTCATCTCGACTATTAAGTCTTTTAACAATACTCTTTATTTGCTTCCTCACTATAGCCTGTGTCGGAACTGGAAATAAGTCATGCCATTCCAAATCCGATAACAACTGATTTTCATCATTCATTCGTGGATTTTGTAAATAATTTAATACACCAGTTAAATTATCACTTCGTCGTTGCTTTATACGTTCCACTAAGGATGTTTTCATTTTTTTGGCAAGTGCTGAGTTTTTGCTAGACAGTTGTTTTATAAGAAATTTCAAAGCGGCATCAGCTGTGCATAAATTAGCATCTCGCCTACAGATTGCTTCTACTGTCAATTTAATTGGGGTCAGCACATCAACAATTTTATTTACCAATTCAAAATCAACATCTTCTAAACGAATTGGATGATTGAGATCTATAAGAGCTTTTTGAATGCATGCTTTTAAAAGATAAAATCGCTCCAGCATTGTTAAAAGACTATTCCATCTGGTTTTACAGTCCAAAAGAAGTGACAGCTCTTTTCCATGTTCAATTTTCACATATTTTTGAAGTACTGTTTCATTTTTAAATGGTGATCTTTTGAAATACACTACAACTTTGCGGATTTTCTTTATCAGCTCATTAATATTTTCATATTGTGTTAACTCTGGTACGTGTTCTGGCGCAAGATCATTTTGTGACATTACGATTAAACCTGATTCTGGACAGTCTAAGTCTTCTAAATCGTGTTCATCATCGCTGTCGTCCATATAATCAACAGTAACAGCTGGTTCATTCAGAGTATCATCTGAGGTAGGGCTATGTTGCAAATAATTATGTTTTCCATAAAGCACATCACAGACCGCCAAATTGATACCATGTGCGAGACACAGTTGATGTTCGGTGCAAACAAGCCGCCCCACCTTTATCATAACATTCGGTCCATCGGTTACAATAGCCACGATGTCAGTTTCCAGGGAAATATCAAATTCACTGAGACGCTCTTTCAATATACGAAGACAATTTTCAGCTGTCATACTTCCGTAAATAGGAACAAGTCCTAAGTTCCAAAATTTTTTATATGAATGAACGTTGACAGCCATGTATCGTTTATTGGAAGTTGAAGTCCACTCGTCGAAAGAAAGACTAAATCTTTCACCTGCACTTTTCAATTGTTTCAATTCTGCAATTACTTGCTTTTTGATTTTTTCACTGTAATTCATAACACGTTTTCGAACAGTGACGGCTGACTTTGGTAAATCCGGGTATTTTGCTAAGAGCAATTTTCTCAAATCATCTGAAGCTACGAGGGTCAAACTGAATGTTCTTAGAAAATCAAAAACTGATTACATTAGCCAGTTATTAGTTTTATTATATCTTTTCAAAATATTGTCCATTGACGTCAATACACCGCTGCATGCGATGGAACCACTGGGAAAAGCACTTTGCCCACTCGTCCTTAGGGGTCTCTTCAATGGCATCGCGATACGCAGCCACCGCTTTTTCAGCATTCATAAACCGCTTTCCTTTAAGTTTTTCTTTAATTTTTGGAAATAAATAAAAATCACAAGGCGCGAGGTCGGGGCTATACGGCGGGTGACCCAGTAATTCAACGTTTGATGTCGCCAAATAGTCGATCGTTCGCTTGGCGGTGTGCGACGAGGCGTTGTCGTGGTGAAGGAGGATCCTACTGCGAGGTCGTTTCTCTCGAACTTTTTCCAAGACAAGTGGCAAACAATTGGTAGTGTACCATTCTGCAGAAACTGATTTTTGATCCTCTAACACAATTGTTGCGAAATGACCTATCCTTCCAAAGAACGAGGCCACCATTTTTTTTCCCGCACTTCGATCTCTCTTCACTTTAGTTGGCAACTCCTCGAAAGGAAACACCCACTGAGCAGATTGTCTTTTGGTTTCAGGATCATAACAGTAAATCCAGCTTTCGTCACCTGTTAGTATGTCGAACACAGCATTTGAGTCACCTCCGTTAAATCTTTCAATCATTTTACGGCACCAATCCACACGATGGAGTTTTTGAGCCTTAGTCAAATTATGAGGTATCCACCGGGCGCAAAGCTTCCTGACCGCTAAATGTTCGTGGAGGATTTTGTGCACTTGACTCATACCGATGCCTAAGCTTGTCCGAATCTGCTGATAGGTCACTCTTTTGTCAGTCTCTATCATACGCCGCACAACACAGATGTTATTTTCAGTCGTCGCCGTAGAAGGCCGTCCCTCACGTACATCATCAGTGAGATTAGTGCGACCACGTTTAAACTCATTAAACCAGTTGTAAACAGTCGCACGAGATAGAGCTTCATCGTGAAAGGCCAATCGTAGTCTATCATAACTTTCTTGTTGACTTAAATGACATCGAAAGTCATAAAAAATCATTGCACGAAAATTTTCTCGTGTTAAATTCATGTTGACGTGACACAGACAATTTTCAATTTGCCGCCAAATCGTAAAACAAATGACAAATGAATGAAATATATACTCAGTAATATTGGCAAAGAGTTCTATTTTCAAATTTTAGAATAATTTTTTTATTTTATTGTTTATAAGTGGCCAGTTCTAAGAACTTTCAGTTTGACCCTCGTATGAATACACTGAATGGAAATCCATCTAATGCAACCATTCTTGCCAAAACATCATCCAGGCTATCGTCGGCACTTTTAGTAAAATAATCATCTAACTTTCGCTTGGTTGGCGGCGGCGGAGCTGTGTTCATATTTTCAGAATCTTGACTTGTTGAAGCTGATATAACCTTGATGTTATGTTTTGATAACAAATGTGTATGTAATCCCTTAGTCGATCCACCCAAAGTCTTGAGAATGGCTGGGCACCGCTTACATTTAGCACTATTCCCATCCTTCGCGACTAAAAAATAACTCCACACTGACGTCGCATCACTGTCTTTTTTATGTTTAACAAAGTCTGCCGCCATTTGAAATACTTAATTTCAGGTAATTTACTTTAAATTTAAATGACGAAACCTTCGTAACCCGTCACTGACAGAATAATAAATGAAAAAAATAAAATCTGATTAGCATATTTATACTTTCATACAGGGAATCCCCGACGGGAAAATACCCGCAACAATACTATGATATGAGATGATCGGGTGATTTCCCTGTTGGTTCGTTGGGGACTTGGGGAATCACCTTAAAAGTAGCATATTTAATACTTTCGTACAGGGAAACCCCGACGGGAAATACCCGCAAAAATATTATGATATTATGAGATGATCGGGTGATTCCCCTGTTAGTTCATTCATTGGGGAATTACCTTAAGAGTATTGTATTGAAGTACTCAGAGTGGGGAAGTCCCTTCTAAGTTTACAACAAACATATTAAGACTGTACCTGTGTGTGTAGTGAATAGTACGTATCGTATGACGGCGTATCTAAAAGTGTTTTTTGTCGTTATGTATTAAATGCTATTAAATAACCTAGGCAAGGTTATCGTCAAGGCGCAACGGACTACGGCATATAAACTAAATTTGTATGTGGCAATCCCGAAAATCCCGAGATTAGCCAAGTGCAGTCCCGGGATTTTCGGGGCCAGAAAACGGTCGGGATCCCGGGATCCCGGGATTGTATTCTCTATCCAGAACTTTCAAAGCGAAACTATCTCGTGATTCATGATTTTTGTGTATACCTATGACTTAGGTATCCTAAGCGATTTTCATTTTAAGAAACAAAATAATTTTAAAAATAAACCTCCTTCTTAAAACTGACTGAATAAGGTTAAAATAACGCATTCATCAAGCTCACATACACCTACCTTCAGTCTACACACATCACATACACCGACTCCAACAATAGAAAACGAATGCGTTAATTTAAGCTTATTAATTAGTCGGTGTTTAAAAGGCGGTTAAATTATTCATTTTCACGTTTCAAGCTGTGATCTAAGCTCAAGTGAGAAAGACAGCAAGTCGATAGTAATATAATCGTATTATGGAGTACGGCCGGTTTAACTCGATCGATGTGATAGGAGAGAACGGGGAGATTACATAATAAGTCCGCTTAAATAGGTTACGAGGTCGTTTTGTTGTTTTACATAATAATGTTTATTATAATCGTAAACATGATCTACTCACTCCACAGGAGATCTCACGCCACAAGTTTCAGAAGGAACCCGGGAGGTGTGTGCGTATATTTATCCATGATTTAATACGAACCTAGGTAAAAGATAATGTTCAAATCTATCTTTAAGAAAACATGAGAGCTAGGTTGAAGAGTTGGACACCATTCACATACATTGCTGTGATCCCAAAGTAAGTAGCCAATACACTTGTGTTATGACAAGATAAATGTATAAATCAGACACAACAGTGGTACCACAACACCCAGACTAGAAAATCATGTTTTCTAAATTGACCCAACCGGGAATCGAACCCGGGACCTCGGAGCGGCGACGCCTAGAAACGGCGTCCTTAGCCACTACACCACGGAGGTTGCCTCGGATGTACCTCATATTGTATTCTCATTCCATTAAATTAGGCAAATCTTACAAAGCTTGTTTTGTCATATCATAACTACCTACTACTCGGCAAATGAAATAAACACCTCGTTACAAGTAATAAGGTCTTAATTAGCAATTAACCCGATACAAGGGCCTCGTCACCCGCGCCTGCGCATGATCTCTTGCCCTCTTGATAACTGCATCGATGCGGGTCTGTCTATGATTATCAGTTGACTCATGGACTCTAGTTATGTGTCTCAAGGGCTGGGAATGCTTCAATGTGCGTTTATCGGATTAGGTTATGATGTTACGGCAATCGACAGCTTAGTTTGTAGGATGATAATGACTCGGAGTAAATGCAAGTATTCTACGGATAACTTTAAACCGCAATACGGCGTATTTGAAGTACATACCTATGCTAAATTGATCTACTACATTATTGATTTATTTATAAAAAATATAGAACACATATTCGGGGATTCTACAAACCCTGAAATTTTTCTGTTCAGAATTTATCTTAACTAAACAAAGTATTAAGCATCAACATGTAAATACAAATTTCTGAATAGTTAACGCAACGATAAACATAAGGGTTCTATAGTAAGTATCAATGATAAATGTCTGCTAGTAATTAAAACAGGTAAAAGCCTGTAAAAGCTTACTACCACATATTATCTGGGCTACTACTATACATGTGTATTATAACTACAAACATTTGAAAACGGATTCATAGCTATTTTTATTGATTCATCTAATTTAAGATGTCTAATATGAGGTGAAGTTTTTTCCAAAACTCAAAATTTAGGAAGATAGTATGGTGTTCCCTCTTGTCTTCCACACCGAAGTTTATGAAACGTGCTTTCTGCGCCTCTTTAAGCCCAGTCTAAAGCCTATCCTGATTGACTATATCTCTAGCCTTCTGCCAGTTTGATATTGCTGCTACCCAACACAAGGGGAATACTTATTCAATGGCGGCGTTTGCTTGCCAGGGCGCAGGGTCGTCACTGAATATTGTAGCTTTTAATAAACCACTAGACTCCTTACTAGGCATGGAACATTTCATGAAAAGCAGATGAAATTTCATATGAAATGAAATTCATTATTCACACCTGCTACTTTTTTTCATATAGACTGCTATAAATCGGACTTTGCGAAATCATAAAATCATACGGATTTCATTTCATTGACGAATAAAATGTAGCGGGCAAAATCCTTGAGCGCGAGTGAGCGAGTAGGAATGAGTATGCTCTATCTATGCGGTCATATTAACTAATGCCGCTCAGCAGTCAAAAATTACGTTTTATGATCATAGTCGTAAAGTCGAGATTATTTTGTAATGAGTTTGCTGCAGGTCGGTACGAAAATCGCATTATTTCTGTATAGTGAAATATGAAATTCATTATTCACGTAATCGCGTCGCAATTCACACTGCGAAAAAAAACATTGGCAATGAAATTTCGCATGTGATTTCATACAAAAAAGTTTCATCATTTCATGAAATGAAAATAATTAAAAGTAGCAATCATTTCCGTATCTACTCCTAACTACATTCTGGTAAACCTGTCGCTGTTTGGTCGGTGACTGCTTATTTAACATATTAGCAGCTGATCACCATATCTGTTGGCCTGGTGGTTAATCAATATCCGCCACCTGTGACCCCGCTAGTAGCCTACAGTTAAGCCCTAAATTTTTTATTACAAACCAAATATAATAACTCTTCCCCTTCCAGCCAGGCCAGACCCTGGAAAAAGACATGGGCATCCCAGACCTGCCTTCGACGAACTTCAAGTTCGGCTGGATAAAGGGCGTGCTGATGCGATGCCTGCTCAACATATGGGGGGTGATGCTGTTCCTTCGGCTGTCCTGGGTGGTGGGGCAGGCCGGCGTGGGTAAGTGACACAATAAGACTCCATTTGCACATGAGATGAGCTGAGATGTGTAGGCAAATACGATGGCTTTGTAGTGATGATTTACAAATATAAAGGTGTCATTTTCTTGGAAGAAACAATAATATTTTGCTGGTGTATTTATGTTGTTCAACCAAACCTTTTTGTTTTAAAAAAGCTGAATCTGCAACCACAGCTCCTAGAAATGTGTCCTAGCTTGTTGATAGAGAAAGCCTATGGATTTCCTTCACTTTTGTCCAACATCGAAAGGTCATATTTTAAGGCCTAATTGCATAATTTTGTAAGCTTTACTCCGGATTAAATCACCTGTACGGTGACGTTACAGTTTATTATTATTTTTTACTGAGAAGGATCGTCATGGCTATGTTGAACGTGTTAAATAATAAATCTGGATTTTGTTGCTAGACCTCTAACGTCATGTAGGTAACCGAAATACTCTTACTTGTTCGATAAATTATTAACATGTATGTCGGTGGTTCGGCAGCGCAGTCCATCTTGCTGATCCTGACCACGTCGGTGGTGACCACCATCACGGCTCTCTCCATGTCCGCCATCAGCACCAACGGGGTTATTAAAGGAGGTAATGTATTATGTTACAACTAACTCATTTTAATTAGATATTTGTGGTAGTGTAGTAGCCATATTATGAACAACCATTAAAGTTCAAAACTTGGTTCCCTTTTTTATAAGATGAAATAAGAAACAAAAAACTCGCACGGGTGGGATTCGAACCTGCAACTTTTTTTCCTGCCAATATTGGGTTGCTTATTTCATCTTTTGAGAAAACAAAATAACACTGTGCGTGTCAAAAACGTTCTAAATTATTGGTTCCCTTACCTAAAGTCGAAAACCAATGAAAAAGTCTGTCTGCCTTAAGGTTTGAACAATATAACAAAACAATGTCTAGACAACATGTGACGCAAGCTTAGAGGTGCCCCGAACTAAGGTGACATTAACATTTGATACCTATGAACATGAATGCCTAATGTAGACCCTCTTTTGTATCACCCTGCTGCTGGACATTCTCATTCAAAAAGTGTCAAATAAGTTAGACAGCTCAAAAGCTGACGAGTCATGAGATCTCATGCGGACGGGGCCGGTCAGTGTCGTAGCCCCTATATAAGATCACCTCGTTTTAAGTGATAATAAAAATAAAATAAAATATTTAAAAGGCGGATGCAGCACAATAATTGTATCATTTTGTGTAGAAAACACTGGGTTTTTATACGCTAGTTTTTGAAAAAAATAGGAGGTTATCAATTCGACTATGTGTTTTTTTGTATCTATGTTACCTCATATCTCAGTCATTTGTCGACCTATCCGAAAATTTTTTTCGCCTAACTAGAGGGTATATCTTCTAGTTGGTCCTATTTTTGCCAATTTGGGATCTGATGATGGGATCTTGGTGTAATCGAGGGAAACCCTCAAACTTTAAAGGCACATATAGTGTTTTTTACTAAAATCTTAATGTTGACGTGTTATTTCATGTGATAGTCAACATTTTGTGGAGCTAAGCTGATGGTGGAACTCCTTAACGCTTAAGAGTTCAGTAATTATAATGACAGAACTCTGATAGGTAATTTGTAGCTTTCTAAAGTACAGAGTCATAAGGTACAACCCCCCCCCCTCCCTCCCCTCTCCTGCAATCACTAAAAATTCAAAAATAAAATAAACTTAAAAAAAGTAAAAACCGACTTCAAAACCAAAATGCACTAAAAATTCTGAAATAAACTCTTGACCCTTGAAAGGATAGGAAGCCATTTTAGGCAAACAATTTCTTTTTGGAGTCGGTGCTCTGATAGTTGATGCTTGATGGTCAAAGTGATGGCACCGACTCCAAAAAGATATTGTTTGCCTAAAATGGTTTCCTTTCCTTTCAAGGGTCAAGAGTTTATTTATAATTAGGGTTATGACTAGAGAAAAAGAAATATTGGGCATTGCATTGCCGATGACGTAGGTAACTGCTTAAATCTACAGGGTGCTGTTTAAAAAAATATATAAGTGTTTTCTTTGTTAAAGAAAATTAAAAAAAAAATAAACCTTGATTTTCCAATAAATAATGTGTCCTGTTTCTATGATATATGCAAAGACACAGTGAATATATTATCCCTTGAAACGATTTGACCTTACATATACCATTATTTACAGGCGGCACCTACTACATGATATCTCGTTCCCTGGGCCCGGAGTTCGGCGGCTCCATCGGGCTAATATTCTCAATGGCAAACGCGGTGGCGTGCGCCATGTACGTCGTCGGCTTCGGCGAGTCGCTCATCACACTTATACCTGATTCCGCTCTCATGGTCAGCAGGAGCTGGGTAAGTTCAGCTCAAAGCCAATAAAAGAAATTAAGGAAGTTAATATGTGTGCGGCTAATCGTAGTTCATCCAGAAGATTAACTTCCACAATTGTTATAAGTCCAGAGCTTTCCTACTATATGTAACTGCATGTACTATGGATGTACAAATAGTGACAGAAGTCAAAATAAATCATTGGAAGACCCTAACACGAACACCTAATGTGAGACAAAATCATTTGAGAGTAATATCCCATTACTAATGAAGACATCATCGACAGTGAGAACTAGTACGTTTGAAATAAGTAAAATAGGTAGTAATTTTATTCTCACTCGAGTAGAATTTGTAATGGTAATTATTCACAAACTGCCAAGTGCGAGTCGGACTCGAACACTAAGGGTTCCGTGCCAACTTTAACTGAATTAGAGATCCACTTACTTCCACATAGCCAAAATACAACAATATTTTGTTGACAGCAAATATAACTTTGTTTTTCATAGTATTTGTATAAATAACAAATTCTGTTAAAGAAATGTTTGCGGTTATTGAAAATGTGCTCGATCTTAAAAACTACTAGTTCGATCTCGCTCAAACCAATTTTCACAATCTACATCATGTATTTTTTTTCAAAATTTACACTCATTTAGTTTAAAAGTTAGATGGGGGGGGGGGGGGGTACGACGCCCACTTTACCACTTTGTCTGTTTGTCTCTCAAACGATAGACTTTTAGAGAAAATGGTTTTAGAAACCTCGATGTCATTTTCAAAGACGTATCCAAAGACACCCTACACGCATAGGTTTGACAAAAAAACATTTTTTAGGTTTTAGCTTCATGTATGGGAGCCCCCTCCCCTCCCCTTTAATATCATTATTTTTTAATTTTTGTATGAGAATCGTAAAGCGGTTAACAAGATACGTCTACCTACTAAGTTTCAACTGTGTTATACTAATAGTTTTAGAATAAAGTGGCTCTGAAATACAACATTCTTATATCTCTTATAGGACCAAGCGATCTACGGGTGCATAACCATAGTCCTGCTGACCGGCATAGTGATCGTGGGCATGGAGTGGGAGGCGAAAGCGCAGATAGTGCTCCTCATCATACTGCTGGCAGCCATCGCTGACTTCTGCATAGGATCCGCTATCGGACCGAAGAGCGATCTGGAAATGGCTCAGGGATTCGTCGGGTATAATAGTAAGTGGTACCATGTACTAATCTCTGCTCAGCAGAAAACAGCTATCCAATCGCAGAACAACAAGTTAGTGCAAAGCGCTGATAATGCTTACTCATTTTCTTTCAGAACATGCTGCATATGCTTAGCTGTCAAACTCAATACAAAATCGTGTTATTACAGCCAACTTAGGCTCCGCAGCGATGCGCTTATATTAAAGCAAAGTTAAAAAGTTAAAAAGCAAAAATTTTCAATTTAAATTTTCTTATAAGCTAGACCATCCATTGCTTATCCTTTAGTCATTAAACTTTGTTTAAAAATCGACTTGAATTTATGGATATATGGAATATATGGATAATTCAATTATATTTTGAGGCAGTTTATTAAAGAAAGTAATACATCTTCCAATAAACAAGTGATTTTCCGTCTGAAGTCTGAAGTTTGGAACGGCAAGTTTATTCTTGGTATTGAAATCATGTAAATCACTTTTTTTTAGGAAATAAATGCAAGTTTTTACGAACATAAATCATTTTTTTTATAAATAAACTGTGAATACACTGTAAATATCTTGACTTCTTTAAACAATTCCCTTAAAGAATCGTCAGATCTGAGATTGTAAATACCACGCACAGTTCGCTTTTGCAGTATACATATTGTTTCTATACCTGCAGCCGAGCCCCATAACAAGATACCATAAGACATGATAATAATAAATAATTAAATAACATTATATTATGGAAATAGCAAACATAAACTAACCTTGCCGTTTCAACGTCAGTCAAAAGCCTTATCTTTCTTACTGCATAGACAGCCGAACTCAGTTTCCCTGACAAGGTCTCGATATGTAGACCCCATTGAAGATTATTCTATGGTTTTTCCCTAAAACTTTGAGCTTTGTATAGTATCTAGTGGCTCATCTTTAACAATGATCTGCGTTGAAACTTTTCGGACATTAGGCACCACACTACACTAAATTATTAACGGTAAACCAATGAAGCAACCGTGAACACCATTTACATCAAAAGATTCTTTGACCCTTAGAGTCTTAAAAATTAGGGAAGTATTATCTGCAAACAGTACTATTTCACATACATCATCGACAAAGTACAGAAGGTAATTTATATTATATCAGGAACAACCACGGCTACAACATCGATCCTTGAGGTACTCCCATTTTTAGAGGTGCTCCAGGAGATTCAGTTGAGTTCTATCACTAACATAAGATTTGAATAGATCTACTAGCGCATCAATCGAAACGCCGTAATGTTGAAGTTTCTTCAATAAGGTCTCATGGTCTACACAATCAAATGCTTTAGAGAGGTCACAAAATACCCCTATAGCATCACACCGACCTTCGTATGCATCAAATATATGTTTAAACTGAGCAACTCCAGCATCAGCAGTACTTCTACCTTTTGTAAACCAAATTGTTTATTATGCACTGTCACTGTTACCGAGCGCAAGGAAAAGTGTGCCGAAAAAATGCACTGAATTGACACGAAATGGTTGGTTGGTTGACGTGACATGTTACATAACCGGGTAGTAAGTACAACTATAGCACTGCGGACCGGCACAGTGATTGTGGGCAGGTAGTGGGAGGCCAAAGTGCAGATTGTGTTATTACCCGCGTGGGAGCGGGGTAGCGGGTAATACGTTACTCGTGTGCGGCACATCATAGGCTTAATTCAAAGTGTTCCACAGTGACCGGTTGCAAGCGGTACTAAATCTGAGGTAACGGACTTTACCTTGCGAATTGGAAAGTTGGTTTGACCCGTGAAAGTATTCATTTATTCATGCATGCATTTTAGGTGTTACTATCTTACATACGACACTTAATTTTCCGGCAACCTTATATTTTACCTTTCTTTCATTTTTCATCATTCTGTGATTGAAATGTGAATATTTAAAATCAATATAAAATGCAGAGATGATAAACTTTGCAATAACATTTCCAAATATGTCCGCTGTTTAAGCTGTGTTGTTTAAATATTCTGTTTAAATATTCCTTTGTGTTGCCGGCAAAAACACATCTTATAGGCCTACGTTCAGCAATAAAATAGGACGTCTTTAGTCTGATGATGTTGAACTGTTTCACTAATCGTCACTTTCGTTCGCAGTGTCGGTGCTGCACAGCAACCTGGGCCCGGACTACCGCTACTTCGAGGGCGTGGAGCACAACTTCTTCTCCGTTTTCTCCATATTCTTTCCCGCCGCCACCGGCATCCTGGCTGGCGCTAACATTTCTGGCGATTTGAAGGTAAACTATTTGTTTAGTTTTACCAATGTCAAAAGGACTTACCAGCCTAAGTAATAATAAAATGACTGAGCTTAAAATGACATTTACAAAAATGATTGCTGAAAAATAGATGACGTTTTTAAATAAGGGCGTATTGTATTTTATTCGACAAATATTCCTTATATTGGATAAATCCGGCATGAAGAAGAATGAAAGTAAAGTATAAATAAAGTTTGAACTTTGTACGTCGCGTAGTTTTGAATATTTAAATCCACAAACAAAAAGACGTGTACATTATTTTAAATAATCAAAACAAAGTTCATACATTGTTTAAATATCGACAAACTTATCTAATAAAAAACACAAGTGTTTTGCAGGTAACATTTCCAAAATACTAAGGCGTCTTTTTAGGAGACGCGGGGAGTCGCGTGTCGCGGTTGATCGCGCGGTTTGCTTCAAAATAAAACTAATGACGTTGTATGAGTGTGTTTACGGAGAAGCGATATAGCACGTTTGTTATGGAGAAGCAATACATATATCACGTTTGTTTATTATGGAGCATGGCTTAGTGTGACGCTTCGGATGAAGCGGCAAACGACGCGGCTACATTTCTATTTGTTTGATTTGCGCGTGCGACGATGCTAGTGCCTTCACGCGCCGCCTCACTAGAAACGGTAGATACGCCATACGCGCCGCGGAAAGCCACGCGTCTCCTTAAATGAGGCCATACAAAAGAATTTGATGTGACCGATGTGTGAATACGAGTGATAGTGTTAGACATGAGAAAAAAGATTGAGAGAGAAATACTGCATTTATGAGAAAGAAAGTGTGGTGAAACCGGAAGAGTGTGCGAGTGAGAAAGAAAGAGATTAAATGAGATGTAATGCAGCTACCTCGGCCAACGCATTAGAATTATAATAATAATAATCGTCTATTTCTTTCCACAAACCAAAACATACAATAATACTAAAGTACAATGCCATTACTTAAAATTTAAGCAACAATTATACCTGTGTAACTCTTTACTGAAACGACTTACTAAGTCGTTACTTCAAGATGTTCCACTGTTCCGAAACCTAAACACCGCGTTATAACGTATCTGTATCATTTGCAAGTTGAAATCGAGTTCGGCAAGCGTCGCTCAGGAAGCGAAAGATCCGAAGATGGCGCTGAGACATAGAGACACGCTCGTGTTGATCGGTTCGCTTCGGGCGGCTCTAGTGCGCATGCTTGCCTTCTCTCTCTCACACACTGGCACATCGATGCGCTCTTAGATGAGATGAGGAACGAATGACGTAATGTTATTATTTTTCAGTCGGCTTGTTTGCGAAAATACTTACAGAAAATTATTGTTAATACAAATACATTACATTAATCCAATCAATTTCCACGATATATGAAACTTTGCAAATATGAGCCAAACTGTGAGGCGGCCGCATCCCCGCTCTCTTTCACGCGCGTAGCGATCGATACGCATGATGCAGAAGAGACAGTCATAGAGAAAGGTTGTTACGAGAGTCGCTGTTCCAAATGATGCAGATACGAGGAGGAATTGTGTAAAGCAATCGTATTCAATTGACAGTTCATAACGTACGATCTGATCTGTCAAACGCTTTGTTCTTTGCCGTTTGAAGAATCATACCGTACTTTCTGAACTGTTAAATGAATACGATTGCTTTACACAATTCCACACACGTTTACGGAGTCGCATCTTTTTAGTAACGCAGATACAAATGATCCATTCTCAATGAACACATACTTTTGCCAGCTCTAATTAGAATGGCCATTCAATTCAAAGTTAAGTTTAATTACTTTATAAAGATGAAAAATTTGCGCTCGGGCGGGACTCGAACCAGTAACTTCTTGGCTAACCGGGACAAACACTCTACCAATTGAGCTACGGTGCTGTCGGACTGACCTTGCAAAATTTGGTCTCCTATGTATACGTTATTACGCATGACGTTTAGCGCCATCTACCCGTCTTTTTATGCAACCGTGGGCCAAATTTTTGGTTTCTTATTTCATCTTTATGAATATAAAATATGACACTGTGAGTGTTAAAAACATTCTAAACCATCTAATAACTTTAGTTTAATGTGACTGCAAAAAAATAATTTTACAGTAAAAATAACAATATACAGAAAAAAGACACTGTATTTATTTAAATGCACATAATAACTCTCACGTTTATCATGTTTTGTCTCTCTGTTTTTTGCAGGATCCCCAAAAGTCGATTCCCAAAGGCACTCTCCTGGCCATTCTGCTCACAACGTTCTCCTACGTGATCATAGCCATCATAGCCGGGTGGACGGTGCTGAGGGACGCCTCTGGGGATGTTGGGGATCTGGCCAATTGGACCATGGCCGACTGCGCCGCCAACCGGACTTGTCAGTACGGCCTGCAGAACAGCAACGACGTAAGTGTCATGTACAGGGTGACTTTGAAAACATTAGCAGTATTTTAAACTACGAACCTACATATGAATGATAATAATAACTTCTTCATATTAAAATCAATTGTTATAAAATATCATTTTCTGAAACCGAAAAAAATAATATGAAACACTTTAGAATTGATCAAATTAAACCATTTGCTGCCACACTTGAGACACAATAGAAATTTAATTGTTATAACGCACCGGTGCGGGCTCTGGCATGGAACCAGTTAAACTAGATAAATTAGTTAAATTTTCTAAAAAAAAGACGAATAATATTAAAGTATCAAAACAAATACTACACCTAAACGGATCCTTTATGTTTTTAAGGCTTCATCAAATCAATTTATTTTAATTTTAATATGTGGAAGGGATTGTAAATCATGAGTAGGATCTTAGCTTAAAATATTGCCAATGTTTTCAAAGTCACCCTGTATAAATCTCTTAGGTCTAATGATCAGTAGTACTAACACCATAAGGTTCTAGGTTTGGCTCCCAGGTCTGGCTTCAATAGTAATGTAATGAGGTAAAACTTGTAGATAAGTTTGAAAACTGAACGATTCTGGCTTGGTATCGCTACGACAATAGTTTGTTTATATGGTCATATAGGAAATATTGCCTGTAGCGTCTTACTGCTGGGCCTTACCTCAACTTTGAGTTAGTTTGAGCCATACTCCACCACACGGGCTCAGTGCGGATTGATTATGGAGGGGTGTTTGCAAGGCAAGCGAAGACTTAGGCGGTCAATTCGAGACCTGGCATTTCTCCATGGTATCCTTCATGAGTCACGCAAAAGTGACAAGCTTGTAGAAAGTGTACCTGTTTCTGTCCCATCGCTCATTCCTCGTAAACCATTACGCAAAACCTTTGCTCTTCCCATGTTTAAAACCAATGTGGGGAGGCAGGCTCCGCTGGTCAGATGCTGTGAGCAGTATAATGCGCTGAACGCGAAATCTGTCGATGAAGATCTAGACATTTTTCGCGACAAGCTACCGACATTCAAAAAAGCTTTACTCAAATTGCTCTCCGACTGTACGGAGTGGTGCATACTTACATTTACCAGTTTTTAAGTAAATTTTAATTTTCAGTGCTGTGTACGCCTGTAATAGGTATACATATAGGCCTGTAATAGGTATACCCTTTGTAAAAATATATATTTTTAATATTGTCATATATATGTCCAGTTTGTGTACCTTATCAATAAAATAAAGTTTGCTTAAGTTCGGTAATTACTACCCACCCAAGCGCTGCCACCACTGAACTACGAGCACCTTGTCTATGATTGTATGATTGTATGAGTTATGAAAATAAGCGGCGGTAGACTAGCTTAAAAATGACTTAAGTATTTGGACGTATTTTGGCGTCTCTTCGGTCTCAGGTTGCCATATTTTGGATTGGAAGCGTGATGGAACAGTTATAATATCCTGATTCAAAAGATAATAGTACTATATCTCGCTTTTATTTATATGTTTTCACTCTTTCCATAGGTAATACGCCTCGTCTCTGGTTTTGGGCCATTGATATACGGCGGTTGCTTCGCGGCAACGCTGTCATCAGCGCTAGCATCGCTTGTATCAGCTCCTAAAGTTTTTCAGGTATGTACCCTACTTACCCTCTATCCTGATCCCTTCTGTGTTGAGCACTTAGCAATAAGCATTTTATTGTATTCCTACTTATTACCCGACTACGGCGAAGCAAAAAGAAGGGTTATGATTTTGATCTTTATTTATGTATGAATGTGGGTATGGATTTTCATCTTCCTCATAACAACTGAACTATTTATCATAATTGTACAAATGTTGTTGGAACCCTCTTGATCGTCCGCTGGTTATAGGCTACATGAAATAACGTTTTATTGTTAAAGAACAAAAATAAATGTTGTACGTACGTACGTACACGGTACGGTGTCGTGTGTAGTATCAAATGAAAGAGTTTTTTTAGCACATTTCAAATCTATAAGCCAAAACCAAAACACTCAAGTCTTTACGGATAGCCGTGATCGTATGCCACTTTGTTTTATTATTATTATAATGAATCTGTTTTGCTACAGTAGGTGGCATATTGACCACGGCTATCTTTTAAGAATATTTTCTTGTTTCGTGCTTTTTAGAGCGTGTTTTTGTCGCGTTTCAGTTACCTAAACTTTATTTTTTGTCAATTAAGAAGGCTCCAAATTGTGCTTGATAATAACTGGCTTGATAATCGTAGCCTAAACTTTTATATGATCGTCAAAAAAGGTGCGTTTGACTACCCATTATATTTATATTTTGATGATATTCTGTTTAAGGCTTTATGTCAAGACAAGCTGTACCCGTACTTGGAGTTCTTCGCGAAAGGCTACGGGCCCAATAATGAACCAGTCAGGGGATATGCCCTTACGTTTCTCATTGCTACTGCCTTTATACTTATGGGTGAGTACTGTAACGTGCTTGGCTACTTACGGCGTTTACTTTACTGTATCGTGTATACACCGTGTTTCTGAGGATATACATTAACTATAAATAATGTGTCCTACCTACCCAATTACTATTGAACCCCTATTTGTGTATTCTTTTGGTTGATTTTCTTTAATCTGACATTCTGCTAATCTGTGTTCCGCCCGCTAGTTCGTATATTAAAAAACTCAATTGTCAAATCTTAATATCCATTATGAAAACACTGATTTGTACCGGCCAGCAATGACGTCTAAAGTGACAAATGAACTAAGTTTTATTTTTAATTTTTGGCCATTGTTCAGGTTGGTTGGCACTATAGCAATTAAGCTTCTGGCAATTTCCATCTCCATTAAGGCCTCAAGACCTAGTTGATAACGAGCTAACTATAAATAGAGTCTGTAGGATTTAATTTACTTATTATTTTATTAACAATATGATGTTACAAAAAGTACATATTATTTGCAGGCGGTTTGAACCAGATAGCGCCGTTGATTTCCAACTTTTTCCTGGCTGCGTATGCGCTGATCAACTTCTCTACTTTTCACGCAAGTCTCGCCAAGCCTGTGGGGTGGAGGCCTACTTTCAGAGTGAGTTATATTGAAAATTTATTAAGAAGTAGGTAAAAAGGGGATATTTAGAGAAGCTCCTTATCTTGACACCACTTATTTTCCTTGTGCTACAAATACCAGATAACGATTAAGACTGGGCCGTTAATACTTTAATACATATAACATTCATGACAAAAGAACAAATGTTCGGGCACATCACACATACATTAGCCCCTTGGAGGATTCGAACCCGCGTTGTAAGGAGCTTTAACGCGTCGTCAAGTCTCATAAAATAAGTTATTTATTGACATTAAAATTAAACTAAGTATCTATTTTTACATTAGTGATAATCGTTATATTAAATTTAGGCCTACTTGCGTGAGTCTGGCTCAGATTAAATCAACATTCTGTCGCTGTGATTTTGTTTGATTCTGACAAAAACAGAATGATGATGTAATCCAGTACGAAGTTAATCCTGACATGCGCAAGTGGGGCTTTAGGTATATGGGCTTCAGTGATTTATGCGTTGGTAGAGAGGTAAAATCAATCGTCCTCCTAGCCGCTTTCGACTTTGGTGGCCAGTCTCAACGACGAACCGACTGCGCGGGACATATTATATTGCACAAGTGTGTGCACAAACACAGGTGCACTCTCTACTCCTTTCACTCTCATAGCCCTTAGCGATAGCAATCTGAAACGACCGGAGAGAGATCAGGCTCAGGACCAACGGCTTCCGTGCGCATCGAGGCACGAGCGTGAAACATCGACAACTTCCAAACTCCGGGCTACCCTCAGAATTTCTCAACAGGATACCCAGGTGCATATTTTTGTCCCGACCCGGGGATCAAACACGGGACCTCTGGCGTAGTCGTAGTTTTAAGTGTGACCGTCTTACCGTGCCACCTAGGTAGGCAAACATGAGTAATGTCTAATTCCTATGTATTTACGTCGGTTCCATCATTATCTTGTACTCAACTGTGTCATTATTTCCAGTTATACAACATGTGGCTGTCGCTGGTGGGGTCCATGGTGTGCGTGGCGATCATGTTCGTCATCTCGTGGATCACGGCGCTCATCACCTTCTCGTTCCTGCTCGCGCTGTACCTGCTCGTGTCGTATAGGAAGCCTGGTGAGTTTGTGCGGTGGATGCATATAGTGGCAGTTAGACGCCACTGGTAGCCGGTGGACGCAACTAGTAGCCGGTGGACGCCACTAGTAGCTAATGGACGCCACTAAATGCAGGTGGACGCCACTAGAAGTTGGCGTTCGCCAATTGTACCCGGCGTACGCTAATTGTAGCCGGTAGACGCCACGAGTGGCTGGTGGACGCCACTTGTGGCTAGAGGATGCCACAAGTGGCCTGTGGAAGTTACTAGTGGCCGGTAGACACCACTCAGTCGCGTCAATGTCATGTGTGCACGTTAGTGTGTCGAAAACAGATAAAGCTGCGCGCTGCCTATGATACAATACTGTTATTACCTTATCAAGCATGTAAAATATGCTTAATTGAAACGACATCTAAAGTCTCCAATTTTCTTTGATGTAGATGTAAACTGGGGATCAACGACTCAAGCGCAAACGTACAAGACGGCTCTCTCCGGCGTACACCATTTAAACAAAATCACAGACCACGTCAAAAACTACAGGTAATTATTATTTTCTTTTAAACACTAACAATGATTTGTAGTATTAACCAAACTAATATTCGATGATATCGTTTGTCCTAAACAAAAATTACTAACACACTAAGTAACCCTCTTTTACTTCATTATATTTGGAACATATTGTGCCCACATATTGAGAGTTATAATCTAGTTCTATATTTATGATACTTTATATTTCTGTAATTCATACGGCTGTCACTTGTTCTGTGAGCCTGAATATAAAAAAAACATACTGCCAACTGTTAGCGATGATGATTATTTACTAAACTATCACTGTTTAATAAGAGCGTTTAAGCTTATTAATGTATGTTTGTTTCAGACCTCAAATTCTGGTGCTGACTGGATACCCTGCAGAGAGACCGATCCTGACAGATTTCTCGTATCTCCTCACCAAGGGCTTGTCGTTGACGCTTTGCGGACACATAATTCAGGTACTTCTTTGCGGACACATAATCAAGTTCAAATTGAAAACATATTTTCTTACTCTAATAAAATAGTTTGCACATTATCTACCCAGTTTTTGACTTGTTATTAGGTTTATTTTCTAACATACTTGCTTATTAGTGTAAACCTTGTGAGATCATAACTATATTATGTAACTCTGCTATAATAATTAATTCTCAATTTGTCGCATTATTATCAAGACATCCATAGATACAAAAATATTTTTTCATTTCTTCTGTTCGGAAAATTGAACTTTCATGTGAAGATAGACGGGTGGAAAATAACTTTTCCATCCCTAGGGTGGAAAGTTATTTAGTTTTAATTGCTACGATCAGACATGGAGCTAAAGGTAATTGAGTCACATTATATTAATAAAATAAACAAGCTTTTCATATTTTTAGGATTAGGTAAACATTAAAAGCTTGTTTATTAAGGTCACTGATTTGAAAAATATTCAATTGGTCTAATTTTTTACAATTTAAAATCTACAAATATATTTCGGTTTCCCGCCATACATAGTGTCACTTTTTTTTCATTTTAAATTGTCACATTTTGTTTGTCTTTGACGATATATTTTTTTACTTTGGTCGATTATTGCATAGATTATTAAGCAGGCGGAGGCGACTTGCCGCCATTTTTGTTGTTCATTAATCTTCTTACTCACTCCCACCTTTAGCTGTCATTCATAGCGCTATCTCATGAGGCAAAATTGAACCTGGAATTTGACATAATCTGTGGTAGTTTTGGTGACAAGTTACCTTGTTTTCGCAAGATTGCGTTCTTCTTCTATTATTATTGTCTGTGAAAAAAATCGATCGATATTTTTAACAATGATTTGAAATATGTGATATCGTCCGCGTTTTATGTAGTACTCTGTTGTCTTCCGTGCCTTTACTGTCCTTCTAATCTTGAACAAACTGATATGTGATGTAAAAACTTGAGATTTCATCTCTCGCCAAACAACATAATATCTAAATAAATTTATTTATTTTTCCTCACAGTCGAAATGAAAAATAGTATGTATAACTCGGGTGAAAGAACCCATTTCACTCTCGAATTATTAGCGCTCTCACTCCGTTCGAGCGCCAAGAACTTCTCGAGTGAAATGGGTCACTTTCTCCCCTTGTATAGCAATCTACTATTTAGATCTTTTTGTAGCTATCTTTACGAAAAAGCGGCTAGGCACACGAAATAATCCTAGAATTGCAGCGGCAGAGCGTGTGCGGGCGCGAGCGACGTAGCCTTGACTGTTTAGTCCTTAGTTTCCTTATAATTTATCAGTGTGTGCGTGCGACGACGCATACGGACGGGCGCGCGCACATATAAATATAACTCGGTGCGCTTGTATGAAGTTACCGTACTTATTTGATTCTCTATGCTTAGTACTGTATACTGCTTTAAACTACTGTATACTGATAACGACCTTAAGTAATGAAAGAGCATTGCTCATAAAGATTAAATAAGAAACCAAAAACTTGCGCACGGGTGGGACTTGAATCAGCAACCTTTTGGCTGACCGGGCCAAACGCTCTTACCAATTGAGCTACCGTGCTGTCAGTCCGACCCTGCGAAATTTGCGGTCTCCTATGAAAACGTCAATTGCGTTGCTCCCTGATACGGGCTTTTAAGCTTAAAAGGGCGCTTCGGTCACTGTATAAGTCAATGTAACCTTTTTTGTGAAAAATACTTTAGTATTTATTTTATTTATTTATTATATGGCTGCTCGTAGTCGCTACGGCTATTTTTATACACAAAATAAACCAAGTGTGCCTGTGATGCGAAAGCTATGGGCGCTTTCAATTTGAACGTTTCGTGTCGGACAGCTGCCGCACGTTTGCCGTGCCGTTGGTTATTACCCGCTGTTGTGCCGCTGCAGTACTGTAGCAGTCCGATACCTACCAAACGTCTGAATTGTTGGCGTATCGGACTGCCGTACGTTTGTGTGCTAGTAAAGTTTTAAATTAATTTGAAATCAATTATGCCATGGGCTCTGACGAAGAAACATTACTTTGTGTACTCTTTTTCAAAAAATCATCCAACAGAAATTTAAATTACGCTCCCGTGCAAGAACTCGAAATTTTGGTGATTTTCATAATCTTTACCCCAGGTAAAAACGAGACCCAAGCTTTTTATTATTATTTAAGAATGTCTAAATAATGATTCTCTGAATTACTTAAATTAGTTATAACTTCAATTCCACGCAAAGAAACTATATTCCGACGAAATTAGCGGAACGTGAAAATTCTAGCTCTCATGTCTTGTCACCGCACTATTCAAATACGTAAAGTTTGCGACATTGCCGTCCTGTACCGTTACTATGAGTTTACGGCGGTTTTACTCGCTAGCGACGACGTAAAACAAGTATATATAAAATTGCACAACGCCTCTAGCGGTCACTCAATTTTCCATACACTTTTTATGTCCTCGCTAGCGAGTTAAACCGTCGTAAACTCAAGGTAACAGTACTGTCGTCGTACGTTTTCTGTACGGCGTCGTACTGTTGCCGCAACGTGCATTTTGTATGAAAACAAATGACCGTCCGTGTGCCATACGACAAACGCACAGCTTTTCGGCACTGCTGCGGCCCGACACGAAACGTCTAAATTAAAGGCTCCTACTACTAAACCTGTGAATAACTCCCGCAGCTCGCGGCCACTCGAACACCTTAAAACAACATCGAAAAGCCAATTCAAATATTATTTCACTGTTACAGGGTCAAGTTAGCCATCGAGCCCGCGAGGCGTTGCACAGCCGCGCGTACGGCTGGTTCGCGAAGCGCAAGATCAAGGCCTTCTACAGCCTCGTCGACGACGCCAGCTTCAAGGACGGCGCCAGCGCGCTCATGCAGGTAAACTCTGCTTTTATTTGCTTGTCGAAAATTGTAAAGAACCTTGACATTCCTCTTTTGCACCACCTTGTTATGTACTTCGTTAAATGCAAATGAATGATTCTATTCTATTATGTTGTATAGCGATGAGATCCATTTTAACATAACATAAACACACAACTCACAACCTACATAGGTAATCCATCGTTTAACATGATATCTTTTTAAATCAAATAGTTACTTTTTTTAAACGCAAAACACATATTTTCATTGGTAGTGAGGGGCCAGATATGGACATAGTTCCCTGCAAAACCACCAGGTGGCGCTCGAAAAACGTTTTAGACAATATTTGTGTTTTCGTGTATTTATTGATTGAGAAGATTTTTTGATATTCATGAAAATGAAATACTAAAGCATAAGATTTTTTGAATCAAGCTTATAGAATACTTTTTTATTTATTTATTAAGCAAATAGCTACCTATATTTAGGCTATTATAAGGCTTATTTAGGCTATTATAAGGTTCAAGACTACCTGAACGACACGAATGTGTGGTCTGTCCAGCCTGCACCGAAGGATGTACTTACCTTTGATGATTTTGATTTTACGGCAGCTAGTGGTGACTGAGTTTGTTCCGGCGTTTCTTCTCAGCACTTGCCTAATTGTCTGTGTTCTGTCTCGAAGCGCTGGTAGGGCCCAAAAGATAAGGAGACATGATTCGGCCCCTTCAGGGCACATTTATTTTATTTTACCTGTACATTTGACGTTCATAAGTGGCATATTGTGTCCTAAATTGAATAAATATTTTGAATTTCATTACAAGGATATTTGATGCAACAGAAAATCAGAAAATTTAAATTGAAATTTAAAGTGAAATGTTAAAAATGTTTGCAGACTTCGCCCGCAGAAACACGTCAGTTTTATAATATTAGTATAGTTTGTTTACAATATGCGACAAGCAAAAAAATTTACTAACCAAATGCCAGATGTATATTCCCGCCGAGATACATCGAGCCGAACCGAGGCCGAGTATATTCCGATTCTCCACCACGCGGGCTCAGTGTGGGTTAGTCAGTCGCAGTCGCAGCCTGAAATTTTGGAGGGGGTCACTCACTCACTACACTAATAAAAAAACGGCTAAGTGTGAGTCGGACTCGCCATCTGAGGGTTCCGTGCCAACTTTAACTGAATTAGGGATCCACTTACTTCCACAAAGCTAACATACCACAATATTTTGTTGACAGCAAATATAACTTTGTTTTTCATAGTGTTTGTATGAAGAACAAAGTTATGTTATCGGTTGTTGAAAATGTGCTATATCTCTAAAACTACAAGTTTGATCCCGTCCAAACCAATTTTCGTTAAAACTATATGTTAGGATCTAAATTACATATTTATTTCAAAACTTAAACTCGCTTAGTATAGAAGTTAAAGGGGGGGAGGGGGGGGGGCGCCCATTTTACCACTTTGGAAGCGTATATCGCGCAAACGTTACACTTTTAGAGAAAATGGTTTTAAGAACCTCTATTTCATTTTTCAACCAAAATTTTTTTCTTGTTTTAGTTTCATATATGGAAGCCCCCCTTAGAATTATCGTAAAGCGGTTCACAGGATACATCTTCCTACTTAATTTTTTAGCAGTGTGAGGCTTGTAGTTACAGAATAAAATGGCTGCGACATACGGACGGACAGACAGACTGACAGACAGACTTAACGAAACTATAAGGGTTCCGTTTTTCGCCATTCGGCTACGGAACCCTAAAAACTTGCCAAATGAGAGTCGGACTCGCGCACTGAGGGTTTCGTGCCAACTTTAACTAAATTAAGGCATGTTGGCAGCAAATTTAAGTTTGATTTTCATAGTATTTATATGCTAGACAAAGTAATATTTGCGGTTGTTGAAAATGTGCTATATCTCAAAAAGTACAAGTTCGATCTCGTTCAAACTGAAGTTCATTTAAAGTGTTTGTTAGTTAAGCACTACATTGTCCTATTTTTAATTTTTCTAGTTTGGTTCAAAAGTTAGAGGGGGGACACCCATTTTACCACTTTGGAAGCGTCTATCTTACAAACGTTTGACTTTCAGAGAAAATGGTTTTAGAAACCTCAATGTCATTTTGAGACACCTGTCCATAGACACATTTTTTGTTAAAACCACATGCATATTTTTTTTACTTCCAATCATTATTTTTTGTATAGCATTTGTAAAGCGGTAATCAAGTTACATCTGTATAATGCTTATATTTTTGGAATAAAGTGGCTGTGCGAACATGCGGACGGACAGTCAAACAGACTTGACGAGATTATAAAGGTTTCCGTGTATTGCCATTCGGCTACGGAACCCTAAAAAAAGGTATCTGGAATAAAATAATAAGAAGACAGCCTTTATTTTGAATCTTTATAATAGAACAATCTTTATCATAACAACGCATATCGATTTTGCTAGGATTAACAAAACAACGTAGTTTGGTTCCTTGTTTCTAAACTAACGGTCATTTTCAAGTTTTTTTGGACATCGTACATAGTTCATAAAAACAGTACTAGATGTCAGCAAACTAAAAATTTATTACTGTCCCCCTAACAGTAGCTAGAACTCTGACTAGGCTTAACGACTAATGTCAACCGATATTAGCCGGGACCAACAGCTTAACGTGCCTTTCGAAGCACGGAGCTTGTGATGTACGTTACTTATATAGTCGGAATGGTCACCCATCCAAACTCAACCGCGCCGTAGGTTGCTTAACTTTGGTATCACTATCAAAGCGCTGCTACCACTACGCTAAGAGCACTGATTCTGAAAAAAATATATTAAATGCTAGGTTAATTTCGACAAATAATTTTATACCAGCAGGCATCAGGCAAAAAAAAAAACTATCAATGCTTACTGTTGAAACTTTTTTATGTGAACAAGGCGCAGCTGTGCAAGACTGTAATTTATTCTCATTCGTGTTGTAAATCGTTTCCCAAGTTGACACCACAATAACAGTTCTGAACAGATACTCATGTTTTCCTAAAAGCTTGTATAAATTAATGAATAATAAAACTATAATATCTGTTTCTTCTCTAGTCAAGCGGTCTTGGCAAGCTGCATCCAAACATCCTGATGATGGGTTTCAAGGAGGACTGGCAGACGTGCGAGCGGACCGAGCTGGCAGACTACGTAGAAGTCATGCAGTGAGTGGAACGACATATAATTAAACATACAGACATATGCCGATTTAGCTTAGGCTGTTATAAACCAGTAGCGATTAGCTTTAACAAATTCTTTAGCTACTTTATAGTAAGCGTAACGTATTTTTATACTACCTTATGCAGTGTATATAGCCTTCGGCAACAATGTATTTTTAGACGACTTCAAACAAAAAGAGGTTCTCAGTTCGACCTGTATGTTTGTATGTATGTTTCTCGCGAATATCTCGCGTTTGGCTGAACTGATTTTGATGCAGTTTTCACTAAAATATTTGTTACACTTAATATTTTGGTGCAATCAAGTAAAACGTCAATTTTTTTTCATAAACATTGAACCGCATTACGTACTTATTGTGCGTACTTATGTAGAGTGCTGCTGTCCATTAAGGTTGACATCATGTACCGACTTCAAATGAGTTTGTTCCTCCTGTTAGCGTTATTTTATTTTAGTCCTTGTTTTTGAAGGCGGTTCAATTTTTATGAAGAAAAAAAAATTCTATTCCTATACGCATCAAGATCATTCATATTATACATTTATCGATCCTCTGGTTATTCGAACTATATCACACCTAGGTGAGTCGTCTAACTAGGATGACGATATCAGTATTAATGACATCGAAAAAGTAATAATAGTGTTAGGACACTTGTAAGCATGATACTACGACAAAAGTACGGATGGCATCTTGCTGAGTAAGTTTCTTTGTCTAACAAAACATATTTCAATTCTCTATCGGGCAAAGAGTATCTATAGTTAGCGCGTTAGCTGCTGAGTCGTTAGGCCATAATGTCAATAACAGAGACGTGCATTAGATTTTTACTGAAGTAGTTTATATAAAATTTGAGTCTGAACTTTGAAACAATTTCGATATCGCTCCCAGATTTTGTGCCTTGTAAAAAAATGATGAAACACCAGATGTTAATAACTTACCTAAGTTTTCTGTGCAATTTACCAAAAGTATCAAAGAATCTAAGACCCAATTGATACCGACTCGAGACTCTTGTACCGTTCCTTCAGCAAAGCCCTCGACCTGCACATGGCGATAGCCCTGCTCCGCGTGGAAGGCGGGCAGCATACCTCTGACGCGCTCGACGACGACTTGCAGGCATACTTGCAAGACGTCAACGCGAAGGACTCGTCTGCTTTGTCGCGTGAGTTGATATTAAATACAGTAGATATTGATACTCATAAAGATGAAATAAGAACCCAAACATTTGCGCACGGGACTTGAACTAGCAACCTCTTGGCTGACCGGACCAAACGCTCTTACCAATTGAGCTACCGTGCTGTTAGTCCGACCTTGCGAAATTTGTGGTTTCTTATGAAAACGTCAATTGCGTGACAGTAGCTAATTGGTAAGAGCGTTTGGCCCGGTCAGCCAAAAGGTTGCTGGTTCAAGTCCCGCCCGTGCGCAAATTTTTGGTTTCTTATTTCATCTTTATCAATATAAAGTATGACACTGTGAGTGTTAAAAACATTCTAAAGCATGCGCAAAATCGTTGCGTGTATGGATTTTATTCTTATGACTAAAATTTTGGAAGTCTAGAAGTACAATTATAAAACAGTTTTCAGTAATTACAATAAACATTACTCGAAAAATCACCTCAAACATCAATCTATCAAACTAATAAAAAACTACAAACAATACATAATTTTAAGTCTTATTGCAAAGACGTTCAAGAACTTTTCTATTTGCACTATCTAAAATATTCATTTGCCGCAAAGCTCACGCGAGCGTCGCTCTTGTAGTAACTAATCAATATATCACGCTTTACTCTCTAATGAAGCCCTGGACTACTGAGCCGTATTGGACGATATTGAACGAGTGAGTGAAAGAACTAGTTTGCTGAAGTAGATCAGTTGAAGCATTCATTTAGGAATTACCCAACTCTTGGTAAAAAATGTTTGGCATATGGTGTGGTGAAAGAATTTATGGGAAGCTAGAGCTACAGAATTTTACTTATAGTGACATCAGACCTAGAAGACTTCGATTGTTGCAGACGCATATTATTTATTTATTTGAGGAGCTTTAAAACCACTTGGTTTTTGTTTTATATTTGTTTGTTACCTAACAATTCACCATCAGCTCGGATACTAATACTATAAAATGTGTTCATTTCACGCTGCGTCATAACAGGGAATTGTTTCCCAGGATCCATGGGAGATCACTTCAAGGAATCCAAGTCTACGGAGAGTTTGACCACGCATTCTGTTGGTGAGTGTGCTTTTATGCAAATAAAAATGGATTATAAAATACTTTCAACGTGTATCTAACACTTATTTTGCATGCTTCTTCATCTTGTGGTAATAATGCTTATTAAATTATACTTTATTATTTTGTTTTTTCCTGGTACATATTTAATATTTTGTCGAATTGTTTAACTCAAGAATGACGTAAGCACAATTTTATCTCTTGTTAGATTCTAAAGATTGTTAGGCTTCAAGAAACTAAAATACAACTAATCTAAGTATGGTTACTTTCGAAGTAATGTATGTTTAGCGATGGAGACTTTGGCACTACTTTTAAAATACAATATTAGTAGGTATGCTGCTTTGGTATGGCTGCTACTACGATAGTTAATTTTGCCTAAGAAGATCGCTGAGACGTTGTCATTTCGTCAATTTTATTGATCTAACCCAACCAAATTTAACCGATGTTTTTCGGACATAATAATTGATTAGTGACCAAATTTTTTATTTTGTAAATAATGTGTTATATTTTGCGTATATTTATTTTCCAAGCACAGGGCATATAGACGCCATATCATTTTAACCTTATTTACTGATCTTTCTGTCGAAACAAGTAGAAAACAGCACTTAACCAATTTGCTGCCACACTTGAGACACTATAGAAATTTAATTGTTATAGCGCACCGGTGCGTGCTGTGGCATGGAACAAATTTTAATCGATAGCGATCATATTTTTATGCGGTTTTCATCAACAAACATAGTGATTGATTATATATACATACCGATAGTTCGAACGTACACGTTTGTGGGCCGATTACGTGTCGTCAATCACTATAGTTCGATCCATGCATAATTCTTTTCATTTTCATTGGAAAAGCAAATTAAAAACTGGTTAATAAGGCATTGTTTTGTTATATTTTGGCAACAATATAAAAATAATATTTTCGTTCTTGGAATGTAGTACGAAATGGACTAATGTGCCATGTCAAGAAATGTCTCAGCGATTCTTAAAAAAAATGGACTATAGATTCCTTACCGCACGACCTCTTCCATGTTGTTTATGTAAAACGTACCGTCCTACAGGTAGCAGTCTGTCAGACGTATCTCTGGGGTCTCCTCAACTACGTCGAGCTGTGTCCGCCGACCCCGGCGCCGTGCCTAGCAAAGAACAGCCGCAAAAGCCTGCTGAGAAGGAACGGTAAATAGAATAATATGAGTAAAGTTAGCCTTTAAATGTCCCCATTGCTGAGCAAAGGCTTAACCTAAGTGTGAGCTGGTATGAGCCGTACTCGACTACGCAGGCTCGGTGCGGATTCATGTATAGGGGTGTTCGCAAGGCAAGACATCAATCCCTCCATACGGCTTTTGCTAGGCTTAGCGACTAATGTTTGCCAATATTACCTGCGGCCAACGGTTTTGACCTGCCTTCCGAAGCATGGAGATGCTATTAATTTACGTTACTTATTATAGTCGAACGGTCAACTATACAAACACGACCGCGCTGTAGCTTGCGAAAATACCAAAGCGCTGCCATCACTGCGCTGCAACTTCCTCAAATTTAGGGGCAAATTATTATAACTGCTTTTAAAAGTATAATGTGTAAAATTGTATGATCTAAATTGTATGATGATGGTGATTGTATAATCACCATCATCATTATCATTATTAGCCAAAAGACGTCCAATCTATACTAATATTATAAAGCTGAAGAGTTTGTTTGTTTGAACGTGCAAATCTCAGGAGGTACTGGACCCATTTAAAAAAAATGTGTTGGATAGCTTATTTACCGAGGAAGCCTTGCGGCTACAAAACATCACGCTGCAACGAGACGGAAAGGAGCAAACTCAAAACCGCAGACGAAGTCGCGGCGACCGCTAGTGCTGACTAAAGGCCTCCCTCACGGTTTTCCACAGCAACCGATCACAAGCGATATGAATCCAGTTTAATCCTGCGATCTCACAAGTTCGTCTGTCTATCTTGTCTGTGGACGTCCTACGCCGTGTCTTTGGTCGAAGGGCTCAATCTAGAACTTTTCTGCGCGATCAGTTCTTCGCGCTATGTGTTCCTGCCAATTGCCACGTGAGCTTACTGATTCTCAGGGCTTTGTCTGTTACCTTATAAAATAAAATAAATATCTCTTTTCAGCAAAGGTCTAGGCAGTGCCGTGCGTCGTGCGCTCGGAGCGTCGACGGCCAGAAGGACGTCATCATTCACATCCGTGGAGCAATTTACGAAGAAACAGTCCGGGACTGTTGACGTCTGGTGGCTCTACGATGATGGAGGTGCACATGTTTGTTCATTTACACTGTCCTTATTACACTAATAAATGTTTAATTTTACTCCATAGTAGGATGTGACTGTTAATGCGCTACAAGCTACAATAACGTTAATAAGGAATTTCTTCCGAAAGTTTTTATAACACGGGTGAATTTTTAGAGCAAGCTCATTTCTTCGTTGACAACGCACGAGTCCATCTTGATTAACGTTGATAAAGATCAAACCAACCTTCGGTAATAAATCATCCAGCCCTGTTTACTTTTTATACGATTTTCTCTACGGGGATTCTTGAGCGAGCTATAAATCGATACGGTCGCACTTAGCGAAACACCAATACATTTATTAATACCAAACAAGAAAAATATATAAAACCAAGACATGCAAGATAAAAAAATATCTTAAAATATACCTATTCAAGTACGAAACCATTTCCTTGCGGCAAGGAGGCAACATTGTGATGCTGGCCGCGTTGCCGCATTGGATAGCTATGCTAATACTTTGAGCTAGGAACCAGCCAGATTTATTATTGGCTGTTACAGAATTTAATTTTGGCGCAATTTTTCTTAACAGCAATTTAGCAGAGGGTCCCCACGGCCCAAATGTTTCAACGCCAAACGGCGCAAACACATAATCACTTTCAAGTGAGACGTACTTGCGAAGCTTAGCGTTTTCAGCTAACTCCGCTTCTGCTCCAGCTTTAAGGGCTGATTCTCTGAAATGGGATGGAGCCAAAGTATTGCACAAGAATTTATCGAAATAGCAAATTCGCCTTTTAATTGATTGCATGTATGGATATCAAGATTAAATATTGATTCAGGTCTTACGTTGCTGCTGCCGTACATACTATCGACGCGTCGTGCGTGGGCCTCGTGTCCGCTGCGAGTGTTTACGCTCGCCAACAAAAATACCGAGCTCGAGCTGGAAGAGAGGAAGTAAGTATCTAAATATTAATCCGTTAGTTAGGATCTGTCCTGACTTTGTAAAGATCGCAGGGTCATACTATTCAATATAGTATCAAACGGCCGCTTTGGAAGTACATGAGGTTTGATCCATCAGTTGACGTTTTGGTTACAGCTGACAATTCTGGACATGCAACGGAGGAAAATTGAAATTAATGTCTCTTTCTCTGATAAATAAATGAAAAGAGGCAGCTACTACAACTATTTCGAAACTTTCATCTAAATACAGTCGTGGTCAACTAATTAGGGACAAATATAACACTAAACAATATTAAATATTCATACCTCTGTATTACTCATTAATATTAATACTTCTACCTATTACACTATAGTGATAATAACTATTATGAAACCTTACCAAATTACACAAAATAAACAAAAATAATACATGACTCAACTAATAAATACTTCAATCAAATCACTTGGATCGATATTTATGGTATTTACGTCCTGGCCACCTAATTAGGGACAGTAAAATTTCCGTGTTCTAAATTAAAAAAAATAAAAATAAAAAATCTTTTTTCTGCGTAAAATTGATTTTGGCGCCATTCTGAATCGTAACATTAGTTTCGTACGTACAATACAATAACAGTAATTTTTAAAATATGGGTCGAAACAAGAGTTGTGACGCAACAATGAGAAAAGTGATAATTAATTTTTATCAACGTGGATGGCCTTACAGGAAAATAGCTGATCATCTGAACTGTTCCAAAAATATGATATGCAATGCAGTGAGCCATTTTAAAACCCACAATACAACTGAAAGTGTTCCTAGAAAGAAGAGGCCAAAAAAAACTACCCCACAAGATGACCGCAGGATGGTCATTCTAGCCAAGAAAGACCCCTTTAAAGGTTCTGCAGTTATTAAGGCTGAAGTTTTTGGACCTGAACTGAATGTCGGCGTATCAGCAAGAACCGTTAGAAGGCGTCTAGTTGAAGCAAAGCTTTTTGGACGAGTTGCACGAAAAGTTCCGTTGCTGAAGAAGGAACACAAACAAGCAAGGCTGGCGTTTGCTCGAAAGTATGGACATTGGACTCCAGCTCAGTGGAAAAATGTATTATTTTCAGATGAAACTAAGATAAATTTAATTTCATCAGATGGCCGACACAATACGTGCGACGTCCTATAAAAACAGAAATGAATCCTAAATACACCAAGAAACAACTAAAACATGGGGGCGGAAATATTCAAGTCTGGGGCTGTTTTTCTGGACATGGAGTAGGGCCCGTAAAAAAAATTGAAGGCAAACTGGATCAGTATCAGTATAAGCAAATCTTAGAAGAAAATATGATACCATATGCTGAAGAAGTTTTACCGGTGACCTGGACGTTCCAACACGATAATGACCCAAAACATACAGCTCAATCAGTGAAATATTTCCTGGCACAGCAGTTTGTGACGGTACTAGATTGGCCTGCAAACAGCCCAGATTTAAACCCAATCGAGCATTTGTGGTACGAAGTTAAAAAAAAAGTTGCGGCTCAACGTACCGGCACTCAAAATCAGCTCTACGAGAGATTTACAGAGGTGTGGAATAATATTTCAAAAGAAACATGCAACAATTTAATTACATCAATGCCTCGCCGTTGTCAAATGGTGATTACCAATAATGGCAACCATACTGGTTATTAAAACTATGTTTTTTATTTTCTTTGTTATTAAAATTTTGTTTGCTTACTTTTTGTATTATTAAAACTTAACATTTTCTCGTTATTTTTAAATTAATAGTCAAATTTCCTCCTGTCCCTAATTAGTTGGCCAGTCATTAATCAGTATGAGAAAGTAGCAGTGTAGTTTAGGTAGAAAAACTTGTGGCGGCAAGAAGCTTTTTCTTTTTTTGGATACTAAATATTTAAAATTAATATCCCTTAACTTGTTTATAATGATAAAACTTCAAAGCTTCGTGATTAGAAACATTTATTGATGTCGAAGGAAGCTCTTGCTCTTTTTGTGATAGTGTCCCTAATTAGTTGACCACGACTGTATATGTGCTTCTCAGTTCTTTTCCCGTAGCTTATTCTAATCCCTTTAGAATTTAATCGCGACCTCTAAATGATGTCCTTGCTAAAATGTCTATGTCTTCTCAATTTTCTTAGCAATGTTTAGTTTGACGTTTTTATATTATGGTCCTCTGGCACTTTTCTTAAATTTAGAAGAAAATTATACAATTTCAAAAAGACTAGTATTCGCCCTTTGCATGCCCAGAATCGAGACAATTATTTACAAAAAAAAACCAGTTTGTCATAATTCTCAGCCGAAAACAAAACAAAAATTCAAATTTTATTTATTTTGTACATAGACGACTGCTTATACACGTTATCTGATGAATATTGACCTCATGTATTTCCAGAATTGAGACTTATATCGCCATGAAATATAAATACAATTAAGTACCATCCGAACACAAGCTATATCACTCCATTTTTCCTACAGTATGGCGTCTCTCCTATCTAAGTTTCGCATCGACTACTCGGCGCTGAAGATGGTGGCGGACATTACTAAGAAACCGCGAGACTCCACGCTTGCGTACTTCGAGAAACTCATCGCTCCGTTTAGGAGCACCGACGACACTAATGACGATGGTATGTATTCTAGCTTCTATTTATATTTGTCATAGTATGGCGTCCCTCCTGTGGTGACATCTACTGCTATCGTCTGACAATATTGCTACAAGCTGATTCGGCGCCCAAGGACTAGATGGCGCTGTTATCGCAGTATGGAAACTGAACCGCAATATTAGATTGCTCAGTTTTTTTTCTATTCGTCTCAGCACGGTATCTATTACCAAAATTTCGTATTGATTACTCATTATATTCGTCAGTACACGGCGTCTCTTCTGTGGCTATATCTACCGCTGTCGTCTCGTTAAGTATGGAAACTGAATCGCGATATGGCGGTAGTAAGTTATCATGATTGCTTATTATATTCGTCACAGCAATGCGTCCTTCCTGTGGTTATCTATCGTTATCGTCTTATAATATTGCTACATGCTGATTCCATTTTTATCAATTACATGGCGCTCTAGTCGTAGTATGGAAATCGGATATCGGAATCGCGATATAAAAGATTCAAACTACTCTTCAATTAACGAACTAAGACGGTAATTGAATTCGACGGACCATATTTATAACGAATGCTTTAAGCATTAAGTCCGTTATTTGTACTATATTTGCAATAATTAAATTACAACAATACGCCAATTCAGCTACTCAATTGTATTTCAGTTGCGCTTATTAGTTTGACTACCCTGTGCCTGTAATGGGCGGTATCTGTCTATATTTAACCCATGAAACGAGTTATGCACTACCGGGTGAACATGGCCGCCGCGATTGTTAATTGAATGGCCTTCTCCATGTTTTTCATAGAACTTCATATATTTTTTTATAAAAACGGTATAACAAAATTACCCTTCATGTACACGAGTGAAATCTCAATTAAATGTATCTAAATAAAATAAGAAACCTTTTATTTCTTGCCGTTTACAAACAGATAAAAAGTATTTTGAAAAAATATTTCATGTGGTTCCTATATTTAAGTTAAACATAAAAAATATTTTATAAAAGATTAGAAGATTTTTTTCCTATACTATGCATATAATATATATATTATTGGTCTGCAAGAACCCCTCTGTAGGTGAAGGCCTCCTTCAAAGACAGCCAGTATTCTCTTGATTGGGCTACTTGAACCCAGACGACGCCGGCGATTTTTTATATTTTAATTCAATTCAATGTATATTTAACTAAATTCGGATCAAACGACAAATTGAATAATAGTGTAATGCATACATGGTGTGCACTTATCGCGTCGCGGTACTTAAACATATGCATACTGCGAACCTAGTTAAAGTCAAAGGTATCCTTCTCCAGGAGGTATAACAGAAGCAGAACCTTAAGCTGCACTGCGTATTTTGAAGCGTCTATGAAGCTACGCCTCCGTGGACAGTGGCACTTAAGGCGCTACCCGGATTTTTAACGCGCACACTAGCGCCATTTTACTAAAAAAATCATGACTCGTTAAGTAAAAAACCAATCTAAAATCTAGTAGACACGATTGTAGCTCTGGTTATGTAGTTTAAGTACAATGTTTAAGTTCAATAAAACAGAGTTATCTGCAGTTACAGTTCGACAAATTGCCAAAAGTGGCTATATTTAGCATTTTTCTAACTCTTACTACAGTAAACTACTTAAGAAACAATTTAAACGTACTAAATAAACTATATAACCTGTACTACAATCGTGTCTACCAGATTTTTGATTGTTTTTGTATTCAAGGTGCTCGTAGCGCAGTGGTAGCAGCGCTTTGGTAGTGATACCAAAGTGAAGCAACCTACGGCGCGGTCGTGTTTGGATGGGTGATCATTCCGATCAAATAAGTGACATACATCACGAGCATCTCCGTGTTTCGGAAGGCACGTCCCGG
Source organism: Pyrausta purpuralis (assembly GCA_963924145.1). Lineage (NCBI taxonomy): Eukaryota > Metazoa > Arthropoda > Insecta > Lepidoptera > Crambidae > Pyrausta > Pyrausta purpuralis. The sequence continues at coordinate 2,369,642 of OZ001653.1, read as the reverse complement.
CTAGTATCGGTTGATATTAGTCGTTAAGCCTAGTCAGAGGCCTTGAGGGCGGCTTGATAACATCTGACAGCAGGGTTAGTCGCTTGTCTTGCAAACACCCCTCCGCAAATCTGCACTGTAAGGCCTTTGCCCAGCAGTGGGATGTCACAGGCTAACTTTACTTACTTTACTTTTGTATTTAAGGCGTATTTTTTTTGACATTCCCACACATCGCCATCTAGTCCCATAATAAGCTACTTAAAGCTTATGTTATGGGTGCCAGACAACGGATATAATACTCAAATACTTTTTGTTTGTAAATACATACATGATATACATAGAAAACACCCAGACCAATACAAACAGACATGTTCATGCACACAAATGTGTGTATTGTGTGGGGATCGAACCCGCACCCCGCTGCGTAGTAGGTGATTTCTCGATTACTACACCAGACGGGTCGTCTTTAAATAGAGTGGCGCTAGTGTAGCTCTATTGTGTCTATTGATTTATAAGTTTTGTGCCCGCTGCTACTGCTGTAGCAGCCAGGATCTAAAGCATGGCTTAATTGAAAGTCCTAACCAGTGAAGGCTAGGGAGTTCCAGGCGGGAGTTAAAATGTCTTAGGCCCCGCAACGAAATTAATCAGAAAGAATAATAGAAGGAGTTTGAAAGACTTAGTTCCGATATCCATCCAGCTCAAAGCGGGAGACAAAAAATAAGAAACAGGTTAGGTATACGTATAATGCTATGCTAAATGGGCCAATTCAATGAACTGCTAGTGTAGCTCCTAAAGTGGAAGTTATCCTTCTACAGGGGGTATAACAGAGGCGGACCTGCTAGCAGCGCGCGACCGCACGCACCGGCACCTGCGCCTGCGCGAGCTGATCGCGGCGCAGTCGGCGGCCGCGCGGCTCGTGTGCGTCACGCTGCCCATGCCGCGCCGCCGCGGCGTCGTGCCGCCGGCACTCTACGCGGCCTGGCTGCACGCCATCGCGTCTGCGGCCGACCGCGTGCTACTCATCAGGGGGAACCATGCCGCGGTGCTTACGTTCTACTCGTAAGTGAGAAAGTCTAGATAATGACGACCTTTTCATGTAATCTTAGTTGACTATTGCAGACAGTTTCTCACCAGACTTTATTATATTTATTATATTATCTTTCAGTACTTTTAAAGACACTGTCAAAAGATCAAGGTCCTCGACCCACTATCTAGAAACATGCTCAAAATCTTATCGTATACCCCTAAAACAACCTTAGAATCAAAATTAGGACCATATTTCGAAACCTGGGTGCTGCTCATCAGGGGGAACCATGCCGATCGCAAGTCTAGCTGCGACAATCTTCATGTAATCTTAGTTGACATTTCAGTCTGTTTGAGACAGTTTCTCACCACACTTTATTATACAGGATGAAATTGTAATCAGTACCGAAATTTTGTGTAAAAACTCCACTGATAAATATGACCAACTTTTACTATGGGGGCAATAGTTGAATCAAGAAAAAAAAAACAGCTGTTCCTTTTGTTATGAACGCGCGCCAATTGAACTTTTGTATGAACCAGCTGTTTTTTTTCTTGATTTCACTATTGGCCCCCATTGTAAAAGTTGTTTATATTCATCAGTGGAGTCTGTACCCAAAGTTTCGGTTCGAATTACAATTTCACCCTGTATATATTGTCTTTTAGTAACTATAAAAACGGTGTCAAAATATCAAGGGACCCACTATCTAGTAACATGCTCAAAATCTATCAATAGTTTACCCCCAAGAACGACCTTTGAAAATTACGACTATATTTCAAAACTTAAAGGCATAAGACCCAAGTCGATATGTCGACCTGTACCAATGCAACCTCCATTGTAATAAACGCATGTGTAGACGCGCGGTGTCTCGTCTGCGTCACGCTGCCCAAGCGCAAACGCAGATGAGTGGTGGTTTTACTAGTTCTGTATATGACCTGGTTACATGCTATAGCCTTGGCGGCCACTTCATAAGAGGGAACCATGCCGCTATGCTTACTTTTTACTCATAATTAGATATCGCAAATAAGTCTAAAGTATATTTTCGTAACTGGAGACAAGTGATGTGTCTTTACTAGGTAAGCCCATTGTAGACAGCTACTAATAACTAAGCTGGTGTAAATCAAGAAATCGAAAGTCTTTCCTGAACTTTACTTCTTAGATTTAAATGCTAAAAACTACTTACAAATGTCTACTATACAGGACCTCAATTTTTTCAATTATGGACCATAATATTCAGAAACTAGAATGGTTCAACGCATGTATCGAATCGAGATTCGTCTGCGGAATGCTTCCCATGCGTAGACGTAGGGGGGTAGTCCCTGCGCTGTATATGATCTGGTAACATGTTATAGCATCTGAAACTCACTCTTTACTCGTATAATATACGAGGTCAGTACCGTTACCATAAGTTTACGGCGTGTAGTGTTTGAAAATTTTAGTTCTGCACGTGACCGCTAGAGGCGCTGTGCAATTTTCCATATCCTTTTTTTTTCGTTGAAACTCATGGTAACGATACATATTATGTCTCTTAGTGGATATGGTAATGGCCCCTTACTGAAGACGCAGATTATCTCGGATTCTTTAGCAAACTATCCATGACTCAATACATAAAAGATAGGTGCTTAGATATGTATTTCAAATTCCACTAGGTACATTGGTAAGCCCCAGGATCCCTTATTGTCTAGCTTACATGCTATAAAATCTACCGATAGTATATCTCACAGACATTCACAATCTAGAAAACGTCTTTTCTCTGGCCTTACAAAATTGCGACTATATTTAGAAAATAATATTTTAAGTCGAAACAAAGTGTCTAATCATAGTGTGTTTACAAGACTTTTAGAGCTTTTTCAAATATGTACAGTCGCCGTCAGATATATTGGAGCAGACAAAGTGACCAAATACTTCTGAACAGTTTAAAATGTCAATAAGTTCCATACACTACAAGTTACCATTAATGTCAGAACATTCATTACTTCATTAATATCTGAGCAGATATTAGTCAATAACTTCTATACACACAAGTAACCACTAATATCTGAACACTCACTTGCCTGAATTTATTTAATGCATGACACTTTCATGACAGTGATGACAATACTGAAAACTACAGAGCGTTACAAACTGCCAGCGTCATCTTACTATAATATTAACTATGAAAAGAGTTCATAGTATTTATAGTTAAGTTGGAAGCACTTCCTTCTGCAATTTTCCTTGATTGCTCAGATATTTAAGACCGACTGCGTAGATACATTTGACGTTATGAGTGTTCAGATATTATTGGTTAGTTGTGTGTATAGAAGTTATCGACTAGCTTCTGCTCAGATATTAATGAAGTAATGTGGTAACTCGTAGTGTATGGAACTTATTGACAGTTTAAACTGTTCAGAAGTATTTGGTCACTTAGTCTGCTCCAATATATCTGACGGCGACTGTATATTGCTCAGAATCCAAAGAAAGTTGCAAAAACTTGTAGATATCAAAAATAATGGTACTGCAACACCCAGACACGAGACAGTATATCTTATCCGTAATATTGCTCACGCAAATGCATAGTTGCCTTAATCGAATACCCCAAATACAAGAGACCACGATTTTTACTAATTTTTAGAAATATTTTTGTATTATCCATATATATAATATTTAATGACGACACATAATGTGTTTTATATACGATTTTACTACTAACATTCCTTAATATGCGTGATAGTACAAATTGTTTATTAGCAATCCACCGATCTTATTTACTGCTTACTTTTTAAGTTCACTAGTTTATTAACAATAATACTAATTAAAAATGTAATGATAACTCTAATCCAGTAATGACCTACAATTATGTTATTTGTAACTTTAGCACAATGAAAATATATTGTTTTATTCTTATTTATTCTAATTGGAGGTGCTGTCTTAATATTCGACTATAGCGAAATATCCATGCAATTGTTATATATAGCTCATTTGTATAAAGTACTGTCGGCGTAAAAATAGTTGTTGACTGAAACAAAATAAAAGATTAGTATTTTTAACAATGTCAAATTGTATACAATAACACTAAGATAACTTTTTTAGAATAACGCTACATATTTAAAACAAAATATTTTAGAACCAATCACTAATGGCCTTTTTGTATTGTAGTACATGTTTCTTGACGTAACCTATTCAATCGATTAGTGCCTATAGCGGTATATATAAAGCTCATGATGCGATTTATAAAATTGTGTATTATATTTTTTACTTATATACAATGTGTATTTTATAATTGTATGAATTAAAGCCAGTTTTGGCTGACAACGTAATAAACATTATTATTAACTGATAATCTTTGCAAAGAATCTCAACAATTTCGAATAATTATTTATTTTCTAGCAATTTATATATTTTTTGACTATTTTCTAAAAGAATTTAATTCGATTCTATAATTTGGTAACGTTAGTTGTAAAATAGTTTTATTAAGTTATTCTGTTGTACGTAAAAGTACCTTTATGAAATTAGGTAAGTTAATTTAATTGTGTGAGATGTGAATATTTTTAGTGCACATTTTTGCGAGTGATGTTACCGTGTAAAAATTTCTTGCTTTTACTTATTTGACTTGTAAAGACGAAAAAATATTTTGTCGGATGCCGTATTTTTTATTAAAATAATTAATTGTAATTCCTTTGAAAAAAAAACTGGGTGATAAATATCTAAATATGCGGAATCTTAATATTACTATGGATACCTACGTAACTACCATTTTTCCCAAAAATATTTTCGTCTGATGTTTTATTTATTTATTTTAATTTATTACGTGACAGAATTAATACCACCTCATTATTTATTAGCCTTTTAACTGTACTATTGTACGAATTATACAAAAATGATGTGTGAATAAATGAATTTTGAAGTATTTGTTTTGGTTATTTAGTAGAAGTAGTGACCTACTTCTATGAAATCAGATTCTTATTTGTTTATGATAGCGTAAACTTATAGAAGGCCAAATCGTTTTAAGTAATAATATTTTAATTGTGCTACCTGTTTTTACCTGTTTCTATGATGTATACAAAGACACAATACATTTCCAAATCGAGATTTTATTTTTTGAATTTTCTCTAAAAATAAAATATCATTTTTGAAAGCATCACCCAGTAAGTTTTAAAACTTATCTACCGTCATTTCAATGCTCATTTTTTTTCTCTTATCTTCAACTTGATATCTCTATTTTTTTTAAACTATGTTTTCTACAAAAAAAAATGCGCTGAATAAGCGCTTAAAATATTAACACTTAAAACGAGGTGACCTAATAAAATTCAAAGCAATGTCCCTGATAAGAGTTGTTATACCGGGTTTAACAAAATTAACTGCATGCCTTCTCGGTTGTGATTCTGTTGCTAAAATACAACAACTTTTTGTATGGGACCAACATCGAAATCTCAATTATTATTTTTTACTTCTCTATACAAACTAGCATCAGCTGTTCGGCACTTAAGTATAAGAAAGTGAAATATTTTTTCGAGATAACGACGATGGTCCCATATAAAAAGTTTAGCCCCAGAAAGGAATGCAGTTGATTTTGATAGACCTTATATATACGAATTGCATCCTACCCTATCAAATTGCACCGTGGTAAAAAATATAATACTGATTTCTAAGGAAGGTGTAGGAATAGGTATTCCAAGGTTACGTTTTCTATTTCTAAAAGGTTACCTTTTCTATAGTTATAATAATTTTAAGAAACTATTTAATGTATTTGTTTCTGAAGTTTACTCTAATATTCATCGAAATGAAACACTTTATTACGGATTAACTTTTCGCAAGTTTATTAAATTTTATTTTATCCCGACGTTTCGAAAACTCTACAGCGTTCGTGGTTCGGGTAGACTAAGATGTTATCTGTCATTTACAGAGTTTTGGAAAATTACAGTACCGTCACTCAATTATATTAATTAACGTTCCTATCTACGCAGTAAGAGCTAACTGTGTCTTGTGATCATGCATGGAGTGGTCTAGCTTGGGTCCTCGTTAGCACTGGATCCCATGTTGGTGGAATTTTCCAACCAATGTTGGAAACGTCGGGATAAAATTGAAAATCAAACGAACTTACCTAAGTGAAGTTCGATGACAATTATGCAAGCAGCTTCATTCGACGCGATTTATTATTTACGTATTGTAGTAGCGCCACCTAGCGTCAGCCTTGCACGGAGTTTAGATGGAGTAAGTTTTTTTTTTACTGGTATCATTTTCTATCTGGCAACACTTTACCCCACTACTCAGTTTCCTGAACGGTCCGCTGGCGATATCAAATCATTTTGTTTAAAGCAATATTAGTCACATTTTATTTTGTTATTATAGGGTAGGGAAGAACTAATATTTAGGGAGGGTATGTATAAATCGCGTCGAATGAAGCTGCTTGCATAATTGTCATCGAACTTCACTTATGTAAGTTCGTTTGATTTTCAATTATGCATAGCAGCTTCATTCTTTGCGATTTATTATTTACGTATTGTAGATGTTTAGAGTATCAGAAAAATAAAATGTGAATTAAAATAAACGACTACAGTTGGTGTAATCAAGTTTATTTTTAAGTTTAAACCAGAAAACATAATCTTTAGGTAAGTATTAACAATAATTATATCATAGTAATACAATAATCACTGCTTAGTATAAATCAACATACTCGTAACAATGTATTATTATTATTATTTTACAGATTACTGATTACTGGCCGATTGTAAAACTTGGCAAAAACTGAAGAGGAGTCTGACCAACCTGCAGTCTTTCTTATGACATCAATATTGACTCCAAGCCTGTTAGCAGTGGACGTGGCTGAGTGTCGAGTGCTGTGAGCAGTGAAAATAGATGTGTCTATTCCACTGTTGGAAAGAGTGTTCTTTATCCATTTACCTATTGTTTGTGCTGATACTTTCGAATGTGGTTTTTTAAAACTTATAAATAGAGAATCATTTTTACGAATAGTCTTGAGTTTTATTTATGTAAGTTTCTAAGCATCTGGCGGGACATATCTCAGGACGACTATCAAAATAAGGTAATCTCAAAACTGGCTGTGCAGAGTTTTGTTTAGATGTTTTTATTAACTCAGATATGGTAATTATAATGTCTTCGGAAGTGTTTATTATTATATCCTCCAATTTGATGAATGCAAGAGTCTGAACTCGGTGCGCAGTCACCAAAGCCAGTAAGGTTGCAGTCTTTTTTGAAAGAGTTTCCAAGTTGAGCTCAGTGTTAGGCCACTTTTGTGCTAAATATTCTAATACTGTACTGGGGTCCCAGGTTAAATTATATTTGGGGTTAGTTGGGCGCAACTTGAAAACTCCTTCATAAATCGTTTAATTCTTTCATCATTCAAATTACCAAGCAATAGGGACAGTGCTGATTTGTACGAGTTAATAGTGCCATACTTAGCACCCTTGTTAAATATTTCAGTAAGGAAATGCAATACAATTGGAACTGATGCAGTATGATAATCATAACGGTGAGTATTACAATAAGCGATCCATGTTTTTATACAACTGTCATATTGTTTATATGTAGAATTAGACAATGATGACAACATATTTTCTCCCGTACTAGGTGATAGGTGCTTCTTCAGTAAAGTTTGCCTGAAAGCTTCGCGGCAACTAATTTCAGGGTTCGGTAAAGGTTGTGGTCGGATCTGAAGGGAGAAGTTAATAGGTTAATATCAGGGCCAAAAAACATCATCTCTGAATCAATTAATTTATAAAAAATAGGAAACCATGGCTGGGACGGCCAGTATGGGACCACAACGATGCCTTCGGCTTTATCCTTTATATTTTTTGCAAAACTTTAGTTATCATGGCGAATGGTGGAAATGCGTAGAAGAACTCATTTTTCCAAGATACCGTAAAGGCGTCAACGGCCCAGGCATCGGGATAATTTTTCCAAGTAACGTAAATACTGCATTTTGCGTTACATCTGCTGGCAAAAAGATCAATATCGGGTTGTCCAAACCGATCAGTGATTTGAGTATAAACAAAATCATTAAGTTCCCATTCCGTGTCTTGAAATTTTTTGCGTGACAAATGATCAGCTTCTAAATTTTCTTTTGTATTTATGTAAGAGGCAAAAATAGTTATTCTACGTATCTCACACCATTGCCAGATTTCTCTACAAACGTTATTAAGATGTTCATATTGAACACTGCCCATTCGGTTTATAGATGAAATTGCAGTTACATTATCAATACGCAATAAAATATTAGAATCAAATATATTTTTTGCGAAACATTTCAAAGCGAGAAAAGCGGCTTTAAGTTCCAACTCATTAATATGCAAGGATTTTTCATGGTCTTTCCAATATCCAAATCCTTCACTGCCATTACAATAAGCACCCCAACCCGTAGAAGATGCATCTGAAAATATTTCCATACAAAACACCTTATCATGAAGAGAACTATAACCATGATTTATTTTGTCTAACCACCAAATAATATCAGGTTTTAATTTTTTTGGAAGTGTTACAATTTGTTCATAACTGGGGTTATGAAGCAAACAGGAATATTTGAATTGTTTGAAGTATTTTGTATACAACCATGAGTATTGAAGCGGGGCAAGCAGATATTAGTAATCCAACAAATCTAGCAAACTCTCGTAAAGAACAAGTTTTTAATTTTAGTATTTGGGTGATTTTTTCTTTTATTTTAACTTTCTTTGAATCCGGTAACCTGATTTGCATATATTTAGAATCGAATACGAGTCCTAAAAAAGTGCACTGTGTTTTAGGTACAAGACAGCTTTTTTCTAAGTTGATAAGAAACCCTAGATCCTCAAATAATTTTCTAGTTATACTAACGTTATCTGTGCATTCTGAAAACGTCTTTCCTATGCAGAAAATATCGTCAAGATAAATTACTGAAATAAAGTGGTGAATTTTTCTTAAATGTTCCATAACGGGCTTCATAAGTTTGGTAAAAACAAGCGGTGCAGTGCACAAACCAAACGGAAGACAGTTGAACTCATACAAAACATCATTATATTTAAACCGTAGGTATTTTCTTTGTGATTTATGGATTGATATAAAAAAAATACGCATCTTTCAGGTCGATCGATGCCATAAAAGAATTTTCAGTAATAAGTTTTGAGGCGGTGCGGTAATCTTCCATCTTAAAATGTTTAGTTTCGATAAATTTATTAAGGCACTTTAAATTCAGAATAAACGTTTTATCTCCGTTTGGTTTAGGCACTAGAAATACTGAAGACAAGAATTCATCAGGTTCATGATCACAACATGATATTGCATTAATTCGCAGTAATTTTTCTATACAAATATCAAAATCTATTTGATCTTGTTTAGTTTTAGGATAAACATGTGGATTATCGGTTCGATAAGGTATAGACTTCAAGGGAATAATGTATCCTTCGATCCATGATAAGACTATTTCGTCATCAGTAATTTCAGACCATTTATTAAGAAAGTACTGAAGCCTGCCGGCATATCGTACCTGGTCGTTTATCTCCGGGGATGTGCTGCTGTCCTCGACGTGGATGGACGATCGCGGTCGACTGGGCATCGCGCATTGGTGGTCTGGGGCTGCCTGTGTTGGTAGTTGGGTGCTCGCCGATTGGTAAAAGGCTTCGTATCCGTCTTGCGATGTTGGGGTAAAGAGTTTAAATTACCCTTGTTAGTGCTAGTTGAGGGAACATTCGGCCGCTGAAATCTCTGTTTCGGGGCATTTTTTAACGCTTCTCCTGACTGTTGAATTGTTTTAGCCGCTTTCAATTTTTCAGAAACGTTTTCTCCAAATAAGAGCTTGTCTCGGGTTGAATCAATAAGTGGTTGTTTCATCTTTGCATTGATAGAAGATATTACAAAGCCCCTGCGAGTTCTCGTCTCTGAAAAATGGCTATCGCAGAGTATACGACATGTATCGCTGAGCGGCTTTAATAACTTTTGCTTAGAATTTTCATTAGAAATTATCATGTCTGTTACGGTCGCTAGGGCAGACAGTGCAACGCCTAACTGTTTTTGCTTGTACAAAAGTGACGAGTCTCTTTTTACAAGAGGATCTGGTAAGGCGGCCTTTACTTCCGGGTTGAGAGCAGGCGGTAACAATAAATCACAATTGCTGGGCACTAAGTAGTCCTTAATAAGACTCTCTTTAACGTCCTTAGGTAGGCCTTTTGTTAGAATATCTTGCCACCGGCGGGCAACATCTTTATGTATAGGTGGGCCAAGGGGAGTCTCTGCCTTGGGAGCATCGCCTAACAATTGGAGAATGTCATCCTCAAGTTCCAATTCCTCTGGTTTGTTGTTATCCGACGTACCTGGTTGCGGCATGGCAGGCTGTGACAAGACTTCTTGTGGAAGCTGTCCGGGCGATGGTAGACGAGGCGATGGCGACCTATGTGGTGACGGTGGCTGAGACGAGACTGGTTGCACCATGGTACACGGCGATAATCCCCGTTCAGGCGATTCTACGGGCTGCATTGTGCCCAGATCGGACTCGTAATAATACGGTAAAAATTCCGAATAGGGTGTTTCAGGCGGTGAATCTGAAACAAATATGGTTCTCTTTAGGAAACATATTTCCTCAAATCAAAAACGTGACAGTAACAGCCCAAGTAAAACAAAGCAGTACGCATCACTTTTTAAATTGACAGAGAGTACCCAGGTGCGGTAAACTCGCATCAAATTTGTGGACAAACTAGGTGTCAATTGTCTAATTTAGATCCCATTTTGATCGAGCAAATATGACAGTAAAAGCCCAAACACAGCAGTACGCATCACTTTGCAATTGAAAGAGGTAACCCAAGTATGGTAGCCTCGCATAAATAATCGATCATAAATAGGCCCTATTTAAAATAAAAAACACTTACTGATTAAGTTTTCTTCAGCTGATATTGAATTCCGACCTTCATCCGTCGTTTTCACAAGTTTAGCTTCCAACTTTTGAATTTTACGACGAATTTCTTCCTCGCTTCTCAGCTTTCTCATCTTTCCCATTTTTGGCGGACGGACTAACTTTTAATAAAACTCAGGAGACGTGCGAAGGCTTGAGCACGGAAACGCACAATGATTTGATATCGCCAGCGGACCGTTCAGGAAACTGAGTAGTGGGGTAAAGTGTTGCCAGATAGAAAATGATACCAGTAAAAAAAAAAAAAAAACTTACTCCATCTAAACTCCGTGCAAGGCTGACGCTAGGTGGCGCTACTACAATACGTAAATAATAAATCGCAAAGAATGAAGCTGCTATGCATAATAAAATTTAATAAACTCGCGTGAATTTAATCCGTAAAAAAGTGTTTCATTTCGAGACTTTTCAATGGTAAATTAAAACCCGGTTAAATTACCTGCCAAACATGTCACCTTCCTCCCCCTTCCCTGCTCCTCCACCCACGTTCGTCTATTCTATTTCGTATCAATACAGTTAATTTTTGCACACTTCACACAGCACAGTGACAGGTCCATTCTTATTTGCAATAACCAGGGTCCGTATTGCGATGCAGCTTTGACAGTAAAGCAGCTTAGCTGTACTGTCAAATTAGCAATTCGTTTTGCGATTTCGCATTATATTGGATCGTCATCATCATTATCAGCTGAAAATAGGCCTGTTATCTACAGCCACTTAAGGTCGTCCGTCCATCTTGTGAGGTGGACGTCCCACGCTGCGCTTTTGGTCGAAAGGTCTCCTGTCTAGATTTTTCTGCCTCAACGGCCATCAGTTCTTCGCGCTATTTGCCCTGCTTACTGCCATATGAGCTTACTGATTCGTAGGGATATGACCGTTACCTTAGTTCTTCTATGTATCTGCTCGTTTCTGAATCCATCTCGTAAAAAAACACCCAGCATAGCCCTCTCAATGGCTCGTTGTGTGATTTTGAGCTTCTTTGTGAGGCCTATTGTTAAAGACCACGTTTCGGATCCGTATGTCATAACTTACGTAACACACACTTTATTATATATATACACAGTCGGGCCATAAATACTGTTACAATTAAAAATAAGGAAGATATTACATTTGAATTTGGAATCTCTCATTTTTATACTCTAAGGAATCTTCCCAATTTGTCGGCAGAGTGCAACGTGGGCATTACCCAACTTCAGTGATGGTTTGGGGGGGTGTTAGCTATGAAGGAGTGACTGAGCCATATTTTTGTGAAAAAGGTATCAAAACATCGGCACAAGTGTATCAAGTATATCAATATACGCAAGAAGGTAGTTAAGCGACTTAACAACACCATGTTCAATAACCAAGCATGGTCTTTCCAACAAGACTCGGCGCCAGGTTATAAAGCTCGGTCCACGCAGTCTTGGTTAGAAGCGAACGTTTCGGACTTCATGAGAGCTGAAGACTGGCCGTCGTCTAGTCCCGATCTTAATCCGCTGGATTATGGTTTATGGTCAGTTTCAGAGAGTACGGCTTGCTCTTAACGCCATGATAATTAAGACTCCCTAAAACAATCCATACGATTGTCAGTAAAGAATTTTCCCATGGAAAGAGTGCGTGCTTCTATTGATTACTGGCCTTAACGTTTAAAGGACTGTATTGCAGCCAATGGAGACCACTGCGAATAAGCTTTTTATATTTTAAATTGTTTTATATTTATGTATAAAACTAACACACTGTAGAAGTAATAAATATTATTTGAGTTTAAAAAAAATCTGTGACAATATTTATGGCAAGACTAGGTATATATAAGTATATATATATTATAATTATGTTGGATAATATTATTATCATATATTTATAAGTCTTCGTCTTTCTCCATCGTGGAATGGGTGTTAAACTCCTCTAGCGCGGGCCTCAACCAAGCGTCAAAGGGTGAAGAGCTGTAGAACCGGAGTTCAAGAACTTGCGGGTGATTCGGCAAGTGTTTTTTGGAGTAAGGTGATTATTTTATGAGGTATAACTAGTGCATCCAGGCTTTGAATTATACAGATAATATTCGTTTACACTGAGTGAGAATTGAACTGCCTACTGGACTAAGTTGTATCGCAATACGCCCCAGGTAGTACCTACGTGCGTAGAAATCCTACGGCCCCTAATAGTTCAAAGATCTTATAAATGTTCGATTGGTAAACACTTTTCTTACTTATTACGTAACATATATTATATTATATAATTAGTTATTTAAGATTCATCTTAACTACTACGCGGCTAACGACAAATAAATTATCGTGTTTGCCCGTACGTAATATTCTGAGTAATGAGAGTTACAACGAAAGTGATTACAAAATATTATGCTAAGAAGACCTTTTTGTGGTAAGTTTTTGCTGTAATTTAATATCAACATCACTTTCATTTGATGTGTTTCTAATGTTCATGTAAGCTAGCACTAATCACTTATCTTGAGATATGACAGCATCTCTACCGATGATGAAATTGCATCTGGCAAATTAAAGTTTGTATTTTGACTAGAAAATGAGGATAATCCATCTATATAGGTTCATAAATAAAAAATATGAAAAAAATGCTTTCAATTGCTTACCAATATAAAAATGTCGACACGTGCCGAGCAGTAACATTTTCCATTGGTGTCAGTAAAAATTGATATTATAGCATACATTTGAGATCATATTCTATTATTCCATGCACGAAATATTCAAGCAGCACTTTGAGCACTCTAATTTGTTCAAAGTGGATAAGGTTGTCGGCCCATCTCGATACTCAATGAAGAGCACCGCGATATCCACATTCGTACTGACGAATGTGGATATCGCGGTGATCAAAGTCAAGTGTCACTGGACACTTGACTTTGATCACTGTCACTGACGAGTGCGAATGGCCTCCTACAAAATTTAAGCTACAATATCATTTTTCACTGACACTGATTAATACGTTACTGAACGGCATGTGTCGGTACTGTGGTGGCACTGTTGTGTGCAAAGAGGCCTGAAATTTTTTAAAGCGTTTTCTTTTGAAATAGAAAAACCAATATTGTAGGTATTACTTTACACTTTAGTAAAAGGAAAAATGATCTTGGGAAAAGGAAGCACTAAATGTTAAAAGTATTTTCGAAGCGAATGCTATCAAGTTCTTATCAAATGTATCGAAAGCAATCGTCTGAAAAGTTATTTGTGATTTACAAAATCTTTTTCACTTCGGTAAAAATTATATTTTATCTTAGAGCGTAGCGTGTATTGGTACCTAATTATCTACGAATTGCCAATACCCAATACTTTAGCCCGCGGGTAGCGTGCCAATCACCCATGTATTACAAAGAAAGTGTCTCCATTTTTGTCGGCGTTTCGATTCGCATAATTCATAGTTCGTTACTCGGAGAGCACTCAATTTATTTGTCTTGGGTGTAATGCTTTTGCGCTTGTGTTTATACTTACACAAAGAAAATATGCTAAATTCAACATATTCTTCGGGCTATGCAAAAAATCAGGCTGGGCTGAAGACATGCGTTTCTTTCTTCTCGTCTTGAATTACAGTATATTTTGTTTATTCTGTTTTTATGTTCAATTTATGTAAAGCTTGCTTTGTGGTTTGCTCGTTCTACCCAAGAGTTCCCTGGTTCGAATCCAAAGTTCAAATCCTAGGTTACGCCAAGTTTCTGGGCATTTCTGTCTGGATGAATTACGATAAATAAATATTTAATAATTGCACTAGGTTTTAACATCAAGTTTTCGGACTAACACTCATCATCATCATCATCATTATCAGCCAAAGGACGTCCACTGCTGAACATAGGCCTCCCCCATGGCTTTCCACAGCGACCGATCACTAGCGCTCTGCATCCAGTTTGATTCTGCGATCAACATTAATCTACTATTTGTCACTAACTCTTTTCTATACAATGCTTTCGTTTATCGTTTGCCATCTGCTCTGTTAGGAAGATGCGTATCCGTAACAAGATTACGAATTGATTGTGCGGTTGTATCACTGTGACACACTGTTACCATTATTAGGTAACGCTAATCGCTTTCGCGTTTATAACATTAGCGATGCGATTTGAATTTGGCACAGATTGTTCTGTGCACTTCCGTCTGATGCTGTGTTATGTTGGTGGTTAGTGCAATGTCTTCCTCTAAGATTATTATAAGTATGACCTCGAGTTATGATAATTGACTTCCTTTTGACCTGGTCAGCTTTTTTTACACATTTTGTATGACGATCATGTAAGCCAGTGCAAATGAGGCTATGGGCACCACGTGCATTATGCTTAGTACAATATGGGTCAACTTGAATTGGTTATCTTAAGCAATTTGGGCAACTTTCATGAACCTCACATCTGCTACAGTAAAATTTAACACTCGCTTCTTCTGCGGCAGTTAAACATGGGACTGCGACAGCGCATACTTATCTCTTTGTCACACTCACAGACTTTATGGGTAAGCTTACCTAGTGCTGCACTGCACACTGCACAGTTATCGATTAGCGCGTGCGCCCATGGGTCGAGCTCACTCCCTAGGGCATAAATGATTTTTTTGCTGCAGAGGAAGCGAGTGTTTAATACTCTATAGTCAAAGGTTTCCATTAGATGGCTACCTTTTATATACCCTTAAAGATAAACATACATATGATTTGATG
Source organism: Pyrausta purpuralis (assembly GCA_963924145.1). NCBI lineage: Eukaryota > Metazoa > Arthropoda > Insecta > Lepidoptera > Crambidae > Pyrausta > Pyrausta purpuralis. The sequence goes on along the minus strand of OZ001653.1, from coordinate 2,354,148 downwards.
TGTGTGTAATCAGTAGATGTGAGTTTAATAAGAAATTAGCCTCCGCTAACGTAGTGTGTAAAGTTCTTTCACAATTTCATGTACAACAGACAAATTCTTCTGATGCTTCCACGAGTTTTTCCAAAATATTTTAAAGTGTTCAATAAAGCAGATCGTGTTTGTCGTGTCTGTCAGCTAACTAAAAGTTTTCACCTTCACATTGTCTGGTTCGGTCCGTCTGTTTTTTGCCCTAAGATTTGATAATCGTTTGATACATTATTCAGCCGAGATTCCATCACGCTACTCAGTTTGGTTACGTGTTATACTGGTCACTCACAGAATTGATTACTTTAAAGAACCATAGAGATGTATTCGTGTCACTTGCGGCTCCGTTGGTTGTAGAGGAAATGTTCGGAAGGACGAAAGAGAAGCGTTTATTGATTAAAGGCATCAGTTATACACACACGCAAACATACATACAAATATACATTACCAAAGCATACACGAGGTCACAACAAAATACAAAAATACAATTTAGCAAAATATAACATAAAACAGAACTTATGAAATAAAAAGACAAGATTACTGATATATTAATTACTAGCGGTCTCCCGCGACTTTGTCCGCGTATTTGAGTTTGCTCCCCTTCCGTCGTAATGTTTTATACCCACCCAAAAGCCTTCTTCGGTAAATAATCTATCCAACCCAAAAATATTTTTTCAAATGAGTCTAGTAGTTCCTAAGATTATCGCGTTAAAACAAACAAACTCTTCAGCTTTATAATATTAGTATACATTACATAAATACCAGCCAAGCAGTGCACGTGTGACGGTGACGTCCGAACCAAAAGGACCTCACTCAACATAAGCTGGGTTAAAGGTTTTAATCAATAGAGACTTACGAGTATTTTTCCTATAATAACTGACTGTATTTTTACTTTGCCTAAGATATCTTTCCTTTGCCTAAGTCTGAAAATGTCAAAAAACTATAAAAGTGTCCTTTCTTGGACTTCTACGCATGGGTTCGCTATTACTGCGTAAGGTATTTTTAAAATTATGTTTAACCGTGAATCTCGTCCGGTTGATGATGATGCTGAATTCTGGTGTTTGTTGCTTCTTAAAGGAGTATCATCTACTATTTAATATAGAAATCTGAGCACATCTGTTCATTGACAAGTCAAAAAAGTCATTTTCACACGTCCGAATATAAACTCTACCACAGCTTCAGGACAATTTTGGGCTAGTGCTGAGAAGAAGCGCAAGAAACTCAGTCACTATTGTCAATGCATCTCTTTAAAAGTTTTACAATGTTTGTAGTGATCATACAAGTCCATACATCTTGAGTCTTTTTCTTCTTCTTCTTGAGTCAATGGCAATTAAACTTTCTGCGCCCAAAAAGTGGCAACATCAATGGTCTTCTGGTTGGCGTTGGAAAGGTCCTCTTGCGCGCAGGAGAGGTAGGGCACGATATTAAGTGTGGTACAATCTATGTAAGGCGTCACACTCGCACTCGTCTTCTGTAAAAGGATGTTTGTTCTTTCTCCGATTGCAATGGTGTATTAAATTTCTTATTAATTTAATGGTTGTACGCCGTAGCTGCTCTATTAAATTACTCAAGCTTTCCTGTTGCGATGTAATTTCTTAGTACAGTCGGCAGGATGCAGTCAATTGCACTTCGTTTTATTACCAGGCTAGAGTGTCTAGTAGTAGTAAGTAGGTACAGTCCGTTTTTCCTTGCAAGTTTAATATTGCAAACTATCTTGACAATCCTTTTTTAACGAAATTATTAATTTTAAAATAAGGTCAACACGAAACTCACAACTTACATAAGTAATGCATCGTTAAATACTGAAATCTTTTGAAATCAAATAGTTGATTAATTTTATTCACAGATATTATTTTAAAAGTTATGAAAAGATTGTTTACATAATTGGACTGGCAAAGAAAAACGGACTTTAGTATTGAACACCTAGGTACCTGAGTAATACCAGGCGTTAGAAAGAAATTAAATATAACGTTTCCGTTTAAATTAAGATTGTGTAGGGAAATTTGGTACTTACAGCGTTTTTAGCCCTGATTGAATGAAGAATACTTATGCGGTTTTAATCTTAGTAAAAAGGGCTTCTGAATGTGAACTTTTATAAAACTTGATTGGGGTGTTTCAAAATGGTCGATACCTACCTACTAAGGCCCAATTTCATCATCGATAGTTATGGTAAAGTTTCGTTACCAGCGGTAGAATATTAACGATTGTGTGTGGTTTGAAAATATCTACGTTGACCATATGTCAGAATGAGTTTAATGACCATTGGCTAAGGTACTTTTCTTTAAAATACACGCAGTCGTAAATATTCAATCGCTAGTAACGTGATTTTACCAGAACTATCTATGCAGAATGGGCTTTATTTACACCATGTCTAACAATTATACGTATAGTCCAAAATACAGCACCATTGCAGCTCCAGGCTTAAAGTTTGGGCCGCAATTCTATAATACAACCGTGAATGCAATATCTGTACTAGTTTGCGGCAAATCCATAATTAACTTGCAGTATTAGGTGCGCTGGCGCATTCGTCTGTGATCTCGTGTGCTTTCTGCCGTATCAAGGCTGCATGTAATTTATTGGCAAACAGCATCCATGCGATTTGAACGTTTTCTACTACTGGCGTCCTACCTCATTCAAACTTTTCTGTATTTTTGTCACGATCCGTCCTTGTCTCAAGTACCAGCGTTACAGCACGAGTGATAGAGATAGTGTGAAAATAGAGAAAAAGGAGTATAGAGTAAAGACCCCAGATGCGTGTGCAATCATTATCTTGCTTGATTCTCGACCGCGTCTGGACAACAGCAACGCAGTCCGGCCGCGCGCGTCGAACGGAACGCACGTATCGTCACTGTCATTTTTACCGACACTACTACGCTCTTAAAAGTATTTGTGTGACTTTTAAACTGTGACTTGTGATAGTGAGGTGCTAAACTTGGACTAAGGATCTAGAACTGAGGTAAAAAAAGTGTTTATTTTTTTGCTTTTATGTGTTTAAATTCATTTGTTTGGGCTTTTTGTTATGATTGGGATGCATGGTGTAATCGACGTCAGGTTTGATTGAAGGTAGTTGTAAAATTATTTGGTAACTTGAATGTCAGTGTAAGTGCCCACTTCATTTTGTAACTAGGCAAAAAGTTGCTACTTGTATTTATTTTGCGTTCGCCTTGCTGTTAAAATCTGTCAATGGCCACAATGGTCACAATGGCCTGAAATAATTCATTACTGATTAATTTTCAACGAAAGTCATTTGTGGGTTGGTCTATATTAAATTAAACACTTATGTTGTTTTAATTCATTTCTGTTAGTAAATTATGGTTATTATTATTATATTTATACGTATATTTATTTATCATTGATTTAAAATTTGGTTGAAAGCACACGAAACTTGTTTTTTTTTTGCAATCGATAAATAGATTTATTTGCTGCATTAATTATTGGACTGGACGGGGCACCTACTGCCCAAGGTCGTCAGTTTGATTCTCGCGCCACATTAGCAATTTTCCAAACTTGGACTAGGCACATAAGTAATTTCCTTAAGTATGTAGGCTAAGCTGTTTACAAACCTAGTTCTAAATGCATGTTTATTTATTTTGAAAATAGATTTCTGTATACAATGCAAATTTAAGCGTTAACTTCACTTCTCTCACTTTGGAGTAGCTACAAAAAGTTATTTGCATTTAAAATAAGTTATTATGACAATGTAAAAACAAGAATCTAAGAAGTAGAAGAATTTTGCATAAATATTTTTTTATTGTGAGGTGGAATAGGTTTGAACTAACACTAATTAATTACGATTGAAATGCTCTACTTATAATCTGAAGCGAGTTGTAAAGACCTAGAAATTGGCCTTGTTTCTTTTGGGCAGAAGGCCATGCCGACTAATTTGGCGATTTAATACAAGGAAGAACTGCACAAAAACAATGGTTCATGGGCTTAAATCTTAAGGCAAGGCTGCGACTTATCGACTATTTTACTCAATTACTATTTATAAGAATGCCGTAACAAAACAAATTTCATCAATATGACTTTGTTTTACCTTCTCAAAAAAAGTTATAAAATAATTCTAAAAATAACTTGTAACCAGTTTGCATCATTTATCATTGATATTATATGTTTGCATATTTATTGCATGTATCAAACATTGCATTTGACGCAATTATCAAAAGTTTGCACGCGTTAAGCAGTTACTATATGTATTTAATATACTAATAAACAAGTTTATTCAATAAAAAAAAACGACTCAAAAGTGGCTTTACCTCAAGCTCGAAGTTCAGCCACATCAATAACAATAAACAAATAGGAAGATAGGAACTACGTGTTACAACCACGATATGAGTAATAAACAGAATCAAACACTCTTTTACTATTGTTGATAATGAATAAATTATGTCAGTAAGAGTCGATTTTATCAACATCAGATAGGACTTATAATAATATAAGAGAAAAATAAGTGTAAAACGACCGATTTTAAAATGACATTTACATAAATGATTGCTGACAATTATATGATGTTTTCAAATTAGGCGTATTGTATTGTATGAAATGAAATTTCCTTAATTGACTTTGGTAAAATTGACTCTAAGACAAACAATTATGTTATGAATAACTATTTTATTTATAGTTGAAAAAGTATTTATTATAATATTTCAAGTTATTCGTACGTACGATAATACGATAACTGTCTCATACTGGAAATAGTTCCAACTGTTTCTAGCGTTTGCTATACTTTAAAGCTTACTAAAACCAAGACAGCGTGGTCCAAGATACTACTCTGGGACACCCAAGCCTTCAATGGTTAGGATTATCAATAAACCCAAGTTTATCCTGGCTACTTATGAGTTGCATGAGTGATTGTTACCTGGGATAATGTATATCACTGTGAAGTAGGTTGTAGGGGAACCGGAATCGAAGGCAGCGCTCGTAGTGACCGAAATGAAAAACGTCGGCGGACTTCTGTCACCATTTCTCTAGCAATTTTAGTACGACAAACGTACCCGTGCATTATATTATAATAAAAAGTAAAAATCGACACAACGTAATCGAATAAAGTAAATAGATACTACAATATTTCATTGAAATTACTTTGGTTTAATTACATTTATATGATAGCCAGCTATTTGTCAACGACCGCCGATAGTTTGTGGCGATAAAGTCGCGCACGGTCCTAATAAGGTTGTCGACTAAAAAAAAAGTTCAAGAAAATCGCTAGCACACAGGCGCGAAACAAAAAAATCCGGCTAAGTGCGAGTCGGACTAGCCCACTGAGGGCTCCGTGACAACTTTAACTGAATTAGGGATCCACTTACTTCCACTAAGCTAAAATACCACAATATTTTGTTGACAGCAAATGTAACTTTGTTTTTCATATTGTTTGTATGAAAAACAAAGTTATGTTTGCGGTTGTTGAAAATGTGCTAATCTCAAAAACTACTAGTTCGATCCCGTATTTTCGTTGAAAGTATTTGTCTACATTATGTATTTTTTTTACCTTTTTTAATTTATTTTTTGTATAAGAATCGTAGAGCGGTTAACATGATACATCTTTCTATCACATTTCAACAGTTTGATGTTACAGAATGACATACAGACGGACAGACAGACATACAGACTTGACGAAACTATAAGGGTTCTGTTTTTTGCAATTCGGCTACGGAACCCTAATAAGGGCGTCACTTCTAACAAGGTACATTAGATTTAAACTCTTAAGGCGCTAGAGTCCGCGACTGTAGCTATAAGATGTATCAATTGCCATCATATCACACTGTCCCCATGCCTAGTGTCTCGTCATCAACTTATAGGAATCAGAGTACGCAATTGAGTTCAATTGGTTCAATAGTTGAAACACCGCAAGGGTCGAGAGTTCGGTTTTCGCCGCGTGTCTGATGCGCATTGATGAAACAGATTTTTGTTGACAATGCTGTTGGTAGATGGGTGAGTTCACGGTTGTTTGTGCCACACGATTGATGCTGTGTTGATCCACAGTACAATACAATAACAGTTATTCATCCAGCAAAACAATCTTAAAAGTTTTGTTGATATCCATGTCACGTGTGCAACAAGGAATACCTATCTGAATATTTTAAAAGCACTCGTACAGAGCGGGCTATGTACGATTGGGAATAATATAAAGAAGACATCTATTACTTATTAAAGCTTTTAACTCGTATCAGCTATAAAATCCTTACATAGCAATATGGAATTACCAATGTGCTGTGATAGTTGATGCTTGATGGTCAAAGTGATGGCACCGACTCCAAAAAGAAAGTGTTGGTCTTAATTGGGTTCCTTTCTTTTAAATAGTCAAGAGTTTATTTAAGACTTTTTAGTGCATTTTGGTTTTGAATTCGGATTTTACTTTTTTTAAAGTTAATTTTATTTATTCATTTTTAGAGATTACAGGTGAATGTGGGGGGGGGGGCGGGCACCTTATGACTATGTTTTTTAAGAAGCTACAAACTACCTATTATAAGTACTTTCATTATAATTACTGAACTCCTAAGCGTTAAGGAGTTCCTCCATTCGATTACACCAAGATCCTATCATCAGATCCCAAATTGAAAAAAATGGGACCAACTAGAAGGTATACCCTCTAAGTAGGTGAATTTTTTTTTCGAATCGGTCCACAAACAACTGAGATACATACGATACATACAAAAAAAAAACATACAGTCGAATTGATAACCTCCTCCTTTTTTGAAGTCGGTTAAAAATGGAGTATAAGAGAGACGTTTACATATCGTTGAGTATATTATGCTCAACATTCAGGTTAATAGACAAAATTCCTCTTCTTAACAATCTCGAGTACACGAATGAATATCCCGACCGTGGTCTGTTTTAGGAATTTAAACTCGCAAGCATCGCGGCTAGGCTGGTTCTCGAACACGCATTCATGCCACTGTGACTGTAATTTTCCGCACAGACTCCGCAACGGTAGCGTGTGTGGTCCAACGTTTTCATGCTCCGTACCGTTACAGATCCTAAATAGTTAATGGAAAATGTTGTGTCTTAACAACTATCATACGAATGTACGGCTAGCAAATTCAATTAATTTTGAAATGGCTCTTGTTAATTCTACTTACTCGAGCTAAGAAAGTTTTATAGAAACTGCTTTGACAGCAGCCATAATTAGTTCTTAATGTTGCTATTTAGTTAATCCATATTTAGTCAGATGCTCTATTAAGTATACATAAAATAAAACTATGTTTTAGGTTATCTCGTACCTACTTTACCTTACTAGCCCAACACTGGGTTTGCGACATGTAATATAGATGTTTCAAACAAACTCTCTACTACCATAGCGACAAAACTGATTCCCATCAGGAATCGAACCAGTGATTACTTAACCAGTCTTCACGATCTGACAGGAACTGTACCAATAAAGTACGGTCTACAGTTTATGTTATACTAGCGTTCCCCCGCGACTTCGTCCGCGCGTTTTGAGTTTGCTCCCTCCCCTCCCGTCGCAGCGTCATGTTTCTTTCTTTGTATCCTAAAGCCTTTCTCGATGAATAAGCTATCCAACACAGAAATATTTTTTCAAATCGGTCCAGCAGTTCCTGAGATAAGCGCGTTCGAACAAACAAACTCTTCAGCTTTATAATATACTAGCGGTCCCCCGCGACTTCGTCCGCGCGTTTTGAGTTTGCTCCCTCCCCTCCCGTTGCAGCGTCATGTTTTATATCCTAAAGCCTTTCTCGATAAATAAGCTATCCAACACAGAAATATTTTTTCAAATCAGTCCAGGAGTTCCTGAGATAAGCGCGTTCAAACAAACAAACGTTATAATATATTAGCGCAAGCGCACGTTGTACTTAAGCTGCGAACATTATTTTGGTGCGGAGTTATGTTAAAACTGTGATAGCTCTTAAGATATTTATTGAAATCAAATGATACAAAGGGCAAGGTTCTAAATGAAATGCTCGTGATGATGAATGTATTTATTTTGATAAGAATAAATACCTGTGTGTATAATACACCTCTAAAATAATGCATTATTTTTTACAAATTTATTAACATAAAAAAGGTTGTAGTAAGCCAACCATAAAAGATAGACATATGCTGTCGCAGATTTTATTATAGAACTCTTAATGCTGAACAATCCTGTCATACATGATTTTTGTGTAACTTAAGCGGTTTCCGCAGAGGATGCAGCGGAAGCTCTCAAAAGGAATATCTTTCTCCCGTTTTCGCAACATTTTTCATTTCTGCTGTGGTCTTATGAGTCGTATCTTTATGTTATATAGCTTAAAGCCTTCCTCGATAAATGGACTATCCAACGTAAAAATAATTTTTCAAATCGGGCCAGTAGTTTTTGAGATTAGCGCGTTCAAACAAACAAACAAACAAACTCTTCAGCTTTATAATATTAGTATAGATTAGCGCAAGCGCACGTTGTACTTAAGCTGCGAACATTATTTTGGTGCGGAGTTATGTTAAAACTGTGATAGCTCCTAAGATATTTATTGAAATCAAATGATATAAAGGGCAACTTGGTTCTAAATGAAATGCTCGTGATGATGAATGTATTTATTTTGATACTAGCGGTCCCCCGCGACTTCGTCCGCGCGTTTTGAGTTTGCTCCCTCCCCTCCCGTCGCAGCGTGAAGTTTTATATCCTTAAGCCTTTCTCAATAAATAAGCTATGTAACACAGAAATATTTTTTCAAATCGGTTCAGCAGTTCCTGAGATAAGCGCGTTCAAACCAACAAACTCACCTTTATAATATAACTAGCGGTCCCCCGCGACTTCGTCCGCGCGTTTTGAGTTTGCTTCCTCCCCTCCCGTCGCAGCGTGATGTTTTATACCTTAAAGCCTTTCTCGATAAATAAGCTATCCAAAACAGAAATACTTTTTCAAATCGGTCCAGCAGTTCCTGAGATAAGCGCGTTCAAACAAACAAACTCTTCAGCTTTATAATATTAGTATAGATTAGCGCAAGCACACGTTGTACTTAAGCTGCGAACATTATTTTGGTGCGGAGTTATGTTAAAACTGTGATAGCTCCTAAGATATTTATTGGAATCAAATGATATAAAGGGCAACTTTGTTCTAAATAAAATGCTCGTGATGATGAATGTATTTATTTTGATAAGAATAAATACCTGTGTGTATAATACACCTCTAAAAATGATGCATTATTTTTTTACAAACTTATTAACATAAAAAAGGTTGTAGTAAGTCAACCATAAAAGATAGACTTATGCTGTCGCGGACTTTATTATAGAACTCTTAATGTTGAACAATCTTGTCATACATGATTTTTGTGTAACTTTAGCGGTTTCCGCAGCGTACGCAGCGGAAGCTCTCAAAAGGAATATCTTTCTCCCGTTTCCGCAACATTTTTCATTGCTGCTGTGGTCTTGTGAGTCGTATCTTTATGTTATATAGCTTAAAGCCTTCCTCGATAAATGGACTATCCAACATAAAAAAAAAATTCGAAATCGGGCCAGTAGTTTCTGAGATTAGCGCGTTCAAACAAACAAACAAACAAACAAACTCTTCAGCTTTATAATATTAATAGTATAGATAAGAATAAATACCTATGTGTATAATACACCTCTAAAAATAATGCATTATTTTTTTACAAATGTATTAACATAAAAAAGGTTGTAGTAAGTCAACCATAAAAGATAGACATATGCTGTCGCGGACTTTATTATGAACTCTTAATGCTGAACAATCCTGTCATACATGATTTTTGTGTAACTTAAGCGGTTTCCGCAGCGTATGCAGCGGAAGCTCTCAAAAGGAATATCTTTCTCCCGTTTTCGCAACATTTTTCATTTCTGCTGTGGTCTTATGAGTTGTATCTTTATGTTATAAAGCCTTCCTCGATAAATGGACTATCCAACGTAAAAATAATTTTTCAAATCGGGCCAGTAGTTTTTGAGATTATTGCGTTCAAACAAACAAACAAACTCTTCAGCTTTATAATATTAGTATAGATTTGTTTAGTTTTAACAATATTTTCAATAAATCTCTATTTTCTACGGCCCATGTGCATTTTCATGGTCCGCCGGCGCGGGCGCACCGTTACCACCAATTAGAACATTCCATCTCGCTGCGCCTGCGCCGCATCCTGCTCGAGATCTCGTTAGATTCGCGAAAATATATCAATATTGACTACACTAAGTATTGGAACAGAAATTCGATCAGTAATAAATTACACTTAAACCAGTTACTCGCTTTATACAACTCTGTTTTAGCTTCGGCTATCTTATCCTACTAGATTACCGACTTCTAAGTCAAGAGTAAACCTATTTGGATTAGACCAAATTCAATTAAGGGTTCATGAATGTACTAAATACTAATGTAGCGAACCGCACCAGACTCAAACAAATAACCAAACATTCTAACTTCCAATTTGCAGGGTTTACGGAATTCTCACAGCTCATTGAAAAGCTATCAAAGTGGACGAACTGAACTGAAGCCTAAAAGGGTCTAAAGCCTAAAGATTATCTGGAAGCTTAGCTTAAGATTGCTTTTAGCGATAATATCGCCTATATTGTACATATGTAGTCTTTAAAACTAAAGTGAAAGTCAAAATTTTTGCTTTCAGAGTGATTACCAGAATGGCTAAGACGACGACAAAGGTGCAATATTTTATCTAATAATTACAAAAGCCCCATATTAAAATGAAAGCAATTGAAAGTGAGAACTATGCAACTGATTATGTATTTTGTCTAAAAACAAAAAAACAACGAGAATTAGCCGCTTGAAACAATCGTATTAAGCAACACAGACAAAATCGGTGCCAAACATAATTTAGTAACTGACTAATTGCTTATTGTAAAATTTGCTAGAAACGAAAGAATTAAAATTAATGTAACTTTGGCTACTGATTAAATCAAATTATAACAAGCGTATTTGGATGTTTAGTGTACGTACCATAAATTGATTTTCGCAATAACAATTTCATTAATACGTTATCATGTTTGTAAAGGTATATTTTTAAGGTTTTTCATACTAATCTTCTGCGTGCTAAGTTGTAGGAGGAAAAGATTTCAACGCGTTATAGATTGCGGGTTCAATATGTTTACCTACTTTAAAAAGGAAAGGGAGTTATGATTTTACAATTTTGTGTGTTTTTATATAAAATTTGTTCTACAAAGAACGCATTTTAAGCTAGGCTAATTCGCAGATTTTGAAGAATCTAGCCAAATAATTAGAAATAATGAAATAAACAGTAAAATTTTATTTTTTGAAGCCGTTACTCTGTTTTTGCTAAATCTAATGACTGTACTGTTTCTTGGAGACATTACTTGGTGCTCTCAAGTGTTACATATACTCTCTGAGGTTTGCTACGAGTACTTTGGAGTTAGTTATAAAAAACATAACTTTTTATGTTAGTTTAAATTAGATTCCGTTTTACCGGAACAGAGTTTATTTATTTATTAAGTTTATTCTTTATTGCACTGACAAAAATTAAGTACAAATGGCGGACTTAGTGCTTAAAACATTCTCTACCAGTCAACCCCGGGTAATTGATTTAATTACCGTTGACTTGCTCATTCTGCATATATGTCGCAGCCATCTGGTTAAATCTGTCAGTAAATTGAATGGCTAGGAAGTTTATTAAACGCCGGCATTCAACTAAACGGCTGAATGTCAACTAGCCAAGTTATTGAACACTATGTTTAGCCAGATGGCAAACTTCGTTTAGTCGTTTAGTTAAATTAGATATAGACGAATTTGTGATGTTTAGTTAGAGTTACTTTGATTGCATAATGTCTGTACTTCTAGTACGATTACTATTCACAATGCAAAAATGCCTCGTACGAATATAATTTAAAGATAATAGTAAACTCACCCTAATATTGTTGATCGTATTCAGGTCAACACAATCCCGAAGGGTGTTTGTAATTTTAAAAGTATTTCGTCAATATTACTGCTTAATTTCAGTTCACTTAATCACTGCTTTATTTTACTAACAAGAACCAAAAATACGTGTATCCTTCACAATTTGCGGTACTGACGCCATTTATTTGGTGGCGTTGCGGAGGAAAAATGCTCTTTAGCTGAACCAAAGGCACAAATCGTCAAAGGGCTAACTTTCAATACGCCAAGTCGTCAAACGTTGAGTCAATTTAGTCGAATAAATCATCGGCCTAGCCATTTATTTGGATGCCGGCTTTTAATGACCGCCTGGGCATTCAATTGACTGGCTGATTTAACCAGATGGCTGCGACATAAGGATCCGGAAGTCTCCATTTATTTCAGGAAACTAAGGTTCAAAATGAAAATCAATCAAAATGCTGTCGAACCTTACATAGAAAAACACGGTTATTGTTAGATACAAGATGGTGCAACCGAGACTTTATGAGATGTTGTAATACTGGGCCTTGGTGTTGCAGTCAAATACAGTTAATACCAATCTAAGCCAAAGGCAGCCTTGAGAAGGTTAGTTGCCTATAAAGTTTCTTGTATCTTCAAACAATAAGTTTATTGGAAGCTACGTGTTATAAAAAATACATAACAGGTATCGGTTTGTAACTTGGTATTTTTCCCTTTTAAACCAGTTATTGGCGTCTAAGTATAGCCGGTACTCTACCTAACATGTTAGTCGATAGTATTTGTAAGCTTTTACTAACGTCACTTGAAGCGATATTATAAAAACAGAGCTCTTTAAGTAGGTAATCACCTAGAGATTTGTGTTAAGATCTAGTTATACATATGTTTTTCAAAGTCAGAGTAAACAGACTTCTTCTGGGTGAGCTCGCTCCATGGTCGACTCTGTCCAAGCCCAAATAGGTCTAGGCTAGAGTCAAGAGCAAACCCATTTTGATTAAATATAAAAAAACATTTATAACCATAGTGTACTTTGCCAATCTAATCATTGTTAACTCCCGGGCTGTTTTGTATGACCGAATTCCCAAGTTCGATTGTATATTGTGTAAAGCATTCATTAAATCGAGTGCCAAAAAAAACATGCATATATTATGAATGTCAAAATCGTTTCGTAAGATAACAATAGTAAATATAATGTTTAAATATGCCGTATAATTGTTCAAATAACGTGCATGTCTTTACGTATTGTCAGACAAATGAAAGAATGATACAAAGATATCCCTGACCTTTTTATTCGACAGAATTTTATTACTGCTATTAGAATTATTTATCTTTTGTAATTGGTAACAAAAGATAAATAAACCGACATGATACAAATATTTTTGATTGTGTTTTTATAATATGATTCTGTTCGAAAATGTATATTAGAATAATCACTTCAGTTAAGAGATTTCCTTAAAAGTTACGAGGGTCAAACTGAAAGTTCTTAGAACTGGCCACTTATAAACAATATAATAAAAAAAAAATCTAAAATTTGAAAATAGAACTCTTTGCCAATATTACTGAGTATGTATTTCATTCATTTGTCATTTGTTTTACGATTTGGCGGCAAATTGAAAATTGTCTGTGTCACGTCAACATGAATTTAACACGAGAAAATTTTCGTGCAATGATTTTTTATGACTTTCGATGTCATTTAAGTCAACAAGAAAGTTATGATAGACTACGATTGGCCTTTCACGATGAAGCCTCATCTCGTGCGACTGTTTACAACTGGTTTAATGAGTTTAAACGTGGTCGCACTAATCTCACTGATGATGTACGTGAGGGACGGCCTTCTACGGCGACGACTGAAAATAACATCTGTGTTGTGCGGCGTATGATAGAGACTGACAAAAGAGTGACCTATCAGCAGATTCGGACAAGCTTAGGCATCGGTATGAGTCAAGTGCACAAAATCCTCCACGAACATTTAGCGGTCAGGAAGCTTTGCGCCCGGTGGATACCTCATAATTTGACTAAAGCTCAAAAACTCCATCGTGTGGATTGGTGCCGTAAAATGATTGAAAGATTTAACGGAGGTGACTCAAATGCTGTGTTCGACATACTAACAGGTGACGAAAGCTGGATTTACTGTTATGATCCTGAAACCAAAAGACAATCTGCTCAGTGGGTGTTTCCTTTCGAGGAGTTGCCAACTAAAGTGAAGAGAGATCGAAGTGCGGGAAAAAAATGGTGGCCCCGTTCTTTGGAAGGATAGGTCATTTCGCAACAATTGTGTTAGAGGATCAAAAAACAGTTTCTGCAGAATGGTACACTACCAATTGTTTGCCACTTGTCTTGGAAAAAGTTCGAGAGAAACGACCTCGCAGTAGGATCCTCCTTCACCACGACAACGCCTCGTCGCACACCGCCAAGCGAACGATCGACTATTTGGCGACATCAAACGTTGAATTACTGGGTCACCCGCCGTATAGCCCCGACCTCGCGCCTTGTGATTTTTATTTATTTCCAAAAATTAAAGAAAAACTTAAAGGAAAGCGGTTTATGAATGCTGAAGAAGCGGTGGCTGCGTATCGCGATGCCATTGAAGAGACCCCTAAGGACGAGTGGGCAAAGTGCTTTTCCCAGTGGTTCCATCGCATGCAGCGGTGTATTGACGTCAATGGACAATATTTTGAAAAGATATAATAAAACTTATAACTGGCTAATGTAATCAGTTTTTGATTTTCTAAGAACTTTCAGTTTAACCCTCGTATCCCATCTTCCAACGACTCAATTTTCAATTAAGCTGCAACGTTTAAATAACATTTAAACCTCAATTAATTTATACTTTTGGACATGAAGCAATATCACTTATAAAAACAGACATATTCAAAATGTGAATAAATTTATTGTTAAACGTTCTCGGTTCTCACAGAAATATGGACAATAGCTTTACGACGGTAAGTCTTAAATTGCACTTAAAGTGTAATTAATTATACATCGAGTTTCTCATTAATGATTATGCGTTAGGCGCAGTGTTTATTATGATCTAATTAAATACTTTTATTATATGTTTTTCACAAAATATAAAATTGGTATTATATTGTAACTTTGTTGGAATTGTCTTTGCCCCCGGGCGGGACAGGGCGGGGGGATAAGAAATCGCTGGGTCCACAAGTATCAAAATGTCAAATGTAAGGATTAAGAGCGCTTTCACATTTATAGTGTCGCACAACAGTCGCACGGCAGCAGGGCCGCTGTTTTTTATGTATGGGCATCCGCTGCTGTTCGCTCTAATGTAAAGGCGCTCTAATCGCGAGCGACGAAGCATTTAATCACACAGCCTTCATCTTAAACTAGAGCATTTACGAGTACTTCATTCAATCAAAGGGCTTTAGGTCATCATCATGTATTAAGTTATGTTACCACAAATAAACACCTGCCAACGAAGACAATCAACATAATGCAATTGTACTATTGGGAATAGTGCGCAATTAGCCGTCCCATATAGCGCACGTGTTATGAATATTTTTAAATAATAGAGTAGGAAGGTATTGGATATTCCATTTATGGATTGTTTGTCTAACAAATATGATAGATATTTTTTTTAGTCTTACCCGACTTTAAATAAGGAAGAGGTTATCATAATTTGACTGTAGGTTTATTTCCTTTTTTTGTGGCTGTGTTGTGTTTCCTCGTATCACAGTCATTTGTAGACCGATTTGTTTTTTTTTCGATAACGTAGAGAAACTCCTTAACGCTTAGGATTTTAGTGATTATATAATGATCTAATAGATCTTATGATAGGTTATTTGTAGGTACTTAAAGAACAGAGTCATAAGGTGCAAACCTCCTTCCCCCTCCTCCTGTAATCACTAAAAATAAAGAAATAAAATTAATTTAAAAAAAGAACACTTAAACCGTCTTCAAAACAAAAATGCACTACAAAAAAAATATTTGAGACTTTTTAGTGCATTTTGGTTTTGAAGTCGTTTTTTACTTATTATTTATGTGTCTACTTTCAACTGAAAGGAAATCCTACAACTGCGACTGAAGTATTTCCTTCTGCGCTGAACCGATTTTGGTGTTTTAGCAACCACGTAATCTTAGATAAGACCTAGAATGGTTAGGTTTCTTGAAACTTACCTACTGTTTTGCGGTTACTTATTTAAATATCGTCCTTAGCTTGATATAAATGAAGCTATAATTAAATCTCAACCAATCTTATTGCGAATGTTTATTAATATTCTCTGGCATACGATTTATGACTTTAATCAGGATTAAACAACCCGTTTAAATATTTGCATGAAAATTTATCACAATGGTTGTACTGGTGCGCACCTGTCTGCTTGTATCGAAACTAATAATTGGAATCGTATTCTGTTTGTCCATGTTTAGTCAATAGGAACTAATATTTATCCAATCTTACAGTTTGCGCTGACAACCTCCGTGAGTGGCAAAGTACGCTGGATTTCATTTCGTCGTCGTTCCGAGGTTCCGAGTTCGATTCCCGGTCGTGTTATGTAGAAGTTATTTTTTTCTATATTGTCTCGGGTCTGGGTGTTGTGGTACCACTGTTGTGTCTGATTTCCATAACACAAGCGCATTGGCTACTTACTTTGCGATCAGAGCAATGTATGTGATTGGTGTCCAAAAATTAGTCTTTAAAAAATTGGTACCTACTATCAAAGTAAAAAAAAAACTCGCTATGAATTCTTATTTTCTAAAAATCCGTAGATGATACATACACTTACGATATTTTGCACACGTGTTTATAGATCCTTTATACAGGGTGACTTTGTTATCAGTACCGAAATTTTGAGTAAAGACTCTACTGATGAATATGAACAACTTTTACTATGGGGGCAATAGTGAAATCGAGAAAAAAAAATCAGCTGTTCCATACAAAAGTTCAAATGGCGCGCAGTCAAAATGTATGGAACAGCTGTTTTTTTTTTCTCGATATCACTATTGCCCCCATAGTAAAAGTTGTTCATATTCATCAGTGGAGTCTTTACACAAAATTTCGGTACTGATAACAAAGTCACCCTGTAGATCAACATTCTTAATTATTGTCAAATTCCAACAATATCACATACATTGAATTGATTACGTCCTTTTTTTGAAGTCGGTTAAAAAGAAACATTTTTCGATATAGACCAACACAGCACAACACCATCAAAACGCATAAAACATGTATGATATAACAGTAACAATTATTATCAAATTGTTGTAACACTTTCCATTGATCTCCTTTCGTAATGTAACGACTATAGATAAGTAATAACGGTAAAATTGAAGGTATTATAGTAGTTAACTAATTTGTTACGGTCAATACATAGTAAGGCGATCATTTATAGTAAGGCGTCGCCGCTCCGAGGACCCGGGTTCTATTCGGGTCAAAGTAAAAATCTAATTTTCTATATTGTCTCGGGTCGGGGTGTTGTGGTACCACCGCTGTGTCTGATTTCTTTGGGATCAGAGCAATGCATGTGATCGGTGTCCAAAAATAAATTCTTAATAAAAAGTACTACCAACAATAAAAGTAAAAAAAGAGTATCGTGATTTCAGAATACATGGTTGAAAACAAACCGTTCGCTCGAGCTCAATGTCAAGACTGTTTGAAAACAAAGAGCTCTACTTTAGTGGAGTTCAGTAGGATCACGATGCCATATTTTTTTATAATATAATATTGGACACCAATCACATACATCTGATCCCAAAGTAAGTAGCTAATGCACTTGTGTTATGGAAATCAGACACAACGGTGGTACCACAACACCCAGACCCGATACAATGTAGAAAATTTTGATTTCTATATTGACCCGACCGGGAATCGAACCCGGGCCCTCATAGCGGCGACGCCTTAAAACTAGCGTGCTTAGCCACGACACCACGGAGGTCGTCAGCAGTATCTGTGAGTTTGAATAAATATTAGTTTCTATTGGCTAAACATGGACAAACAAAATATGATGTTAAATAGGTTAATCCAACAATGACACATATAACAGAATTGTTTGCAATAACTATCGACAATGCATCTTCTCTCATCGATGCGAATTGGGTTTCGGTGCAAGAAACTTAAGAAACGTGATTTGGGTAACCGAAACGTGACTTTGGGAATGCTAAAACATTTTATCTTTTTTTTAGGAAAATTTCGAGCCAGAAAATCCAGTAATGTGTCATGTGTTTAAAAAACAAAATATTTGCTATATCAACAAGCTATTTTTTCATTTTTTGTGGAATTGAGTTCCTTATGTAAAATTCTCTAATAAAAGATTTATTTTATTAACTTAAAACCTCTAACCTAAAGTTTATCTGTGAATTATGTGTTATCTGGCATTTGTTTTTACCATAGTAGCTACCACACGGTTGCATTTCAAGCCGCCCTGTAGCTCGCACGAGAAAGAAACCGTAATAGGCATAGTGAACCGATTCATCTCATTGAGTAACTGTTGCGCAAGAGTTGATTTCCGCTGTTTTATGCAGATCGACACGGAATAGCGCCGCCGCTCTGGTGGTCGACGCTATAACTAGACTAACTATGGGGGCGTATGGAATTTCTTGTGAATTAGTAGTGTAGTTTAAACTTTGACGGTTTGCATCTTAGAGGCTTTAACTTTCTTTGAGCTTCTTAGAGGATAGTTTCTGAATAAAAACTACCTTATGTCCTTTACACAGTTTCAAAATTTAATTAAAATCGATTCAGTAGGTTTGCGGTTAAGAGCTAAACAGACATAATATAAGTATGAAGGTAATTTAGAATATAGAAAAAAAAGCCTTCATATAACAAATCCAGGTTCAATGAAAGTAAAGGTGATATACAGTTGTTAATAAATGTGGGTTGTGGTACAATTACGTTTTGACAATATCGGGTTGCAAACACGATGGAGATATTTACAAGTATCACGAAGAAAACTCTTTTCTATAGAAGCATAGAAGATAAATAGAGCGGCAAAGAGCGATTCATAATAGAATTCCAGTGAACCAAATAAGAAAGGTCAATAACGTTGGTTAAATGGTTAGCGAATCGTGTGTAAAATACAAGATATTAACCTAAATCACTGGCAGGAACTAAATACACTACTTCCAAGGGTATATAAACTAAGAAGATCCACTTAGTTCTTACAACGAAGTGGATACATAAACATGTACACATAGTGTCTCAATTGAAAGTAGAGCCAGGTAATATAAAAAATAATGCCTTACAATGTTGATAGGTAAATCAATTTGTCAGATTCATCGAAATTCCAAATAATACGATACTGCCTACGACCAAAACGCAATCGAAGCTAAAATAAAAGCAAGCCGCGCATGACGACAGTAATGATTTTTGATGCCATTAAAAACGGTTTCGAAAACATTGTAATGTAGAAATATCGTTAAAAGAACTTGATGGAAACTGGTCATCTACTCTTGGATGACGGTATCTTTTAAGCCATGCACCAGACCTTTTAGATAAAAAAAAAATATATTTATTAATTTACATTCGACTAGTATCATACATAATAGTGACTTGTTGGGACAGGAACAAAAATATTTCATTCCGAGCAATACATACAATACAGTTCATATTTCGACATTTTTAAATAACAAGAAGTAATCTGGCTTGTTTTAAATCACACAAATGGAAGAAGATTAAACATTTCGGGCACAGAGGGTATAACCTATAAGGTCCACTTAGATCGTGGTCATTTAGAAGTATGATAAATGTTTCGACCATAATCTATGGTGTAAATGTGAAACAAAATAAAACATTAAAGATCTCAAAAACATGCAAGCAATATACTCAAAAAATATAATCTAATCGCTAATCCAAATGTTTTAGATTAAACTTGATATTCCGATTAATAAATCGAAATGGATTAGTGTTTTACGAATAGTCATCACGAGTGATGTTCACAGATAAGACAAAATAAACTTTTATAGCGGTCGTATAACACATATTAATTAACTCCAATTGAATTATATGTTTATTGCAAAACGGTATTGATTTCACTTTATTCGAGACTTTCTAGTAATTAAAATATCGTCGATCTGCAATTCGAAAAGTGACATGTCAGTATTTTTAATTAGTCTTGAAAGATCGGTAAAACCTCGGTGTGTTCGGGACTCTACAATATTGCAATCATTTCACAATTCGTACAATACTTTAAAGGTAATACAGGTTGTCCAGTAAATGAAAGATAAATCCTAACTACAGATTACTCATAACATGCCCTTACTGTATGTCAAATATGTTTAAATCTTACTATTTTAAGAGTTCTTATTTTTTTGGAAATTTTGTATATTGATATTAGAGTCTGAATCATTTGAGAGTTTTAAAATCAAGTTCTAATACAAATATAAAGCAGATAAATCTCATATGGTAACACTTAAAACATAATAGGCTGGTTTCCACCGCCAATCTTTGGCGTACTTCTTATCAATTGTCAAAACGTAACTTTTCCGTATTTACTAGGGCTATTTGTATATGACGTCATTAAAGAACTAATAAATAGTTATGTTAATTAATAAGAATGACTGATTTTTGTATGTTGCATGTTTCTAGTTTTATTTTTATTTTTTGGTACTTACTTAATATAAACTATTTCTAAGAATGATCAATGTATAAACTTTTAAAAAAAGTAAAAACCGACTTCAAAACCAAAATGCACTAAAAAGTTTTAAATAATTTAAAACTTTTTAGTGCATTTTGGTTTTGAAGCCGGTTTTACTTTTTTTTAAAGTTTATTTTATTTCTTCATTTTTAGTGATTACCTAAGAGGGGGGGAGGGGGAATTGCACCTTATGATTCTATTTTTTTAAGAAGCTACAAATTACCTATCATAAGTTCCGTCATTATAATTACTGAACTCCTAAGCGTTAAGGAGTTCCACCATCAGCTCAGCCCCACAAGATGTTGACTATCAGACATAACAACACGTCAACATTAAGATTCTAGTAAAGAAACACTATACGTGCCTTTAAAATTTGAGGGTTTCCCTCGATTACAGCAAGATCCAATCATCAGATCCCAAAATGAAAAAAATGGGACCAACTAGAAGGTACACCCTCTAAGTAGGCGAAACAATTTTTCGATTCGGTCGACAAACGACTGAGATATGAGATAACAAACATACAAAAAAAAACATACAGTCGAATTGATAACCTCCTCCTTTTTTGAAGTCGGTTAAAAATTTGCCTATAATATCATATTTTCTTCAAATATTTGGTTCGTCGAGTTGTTAATGATTGCAGGAAACTACCCAATTGCCATATAGTTAAGGCATGAAGTAGGTAACATGTTGTTAAAGGGTTATCCTTCATTTAGTGGACACCTTGTATATTGCAGCCATTCACAGTTGGTCTCACGTTAAATTGTGCATTCAGTGCACGCCCCCGCCAGCCTTGTGCGCTCAAAGGCCTTACGAACATGCTAATTGAATTAGTTAATTGCTTATAAGGAAGTTTTGACGCAGTGCCGTGGACTTTTCACATATTATCCTAGCATGGGCATTGCCAACATGGTCAGGGAAAACCGAACGTATCATGGTTTAAATAGATTTTTGTGAACAAAACGTGAAGTGAATTTTCGTCTCCAAACCTGAAATAGCATTTTATTCTTTACTAAAAAACTTGAGGGGCCAATTCTCATGCAATTCGTGTAGTAAAAAAGTTCATCGATAGAATTTTCTTTGTCGAAGAAAAAAATAGTTATTGATTTCTCAGGGCCACGATTTCTATGTATTTAGATTTTGTTCGTGCGTAAGTTTTTTACGTGTAGATATTTTACTTGAACTTTAAGGTAAAACGGTTAAACTCGCAATCGAATTACTACACGAAAAAAGTTCGATTGCCGCGAGAATTAGCCGCTAGATAGTTTTTGAACGGGTTCTGGGTCTTTTTAAATAATTTACTTCCACATGTAATTAATTCACAAATATTTGGTAAACTATTACTTCAACACTTAGGTACCTACCGGCTAGATATCACTGATACCCATCACTCCAACGGCCCTTAGGTAAATAAATAAATCAATAATACAAAGATTTTTTGCATTTCACACAGTGTATCTACCTATCACACTATAACGCAGCTCTATTGTGTCGCTGCTCAGAGGTCCCAGGTTCGATTCCCGGTCGGGTCAATGTAGAAATCATAATTTCCATATTGCCTCGGGTCTGGGTGTTTTGGTGCCACCGCTGTCTGATTTCTATAACACAAGTGCATTCGCTACTTACTTTAGGATCAGAGCAATGTATGTGATTTGTGTCCAATATTTATTTATTGCTCTGCATATATTTTAAGGCTTAATACTATTTTCCATCACTCATGGAGTGTGGTATTGCTATATAAAGCTACGCTGACATAAGCTGCATCGCAATTTCCACTTCACATTTAAGGGGGCGTTCCGTAATCAAAGATTACAAGCTTATACCATCCACTCGCAGCGTCTGATATCAGCGCGGCTCGCGCATCTGCGAATGTTGTGTGAGGTCAGTGAACAATGTCGCGTGGGAGTCTACTTTTGATAGATAGTGATCTGTGTGGTCCAGCTTTTAAAATGCAATTGCATCATATCAGTCATAGGACGTCCACTGCTGAACATTGGCCTCCCCGGCTTTCCAAAGCGTCCAGATGAGAGATGTCTGCATTCAGTCGCATTTTGCGATCTTTACAAGGTCGTCGGTCCATCTTGTCGGTGGATGGCCTACGCTGCGCCTTTGGTCGAAGAGACACCAATCCAGAATTGCTATACAACAATATGTTTTTAAATTTAACTACAATAAATTTCCCGATTCACAAACCCAGCCAAAAGAAGTGGGCACTTTTGTTAAAAACCAAACTTAAGTACATGGTTGAGCTTGTAACTAGATAATTAAAACTTATTTTTTTACGTAGAAACGTTTAAACTCATTGACTGAAATATGTGCTTTTCTTCATAGCACCAAAACTAGTTTGTTTTGTTGTTTTATTAATATTGTAGTTAAAGTCTGAGAGATACCGTCTGGTTCCTTAGTTAAATATAAGTGCTCTAAATAGGGAAAAAAACTCTTACTTCCTATCTATACTAATATTATAAAGCTGAAGAGTTTGTGTGATTGTTTGTTTGAACGCGCTTATCTCAGGAACTACTTGACTGATTTGAAATAATATTTTTGTGTTGGATAGCTTATTTATCGATGAAGGCTTTAAACTATAGAAAATCATGCTAAGACGGTAGGGAGGGAGCAAACCCAATCCGCGCGGATTAAGTCGCGGCGGACCGCTAGTACCTTTTACAATTTTACAGATGATATTTAACCAAGTTATGCATGAAGGTATGAGAAACTATTAAATGTTGACCAACAAAATCATCTACAAGTTATCTGCGTGAAATTGATATTTTCTTTGAAGTACTTCGGATGGATGGAGTGTAGAAAGTGGATAGCATTGTGTCGATTTTAAAGAGCAATTCAGATATTTTCGTCACGATACTAACATTATCAGATAACTTTCAGCTGTGTTCAGACATTTTAACAGAATACCTGGCTAAAGTCTGTTTTTTTTTTGCTGGTCGAAAAATATAAACAACTTTTTAAATAATAGCAGTAACTGAAATTCATTTACCATTTGATTTAAAAATGTCTTAGTGCTAATCGATTAACTATCTATGTAGTTGGTGAGTTTCGTGTTTATCCTATTTTAAAATGAATTATTTTGGTAAAAAGGAATGTCAAGATTTATACAAAATGCGACAAACAAAAGGAACGGACTTAATATTCGTAAATAAAAATAGTGTATACTCATTTATCCTTTATATTTATGTATACTAATGAAATCAATTTTGCACGAATACTGGTTGTTTCTCTTCTGTTTACTACCATAGTTGAATTGATTCTACTATGATACTTTCTGGCATAATTTTTGCGAAGGTATGTTTGGTTACATGAAAAGCTAGGATTTTCCACTCTGTTAATTATATAGGTAGTTAAAGAAAATGGAAAATGCATAAAATCAATTCCTGTTAAATTACCAGCGCTCGATATGATATAATATCAATACTTGGTTATTTCTTGCCAATAACGGTGCTCATATAACCGTGACAAATTAAACATTACCGTTGGCACATGTAAATATTCAATCTGTTTATCTGGAAGTAAGACTAACAAAATGTATGTTGACTATTTTAATAGGACCAATAATTATGAAAAAGCTTATCAAATATAATAACATGACAATTTTACAATCCACCTACCCGTTCAGATGAACTTGATTTCTTTTAGCAATGCGAGCACCTAATCTTGTATTTTTGAGACCATTGTAACTAAGGATGCCAACTCTATAATTTATGTATTTACGGCCGTTCCCTATATCCATTCTAACTGTGGTTTTGCCCTACTAGAGTTAGAAATGGTTATCTACCTTTAGATATTTTGTTTCTATAAACCTACTGGCAGTAGGGTAAACTATCTCTGGATGCATCTTACGGCCGTTCCCTATATGCAAACTAAGATCAAAGATAGATAGCTATCCTCGAACTGTTGTCACCAGCTATCGACCATAATAAACAGTTTCTATATTACAGATAGGTGTTGCTTATCTCCAGTTAGCAGAAGATAGGCCACATTATCCAAGCCCTCCCTTACGTTTCGAATTACGCAGTTGTACAAAACCCTCTCAATTACGTCGCGTCAACTTTTTCACGATATTTGTGGTCATTATGATACATCAAGGATAATATTTATATAATACGTTTAAAATAATATTTATTTTTATTGCTATGTACCTAATTATATATATGTTCTATTTTGGGTAAAATAATTATGTGAAGCATGCAGCAGACTTTACGTAAAATGGAACGTTTTTGAGCTCTGACAGACAGCTGATTGATTGACATCATACCTACGTCAATTGATTGAAAATTAATACTTTTTAACGTAAAAATATTTATAAATTTTAAAATTCAAAACGACCGATTGAAAAGAAATAGAAAGTTATAGTTCCAGTTTATTTTCGCAATCGTTTCAGAATGCTATCAGTCCGATTGCTTAGAAAAAACAATGTGTCCAGCTGGTAAACAATGTATTCAAGGAGGACTTTATTTCCATAAAATAAGTGCAGTGAGTGAGTGAGTATCAATTGTACTTTCACAAACAAGTCGTTTACGGTTTTAGGATATTAACCAAAGCCGGGTCCAGATTGCGTCTTTGTAGTTTATATTTAAAAAATCTTGTTTGAATTATAATTGTACTGGTATTTTAAGGGTAACTAAGTTATTAAGTATTGAATTACTTTAGTAAAATAAAACAATTACCTTCTGAATGTATCAAAATGAATGTAGGTGAGGTGCATTAACTCTGCAATCACAAAACATAACCTAAAAATGCCTAATATGCCATTGAATTCCTTGTAAACCTGATTATTTATCAAAAATATTTTTGTGTGTATTCTTTCAAATATTTAGGTATATATTTTATCCAAACATTTTGTAAAGACGCATGCTGCCACAAAGTGTACAGAGTTTCTATAGAGTTTTGGTCAATATCCTTTGCTTAAATACCAGTTGTTTTCATGTTATACTGATTTGTTTTATTTACTTCTTTCAGCCACAGCAAAAAGTCCACCTTCCCTTGACAAAGGAATAGATGATGATGCTGGTGGAATTATTTCAGGCTCATCGAATGCTATGCAAAGCATCGGGTACCTTCCCAGTCACTCAGCTGTTCCCAGAGAAAAAGTTGACTGCTTGAACTTGGATTCAATATTGTTCGCCACCCGAAACTTATATGTTTTTCATAAATTGTACGAGGTAGCACCTTACATTCTACAACTACGTACACGTCAGTGACCTACATAGCAGAATCCAGCACCGTCGGAACTCACACTGGCGGCCCACCTATTAATGTATCTGTTAATATTTTAAATAAACTAATTTACTACCAATAAATCAGATATTATCCGTCCTTGTTGTTCTCATTTCCCTTCACTGCAGCAGACACCTTTATCCGTCCCTATGATCAGTTTGGGCAGTCTGTCAGACTGGTAGCGGGTCCCACCACCTACCTACCATCTTAACGCTGCTGCCCTGGATGACCTGAACGCAGCTCTCCTACCACATCATCCTTATTTATATCTAAGTATCTTTTGTTAGGCGGGGTTATGGCTAGGGTCAGTTTCTTAGGGTAAAGGAACATCTTCGCCACTAGGGAGAAAGTTTCTATCTTAACCTTGTTAGCAGCAGGACTTTTACATAAATAAATCAATGAAACATTTAAAACTAGTAATTTGCCAGGGTGTACAAGAGCGTTATCCTCCAAAATCCTAGGATTGAATTCTGGGGTTACTAGAGATAGTCAAACTGACTGACAGTCAGATGAAAAACATTATAGGAACGCAATAAATGTCAATTTCATACAAATGCCTATCCCTAGTAAGCTATCCGTCCTCCCATCGGTAAGATGCATCCAGAGATAGTTTACCCTACTGCCAGTAGGTTTATAGAAACAAAAAATCTAAAGGTAGATAACCATTTCTAACTCTAGTAGGGCAAAACCACAGTTAGAATGGATATAGGGAACGGCCGTTATCGATGGGAGGACGGATAGCTTACTAGGGATAGGCATTTGTATGAAATTGACATTTATTGCGTTCCTATAATGTTTTTCATCTGACTGTCAGTCAGTTTGACTATCTCTAGTAACCCCAGAATTCAATCCTAGGATTTTGGAGGATAACGCTCTTGTACACCCTGGAAAATTATTAGTTTTAAATGTTTCATTGATTTATTTATGTAAAAGTCCTGCTGCTCACAAGGTTAAGATAGAAACTTTCTCCCTAGTGGCGAAGATGTTCCTTTACCCTAAGAAACTGACCCTAGCCATAACCCCGCCTAACAAAAGATCCTTAGATATAATAAGGATGATGTGGTAGGAGAGCTGCGTTCAGGTCATCCAGGGCAGCAGCGTTAAGATGGTAGGTAGGTGGTGGGACCCGCTACCAGTCTGACAGACTGTCCAAACTGATCATAGGGATGGATAAAGGTGTCTGCTGCAGTGAAGGGAAATGAGAACAACAAGGACGGATAATATCTGATTTATTGGTAGTAAATTAGTTTATTTAAAATATTAACAGATACATTAATAGGTAGGCCGCCAGTGTGAGTTCCGATGGTGCTGGACTCTGCTATGTAGGTCACTGACGTGTTCGTAGTTGTAGAATGTAAGGTGCTACCTCGTACAATTTATGAAAAACATATAAGTTTCGGGTGGCGAACAATATTGAATCCAAGTTCAAGCAGTCAACTTTTTCTCTGGGAACAGCTGAATGACTGGGAAGGTACCCGACGCTTTGCATAGCATTCGATGAGCCTGAAATAATTCCACCAGCATCATCATCTATTCCTTTGTCAAGGGAAGGTGGACTTTTTGCTGTGGCTGAAAGAAGTAAATAAAACAAATCAGTATAACATGAAAACAACTGGTATTTAAGCAAAGGATATTGACTAAAACTCTATAGAAACTCTGCACACTTTGCGGCAGCATGCGTCTTTACAAAATGTTTGGATAAAATATATACCTAAATATTTGAAAGAATACACACAAAAAATATTTTTGATAAATAATCAGGTTTACAAGGAATTCAATGGCAGATTAGGCATTTTGAGGTTATGTTTTGTGATTGCAGAGTTAATGCACCTCACCTACATTCATTTTGATACATTCAGAAGGTAATTGTTATATTTTACTAAAGTAATTCAATACTTAATAACTTAGTTACCCTGAAAATACCAGTACAATTATAATTCAAACAAGATTTTTAAAATATAAACTACAAAGACGCAATCTGGACCCGGCTTTGGTCAATATCCTTTAAAAACCGTAAACGACTTGTTTGTGAATGAAAGTACAATTGATACTCACTCACTGCACTTATTTTATGGAAATAAAGTCCTCCTTGAATACATTGTTTACCAGCTGGACACATTGTTTTTTCTAAGCAATCATACTGATAGCATTCTGAAACGTTTGCGAAAATAAACTGGAACTATAACTTTCTATTTCTTTTCAATCGGTCGTTTTGAATTTTAAAATTTATAAATACTTTTTACGTTAAAAAGTATTAATTTTCAATCAATTGACGTAGGTATGATGTCAATCAATCAGCTGTCTGTCAGAGCTCAAAAACGTTCTCATTGTAAGCGAATTCCTGTAATTCTTTATGAGAATAAATATCTTAAACCTTATATTTTTACCCAAAATAGAACATATATATAATTAGGTACATAGCAATAAAAATAAATATTATTTTAAACGTATTATATAAATATTATCCTTGGTGTATCATAATGACCACAAATATCGTGAAAACGTTGACGCCACGTAATTGAGAGGGTTTTGTACAACTGCGTAATTCGAAACGTAAGGGAGGGCTTGGATAATGTGGCCTATCTTCTGCTAACTGGAGATAAGCAACACCTATCTGTAATATAGAAACTGTTTATTATGGTCGATAGCTGGTGACAACAGTTCGAGGATAGCTATCTATCTTTGATCTTAGTTTGCATATAGGGAACGGCCGTTAGAATATTGTTTGCGCATCACACAGCATTCGCGCATTCTTTA
Organism: Pyrausta purpuralis; assembly: GCA_963924145.1. Lineage (NCBI taxonomy): Eukaryota > Metazoa > Arthropoda > Insecta > Lepidoptera > Crambidae > Pyrausta > Pyrausta purpuralis. The sequence goes on along the minus strand of OZ001653.1, from coordinate 2,325,765 downwards.
TTTTACAATGCCAAATGAATCGATCTTAAGCTACAATGTATTATTATATAACTATTGTTTTCCTTAACGAAGATAAGTAAAAGTTAAACCACTTCGGCGTCATCGCATTCCTATGAAAATGGGTTCCTATAACATATTACAATGACCCTTAGAACAAGCCATAAGGAAATTGTTACATACCTAATACCATTTGATGTTAACATATTTATTGTCAGTAACGGAACAGTTGTAAAACGAGACATGCTTCAGGGCTTATGGCCCTAAATAAAAAGAAATCGTGCAATACGGAAACAATATTCTTGTATATTAATGACGTTAATTTTTTGAATGGAGCAATGTAGTTTCTAAAAAATCTCAATAATCTTGGATATGAGAAACAACAGACAGCATGCCAAAGAAACAATAAAAGTTTCTTTTAAATAAGTAGTTTTTATATTTTCATGAATGATAGATACAAAACATTAAGATAAAGTTTTTTCTTTTCCATGCAAGCTTTTATTACCTTCGCACCCTTGATGAGTCCAATCCACCACAAATATTTCGTCAGATAAGAAATATTTGTAGAATAAAATACAAAACGACTAAATTGAAAACGTTACCTATTTGACAGTAACCATTTATGTAAATGGCATTTTAAAATCGGTCGTATTATACTTATTCAGTGGAATAAGCCTAACCCGACGTTGATAAAATAAGCTCTTAGCAAATGAATAGATAGATCTAATGCAATATCTCGTTGCAGTAATTTACTCTTACTTTTCTACTAATCGTATTAGCCCATCTAATCGCTTCCTAACTAATCTTTGTCACAACGTTTACAGCTGTAAATACTAAAATCTGTATTATTAGTTCCATTGAGCCCAGTAGTGGTCGGAATGCGGACATTGCGTCGGCTGGAGAAAGACTCCGTTCGACCTTCATTTAGAGCTTATCTATTTCCGATTTAGAGTATTGGGTTAAACTTGAATATAAAGTAACTAAACAAAAGGCTGTTATTCATGAAGCAAGCGCCTTCTTTTCCCTTCCTTTCCTTAGAGCAGATCACTTCCCAACGTCATTCAATTAAAAGATATTATTTTTTATCAATTTTCTGCTTATTGTTATTTTTATTTTTTTATATCCTTTGGACATCTGACTGTGTATCTGTGCCAAAATAATTAATTCAAATATTTTGACTGACAAAGCGGGTAATCAAATCCCAATTACTCGTATTTCAGTCATATTGAGCTCACGTGCATAAGTTCAATGACGTATAAAAAATGTGATTATAACACACTTTACTACAGTGTAAAATAGAGGATTATTGAAGTGAAAACTTCTTTAGCGGCGTTGAGCACTTTTGTGGGATGGGGGAAAAATGTGAAACTCGCGTCAGGACACGTGGGCTGATCGAAAAACCGTAAGACGGTTGGCGAAATTATGGATGTAAGTTGATTTTTCTGAGAGATAAACTTTTTAATGTAATTTAATATAATATAAATTGTAATGTTTGTGTACGATAGCGCAATAAATAAATATTGTATTCTATAAAAATATTATATTATATTATTATTATTATTATTGTTTATCTATTGCAGATTCTCTCTTATGTTATGAGGTTTTATTTCCATGTTCAGACGGGCATCAACCAAGCCTGACATGATGAAAATATTTTAGTTAGTTGAATCGGTGACACGTGACGAAGATAAAAATTTACGTGTTATCCTACAAGTGTTCAAAATTACTACCTTTTGGATCAAGTGTTGTATACTATGGTGGATTTGCAGAGTGTCTAAACTTTTTAATAACGACTTGGGTATTAAGCCTGTAGCAGAGAGGACTATTACAATATGAACAGTTTGGACATTCCATTGTGTTTTAATATGTATTGCTAGGTCGGTATATTTACTAAGTTTTTCGTTTATTGTACTTTGTATATTATGAGTGTTCGGAACAGCTATGTCAATTAAGTATACAGTATTTCTGTGTTTGTCGAATAATGTGATATCTGGCCTGTTATAATGAGTGGTCTTGTCTGTTATAATTGTTCGGTCCCAATATAGTTTGAATAAATTATTGTCTAATACTGGATTGGGAGTGTATTTATAGTATGGTGATTTTTCATGTATGAACTTACATCTGTGTGCTAAATATTGATGGATGACAGCTGATACCTGGTCGTGACGGTGTTTATAATCGGTGTTAGCTAATAATTTACAGGCACTGGTTATGTGTTGGATTGTTTCGCTGGCACTATTGCAATGACGGCAGAGGTCAGTAGGTAAGTGGTGGTCTTTTAATATGAACTTTTGATAGTTATATTATTATTATTATTGTATTATTATTATTATTGTATTCTATCACAAAAATGATAGTACTTTTATATTGTTAATAAGAGCAATTCATTCAAAATTATTCCCTAACTATTCCAAAAAATCAAAAATGCACAACGTTGATATTCAAGTTTTCACTTCTGCCGGCACTCCCGGAGTGCAATTTTTTTTTGTTGATTCATTGATTTATCGACTTCGAAATTTATTACTTAAAAAAAAATGTTTTTTCCCTAGGTAAAACATAACACACCATATCGAAACCTCTACACGCTGACATTGAGCGGTAGCGCGTGGGCGTGAATATAGGCCTCCAAACCAAGACCTTATTACCTTGTACCAAGGCACATTCAAGTGCACTTGCCACTAACTGTACAAGACTGGTTTGTCTTCGGTTCCTGCTGACCCACTGCGCTTGAACGCATCAGGATCGTAACGGGCTCGCCTGTGACTAATTGAGACCAATATTCGAGATAATGAACACTTCGGTGACACAGAAAGTACTCATTGTGATCAGAGATAACTGACTGATGTGATGATTCTGACTATTCAAATCAAGCAAGCGAGAGGGACTGCTTCTTAAAACATCGTCCGAAGCTTCGACTCCTGCCGATCCTATTGTCTCGAGTTTGATAATTTAAAAATAAGGGCATGACGTTACAGGGATAGAGAAAAAATCTGCGCTATTGCATTAACATTAGGTTCTTGCTTTTGATAGTTTAACATTTCAATTCTACAAAACGTGTAATAAGAAAGCTTCATTTAACCCTTCCATTGATATTCTACGTGATTAAAAAGAGTTGGCTAGTGGCCAAATAAAAAAAGTTAGAAAATAAGGACATACCTTGTCTAGCGAAACGTGCTAGAATATTCAGGACCATAACGGCGCCTTGTGACTAATTGAGACCAATCTTTGAAAAATATCTTACCTACTTACACTGTACATGACTCAGAATATGCTTCGTTAAACAAGTCTTAGAATAACATGCACAGATGTACTTATATTATCGACTCTACAAACAAAAATTTGAAGTTTTGTATTCTTACGTATACGTTACATGCACGTAGAACCTACTTCTTATTCTTTGATTGTTTATTAAAACTTTAATTATAACAAGGAAGTGATAGCGAGTCCTAAGTTTAAAAATAATTATCTATACTAATATTATAAAGCTGAAGAGTTTGTTTGTTTGTTTGTTTGAACGCGCTAATCTCAGAAACTACTTGCCCGATTTGAAAAATTATTTTTATGTTGGATAGTCCATTTATCGAGGAAGGCTTTTAGCTATATAACATAAAGATACTACTCTCAAGACCACAGCAGCAATGAAAAATGTTGCGAAAACGGGAGAAAGATATTCCTTTTGAGAGCTTCCGCTGCGTACGCTGCGGAAACCGCTAAAGTTACACAAAAATTATGTATGACAAGATTGTTCAGCATTAAGAGTTCTATAATAAAGTCCGCGACAGCATAAGTCTATCTCTTATGGTTGACTTACTACAACCTTTTTTATGTTAATAAATTTGTAAAAAAAAAAAATGCATCATTCTTAGAGGTGTATTATACACACAGGTATTTATTCTTATCAAAATAAAAACATTCATCATCACGAGCATTTCATTTAGAACAAAGTTGCCCTTTATATCATTTGATTCCAATAAACATCTTAGGAGCTATCACAGTTTTAACATAACTCCGCACCAAAATAATGTTCGCAGCTTAAGTACAACGTGCGCTTGCGCTAATTATATTATAAAGCTGAAGAGTTTGTTGGTTTGAACGCGCTTATCTCAGGAACTGCTGAACCGATTTGAAAAAATATTTCTGTGTTAGATAGCTTATTTATTGAGGAAGGCTTTAGGATATAAAACATCACGCTGCAGCGACGGGAGGGGAGGGAGCAAACTCAAAACGCGCGGACGAAGTCGCGGGGGACCGCTAGTAAACAAATAAAATTAAAAGTTACAAAAAAACTAAATTAGTAAACGGAGAATAAACACAAAAACTAGATTTCAAAATTAAGGCCTTACGCATCGTGTAAGAAAAAGCCGTAAGAAATCTTCAATAGCCAAAAGTTGATGTTCACAAGAAAAGTAATAAAAAACTTATCTAATCATTCGCATTAGCAAATTCTTAGCAAATAATATTATTATATTGCTACAAAAAAACTTAGCAAACGCTGCCTTCACGGCTAGTAGCCGCGTTTTTGCTGCCTTCTGATTGCTTGGTTCTGTATAAAGAGTCTACCGCAGTGTAGTGTAAACGAAAATGGTAATCGATACTTTATCTGGCAGCCATTGATTAAGAATGGTATTAGTATTATGAAAACAGTAACCAGAATATAAATTTGTACAATTTTGTGAATATCACTCTAGGTAGGTTCTACTGATATCAAACTGAAAACTTCTATAGCATGTATCTTAATTGCGATAAAAATGCGATGTACAGTTTTTTACTACTTTTATTACTTATATTCCATAATAAAGCTATGTAGTGACAAATAACATCTAGTCTGATGTCCTAATGATTTACAGCATCCGTGGTCACAGGCAACTGTGACCACGGATGCTGTAAATCATTCGAAACGTCAAATGTGCGTGATAATGCGACAAAAACACACCAATTGTCGTGGTTTCGAAGTAAAAAATTTTCTTCGTTGTGTTCCGAATACTAGCGAGTGTTGTCTGAAGCATTTTTTTTGAAATTTCGTGTTGACAACACTGAGACAAAATTGGTGTTTTTATGTATATATTGCTTGCGAAGAATTGCTTATGTACCAAATTCATCGATAGTGCAACAGCTCTCGTCAACGGTCCGATGATCTGCCTCTCATAAGGCAACGTTTCACCACCGTCTGACATTATCAATTTAACTAAACGATGCACACCATTGCGCTTGACTTTTTGTAGATTATGATATTTTGTTGTCAATGATCATTCACTGTGAAAGTCCTTCGCTAAGCAAACGTCAAAGATCATTAGCACCTTTTTTTAAATAAAACATACCTTAAAACCAATACAATGAATAGCAATAGTTTTAACTAGCGGTTTTCTGCGATTTCCTACATTTTTCATTAATGTTTTACTTTTTCAATGTTGTAATCAGCGTTATGTGGTCCTAGATACCTTTTTTGTGAAATAAACTTTTCGGAAAAGAAGGACAAGTAAAAGCTGACAAACAAAACCGATTTATACTCAACACTCAACACTCTTAAGGCAGAAGTGTTCTCGCTGTAACAAGGAAATGCAACAATTTTAAGTTAATTCACTTTAATTTTTTCTTCCTTTTTTGTAAATTTATTTTTTAACACGTATAAGATTTAATGTCCTAGTAGCATACATTAGCAGTTACCAAACATGTTGTGTATACTATTTATGGGCTACGGTCCAGTCTTTTTTGTGTATTGTAATAATTATAGTATGTGATGACTGTATCCTGTCTGTATACCGAATATAAATAAATAAATAAATAAATATGACAGTAACTAACTTAAGTAACATTTCTAGCTTTAAACTTTTTACGTTAATTAACGTTTAAAGAATAGAAAAATCAAACAGCGTACCTACTTTAAATTTGATGCGCAGTGGTAAATATAAATCGTATCTTAATAGGCTTCGATTTGGACTAATTTACCTGTTGCATGATTATTTGTTGGGGTTATTTCGCTGTAATGAACAACAATAAAACACCGATCAAGTCACCATGTTTCAGAAGAACTATTTCTTCAAAATATACACAATTTCACTTAAATTTAAAAATTATCAATTGAAAGAAATTATCAACGAACCTTCATGGGCTTTCAAACGGACTGACAACCGCCAAAAACGGTTCTGCTGCATCGCATCTCGCATCTCTTTTTATCACACAGTTTGCTGCTAGTGACATTCGCTCTTGTAGTTCTATTCCAAAGGGATAATAATTTTATGGATCGAACTCAGACTATCAGGAGAATGACAGCTTTTGAACCGGCCGGCCTGCTAATGCTGCTACTTTGGACGTATTCGACTCCTTACACCCTGCGACTTTTAGCATCGATGCAGTCGTACGTTTTGGAAACGCGCGACAGCATCTCGACTCATGTAATGAACAGATTCAATTTGGCATCGATGCAAAAGCGCGACTGCATCGATGCTAACGCTCGAGTGCATCGATGCAACCGCCAATATACAGTACATAATTTGTCAATGTCCCGTGACTGCATCAATGCTAACGCGAGTTAGCATCGCGACTGAATGGATGCTAAAAGTCACAGTATGCAAAGAGTCTTAGTATTACTACACACAGAAAGGACACTTCAAAAGTCAGCCTGCTATAAAAGATGGTATATGAGTACAATCCAAAGTTATATCTAATGTCTCGTATTTAAAATGGGACTAATATCATTCAAAGGTCCTGCCCATTAACAAACAATAATAGAGAGGAAACTGCGTAAATGCAAGCCCCGTGTCCCAACTAAACAGAATGATAAGCTCGATTGGTTTCACATTCATTTAAACTTGTTTGCAACTCGTCGGCTATCGGTCACTTACATCTAAAGAGCGCCTAAAAATAGCTCAGATAATCTAATGGTCACTCCATTGTAGGTCTGTAGTGCAGGCACAATTGGTCTAAAACGCCTTGATACGACATACAATAGCACTGGGAACAGCTTGCGAGTCACCAACCAAACAGCGCATGATAACCCTTCTCACGCTTTAAACGTGACTCTATTAAACAAAGTTTAAAGTTCATATTTAAACACAGATGTATCTGGAGATATGATTAAACCTGTGAGAATGTTATAAATGCTCGTTAGTAATTGTTGAGAAATTAAGATTCATTACAAGAAGTGTGTTCTTTTTGCACGTTTGTACGCACGTTGACACCTGTAACGTGTGTCAATTGATTTGTTGCAAGTATACGAGTACAATGCGGTAATTAACATGTTATGAATGTTAATGTACTATTGAACGGGTTTACGGACGTTTGTTATTGTTTTTAATTGGGTTGTTAACGCTAAGTTACCGCTAAGGCAATGCTAAGTGATATTAATAAAGATACAATGAAAGAAAAGTTAAGAGACGAACAATTGAAAATTTTCAAAGACTGCAAAATCTATACCAAAAGCTAGGATTGGATATCTAAGTTTGGATACTGATTTAGTGAGCTAGTGGGAAATGATAATCCTAGAAGAACTTAACGTATTGTGGCTATCACTGACTAAGTTTTTGTTAACTATGAAATAGGTTCGCTAGTTTCACCAGACTAGTCTGGTCTAGACCAGACGTGGCATAGACAGAGACTACGATGGAGCGAGCTCATCCAGAAGAAGGCAGTTGACTCTGCCTTTGAAAATTTTAGGGTTTAATCCATTGGAAACACTGATGTGAGTAGAGAGTTCCACATTTTTGCTGTGCGCATTATAAAAAATGTCAAAAAACTAAGTACTATATAAATAAGTATTTCCTATAAAAAGAAGGGAAATAAGTAGAGAAACTGACATAATACCGCTATTACCGCCATATCTAAACCAATTTTGCGTCCACACCACAGCAGCCAAGATACAATTTAACTTAACGACACTTCTTAGAAAACGTCTACGCGCTACAAAATATGTGTTCAGTGAAAATGTCATTATCTACACGATAGTCTGATATCTCTAAGTTGCTGTTTTCTCTTTCACTGATGTCAGAGCAGGAGGTCATCTATTCATAAATGTCAATGCTCGTTTATATGAATGAAAAGAAAAATGTAAAGCACTTCAAAATGGCGTATCGGGAAGTAAGAATGTTGTGATGGTTGGTTGAAGTGGAAAGGTTGTTTATAGTTTTCTACTTGCGTTATTTTTATCCAATATTAAATTGGATATTACAGAGAAATAAGTTTCCTTGATTGAAGAAGTTTTGTTTTTAAATATGTTAAAGTACTTACCATCCATTTATAAACTGCATGTAACGAAAGATAGATAAGATGATCGGTTGATTATGACCTTTTCCAGCAAAGAAAGACAACTTAAAATCCTTCTTACTACGTGCATAATATCCTCAAATCACGGTACATGCATACAAACTAAAGTTCTGTATGATCTATGTGAAGTGAACAGTAAAATTGATAGATAGTTTTAGCACACGTTTGAAATGTAATAATGTATATAACGTGCTATTATATCGTCGTAATGGTCTGCACAGTGGGCCATTGTTGTTTTAAATATATCATTTGCTGTAACCTTGCGCTCTCCGCTCCTCCCATTGGTTGAGGCAATATTTTGCTCTGTATTTGGTAAGACCGTAAGACCCTGCGCACGAGTATTATGGAAACTTTAATTATATTTGATGTTTTGTAGTGCAGTTTGCCGATTATATAACAAACACAGCTGCAATAGTGCATGCGACACTATGAAAATCATGAGCGCATTGAACTCCTTTTAACCTGTAGAGCCTCATGTTTTACGCAAATAAAAAAAAAACATTAATTTAAATCTTGATTTGTTTCATTCGTCAATATATGTAAGTGATGAAATTGTGAACATTGTTTTGAGTAGTCGCATTATACCCGATTCCTTTTTTTCAGATTTACTGTGTACCTACCTATTCAAAATTGTAGCATTTTACTTAATTAAAATTTTCTTTTAGTTTTTTCAGCGCTTAGTTAATGGTAAAAATTTTGGTACTGGTGACCCGACGATGAGCCTTCCTCCCAACCATAACAAATCGATATAGAATACTTTATGAAGTACTGCTTGTTCCTTAATACTTGATGTAATATTTACGCTTTGGTCCCTTATTTATTAACCGACTTCAAAAAAGGAGGAGGTTATCAATTCGACTGTATGTTTTTTTTTTTTTGTATGTTTGTTACCTCACATCTCAGCCGTTTGTCGACCGAATCGAAAAGTTTTTTCGCCTACTTAGAGGGTGTACCTTCTAGTTGGTCCCATTTTTTTCATTTTGGGATCTGATGATGGGATCTTGGTGTAATCGAGGGAAACCCTCAAATTTTAAAGGCACGTATAGTGTTTCTTTACTAGAATCTTAATGTTGACGTGTTGTTATGTCTGATAGTCAACATCTTGTGAGGCTGAGCTGATGGTGGAACTCCTTAACGCTTAGGAGTTCAGTAATTATAATGACGGAACTTATGATAGGTAATTTGTAGCTTCTTAAAAATAGAATCATAAGGTGCAATTCACCCCCCCCCCTCTAAGGTAATCACTAAAAATGAAGAAATAAAATAAACTTTTAAAAAAAGTAAAAACCGACTTCAAAACCAAAATGCACTAAAAAGTCTTAAATAAACTCTTCACCATTGAAAGGAAAGGAAAGGAATCCGTTTTAGGCAAACAATCTCTTTTTGGAGTCGGTGCCATCACTTTAACCATCAAGCATCAACTATGACAGCACCGACTCCAAAAAGAAATTGTTTGCCTAAAACGGATTCCTTTCCTTTCCTTTCAATGGTGAAGAGTTTATTTAAGACTTTTTAGTGCATTTTGGTTTTGAAGTCGGTTTTTACTTTTTTTAAAAGTTTATTTTTTTCGTCTAAAAAAGTATAGGCCAGACATAAATAAATAAATAATCCTTTGGACATTCCCACACCTCGCCATCTAGTCCCAAAGTATGCTACTCAAAGCTTCTGTTATGAGTGCCAGATAACGGATATAATACTTAAATACTTTTTGTTTGTAAATACATACATGATATACATAGAAAACACCCAGACCAATACAAACAGATATGTTCATGCACACAAATGTTTGTATTGTGCGGGGATCGAACCCGCAACCCGCTGCGTAGTAGGCGATTTCTTGACCACTAACCCAGACATAGCCTATAAATAAGCCTGTGCCTGTGTTATTTCGTTTTTTTCTACATATTTTCCGATTATTTTCCTAAACAATAAACATATCCACTGCCAACTCAAGCCTGTGCGCGACGCGTATTGAATCGGTCTCAAATACTAAGATAGAAAGCCATATGGTATAAATATGCATAACTCTGATGATTTCTCTGGCAGCACGCTAGCCGCGCGCGCAGTTTTCTGCGAAGAAAACTCGTGACCGAATAAGCAATTTTCTTTCATCATGATTTTAGGTATACCACTTTAAATATCTCTAATATAGACAGTGGTAAGGAGTCTACAGTTTTTTTATTAACGTTGTAAATTAGTTACCCACTGCTATTTAATTTGTATTAGGCACATGGACGCTTATATCTTTTTATGGTTAAACCATCTAAGGACAAGAAAACTGCTAATTAAGTAACCGATCGAAAGATAAAAGTGTAGATCTTGGTATGTTTGTACTTGCTGCTGTTATAGTATTTTTGACTCATAAATGCAGGTATGCCATGTTGGTTAGGGCTTTAACTGCGTCAATGGCGCAGCGGTTAAAGGGTCGCACTTTGAAGCGACGGCTGCGCCCGAGGTCCCGATTTCGATCCCCAGGTCAAGTCATAAAATATGTGAATTTTCAGGGTAGCCCTAAGTTCGGAAGTTGGCGGTGTTTCACCCCCGTGTCTCGGAAAGCACGTAAAGCCATTGGTCCTTCACTTGATCTCTCTGCGGTCGTGTCAGATTTGAACCTAAAAACAGCCAAGAATGTGTCTTCTTTTGAACATTAGCTATGAAAAGTGTTAATATATCAAAATTTAAAATTATTAAGCACATAAGTAAAGGTAGGTATGAGCATACTATGAAGTTCTTTGCTACTTCTCTTTCAAAATTCGCTTTCAGTAAGTCAATTTGATTACAATTAAATTAGCTAGGAAGTAGAAAAAACCTTCCTGTCGTTACTGCTTACAAACATTAGCCTTGAAACTACGAATCAGTAGGCCAAATGATTTGCCAATTAGATGATTTCAGCAAAAAGAAGTCGTCTAAACGGCTGTTTGGACATAGATCAGCAAACCGTTGCGGTTCCGGGCGACCTCTGCTAGCGCTGTCTGATGTCGCTATCTCGGAAGGATATAGAAACGCTAGAGCGAATTGTAGAAATGTTTACGTTAGTCTACAAATCTTAAACTAGGCTAGATTGAAGGAGAGTAAAAGAGAACATCTTTTAAAATCATATGAGTCACTAAAATATTTTCTTATCGGTCTAATACTGTAATAAGATATTACAAGCTTGTAACATAAGTCTGAAGAATACTTAATTTGAGCATAGGAATGATATATTCTATGTGTATTTTAAATATTAAATATTTCTATTCCTTATTTTAAGAACCTACGATAAGGTTGCATAACTTAATTTATGTACATTACATAGACCAATCTATATTATACTAAAGCTGTAGTAAAAACAAAACCAATTGGTTTTTACCAGTACCTTGTGCAAAAAGCTCAAGGTATCTTTCCATGGAAGTGATCGTGATGTTTTTATTATTTGCCGAGTTATTTTTGCATTGACGCTTCAAAGAGAATATTTTAAGATTATTTATTCTAACCAATGAGAGGAGATATTTATTACTGCTGCTTAATGCTGAGAATAAATGGTCACAAAAAAAGAACTGCTAGTAACTATGATCTAAATGCAATTCCTAATAAAGTATCAAGGCAAAGGGCGATATTATATATATACGATATTGTTCGTAACATTATGTAAATACGATATTTTCTGAGGGAATTAAACTTTTATCTATTAAGTCACCGGTGTATGACCATATTATTAATATGCACTAACGTACTATGTTCTTATCTTACTGTTTACTTTGTGTATATAAGACTATTCTTTATTCTCGGTTAAGCAGGTATTTTGACCTCGCATTCGATGTCAGGTGTAGACGAAGTCTAGGGTCGTACATGTTTGCTTTGTAGCAGTTCTTTGGGGAAAACTTCATAAGCAGCGATTCCCTAGCTGCACGCATTAAAAAAGTGTCAGCAAAGCGCTTTGGAGCAGATGGAATTTCAACAACATAGGTGTATGGTACGCTAGCCTACGTCTGGTCCCCTTGTCATGGAACGGAGCTGGCGAAACAAGATTATGCAGTTCATTTGCACAGTTGTCGAAGTGCAGCCTATAAAAGACCGACAGGGATTAAATATTTTTGGAGGTTTAATTGTTTTTAGGGACATATTAAAGTAATTTCCTTTCAATGCATTGTTTTATTTCACCTACAAAAGGTGAAACAATCTATTTATTTTTCTTATCTTGAGTTTGAGAGAATATTATAAATTCTAGTTATTGGTCGTAAAGTATCACAGCACTTGTAAAGGTGAACGTTCAAAAGGCGTGGAGCGGATGGCCCTGGGTTCGATTCCGGGGCAAAACGAGTTCTCTTCGGTAGTTTTGATCTAGTCATAGAATAGGTTGCCATGTAAGGTTTAAATCGGGGCGTCTATTTTTAAATAATATTAGCATCATTGTAATAAATGTTTCCATTTTGGAATAGTTAAAAAACTAAAGTTGCCCATCACCGTTCACGGTAAGGGCAATAATACAAATATTGTGATTGTATTTTCTTTAAACCAAAATTGAGATTTTGGAACCAGATATGAATCACTGCTGACAGCAGTTTCAGCTTAGAGATAGATCGTAAAAGTCATAAAAGTCATTTATTTATGCAAAAGGTCTCATTGAGGACACTTTTACACAGTAAATCTACATATAATATTATGTAGAGTTCGTATAAGAATGTATGTGGATCATACATTCTCATACGAACTCTACATAAACCAGAAAGTAAGCAAAGATACAAAGCTAGTATGAGATTAGGTTCTAATATATTCACCTTTTCATATTTCGTATCTGTCACTGCGATTGCCTTATGCAATGGGAAGACATAAGCACATAATCCGGTCTAAAATATCGCCTGATTCCGTAACTCCTAGATGCAACGTTCCTCCTTAAGTTTATTAAACCATTCACACAGCCGAATGCATCCAATTATAAATCTTATTCGGTCGTAGTAAGGACGTCTGTGGACAGAATCTCGTCTCCTAATTGCCCCGGTGTTGCCCAAGACTTGAAACGATGTTATGAAACCGCTTAAACTCTATGCGCTCCTGGTACTTTGAAACGAAATGCGTCTAGTCGTAGAACTTAGTTTTTTTATTTGTCTATGATTTTTGTTTGTTTATCAACTTTATTAACAATCGGCATTCCCGAACAGTCAAGCATTTATATAATTTGTATAAGTTCACCTCTTTTAAGATGATAAAATTTAAAGCGCCAATTCGATACGTCTTATCTTTAGGTAACTTTTAAAATAGCGCTGTTTAAAAAAGATATGTTCATTCTTAGAGAAAATTCCAAAAAAAAGAATATCTCGATATTACAATTAAAAAAATGTGCCCTGTTTCTTTGATGTAGACAAAGACACAGTTAAAATATTTTCACTTAAAACGATTTGACCTTGTATTACAACAAATAGGTACCTACTTATAATCACAGCTGCATGTTTCTTGCAACTTTTGATACCCTAGGTAAAACACGTTCTTATACTATGTAGATACCTACATGATTTATGTTTAATTATGATAATATTTTTTTGTGATTGTTAAAAAACTTTTACTAATGTGGTTATGGGTAGTATGGTATGGTAGATATACGTTCTTACGTAAAATAGGTGTTAGTTTATTCATAAAGCTACACCTACGAGTTCACTCACCTTGCATACTGTTTTGGGGCTTTAGGCCATTTCATGAGTCATGACGTTTTACACGTAAAAAAAGGTCTACTAGGTTAACACAGAAAACATACAGAATAACATAATTATAAGTAATCATAATCAAAATGATTAAAACAAGCATCAATTATCAAAACCATAAAATATAGAGACACTTTCGGAATTACCAATTTTTAAAGTAAATTAAGTACAAATGGGAATTGACGATCTGTCTGATAAGAAACACGAATGTTATGCCTTGGGAGACATGGTTAAAGTCGTGAAGATAGTGTCATATCGTAATACCAGTATTTTTGATAAATGTTTTCTGAGGAACCTTTTTTAAAAGACTTTTTATTTGCATTTTTGCTAAGTAACGATCTATTCATTAATCAATTAAGTAGCTATATTTATCAGCTAAACGAGAAACAGGAGTTCCTCTGTTCCTCTGTAATTCTTTGAGGGTTTTACTCAAGTTTTTGTTTCCTCCTTTTAGTGTGTATGCTTTGCATGTCCTGTTCACAAAAATACTCACGATTGGTGTGTGTATAATATTGTATGGATAGCGGAGAAATGTGGACTTTATTGTACTTTTAAATAATGAGATCGACGGCCCAAAAGGTTTAAATGTTTATGTTGGGTTTATAACTTGATCGCTTTACTAGTATCGATGCGAGCAGAAATGAAGGGGTTCTGTATAGCAAGGTATTTTAATAACATGCCGACAAACTGCCACACAGTTTGGCAATATACATAAGTTAAAATATTATAAAAATTCGGTGGGAATAAATTAAAAAAAAACATGAAATCATACAGTAGCTAAAACATGATTATTTTAATTTCAAATTAAAATTCCTTAAATAACTGATTTTACCAACATCAGATAAGTAATATTCGTCGAATATTGTAACACAAAAATCCTAATTTGAGTCAGCAATCATTTTAGTAAAAGTCATTTTAAAATCGGTCGTTTCATACTTATTCAGGGAAAATCGACTTTAAATCGCTATGGATGACCTTTAAGTTGATGGAGTAGGTAGTAGAAATCTCAATCATCTTTCAAAAGTGTGAGTGATAATATGATATATGAAGCAAAACGAAGAAAAAATAATTGTTTTATAGTATTTCACCAATTTCACGGTCCAAGAATACAGTAAAAGTCAATGTCATTGAACTACGTAAATAAAATATGGGTCGCTCACCCCTGATCGTCTGTCTGATGAAAGCCTTCTCTATATATAATCTGAAATTAGTTTTATTTCCTGTGCAGTAAAAACTAAAACCTGTTGTACCGGTCAGGACAAAATCCATTTTAACATGAACCTTAATAATGGGGAAATGTAGTAGTGATTAGAGATCAGGGTGAGATGGTTGGTAGTATAATGGTAGGGTAATCGCTTCAAATGTTGACACTCGCGTCTAGCACGCAATGATCGATTATAGGGCTCGGTAATTTACGTAGAGTTATTATTTATCAGTGAGCTTTACTCGTAGTTCGGTAAAAATAGAAAAAAACTTGAAAAAAAAATAGAAAAAATATGAGTTGGCTAAAAACGCCAAGCGTCGCAAGTACGTCTCACTTGCAAGTGATTATGTGTTTGCGCCGGTTGGCGTTGAAACATTTCGGCCGTGGGGATCCTCTACTAAATTGCTGTTTTGAAAAATTGCGCTAATATTTAATTCTGTAACAGCCAATAATAAAGCTGGCTGGTTCCTAGCTCAAAGGATCAGCATAGCTATCCAACGCGGCAACGCAGCCTGCACCATAGCATCCTTGCCGCAAGGAAATGGTTTCGTATTTGAATTGGTAGATTTTAAGTTTTTTTTATGTTGTCTAATTTTTTCTTGTTTGTTATTAATAAAATCATTTAGAGGATATTATTATTATGAAATCTATCGATATTAAATTTGCTATTCGGTATTTAAACATTCGTGTATCCTGTAATAGGAGCAGGATTAAGGAATCCATAGAGTATACGTAGTTACCTTGACCTGGTCATAGTGCTCTTAGAAGCTTTAACTTTAAGACATAGTGATCCAAAGCTATAATTCTAAATCAATGTACATCAAAATCGCTAACACGTTGTAGTAAATGTCAAGTTCTATGACTGGCACATTTTTTTGCAATAAATGACGTTTCGATTTTGTCACAAAATAACAATAAAAATATTTTTCATGATTCATAATTTAACCCATTTTGAATTGAGAACTAGTTACTTAAAGAGCCTATTTTATAATGTTTGCATGTTTGTTTTTCGTAATAGGAACTGGACACACCCTGTATCTAGCACTTCCAACTCTAGGTACTCTTACAACTTTAAATTAATGTTTTTTTTTCTTAATTTGTTGCAGATCATGAGTTCCGAGGGCTGAGGTCATCCAAAAGGTACAACACCACGTTTTGGTACTGTTATGTAATGAAAACAATTATTTGTTTTACAACTTTCTTTCTTTTTTGGCGAGTGAACTATCGTTATTTTAATGTCTATGATGATCGGTGTTACAAAAGACGTGATTAGAGCAGACAGACTCCAATTAGTTATCCGTTTGCAAAAGTAGCTATTTATTAATTAGTGTTCCTGAGACAGGCTATGTAAAATAGTATGTTGCCGCGCGCACACGTGGTGTGTGGGCTAGTTGCTAGCGTACCCTGAAATACAGTGGAATAATAAATGTTTTAAAACGTATCATATGTGGTATATAATGCTAAGCTAACGGCTTAGTACGCCGGTTTCAAGGGGTCGCCGCCCCGAGGTCTCGGGTTCGATACCCGGTCGGGTCAATACAGAAATCAAAATTTTCTATATTGTCTCGGGTTTGGGTGTTGTGGTACCACCGTTGTGTCTGATTTCCATAATACAAGTGCATTAGCTACTTACTTTGGGATCAGAGCAATGTATGTGATTGATGTCCAATAATATTGAATATTTAATTTAATATTTAACAACACCCAATCAAGAGCGCGGCAAAAAGCATAAGTGTGCGCGTGCGCATCTCAGGAGAAAGCCTGCGCGCTGGACCGCGTCCCGCGATGTGGTATACTCGCTCATTCGATTCTTTAGTTTATGACGGCATCACAAAGGTTTGTTTGAAGCTAGCGCGAATCGGAACGTGAAATATTTAACTATACTTGCGTACCTATATGGAGTGAAAAGGAGAAGGTAAATTGTCCAAGTAAAGAAAAATCTCATGACAAAAGTAAATACGAAGATAAATACAAAGCCATAGTCTTGAGTAAAAGAAGAAGAAGACATTCACAGAAATGTTTTCACTTAAATCCATATAACGGTCCGTAAAATCCACAAAAAAACATTTCGCTTAGACAATTTCAATTTCCAGATTTTCCGCTGCATCAATCATCCTTTTAACTTACGAATCTTTTACAAATGTTGAAAAAGTATTTGTATCTTTTTTAAGCGTCAGTCAAAAATTCTACTCAATCAATAAATACACGAAAACACCAGTTTTGTCTCAGCGATTTTTTGACCGCCACGTGGTGGTTTTACAGGGAACTATGTTGAGACTTCTGTACGAAAAGCGGCACTTGAAGAGTCAATCCATATTGAAAAGTATTTTTTCCAGGGGCAGAAACTCTTATCATACCACATTCTTAACTTTTAACTTAATTTAAAGATAATAGAGCTCAATTCAACGTGAACAAGGTTGCATGGAGCCGCGGACTTGAATTTACGTACCTGTCATTTCTTCTTGAAAGAATTAATACACTAATGCTACCGTCTTGAATAAAGTTATCTGCGTACATGAAGCACACGCTGTGTACTTGATAATGATGAATCTCACAAGCAATTACCACCCAACAATTTATTAATAGGGTCCTTAATTTCCTCGGCCAATTACGAGAAATACCTAGGACACCACCGTTATCTGTCGATTGCCAATTAACACCCACACTCATGAAGATACGCGAAGACCGTGAAGGCAATTCTACCAGTAGTTATTATAAAGCGTTAGTAATGCTAGAAATAAAAGTCATATACCCGTAACAGTTCCAGATACGGGACTAAATTATTATAACTTACATAGAAGATCAAAGTAACTGTTGAATTAAGAAAACAAAATGATCATAAATACTAGGCATCAACAAAGCATTGGTATTATTATTAAAACAATTTGTTTGATAATTAAATCGTAGCTTGCTACGTATTTCAGATACTATTAAAATGTAGACATATTCTATGTCTGCATCTTACGATCGTTATCTACATAATTATCAGCCAAAGGACGTCCACTGCTGAACATAGGCCTTCTTCACGGTTTTCCACAGCGACATATCACAAGCGGTTTGCATCCAATTTGGTACTGGGATCTTTACAAGGTCGCTTGTCCATCTTGTCGGTGGACGTCCTACGCCTTTGACCGAAGTGTCTTCAATATAGAAAATTTCTGATAACACACACCGCTTCATTTATACGTATTTCTATGATTTAATATCCTCATGGATGACACTTAAGAATCTGAGATTTTGTGTCCTTCAAACAATAACTACAATACACTTTACAAAAACGACTAGTTTAATAACACACGTTACCTTGCTCTTGTGACCATACTTCGTTTCCTGACGCTCTTTGTCTGCTGCCTCGTTAGCTTACTACGTGTATAATGAGTTGAAAGTGGGTTACTCTTTGGTACTTGCTG
The DNA here is from genome assembly GCA_963924145.1 of Pyrausta purpuralis. Classification (NCBI taxonomy): domain Eukaryota; kingdom Metazoa; phylum Arthropoda; class Insecta; order Lepidoptera; family Crambidae; genus Pyrausta; species Pyrausta purpuralis. Next base: position 2,307,220 of record OZ001653.1, on the reverse strand, counting down.
GGCAAGGTTGAGTTTGTATCTACAGCATTTTCAATACATTTTTTTTCAAAAAAACTTTGCGACTTATTTTATTTTTAATCGACTTTAAAAAAGGATGAGGTTTTCAATTCTACTGAATGTTTGTTTGTGGCTGTGTTACCTCATATCACAGTAATTTGTATAGCGATTCGGATTTTTTTTTCGCTAACCTAGAGGTTATACCTTTTAGATGGTCCCATTGTTGCCAAATCGGGATCTGATGATGGGAACCCTCAAACCCTGAGCTGATGGTGGAACTCCGTAGCGCTTAAGAGTTCAGTGATCTTAATGACAGAACTTATGATAGTCATAGTCGGAGTCATAAGGTGCAACCCCTCCTGTAATCACTAAAAATTAAATTAACTTAAAAAAAGTAAAAACCGACTACAAAACCAAAATGCACTAAAAAGTCTTAAATAAACTTTTCACTCTTTATAGGAAAATACTCAATTTTAAGACTTTCTTTTTGGTGTCGGTGCAATCACTTTGACCATCTCAAGTATCAAATATTAGAGCACCGACAAAAAAAACACGTTTTGAGCACTTTTACAGAAGCATTTGTGGCCTTTTTCAATTTAAATAGGTATCTATCTTCTTCTGAAATGACTTATTATTTAAACGGTAAGTTTTTCTCTCATGAGAGGTAAAAGAACTGAAACTCACGGGCCTCAGCTAAATGAGTTAATTTAAATGCTCTTTATTATTATTATTACAGAACTAAGCACCTCGTTCTGTATACATCGAATATTATTTTTATTTTCAGTAAGCTATCTCTATTTTTTTATCGGTCTGCAACTGGAATAGCAGAAACAATAAAACTTCGAAAAGTCAAAATTTTAAAACTAAATTCTATCTACAAAATTGTAGATTGTAATATTTGATTGCGCGTGCAACAATGTCACATATAACAGCATTTAAGCTACGAGAGTATTTTATTTACGAAGTGGGTTGGCACAAATGACGACGTTATCTCTCCCGTTCTGTGATGAAAAAGACTTTTCAATTTGTTCGTACCGTTAGAACCATTTGCAACTTAGATACCTATACATTTTCACGTAAAACGTCGAGGAGTTAAGATTTCAGTCAAGTCTGTCTTGGTTGTGGTTTTGGCATATGACGTTTGACAACTTTCTTACAAAAACAAAACAATATTTTTTGAAAATGTTGGAGGATGAATGATGATGAATGTTGGAAAATATTGTTATCTTCCTTGTCCCGGCTAATATCGGTTGATATTAGTCGTTAAGCCTAGTCAGAGTCTTTATCGGCGGCTTGATAAAACATCGTCATCATCATCAGATAGCAGGGTTAGTCGCTTGCCTTGCAAACACCTCTCCACCAATCCACACTGAGCCCGCGTGGTGGAGTATGGCTCGAACTACCTCATAGTTGGTAAGGCCTTTGCCCAGCAGTGGGTCGTTCGATACAGGCTTTTTTATTCCTTCAAGGTTCCATTTCTACATGATGCATCAAACAATAGTATCAGGGTCTTATAACGATGAGGTGTTTTACTATGATAACTTACCTATAAGAAAGTCATGTTACAATCGAGAATAGCTAGTGGTTTTCAATCGGTCCACAAGTTTATGAGATAAGCGCTTTTGAACAAACTAATAAAGAAACTCAGCTATAAAATTTTAGTATAGAAGTAATTTGGAACCTTATCCTAGGAGTGACCACAACATAACTCACAAAGTAGTTCAAACTGTATTGTGACACGAATACATAATTCGTAACAATAATAATCTAGGCTATGTTATACGTCTGGGACTGGACGCGGAGAATACATTAGCGAATTGCATGTTATTTGCATTTATTTATATGCAACATTACTAGCTGTTGCGAAATTATTTAACGTTAGATAACATCGAATAGGTTCAATCATTTGGGAATTAGATTTAAATGTTGGTTATTATAACAAAAAAAAACTAAATTGATCAGCCTAAAGTTTAGTAGACCAATTTGTTTTTAAACTTGCGCGTTCATCTTTTGGTTTTAGTGAGAACTACACTTTAGCGCGAAGAACTGATAGCCGACGGGGCAGAAAAGTTCTAGATTGGAGAGCCTTCGACCAACAGCGTAGTGTAGACGTCTACCGACAAAATGGACAGACGAATTTGAAAAGATCGCAGGATCAAACTGGATGCAAACCGCTTGTGATCAGTCGCTGTGGAAAACCGTGGGAGAGGCCTGTGTTCAGCAGTGGATGATTATGATGATGATCAGTACTTAACCATGATTTATGTAGGTTCTCAGTGAACTTAATTTCACTATGCTTAAGTAAAGTACTCACTATAACATAAATAGATGTTGATGATGAAGCTGAAAAAATATTTTCCCTTTAGGCTATAATTCTGTAACGTTAATATTAACTGCCTCGGTGGCGCAGCGGTAATAGGGTCGCACTTTAAACGCGCTGCGCGACGGCTGCGTCAGAGGTCCCAAGTTCGATTTCCGGGTCGGGTCAAAAATATATACCTGAGTTTTTCTGTTCAGAAATTCTTAGGGTAGCCCGGAGTTTAGAAGTTGGCGGTGTTTCACCCCACGGAAAAGCACGTAAAGAAAGCCGTTGGTCTTGCGCCTGATATCTCTCCGGTCGTGTCAGGTTGATGTCCCATCGGGTTATGAGAGTGAAAGGAATAAAGAGTGCACCTGGGTTTGCGCACACACTTGTGCACTTTAATATGTCCCGCGCAGCCGGATAATCGTTATGACTGGCCACCGTAGTCGAAATCGGCCAGGGGGACTATTATTATTAACTCCTATGTGCCTAGTGTGGAGACCCTTCGATTAAAGACGCAGCGTAGGACGTCCACCGACTAGATCGACAGACGACCTCAAAAAGATCGCAGGATCAAACTGGATGCAGACCGTTTGTGATCCATAGAAAAAAATTCATTTTTTCTATGGTTTATGGCCAGGTGGTTGGCCTATGTTCAGCAGTGGACGACCTTTAGCTGATAATGATGATGATGATAATGAGAACTTAACCATGTTTTAAGTAGGTTCTCTGTAACCTTGAACTATGATTAAGTAAGGAACTTACTAAAAACGTTAGATGTTGAAGATGAAGCTGAAACTGTAACTTTAATAATAACTCCTATGTGCCTAGTTGTCAAATGTGATACTATGTTACATTTATATAGTAAGGGGCGCCAGATAACTATGAATCAGTGATGATTTGTGAAGTTCACCTTTATTTTGTCGAGATAAGTATCACGTGTTGTGTCTGTTTTGAATGTTTGCAAACTTATTCACAGTTTTTTTTACTTTGATAGATGAACCATTGTCAATATCTGAGATGGTAATGTGGGCTGACAATTTGGGTATTTTGTGCTAACACATGCTAACACGTGAATCAATATCAATGGAGCATAAACGTGAAGGTACTAATCTTTGTATTTTTCTCGTTATTCTTACACATACAAAATTATTTATTGCTTCATTTTAGTTTTAAGAATTAGCTATTTAGGATGGGTCTCCCTTTTGTGCTGCTGAAGGTAAACACTGCGATATCGAATTCAGTTGTAATAAAGGCTAGTTTGCAACAAAAGTGGATAACCTGATGTGCCTGTACAAAATACATGATGAACTATTTATAAAAATAAAATAAACATATTGATGCACACACAATTTTATAAACAAATTATCAGAGTATATTTAAACTAGGAAATTCAGTGATTCATATAGTCATTCTTATGGTGAAGTAATAACTGACACTATTTATGATAGTACAAAACTTTATAAAATGACAGAAACTATTTCACTTAACTCCTACTTATTTTTTACCCAACAATTTAGGAATAACAAATTGAAATTAGCAAATTGAATTCATCACACAAAAGGTCAGCTGCGTTGCAAAGATTTACCGTTGAAATGCAATTCAATTGTGAAATTGCGTATCAATTACATTTGCACAACAAAACGCAAAGAAACGACTCGTCCGTGAAATATGAGCTTTTTATGTGTTAAATTACATTTTTAGTAGTGAACTTTGATATTGTGCGTAATTTATTTGCTTTCACAAGTACGTGATTGAGTTTATTGTATACTTTGCGCCATACATAAAGTTCAGAATAGTTAGGTACATAGAAAATAAAGTATTATTTATTAAGTATATTAGTTTTCTAACAAGTAAAAGTAACCACATTTACAATAACTTACAAAAAAAAGGGAAATAATACGAAAAGAAAAGGGAAGGGTGGGTCACTCAAACAACCCTCCCCGTGTCGCCCCCGGTACAAAGGTGCCCATAACACTCACCGCGTTTCCGCGCTGAATTGCGATGGACAGCCTTTGGGCCAGAAACGACCCAACGCGGGCGTCTTGGCCACTCTCCCGGAGTCGGCGGCCCAATTCAGCAATGAAAATCTTAGTAGCCTTGCCCCAGCAGCCGGTGGTTTCCACTGCCATCGGAACGAAACAGTAGTTGTTGGCTAGTGCGGATTATTTATTTATATCTTTTTTATAGAGTCATAGATTCTTTCCTGAAAACGTGTAACTAATTCGAATGTCTTCATATTGTTATTAGCTTTTTTGATCACTGACGAAGAATCATCTAGAGCAGTGTTTCCCAAATATTGTTCTGTCATGGCCCGGTGATTTTCACATTGCCCCTTTAGTGACCCACTGAATACTTTTAAATCCATGCTGGTTCCTTTAAGTTTAAATAATATAACGGCTTACGAATATTTACGATGCGTTGATCGATAGTAGGAATTTTGCGACCCGGTATTTCATTATGTTGGCCCGGTACCGAGTCGAGATTCGGAAAACGCTGATCTAGAGACTGCTTTGCAATACGATACATCGTCATTATCAGCCAAAGGACGTCCACTGCTGAACATAGGCCTCCCAACGGTTTTCCACAGCGACCTGTTGTGAGCGGTCTGCAACCAGTGTGTGATCCTGCGATCTTTACAACGTTATCTGTCTATCTTGTAGGTGGACGTACTACGCAGCGCCTTTGGTCGAAGGGTCTCCAATTCTCGAACACGATGTATCGTGTGAACTAGTTTAGCAGTTAGTATTGGACAAAATAAAAACTGCATTGAATCTTCTTTTAAGTATTTAGTTTTAATGACACACAGACACGTAGGTCTAGCATAGAGAAAGTGTGGTAAGTATAGTTGTGTCAAGGACCGAAGATCCTGCTTGATGCGCATGTGCATAAATAAGGAAACGGGAGTTAAGTAGAAAACTTGCATTATGACACAATTTTAGGCTCTAGAGTGGTTTAATATAAAAGTTATCTTAATTTTAGGATTCAACAGAGAAATATGTAATAAAAACAAACAACAATCTTTTGCAGTGCCATGTATGGACGAGAAAGTTTCGTATATGAATTTGGTTCTTGACAGCACGTAAAAATAACATGACTGTTTCAAAGTTATACATGGACAATTGACAAGTACCATAAAAAGAGGTTTGTAATTACTTCAGTTATGTTGTCAGTGTGTTTATTTTAATTCAACGGTACCTTTTTATGTTAGGCAGATATAAATGATTTTGTTACCTATTCACCTCACTACACAGCTTTAGTATAAATTCATGTCCCTTATTATCAAGTAAACTTAAGTAGAAGTCACGAGTTAAAACCAGGGAGTAGCTTGAGCAAAGTTCAAGCCAATAGTAGTCACGAAGTGCACGAATTTGGCCCAAAACCTGCAAAGGTTTACTTACGATACAATTGTAAATTTAACCTAAATCACCTTATTTTCTACTATGGGCAGCGGAATCGGACTTTCCCCTGTTTACACTTATTTTGCGGTTTTGATGCATTAGCTTAATTTTGTGGTTGAGTTTCGCTTGATTGAATTTTTGTTAGTTATTCTTGTTAATTTATTTTTAGAAACACGTGCTAAAACAAACTGCAACATGTAATAAGTTTAATAAATCTTTCGCTTGTAGCTAAATTTGATTTATTTTATTAGCTACTTTTGATTTGGGATCGTGAGGGCACCTAAAGTGATGCCGTTACAATATAAATATAATATTGCACACCAATCACATTCATTGCTCTGATTCCAAAGTTAGTAGGAATATCACTTGTGTTATGGAAATCAGAAACAACGGTGACCTGAGAATCGAACCCGGGATCTCGGATCGGCGGAGCGTGTTTAGCCACTACACTACGGAGGCCGTCAAGTGTTTTTAGAAGTACCTTAGTCGAGTGGTAGAGACAAGAAGCAATACGCCATTTCGGAACCGTATAACATTGCTTTTATATATTGCATTTGTAAAAAGCAACTATGTCAGATAAGGAATCGAACTCAGTCATCATCATCATAATTATCAGCCAAAGGACGTTCACTGCTATACATAGGCCTCCCACACGACTTTCCACTGCGACCGATCACTAGCGGTCTGAATCCAGTTTGATCCTGCGATCTTTATAAGGTCGTCTGTTCATCTTGTCGGTGGACGTCCTACGCTGCGTCTTTAGTCGAAGGGTCTCCAATCTAGAACTTTCTTGCCCCAACGGCCATCAGTTCTTCGCGCTATGTGCCCTGCCCATTACTACTTGAGCTTACCGATTCTCAAGGCTATCTCCGTTACCTTAGTTCTTCTACGTATCTCCTCCCAGTGTCTGTGTATAATTTTAAACAAAAAGTTTGATTGAGAGTATTTTAAACTCTACACTAACTACAAATTGACATTGTTTTATCTATCACATTATCGCGGTTATTCAGTGAAACCCGAGATGCTGTACGCCCCTCGTTATATGTAGCGACGACGCAATCATTTTGAATCATCGATAAAAATGCTAAAATAATATTTACAACAAATTAACCAGTTGTATCTGTTACTAGCGGCTCCCCGCGACTTCGTCCGCGCGTTTGATATTACTCGCTCTACTTCTGTCACAGCGTAATGTTTAAGCCTAAAGCCTTATTCAATAAATAAGCATTCCAACACAAAAATATTTTTTCAAATCGGCCCAGTAGTTCCTGAGATAAGCGCGTTCAAACAAACAAACAAACTCTTCAGATTGATAATATTAAAGTCTAGATTCCTACATGACTTGTATACTGACAGTGAAACTCTCTCTATATGACTAGATTCCATAGAGTACATAATAAAGTTTCAACCTTCGCAAGTGTGTTTTATGTTTAAAAAGTTGTTGAGTTTCTTTAAATAAATACAATAAAAGTGATTTCATTTGTTTATCGTCTTACTAATTAAATTACTTCTGTTCTTTACAAAAAGGCAAAACCTACCGGATAGGTCAGGGTAGAGTATTGACATTACTCAGTACTGCGATCAGATTTTAAAAAAAAAGTTCTATTGTGACCTATCTATGAAGAGGAAATAAATAAATAATCTGTTTCATAAACAGACGGCTAGATGGCGCTAAGCGTCACGCAATGGACGTTTTCATAAGAAACCACAAATTTCGCAGGGTCGGACTAACAGCACGGTAGCTCAATTGGTAAGAGCGTTTGGCCCGGTTTGCCAAAAGGTTGCTGGTTCAAATCCCGCCCGTGCGCAAATTTTTGGTTTCTTATTTCATCTTTATGCATATAAAATATGACACTGTGAGTGTTAAAAATATTCTAAAGCATAGATAGCGAAGCGACATCAATTTCCAAGTTGAATTTATTCTGTAAAGAATAACTGCTTGGGCCATCTGTTTCATAAATAGACGGCTAGATGGCGCTAAGCGTCACGCAATGGACGTTTTCATAAGAAACCACAAATTTCGCAGGGTCGGACTAACAGCACGGTAGCTCAATTGGTAAGAGCGTTTGGCCCGGTTTGCCAAAAGGTTGCTGGTTCAAGTCCCGCCCGTGCGCAAATTTTTGGTTTCTTATTTCATCTTTATGCAAGAAATAAATATTTTTATACGAAATATTATACTGTTCAGTAGGTAGAAAGAAAGAGATGAATCATAAGTTTTAAAGATAAGATCCCATTTTGCTTTCGATCCGACTATTTAGCGGATTCACACTCCGTGTCTAATTATAATTAGTTATACCCTTTATAACACGTTTAATTATAACTGTGTTTTATTATGTATATGTTTTGGAAGCGAGCGATATTATTTTTATGTAACTCATAGCATGAATGTTACGAAAATCTGTATCGAACACCTTTAGTTATAGGGATGACTATAGACAACTAGGTAACATTTTTTTTTACATCTGGATCATGTCTACTGCGATAACCTATACAGATGTTAAAGTCATAGTCTCTTCAACTAGCAGACTGTACCATCTTGCACGACTCTACAATTAACCTTGGGATTATATAGTTTTTATATCTCGCCTGTTCAACTGCCTCGGTGGCGCAGCGGTGAGAGAATCGCACTTTAAAGTGACGGCTGCGCCCGAGGTACCGGGTTCGATCCCCGGGTCGAACCAAAAATATTGTTAGCATTCAGCAAAATAGCCTAGTGATGATAAAGCATTGGTGATATTGATACGCCTTGGCATGCGGCGCGGGAGGGGAATTGGTGGCAAAGGCCGAATCCTGAGGGCATCCGGACGCGAGCCTTGAGTTGGTTAGAATTGTACTAGTGAAATATTAATTACTATTTATTGTGAATGCCCCGAGATAATAAGTTTTAGTGATGTTAGCCGGTTGATAAGTGATACTAAAGTAATTATCTAGTATTGTGTTTGTTTAAATAATTAAGAAATATAAACTGTCAAGAAAACAACGGATTTTATTGAGAGCTATATTGACCAGCGTCAACAATATATACCTGGGTTTTTCTGTTCAGAAATTCATTGGGTAGCCCGGAGTTTGGAAATTGGCGGTGTATTACCCCCGTGCCTCGGAAAAGCACGTAAAGCCGTTGGTTCTGCGCCTAAACTCTCTCCGGTCGTGTCAGATTGCTGTCCCATCATGCTATGAGAGTAAAAGGAATAGAGAGTGCACCTGTGTGTGCGGCACCCACTTGTGCACTACAATATGTCCCGCGCAGTCGGTTAGTCGTTGTGACTGGCAACCGTAGTCGAAATCGGCTAGGGGGATTATTATTATCTCGCCTGTTTGGTACAGCCAAGATACTTTTAATAAAATGCGACTTCCTATGGATATGTACTGTTTCAACTAAACCTAAAACCCTCATCATAGTCATTAGCTTATTCAAACTATACCGGACGGATCCTCAAAAACATTTTTAGTCTATCTAGCTCCATCTAAGACTATTGTTTATATCGGAAACAATGGTATCATTAAGCCTAAGGAGCTCCGACCTGGCCATGGTCTGGTAGACCCAAACATATCAATTTCACTTTTCAACCGACTCGCGTTTGGGCGAAAGTGTATGTTTCCGTTATTCGCAATTGAGGTATAGTAATTTATTTATTGCAATTAACATGTGATTAGGGACTTTAGTGCAGTGTAACTAGTAATTACGATGAAAACAGAGGCTGTTTTGTATGTTATGTCATTGAGTTACCGAAGTTAAGAATGTTGTAATTCTTTTAGGTGGTTATTCTATCGTAGTAAGAATGGATGTAGTTTGTAAGCTAACCAAACAAATCTAGTCCATTCAAAAATAATGTCATTTCGCATAACTATACCTACGTGCGCCTGAGTCTTTAAACTCGAAAAAAAAAACATTGGTGCCGTGGCATTACTTAATGGGTTTAACCAACTCTTTCGAATAGTTAAACTGTCTATGGAAGGTTCCTATTAGCTCAGAGTTACCTCATCATAAAAAAGCATACCATGATGACGACAAATTGAATAAAAATTACTATGATCACTCTTGATTGAGTTAGTTCTCTAAAATCCCGTAATAATTGGTTCATTGTATTGAATATTAGTAAACACTAAAAGATCGGCTCTGTTTCGAACGCGCAGCATTTCCAGCGCCCGCGCAATCAACACTAATCGATGACACGGTCACGGCTGTCCGCAAGAAGTATTCCAAAATTCAGTACCTACTTTTTAGAGTTCCGCACTGTCTTGCTAGAAAAACATAAACTTAATTATGTAAAAGATAGCAAAAAGAACAATCGACGGTGGAGGGTCGTAATATAAAAATAATTAAGTAAAGGAAGAAAAACATCGAATGAAATGTTGAAATACAGAATCAAGCTGAAATCGCAAACAAACTTGTATTTCCTAATTCTTAATTATTATCTCACTAAGAATGGTCACAATATACTGTTATTGTTTTATCAGATACTGTTATTTATTAATGAGATGAGAAGGAATTGACTACTCACTTTAACTAAATGTTTCAACAAATTGAAAGCTTAAAGGTAATTAGAAGGTTTATGTAAATGCCCAATTATGGCTTACATAGAAAATATCTTAAGCTTTATTTTTGTATTTTTTACGACAACCTCGATTAAGTTCATGTGTAGCATATCTTATTAAAGCCTAACGGATAGCTGGAACGCCGGCGGTCGGGTAAACAAAATAATGATAAAAGTGTGTTGACAAACACATCCGTGAAGAATAAACTACCTTCTCTATACAGGAGTCCACGAGCTATCTTTAAAAGCAAAACATAATAACTGAAACTCATCGTGGTCAAAAGCAAAGTTACTACAGTCAACAATAATATTTACTACAACATTATCAAACAACTCCACCTACATTGGCAGTTTCTAAGTCCTTGACCGGTTGCATCACAGCTGTGTTGACGGACAGACCGTCGGAAGACATTGCCGGCTTATTACGGACCATATTTGGGCACAGGGTGATTGGTGGTACAGACAGACGACAAAAAGTATTCGTGTGAGTCATAAAAATACCAAGGGTTGTAATATAAATTGTAATGCGGTAGATGCAATATTGTAATATCTCAACAATTTATAGCTTGGTTGTTCACGAATTTAGCCTAGATTTATGTAGGATTTGGACGTGGAACGGCACGTAAGACTTAAGGTATAATAGAAGAGAGAGGGAGCGAAAAAAGAGAAAACCGTTTGAATTTGAAAGAGGAATGTAGAAGTTGACGTGAGAGGAGTGTGGGGTAGAAGCTGGGTGAAGTGGGGCTGAAGATGAAAAGTAGATTGAAGACGTTATTATTCTTAAAGATAAAATAACAAACCTAAAATTGCGTACGGGATGGCCTAATAGCCAGAATTGATAATTAATAATAATAATAATATAAATAAATAATAAATATTTGACAACATCACATACATTGCTCCGATCCCAAGCTAAGTAGCTAAAGCACTTGTGTTATGGATATCGGAAACATCGGTGTTACCATAACACCCAGACCCGAGACAATATAGAAAAGATCGTTTTCTACATTGACCCGACCGGGAATCGAACGCGGAACCTCTCGAGACGGCGCTCTTGAAACCAGCGTGCTAGCCACTCGGCCACGGAGGTCGTCAATTGAATTTTATCTTTAGGAATATAAAATATAACACTGTGAGTGTAAAAACATTCTCAACCATTCGACGTAATTGTTGTTATTACACTCGTAGAAGACGATTAATAAACCAGAAGTATACCTATCTCGTGCGTCCAAACTCCGAGTCCCAACAACAATATACGTAAATAAAAAGTTATATATCCTATATAACACAAAATATTTTTTTACTAACCTACTTTTTTGTGATGAGAAATGAATACATTTTATTATTATTTCATTCAAAGTACCTTTAGTTATGTTTAGACTCTATGTTCATTCTAAGCTAAATGTCACAAAAAATTGAGATGTAACAATAAAAACTTTGGATATAACGTCACCAAAACAGGTCTACTCCCATACTCACTTTTCTAAGTATTCAAAGACACGTTTCAACATTTAAATGCGCATTCACAACTTGATAGTGTTGTGCTTTTATATTTTTACATCGACATTAAACATCGACGCCTATTAGCATTCGAAGCACGTGCATGAGTACAATAGTGATGTAAGATTGTCGATGTGACAATAACCATCCATTTTTGTACGAGAAAGTAATCGGTAATCAATTGTAGTTACGATGTTGCAATTCTAAGTGTTAGTATTTTAAGTCATGCATTAAGTATTTTTTTATTGTCTACAAGTGATTAAAACGTGAAGAATTAAAAAAAAAAAAATACTGAATAAGTAGGTATTATGTGTATAATATTCCTTCATCATAATACGGCGAAATACGAAGTTGCATGTCCCTTAAGTCAGATTTGCGTGTAGTTAAGTAATAGTATAACTAATAATGTAATAAATTAAGCATCCACTACGTAACAAGGTCCATTATTCACCGTCACTTTATAATCGCAATCCATTTACGATTATTTGTTAAAAACTTAACTACCAATTAAGTGCATTGTCATATTCGATATTTATTTACTTGTCCCAGCTCTAGCGTGCAGCGACCGAGTCGCATGCGCATTCTATCACGATCTCACATCACTACCATATACGTTTGCTCTTACACATTTCTCATTAGCTCAGCATACATTGCTGCTTTACCAAGTCTCTATCAAACTCGCACTGTAACTTTACCGGCAATGGTTTTTGTCACAGGCGATTGAACCGTTAGTAAATGAGCCAAGAAAACATAAATGTTGGATGTTAAAATTTAGAAACGACTTGTTTGAATGAATATCGAATACATATTTGCACGCGTATTTTAAGTTAATACGCCTAATTATATGTAAGTAGTACGGTGATGGTATTTGATGTATTGTGATACAAGATGCTGCGATGCAAACGTAACGAAGATGAGGAAATTGTAAAGTAACACGTGTAACTTTGAGACAGCTATTAAGAATGAACGAAATCCTAAAGATGACATTTTGTGAGATAAATATAGAGTAAAATACCACAATATTTTGTTGACAGCAAATATAACTTTGTTTTTCATAGTGTTTGTATGAAGAACAAAGTTATGTTTGCGGTTGTTGAAAATGTGCTATATCTCAAAAACTTCTCGTTCGATTCCGTCTGAACCAATTTTCGTTGAAAGTATTTGTTATGATATACATATTTTTTTCATAATTTACACTCGCTTAGTTTAGAAGTTAGATGGGGAGGACGCCCATTTTTCCACTTCGGAAGCGTCTAGCTAAGAAACGTTAGACTTTAAAAGAAAATGGTTTTAGAAACCTCTATTTCATTTTAAAAGGCCTATCCAAAGACACCCCACACGCATAGGTTTGACTAAAAAAATTTTAGTCAAACCTAGTCAAAAAGGTTTTAGTGTCATGTATGGAAGCCTAAGAAATATCATTATTTTTTATTTTTTGTATGACAATCGTAAAGCGGTTAATAGGATACATCTTCCTACCAAATTTCAACGGTGTGATGCTTATAGTTACAGAATAAATTGGCTGTGATATACGGACGGACGGACAGACAGACAGACAGACAGACGGACAGACATACAGACTTGACAAAACTATAAGGGTTCCGTTTTTTGCCATTCGGCTACGGAACCCTAAAAAAGTTATTCGCCTAAAATGGATCCTTTTCTTTAACGGGTTAACAGTTTATTTATACCATCATCTCAGCTCAACACGATTTTGACTATCAGACGAGAAAACGTGTCAACAGTAAGATTCTTGTACAAAAACACTTTAAGTGCCTGTAAAATTTGAGTGTTTCCTTCGATTGCTGCAATTGGACCAACTTGAAGGTATAACAAACTAGAAGCCAGGCAGGCGAAAAGGCGTAAGCAAATCAGTCCGTAAAAGACTGCGATATGAGGTAACAACACCACAAAAAACATACAGCCGAATTGATAACCTCCTCTTTTTTTAAAGTCGGTTAATAATTGAACAGTTCACTTTAGAATGAGGTTAATTTTTGTTAATCGATACTGATGATTAAAGCAAACATGGAAACTTCTATCCATATGCCCTTTGCAAATTATGTGGCGTGTTTTATTATAAGCCTACGCAAATGTATGAGATTTGATATCTTTGCCTACCTATAGTAAAATAGTAATTACGGTAAAAAAAAAATGCTGACACACAAAATAAAATTGGCTTAAGTAAAAGACAGAAAGGGTGTGATGTGATTTCTTTATCTGATTGTGCGTTACAAACGCAAAGTTCACACAAAGGAAAATAATCGTAATGACCCTTCAACACAAATTCCAAAGGAAGCGGGGAAGTCTTGGAAATATAAAACCCTTATTACTGTAGTAGAAAACATACAGGATCTTTTCTTATGCATTTTGCTTAGGTTATGCAGATAATACTATCTGGATAAAAGTCTAAACTGACTTCAAAAAGAAGGGAGTTCTATGTTAGTCACTTTTTGGTCCGCAGGTCGCGAAGAAGTAGATACTCTTCAATGAGTCAATGGACGACGCGTTTGGTGTGTTGTTGAATTACTGATTATATTAAAGAAACAGTAAATATAATATTTACCTTTATTAACATGATATGATATGATATTATCATCATGGTGTTGAATATGAAAATTCAAACCCTATAACTTCGAAAGAGATAATTTACACAATTTATAAGAAACTTAAAAAAAGTGAATTAAAACAATAATTCACTAAAACTACCAGAAAATTTAAGAACAAAGTTTCTATTCCGCCAGCATGGTGATAGAACCCTTAACCATTGGGTCTAGGCAAAATAAAAATAGTTTGGGTATACTATTATCTACAAATATGAAAGTAACTCTAGTCTGTCTGTCGCGCTTTCACACCAAAACAACTGAACTGATTTAAATAAAACTTGGTATACTAGGTGTATAGTCTAGAGCCTGAGGAAGGACATAAGGTACTTTTTAATGCAAAAACGGTTTGTTAAGGGTTGAAAACGGGGAGGAAAGGTTCTATGGAAGAGTCGTAATTTTCAAAGCTAGAACGATATAACTTGTTCTATGGAGTTGATTAATTAAGTAGATTAAGTAAATATTTATGAAAAAACATTTTGAGTTCGTAAAAAAAAACCTTATAAATACTTTATATCTTGCGTACTCATACAAATACTTATTTGTAAAATCATTAGCCTAAATTATTCAAAATCCTACTCAAAGTCACTATTCCACGCGGACGTAGTCGCAGGCTCAGCTAGTGTTTAATAAATGTATCGAACAAAAACCTTACTGCCACAGGCTCTATTATTAAGCGTCTCTACAGAATAGCAATATCAGATTTTTATTCGTAAGTAAGTAGATGCACATTTCTACACCAAAAGATAGAAATCCCTCAAGATTAATTTTGGCTAGTACCTTTTCAAAGAAATTCACCAATATTAGAAGATATATTTTTCATTTATCTTCAAAAAACATCAACCAACTCCAAAAAATGACTAAACAGCTTGAAATAACGCATTCAAATCAAATCAAATTTTTAGTTTGCTCACCTGTCTCCTGTCCGAAAGCAAAATATTTTATCTCGGGAAATGAAGATAGCACCCAGAACCATGTCGCGTATTTTAAAAGATGACTTAGGACTTGCAGCCTATAAAAGACGCACTGGTCATTTTTTAACTGATAATTTAAAAAAGAATAGGTTGGTAAAATCGAAAAAACTACTGCAGCGGTACGCAAAGGGAGGTCACAGAAAAAAAATGTTTACAGATGAGAAAATCTTTACAATTGAGGAACATTTTAACAAACAAAATAACCGTATTTATGCTCAAACCTCTAAGGACGCTTCCCAATTAGTAGCCACAGTGCAACGTGGGCATTAGCCGACTTCAGTGATAGTTTGGTGGGGTGTTAGCTATGAAGGAGTGACTGAGCCATGTTTTTGTGAAAAAGGTATCAAAACATCGGCACAAGTGTATCAAGATACGATTCTTAAGAAGGTAGTTAAGGCCCTTAACAACACCATGTTCAATAACCAAGCATGGTCTTTCCAATAAGAACATGGTCTTTCGGTGCCGGGTCATAAAGCTCGGTCCACGCAGTCTTGGTTAGAAGCGAACGTTTCGGACATCATCAGAGCTGAAGACTGGCCGTCGTCTAGTCCCGATCTTAAACCGCTGGATTATGATTTATGGTTAGTTTTAGAGAGTACGGCTTGCTCTAAACGCCATGATAATTTGGAGTCCCTAAAACAATCCATACGTCTGGCAGTGAAGAATTTTCCCATGGAAAGAGTGCGTGCTTCTAATGATAACTGGCCTCAACGTTTAAAGGACTGTATTGCAGCCAATGGAGACCACTTCGGAAAAGCTTTTTGATTTTAAATTGTTTTATATTTATGTATAAAACTGACACACTGTAAAAGTAATAAATATTATTTGCATTATTTTTTTTTTCTTTTTGACAATATTTATGGCAAGACTAGGTAATGTTTTTTAGGGACCCTGTCCAGGTGGCGAGCCTACATATCAGGTGTTAGGTATTCATTTATTGAGTAGTAATTTTCATTTAATAAAAATATTTTTAGGGATTTTGAAAACGCTTTGAATTTGGTTTCATTATTAGGGTTCCGTAGCCGAATGGCAAAAAAGGGAACCCTTATAGTTTCGTCAAGTCTGTCTGTTTGTCCGTCTGTCTGTCTGTCTGTCTGTCTGTCTGTCTGTCCGTCTGTATGTCACAGCCACTTTATTCTGTACCTATAAGCATTACATTGTTGAAATTTGGTAGGTAGGTGTATCCTGTTAACCGCTTTAAGATTATTATACAAAAAATAAAAATAAAGATATTTAAGGGAGGGCTCCCATACAAGGTTCTTAAAACCATTTTCTTTTAAAGTAAAACGTTTGAGAGAGATACACGCTTCCAAAGTGGTAAAATGAGCGTCCCCCATCTATTTTATTTTATAATTTTTTATTTCATGGCTTTTAGTTATTACACATATTTCAAATACTACTGCACCGATTAACATGAAACTAATACAATACCATAAGTTGGATTATACCTATAACTTAAACAGAAATAATCTTGTAACGACTTCTATTTGTCGAGAAATCCGTGGACAATCATACATACTCTTCCAAAACTAAGCACATGCCGTTGAAAGCCTTAGCACACTCAAATATTATAAAATTCCAACGATATCACATGATATTGAATTGATTACCTCCTTTTTTAAGTTGGTAAAATTTAGAAAATAAAGTATTGACTTTTGTTAACAAAGAAAGAACTATCTATGTAAAAGTACACAAGAAAACACAAAGCATCAAATCGCACTGACCTACATTCACATTACTAGCTAATGAGAGCCAAATTCGGCACCTCCAATGCTTCAATTTGGGAGTCGAACCACATTAGGATAATTAGAACATCTGGGTCACTACTGGTCATTCGGGTTAAGTTGATATTATTGATAGCAAGGACCTTTGAAGCCCTACTACGAGTACACGTTGTTTGGATCTAGGTCTTATTAGGTGGCTACAGGCCGCTACAATTGCATGTTTAATAGAGTATATAACCTAGTGAGCTTAGTCTACATTTGTATTTAGAAAGACAATACTTTAAATTGATAAATGTTTCATAAAAATTTAAACACTTTCAATAACAAACACTAAAAGGACTAAAATAACGCCAATAGGAGAAACAAACTCATTTGTAGTCGGTGCATGATTCGTAGGCTGCTGCTGTCCATTAATGTTGACATTATGTACATACTTGAAAGAAATCAGTTTGTTTCTCCTATTAACGTTATTTTAGTCCTTTTCATGTTTGTTTATGAAGGTGGTTCAATTTTTTTTCGTAGCTTTTAGTTAGTGTTTAAGTAACACTGTACTTGATTTAACTAAAATAGTTACTAAAAAAATACTTTAGTGAAAACCGCACTAAATCGGTCCAGCCGAACGCGAGATATTCACGGACAAACATACATATCAACCTACAGGTCGAACTGAGAACCTTCTTTTTTGAAGTCGATTAAAATAGAAGAAGCTTTTAGAAATTGGGTTATGCAGGCAATAACTACTAATTTATTTTCCAATTCAATATTTTTTCATTGCCATTATGGTTTCAAAGATAGAGAAAATAAATGTTAAGTTTTAATCGCGGCAATTACTATAGCTATAGGAGATGTCTTAAAACATTTATAAAGTGCAAAGGGTAATCACAAATAATTGTTTATTTTCTGTTCAAATGACAGACTTCCTTCCAAAAAAATCAAACTATAAGAACTAGACAACATAATACTAAACGCTTCCGTATTTTTCGAAACTCGCATGACTATCATACCATCAAGGCATTACAGTGACATCGCTCATGCACGTCCATGCCCCATATTGTTCCATTACATAACACTGTTCCCACGGTGTGATTGAATATAATCTTGGTCGTCTTCCTATGGTCTGAATAGTGTTCACACTTAAGTAATCGGTGTATTCTAGATTGAATTGCGATTGGGCAAACGATTTGCTGTTAGCGACTTCAAAAAAAGAAGGCAATCAATTTAATGTGTATGTATGTGATATCGTTCGAATTTTATAATATGTGAGTATATTGATCTATTAAGGCCTTCAATCACTTAAAATTTCGTTAGTGTATGTATGTTTGTCCACGGATTCCTCAAAAGCGAGAAGTCAAAGCGAGATGTTTCTCTTATAGAATAAAATGTAAGTTTAATCAAAATCGGTCCAGCAGTTTTTGAGATATGGGACATAACTAAAGTCATGACATAAAAAATACTTTAAAAGTACCGCCTTTAAAAAATGACTAAAAAGCTGAAAATAACACATGTGTCCTCTGTTTAGGAGAAATAAATTCATTTGGAGTCGGTGCACGATCTCATACTTACGTTCATCAATAGTCTACGCACATCATGCACTGACTCCAAATGAATTTTTTTCTCATAAACAGAAGGCAAATGTGTTATTTAGAGCTTTTTATTAGAAAGATAAGTGCAAATGGCATGCTTTAGATTTAGAAAGAATCATACTTTACTCGATATAATTGTAAATGCGATGCGAAAGTTGTGAGATGACAATTATACATATAAATTTTATATCCAAATGGAAAAAGCCAGGGGCAAATGCTAATAAAATAATAAAGGGAATTTATCTTATTAAGTTCAAATCATATCTACAAAATAAACCGATTAAGATAAGTTACGAAAACCAAAACGATACTATATGTTGATGTGTTTTTAGTGTTTTGATTTCAAGAACTTCACAATAGTTATAGAAAAATAACGAAATAAAAAAAGTTTTTCTTTAATTTCAGGAGCAACCATGAGTGGCGACGGGACGAGTAATTGACTATCTGCCCTGACACCAAAATGAAATAGACATGGAGTCACCAGTAAGAATATGTTTCGGTACGTAACATCATTAAATATGCTCTTGGTCAGATAATCATATTATTCTAAATGGCTAAAGAAAGAGAAATAAGTTCTAAACGTATTGTGTGTTCATAAATTTTAAGGACCGTGTTAGTGGTGTCTCTATTATTAAGTCTACTATTATTCAAAGAAATAATTATTGAATTTGTCTAATTTCAGGTGCGGCATTAGTAGTAAACCTACTACTCTTGAGCAGCACGATCGTTTGCAACGCGCTACCTCACGACTCGAACTCGACCTCTGTGAAGGACGACAGGTACACCAGACACGCCAGAGTAAACGGCACCACCTGGATACAAAGACAAAATGCCAAGACCCCAGACACCTCTCTCAACGAACTTAATCCTAAGGACTCAGTTTCCGAAGAACACACGGAAAAGAACGCAAAATACAAAGACAGAGGAAGGGTCCGATTCGGCACGCAAGCTAAGTCCAGCACTGGGAGTCCTGTCCGCAGAAAAAGCACGACAGAACCTTCGAAAGTAACTCTAATTATTGTCACGCCTACGCCGGAGGTGAAGAAACCAGCGCAAATCATCGACAGCATGAGAACGTATAAGAAAACTAAATTACCGGTGATCATTTCAAGTTCCACTACCCCTATGTCTGTTAAAACTGAAGCTCCTAAATCTGAAAGCTCTGAAGAAGATTATGAAGATGAGGAAGAAGAAGATGATGATGATAAATCTAACGAAAAGTTTACATCTGGAAAGTATTTCGACAGCAACTTTTTTACCATCCCCAGTTACAATGACAATTTTAGCTCATTCAAAGGTCGAGTAAGTTCTGAGATGAACGATAAGAAAAAAGATTATAGTGGTGAATCGTTTGGCGAGTTCTCTACATATTTTCCAAAAGACTCTTCTTTCGGTCCCAAAGACCATGATTCATATAAATCTGAAACTTTCTTTGACTTTGAGAGTGATTTGACTACGCCAAAGAATGATTTCTTTGACAAAAAGTTTAAAGAGATTTCCAAAAGCATTGAAAGCAAGTTGGCAGCTTTATCTACCAAATCGCCACCGCCGAATGTGACTAAGGTTGACAAAATTATCAAAGAAAATGTTGGCTTAGAGAGACTAGGCAACAATACCCCCAGTAATAAATCTACAGTATTTTTTAAGAATACCAAAGAAATTCGACTATTAGACAATGAAGGAGCTGGAAGCACTAACAAAGAGCTATCTGATGTGCAAGGTACAAGTATTTATTATGAGATGTCTGTTTTATCCACCGAAACATACGCTATAAATCACTCTAATGATGATGATTGTGACAACGACACGCTGCCGTCCAATCCAACAGTTAGTACTTCGGCGGAAGAAGAATTAGCGTCTGTAAAAGCCACTCAAGCTACCCTACTACCAATTGGTACAAAACCAACATTCCCAGACCCAAGTCCTGAAAGTATTTCTACTCAATCATCGAACTACTTTCCACTATCTAGTATTGTTCCATCTGTTTTCAATGCTCCTAGTCATTTTCCCGTTTCTACTCAAAACAGCTTGACACCGACTGATAACACTATCAAAGTATATTCAAGTAGCTTTACACGGAATCGAAGTTACTCAAAACATCTCAACCTCAGCAGTTCAAACAGATCCCCTAACAGTGTGACACAGAGACCTCAACAATCCACTGTTAACCTGAACAATAGACAACAAACTCGTAAATTTCACCATACGACCCCCAAAACTAAACCCATCTGGATGGCGCCAAGGCGGAACGTCACCAATAGATACACACAGAGCCGACCCAACAATCCCACTACTATTTATTCAGAACATTTCAACATCAGAGACAGATTCTCTACCGAACGTCCTAACGCAGTAAATAAAACAACTCTGACTACCGTATCGTCCGATATAGATCCTGTATTGCAAAGTGATATAGGTGGAATAAAGAAAATTGTTCACTCGGCTTCCATTTCTGATAATAGTATTCCTTCGTTATGGAAGAGGGGGTCGACGAAGTTTACGACAGCATCAGCGACAACTTCGTCGGATGAGACCGGAGTGAGTGAGTTAGAGATACCTCCGACGCTGACGGCGTGGGCGCTGGCTAGTCTTCGCAGCCCCCCGTCTATGTCTACTGTAATCTTCAACGCCACAGCACAGACGCAGAAAAGTGCTGATGAGAACGAGTTGCAGAATGTTGGGGAAGTTTCAGGTAATCTAATCAATATTACTAATATTATCTTTTGAATAACTCACTTGCCTTTTCACTTTTACCTTTTGATGAACTTACTCCGTTACATTACATATCACTGAATTATGTAATTTTGTAAGCCAGTAAATATCTCTTTTCACGTTACAGAAAAGAAACAAGAGACCACCGGCTCTACGACTACGGCTAGTACCAGTACTATGAACAATGACATCGTTTCCAAGAAAATACCAGAAATAAACCAAAACAGGCTACCATGGCGACCGATCTATGCTACTACATCCCCTAAAAACGAACCAGCACCTGACACAAAGTCTACAGAAGTAAAATATGAAAAACTGCCAGCTGAGAGTAACATATCTGAGCAAAGCAGCGATGAATCAATCAAAACTACAGAAAAGTCTAATGAAATAGTCAACACTCCTATCAAAACTACTAAACCTAAGCCGACTTGGGTACCTGCCGCCGAGTCAGAAAAAACTACGGAAAATTCGCAGGAAGCTTCTGAAGAAACAATTCTTCCAGTTGATGGTACAAAGTCAACCGGTTTCGAATCGATCACTAAACTTCCAGCGGGTATTACTACGCCCCAAGATGAAACTATCGCAAGTTCAGAAGAAGAGAAGAGCGAGACTAAACCTATTGAACAAACATCTAAGTCACCTACTACTACGGACTATGAAATAACTACTATAAGATTCTCTTACGTACCCACCGAGGTGGTTACTGAAAGTGAAGAGACCGAATCAATACCTACGACAACTGAACCAAGTGAACAAACTTGGCGTCTTCTAGCTCCCACTAGAACTATGATGACAACTGTGAAAGATAGTCCTATCACTACATACCGACCAAGGTATATCACAACTACTGAAGAAGTTGAAGAAATGACCACTACTGTTCCTGAAACACCACCATCAATTGAGGTCTCGTCTCAAATAATTGAAAATATTACTACAAAATCGCAGGTGACTACTGAGACCCCAGTTCCGACTACAACTGAGGAGCAAACAACTACAGTTCCTACTACTACTACAACAGAAACAACCACTACTACAGAACCGCCTAAACCTACAACTGAAGCTAAAGAGCAAACAACAATGATAGTGACTGAGATAGTGACAGAAATCGTAACTGAAATAAACACTGAAAAACATAAACCTACTTCCACAGAAGAAATTACTACTCCAGCAGCCCAGCCAACTTCATCGGAGGAAACCGATTGTACTTCAGAAGAGAATAGTGATAGTAATGAGGTTATTACTCAAGAGCCTAAAACAACGACTGAAGAGGTTACAACTCACAAAGAAACTACTGTCAAAACTACGACGGAAAGTGAAACCACATCAATAAAAATAGAAGTGACTACTGAACAGAGTGCTAAATTATTTGAAGTAACTACCAGTGAGGAAGATACTACTGTTGATTCTACAACTGATTTGGGGACTAAATCTGTGAACAGTTTGGAAGACCTTGGCAGTTTTGGGGATATGACAACTGAAGCTATACAAAGGGGGTCAGGAGATGATGAAAACGGTTCAGGAGCTGCTATTGCTATTGCGGTCAGCACGATTGGAGTCATTGCTCTGATACTACTCATTGGATTATTGGTAAGTACCTTTATATGTTATTAATTGTGTTTAATTGTTTGAGTAAAGGAAAGTAACTGTAACATTTAACTGTCAATTTAAAAGAAATTTCCCTTACGATGCGTGACTATATATCTAATTTAATGCTATGTTAAATGAAATGTAGGAAAATTAATAATAATTAGAAAAGTAAAATAAAAGTAGAATAAAGGATATATAAACAATGTTTGATGAAAACTGACCTGAGATTATGATGATACTGATGTGAAAATGATGTCAATCAGGGCTGTGTTATTGATATCTGAAAGAAATTCGTATAAAACACACATAATAAAGCAGAAAGAAATCACAAAAAATAAGTAATTTTCGTCTTTTGATTTAGCTTGCTATCAAAGTGGTAGAGTTTCGCTCGTCGTCTTGGGTGAAGAAAATTCTTACAACGTAATCCAAAGTAATGTGCATAATATCTAAATAATAAGATTCACGATAAATTATGTTCACTACTTTGGGGAACGTTGTAGAGCGCTGTCAGGAATCCGGTGATATCTGGAATTAGATGTTTGGGGCGTTACGATAAAGTTTGTTAATAATATCCAAGTATAAAGTAAACTTTTGCGAGTACGAAATAAAAAAAATAAGCTATTTTGTTAAATACACACGTATTCACAAAACATTAAAAAGAACTGCGTAGGACATGAATTTATAATCGAACGATTTACATTATACTTACACAAAGTTGTTTCAGCTAGCGTTCTTCGTCTGTGTATTTCATTCCTGAATCCAATGGATTCCTGAAAATATCAGATACAAAAATGTTATAATATGCTTGACCTAAAACAAATAATTATCTACATTTACCCTAGCTGATGTAAAAAAAAGTGTGGTCAGCATTTCTAAAAGAACGTGGCTTTATTTTAACGCCATTTTATTTTGACAAACTGAAAGGGAATCCCCGGTCTGTAACGGCAAAGTTCCTGCCTAATTACTGAGAAGCTTGATAAAAATATTTAATCAATATTTGTTTAAAAATGAAAGGAACCATTCATATGCTGTTTTATTTTTGGTTTATTTCATTTGATAACTTAGTTGGTGTTATCACAGTATAGCATGACACGTTTAGAATGTATAATATGCAATGATTTGGTATCTAAAGAATTATTCAACTTTTTGAGAAAGTGGTTATAGTTTTAATATTATTTATAAGAAGTAGATCCGGCCAGATGTATGTAAACGTTACTTCACATGTCCTAAGAACCAAAATCGTTTGAACCGATTTAATAAGTTGTAAATGTTTAGACTAGTTTCATTAATCAGCAAGCCTTCTGTTCACAAGTTAATCTGATTGAATGTTTCTACGAAGGCGTTGTCGAAATAATAACAGTGAAAACACTTATAACATTGTCAATGCCGGATGCTAAGCAGTAAATAAATAAGCAGAGTGAGCTTTTGCTCTTTTTAACTGCTTAGATTATATTGCGCTCATTTTGATAATTATTCTTTAGGTTTAGTAACTAGGTGCTGACCATACAATGTTGATAACCGAGTTTAGTTTTTGAAGTTATTTAATCTGTCTGATTATATATATTTTTGCAGCTTTCTTTTTTGCAGGAAAAACAATGTCAAATTACATTTAAACGATGGCGACTTAAAAGTAAAAAATCATAAAATTGAGTAAGAAAATCTCGCAACATCAAAAACCTTTCATTTGTTTGCTAGACAAAACTTAAATAATTAAGGACGACGCCTTAAACGAAACATGGTTTAAAACCGCGCCTAGTAACGTCATTTTCCGCACTCAAACCCTCTCTTACCGTATTACTTAGTACCTATAAAGCTGATGACTACCACGAATCACCACCTATCTTAATTCGCCTTCAGTTACAAGCAGCGTATTGGCTATAAAAATTCTTGGACACACGACGCTGCTATCCGACACCCCGCTATCAGCCGGATGTCGGTCAAGCTAAATTACTTTATCTTACTAGTAGGTGGCATAAGCATTCTTGCAAACCTTGATTTTACTGTGACTTTCGTTGATGTTTAATATAAGTAAGTTTAGAGAGGAATGATCACTGGCCATAGAAGATTTGGCCAATATTGGAGGACAGCATCGAATTTTCATATTTCCAGCCCTAAATCACAATAAAAGAAGTATAATTTATGCTCAGCTTAAAAAAAAAGTATAGCTTATTTATTAGAATTACATTAATAAAATAGAACATGAACTGAGAAATAACATCTCTGAGGATATTAATATTTATTTCGAGTATGCAAAAAAAGTCATTATTCAGGGATTTGTTTCATCGCTGTCCGTGACTTGGCATTGCTTTTTAATAACAAAATTAATGATTGTTGTTTATCTTATTGTAAAATGTCCTACATTACTTAAGTCACATTGCGCTAAGCTTGATTTGGTATTGTTATAGGTAAAGCAGTGTAAAAAGTCGTAAAAAGAGCAACCAACTGTAGTTACTTGTGGCAAAATTTAAGCATACAATACAAGAAAAAACTTATAAATCAAAAATCTCTAGCAAACACCTACTAAAGCTCTGTAACATTTTGTTTTGTGGACTGGATGTTCATATTATGTAAGTTTCGTTGGTAAACTTAGAAATATCTGAAGAAACAATATCTCGTGCTTTTTACCGACTTCCAAAAAGGAGGTGATCAACTCAATGCGTATGTATGTGAAATTGTTAGAATTTTAACTTAGGGTACAGGTTTCTAACTTTGGGTACGCTGGTGTATGCTTTATCAAAATCGGCCCAGCAGCTTCTGAGATATGGGTAATAAATAATAAATTTATAACAAAAAATATTGAAAAAAAAACGCTTTCAAAAACCTGACTAAAAAGCTTAAAATAAAGAAGAAGTTAGACTTTGAGTTGACGCAAGTTTGACATCATGCACCGACTCCATAAGAATTTGTTTCTCCCAAATAGACGATAACTGCGTTATTTTGAGCTTTTTAGTCAGTTGGTCAGTTTTGGAGGCTGTTTAATTTTTTTTACATAAAAATATTAGATTTTCCATGGGGTTGTTAAAGCTCAATACAGAAATAAAAAAAACATCAACAATTTTACTACATACTTGGAATACTTTTTTGCTACCCCAATATTTCTGCTTAGCCTAGAGGTATGACTGGCAGAGCATACCACATGGCATTATGCCCCTCTTTTGTTTTGGTTGTGCAATAAAGGATGAATTATTACCCAAATATACATTTTGTAACTTTTCGATGAGTGAGAATAGTTTCAAGGTTTTTTAAGCTTGTGTCAAAAAGTTTTACATTATTCAACTACATATTTAGTGATTAGCTGTTGATACTTGAATTTTACTGTGCATATTATTTAAAAAAAACTATTGTTATAAAAATAAATGGATTTAGCTGTATGTGTAAACAAAAATATAAAATATACAAACTTATACCTAAAAACGCCATTACCAATGTACATTTTTGAAAAAGCTTATCTTAATCATAATGAATACGATAATGAGTGAATGGATTTTGTTGAACATCCTAAAATAATGTAGGCAATTATTCCTTACAGAATCAATACAACAAACATAGGATATTTTAAAATGGCCAAAGCACAAACTACTCACTGTATAGAAAAAATATTTGCTTCCTATCAGTACAGTCATTCATAAGAATTCAACGATAAGAAACGATAAATTATCTTTGAAAGTAATTTGCGAGCATGAATTAAAATGTCATGTTTATCTTGAAGATACCCTTTTATCAGGGAGGGGGTTAAAGCTATGCTTCTAAGTTAGAGCTTGTGAAAGTAACAGTCACAATACGGAGTACGAATTTTTTTGCGAAAGAATCTTTGTGTGGCGAGTGAACAAATTACATTGTTTGACTTTTACTGAAGTAGATATTCAAAAATTCAATAAGTAACCAAAATCGTTTGATCCGTTAAACTTTCAATTAATTTTATTTCGGAGAGTGCGATGTGGCTCTACGTCTAGTAAGGTATTCGGCCAATGAGTAAAAAGCAGGAATTCCTTCAACGTAAATTGATAAAATTTGCTGGTTTCAGGTAACATCTATTATCTACTAGTATCTCTATAATTATAATATAAAGTTGAAGAGTTTGTTTGAACGCACTAATCTCAGCAACTACTACATAGACTGTCTCGAAAAAATATGAAGGAAGACTTTACAGTTTAGGCTTTAAAACTATGCTACGACGGGAGGGGTGGAAGCAAACTCAAAACGCGTGGACGCAGATAACGATTTCGTTAAATTATAACACAGTTGCGGTTGACTTATGGGAATTAACAAAATAAAAAAAATAAGTGTATAAGTAAAACAATTAAGGAGCTTTCAAACACTTTCTTTGAAACACGAACCGTTCCGGCTGATTAAAAAATTCGAAAATAAAAAATAAGAGATATAACAAAAAACACTTACCAAACTTTTCATCTCGATTACTGAGTCGTCACAGAAAATATCTATTAACAAACTAATAAAGAAATCAAAACAAAACTTATTTACAAATACTGACTGCCTCCAGTTTCTTATTTCAAAAATAAAAAAAATAACTAATGGATTCGGAACGTGTTGTCCTGTAATGTGTAAACAGGCTTGTGTGGAGGCGAGCGGCGCGCGAGTGCGGAGGTGCGTGTATGCGCGGGCGCATAGCCATGGCCTAGGGCGGGAATAACGCGCTGTGCGAATGGGGTATGGGTGACTGAAAGTTTTGGTTGAAATAAAAAATGCAGAGGTAGCAAAAACTTATAGAAATGAACAAAAGTAGAGCAAAGGAGGTTATCAATTTGACTGTTTTTTTTGTACGTATGTTACCTCGTATCTCAATCATTTGTGGACCTTTTTTTCCAACAATCTAAAGAGTACCTTCTAGTTGGTTCCATCAATGCCGGGATCTGTAGATTTGAAGTTGTTGCAATCGAGGGAAACTCTCTAATTTTAAAGGCACGTATAGTGTTTTTGTGTATCTTAATGTTGACATTTCTTTGAGTCTGATAGTCACAACTTTACGGAGCTGAGCTAATGGTGGAGTGTTTTTTAGTCTTGTTCCAGGACGTACATTGCAAACTTTCCTTTTATCTTTTTAAAACCGGGCAATGATCGTCTGATAAACTTACAAAATTCACGATTATCTTTTCTGCAGTCGGTCAAGCCGGTACTTCCTGGCAGCCATGCTAACTTGCATTTATGCTTAGCCATAGGTGTCGCCAGTATCGCATAGAGGATGTTTTTACAACGAGAATTATAAACAAAGCTCGCCTGATGACGGACATTGTTCGGACGCGGGTCCATTGTTTCATCTCCTGAAGGCAGTAATAAAATGTACAGTTCTATTGAAGCTTTAGTTTTAGGGGTTATTCACCCCATTAAAACTTTGAGACAATACGATTTCTTATTTCGTCATCTGGAGGCCGATCCTCGCGGCAATCGAACTTTTTTCGTGTGCTAATTCGATTGCGAGTTCAACCGTTTTACCTAAAAAATCAACTAAAATATCTACACGTACAAAAACTATCGCACGAACAAATTCTAAATACATAGAAATCGTGACACTGAGAAATCATAAACTGCTTTTACTTCGATTAAGAAAAGTCGATCGGAGAATTTTCCCCCTTAACTTGCCCTATGTGGACACGCGTAAAAATCTGAGGATAGGAGTGTCTAGATGACGAAATAATAAGTAAAGATATTTTTAAGTTTCATCAACTGAACACAAGGGTGTCCAATCTCTTGTGTCCAGTTGGTGTATAACCCAGTTTTAGACACATGGTATTTGGTTTTTATGGTGATTGTATGTGACAGCAATAAACTATGATTGAACTTAAGTATTTTTAATGCGTTATAAGTAGTAAGTTGAGTAATTTCAATAGGAATTCAAATATTAAGGTTAACTACTACTTATAATCCACAGTATATTTTTTATTATACTTAATTATACTTTAAACTACAACCATAAGTCTTAGCCAATAGCATGCAAGAAACCATCTCCTCATAAGAGCTTATATAGAAGTAATTGGACTCCAAATTTAGAATAAAGATGTCACAGAACGCTCAGTACGTGAGTACGACTTGCACTTGACCGTTTTTTTATTTATTCATCATAACATTTTTAGGAAATTAAACACAGAAATAAATAAAAATCTCAGTAGCAAAATAATTATAAATTAAAACTACCCTTAACTACCATTGCTTATAGGAATAAATTATTTATTTATTTAAAACGTCAACGACAAAATCTCGTCCCGACATTCGTTGTTCAATGGAACCCTGTGAAGTTGGCCGTAAATTAAACTTTCAACTTTCAAGTGCTCGCCCATACCAGCCCTTGAAAATGAAACTTTTTCATTTCACTTAGTCCAATGGTTCCAACTCCAATCTAAGTTAAGTGCCAATTTGTGCCTGACATGTTTATTGTAGGTTGAGTGCGAAGTTAAAAGTGTAGTGTTTTGGGAATCGATTAAAAGGTATTTTAATTGTGGGCAAAAATTAAGTGTTTGTTCGTACGTGTATCAGTTTTTGTTGATTCAAAATTAAACTCAAAATATTTTATGCATTCCAAATTTAATTCATTTCTTTATGCATACCTCGAATGACAATGATATTTATTTTTGTGCTTTACTCAGATATGCAAAGCAATCCTGCCCCCCAATTCAGAACCATTCAGTTACGATTCGGTAACTTTCACATATTAATAAAAATTTAATAATGTGGATTTATACGATGCATCTGTTTTAATTTGTTCTTTTTTTGTTTGTTACCGAACTGACATATCGACATCCGATCCAACTGTGACATTTATTTAAAAAAGAATAGAATCTAGCCGCAACCCAAGCCGAATGGCTAATGAAAAGTTCTGAATCGCCCTGCTGATTGGTGAGCTTTATATCTCATAAAATCCTAATTGTTCTTTGTTAGTCAAATCTAACGAAATAAAACAGAAATTTCTATAGCTTTTCAAAGCTTTGTAATGTTGTTCAATAAAGTGTGTGGTATAGTGGCTAAACACGCTGGGTTTCAAAGCGTCGCCGCTCTGAGGTCCCGGGTTCGATTCCCGATCGGGTCAATGTAGAAATCATAATTTTCTATGTTGTCTCGGATCTGGGTGTTGTTGTACCACCGTTGTGTCTGATTTCCATAATACAAGTGCATTGGCTACTTACTTTGTGATCAGAGCAATGAATGTGATTGGTGTCCAATATTTTATATTATAATTATTATTATAATAACTCATCAAAATTAAGATTATAGACTTTATTGTAACAAAGCCTGTACCTATGTTAGGCACTCCCTTAAAATTTAATGTTTAGCCTTGTGTCTACATCCGAGAACCTACATGGTGTGCTAACATTAAAATTTAAAACTATTTCAAACCGACTCCGCAGACAATCTAATGTCAAACTCAGCTTTATCTTCGTCCGCATGGCTTCCACTAACCTATATCGTTAACAAAAGTCCGTTGCTTGTTTACAATAGAGCTTTATCCAGTGACTCATTCATAGCGTTTGGCGTTTTATGCAATGTACAGAGAATACAGAAGAATCACTTTCATTTCTTTTTGTGTAAGAAAGCAAAGAACTATAGTCCGTTCCTTACTGCTTGTCGAATATTGTTAACAATCTTGGCATTCCTTTTTACTGAAATAATTCATTTTAAAATAATATAAACACAAAAATCACCGACTGCACAGGTCAATCATCGTTAAACATAGAATTGTTTTTAAATCAAATAGTAAATGAATTTTATTCACTGTTATAATTTTAAAAGGTATAAAAAGATTGTACTCGACTAGCAAAGAAAAACGGAGTTTAGGTTTTAGCTCTTGGACATTGACTTTGAGATTAATATATCATAGCTCGTGACTTAAACAAAACTTCTTCCATTGACTTAAAATGTTACCTATTTCACCATGAGACTAAGTGCATTTGTAAACTTTGACTTAGGGCCAAAAAAGCAAAATATGCGATTAGATACTATCGAGGTCTTCGCTGTCCAACAACCATAATAACCTAAATCGCTTACACCTTGCATCGCGTTTCAGTTAATATTATTTTTCTCTGTTACAGTAAGTAGTAACTTCTGTAATGTTCATTTATGTTGTGTCCTCAATGAGAGACGCTGAGCGAGCAAATCAAGATAACTCTGTTTATATTAATTAATTTTTATGTTTCCTTGCCGAGGTGGCATAACTAATTCAGTAAGTAGAATTTACTAACATTGTATTAAAAGGGTAGGGGTAAAATAAAAAGAACATATTTTAGGCGAGCTTTTAATGCTTCTATAAAAAATACATATTTTCGAAGAAAAGAAAGAAGGAAATAAAAAAGTTTATTCAGTTCCATTTTTTTTACAAAAAAATCCTCTTTTTATTTTATTGTATACTAATAGGTACTTCATAAAATTCAATACGTTTACTTTGATTCACAAACATAAGGTTTAGTGATGTTTAAACGCGTTCAGGGCTAATAAACGATTGATTAATGGTCTCCACATTATCCTACGGTTCGGTAATCGGTTTTTTTAAAAGCTCGGGACATATTCAATACCTTTTCCTATTTCGGGGTAGGCACTGCAGAGATTAGTGGTCGACAAATATATTGGTAAAACTTAACACTTTAAGATTCCTGGTTTCACTTCAGTTAAAAGTGAACTGTTTGAGCTCAATACAACTTGAGGTAACAGAGAGCTCTTAAACGGAATGAATACAAACCTAAAGGAAGTGGCGAGTTTAAACCAGATTCAGCGAATTACGTAAGCCAATGATCCTCAGATCATATTGTTATTATTTAGAATAAGGTTGCATTTGACCTAATTTACGTACGCCAGATAAGGATAAGGAATATTCTTCGAATATAATCATAAAATTAATATTATAATAATTTTATGAATTGGTGGCGTTATGTATTATACATAACGCCACCTATTTGTCAGCAATCATTTATGTTAATGTCATTTAAAATCGGTCGTCTTATTTTAACGGATAAGTTTTACGTTAGTAAAATAGACCCACAGATGTAGTCGATGATGGATCAATACTGACTTTAATTAGAAAATATCTATATGGGTAGCACCCACGAAAAGGAGCTTAATTTATATTTTTGTCGTAATTTCTAATATAAAAGTTCGAGTTCATTCAAAAAATAATGAAAAAACCGGCCAAGTGCGAGTCAGAGTCGCCCACTGAGGGTTCCGTACCAACTTTCACTGAATTAGGGATCCACTTACTTTCACTAAGCTAAAATACCACAATCTTTTGTTGACAGCAAATATAACTTTGTTTTTCATATTGTTTGTATGAAGAACAAAGTTATGTTTGCGGTTGTTGAAAATGTGTTATGTAAAATAATATAATATATATAAACTAATAGTACGATCCCTTCTAAACCAATTTTCGTTGAAAGTATTTGTTAAGATCTACATTTCACAAAATTTACTTTAGAATTTAGAGGACGGGGGGTCGCCCATTTTATTACTTTGGAAGCGTGTATCTCGCAAACGTTACATTTTTAGAGACAATGGTTTAAGAAAACTATGTCATTTTAAAAGACCTATCCATCCAAAAAAAAAAAAATGGTTTTAGTTTTATGTACTAGTATATAGCCCCCCTTAAATATCATTATATTTTATTTATTGTATAAGAATCGTAAAGCGCTTAACAGGATACATCTTCCTACTAAATTTCAACAGTGTGATGCTTATAGTTACAGAACAAAGTGACTGTGACATACGGACGGACAGACAGACTTAACGAAACTATAAGGGTTCCGTTTTTTGCCATTCGACTACGGAACCCTAAAAACTGCCTACTGTAAATTGTCATAATCATAAAGTATGTAATATAATAACAAGCAGTATTGTCCCCAGCTGGTGGTCCGTCGGCGCGGGCGCAGAGGCGTGTACGCCCAGCGCTGTACGCCCGTCTCCCTTGACGCGTACAGTCTAGACTCTGTCAGCGTGGGGCATAGGAAGGGGAACCATAGGTTGAGAGCCAGCAAGAGGAGCTATGGGAACCCAGCTTATGATGATGAGGTAAGTGGACGCTTACAGTCTAGACTCCGTCAGCGTGGGGCATAGGAAGGGGAACCACAGGCTGAGAGCCAGCAAGAGGAGCTATGGGAACCCAGCTTATGATGATGAGGTAAGTGTGGCAACCAGAGCTTGAATCGTGAGACGCTTGATCTCTTTAGCGGTGTACTAGGAAGGGGAACCATAGGCTGAGAGCCAGCAAGAAGAGCTATGGGAACCCAGCTTATGATGATGAGGTAAGTGTGGCAACTAGAGCTTGGATCGTGAGAAGCTTGATCACTTGAGAGGTGTACGCTAGTGTTGCTAGTCTCGTTACCGTCTAGAGTAAGTAGCTAATGCACTTGTGTTAGGAAATCAGACACAACGGTGGTACAACAACACCCAGACCCGAGACACTATAGAAAGTTATGATTTCTACATCGACTCGACCGGGAATCGAACCCTCTCGCAATCGGGACCTCGGAGCGGCGGCGCCTTGAAAAGCGTGCTTTGCCACTACACCACAGGGGTCGTCAAAGCTTAAATTCAAATTCAAATACTTTATTTGCCAATGGTTTAGAATGTTTTTAACACTTACAGTGTCATATTTTATATTCATAAAGATGAAATAAGAAACCAACATTTTTTTGCGCACGGACGGGACTTGAACCAGCAACCTTTTCAAGCGTCACGCAATGACGTACTCATAAAGAGACCACAAATTTCGCAAGGTCGGACTGACATCACGGTAGCTCAATTGGTAAGAGCGTTTGGCCCGGTCAGCCAAAAGTTTGCTGGTTCAAGTCCCGCCCGTGCGCAAATTTTTGGTTTCTTATTTCATACTTTATTTGCTCTTAAATAGGGTGGTTACAAATAAATGTTGATAGTGCATGTACAGAAACATATGAAGCCATATAAGAGCTTAGCTAGCTAGCTTATGATTATGAGGTCCCCTCCCATCGCAGCGTGATATTTTATAGCCTAAAGACTTCCTCGAGAAATAAGCTATCCAACCCAAAAATATATTTTTTAAATCTGCTTTAGCTTCATTACATTAAAATATAATAGTATTAATCGGTCGGCGTAGGCTATAGGAAAGGAAACAATAGGCTGAACTTGATCCAGCTTATTAATTATTGGGTAAGTGTAACATTGATAGCTCGTGAGTGAAGAGTGTGTTTGTTTGTTTAAAAACGCTACTCTCGGGAACTACGGGATCGATTTAAAAAATGCTTGTGTTGGAAATATTTTTTATCAGGAAAAGCTACCTATACAGGCTATAAAATAACATCTCTCTGCGACGGAAGCATAGGGGATAGCAAATTCAAAACGTGCGGACACAGTCGCTGGGAACGCTAGTGTTCGAAAAATATTATACAGGCTAATAACGCGGGTTATTTAGACCTAAAAGATGTGTATGTTTATCTCGCATATTATCTACATTTTTCAGGTGACATCGCACCCCATGCAATACGCAGCGCTTGCGAACTTCGCGATGGACGTGGAATCAATGACGGCGGAGTTCGCTGAGATCCCCTCGGTGACGGTGCGTCCGGACGAGGTGCCACCGGGCTGCGAGGACAAGAACCGGTACTCCAACGTGCTGCCGCTGCCGGAGACGCGCGTCCCGCTCAAAAGGATCGGAAACGACCCCGCAACGGAGTATATTAACGCGAACTACGTCAATGTAAGTTCAACCCACTTTAAACTAAGATGCCAGCATCGACACAAGTTAAAACACATGCAAACGGCAAGCCGAAGGAATTGCCACTAGTGAGGAGGGAACCATTGCACCCGCCCGCCCATCTTAGAAATTCCAAAGGTTAAGTTGTCAACTAATAGCATCCTCCTCACGCATCCCGGTCGATACCTTCGAATTTAAGTAGGTATACACCAGGTTGTGGGGAAATCTCACGTAAGTTTAAGTCTTCGTTACGATGCGGAGAAGGAATGAGCTGCTTAGTTTCAACTGTCTTAATGCTTCAACACCCGAGCGGTTGCAGGCAACCGCATAACAATAGAATTTGCATTGTGTCTCGTTCACATACGCTTGAGGGATTAAGGATAGTTGGATACGTAGTAGACTAGATAAAGTCTCATTACTTATGCATCAGTCCTGCGATCGGTAGCACAAAAGGAAGCAGGCTTTGGAAAACGTGGCGCTGTATAAACTTCAACAG
Source organism: Pyrausta purpuralis (assembly GCA_963924145.1). Lineage (NCBI taxonomy): Eukaryota > Metazoa > Arthropoda > Insecta > Lepidoptera > Crambidae > Pyrausta > Pyrausta purpuralis. Next base: position 2,272,144 of record OZ001653.1, on the reverse strand, counting down.
CTTGCCATTTCTTTCTCCTTACTGTTAGAGGCATCCACCGGGTATACCCACCTCTTAAAAATGCCAAGACCAACTGGTTAGGATGTCAACTACCCTTATTGACATCATTCATAGTGAAATTTGTGATCATTGGCGGGCTGGTACCTTTCTTCCTTCACAGTAATAATGAAAATCTATCATTTCAGGGCCCAGGCAACATCCGCAACTACTACATCGCGTGCCAGGCGCCGCTCCCGCACACAGTGATCGACTTCTGGAGGATGATCTGGGAGCAGAACTCCAGACTTGTCGTCATGCTCACGGAGTACATGGAGAATGGGGTGGTAAGTAGGCCTAGAATATTGTGTATTGTGTCCTGGTTTGTTATGACTTAACATCTGGCATGGTGGATACAGTTGAGGGCCATATTGAACGAAATGCAGATATATCTACATCAGAACGTTGCTTGTGCATCATCGACCACTCGATCGTGCTGTAAACTCTGCCTATTTACTAAAGTTAGAATGCTATTCGACTATTCCATAAGCATGTCCTACCTTCTAACCTTAAAGATATAATGATATCGTAGCTTTATTATCTTAGTCACTAAACTCCGTCCACGCAGCTAATAATAATAATAGTCCCCCTAGGCGCTTTCGACTACAGTAGCCAGTCACAACGACTAACCGACTGCGCGGGACATATTATAGTGCACAAGTGTGTGCGCAAACACAGGTGCACTCTCTATTCTTTTCACTCTCATAGCCCGATGGGACGGCAATCTGACACGACCGGCGAGAGATCAGGCGCAGGACTAACAGCTTTACGTGCTTTTCTGAGGGACTGGGGTGAAACACCGCCAACTTCCGAACTCCAGGCTACCCTGAGAATTACTGAATAGAAAAAGCCAAAAAACATATTTTTGGCCCGACATGGAGATCGAACCCAGGACCTCTGGCGCAGCCGTCACTTTAAAGTGCGACCTACTTACCGCTGCGCAATCGAAGTAGTTACTAAACTTCAAAAGAAAGAAAATCAACATATGTCTTAGGTCACTAACCATTTGCCCAATGTTGCACATGGCCGCGAAATATATCGTCTTCTAGTTACTTATTCCATTCTTCTCAATTCCAGGAAAAATGCTACGAGTACCTCCCACCCTCAGAGATATCAGACAACAAGCGAACCTTTGGAGACTTCCAGATCATTCTCAAGAAACGCGAACAGCGCGACAAGTACGCTGTCTCCAGCGTCCAGCTGATCAACCTGTCTACTAGGACCTGGAGAGAGATAACTCACCTCTGGTACTTCTGGCCAGCTAAGGGTGTTCCCGATGATTATGATTCGGTCATTGACTTCTTGTCTGAGATGAGAAGCTATATGAAGATCTCGCAGACTGCCAAAGAATATGATGAGGAAGGTGTGTATACTCTTGGTTTTCCATAAGTGCTTGGGCTAGAGCTAAAGCAGAGGAGATAAGCTGCCGAGCTCATTTAAAGCAATGAGAAAAATATTTCTGCATTATCATATCAAACTGTCTTATTTTGAATGTTTAGTTCAGACTATGCAGTAAAGATACAGAAAGTTTGATGTCTTGAATAAGAATATATGCCCCTATGGGGAAAAATTTCGGAAAATCCTTTCTCATAGGATCCCTACCACATACAAAGAACACACCCTACACGTTTCCAGTCTATACGATCAGCAGTTTAGGCTGTGCGTTGATCCGTCAGTCAGTCAGTCAGTCGTTCAGGACAAAGCATTTAGAATAGATAGAAGATGCGATCTCTTTAAATTGTGGAATTTCTATGATGGTCACACGTTTGTAATTTCAAACATATTCAATGTTTAATTAAATAATAAATTTTGTATGTTTTATCATGTATCTATCTCTATGAATTCACTTTAAAATGTGTTATTATGTTTGTAGTTTTGTAGGAAAAAATATTTTACCATCGGAATCGGGAGTAAAACTGCTGTTCTTCGCGCGTCACACTGAGTTGGCGCTCAGTTTAAACACTTCTATCTTGCTGGGCTTTTACATTATATTAACATTATATATTTTTAAAAATTGGATACTAAGTCAGGATTCATTATATCGAGGGGGAAAAAATCAGTCTTTAGATTTAAATTTAACATACTTAATTTTGTGTCGGTCACACGATTTTACCATTTTCGAAAATGTGACACAAAATTGCTCATAACTTCAAAAAGGTTCAACCTATCGACACAAACCATAGGTCCGCAAAAACTTCAGACCTGTCAAAACACCAATAGAAGACAAATAAATATCTCATAGCTATGATATAGCTAATACAGCTCCTTGATTTTTATTTTTTTTCTTCAGACCCGAGTTCATGTGACCCTTCATGGGTAATGTTTTAAGATTATAAGTCAGCGTCAGGAATAAATATCTACTATTGAATCATAAAACTCATAGTCAAGATTCATTAGAGCTGATTAGATTACATAAATGTTAGTTACTTAATTTAATATTTCTGAAAATGTAAAATTTTCGTCACTTGCGTGGCAAAACTTTCGTGGTCAATTGCCCACGAAAGTTACAAATCATACCACGAAAGGTTAACAAAGTGTACTGATCTCACTAGAATTTATATTTTATGGTTTGTAAATGCAGTTAAAATAACCGCCTTAACGTTTCCAACTTGAATTCTTCTACTTAGACAGTTTCCAGAGGCACAGATATGATTTATAGAAATAATGTAGCTTACTAGAAATATGTATAGAACATGATGTCTTAAATCTTGATTTTTATTCGGCTTTGAATCGCCTCAACAATCTATATACTAATTATATAAAGAAATCACAATATGTTGCTCTAAAAAAGCATACTCATTAATTAATTAATTTTCGTGCATTATTCGTAATTATTAGCCCAATTTGTGTAGTTTATATGAGAAATAATGAATATCACAAAAGCAAACCTTGAAAACAATTCTTTACCACTAATAAGAATGATGGCAGTTATGCCAGTCGTCTTAATTTATTCAAACAAGTGGCATGGCTAATATTTGAGCCTGGTCTTAAGCTGGAAATTTGTCCACTAGACCGATAAAAGAGTCTACTTTGAGGCTACTAGATAAAGACTGGAAATCATGAGTTTGCTTTACGGGAAAAAAACTACAATTAACACTGATACTATAACATCCAAGGTTCGACAATAAGCGCGTGACGTCTGGTGTTTATTTCCAAAGATTCAAAAAAAAATAGTTTTATTCTTTATTGGATACGAAAAGGTCATATTTTTAACGCTCTTACAGCTATGATCCAGCAACCAGTAGTCTAAATAGTCTCACTCCAGGCAAGCAAAATATCTGGAAGACTAATTTATTGCTTGTAAAGCCTAATATAACTGAGCCTACCTTAAATGAGTTGATAATAGCCGGCAAATATCTAACTACTAAAATTCAGGGTACCTATGTGTAATTTGAGGCACTACTTTGGAGGGTAAACAGTTAATTGCTACAGATTTGCTACATGTCCCTTGGCTTATCCTTACCTTTATAATCTCAGATAATTTCGACAGAATGCCACTACTTACCAAAATAGGTTAAGGAAGCGATCAAATTACAAATTACTAAAAATTCGATCGTAAGTATGGGTTTAAATTGTCGAATGTCAAAATACCATTGCTCCGAAAGTGTGAAACCGTAAAATTTAACAAAGTATCCTAACGCTGACAAATACTATCAGTGTTGTGTGTTGTGTGCCGTGAACAAATGCGAGTAAACAGTGAATTTGAGGTCAATGATACTGAAAATGAGTGCAATAAAAGACTTAGAAGGAGAGTAGACCATTAAGTCTGTAAATAAAAGCTCACTCGCAACAGTTTAAGGTACGCTGTGATCATGGCACTTGCAACAGTATCGAAATATCGGATACTCATAAATAATTTGGTACATAGTAGCAATGTCGAAGGTAACAAACTATTATTATGTTAGTGTTCATCATGAATGTTTCAAAATATATGTAATACCTAACCACATTACTATTTGTCTCATACATATATAATATTTCAAGTAATTGATACTTTTATTACCGAATTATCTATCCAAAAAGACGCTGCGTAACTTTCGTGTCACGGTGAGTAACTTTCGTGGCTTACGAAATTTCAATATTAAATATCTACATGAATAATGAACCGATTTTCATGATTCTAACAGATTATGTTACAGTTTGATAATTTCTTTAAAGCAGTATTTTTTTCATTTGAATAATATCAGTATAAATTTTCGCCACGAAGGTGACGCGAAGAACACTTTCTGAAGAAATGCCCTATTGTTCTTTTTGAAACCACAAGGAGTGAATGCTACTTCTTGTGGTTTCAAAAAGAACAATACATTATCTTCCAATGGATAATTACTAATTTAGTTCAAAAATCAGTTTCCTATCAGATACCACTCCATTCTCAACGCCATTAATTTACCAACGTTACCCACTCTTTTACAGGAGTAGAAGTAATATACGGAGACCAGAACAGGTCGTCGTTCAACAACCTATCAAAGTTGCGGAGCGAGGACAGCTCCGGTAACGGCGTCAACGTGTACTCGCCATCGCGCGCTGAGGAGATGATGAGGAGGGGCAATGCTAACAACGGCACCCTGGGCCGGATGAAAGCTGCTTCTGAGGTCGAAGGTGAGGTGTTTGTAGGAATATAATTTACATAGTGTAAAAAAAGTATGAGCCAAATTCAAGGGGGTGGTTGTCAATCGAGTTTGAATACACGAAAAAAAATACAAGATTTTTTATTGTTATTTTTCCTGATTTTAACAAGAACCGACTATTAACCACCACTCAAGATTATATCATGCTGTTCTCAGTTACGTGGATGTTGAAAAGACAGACATTTTAATCCTGGGTTAGATGTAAGACCTCTTACACACTGTGACTTAGCAGCAATGCAGTCGCGATGCTATGGGCAGGGCACATGATGATGATGATTCACTTACGCGCATGTACCAGAGTAAGACCTTTTACACACTGCGACTTTTTAGCATCAATGCAGTCGTGCGTTTTTAATACGCGCTACAGCAATCACTCACATAATGAACCCATTAAATTTAGCAGCAATGCAGTCGCGCGTTAGTATACAGTTGCGATGCAGAAGCTGGGAATTGTCAAATTATGTTCTGATTTTCGCGACTGCATCGATACTAACGCGCGACTGCATCGCTGCTAAGTTCAATGGGTTCATTATGTGAGTGATTGCTGAAGCGCGTATTAAAAACGCGCGACTGCATTGATGCGAAAATGTCTTACTCTGGTACATGCGCGTAAGTGAATCATCATCATCATGTGCCCTGCCCATTGCCACTTGAGCTTGAGCGTAATTGAATAGAATAGAAGAATAGAAGTAATAAGGCGTCGAAATCAGAAAAATGAAACTAAATTCAAAGTTTTATTTTCCAGGTGTTCGCCCTTGCGTGGTCGTGTGCGCGTCAGGCGCCGGGCGCTCCGCGTGCGTCATAGCGGCAGACATCTGCGCGCGCGCGCTCTGCGCGGCGGCGGCTGACGTGCCGCGCGTCGTGCGCGAGCTGCGCGCGCAAAGGCCGCACTCGCTGTCCAACAGGCAGCACTACATCTTCTTGTATAAGGTCAGTTATAGTCTGCTGTTATATCTAATATATAAAATTCTCGTGTCACAGTTTTAGTTGCCAACTCCTCAGAAACGGCTTGACCGATTTTGATTAAATTTTATATGCGTATTCAGTAGGTCTGAGAATCGGCTAACATCTATTTTTCATCCCCCTAAATGTTAGGGGTAGTCCACCCCTAAATTTATTTATTTATTTTTTAGACATTTTTTTTATTTCATTTTTTTTATGATACAACATACAATCCTCAATTTTGCACCCCTCTACGATCAACCCTTATTTTTTAATAGCCATTTTAGTAATTTAAGGGCGAAACAAAATTCGCTGGGAAAGCTTAACTTTAAAACTATGGGGCTCGGCGGGACGGGGCTGGGGGCGAAACAAAGTTCGCTGGGTCCGCTAGTCTAATATATAAAATTCTCGTGTCACAATGTTTGTTCCCGTACTCCCCCGAAACGGATTCACCGATTCTTACCAAATTTTATATGCGTATTCAGTAGGTCTGAGAATCGGCTTCTATCTATTTTTCATACCCCTAAGTGATAAGGGTTGTTCACCCTTATTTTTTTCAAATTTTGGAACGAAATTTTTCGTTTTTATTTTTTTATATTGTGGCATTAAAAATACATACAACTCTAATTTTTTACTTTTTTATCACCAACCCCTAATTTTCATAGCCATTTTAGTAATTTGACCATTTTTCATCCCGCTCGATAACTGATCTATTATAGTGTTTTTCTTAACTTTTAAAATTACGAGGCTGGGCGAGACGGGGCCGGGGCGGGACGGTGCTAGGGGCGAAGCAAAGTTCGCTGGGTCCGCTAGTTTTATATAAGACAGCACTGTAGGAAGCTAGTGGTAGGTATGTTCAAGGGGCTGTGTGTTGGTCTTGACGATAAGATAACTCTTTATTGCGCATCAGACAGGTTAATAATTACAAATTCTTTTTTTGAGGCATCAATAGAAACAACGAAATATTTTTAACTTAATATTTTAAATTACATAAAACTGAAACAACTGTCCCCCTGCAAGGTCGCGGTAGAAGAGGCAACAGACAAAACATATATTTTTTAATTTATGTTGATGTTGCCAATGTTCTCCGCTCGTGAAATATGAACGTTAACTGATTTTACATTTGAAAGGCTGCAGTGCAAACCATACATTAGAAATTTAAGTATCTACTAATAAAACATTTAATTAATAGATAAAATACCAATCAGGCTCGAAGGACCATATACTCGTAGGAAGATATAGGACAATATGGTCATTGGGCTGTGTGTAGATCTTGAGGAATTAATAGAAATCGCATCTCTGACATTTATTCATTAAAAATTACACAAGACAAGGCCAACTAGACATAACATAATTTTAATTTATGTTTCATGTTAGTGTTGCCAACAAGCATGCAAAGTCAACATTTTTTTACCAGCGTCTTTGCAGTACAAATGTATGAATAAAGTTGTCTGCATTTAGAGGTCTAGAGGCCAGTAATATGCGCTAATTTTAAACAAAAACTTGTTTCTTGTTTTCAGTTGCTGAGTGAGTACGGTAATAAGCTGATGGGTGGTGGCGTTGATACCATCTAAAACTATCCTCAGTTAACGATTAGTTTTGTACCTAAATCTTTCACTAGGCAACCTTAGTATTTTTTTTGTGTAAACTAATTGTAATAAGGTTTAGTTCATTAAAATGTTAATATTCAACGCGAAGTTTTAACTAATATATAATTAAATAAAAAACATATATGGGATAACAACAATTTGTTGTTTAAAAAAAGTAAGAAGTACAGTTGTACGTATCATAAGTTTCAGCTAGTAAAAATTTCGCGTTGTATATTGCGATTTTTTTTATTATTTCTAGAGTTTATTTACTTACTGACATACATTACTATGAAGTATTATATTTTTTTATAAAAAAATATTTGGAAAAATACCAAAGCATAATATTTACGAGATCTCTAATTTTGTTCGCTCAAAAAATATGTTTATTTTTTATAAATTGGATTTGCTTATTTTGTTATAAGTATTATTGAAATGTTATATTTTGAATGTTTTATGTTTTTTTTTTCATATTCTTGACATATTAGGTGTAAGTAAAATGGGTAGCTGTTAATATACTTGTACATAAGCAGGTACGATTTCTTATCCTATCGAACAATTGTTTTATTATTTAAGTATTTCAAACTAGTCTATGACAATCTTCATTATGATTATATTTGATGACATTATTGATTTTTCTGAAAACGAATCATTATTATTTTCGTCACATAATATTTTAGTCGAACTTCCTATAGTTTAATAGAATCGAGATCTGCTGTGATTTCTACTAACCTATTCTAAGTAAATGTACTAACTTGTATTGTTCTAGATTCTAGAAGTATCTAGACTTATATAATTTTTAACTTATGTATAGGAACTATTGAAATGAATACTCTCAGCTTAAATAAAATTAAAGTTTATTAAAATTCCTACACTTTGTTGTATTCCACAGTACCAATTTAAATTATTTTGACATTAAAAATGTAATTTAGTTGTTTAAAATTGTTGTTAATTTTAGTAAGTACATTTTGTATTATCATCAAAAGCAGCTAATAGATACAGGTTTTAAAATAAAAAGCATTTAATAAATCATTAGGATTTGCAGCACTGTTTTGTCCCACACATAGTTTTAAGGATTTTAGTTTAAGTGTATTATAAAGTTAATAAAAATATGTTAATGACCAAAAATGAATATGTATGTAGGTCTAGCGGATTTATAATTATTAGAGTTATATTTGATTATAATAAATTTATTACAAACGGTATAAGAATTATTTAATAACATCGCAAAGTGCAAAAGCTTTAACAAGATTTACTCATTTCGGGTTTCATTCTTACCAGACAAATATTTCGTATAGGAGTTAATTTTAGTTACTTGCGCGTAGCTTCTGAATATTTCCCCTTAATAACAGTAAGAAACCTTGCATTCGTACAAAAGACGCCGCGTCCTCTAAAATCTTACTTCTATACCAAGTCAAAAAATCTGTTAGTTCTTTGTTAAAACATCTAAATTGCAAGCTTCATATAACAATGTGACTGCCATCTTCATGTAAATGGCTACCTGCTTTCTGTAAAGCATTATTGTCAGCCTCATTCGAATCTTCATATATCACCTCCTTGATTGATACTTCGGAGTCTGACTCATCATCTGCCAGCACTGCTTGATCTTCAATCTCTTGAGGTATATCGTGGAATTTGATAGCCTTAGCACCCAAGTCGTCATCATCATCATGATTATCAACATCTTCTTCGTAGTCAATAAACGTATTTTCCTTCTCTGGCACTTCGACGAGATGATCAAGCTCGTGAATAGAATACGGCACGTACTTTGGAAGATTCAAGAAGGAACCAGCTAGTGATGTGGATGAAACTGTTGGCAGAACTGTAGATAAGTTAGATAAGTAAATTTAACGTTTTTGAAATGGTGGGTATACCATACCTACCATGATAGATTGTCAGATAATGTTAAGTAAACGTTTGATAAGCATACAGATTTGTGTAAACACCATATTCTAATATTGATCATGTCTGACTGCTAGCAGTTAACAACATCGCATTCGTTTGCCGATTGGATTCCAGATACTAGTCAAATAATATAACGATGGATTTGCTATATTAAATCAGCATTTCATCCCTCCGAAATGTTTCAGATAGCATTTGATCAACTACAAAATGCGCAGAAATGTCAGAAAATATTAACGGGAATACTAACAATACAAGTAAATTTGAAAATTTATAGTCAGAATAAGACAAGTAGATAGTTGAGGTTAAGTGGGTACATTGACAGCTTAAGATTAGTTGAAGACATCTGCACCTAACCGAATTCGTATGGCGGTTGACACGATGCATTGCATGGTATTATGTCATGAAAGACCATGCAAAATGCGCTTGCACTTGTTTAGTTTATTGCTTGCTTGTTAGTTGATAGATGTACGCTCAGCGTGTGTGCGTTACTAAAAAACTTAATTAAATATTATTTTAGGTACCTATCTAGGGTTGATTAAAAAGGCTGGCCTCGGCCTTAATTGTTGTTGCTAGGCTAAAATATACATAGTGACTTGAAAACACTTACAGCAAGGTTTTAAAGGAATGGAAGTATCTTCCCTTGTCTGAGAAGTAACCTGTCAAAAGTTAAAGTAATTTCTTTTATGCGAATCGAACATAACAGTTTCAGATGATGCCTCAGTGTTTAGTTTGATGTGTTATCGTCAGTAGGTAATTTAAGTCAGTAGGAATCAAAGTCTTTGCTTGTCGAATAGTGTAAGCAGTCTCTTTACTACTTATAAAATAATACCAGTAGGTAGATAATTAATTACTTGATTTTGACTGCCTCGGTGGCGCAGCGGTAAGAGGGTCGCACTTTAAAGCGACGGCTCCGCCAGAGGTCCCGGGTTCGATCCCCGGGTCGGGCCAAAAATATATATATACTTGAGTTTTTCTGTTTAGAAATCCTTAGGGTAGCCCGGAGTTTGCCTCGGAAAAGCACGTAAAGCCGTTGGTCCTGCGCCTGAACTCTCTCCGGTCGTGTCAGATGCTGTCCCATCGGGCTATGAAAGACAGTGAAAGGAATAGAGAGTGCACCTGTGTTTGCGCACACACTTGTGCACTATTATATATCCCGCACTGACGGCTAGTCGTTGTGACTGACCACCGTAGTCAACATCGGCTATGAAAATCAGACTTTACCTCAGCACTGAATCTGATGTGCTTCTCTGGTAGTTTCTCTGGCGGAGGCAAGGGTTCTTGCGTTGGACATTTGCTGGACTGACGTCTCAGAGCATAAGCTCGATAAGCTGCCTGCAAACATAATTATTAGTTTTTAAACATTCGTCACTAACACCTTGGAATTTTACACACAAATCTACGTTGTCTGTGAAGATTATTTGTGTATATTGTTCGGCTACGTGCTTCTGACGCCTACTTTAATGTGTACATCTTCCGTAAGCGCTCATACATTTTCATCTTTACAGGACCCTAGTCTCGCATCCATAAAGTACGTAATGTTTTTAAAAAAAGGTCAATTGGGTTTTTAAGTTTTAAGAGTGCCCCTGCAGTTTATATACTTTGGGGTTTGTTAAGAGTTAATAATTCCAAATTATACCTGTATTTTAGTGGCCATTTTATTATAATCTTCAGGGCTGTGTTCGGTCTTTCTGTATATTTTGAGAGTGTGTTTTGCTGCTCTCTTTACGTCATCTACATCGCTCTCTGATGATGTCTGGAAAGAAGGTTCAGAGGTATCATCAAGTTGTCAATATTATAGAGATACTATCATAAATTACAGTCATTACATCATAGACACACTTTTAGAGGTATTTTCCTTTTTACCGACTTAAAAAAAGTGGTAATTAATTCAATGTGAATGTAGGTGATATTGTTGGAATTTGAGAATATTTGAGTATGTTGATCTAGAAAGGATTCTAATCCAAACACGAGTGCAAAATTTCGTAAGTGTATTTATGTTTGTTTGTCATAGATAGCAAGATGACTCTTTTTTAGTTCGATTAGGTATATTTCTATTTAGGGTGAACAGTGAACGTTTCATCAAAATCGGTCCAGTAGTTTTTGAGATATGGGTAATGATTTTTTTTTTTAATTTTACCGTTTTTGAAGGCGTTTTATTTTATTTATTTAAATTATTACCGTCTTCAAAAAAGGAGGTAATCAATTCAATGTCATTATAATTTGTGATATCGTTCGAATTTTATAATATTTGAGTAGGGTAATCAATTAATTATTTTAGTGCCTTAGCACCTGAAATTAAGAACCTAGAAAAATCATTTGAGTCAAAAAAGTTGATCGTGCTCGTGAGTTATTTTAAATCATTGTGAACCATTGGGTATGATGATATCATGAGCTGATATCGAAATGTCTTCTTAGTATCCTTTATATACCTACTTAAATATATTAGGGGTTGCGCCGAGTAGCACTTTTGCCGAGTAACGTGTACCGAGTTTTACTCAGTTCATTTTTGTTCCAACCGAGTACTCGGCCGAGTAACTCGGTTTAAAATCAAATTCCTGTTTCCAATGTGTGTAAACAAGTACACCCAGGATCGCGCAGAATTAGCTTTTATCTAGGCAATAAAGCGCGATGATATTCAAAGCCCCAATACTTTAGAATAAGCTGACAAAAGACAAGGGTCCTAGGAGCGGTGGGCAGGGCACCAAACAAGGTATCCAGAACTGGCACATTAAGCACGAGTGTTACTATGTCCTACAAACACCACGCATAGCGAGTGATTACTTTCGGAGGCTGGTAAGTTGTTACCAGAAAGTGCAGAGAGCTTTGTGTTATACCTTATAAAATTTCTGTTTTTTTTTTTCGATAACTAGTTGGCCTCATTTTGTCTCATTATTACTCGTTCAGTATCGTAATTGAGATTGTGCAAGATCTCCCCTGTTTTTCAGATGATATCTACCGCAATATATTGCTTTACTTAAACCGAGTATAGGTACTCGGCAATTAAACAAAGTACGAGTATCAAAAAATCCGCCGAGTACGTCCAGTACCGAGTATTAGCCGAGTACTCGGCCCATCTCTGATTCATTTAAATATCCATGAATTAGGTTCAAATGTTCGTGCTCATCACAGAATTAATAAATAATAAATAAATAAATATCCTTTGGACATTTCCACACATCGCCATCTAGCCCCAAAGTAAGCTACTCAAAGCTTGTGTTATGGGTGTCAGACAACGGATATAATACTTAAATACTTTTTTTTTGTAAATACATACATGATATACACAGAAAACACCCAGACCAATACAAACAGACATGTTCATGCACACAAATGTTTGTATTGTGCGGGGATCGAACCCACACCCGCTGCGTAGTAGGCGATTTCTCGACCACTACACCAGACGGGTCGTCAAACATTTACCCATTGCGGGATTCGAACCCGCGACGTCGTATGATGATATTTTTTATTATTTTAGAAGCAAGCCCTAGTAGCACAGAACTGCTGTATATTAGCTGAACTACTGTCCACAATATAATTCTTAGCTGTACAAGCCTTCTGAATAAGAGAGTTAGAGGCGCTGTAAGTGCTTATTTAACTCTAATTTGGGCACAAATTAATCAGCTTTTAGCTGAACTACTGTCACTTTAGCATTATATCAACATTATTTGAGCATTATTACAGGTAACTGTCACCCTAAGAGCTGAACATTGCCTGAATAATAGAGTAAAATGTTACCAATTAAACAGCACACTGACCGATTATAGAGTTTGCAGTAGCCAAGCGTTACCAATGTACACTCTAGCAGGATCTTTTAACGCTTCTACGAAGTTGAATATTCTTAAGTGGCAAATTTGTGATTTAATATAAATACTAATTCTTTAGCCTTCAACTTTTATATTTTATTATTGACGTTTAGTTTGTTCGTCTTCAATTGATGACAGTTTACTGTGGTAAATTGATTATTTCGTAAACTTCGTATTGATTTTCCTTAATGTTACGTGAAATTCGAATGGGAAAGAAAGTTTATTGTCAAATACTATACTCGTATAAATATAGACGAAAATTTTCACGCGCCATCAAATTATTTCTGTTTTCTAGTAGTTAAATATGTAAAATGGGCAAAAATGAAAAAAGTTTTTTGTCATTTTAGTTTTATAATAAGCTTTTTATCTACTCATATACAATATTACTACTTCATAGTCATACATTTATGATATTGTTGTTAACTTAACAAAGATCGGTGATGTGAATATAGGTAATTTATTCAATAGATCCATAAAAAATGGCGGCCAGCAATGTGAACTGTATTAATCACAATAAAATGCAATGGGGTTCCTAAGTATTCAATTGTGGACCGTAGGTCAGCTTTGAGCTGACAGAATTAGTTCTTGTGATAAACTTATCGGCCACAGGCTCATATAAAGCATAATAAGGGTAAACATGTGCGCTAATACCACAGTCTCTAGTAAAACAATTTCGGGGTCCGTGAATTTCTTATAATTCAACTATTTACTGAAATAATAAATCTAAAAATATATGCTGAAATATTAAATCTTCCAAGACGTCTTTTAACTTCATGAGCAGGTTTATTGCTGTTCCTAGGACAAGTACTCAGCTCTAAGCGGGAGTATGGGTTACATTGGTCTAATTTATAGTAGTGTGCTCTAATTTTACATTATATCAATACACTCATTGTGATTATGTGAGCTGAATAAAAGCTTATATACGATAGCTGATGAACAGTATTTAAGATTAACTATGTACAGCAAGGAACAGTATATTATCATTAATTAAAGTCACAATATAACTATTTGCATTTTAATGATTCACACGTTCTTCCTTAAAATGCCAAAGTTTTAAGGTTGTACTTGTGGCCTTCTTTTCAGAAAATAGCTTAGTTAAAAACCAAAGAAATGCTTATTAGCAGCATATACCTCTTTAAAAGGATGAGTTACCTATATGAACGCTTATGACATTACTGTGTTCTCACCGTGACACATGATAGCGCAATTATACAGGTGAGAGAGTAATTTTCTGCTATGGCTGTTAGAGTGTATTCTTATAAGTGTTCAAAAATGCTCGAATTGCCGATGTGGCCGGTTGTGTCATCCTATAATGCAGTTCTGTGCTTATTGGGAGGATACCTCGTAAATTGTGGTGTTATTGATCAAATTCCGTTGGAAGGCCTTCCTCACAGCGAGTTGTATAGCATGTATTTGTTCTTCTTTTAGGTATATTTTCTTTGCGATCTTCAGCATCAAGTTTGTTTCATTTGCTGGCAAAAAAACACATTTGATCAGTATCAGTCAGATTTTTGTGTTTTCTTCCTACTCTTAGCGTGTCGATGGTAAACGAATTAAGTTTGTTTTGCCCATTAGTTGGCGACACTAATTGCCTTGGCATTTGCATACATGAGGTCTTCCAAAGAACAAAGGTCAGGGCACGCAGGACAAGACAGAAGGTTAGCCATGTCCAGCGGACTGTAGCCACAGATGCAGGATAGGTTGGGTCCGTCAGGAGAGCCCCACCAGAATAAGTTGGCTTTGTATCTACCCACTTGCGACCGGAGCCGGTTGAGGGACTTCCACTTGGGCCATGGCAGTTTGGGTCCTAGTGGTGTGTGTTCAGCAGAATCACAATCAGAATCAGAATGTTTATTTGCTAGAATACATACATTATAAATTAGGTCTTGATATAAACAAAGTAAATGTATTAAGCCTGCATGCAGACGTGCAAATTTTTGAAATACATGGTACCAATTAATTTGTCTTAAAGTCTAGAAATTTCTTAACGCTATAGAAACAATGAAACATTAGCCATTAAGTTAGTTTCTTCTTGAATGTCAAACCTTCTAACACTTTTATATCGTCCGGTAGGTGGTTGAATACTAATATGCACATATTAACCACATTATCTTTGTATATCACCTTGTGACAGGGATAGTTATACAACAAGTGCTTAAATTTGTTCCTTCTTTGCCGAGGTATAATTTCACTACGTTTTTTAAACAAGTCTGGGTGCGATTTTGTGACAAGACAAATTTGTTTTATGTACATACAAGGCAATGGAAGAACATTATATTTTTTAAATAGGGCATTAACATAGGAACATTAAATTTTATAACAGCTGTCTAAAAACCAGGCTTTGCTTATTACTCGAATGCATCGCTTCTGTAATTTTAGCAGTCTATCCATATCTACAGAGTTTCCCCACACTATAAGTCCGTAGTTGAGTGGTGAAGATACGTAGCCATGGCCAGGACCTACAAAGAGGGCCGATTTTGCTTTGTTTATGTATTTGGTGAGATCATTATAAAATACTTTTTGTACCTACCTCCGCCGCTCTCAAAATATTCAATGATGATTTTCGTGGCTATTTCCGCGTCTTCCTTGCTCAGCCCTATATATCTTAGCTCATCATCCAACTCAGGGTAGCAATCACCAGCGCAGATTTTCTTGCATAGTTGAGCAGCAATGGTTAAGTTCTCTCGTGTGACTAACAAAGCTGACAGGTAGTCAGCGATGAATTTGTAGAGGTCAGTCGGTTGGGCGCGGAGTACCTCCATTTAAAAAAAAAACAAGTTTTTGAATAGTGTAAACACTGCGATACACGTGCCTGTAAAATGGACCAGTAGCTTGCATGCTAGTTACTGGCATGTGGAAGTTTAGCAATTTCACCCTTGCATGCCTATATTCATACTATTGATATTCACACGCACCAGTGTTGGAGCCCTCCGTATCCCCTCCCTCACATTGCATGCCAGTAAGCGTCTCTCTCATCATCATCATCATCATCATTTTTAACCAAAGGACGTCCACTGCTGAACATAGGCCTCCCTCACGGTTTTCCACAGCGACTGATCACTAACGCTCTGCATCCAGTTTGATCCTGCGATCTTTACAAGGTCGTCTGGCCATCAGTTTACCACTTTATTTGCCAATACTCGCCACGCATTGCAGGCGACGCTGCTGCCCGTCACAGTCCAACATTTAGCTGCGCCTTATATTGGATGGTTATACCGCCATCGGCCAGTCGCCAGAACCTCGTCTGAATAAACAGGATGCACCACGTGAAGGTGAGGTTGGCTTGGAGATTTAGGCCTTGGTCAAGCTCCCTTACATCCCTTACGTTCGTAAGCGTCTCTCTACACATACAAGTAGATGTCACGTGCAAGTAGCTGGCATACAAGTGTTCCAGCTTCAGGTATTTGTATCGTAGCCTTAATGTAGAGATGAAACATTGATACAGTTATTAGGAGGAGAAATGAATCCCATATATAAAGGTACGAACTTACCTCTCTGGATATATCACTCATCAAATCTTTAAGCCCTTCTGGTAACGCTAATCGGCAACTGTCCATAATTTGAGATTGAAGTAAATCAGACATTGTGTTTTTTGTAATTTTAAACAAAATGTTTGACTTTGATTTCTACTCAAATCTTATACAGTTGAAGTCAAATCTAGATGGCGATGAGCAAATATACCATTATGTTTTCGATCCAGTTTAAAAACTGTTACTTTAAACTTTTACTGCCTGAAAATTTACGAAGGAATTGCAGGAAACCGCTATTTATAAATGTTTATTTACAAAATTTAGTTTAAAATATTTGCGCTATTATTATTATAAAAAACATAGATAATCGGATCCGAGTGGTTGTTACACTACGTGCTGATGGCCAGTCTATGTATAGAATGACGTCATCAGCAAAATAAAGTCACCGTAGGTATACTCGGCCCCGCGTGGCGGGCACCACCGCAACATCGGAATGCGCGCACTGGTGCCCAAGTGGTCAAATTCATTTCTAGCAATATTTGTGGGTAACCAAAACACTTATTATTTTAAATTAATTTTATTTGATTAACGAACACGAATGAAACAAAAATATTACGTAAAACATAAATACATACATCGTATCGTTAAGGCGGGCCCCGGGCGTCATCGCACGCAACTTGGGTTAACGCGAGGATGATGATGATGATAATGATAAATACATCATTTCATCAAACAAATATAAAAACAATACTAAAAAATTTAACGGTAATATTACCACTTTCAGTCTTACTTATCAGTCTCTCACAATTAAGACGAAAACAACCAACTATTCACTATAACATCATCTAAATACATAGGCTTCTGTCTATCCTTCATCTTCCTCAGTGATTTCGCCAGAGTCACCGCCATCGTATTCAAACTCGGTGTTATCAGCTGTTTCGGCAGCGCCATCATACTCGACATCGGTGTTGTCAGCTGTGTCGGGAGCTGATGATGGAACGGAAGCTGTCGGTGCACTCTCTTCACCATCACCCTCGGAACGTTCATCTGGAAGAAGTCCTGGGTAAGCACTTGCTACTTACATACGTTCTATGTCATGGATGTCTGATATTGATCGGGATAAAAGAAGAAGAAGAATAAAAACCAGTGAAGTGCGAGTTGGACTCGCGCACGAAGGGTTCCGTACCATTGACTAAGTAAACGATTGAAACTGTCTAGCAAAAAGGGGCTACAAAATCACATTTTTTGTATTTTTTGTTAAAGTGGCACAGAAATACATAAATTGTGAAAATTTCAACGTTCTAGCTATATCGGTTCTTGAGATACAGCCTGGTGACAGAAAGACGGACGGACGGACGGACGGACGGACAGCGCAGTCTTATCAATAGGATCTTGTTTTTACATTTGGGTAGGGAACCCTAAAAAGAGAAACAGTTGAGTATGCATGCTGCATCAAATCATTCTTATTGTAAATGGGTACGTTATTAAGGGGCAACTTTTTTTTTGAGAAATCGTGCATGTCTCTTCGACATTATTTTTTTTATCTCGAATTTGAAATATGCATAAATGCATTAGAGCCGAAACGTTAATTGAACGACATTGGCCTTATTTCACAAACACAATGTCTTCGAGTGCGCAACAATTTTTTTGTTATTTTGTTACCATCACACCACAATTTTGCAAACTTACTTACATAACAATGACGTTTCAAAGATGCAATGATAGATTGTAAGTTGTAACATAAATAGTTTGATGATGTAACTTCTGGTAAACGCTACAATTTAGACGACAAGACGACCTCCGTGGTGTAGTGGCTAAACACGCTGGTTTCAAGGCGTTGCCCCTCCGAGGTCCCGGGTTAGATTCCCGGTCGGGTCAATATAGAAATCACAATTTTCCATATTGTCTCGGGTCTGGGTCTTGTGGTACCACCGTTGTATCTGATTTCCATAACACAAGTGCATTAGCTACTTACTTTGGGATCAGAGCAATGTATGTGATTGGTGTCCAATACTTTAAAAATAGTTTGGAATGTTTTTGACACTCATAGTGTCATATTATATACTCACAAAGATGAAATAAGAAACCAAAAATTTGCGCACGGGCGGGACTCGAACCAGCAACTTGACTAACCGGGCCAAACGCTCTACCAATTGAGCTACCGTGCTGTCGGTCCAACCTTGCAAAATTTGTGGTCTCTTATGGATGCGTCATTACGCATGACGTTAAGTGCCATCTACCCGTGTGTTTATGCAACAGCTTAGTGGACCGACAGCACGGTAGCACAATTGGTAGAGCGTTTGGCTCAGTTATCTAAGAAGTTACTAGTTCGACTTCCACCCGTGCGCAAATTTTTTGTTTCTTATTTCATCTTTATGAAAGCTACAATAGTTTTTGGATGGATTGATTTTTCGTTCTTTCTTTTTTATTTTATTACTTTACTAATAGCGGTCCCTTACGACTGCGTACGCGCGTTTAAAGTTTGCTCCCTTCGCAGCGTGACGTTTTATAGCCTAAAGCCTTCCTGGATAAATAAGTTATCCAACAAACATTTTTCCAAAACGGTTCACTGGTTCTTGAGATTAGCGCGTTCAAACAAACAAACTCTTCAGCTTTTTAATATTAGTATAAACTAACGGTTCCGTCATCCGTCACCCGCGTAGATGTCGGATATCATAAAATATCAAGTAGACTATGAATTCAACAAAATCCATTCAGTAGTTTTGCGTGATGGAGTAGCAAACATACATCTATCCTCCTTCACAAACTTTAGCATTTATTTTAAGTATTAGTAGGATTATTTGTAGGATTTTTAAAGGTATTGATTGTTGTTTGGTTTTTGATTCCCAAATCAGATTCTGATGAGTCAGAAAGCAGCTTATTAGTCTTTTAACAACAAATATTAAATCAAATATTATCCAATTCCAACGATGTCAAAAATACAGGGCCATCGAAAACCTCATTTTTTAAAGTCGATTCAAAATTTGACTAAGTAAAACTTGCAGCAAATCTTACAGTTTTGATTTGATTAGAAGGTCTCGTGTCGCAAGGACGCAAAGTTTCCGATATAAATCCGAAAAACCAAAAACATAACCTTCATATCCTTTCCCTCTTCTCAGCCGGCCCTTTTCTCCTAAGTTATGAAGTCTAAAAATGTGTTCTAAGCGATTCCCTATAAAATCCTTCCATTCCTGAGCTATTTTTTTACTATGCCAAATTTCAATTGATCACATCACATTTGTAGCGAAATCGCCAGGCACATATGGCACCATATCACAAAACTAAGCTCTATGTGCCGTTGCATGAAGTTAGTTTTTCTCTACACGGCAAATATTTTAAACAATCTGGACATTCCTTTTCACAAAATGATACATTTTAACTTTTATCAATTATTTAATCTATTCACTGATTTCGCCAAGCAAAAAAAGACAACGATTTTTAAACGTTCTTACCTAGTATATCTTCGGGCACTTCCTGGGCAGGCTCCCCGTCTACCACCGTCGCTGGTTCGATTCCCAGCTCCTCCTGGATCTCGGTAGGCTCTTCATCATAATCTTCAATGTCTGGTATCACTTCTGGTGGCCTCTGTTCAATTAAATTGTATTTTAACTTAACGAACGTTTTAAATACTGTTATAGGGAGTGACATTAGTGCACCTTACTCCTTAATTAATAAACGGAGTTCAATACTACAAAAAATTATGACCTGAATTCCTGTTCATCAACGTATTTTCTAGCAGAACACTTAAACAATATTATTGGGACTGTATGTGATCAAACAGTGATCAGTTCTTAATTTATCAATCTCCAAACAAATGTTATTGATGGATAGACTATTAGAACCAATAGAGCTGTTCCATACTTTAAGTACTAACCTCAGCAAATGAAATCTTGTGCAGATCATGTAAATTATTTTGCTCGTGAGGCGTCATATCTGGGACTTGGCTGGAAATTCGACTGTCGCGGGTGGATTCAGACATTTGCCTTAGCAAGCGGCTTTCGTGGGCTGTAACTGTAAAAAATACAGAAAAGTATTTCTGCTCAAAAGCTAAAATTTCCTGGGATATATGAAAATCCTGGAAAAGTTGATACAAGTGACGTCTAATGTCCGTTTTCCATTGCTAGTCCAATATTGTAAACAATCTTGACATTCCTTTATAACGAAATTACATGTTTTAAAATAAGACAAACAAAAAATGTTAACCTACTGTTCATCGTTGAACACTGAGATCTTTTTTAATTAAATCATAAATTAGTTTTATTCGCTGATATAAGTTTATAAGTCTTGAAAAGATTTGGACTAGCAAAGAGAAACGGACTTTATAGTGAAGTAGTTGACTCAACATTTCACCCCTTTGGTAATAATGATCATATAAACAAGCGAGAAATAAGCTGTCCTGACCTTAAACCTGGTCTTATGTTAAGGCAGATCGTATAGGTCTAGTCTTTGATACAAGATATAAAGAGAGAACCTTCATGCTGGCTCAGCATAATATTAGATTCCGCAAGTTCTTCAGTTCGGCTCATTCTGGGCCTGGCTAGTTCCGCTCCAGTCAGACTCTTAGTTGACGGCTGACCAGAGAACTGGCTCATTGCCCTAGTGCCTGGAGGCTCCTGCCTCTTTAAGACGTCTTCATCTTCGAAGTGGGTGATGGTCTTCATGGGATCATACTTGAGGCCTATTTCTTCACCACCATGCTTGTCAAACATGGTGTTGACGTCGTCTTCTGTGACTTTTATATCCTGGATTGATGAAAAGTTATTAGAAAAAAAGTTTTTTACCTAGTCCTGAACAGAGTGTAATCATTCATGTCATATCGTAACTAAGATATCAATGTTTGCACTTTGTATTAATGACTTAGAACGTTATAAAACATCTCGCTCCATCAAAGCATTTTGTTGTTTGCAATTTTTGGAGCCCCGATTTTCCTATGACTACAATTTTCTGTGCTATAGTATCGTTTAAATACTGTTGTACAGCGAAATCAATTCTATCCAGTTGAAGTTATATAAATTACAAGTCTATCGATAGTCACATTATAATTACACCAAGAGCATAGAACATAATAACCATCAGAGGTGGAATTGTGTAAAGCAATCGTATTCATTTGTTGACAGTTCAAAACGCACACAAAACGCATCAAATTGATAACGATTGCTTTACACAATTCCACCTCAGGTCTAAAAAGGTCAAATATTAAAATGAATCTTACAATAATAGGCCCAAGGTCTATTTCCCTGGATCCGGCGACGTCGACAGGAGGTCCAAGGAGGTCCACTTTAGGCCCCTTCTTCTTCTTAGGTTTCAGGTGATTCAACAACTTTTTGCGGACGTGGTAACCTCGGTAGGCAGCCTATACAGAAAAAAGTGGTAAGAAAGTGATGAAGTTATTAATGGTAACTCACAAAAGGCTGGTTGACCAGATTTTGAAATAAACGAGCCACGGGATTGCAGCTTGGTCGAAATGTGGTTATCTAATAGCAGGCTCTTCCTCAATTTCTTATTTATTTTGTTTAATTATTCGGTAAACAAAACATTTAACAGCCAGAAAGAGATTAATAAGAGTACCGAGACGTAAAAATAGTAGATTGTTATACAAGGGGAGAAAGTGACCAATTTCATTCGAGAAGTTCTTGGCGCTCGGACGGAGTGAGAGCGCTAATAATTCGAGAGTGAAATGGGTTCTTTCTCCCGAGTTATACATACTATTTTTCATTTCGACTGTGAGGAAAAATAAATAAATTTATTTAGATATTATGTTATTTGGCGAGAGATGAAATCTCAAGTTTTTACATCACATATATTAGTTTGTTTACTGTCGTTATACATAAAACACAAGATTAGAAGGACAGTAAAGGCACGGAAGTCAACAGAGTACTACATAAAACGCGGACGATATTAAATATTTCAAATCATTGTTAAAAAAATCGATCGATTTTTTCTCACAGAAAATAATAATAGGAGAAGAACGCAACCTTGCGAAAACAAGGTAACTTGTCACTAAAACTACCACAGATTATGTCAAATTCCAGGTTCAATTTTGCCAGGGGGGTGTCACTCCGAAGTTTAGGTACGTTCGAGCGACTCGGTACGCCGAGCATAAATAAGCGCGGGGCTGCCGCTCGCGGACCGCGCCACGCGCCTGTGACTGTGTTATTTTCTCAGCCTGTGACTGACTTCGTTACAACGAAATAACTATTAATAATTTGAGATATGTGTTCCTAATTATGACATTATTTATCAAAACAAATTTTGTATGTAGGTATTCAACATTTCTTGTTAAAAGAAATAGGTTTAAGTTTATGATACCTACCCAGTTACTTACGTCAATCTAACTTAAAATAAACGGAAACAGGTCAATAAACTTACTTTAAATTTGGCATAATATTTATAAGTATCTACCAAATTGCTTAAGTAATTTTGTGTTAGGATTTTACGTAGTCCAAAATCTAATAGTCCAAGAGCTACAGTTCATTATTTTACTTTAGCTTTATAATATCACCCTTAATTTTTAGGTATTCCAATAAAATAATCTCGATTTTGATAGCATTTATAAAGGTACGATAGATAAGGTTCACATAAACAAAAGTCTATTTTTGTAGTTAAGTACGGACAACAGCAAATTAAGGTTAACACTGGTATCTTATGTAGTTGACATTAGGGCTAGTTTGCAACAAAAGTGTGTGTAACCTAAGATGCTGGCGAATGTACTATATATTTTTTATAAAAAAATAAATTAATATAAAATTTTATATTTATTGAAATTATTTGTAATAAACTCAAATTTTCAAATAGTATAAATTTTAAAACGGCGGTGCGCCCGCGCAACATACTCACCGCCCTAACCGGGCTGAGGCCGAGCTATGATTTATGACCCAAACTGCACGGAGAAAATAATTCTACTATACAATTTTATTTGGTTAAGTGTGATGTACAGTCGACAGCACATCAGGTTATCCACTTTTGTTGCAAACTAGCCCTTATTACAACTGCATAAGATACCGCAGTGTTTACCTTGACGTGCTGTTTTCCGTAAATACATGTGTGTTTGGTTTGTACTTTCACTTCTCCGAATTCAGTAATTTTGTACCAAATAATTAAATTAGACAGAGTAAACACTTATTTTAATATTAAACGAACGCTGACACTATCAATTACTTTCTCCGATAGAACACAGTCAAGAAATGTGCTAGGTCCTCTAGACTATTTATTTTATTTGAGTAGCGCGTTGTATACCTACGCGTATGTTCGTGCCACGCGCCGCTCGCAACCCTGACACATTCAAGGCCGCGAAACAGGGAAAGCGTTACGTGTTAGAAAGAGACAGGTATAGATAGGTAGAAGAAACAACCTTGAATTAAAATCGTGCGAAGTGAATTGCACTTCATTGCGTTGCTGCGAAAGTTGTTTTTACTTTATCATTCTTAGCACAGTGATCCTTCTGTACGTAGTACTATTATATTTTCTGTGATTTTGCCTCATGAGATAGCGCTATAAATGACAGCTAAAGGTGGGAGTGAGTAAGAAGATTAATGAACAACAAAAATGGCAGCAAGCCGCCTCCGCCTGCTTAATAATCTATGCAATAATCGACCAACTAAAAAAAATATCGTCAAAGACAAACAAAATGTGACAATTTAAAATGAAAAAAAAGTGACACTATGTATGGCGGGAAACCGAAATATATTTGTAGATTTTAAATTGTTAAAAATTTGACCAATTGTATACTTTTACAATCAGTGACCATAATAAACACGATTTTAATGGTAAGCTTATCTTAAAAATATGGAAAGCTTTTTTATTTTAATAATATGGTGTGACTCAATTATCTGTAACTCCATGTCTGATCGTAGCAATTAAAACGAAATTACTTTCCACCCTAGCGATGGAAAAGCTATTTTCCACCCGTCCATCTTCACATGAAAGTTCAATTTTCCGAACAGAAGAAAAATATTAAATTTAGACTTTAAAATTGAACATGCGTTGTGTACGTATATTCAATTTAATGTATCTATGAAAAATAAAGAGTGGAAAAAAAAACTTAAAATAAAATCAATGAAGAGTAACTAATTTGAATCTAAGATATTACACATATACATATTTGGAGACAAATTAACAATAAAATCCTAAAAAAAATATTAATATTAAAATAAAACAAATCTCAATAAGTATGATTGATTATACGCTAGACTGATCAACCCAATCTAGAACCACTTTTTAGGGTTCCGTAGCCGAATGGCAAAAAACGGAACCCTTATAGATTCGTCAAGACTGTCTGTCAGTCTGTCTGTCCGTCCGTATGTCACAGCCTCTTTATTCTGAACTATAAGCATCACACTGTTGAAATTTGGTAGGAAGATGTATCCTGTTAACCGCTTTACGATTTAAAAAATAATAAATAATGGTATAGAAGGGCCGCTTCCATACATGAAAAAAAACAAAAAAAACTCAAACCCCACACGCATAGGTTATGCGTGTGGGGTGTCTGTAGGTCTTTGAAAATGACAGAGGTTTCTAAAACCATTTTCTTCAAAAGTCTAACGTTTGATAGATAGACGCTTTTAAAGTGGTAAAATGGGCGTCCCCCCCCCCCCCCATCTAACTTATAAACTAAGCATAAGTATAAATTTTTCAAAAAAATATGTAATGTAGATCTTAACAAATACTTTCAACGAAAATGGGCTTGGACGAGATTGAACTAGTAGTTTTTGAGATATAGCACATTTTCAACAACCGCAAACATAACTTTGTTCTTCATACAAACATTATGAAAAACAAAGTTAAGTTTGCTGTCTACAAAATATTGTGGTATTTTGGCTAAGTGGAAGTAAGTGGATCCCTAATTTAGTTAAAGTTGGAACGATTCCTCAGTGGGTGAGTCCGACTCGCACTTAGCCGGTTTTTGTTTTGTTTGTACCTACGTTGCGATTAAGTAGTGTACAATAGAACATTAAGATTGATGGCGTTTTCTTCATTAAATACTAAACTAAAGAGGATCCTCTATTGAATGTTTGAATACCTATTGAGGATTTTAATTTGGAATATTTGGTAGGTGCCTCTGTACGTTTCTTTACACGTCATGTTTAAATTTACTTCATGTCCAGTGGTATCAATATACAAATACCTAATACCTGTTGCCAACTCATTTTAGCCAGCTCGATTTCGCTCTTATTGATCAATCAATACAACTTGTCTTCCTTGTATCTAAGTAAGACACTTTCATAATTTACCAGGATCTATAGCAAACTAACAACATACTTGAATTTTTTGAGTAGCTCTTGTCAATTCACTGAAAGATGGTTTGGTCCTCTTGTAAAGTTCTAGAGTGTGCTGTGCTGCAATCTCCCAAGGTTCTTCCGGTTGCATTTTCATGCCCTTGAAGAAAATAGCGGCTAAATAAACAACATATAAGTCATAACTGATTTACATTGGGCTAGCGAATTTTTTGGCTATCTATCACTACTGTGATCATGACAAATACATAATGGTACAGTATTTTTTTAGGATTCCGTAGCCGAATGGCAATAAACGGAACCCTTATTGTTTCGTTAAGTCTGTCTGTCTGTATATCACAGCAACTTTATTCTGTAACTAAAAGCATCACACTGTTGAAATTTGGTAGGAAGATGAAGGAGTACAAAAAGAAAGAAAATATGATATTTAGGCTTCCATACATGAATCTAAAAGCGTTATTTTTAAAAGTCAAACCTATGCGTGTGGGGTGTCGGTGTAGATCTTTTAAAATGACAAAGAGGTTCCAGAAACTATTTTCTTTTAAAGTCTAACGTTTGATAGATAGACGCTTTAAAAGTGGTAAAATCGGCGTCCCAACTTCTAAACTAAGCAAGTGTAAATTTTGAAAAATAATAATAATGTAGATCTTAACAAATACTTTCAAAGGAAATTAGTTTGGATGAGATCGAACGAAGATCAAACTCTATGAAAAACAAAGTTATACTTGCTGTCAACAGAATATTGTGGTATCTTAGCTAAGTGGAAGTAAGTGGATTCTCCAATTCAGATAAAAGTTGGCACTGAGGTGCGCGAGTCCGACTTGCACATGGTCGGTTTTGCTTTTACTAAAGTGCTAGTGGAAGCTTAACCTGGCGTCATTGACGCAAGGTCACATTGACCGATGAATTTTTAAAAAGCTTCGTATTTTGATTTGGGTTCATTTTGTGGTTCAAATATTCGTGTAATCATCATTATCAGCCAAAGGACGTCCACTGCTGAACACAGGCCACCCCCACGGATTTCCACAGCGACCGATCACTAGCGGTATCCAGTTTGATCCTGCGATCTTTATAAGGTCGTCTGTCCATCTTGTTGGTGGACGTCCCACGCTGCGTCTCTGGTCGAAGGGTCTCCAATCTAGAACTTTCCTGCCCCAACGGCCATCAGTTCTTCGCGCTATGTGCCCTGCCCATTGCCACTTGAGCTTACTGATTCTCAAGGCTATGTCCGTTACCTTAGTTCTTCTACGTATCTCCTCATTTCTGATTCGATCACGTAGAGAAACACCCAGCATAGCCCTTTCCATCGCTCGTTGTGTGATTTTGAGCTTCATTACTAGGCCCATAGTAAGAGACCATGTTTCGGATCCGTATGTCATCACTGGTAACACACACTGGTTGAAGACTTTTGTCTTCAGACACTGAGGTAGATGAGATGAGAAGACACTCTTGCGCAATTTCCAGAACGCTGCCCAGCCGAGTTGGATTCGTCAATTGACCTCTTTCTCGAAGTTGGACCTACCCAATTGGATCACTTGTCCCAGGTAGACGTACTCGTCGACAACTTCGAGAATTGAGTTCCCAACGGATAGGTACTGGAGTGGGTACGACAAGGGAGTTCGACATAATTTTCGTCTTTTCCATGTTCATTTTAAGACCCACTTGTTGGGATACTCGGTCATGGTCTTCGAGCATAGTGCCAAGATCGTCCAGCGTCTTTGCCACAACAACTATATCATCGGCAAATCGGAGGTGTGTGATGTATTCGCCATTAACATTGATGCCGATTCCTTCCCATTCCAGAAGTTTGAAGGCGTCTTCCAATGCCGCTGTGAACAGTTTCGGAGATATGACATCTCCCTGTCTCACACCTCTCCGCAATGGAATCGCCTTCGTGTTCTGCTCCTGTACTCGGACCGACATGGTGGCGTTATTGTAAAGGCACCTTAACACCTCTATATACCTATAGTCTATGTGGCACCGCTGCAGAGACTGAAGCACCGCCCAAGTTTCGATCGAATCAAAGGCCTTCTCATAGTCCACAAACGCTAAGCATAGAGGCATATTATACTCCTCGGACTTCTGTATAATTTGCCTAAGCGTATGAATGTGGTCTATGGTACTATAGCCTTTTCGGAAACCGGCTTGTTCGGGAGGCTGGAAGTCATCAAACCTACGTGCGAGACGGTTCGTGATGACCCTTGAAAACAGCTTGTAGACATGGCTCAGGAGTGAGATGGGTCTGTAGTTCTTCAATAAGGTTTTGTCTCCTTTTTTGAAGAACAACACCACCACACTCCTGTTCCATGCCTCAGGCGTGATGCCCTCTAGCAGCACGGAATTAAAGAGTCTCTGAAGGACTTTAAGTACCGGTGTTCCACCCGCCTTCAGAAGCTCTGCTGTGATTCCGTCCTCGCCAGGTGCCTTGTTGTTTTTGAGCTGTTTAAGGGCCATCCTAATCTCGTAGAGGCTGATGTCCGGGATGTCTTCGGTGTAGTGACGGGTCAGGATAGCTCGTGGGTCTCTGGCCGAGCTATCAACGGGTTTGGTTACTGAGGTGTACAACTGCCCATAGAACCTTTCGATCTCCCTCAAAACCTCTGCTTTCGTCGACGCTACACTGCCGTCCTCCGTCTTAAGCTTCGTCAACAGGCTCTGCCCAATAGACATGTCCCTTGCAAACACTTTGGAGCCTTGGTTCCGCTCTATCGTTTCTTTAACACTATTAGTGTTAAAGCAACGAATGTCGTGTCGCAGGGACTTCCATATTTGTCTATTGAGCTGCCTGTAGTTTTCAGCATTAACGGAGGTCTGCAGTGCCATAGATCGACGTTTTGCCATAAGGTCGAGAGTGTGGACCGACAGTTTTTGAGGTCTATTTTTACGGCCAGGCCTAAAATACTTAGACCCCACCGTTTGAACAGTTTCCACAAACCCGTTGTTAATTTCGTCCACTGTAACGCAATTTTCTAGGCAATCAAAGCGGTTTGACAACTCGAGTTGAAAGCTCTCGGGATTTTGGATATGAGCACGAGTCGGTCGGAGCGTGGACTTCATCAGGCGGGATCTTTCCAATTTGACATTTATATTCAATGTGCCTCGTACCATTCGGTGATCGCTTCCGGTTTTCACCGGTTTTGGAGGTCATGAAGAAGTCAATCTCGTTTCTCGTGAAGCCATCGGGACTCAACCAAGTCCACTTCCTTTGAGGCGGCTTCTGGAAGAAAGAGTTCATCGCAAAGAGTCCCTCCTTCTCCAGAAAGTCGGCCAGCCTCTGTCCCCTGGCGTTCCTTTGCCCGTATCCAAAAGGTCCCACCTTCAACTCATTCTCGAATATTCGTGAAGCTGGAGATTATTTTATTTTTGTGTTTTTGTAGCTAGAATAGAACCATTTATAGAACAAAATATAGGAATTAAAATGACTTGTTAAATTTTCCTTAAAAAACAATTGTTAAAATTAAAGTCATTTACGCGTAGATTATTAACAAATCGTTAAAATATATTGTTTAAAAGAATAATGCACACTCGGGCCTGAGTGATATAAAATTATGTCAGAAAAAGTCATCTCCGTAAACACTCGGGTCCAAGTAGGCGGCACCGCTGGAATAGTTCTCGCGCACTCGGACCCGAGTGCTCGGCACTAAACGAGTTAACAAACGATAAAGTAACATCGGAAGTATTGGAATATATTTTTCACCTTTTCCAACGTCATCTTTCTGTACCAGTATTCACGGTACGCGTTCCTAGCAACCTGACAAACTTTGGCTGACATGTCCTCATCCAATGCTGACCTAGTCAGAATCTTCTTCATGATTTGCATCTCTTTGACTGTCTCTAAAACACAAACAGCTTTTTTGTTACAGAGTAATGAAATATATTTATAATTAACTAAGTTACAACATATTTTTTCTGTACATTTAATCAGAAAAATCTTTTTAATCCCTCAAGCGTGTAAACGAAACACAATTAAATATAAAATATTGGACGCCAATCACATACATTGCTCTGACTCCAAAGTAAGTAGCTAATTGCACTTGTGGCACCACAACACTCAGACCAAAGACAATAAAGAAAATTATGATTTCTATATTGACCCGACCGGGAATCGAACCCGGGACCCCACAGCGGCGACGCCTTGAAACAAGCATGCTTAGTCACTACACCACGGAGGTCGTCAATAGATGTTCTATTGTTATGCGGTTGCCTGCGACCGCTCGGGTGTTGAAGCGTATCCCGCCCGGATAGTGTAACTAAAAAGTACAAATTACTTGGTCAAAATATTTTTAATTGTATGATATGCGATATCAAATACATAAATTTAAATGTAAAACTGCTATATATATACCCCATTTAAACGCAAATAAATTATATTCTATTCTATTCTATTCAAAACTCATATGATACTTATCGGTCTTGTTGGTCTTTTGCTCGGTTTGCTACAACCTACGTCCTAGGCTCGAATCCCGGGTCAGGCTGGTTTCTAGGTTTTACTGTCTTGGAAAACAAACCGAACTAACCTCTCCCTTCAACAGGCTCCAACCCCTCGATCTCTTCCTTAATCACTTGAGCCAGCATGTCTGCCTCATCCCTTTCCATTCCTAGCTGCATCAGGTGTTCCGAAACCGTTGGTTTGCAGTCGCAAAGGTCCTCCAGTATCTTGACAGAGAGGATGCCATGCTCTCTCGTGATCAGCAGCGCTGATAAGTAATTGGATATGAAGTCAAATATCTTTGTTGGTTGTGCTCGTAATACCTGAAAAGGTAAGTTCTTTCAACTTTGGACTTGTGATTGTGCGTTAACAAGCACTAGAGGGTTGTGTGACTAAGAGTTGATTTTAACAACGGCACATAAGGAATATTCTTTGAATATAAATCAAAACGCCTAATTTGAAAAGTCACCTAGTTGTCAGCAATCATATATGTAAATGACATTTTAAAATCGGTCGTTTTATACCTTTTATACTTATTCAGGATCGATTTTACCAACGTTAAATAAGACTTGTCGGAATGGATAAGTGTAAAACGACGATTTTAAAAATTTCATTTAGTTCACAAATTAGTGGTTTTGTATTATCTTCGACGTAAAATTGAGCCTAAGGGCTGAATTTTCAATAGTCTGATAAGAAATATTCGAAAACATCACCTTAGTGTCAGCAAAAATATTTTTAACTGTATTTTTTTTAAATCCGTCACTTTATAATTTATCAGTCGGTGTTTTATCTGACCATTGAAAAATCGACACTAAGGCTCGATTTTACTTATTCGGTCGGATAAATCCTATATCCGACGTTTGTGACTATATCGACTCCTATTTGAGGAAAAATTTTAGTATGGAATTCCCCAAAAATGCTTATTTGCTGAATTTGTCCTTGGTAACAATATTCCTGTTACTTGCAGGTATATTTATACACGTGAATCATTTGACTGCCATCTGTTGAAGATCTACCTTATCATTTTGAATAGGCAAAACTAAGCCATTTTAACTTTCATATTTTTCACTTTTTAATTTCATAGCTCCTTCGTGCGTATGGTTGTTTGCTTTGTCTAGATTATTTTTGCTTATAGCAAGTGAGCAGGTGGTAAATTGATAAATAGAGTCGAGTTAGCCTATGAAAATCCCACTGCTGGTCCAATTCCTGATCTCAAGAATGAGGTGCTTTCAACCATAGTCCACATCACGCGGACGCAGTGCGGGTTGGTAAAGGGGTGTTTGCAAGGCAAGCGACCAACCTTGCTGTAAGATATTATCAAGCCGCCCATGGGGCCACTTAACTAGCTAGCTTAGGCAATGTTACCCAAGATCAACTGATTCAGCAAAAGCACGGAGATGCTCGTGACACCTCATTTATATGGTCGGAAATGTCACCAATCCAAACACGACCGCGCCGTAGGTTGCTTTGCTTCGGTATCACTACCCAGCGCTGCTACTACTCCGCTATATGTAAGTAAATACATTTAAAAAAAAAACTAAAATAGTGGATACTGAGCAATGTAAAAAACTAACTTCTCGGGAAATATCAGACATGAGTTCCCTTAATCCTTCGGGAACTGTGAACACATTTGAGCATCCGTGTTGTTGCAGTAACTCGTTCATTTTGGGAGAAAACTATACTTTTTATTTATTCTTTTTACCATTCAGGGACGTTTTCTTTCTGTCAAGTTGTGAAAACAGTTGTCATTTGTCATAAAGTACGCATAAAACTTCTTTAACTTTGAAAAAGTTTAACCATAAGATTGACCTTGACTTTTCCTACAAAATCTCAAGTTTGTAGTGCCAGTAATGTATCTGCAATCTGTAACAACTTGATGATGGATTTATCTTGAAGTGGTATCCTGCTGTTATAATAGATTAGGAGCAATTTATATTTTTAAAAGCATAGCAGTATGAATCAGTGTACATTGTGATTTATAATTTGATAGACCAAAATGGCATTTAATGAGTGGTCACTTTTCGTAAAATAGTTTTGAACCTTAAGAATTGGAAAATTATTTTTTTATTCAATCTATTTGTGCTGAAGTATAGCAGCATGAATTTTAACAGTGTTATTACAAAAAATCTACAAATTTAAAATCTGAACAAAAATTATGTTTTCCAAAAATACCATCATCACTTATAATATTTAATTTATAGAAAATTTTGAACGTCAAAAGAGGTAAAATCATACAAGAATATTGCAATTGCAAGGGAAAGTACCTACCTATTTTTTTTCCTTCCAAAACTGTTTTATGTATTGAGTTTGTTTATAGCATAACGTAACGTTTACATGAATATTTATCCTTATGAGTTAAGTCACATTATCAAAAATGGATATCACAACTTCAATTGATCACGTACAATTGAATTGTTAAAGCACTATTGGTGCTAAGTTTGCAACATTTAAAATAAAAAGGTCCATTCAAGCTGTCATTGAAAACGACATCAAATGAATAGACGCATATTCTTTCTTTGTAATGGAAGTATTTTGAAAACTTTCAAAAAGACACTATTAAGCCACGTCGTCAAATCCTGAAACTTCCCTGTCAGATACAAAAAAAAGATAAAAAATATAAAAGATAAAAAGATTACATGATCAGTGGTCAGATATTACTGAATTATACACTGATTATAAGAAACATGAATTGTTTGATACAAAACCTGAAATGTTGCGACCGAAGTCTCTCAACAACAAAATTCTCTCTCAACTTTGTATTGTATTACAATGCCCCATTTGATTGAACTGGAGCACTAATAAATAAATAAATATCCTTTGGACATTCCCACACATCGCCATCTAGTCTAAGCTACTAAAAAGCTTGTGTTATGGGTGCCAGACAACGGATATAATACTTAAATTCTTTTTGTTTTGTACATACATACATGATATACATAGAAAACACCCAGACCAATACAAACAGACATATTCATGCACACAAATGTTTGTATTGTGCGGGGATCGAATCCGCAACTCGCTGCGTAGTAGGCGATTTCCCGACCACTAAACCAGACGGGTCGACACTTTCTTCTTTTTAAATATAATAAACTTATTCTAGTACAAAATAAATGGTATTTTCTATTAGCCCTACAGTACCTGCACCAAATATAGAACTCATAAGTTTTTACTTCTTAATTCTGTCAATAAACTGCTATCGCACGGCAAACAATATCAATTAAATCTTTTGTTTATATATAAAGCAATTCCGCGCTACCTCCATCTCATAATGAGCTAATGAGTAATTCTTTGTTCATGGTCCAATTTCATTAGAGCTATTTAGTTTTCGTCGTCAACTGTAAAAATTAAAGGCGCGCGGGCTCATTTGACGCTGGTGACTACATACGCAACTTGCAAAGTGTGTTTCGCAATTATCACCCGCATTGCTATTCGATTATAGGCTTTGCCATCATTGTTATAAGGCCAATGTATATTTACGTAAACGAAATATACAGTGTGGCAAACATATCCATGATAAGTTCGAATCATTCAGAGGGTGTAATCGCGTTAGTACAGTCGTCAATATGCAATAGTGTCTGTTAGCCCAAGATAATACACGTGGTGCCGTGCTAGATATAAAGTGTAAATAAAATTGATAAGAAAATTCCCAGTGCGTTGTTCAAAATGGAGTTGACAACAGCAAAAGCGATTGCGATGCTATCCCTTGGGCTGGGTAGTTTCGTATTCGGGATGATACCAGCTTTTTTTTCTGAAGGGACGAGACAGAAGCACCCTTTGTTGATATCTTGCTTGCTATGTTTTGGAGGTGGAGTACTTTTATCGACGTCAGTGGTCCACATGCTTCCAGAGGCGAGAGAGCAACTACCAAACTACGCTGAACTGATGTTGTGTGTGGGTTTCTTCATAGTGTATTTAGTTGACGAACTGGTGCATCTATTTTATGGGCCAGGGAACGACCCTCACAGACAGACTTATGGGAGCAATGAAGGGACCAGTTTGTTGCAACCGGAGAGGAATTTGAGGAGTCAAGATGCGGAGATGGTGGACAGATGTTGCGGGGATACAGACAATCCCAGGATGTGTCACGTGAGCCATACGGCCCCGTGTAACAAGAGTTCTTCAGGAGTTATAGGACTTCTTTGTGCTTTATTTGTGCACAGTGTTTTGGAAGGACTGGCGATTGGTCTGCAAGTTGATGCTGCCCAGGTTTGTCATTTTTTCTTGTTCCGCCATCCTCATTGTTAAAGATCATACTGACCAAAAAAAAAACGTATTATTTTTCTTCATTCGATTCCGATCGATAGTTCATTATTTTTATAGCTAGTCTAATGCCCGGTTATGGATTAAAAATAAAATTGTAAGGTATTAAGTAATGATTCGTTGTAATACAGTAACATTTTTTCATAATCCTATAACGAAATTATTTCATAAATAAGACCAAAGTTGCGGGCTTATCGCA
Source organism: Pyrausta purpuralis (assembly GCA_963924145.1). Classification (NCBI taxonomy): domain Eukaryota; kingdom Metazoa; phylum Arthropoda; class Insecta; order Lepidoptera; family Crambidae; genus Pyrausta; species Pyrausta purpuralis. Next base: position 2,237,653 of record OZ001653.1, on the reverse strand, counting down.
CTTGGGCCGTTTTGTAACATTCAGTTACAGAAACGTATGATATACTTATTTATACGAATAAATACGCGTGTGGGTCAACAATGAATGATTAAGTATGCGTTTTCCTTGGTTGGTCATGTGTTTATTAATATCGTTTCATATGTGTTAAGCTAATTGAAAGCAGTTATAAGATATGTGTTCACTGATTTGGAGGGCTTCCTCAATAAAAAATATTGATACTTACTAATGAATCAAAATTAATGGTCACGGACTCATCACTCAAGTAAGGCTCATGACTTATTTAAAAAAAATGTAAATAAGTAAAACATAAAGATTATAATAATGTAGGTAGGCAAGACAAACAATATGAGATGTATCCTGGCTGTAAAGGCTACGATATATATGCCTGTACATGGCACAGTTTTAGGGTTCCCTAGCCGAATGGCAAATAACGGAACCCTTTATAGGCCGGATAGGCGTTTTTTAAAATGACATAGAGTTTCCTAAAACTATTTTACTTTAAAGTCTAACGTTTCAAAGCTAGACGCTTCCAAAGTGGAAAAATGGGCGTCCCCCCATCTAACTTCTAAACTAAGCGAGTGTAAATTTTGAAAAAATAAATATAATGTAGATCTTAACAAATACTTTCAATGAAAATTGGTTCGGACGGGATCAACTGAGAAGTTTTTGAGATAAAGCACATTTTCAACAACCGCAATCATAACTTTGTACTACATACAAACACTATGAAAAACAAAGTTATATTTGCTGTCAACATATTAATAAATATTGTGGTATTTACTAAGTGGAAGTAAGTGGATTTCTTAATTTAGTTAAAGTTGGCACGGAACCCTCAGTGCGCAAATCCGACTCGCACTTGGCCGGTTTTATGCCAGCTACTTGCACGTGACATCTACTTGTATGTGAAGTGAGACGCTCACTTGCATGCAATGTGAGGAACGAGACGCGGAATGCTCCAAAACTGGCGCCTGTCAATATTAATAGCAAGAATATTGTCATGCGAGGACGCAAGTTGCTAAACACATGCCAGTAACTGGCATGCAAGCTAAGTCCGATTTACAGGCATATGTATCACAGCCTGAGGTGGTTCCCCGAAGTGTTACCAAATCAACATCTGACTCACATTTTTAGATCTAAGTATTACAGAGGTATTTTCGTTTTGTTACAAACAAGTTACTGCAACGATTCTCAAGCTCATTATGACCAATAGTTGAAAAATGTTTGAATGGACTTGGTTTTAAATTTTTACTATTGTTAAAAAGTTAGTTGGTGCATCGTAACTTTAAAGTTTGGTTCTGATGGCTTAAGATTGACATTTAAGTGGCCTTCAAACACTTCCTTAACCCGCTGTTTCGATTATAGACTAGACTTGAGCCACACAGTTCATTGTTGTGTGAGTGACCTTTTACTTTGCCTTGCGTTTATGTTTTATTGTTCTTTTTCCTGACCAAACGCATTCGTCACTTTGGTCAGGCTCAGTTCCACCACCATCTTATATTGGAGTAAAAGCACGCTAACTAACGCGGTCGCTAAATACAGGGTGTTGTTTTGGTCAGCGACGAGCGACTCAGGGGTGGCTATACAAACGATACTGATGCCAAAATTAGGGGGGGTGACTACCAAATTACAACATTGTAAGCGTCTTCTATGAAACGTTAGACTTAAAAAGAAAATGGTTTTAAAAACCTCTACGTCATTTTTAAAGACCTATCCATAGAAAGGTTGGCCTAAAATTTTTTTTTGGTTTCAGTTTCATATATGGGATGTTGCTTATTAAATATTATTAGGTTTAGTGTAGTCGTTAGTTGATAAAATTAATTTCTCAAAGGTGCAATCGCTTATCATTGATAAACAGAAGGACTCAATAATTTATCTTTCAAGCAATTGACGTATTTGGGTCAATTTTGTGTTGTTTTATTGGGCATTGTTTGTCATAGATAAATGAAGACACACTTTATTAATAACGCATATTTGTTTGCATTGAATAAATGATTATTCTATTTCCGTAAATAAAGTCGTTGGATTTGACAAACTGAGTGTGAGAACACAGACATAGCCCCGAGAATCAGTAAGCCTAAGTGTCAATGGGCAGGGCACCTATCACGAAGAACTGATGACCGATGGGGCAGAAACGTTCTTGACTTGCAGAAAAGACGATGAAGGATGTCCACCGACAGATGGACAGGCGACCTTGTAAAGATCTCAGGATTAAACTGGATGCAGACCGCTTGTGATTGATCGCTTTGTAAAACCGTGGGGGAGGCCTATGTTCAGCAGTGGACGTCCTGTAGCCGATATTAATGATGATAATGTGTGGGAAATGTTATGAAGATTAATTTACAGCGGTGAATTCAAGGATTTTCGAAATGAAATCTAAAATTTTATCACTTGCTATAGGTATTGATATTATAAATGTATCTTATTAACTGAGAATTAAAGCACCTAATTAATCGATAGCCGTACATAAACGTGTTATTTACATCTAGATATCAAAGCCTCTCGCGCAAAATCAACCTCCCATTTCCTATGATGAGTAGGTAAACAAAGATATTTTTCTAGACAAGATGACATTGACAAATAATAAATCCTTTACGAAATTATTTTGAATTTGTGATCGATTTATCAGTAGGTTTACGTTCCAACTTTTAGTACTAATATTAAATAGTGCGTTACAACGACGGCCACTATGATGCCTGTTTGTGAACTGCCCTTTCAAAAAGATGTTTTCTTAATGATAAGGCTGTAACGTGTTTCTTCAATGTCAAGGTATCTTAAGCTGCGTATCCAGTAATTGGAGATACCTATAAACCCAGAAAGTAGTATTATTATAAAGTAATATTATTCATATTTTCTTTTCAGGTCCTCCTTCTACTCGGAGCAGTGGCATCCCACAAATTCGTCGTCGGTTTCTGTCTCGGTGCGGAACTATGCGCAAGCGCACCGGGGCGTCTGTGCGCGCACATCGTGTGTGTGCTGCTCTTTAGCGGCGGGTCCGTGGCTGGGATCGGCTTGGGAGCAGGACTGGAGACTGTGCAGGGGATTAAGGACTCTATTGCCGTGCCTATTATGCAAGTTAGTATCGAAATTTTCACCAAACTTTCAGCCTGGGCTTTAGGCCAGAAATTAGCAGGTTCATTTCGAATCAAAATCATCCAGAATAATTTTAAAAAAGGTTAGTAATATTTGGTTTGAAGTCATTGTAGGCATTATTTTTTTTTGTCGTGTCTATGGTACAGATTGCTGTAAAAGTCCTTCAACAGATTACAGTCCGTTTGTCTTTGCTACGAGAACAATATAAACAATCTTTTTCATAACTTTTAAAATAATATAATGGAATAAAATTAATATATAATTTGATTTAAAAATATATCAGTGTTTAACTATGACTTCTTCATATAGGTTGTGAGTTTTATGGTTGATTATCTTATTTTAAAATGACTCATTTCGTAAAAAATAAATGTAAAGATTGTTTACATTATTCGACTAGCAAAGAAAATTGACTTTAGGCCTAAAACCCTTCGTTGTGTAAGGGGACAACGCCATCCAAAAATATAGGTCTTGTTTAGCTTTGTTGTCAGCGCTTTGCTACGCGCTTAACTGCTCGTTACGGCGATCAACTCCACACCTATTTTTTACAATTTTTATTGCCATTTGATATTACATTTATTAAGAATTACTTTTCTTCCCTTCCAGGCGTTAGCAGCAGGCACCCTCCTGTACGTGACGGTGAGCGAGGTGCTGCCCCGCGAGCGAGCGAGCTGGCACGAGCGAAAGAGAAGCGCCGGCGTCGCTCAGTTCGCTTCCGTCGTTGTCGGCTTCGCTCTGATGTACTTGTCTACTATGTACTTGGGTGAGTCAACATTTATGATGATTAGTATAGTTTTAGGTGCTCGTAGCGCAGGGTAGCAGCGCTTTGGTAGTGATACCAAAGTTAAGCAACCTACAGCGCGGTGGTGTTTCAAAGTCAAAGTCAAAAATAATTTATTCAATTTAGGACACAAATTGCCACGTATGAACGTCAATAATTAGTGCAATATCAATCAATTATGGCCCGTATGGGACTAAAACATGTCTCCTTATCATTTAAGCCCTACTAGCGCTTCGAGACAAGACACAGACAATTTTGCAAGTGCTGAGAAGAAACGCCGGAACAAACTCACTCATATCCCTTCGACGTTAGGGTAGTTTTAACATATAACTTAAATTTATGAATAGGTAGTTCGATAACATATTAGGTATACTGTCGAAAAATTTAACACAATTTCCCAGGAATGAATTCATTGTTTTGGGTAACCCTAAAGTTTGGATTGACAAGTTTGTTATTATTTCGTGTGTTATACGAATGTATGTCACTTTTTTCATGAAAAAATCTAAATTTTGCGTACGTACTTTCATGATATTATCAAATATGTATTGAGAAGCGACAGTGAGGATGTTAATTTTCTTAAAGAATTCTCTCAGGGATTCGCGGGGACTAAGTTTGTAAATGGCACGAATGACTCTTTTCTGTAAAATAAAGATTGTATCGATGTCCGCAGCAGAACCCCACAAGGGAAGACCATCAGACATTATACTATGAAAGTAACTAAAATACTCAAGCCTTGCTTGTTTGGATGGGTGACCATACCTACCATATAAGTGACGTATATCACGAGTATCTCCGTGCTTTTGATGGCACGCCAAGCCTAGTCAGAGGCCTTATGGCTTGATAATATTTGACAGCAGGGTTAGTAGCTTGCCTTGCTAACACCCCTCCACCAATAGGCACTGAAGCCGCGTGGTGGAGTATGGCTGAAACTACTTAACTATGAGGTAGTTTCGCGGCTAAGCCCTTTGTCCTTTGTTTGTGAGACGTTACAGGCTAACTATACTTGGTACAGTTTGGCCGCCCTGACAGTTTGAACACTAAATAAATGGAAATGATTTAATACTTCTTGACTTCACAACTTTCAAATAGTTTTTTATTTTATTTTAAACTATAAATTCGCATTCTCTAGACGTCTAGATGATAAGATAAATGATTACAATGTACCATACATTGTAATCATTTATCTTATTGGCTTAATTAGCTTGTACGAACATAAAAAAAGATAGACTGAGTTTATTGCGCAACTTCTCAGCACTATCCCACAATTGTCCATGGTAGGATCAGTGTTCGGACGTGTAGGTATAAGTGTTAGGAATAGTCTATGTAAAAAATAAATAATTGTTGAATTTTGACTGAGTTTTGAGAGCTCATCAGCTTTCCGACCCATTTCAGAGACAGGTCGATAAAGAAGATGCTGATGAAGGGCACAGGTTCTATTTCAATTAAATTTCCTACTACCTTCCTCTTATACATATGTTTAAATTAGGGCCCTTATTAATTCATGTGCCCAAGGACACCGTCAATGCAAAAAGGATGTAACTGATCCCAAAGTTGGTTTAGAATCTATGTTGTTTTTTTTCTTTGTCTACGGTTTTCCGTCACCGTAAAAAAAAGTTCCTAACGCCATCTATTGTGATGGGAGAAAACTGCTCGTTGCCTAACTGACAAGAATTTGTTTTTCCAGACCATGATGCTGTGTGATTGCTGGCAACATCACGGGATTGTGTAGTTTATTGACTATGTTAATCGAATTTTAACATTAAGAGTAAGTTTTTATGTTTCATAACATATATTTAAACAATGTTTGACCTCCTTGAAGGACCTAGTATGCCTAAGACTGATCTTAATTAAGATAATTAATGAAATAAAACAATCTAATCTATTTCCGCATTTTATTAAGACTGTTTTGAAGTCAACAATAAATTTACAATTTGTGATGATGATAGGACTAACTTTTTGATTGGTGCAGTTAAATATTTTTATTTATAAAGCAGCATTTTTTAACATTGTCACAGTTTCTAAGTACAATATATTCGTAAATTGCTAATTTGCTTAAAGCAGGCATTATTATATTGCAGCAAAAAGTAATAAAGTAAGATTTTAAATGATAAGAAGTATTGCTGCACATAAGGCGATAGTCATTAAATTAAAATTAAAATGAACATGGCACTATTTGAATCTGAACCTTGCAACCAGCGACCTCTATATCTTTGGACTACACTTGAGTACAAAACAGTATTGCTACTCGCCGATAGATGGCGGTACTAAACTTTAGCTACTCGTCAACAGATGGCGCAATTTAGTCCTATTTATGTATAAAAATATTTTCCGTTCGTTATTTATTTTATTACACATCTAAATGCACAAAATAATCTCAGTCCACAATACTATTGCGATATTTATATACATCAATAAATTTATGGAAGCGATTTCTACATACAACTAATATTCATACTGAATATCGGAATACCTCGTATTAAACAGTATAAATAAATGAATTAATTCTTAAAGTAATCATTAAAATTTAAATACAATAAAAGTATTACAAAATAGAAAATAATACAGATCTTTGACTCGATGCACTTATGCCTACGAAGTAAGTACTGTTAAAAATAATAACAAAAAATTATAATTCGTTAACTTTGAATAAATATTCTTATATTATTGGGGCGAAGAGAGCGTTTGTCAAGGGTTAATGATATATTTTAGCAATATATTGTGCGTCTGTCATTGAAAAATGTTTAGTATTTTTTGACGTGAAAGAGATATCTTTTGACGTGAAGAAGTAAGTTCTCTCAACTTTAATCTGATACACTTCTTGTGAACTGAAACTTTCTAAAAACAAACAGTCTAATGGAGTGAGAAAACGCTGTGGTCAGTGTTAGAGCGATGCGCCTCGATCACTTTCGGTAACTATTTATAAATACGTATTTTAAGATTGTTTTGATAATGTTGTATGCGGTTGGTATAACCTGAATGTGATACTAAAATAAGTCAAATAATTCTTAACTTCACAGGTGTTTTTAATAAACTGTTACTTATGATCACTGCATACTGTGTTATATTACAATTGGAAATTGCTTTTAGAATAAATTATTACTTCTGTCATATTCTATTAATATCAAAAACCGGATAAATCTAAATAAATAGTAAAAACAATAGACCGTACGTTACGTATTTGAAATACTTTTAGTCACATTATTAATAATACCTAAAGCTAAGAAGGCACTAAGTTTCACGAGGCACTGAAAATATCGGAGTTCCGTATGATCGATAATGACTAACTAGGCAAGACTAAAACAAGAAGCGTAATTAAATAGACAATTTTCGAAATAAATACAGTAAAATACATCAACCGATAGTTCCTACGACAAGTATACGCTTGACATCGGTAACGTGCGTTGAGACCGAATCGATTTAGCTACTGACTGTGTAGACACATTTGACTATTCAAATGTGGTCACTATTGCAAATTTGAATGACTCTCTCGAAATTTTGAAAAGATCAGACGCTAAATCGATTGATCTCGTAATACTAAATCGGGAAGACTCCACGTTAATTTGTTCAAAGTCCCACTGGATTTCACTAGCACTAGAACCTTCGGTCAGGTCTCTTCCTCCTCTTCTAGCTTTCTATTTTTCCTCCTTTGTCGATGCCGTTCTCTTTTCTTGTGGGCTCGATTCCTCCTCGAGGTAATTTGGCACTCGCACCCGGCGCGCACTTTCACATAGTCCATCGACCAACCACCGGAGCCTGGCACTGATATGTGTCCTTTAGTCTTTTGGTGGGGCATCTCGGTGGCGGCCGTGTACCGCACCAACGCATAGGAGTATGAGTATATTTGGACGCATCTGGACTGGTTGTACAGTCGAGCGTCGACGAAGCGGCAGGGCTTGTCGACGACTTCTGGAGCGCACGAGAGCTCGTATAGTCTCTGCTTGTTCTCGCCGTCCTCATAGAGTTCTACGTAGAGGCCGCTGAAGGTCCTGCCGCCCTTCTTGGCGACCATCTCGCCGACGGAGGGGCAACACTCAACGACGTCCCGCTTGGCACCCTCAGTTCTGAGGACGCTTTGCATCTCGCGCCAGTGCGACCGCTTCCACGCCGCCGTCGCGTCCAGCTCCTCGTCCGTCCTGAAAGCGGAATTTAGTTGATGAGTAAGTAAAGGGGTAAAAGGATATGACATATGCCTATGACGGTTCATTAAGTTTGACATGACACCAGTGATGATAACGAGGGAGCGATTTGAAGTCAAAAAGTTAAGACTGAGACGTCGTCGGTAATAAAAGTTAGCACAAAACATGATCTAGCCACTGACATCATCATTAGAATTCATAAACTAAAAGTAATTGTTACGGTACAAACAATAATTTTATTAGACCTTAATACTCAAATTAAGGAACTGCTATCTTTACAGCCAGCGGTTATTCTCTGAGTTTGGGTGATATGATAATGTAAGTGAATATATGAGTTTGTATTATAACAAGGATCAAGATGATGATGATGATTACAATAATTGTAAGCGTTCTAGGTACGTTGCAACACCTTGAGGGACAAAAACGCTTGCACCAGGCGGCGTCTTTTGTTTAAAATAATGTCTGTGTGTCGTGTGCGCAAGCGACTTTTATTTAAAAGACCTCGACCATACTTACATCACGCGGTGCGGATGGTAAGGTTGCGGCGAGCGGCGCACGCGGCTTACGTTCCCGATCAGCTCGCCCGCGCCCGCCACTGCACCACACAGCACCTGGAAACAACGGTAAACTTGTATTCAATACTATGTTCAATGAGTAGAATGAGTTAGAAAAAAACACATGCATCAACTGGATTACCTATGCAAAAGGAATATTGCCTGAAAAATCGAACAGCCACCATGCTTAAGTGGGTAAAAGACGAGACCAAGGCGCCTATTTTTGAACCATTCGCTTGGATATGGCGTGTAAATTTCGTTTCAAAACGAATTAAAATCACATCTTATCATCATTTAATACTCACAAAATTCAGTTATGTTTTTTCGAATCACTCCAGTGTAGAATTATACTAATTTTATTTAAAAAAATCGGTCTTGGGTCGGTAAGGCCCTGGCGGATTTAAAGATATTTGGCACATTATGAGGTTTTCTGTTCTTTGGGAATACATTAGCTTCTGTCAAATATTATATAAGACTTAGGGGTATTTTGATTCCATTAAAGATCTACCTGATCATAAGAAATTGCTATCGAAAGTGAATACCTGTAGTCTTAGAGTGTAAGTAAAATTCATAGATAAAGCTGAGTTATAACATCTAGAGATTTGGCAATAGCTTACCAAATGTCTAATACTTAATTAATGATGATTTCTTGGGACGCCATATAATAATACAGGTTTTTATATTATTGGCGTAATTAACATAAAAAATAGCAATGTAGTGAAATAATTAAATTTTATCAAGACATCAAACCAGTGGACCCATTGTCGACGCCCTAGTTTTATGGCTGCCATAAAACCGTAAACTATAGACCGGCTACCGCAATTTTCTTTTAACGATCTACTGGAGCTCTATTTTTGCATCACTCACTTGGATATGTCGTGTGATTTTTGTTCGTCAGCGAACTAAAAACCAAGGAGAACCGAACAAAATATATACGTATATCCTCAAAAAATAAGGTTATACTTTTTTTGTAATCAACACCGTGTGGAATTAATTTGCTTTCCATTCGAAAATTAGACCTTATTCAAAGAATATCACATGCCATTTTAACGCGAGTGATTTAAAAATAGGGCTCCGGAGGCTGTCTAGATTAAACTAGTGCACCTATTGTATAATGGCTATTCAGAATAATAAAGCATAAAAATCAAATAATACTTCTAATTTTGTTCTTTAGAATAATCCGGCCAAGATTGATTTTTTAATATACAATTTGAGCTTATTATTGGTTTCAACTACGGCATAAATAATAATGTGGTATGCTAATAAAATAATTATACCTGGCATAAATGTAGAAAAATATTAAAATTATTGGTTAAGCAGTAAAGAAAATTAAAAATACATTATCATATTACAATTGGTCGTTTTTACATATTAATATAATCATATATATTGATTACTTTAAAAGTTTCTTCGTTGTCAATAAAAATAAAATTGTATAGTTTAGCTACTCGATACTAGATGGCGCCACTTTGCCGAACTTGATACGAGTGCTGTATCTTGTGTCTTTCCCTTCATAGTTTAAAAACATTACATTAAAGAAAAAATCAAATGATAGGTATTGGCACAGATTCACAAAATCTGCTTGCTATTGATAGGAAACCTGTCTACCTCAATACCCCCCAAGGCAGCTATTATAGTAACGTCAACACTCAATCCCGCAGATTAACTATGCCTTGTTTTATAAACTGAGTATCAAACATTCAAACGACTTGTTTTCAGACGGCCGTTGCTTACAAAACTACGCCAACGAACAAAAATACTAATACTCATCCTTATTTCAATTGTAGAAGGTATAAATTAGATTGAATTTTAATTTCAAATCTAAAGACTGAGTTGTAACTAACAGACAAACAGTGAGTTTGAGTTACACGCGTCAAAACAGACGACCGGTTACGATGGTAACTCGATAGTAGAAAATATGTACCGAATAAAACTAAAGTGATAAAAGTTATGGCAGACACAACATTGGTGGTGTCATTTTACCGATGAAAGTTCATGTTCATCGTTTATATGGTGTAAGACATGAGTAACATGGACATAAAATTAATGTGTCTAATAAATTGTCTCGTTTTGTTGAAAATTCGATTTAGTGTCAGATTTATTCGACTAATATTGGATCAATTAAGAATCGGTAGCTATTTCAGGTATATTTTTCTTAAACTAGGTGAAAGTCTGGTCATAATAATAAACAAAGTAGAAATAACAAGATCTTAAACGATTAAATAAATGTTAGTGCCTGGAATTATTTATTACATTGAGATCGACGGTGGAATATTCCAACAGTAAAAATAAGATTAAATTTTTAATTAGTTATTTAACCATATCTCAAAAACTACTAGAGCATGTTTGATAAAACTTACTGTACCATAAGTTGAAATATACCTAATCGAGCTAAAAAAGAATCGTCTCGCTATGCCTTCTTGTTTAAGATAAATCCGTTCACAAACATACAAACATAGACTTACGAACTTTTGCACACGGAAGCCTTTATTAGATCAACATTTTCAAATATTATCAAATTCCAATAATATCACATACATACACATTGAATTGATTACCTGCTTTTTTAAAGTCAGTAAATAATACATCTCGATAAACTACTAACATGAGAGACCTTAGTTGCTAAATTCGAGTTGGTGTCAAATTTTGTTATGGCATCGCGGCGACCCATATCTTTCAATCACCCCTTTCGCTAAACTATGCGCGCACGCAGCTAAACTTAACTGAACAATGCGCGACGAGATTTGTAGGAAAACCGTAACAGATCTGAAATTTTGTGTGAATCAGTTAGAAAGCTGTGGTTTAGAAATGGTCTTGAATGGTTAATAGGTCGGGACATTTAAGATGTTATGGATTAATAATCTATGTTTTAACATCACAAGGAGCTCAACAGTCAACAATGCTTTAGTACAGGGACTAGCAGTTTTTACTTTAGTCTGTACCGTATCATTTATCAATTGTAACTACTTAATATCGAAGCTTTACACAGATTATAAAAATTTCAAATAAGATTTTTTAATTTTAGAATTTACATCAGTTATTTCAACGCAATACATCGTGAAAGTTATCAATTGCCACTACAGCTCTGATTAATCTTTCCTACGTGGCCAGACAGTGAACTAGCCAATCAGACTGATCTAAATCCAGCATTGGATGTTGCCTATCACCGATTGAAGGATTGGCTTCAACATGCCACCTTATCGAGAACATGACTGCTGGTTTGGCTACATTCCACGCTCGTCTCAGTTACTTTGCGACTGATAAATTGTCAGTAAACGATAGATCCTCATCAAATAGATATTGAATATCCTGTTCTCGAAGCAAGACTTTTAATTTATAACATTTTTGTATGAAAGCACGACTGAAGATTGTTATTACTCACGGTTATCCTTACGCGCGAATTGTGAGTGTCACTCTTTTGTACATACAGAGGGTTTTGGTGCCATAATGCGCAAAAAGGCAGCTTGCACAGATTACTGGGGAGTACCAACAGTATTATACATACAATTACCCATAAATATGACTGCCCAATTATACGACAGATCGCTAAAATAAGTCAAACTTAGAAATTTTATTTATTTATGGTACTGCAACAAAATACAAATTGATACTTAAACTAAGTTATAAATTGCAAATTGCACTTGTAAAAAGCAACTTTGGCTGTGTGACAGACGAGGAATCGAACCCCGTGTCTTACGCGATCCGGGCGTATGCCTATACCACTCGGCCACCGTCACATTAGGAAACCTGTTGAATTTTTGCAAGCGCTTTATTTAACGCGTAGGCTGCGTGCCTCGTCTGTCACACAGCCAAAGTTGCTTTTTACAAGTGCAAATTGCAATTTATATTATTAAGTTTGTATAGTGACAAAACACTATATAAACAAAAAAATAATTTTAAACTAAGTTATTTTTTTATGCTATCACATTTGCATTCCGATTAGAGCAATACACATTTCATACAGCAATACATGAAAACTATATTAATAATAAGTTAAGGTAAAAAAACAAACAGTGATCTATAATTAACTCGTGTATCTCTTTAAGTTAATTAAATAAGATTTAGAACTTAAATACCAATGTAATTCAAAATTATTTTATTATTATTATCATTTCTTCTTTATAATTATTTATCAATCATATTTTTTTAATTTTTATAGTTTGTTATTATGATATGGATGATATTGTCTGAAATAAATATTCATCCATTCATTCATTTTGTAAGTTTAAAATGAAAGTGGTCAGTAGCACTAGTGTTTTTATGAAAGGATTAAAATATTAACGGTCAAAAGTAGTTTAATAAAGATATTATATTTATTAGCGGATTAAATAAAGAGATCAAAGGACATTACAATTTTAATAGCATTAAATATTGCGCTCCGAAGAACTTATTTTAATTATGAATTCAATCCGTAGCATACATTCGTGCAAAAAGGCGACATTATAAAAATAAAATGAACGGCAGACCCTTCGTGAACACCAATGAAGAGATTAAAATAACATAAATGTACACACAACTTTAATACACCCATTTGTATTACAAAAAGTCAGCGCCGTAGAATGAAGTTGTAAAAATATTACGACTTTAAATTGTTCACGTTGCGTAGGATTAAAGATAGCGCAATCTTCAATTTTAGATTTTTTTTTAAAGACATTTCTGCTGTTTGGAATAAATGCCTGTTTTGTTGTACATTATTGAAGCTTGGAAACTCAAAATAAGTCGAATACCTACCAAATATTAGCTTTTTACAGACTTGTTGAAAATTTAGATACATGCCCGTACATACGAATAGTTCTAGACTGAAACACTCAGGATACACGCAAGTTCAGTAGACCTTCTGCAAAAAATCATTATGGAATCGAAAATCTGATCCCTTTTTATTTGAAAAAGAACATATTTTATTAAAAATAGAGTAGTGGCTATAAAAACATACATTATGATGAACTATATAGTAGAAGTAATACGGCAGGATTAGCCTCGATATATTTAACTAGCGGTCCCCCGCGACTTCGTCCGCGCGTTTTGAGTTTGCTCCCGCCCCTCCCGTCGCAGCGTCATGTTTTATATCCAAAAGCCTTTCTCGATAAATAATCTATCCAAAACAGAAATATTTTTTCAAATCGGTCCAGCAGATCCTGAGATAAGCGCGTTCAAACAAACAAACTCTTCAGCTTTATAATATATTAGCGCAAGCGCACGTTGTACTTAAGCTGCGAACATTATTTTGGTGCGGAGTTATGTTACAACTGTAATAGCTCCTAAGATATTTATTGAAATCAAATGATATAAAGGGCAACTTGGTTCTAAATGAAATGCTCGTGATGATGAATGTATTTATTTTGGTAAGAATAAATACCTGTGTGTATAATACACCTCTAAAAATAATGCATCATTTTTTTACAAATTTATTAACATAAAAAAGGTTGTAGTAAGTCAACCATAAAAGATAGGCATATGCTGTCGCGGACTTTATTATAGAACTTTTTATGCTGAACAATCCTGTCATACATGATCTTTGTGTAACTTAAGCGGTTTCCGCAGCGTATGCAGCGGAAGCTCTCAAAAGGAATATCTTTCTCCCGTTTTCGCACCATTTTTCATTTCTGCTGTGGTCTTATGAGTTGTATCTTTATGTTTTATAGCCTAAAGCCTTCCTCGATAAATGGACTATCCAACGTAATTTTTTTTTTTAAATCGGGCTAGTAGTTTTTGAGATTAGCGCGTTCAAACAAACAAACAAACAAACAAACAAACAAACAAACAAACAAACTCTTCAGCTTTATAATATTAGTATAGATATGATTACTCAATATATATTTATGAAAACATTTTATACGTTGGGCGCGGTTGTGATAATACTTTAGCACAGAAGTTTTAAAAGTCGATTAGATGAATACGTTTCAAATACCTAGTTGCTACGCTAAGAAAATGATTAATGAATGACTAGCTATATTCTTGTTAATCATAATTTATTGGAAATCTTGTGTTTCATAAGTCTCCAGAAAATGTACAAACCATTTGATTAAGATAACGATTTTCACTTCCCACGAAATAAATCTAGCGTACAATGAATCGATATAATCAATTAATTAGGTCGGTAAAACTGCTGCGGATGAAATCAAAATTTTACTGCCGTCTATTAAAGAAGTTAATACGACCATTTGTATACGAGATAACAAAAACATCGGCACTTTATTAAAAGAGCATAACTATCGGACATCAAACGCCAATAAAATCAATACACCTTTGCTTATAAATTTAAGAGCGGACCAGTTATAGATGAATATTTTTATGGATCATGATTTAGTGATGAATGAGAATTCTCGGAAATCATTAGAGCATCGATTTTAAAATACCACGTGTTCAAAGGCGAAGTTGACAAACTTGATGCAAGCTAAAAAAATGTATTTGTTTCCTTTTGATTAGGAGTTGAAGAGTCAAAATTGTGTGATTTTGATGATGTTAAAGGCAAAGGTGAGCTTGCTGGTCCGTAATTAGCGGAAAGCGGTATTTCGTTAATTTATTGATATAGCAATCAACTAACGATCGGTATACCGACGCTAGATGTCGTAAAAATGGAGATTGCCGCCGAGCGCATGTGAATTGTGGATTATGAGACGAATGTGGGACCGGCCGTAAAATAAAGGTCTTCAATGAATGGTATTAACGTGGATTTTAACGCAGAAACATCATAAGACACAGATAGTGGTATGACGACGGGATTTCGTTACAACAGTTATCGGGTAGCGGAATAATTTAGAAATACATTCGACGAGAGTTGGAAGACTATTAAATTATCAATATCGGAGAGTCTGATAAAGGTAGCGTGCGGCTTGAAATGTGGAGTTTCTGTGCGTGAATGCATAATGTTATACTCTTTTAAGATCAATACCTGCCCATACTTAAGAATAAGAAGAGCTCAGATAATGTGCTACATACACATTAATCTTTAAATTTACGTTTTATGTGATGATTTAGATAACAATTTGCTGCAGTTATGATTTATAATTCCCCTACTAATTTGATGTTTTGTTTCTATCTACCTATTTGAATATCAACATACTGTGTTCCGTCGTATTTGTATGGAATATTAATATTAATGACTATTTAATATTTATACAGTGATTATATCTGTAAAATTGTCATATTTCTATTGAAAACAGCTAAATATATTTCAAAATTTTAAGTAACGGGAATTAAGCGCAAGATAATAAACATTACAAAATAAAGATAACGCTTAATCTAGTCTAGTCTTAATGACTAGACTAGATTTTAAAAAATATATATTGAGTTATATTTAGATTTTAAAAAATACATAAATTTAAAACAAAGGACTGACTTCACTATGTATGACTTACCTATAAATATCGAACGCCATTAAATAAATTAAACCAACACATACCATTAATGAGCTTATAATGGATATGTCAAAATCTGACAAATAGCCAAGGCACAATAGACAAAAGAGAAAAATGGAAATCGTAATTCTCATCATAAATTTGGATAAACTTGTACAGTTATAGATCTGATGATCGTTAAGGAATATTTGTCTCGCAAGAAACGGACTCATTACAATATAATAAATTAATAAAAAATGGACACCAATCACATACATTGCTCTGATCCCAAAGTAGGTACCTAAGTAGCGAATGCACTTGTGTTATGGATATCAGACACAATCCAAACCAAAATGCCCAGACCCGAGACAATATAGAATATTATGATGTCTACATTGACCTGACTGAGTATCGGACCCGGGACCTCGGAGCTGCGCCGCCTTGAAACCCAGTGTGTTTAGCCACTACACCACAGAGGTCGTCATATATAATATCGAAAATGTAAGAGTAGACTTAGCTTCTTTCTTATTAACTATTATGAATTATTTCACCTTAGTTGAATTATTTAGTTTTATTTGACCGATCGTTATGAGGTTATAAATTGAGGAATATACCATGTTATTTAACACCGTAACTGTATAAAAACGATTATTAGACCTTATCATCAACTAATTTGATCTTTTGACTCATTTTATTAATGAATAATTGTTTTGTTGGACAACATAGTGTATTATGGTTTACATAAAATAATTACGTTTTTGCTTAATAGTGCCAGGCTTAGTATTTTTTCGTTACTTGAATCATATAAAATTCATACATTGCATCATTTAATTGGTCCCGTTACTCGTCTGAGCCGTAATTTAAATAAGTCCATAAAAGTCATTGTTGAAAATGTTGACCCCTACAATAAAACAAACAAGAACTAAACATCTGAAAGAGCTTACTAGAATTAAAATAAATCCAACTCAACAACCAGTGTTCCGAGATCAAATTGAAGCGTATCAAAAAGCCATACATCATTGATGGTTTGACAGTCTCTTTTTAATACCGATTTATCGGCTTTTAGCGTATCACCTACTGCTGAGTCGCTTGCGTGTATGTATTGCACTCCATTATACGAACAGGATACCATGCCATTTGATATAAATTAGGACTTCATAAGGATTTTGAGTAAAATTTACTTATATATTTATTAGTTTACTCATATTTTAAAGTATAGTAGTGGCATTTTCATTTTTCGTATGCACATTATTGTTCATTAAAAAAAGGGTTTGTATAAACTGTGAGCTAGTTGACTGAAAAAGTGATAAAACCATTTTATTTTTTCATAAAAATTGAACCGCCTTCAAAAACAAACACTGAAAGGGCTAAAATAACGCATTAGCGTTTCTCCTATTTAGGAGAAACACTCATTTGAAGTCGTTGTATGATAAACGTACGTAGACTGCTGCTGTCCGTTAAGGTTGACATCACGCACCGACTTTTATGAAAAAGAAAAGCGATTTAATTTTTATGAAAAAAAAAAATGATTTCGTAGTTTTTAGTTGATGTTTAATTAACAATGTACTTGATTGAACTAAAATAGTTACTAATACCTTTTCCTCAGTAGAACAAATACTTGAGTGAAAACCGCATCAAAATCGATTCAGCCAAACGCGAGATATCCGCAAACATACATACATACAAACATACAGCTTGAACTGCGAACCTACTTCTTTGAAATCAGTTCAAAAACGAGACATTTGTGTTAAGTAATGAATGACACACAAGAGTGTAAATTTTACGCCGGATTTATTAAAACTAAGATTATAAGCTAGTAAAAGAAAGAGGGTCGTGCATGATCCAGACAATCGGAC
Source organism: Pyrausta purpuralis (assembly GCA_963924145.1). Taxonomy (NCBI): domain Eukaryota; kingdom Metazoa; phylum Arthropoda; class Insecta; order Lepidoptera; family Crambidae; genus Pyrausta; species Pyrausta purpuralis. Next base: position 2,219,902 of record OZ001653.1, on the reverse strand, counting down.
TGAATGTAGTTTTTTTTTTTTTTCTTTTTTTTTTTATTATTACAACAAAATCCACAGCTCTCAAAATTACAGTTTTACATGTTTCTTAATACTAAATATACAGCCAACATTGGATTTACATTTTATAAACAAATAACATTTAGGTGAGTGTGACTGATGTCGTCAACCTTTCTATGTAACCAGTTACAATTATCATATGTGTACGTGTGTGTGTGTGTGTGTGTGTGTGTGTGTGTGTGTGTGTGTGTGTGTGTGTGTGTTTTCTAGGAGTCAGATTGCGTAAGTTCAAGCACACGTTTTTTAAATGTTCTTTTACTTAGGTGAAATGGATCTACTGAGTGAAAATGTTTGTTATATGATCGCAATATGCGGCAAACAATGGAATTTTTTGCATAAATCGTTCGCGTGAAAGGTACAGAGAATAGAGTAGATACTGTTATTATAAGTAGGTAGAATTAGGTTAATTAATGACCATGTGTTAGCGATTCGGTTATTTTGTGTAACCTTTAGCACATTGTTAGGCGTTTTTCATTATCGAGTTAGTATTTTAACCTTAATAAACAATGCTTTACATAGTGCTATTGTCGTTTTTGAAAGAATGATATGAACGAGGAAAAAGGATTGATTTCAATGTTTTTCTACTCTTTGGCCGTTTTTATGATTTAACAAAAGCTCAGGCTGAAAATTGACTCGAATATCCACAAAAATGTATTATTTTTATTGTAGAATTCTATACATATTCGCTTGATTATCTGTGTAGTTGCGCGAGCGCTGCTTGCGTGTATAATACCGGGTGGTCGACTTTTCCCAGTCAACTGTATTTTATTGTATTGTTTAAGTTTGAGGCATGTTAATTTCAGAATATTCAACACAAACGTGACGGATTGGGATCCAACATTGAGAGACTATGACTTTCTGATTAGCGTTATATCAAAATATTTCGATACATATTGGTTGAAGCACCAAAAATTATAGGCTTGACCTCTCAGAGACCACAGGGATAGCACAAAAACACAAACGTAATAAAAACGAGTTCACTATTAAATAAGTCAGCCAAAATGTTAAAATTTCATTGCAAACATCTACTAAGCATCAAATAATAATGCTTCTATGTTTTTTTTAAGAAGGTACAAATATTTTCCTTTTTATTTTGCCACTCTGTATAATCTGCATCACACTGTTTGACGTTCGATTCCCAACGCCGGTCAGATTGGCGCTAATCCCCCTTGCAAAGGACAGGGGCTATTTTCGTACCGATAATCTTGTTATTTGGCCTGCGCAAGATTAACGCGAAATACTTTGGTCCTGCCGATGTCAAAACAGTTTAAGGTTCATTAATAATTCCGTATAAATATAAGCATTTTAAGCGTACATTCAGTATAATAATAATTATGCGGTAAACATTTAACATTTGGGTTACAAATGGCATGAAATGAAACCACTGCTTTCGGTCTATTACTTAAGAGTTATTAACAATTAAAAAGATTTCTTTACTAATATTTACTGTACAATGACAATTTAACTGCCTTAGAGGCGCAGCGGTTAGAGGGTCGCACTTAAAAGTGACGGCTGCGCCAGAGGTCCCGGGTTCGATCCCAGGGTCGGGCCAAAAAATACCTATATGTTCTACTTGTGTGTTTTCTGTTCAGAAATTCGCAGGGTAGCCTGGAGATTGGGAGTTAGCGGTATTTCACCTCCGTGCCTCGAAAAGCACGTAAAGCTATTGGTCCTGCACCTGACATCTCACCGGTCTCATTGGGCTATGAGAGTGGAAGAAGAGGAAGGAAGAGGAATAGAAAGTGCTGCTGTGTTTGCGCACACACTTGTGCACTATAAGTCGTTGTGACTGGCCACCGTAGTCGAAATCGGCTAGAGGGCCTATTACTTTTAATACAATGGCCGTAGTAATTATTATTTATTTGTTTATTTTCCAAGAAAAACTTAATTCGAGTACATGTTTCAATTTATGGTTTTGCAGAATTAGCAAATGAATATTTATTGTGTTTGTGTTTGAACGATAAAATATTAATAAAAAAAGGTTTTATAACTATACTAGCGGTCCCCCGCGACTTCGTCCGCGCGTTTTCAGTTTGCTCCCTCCCCTCCCGTCGCAGCGTGATGTTTTATAGCCTAAAGCCTTTCTCGATAAATAAGCTATCCAAAACCGAAATATTTTTCCAAATCGGTCCAGCAGTTCCTGAGATAAGCGCGTTCAAACAAACAAACCCTTCACCTTTATAATATTATTAGCGCAAGCGCACGTCGTACTTAAGCTGCGAACATTATTTTGGTGCGGAGTTATGTTAAAACTGTGATAGCTCCTAAGATATTTATTGAATTTAAATGATATAAAAGGCAACTTTGTTCTAAATGAAATGCTCGTGATGATAAATGTATTTTTTTTATAAGAATAAATACCTGTGTGTATAATACACCTCTTAAAATAATGCATTATTTTTTTTCAAATTTATTAACATAAAAAAGGTTGTAGTAAGTCAACCATAAAAGATAGACATATGCTATCGCGGACTTTATTATAGAACTCTTAATGCTGAACAATCCTGTCATACATGATTTTTGTGTAACTTAAGCGGTTTTCGCAGCGTACGCAGCGGAAGCTCTCAAAAGGAATATCTTTCTCCCGTTTTCGCAACATTTTTCATTGCTGCTGTGGTCTTATGAGTCGTATCTTTATGTTATATAGCCTAAAGCCTTCCTCGATAAATGAACTATCCAACGTAAAAAAAAATTTTCAAATCGGACCAGTAGTTTTTGAGATTAGCGCGTTCAAACAAACAAACAAACAAACAAACAAACAAACAAACAAACAAACAAACTCTTCAGCTTTATAATATTAGTATAGATTCCTGGACACACTGTATGGTTTTTCCTGTGCGTTAGCGATGTGCATTATAATCTCGAAACATTCGACATCTTTTCGCGGTTGGATGCTTCCAAAACGAAGAGCATTGAGCAGTTAACATAATATCTTATAATTTAACATGAGCAACATTGGGAACCTTAGATAAGATAAGATAATCATTTATTGTCTCCAATATTCGTCCAGTGTATAAAACACACTTTAGAAGTAACCATTATTTTAGTTTTCTCTTGAAAAGAGGATTTTCCAGGGATTTAATGCCAAGTGGTAAATGATTAAAAACCCGTTTTCCTGTAATTACAGTGCTCTTTTTGCCGACATAGCTTGATATTCTCATATCGTGATAATATACAAGTATGGTTTTCTAATAAACTAATGGAACAATAAGCATCCAAAGGTAAGGAATCCATAGTATATAGAGGGCAAGTTAATGTTTGCATACAAAATAGCTGTTATCGTAAATTTCATGAAAATATCATAAAACCATGTACTCCAAGATGTTTATACTCAAATCGTGACGGTAATTCTATACTTGGATGTTGTATTACTCGTATATAGGTTTAAGACCTTGCATACGTGTAAACCTATCAATTATTGTACTGTTTAAAATAAATCGTCTTTATCCTAACTAAGTATACAATCTCTTGATAGAATATTGCTGTGAGGAAATTTGAATTCTTAATCCATTAAAATAAATTAGGTTAGAAATGAGTCCCATAAGCCAAAAATGTGTTTGGTGTCAAATATTAATATTCTTTTAAGATGAAAGAAACCAAAAATTGCGCACGGCGGAACTGAACCTGCATCTTTCTGGCTAACCAGGCCAACGCTGCAGTTTCCAGTTGAGCTACCGTGCTGTCGGTCCAATCACGCGAAATTTCTGCTCTCTTATGGATAGACCATTACACGTGACATCAGCGCCTTCTACTCTTCTGTTTTGCAACAGTGGCCAAGTAGTTTGACGAAATGCATTGCTGTATAAAATTGGCTAAGTAAGTTATTTAAAACCCACGTGAAAGTCTGATCTCATTAATACGGAAATACTTAACATACATCGCGAAACAGCCGTCCATATAAGAGGATACGACTTAATCCTTCGCGTAAGCCTGTTGTCATATAAATCAACTCGTGCGCATGTTGACCACATAAATTGGGTATTGTGACAACGACAGCTATGCGAGTGATATTACATGATCTATGACAAGTCGGTACTGTGCTTATGGCGGCAGGTTCAAAGGAATAACAGATTGTACATATTTTAGAATATGTATTAGGAGAGCTGTGGTTGAAGTCTAATGCAAAATTTTTGACATTTCGCGTCGATTTTAATTTTATGTTTTATCACATATCATTTTTTTTAAGCTATATTTTTAATAAATCTTAAAAAAACAATGTTTTTAATTTTTAAGATTCATTGCAAAAGCAGTAAATATAATATTCATATTATATTTACTGCATAACACCAATTTTGTCGCAACTTTGTCTACGCGAAATGTCAAAAATTTTGCTTCAGACTATGTATGTTTATAGTATAGTTTTAATCTGTTGTAGATATAACTTTATCGAGCAGTCTTCTCGATAGATGGCGTTGGAATAGCTTTAGCTATTTTTTTCCAAACCAGAAACCATAGACAAAAAAAGTACGAAAGTAAATAATCTAAAATACGTTAATGAGTCTTAAATTAACTAACATACTCATTATTTTGCATTATAAATACCGTTTTTTACCTAAAGGTCTACATCAATATTGTTTTACCGTTTATTATTAACGTTGGCGATAAGCAATAACACTCTGTTAAAATACTTGAATAAATGTCAAAAAAATATTAGGGCCATATGTTGATGATATAAACATCTCTTGACCAAAAATACTGCTCCACATGATTCCTGGACATGTTTTTCTTTTCACTAGCGTTTTTTTTTCTTCAGATAACGAAAGCTTAAAATGTATAAAGGCAACTGAAGGAAGTAAAAAAACCATGGAACATTAAAATTAATATTAATTATTTATTAGTATACCATTGAAATCTGAGGCAAACAGTACAATCAAAGAATGTAGCAATGTGAATAATTATTTCAAAACAAACAGACAATGACTCAACAACAGAAGTTACTGCTAACCGAAATTATGTACTAAGTATTTACCCAACTAATATTAACCAAAACTATATAAATAATTGCCAAAACATGCGTTGGTGACTCGGGCACACAGTAAATGTCAAAACAAATCTTATCTACCACTTTACAGGGGTCATATTGCATTGTGTCAAAACACAGATAAATAATCGAAGTTGTAAGTTTCCAGCTGACATTTAAATGTATTCTGGACAACTCAATGTTCTGTGTCGATTCTGCTCGCATAATCTTTGACAATTTTATGATTGCTAGTGGCAGATGTAATTGCGTCGAAAATATGACCTTTTTGTTACCATTTAGAAGTTATTTTGGCTTGAAGTTTGCGTGGATAGTATAAATATAGCACGGTTGGATAATCTTTGATAGGTCTGTTATAAAATACTATGTGAATTCGTGCACGCTTGGAACATGCGTTAATATGATAACTTTATCGAGTGAAACCCAGAAAGGGAAATCAGGATTAGTTCGTCGTGTATGTAAGCTACATATAAAATATTTCTATGCACGGATATTTTAGTAACATGTTGAAGTCAAACAAGACCATAGTTAAAGTGAAGTTATCATAAAGTTTGATGAGAGAGGTACTCGTCATTATAAATAAAAGTAGCTTTTGTCCGCTTGAGTTATTGAAAGTAAAGTTTGAAAATTTAAGTCAAAGAAACCGTTTATTCTCAATTTACAACACACAAATCGACGGTCTATTGTTGATTGGAGTTATTCATAGTTTAAACTGCAGCAGAGTTAGTTATCAATCTAACTGATGTAAAGATAACGAGCTTATCGCGGTATCTACCAGTGAGTAAGCGTTCACCTTTGGCACCAAACCACAGACAAGCGCTTAATTAGAAGACGCAGATAATATATGATGTATGAAAAGTAAGAAGCATTTTATCGTAGTTGTGAGAGCATTTCAAATATAAGTCGCGTTGTAAGCGGGAATTCGTTATAAGCCACAAGAGACCTATGGATCGGGGAAAATAAATTAATGACATGCCAGAATCATTTATGAGTATTTATGAACACTTTATAGTAGCTACGATTTTAAAATGTACTGAAGTATACTTTGCATTACAGAATATTACTTTTTGCCTTTCCAATCTTCAACAAACTTAAGATTTTCAACTTATTCTAATAATTGCAGATAAATTAGCAACAATCAAACACAAACAAGTACAAAAAAAAAAAAAGTACATGGTATTAGTAGACATATTAGACGCAACTGGTATTTTGTAGGGACTGACGTTAAGCGTCATATGCGGAAAATCGTAAAAAGCGGGGACGCTCTATCGGGGTTATTAGCGTAATCTATTTAGTTATGTATCTGAGCGCCAAACTCACAAACATTTGGCCAGTGACAGGACGTGAAACACGGCTCTTGTGTCTTACTTCGATTTATTTGACAGCCAGTAAATATCTTAACAAGATTCAGCGGTCAACTAACTAAATAGAAGGAGATAATTTGTTGGAATTTTAGTGGTTTCGGTTAATTAGATGACAGTATTGAGTAGAGTTAATTGAGTCTGATAATGACTTTGAAAGTATTTTTTGATGAATCGAAAAAATAAGTTAAAATATAAACCATGTTTGTCAAGATTCAAACTATGAAAGTAAATTTAAATGAGCTGCTAAGTCCGTTTATTTATTAAACTTAACGTAATTTTTTACATGAAAGATATAATAGTCACTGATAAAATAACCTACCGTACTCTTTCAGTCTCAGTATAAATATTATTTTAGAATGAAAGATTAGCTAATGCCAATCATACTTTAACGGTCAAGAAGTTGGAAAAATCCATAATTTAAAAAAATATTTACAATAATATATCGACTTTGACACATAACAATGGATTGCACTGGACAGCATTGAGCATAAATTCTGGTATTCCTTACTCCATCCCGACCAAGGTTTGGCCAAACATATCCGTCGGTGCCTACCTTACTATGTCCAACATTCCTACCAATATTTGATGAAACCCTTATCGTTAGCAAACAGGAAATTGATCTCTGGGCCGAGGTGCCGAGGTGTTTTAGGTAAACTCAGTGACAAAATATTGGTGTTAAACACTTCACAAAACATGTGCCGGACCCTTTGATTCTGATTCGGGAAGCGTATAAGTAAACATTACATTCAAGCTTAGGGAATGCGAAAGTGAAGATTTTTGGATAATAAATAAAGTTAAACCACTGATTTAATCGTCGAACATAATACAATATGGCTAATTTGAAAAGGTCACCTAATTGTCAGCAATCATACGTAACTGACATTTGTTAAAATCTGTCGCTTTATAATTTATCAGTCTGATAAGTTTTATCTGACCATTGAAAAATCGGCCACAAATGAAATTGATATGTAGAAAAAATATATATTTTAAGTGTTTTTAAACCAAGATTTACCCCTAAAAGTTCTAAATCGAGAGAATAGGTACGTTTTCAAATAGCAATTTATGATTATTTAAGAGATTTTTGATTACCTAAGAGATTTTTGATTAGACTTTCAAGAAGACCAAATTAAAAATGAGTAATAACTAAAGCTCGAAAGAAATCATAACACTCTTATGTTATTCTTTAAAAAGCTAATAATAAATTTAGGTATGGCTTATTTCAAAAGAGATAATATTTTGAGTTAATACTTCTGTCTTGCAAAAAGTGGTCACTAAATCAAAATGTCACAACCAAAAACGTGGCACTCGCTGAAACCCTTTTGGCAATCGTTCCGAAGTCTGCAAAGGATATTCTTGAATCCATTAATCAGGTATTCTCACATTTGTCAAGTGGATTATCTTTGCATTAATATCGTCGCGACGTTCGCAATAAAGATAAGGCGGCTTTAGAAAATTGAATCGGCACTTCAGACCGTGGTAGTTTGGTTTGAATAAATCAATGCGTGAGCTTCGAACAATTCAGTCAGATGATGACCTCATAGGAATGATGAGAATCATTGTAACTATTACATTACTTGAGTATTTAGTAACTTGTCATTTGTCGTAGATTACAGAGAGAGTGAACTAATCGAAGATGCATAATATTAACTTGCATGAAATTAGAAAATATGTTTTCGCTGGACAGGTGTGTTACAATGACGACCTCCGTGGTGTAGTGGCTTAGCACGCTGGGTTTCAAGGCGTTGCCGCTCCGAGGTGCCGGGTTCGATTCCCGATCGGGTCAATGTAGAAATCATAATTTTCTATATTGTCCCGGGTCTGGGTGTTGTGCTACCACCGTTGTATCTGATTTCCATAACACAAGTGCATTAGCTACTTACTTTGGGATCAGAGCAATGTATGTGATTGGTGTCCAATATTTAATATGTCAAAAAAAAAAGGAATTATAAAAGGAGACTAAACATTATTAATACTTGTATTATCAATGAATATGAAAGGAAGTTTCAGGGAATAATCGTGCGATTAGTAATATTGCATTCCTTCGCTATCAACGAATGACGTTTCAAAACAAATATCAATTTTAATAAAGCGGGTGTGTCTTAAAATTATCAGTTGTAAAATCACATGCTACAGATAGAATTATCGCAAATATTTCTCATATCTTTACATACATATTGAATTATATAGCAATTATCAGTCAAATAATAGTACCTACTCAAGACTGGTTATCTAAATGTAAAGCCAATAAATAAGCTAAGACTATGTATATATTTCTATGGAAAAATACGAATTTACGTCAAATATATTGCTGTAAATTATTTATGACTACAGGCAATGGCCTGATAAATAAAAATAAAAATGTAATGTGAAAGTCATGAAAACTTTTCAAAATTAAAAAAGGGGTGATAAAGTAGCTAGTATATCCTAAAACGAGACCATTAACATACCAATTTGTAAAATTTTGAAAACTTTAATTTCCGAACAAATTGGTGTAACAATTTCGGTCTGTTGCTTCAAGAGTTATTACCGATTAAAACGACCCCTTGGAATAATATTTACGTAACATTTTACTGAAATCACTGCCGTATGGTGGGGTTTTGGAATCGACGCCCCATTTGCAATATGTTCCTCGATGAAAGTAATTGCAGCTATTGCCCTTAAAGTTTTATTATTACATGCCTAGACACACTGTTTAGTATGTGTTATTGGATTGATGCACCTGCAATTTCGTTAGTGGAATTTAAACAAGAGGACAGCAACATATTGTCAGTGTCAGTCAGATAAGACGTAGTGTTTTAGTATTACCTATACATGTTCTCAATTTTTGCAATGATCTTACCACGTTGTAGTAAATAAAAATGTGCTACATTTTTGCTATTTTTCAGCCTTGAGTATCCATAACACGTTTGCAGGTTCTATTTTGTAAATGTCTGTCTGTCTATCAACTTACTGCTTTCCGAGTTTGTCATTGGCAATGACTTCTGTGCGAGGTGCGTTGACTGGCATCTAGTATTGGTACTGGTAAAAACTAGTTCACATCCTCCCTTCTGAATGGATTCCTTGAAAGATTTCACGGTCTATTCGGTTAGCCTACGTGGAATAATGTCAAAAACAACCCTAATAATGTACTCGCGACTTTGTCATTGTATGTAACTTATTTTTTGTAAAATGTGAGCTTTCTTACTTGATAAAAGAGCTTTCTACAACAAAAATATTGTTTAAAATCGAATTAGTAGTTCCTGAAGGTTACCGCATTCAAACAAATAAGCTTTTGAGATTCATTTATAAAATTAAATTAAATTTAGGCTGTGATTTAATAGTCGATGTGAGACAAGGCGATTAAAGTTTTGAAGACTTTCCATGTATAGACTTGTATTACCTTATCTCTCACTATATGACAGGTTCCTTTTCATACAATTTGTTCCAATAACATCATACGCAATAGCCATATTACCTTATTAAATAACAATTTTTCCCTTTTTTCTTCTTTATACCACAATTTTCATAAATAATACCATTTTATGTACATTAATTCTGTTATCGGTTAGTAATCGCCGCGTAACAATAGACGTAATATGAGCTGTTTTAAATAAAGGTTGAATGTTCAAGGAATATGTTTCTACAACCCTAGCTCTGCTTTGCTTTTTACCGTCATCATGATTTCAGTGCTTTAAATAAATAAATAAAATAAAAATTGTTTATTTCAAGCAATCACAGCTCATACAGCTTTACACATACTTAATGTATAACAGTAAGTTCGACATTTAGCTCGCGCTTTTGCCACGGCGGTATAGTTTCATTTACACAATTCGTATCTCCGTGATTTTTAATAATTATATCTATTAGAAAACATTTTGTTGCATTAGAAATGTTGACTTGACTGACTTTACCCTACCCCACAGATGTACAATGCACACAAAAGTTACCAGGAAAACTTGTATTTTAAATTAATCGTAAAAGTTGTTACTGTTAGTTATTTCTTCTTGGGTGAAAAGATTTTTTTCTAAGAAAATAATTTGAACCATAGCTAAACTATAAAAATAATATCGCCATGTTTTGAGTAAATTTCTTTTAAACACCCATATCTACGTATAAAACATATTTTTTTAGGGATCTAGATATTTGTATTTATGTATTGGAGACGGGTTAATTAATTAAATAACTACCTAATATTGGATACATTCATTTATTTATTGCACAACCTTATTTTGTAATGCACTTCACTTGTGCAAAGGCACAAGTGAAGTGCATATGTGTAAAGACACATAATCAAAAACTAGTATACGTTTTAGTTGACGAAAGAGCTCTGTTAAAAGAGGAGATAAAATTAGAATAGATTAAGGAACTCCAAAGCCAGCTCCATAAACAAAATAGGTCTCACAGCTTCCGTGTTTTACCGAGTGCGAAAATGGAGGTACATAATGTTTTATGCTGTGTTAACTGGGCCCTCAGTCTAGATTCTGCTTTATTGGTCATTCATACATTCGCACATAAAAATTTTATTGGTCATGCGAGCGCTGGATAAAATTGCCTTTTAATATTTATACTGTTTCGATTATTATTATTGGCAGTTTTTTTTGCTAGACGTGAAGAGATCATAAAGTAGACAACTCCATTAGATTTGTTGAGTTTTAGAATGTTTGAAATACATAAATAGAAAAACAGTTGATGGTTACGATCCGATAACTCAGAGAGAGAATATTGTTGCCATTTTGAAGCATAAGTACAAAATTTTATTGACCGCTTTTGGTTGATATGAATTTAATACATCTACATATGATAATTATTAACATTTTTGGATAACGATAATCAAATTATCTCTTTTTAATACGAACGGTATAAAACTGAATAGGAATTGGTTTCTCAAAGATACCGTCTGCATTTATGTTACGTCATTTTAATTTCAACTAGAAAACTGTTAACTAGAAAATGTGATTAGATAACCGGCTCATAAATAGATGAAGCAATTAAATTTACATTTAATTAAATACGTTCTTAATTTAAATAATCCAACGGACGTCATGTGGACACATGTCAGTTTTCCGCAGAACACACATAAAATTGTTCCACTTACCATTCTAATTGCCATGAGCAAAAATAAATTTATCCAAGGACTTGAATAAATCATACATAAAATTTGAGGTCGAAACTGGCGTTCATTTGATTTGAACCACTTTTGAATTGAATCACAACAGCACTATAAATTTTGCCATTAAATTGTAACTGGCAGGATACACTATTTTATCTGTGCTTTGACAGGTTGGCGGCACGAAAAAGTTTTTACGCGTACGTTGGCATGTTTTCGCGCGCTTTCCTGACGCGCGTTGTCAGTTTTTTTTTAAATACGACTAGTGGTGTTGAAGGTGCGCGACGGACTGCGCGGGAGTCGCTAGGCTGTAATGAGTAGTCTGATGAACTACCTGGTCGGAATGCCGGTCAGATCGATAAGTGTTGAAACTTGTAGACTGAGAATCGGATTTATTTGGAAGCAACCAATATGAGAATTAGCGTGTATGATCTGATCACACAATTGTAGAGACGTGAACCAAAAGGAACTGGATAAAGTTCTGTCTGCGTAATATCGGGACTGGAAAACTGGTTGATTTTATAGAGTCAATATTTCTCATACATTAGCTTTCTTTTACTTGCAGGAACGGGGCATGTGACTAAATCTGTCACATAACTAAGAAATAGTAGTTCAATGCAGGTGACATTCTGCTGTTTATTGCAAAGCTCATCATCCGGCATTCATTAACTGGGTCTGGGTGTTGTGGTACCACCGTTGCTTCCGATTTCCATAACACAAGTGCTTTAGCTACTTAGCTTGGGATCGGAGCAATGTATGTGATGTTGTCAAATATTTATTAACTGCAGCTTATCTAGACGTTGCACATAATTGGAGAGTAATTGAATTGGAACCTTTTTTGACTTACCAGCTGAAAAACTACTTAAGATAAATAAGTAAGTAGTATTCTAGGCGTTTATTATTGAATTTTACCTAACTAGAACTTAACATTTGAATAACATGATACGAAATGGATGTTGAAGTTGTCTTTTTTATGTACTGTTACAAAACAAACTATGATATCTAAAGAAAACTTTTTGCTCGATAAAACAAAGCCTTAAAGACTGATAATATCTTTACTATTTCATTGTAAATTTACAAAAAGTTATGCAATACTAAACTTACAAGTTGCATAAAATGCTAATTAATGAACCAATTTTATTCAATTGATCCATTAATAAAACACTCTATTACGCAAATTTTCATTCAAGACACAGTATTGACATATAATTACGCTGCTTGCGATACCCAATTATATTTAAATCATGGTTCAATTGAAAGTTCTTGGAATTTCTACTAGATATAGGCTAAGAGCTAAGATCCCAAATTATTAAGACACTTATTAATAACAAACATAAACAATATTTATATTATTTGCAATGTATAGGCCACCAGCTTCAATTTCAATCTGGGGTTTACGTTGACCAAATATTTGTATACTTATTACTTAAACCATCATAAATGGAAGCACTTTTTATGCTGGTAACCAAATGATCATTTGTTTTTAGTATATGGCGAACAGATAAGACGTAGCGAGGGACTGGAGTGTATCAATGATAGTGTTGTCAGCGGTCAATAGCTTAAATGATTTGCATTCTTTGGAAAATCACATAGTATTTTAAAAATACGCGATGTGATAACTTTCGATCACATTAACATTAAATTTAATTTTGTAGTGCTTGACGATCATATACCTGATTATTTATTTGATTTAGGTAAAGTTTTATTTTTTAATTTCTTTCGGAGGTACGAAACCCGAACTTGAAAACAAAAAACACCACCACCCTAGCTCTTTGACAATACCTACCGTAACTTTATCAAACTGTACAAAAGCAGTCACGAGATGAACTAGAGGCAGGTAATTGGCAAACCAACTGCCATTTCTATCCATTTTCAAGTGCAAATAGCTTGATTTACGCTGCAAATGTTGGAAATGTAATGGTTATTTGAATATCGTTGAGATAATAACAGCACCGCTATTTTGAAATGACCTGTCCAATGGTTTCGCTGGTAATGAGATTGTTTGTAACTGGTATCTAAACGACGTTGCATAATTTCACCGGTGGATTGCTTGTATTTTACATTATTTCTTGATAAATGGAGTAACTCATTGCTAATGGTACTAAGTTACTACTTTAGTGATAAAAAGCAGAAGATAAATGACAAGGTGGGACACAAAAGCAGAACGTGTTGTAGTATGGAATTCGTAACGTAGTATGGCACTCATTAGCTATTGTGACATATTTCACAGAGCTGGGGACTTTCTTATTTTAAGGTTAGTCTATAAGGTATTTATTCTTTCGGTCTGTGTTGTTTGAAACTGTAGCCTGATTATAAATAAATAAAAGATTCTGTGGCATTTTTGTAAATGCTACAGCTTTCTTAGTACTAGCTTATGCTAATACCATGAGCAAAGTAAGCACGGCACTTGTAATGAGCCCAACTACTGTAAGACCAAACAGTAATAAATAAATAAATTGTTTATTAAAATTCATTGGTTCTGAGATACATCTTAAAACTTAAAATTAATCACCAAGTAATAGTTGAGTAAAGTTAGTTCTGTAAATAAATGTAAATGTACTTACAGATGGCGCTGTTCCTAGATAACTTGCACTAACGAAGTTTTTGGTTACATTTTTATATAGTAAATTGGAAGTAACTTATTTTGACAATCTGTCGAAACAGTAATATGCGATTGGTATTGTTTTATGCGAAGTTGACTTTTATTTAGCACAGCAACCTAGCATTCTCTCATCTGTGAAGTGACAACCTGGTGGTTGTACACTACAGTAATATACCTCTAATATTTTTGATTTGACGACCTCCATGGTCGAGTGGCTAGCACGCTGGTTTCAAGCGTCGCCATCTCGTGAGGTTCCGGGTTCGATTCCCGGTCGGGTCAATATAGAAAACGATCTTTTCTATATATCGTCTCGGGTCTGGGTGTTGTGGTACCACCGATGTTTCCGATTTCCATAACACAAGTGCTTTAGCTACTTAGCTTGGGATCGGAGCAATGCATGTGATGTTGTCAAATATTTATATTTTATTTATATTAAATATGGCCCTCAAAAGCTAGTATGGCACCCGTAAGAGAGTATGGAGTACTCACCGCGAGCAGAGTGGGCAGGGCGCTTGCCATGCGCATAGTCGCAGCGCGCGTGCGCTAGGTGACGGAGGCGGCGGGCGGACGGGCGCGCGCGGGCCACATCCGGCCGCCCTCCTTCGCTCTACCACCGTCGCAAACTCATCCTACACCTGGGGACAAGACAAAAAATATTTTAACCCTTTAGAATTCATTTAAAGTCCCTTGACTAAGTTGAAATCTTGATGGCCATCTATTCAAAGATCCCTTGGCTAAGTTGAAACCATGATAGCCCTCGATCAAAGGTCCCTTAACGAAGGCACGAAAGGAGCCTTCCCACAGATGTACCAAAGCTTTGTACGTCGGCCGCAACCCCGGGCAACAGTTGGCGATTACCTAACGCTAACTGGCGAATGGTTTCACCACAATGGAGCCCACAAATCCAGCACCAGAGCCGGCTTTGTGTGTAGTCTCGATTAACATCGAAGGTTTCTCGCAGGACAAGTCAGAAATTCTTTCTGAACTGTGCCGAACCACACGCTGTCACATACTGTGTGTTCAAGAAACCTATCGGGATGAAACACAAGGCCGACCATACAAACCTGAACTAACGCTTATCGCCGAGACTTGCCACCCGAAGCACGGTAACGCAGTGTTTGTTACTCCCGGCGTTAGCATTACATCCCCCCAGTGTTCTTACTAGGTTGAAATCATGGTGACCCTCTATTCAAACGTCCCTTGACGGAGTTAAAACCATGGTTATACTCTATCAAAGGTCCCTTGACTAAGTTGAAATCACGGTGGATACTGCACATTGGCTAATCAAACAGATGAAACAAATTCACTGATAAATGAAAATACTGTATATAGGAGTAAAAATACCTACTGGAAGGCGATTTTTATTATGTCAATTATCATGTTTTAACTAGCATATGCTACAAATCGCAATCAGCAATAACAAAAACAATGCTACTGATTTTTAAAAATGTTGAGGTTTAGTAAAATTTCAGCGCACCTCAGGGAAGACTTACATCTTACAGCCAGGTCCAAAAGATGTGTCTGACAAGTCAGTCAGTTTGTAAATAACTCGACTAAGGAAATAACAGGAAAGAAATCACGTATGCACATCAGATGTCACGCTCTGTTACTACCGAGTGACCTCCCAATGTCTGTATTCCGACTGTATCCATCCTTCTCACTCGAGCCAGGATGTCAGTGAGTTGTGAGTGAGAGGGTTAACCGATGATATTGACATCATGTTGCTGGGTAGGGCATCTGAACTTGTTGTGCAAAACATTTCCTGGTAGTTAATCAATCGTTGGCGGCACTTCAAAAGGCGGCCATTGCAAAGGACCCAATCAAAGATGGCTTGCGCATGTGCAATACAGATACTGCTGATTGGCTAGCACTCCCTTTTGTGACGTCCAATCAACAGAGATGGAGACTGAGATGAAAGTAGGTGGGTGTGGAAGATGGGGTAGAAAGTTCTGGAGCTATACTCTGATATTTTAATTAGATAGGCCTACATGACCTACATGATATTTAGTAGGATGCCACTTTTTTGTAATTTAAAAATAGTGGTGTTCCTAGATTATTATAAAATGCATTTTATAAAAGAGAATTTCAATCGATTTTTATATTGTTTAATAGTTAAGTAAAAGTTTAGTTTTCACAGAAGTAATTACCATGAATTATAACAGTGTTTTTACCAAAAAGTCGTAAAAATACTGTTCCGTTATGATGTGTCCGACAATTATTATCACCATTTCGAAATAATTAACTTACTAAATGTAATAACAAGTCAAAATAGGTATAAATCACATCAGAATCTTCTATTGCAAGGGATAGGGCTTCGATTTTTTTACTCATTAGTTTTTTCTTATTTATGTTGTCATCTATGCAGCGTTTTACATGTATTATTTATTCAAATCAGTAAAACACATTATTTAAAACTCACATCACCAAATCAATTAATCGCGCGCAATTCAACTACTACAATACGAGTACTATTGCAATAGTTTTTCTTTTTTAATCTTGGCTTGCAAGATTAAAAAAGAAAAAGTGCGATTGAAGCTGTCATCCTCATTTTTTTTAATAGATAGATCATTTAAAAATTATAGTATAGAGCAATGATATTGTGTATCATTGGTGAGAGCTTATATAAGCTGTGTTTATCAAGGGACAGATGTAATAATAACGTTATGAATACGAATCTGAGGTACATAATGATTAGCTTTTATTCAATCAATGACACCATTTTACACCATCGTAATATTTGTATGATTCACCGCAAAATATACATATTTTTAATTTTAGGATCCTCTAATTCTATGTACTTAAATTAAAAATTATCGCTGAATCATCGACAAAATATTTCATTTGCAATGAAAGGCGCCAATGATAATTTGAAATAATGATAAAAACAATGATAAGAGCGCTTGCGGAGGTGTGAAGGCGCCATGTGTGATGTCATTGTAGTATTACACTTGAAGCAAAGTACAAAATGCTATTTTCCTTAATCTTAATGATGCTATGACATGGTGGGTGGTAAAATAAATAAGCCGAGTTTGTTGATGGCTTATAATAATGATGAAATCGATTTAAAATGCACAAAATCAAAAATTCTACACAATAATTTTAGCATTTTTAGTTCAGAATACAGAAGTTACAATACAGAGTAAAAAACTATGAATTTACCTACATTGTACATGAGTTCTACTTTTGAATCACTAGCGTTAATATTTTAAGTGGCTTTCGCTTTGATTTGAATATTTGATATTATAATTGGATTTTTGTTTAATCAATTCAAAGAAATAATTAAATTTGTATTTTTTTTTAAATCATTGCGTGTTCATTTTCATTGGTTTTACATTCGAACTTTAGTCAAAGAAAATCACATGGCTAATTGGCGCGTGAGATTCAAAATATGAAACCTATCGAATAATGGATTGTACTAGACGAGCGAATTATTTCTACAACCACTTGTACAAATCTAGTCTAATGAGGTTGCTAGTAAGTATTTGTAACGTACACTACTTAGGGAAGCCCAAAACTGAGTTTTACTTTAATGAAGATATGGTAGATTGAGTCCGGCCAAATGTGAGTCCGACTTAAAACTGAATACGTTTTTATTTTTAATTTAAGGCTGTGCTCCTTTCGGTGGCGATCACATGACAAGACGACACTTTTTTGACAGCAAAAATCCCTTTTTTTGTTTAAAATATAATGGCTTGGCTGTTGTGACAAACAGACAAACAGTGACTAGACGAATCTATAAAGGTTCAATTTTTTGCCATTTGTCCCTTAAAAAGCAGTTTTACGATCCTATATAATAAGATGTAATTCCATTTACATCAACTCGTTAAGTGCAGAGCACTCGGACCCGAGTGCTGAGCCACCAGCACGCTGTAACCCGAGCACTTGGGACTGAGTATATTTTGTAACGATTATCCAAATAAATTTATACGTAAAATTTTGGTTTCCTGGGTTATTCTTCGTAATTTGTTTAAGTTACAAAGTGTTAAAGACTTCTTTTTCCTTAAATGCCACTGAACTGTTTAGGAATGTAATTAAGTATCCATGAATCGATGACAAATGGATAATACTAATTAGTTTTTAAGAAGGAGCCCTTCAAAATAGTATAATCTATGTTTTAAATATTTTTCACGTTAACTTCATTTTCTTATAATGAAAGTCCATGAATGAAATACGCGACAGTCAAACTGAGGAGCATATAATTATCCTAGTACCTACTAAAATTACACCAGAAGAGTTTTATATAGAAAGAAAGAAAGTATTTTATTTGTCACATAATTGGAAATTGGTTAATAAATATACTCATGAAACAAATGCACTTATAAATAAGGATAATTACGAAGGTTAAAATATATGTATATAAAAGGTACATATGTGTTAAAAAGGACAGCGCAAGGCATGCCACAATACTGATACTCTGCAGGAACCCTTTTGGTTACACACGTCCAACAAAATAGATTTAAGAAGTATTTTTGATTTGTTTTCAACAGTACGTATTATTGTAAAGCATATACTCGTAGTATATAGGTAGTGTGTAAAGTAACTGCCTCGGTGACGCAGCGGTAAGAGGGTAGTTCTTTAAAGCGACGGCTGCGCCAGAGGTCCCGGGTTCGATCCCCGGGTCAAGCCAAAAATATGTACCTGGGTTTTTCTGTTCAGAAATTCTTAGGGTAGCCCGGAGTTTGGAAGTTGGCGGTGTTTAACCCCCTCGGAAAAGCACGTAAAGCCGTGGGTCCTGCGCCCGAGCTCTCTCCGGTCGTGTAAGATTGCTGTCCCATCGGGCTATAAGAGTGAGAGGAATAGAGAGTGCACCTGTGTTTGCGCATACACTTGTACACTATAATATGTCCCGCGCAGTCGGTATAGTAGTTGTGACTGGCCACCGTAGTCGAAATCGGCTTGGGGGACTATTATTGTAAAGTAGTCAGTAAAATTTTGTCGCATATGACAATCAATACTATGTAGAATATCAGTCATTTTTTGACCACAGTATAATGTTTACAAGCAAAATGATTTTACTCAAATCATGATTTACGATTTATCATTTTCGATATCAATCTTAATACTAAGCTCACCATCAGAATTCAAGATGATTTGCAACACACCCAGTATTATGATCGTATTTTGGCAAATGGTAAATGATTTGATCTTGATGAATTTATTATAAACCTTTTTAGGGCCGATTTCCATCGTCAGATTAGACTTATCCGACTGAATCAGTTTAAAACGACCGATTTAACATGGCATTTACATAAGTGATTGCTGACGAATAGGTGACGTTTTCATATGAGGTATATAGTATTTTATTCGACGCACCTTAACCTTATCTGACGTTGATAAAATCAAACCTGAATAAGTATAACACGACCGATTTTAAAATCACATTTACATAAATGATTGGTGACGTTTTCATATTAGGTGTATTGTATTTTATTCGACTTATATTCCTTAGGTAATTGACGTTGTTAAAATCAGGCCCTAGACGTTTAACTCTTTAGTTCGTGCTTTGGTGAGATTTGCTAATCATATTTAAGTGATACAGCGATGATTGACGAGTATGTCTTTTTTAATCATTTTTTATTATTTGATGGAATTAACATGATTGTGTAAACAATCAACCTTAAGATCATCATTGCCTCCTTGCCAGAAGGATCCGGCTTCGTTTTTAATATGTAGGTTTAAAGTTTTTTTTTTAAGCATGTCTTAGTTTTGATTTGTTTTTTGACCTGACTATGGTATTAGCTTAGCAACATTTGTTATTATTTGAAATAAATTAAGTAGTTCATAGTGCTCCAGAGGCGGAATCGCGTAAAGCAATCGTATTCATTTGACAGTTCAAAACGTACGATATGAGCTGGAATTGTGTAAAGCAATCGTATTCATTTGACAGTTCATAACGTACGGTTTGATCTGTCAAACCCTTTGTTCTTTGCCGTTTGACAGATCATACCGTACGTTTTGAATTGTCAAATGAATACGATTGCTTTACACAATCGCACCCCTGATCTGTCAAACCCTTTGTTCTTTGCCATTTGACAGAGCATACCGTACGTTTTTAACTTTCAAATGAATACGATGACTTTACACAATCGCACTCCTGAGTAGTATGACCTCGGTCACTGGTTCGAATCCCGTAAGGGACAAATGTTTGTACAGACAACAGCACGTCAAGGTAAACACTGCGGGATCTTATTCAGTTGTAATAAGGGCTAGTTTGCAACAAAAGTAGTTAACCTGATGTGCTGGCTGCTGTACCTAAGTCTTTATATGTATTTGAGTTTTTCTAGGGGACACCTCTACCAGACAATTAAGTGTTGTCTGGCGCATATTTATCGATGAAAAAAAAAAAGGAAAACAAAATGTAAAAATACGTTTTTACTTAGCGATCACCGTAAAATGTCGAAAAGAAAATTGATTACAACAAATTACATGCGTTAATTATTCTTACTAGGTACTGTGTTGTAGAACTAGCATACAAAAGTTGCAATTTTAGCCATTCATAATTGCGACCATTCTGTCTGTCACCCACAAACTTGAATAAACTGACATTAAATCACGACGCGTTTGGTGTATTGGTTAGAGCTCCTGACTATTACGCCGGCCGTCGCGGTTTCGGATCCCGCAAGGGGCAAATATAAATACAAATAAATATAAATATTGGACACCAATCACATACATTGCTCTGATCCCAAAGTAAGTAGCCAATGCACTTGTGTTATGGAAATCAGACACAACGGTGGTACCACAACACCCAGACCCGGGACAATATAAAAAATATCTTTTTCTACATTGAACCGACTGCACGGCTGCACTAACTATAACTAACTATAACTGCACGGGTTAGATTCCCACTGCTAACTATAACTGCACGGGTTAGATTCCCATTCCAATCTAACCCGTGCGTCGTCTCATGAGGTTCCCTCACGAGATGGAGACGCTTGAAACCAGCGTGTTAGCCACTTGACCACGGAGGTCGTCGAAATGTTTGTGATGAGCACAAATATTTTTACCTGAGTTATGGATGTTTCATATATATTTAAGTATTTATGGGAGACGCCCCCGTCATAATCGCTGTCTGGTATTCGTAACACAAGAAAGAAAATTCCTTACTTCAAAACCACGACAATTAGTGTGTCTATCGCATATTTGTTTTTTAATTTTAACTTTGTCTGTCAAAAAAATTGTATGTTAATAATTTTAAAACGACCTATTCACTTATTCTTAATCTTCAAAATAACAACAGCTGGGATGTCCAAAGATAAATTAGTACCAGAGTGTGAAACTAATTTTATTCCGGATATTCACAGAATAATTAGCACTGCTTATTAATTGGCATTAATGGCGTTTGCCACCTCCGCGATAAAATTACCTCATAATATACTCTGTCATCTCTGCATCCGGTATTTTGAGTCAATGTGTTATGACAAATCATTGTCATAATTATCAATCACGAACCAAATCAAATATATACTAAAATTATAAAGCTGAAGAGTTTGTTTGTTTCAACGCGCAGATCTCAGGAACTACATGACCGATTTAAAAATTGTTAATGTGTTGGATAGTTTATCCAACACAACAACACAGGAGGGGAGGGTGTAAACTCAAAACGCGCTTACTACTGGTTTAAAGCTAATGTATCAGGTCACGCTGGGATGACGATATTAAGAAAATAGGAGGCTCTGACTAGGTTCAGTCAGCACAGGATAGTGATTCTTGGAATGATTAGGAGGAGGCTTTTACCCAACAGGGGTTCTTGCAGAATGCAAAAAAATGTACTTCCAGTAATTTACTAACAAATGAAAATTTATATTTAAGAACTTGTATGTACTGTAGAATTCAACTGTAAGAAATAAACGGCTTTCTTATTCTTATCAGGTCACAATAAAAGAAACGGCAAAAGGAATCTACCAAAAGATAATGTAAATGAATTATCTTAGTAGAACCTTAATTGGTACCGATCTAGGAACCAATCAGGTAAATTATAAAGTTTTTTATCAGTTTACGATTCCTCAGAAAGGACAGATCTTTGGAGTTTTTCACCAACGTGTGTCCAGTTGACAAATCTTAAACATATTACAATTTCTCGTCATCTGGACACGCCAAGATTTTTAATAGGCAACATTAAGCAGGACTAACGAAAAGTTAGAAACACGTTGACAAATTAAGAAGCGCAATGTAGTGAAAGACTATAGAGCATAATTATATACAGCAGCCCTTTGCAGCGAAATTATATACTTACATTAACATATAAATTCAATACAGAATTAAGCACTAGTTATTACTAGCACTAATTACATTAAGCTAATTTAAGTTGCCCTATGTGGAGACGCGTAATATGTTTGGTGAGTTCAGACGACGGATTAATAAGTATTGCTATGTAATGCTTTTAGAATTAAGTCCACCTTTGTACACTTTGAGTTGTGCAATAATCTCTTTGAATAAATGATAGATAGATAGATAGATAACTCTTTATTGCACATTACATAAATTGATTAACAAATTCGTTTGTGGGAAATGTACAATTTAGGCGGTCTTATCGCTATAAGCGATCTCTTCCAGACAACCTTTGGGAAAAGAAATTATGAGTTTTATAGGAAGGGGTATTTTGTGCATAAAAAGAAAAGAAAATGAAAATGAAGAGCTGAAAAAGTGGAATAGAAATATATCTGTATAATAAAAATAATTATATAAAAATAAGAACAGATAAATAAATAATATACATATTTATAAAATATATATATAACACATTTATATATATATATACCATCACAGTAATAATCATACATAATAATATACAGGGTGACTTTTTTATCAGTACCGATATTTTGTGTAAAGACTCCACTGATGAATACGAACAACTTTTGCTATGGGGGCAATAGCGAAATTGAGAAAAAAAAATCAGCTGTTCCATACAAAAGTTCCATTGGCGCGCGGTCAAAATGTATGGAAGAGCTGATTTTTTTTTCTCGATTTCGCTATTGCCCCCATAGTAAAAGTTGTTCATATTCGTCAGTGGAGTCTTTACACAAAATATCGGTACTGATAAAAAAGTCACCCTGTATACACAAACCAATATGAAATGAAAGGAAATAAACTGAGACATAAGAGTAGATAGAATTATTTTGAAGAGAGTAGATGTTCTTTAAGCAGTTTTTTGAAAATAGCGATAGATTTTGATTGCTTGATAGCCAAGGGTAAGGAGTTCCACAAGCGTACTGATTGGACAGTAAAAGAGTTTGAATAATAGCTCGTTATGTGACAAGGGGATTCAAGGTGGAGTTTCCTCGATGACCGCATGTCAAGACCGCGCAACGGCTGCAAGAAGTGGAAGCGTTCCTTGAGATAAGGTGGGAATTTTGGATTGAAAAGTATGGAATACAATAAACATAGAATGGTAATTTCGCCGAAGTCTAATTGGGAGCCACTTGAGCCGAGAGCGGTATTCGGAGACGTGATCATACTTGCGTAGACCATAAATTATCCGAATACAGAAATTTTGGAGACGTTCGAGCTTGTCGAGGAGATTTTCGTTAAGATCAAGATAGCAACTATCTGCATAATCCAAAATTGGAAACAATAGAGCCTGGACAAGCGCAATTTTAGTGGGTATCGGTAGGAAGTTCCGAAGCCTGTTTAGTGACGCCGCTGCAGCAAACATTTTTCGACTAACGTCTGCAATTTGTTTTGACCATGAGAGTGAACAGTCGATGTGTATACCCAGGTTTTTTACAGTTTTGCTAAAAGGAATTTGTACACCGTCAAACGTGATAGGTTGCATGGCCGGCCAGTCAATCCTAGCAATTTGCCAAGAACCTCCCACTATTAAAACCTGCGTTTTGGTAGGGTTGACCTTGAGACCGAAGGATTTGCTCCAATCGAGGATACGATTAAGATCAGTGTTAACCGCTTCTATAACGGTAGGTAGGTCTTCAAGGTGCCCCTGTGAATATATTTGGAGATCGTCTGCATAAAGATGAAAAAGCGATGTAAGATTACGCGTAACAGAATTGACGAAAATTGAAAAGAGGAGAGGAGACAGTACGCCGCCTTGAGGCACACCGGCTGATATGTTACACCATGCAGAGAAAGCGTCCTCTGAACAAATGCGCTGCCGGCAGCCGTGCAAGTAACTATGAAACCAGTCAAGCACCGTTGGAGATATGTTAAGAGAACGAAGCAGCCCGAGTAATATGTCGAAGTCTACGGTATTGAAGGCATTGCTAAAATCCAATAGAGCTAGCACCGTGAGTTTCTTATCATCCATGCCAAGTCGAATATCTTCAGTTATTTTGACTAGTGCGGTAGTCGTACTGTGACCAGGGCGAAAGCCGGACTGGAACGGATTCAGAAGATGGTTGTCGCAGAGGAAGAGGCTGAGTTGGTGATGGACAATGCGCTCCATCACTTTGGAAAGGAACGGAACTATTGAAATAGGGCGGTAGTCTGTAAAAGAAGAAGGACTTGCTTTTTTTGGGAGAGGAGTTACTTGAGCGTCTTTCCAGGCTGTGGGAAAGCAACTCGAGGACAATGATTCATTGATTATGTAGGTGATTATGGGTGTCAAGATATCTATAAGGGGAAGGATCATCCGGCGACTCACACAGTCAGCTCCGACGGCATTGGAGGCAATGGAGGCCATGTTCTTCTTAACATCACAATCGGATACTTGACGAAAATTAAAGGGAGGATAGCCAGGCGTTGGAAGAGATGAGAGTTGATTTAAAGTTTTATTTATGATGGTACTATCAACACCATCAGATGATGAGAAGTGCTTATTAAGGAGATCTAAATTAATACTATTCGAAATAGGATCATTACGGCTTCTTCCAACTCCAATAGACCTAAGAAATTTCCAGACCCTAGCCGGGTCTCCGTTTTCAACAGATTTATGAATATGGCGTCTTTGAGCGTCTCTACAGGAAGTATTGCAGCGATTCCGAAGGGATTTATATTTTTCGCGGTTTTTATCGGACGGGTCCAATTTGAACTTTCTTTTAGCAGCATTCTTCTTCTCTCTGAGGGCTTTGAGTTCATCGGTTAGCCACGGAGCAGGGACATGCTTAATTTTAACCGGTCGAACAGGAGCATGTTTCTCATACAGACCTATGAGAAACGTATTAAAAAGAGTTACCTTTTCGTCGATAGTATCAGCCATCTTGATTTCCGACCAGTCGATGAGAGAGGCATCGTGTTTAAGTTTGACGATGTTAATTCCACCAAAATTGCGTTGCAGGAGATATTTTGGCTTTGGTTTTGGAGGGCGCACTTTATAGGAGAGGTAAATAAGATCGTGATAAGAGAAGGCGTCAGCGTGACATTGACCGTACCTAGCAACGTGATTCTTTGATGAGACAATAATTAAGTCAAGAAGAGAGGGCTCACAGTTTGGAAAGAAGTGGGTAGCTTTAAGAGGAAGAATATTCAAATTACAAGAAGATGTTATGTATAAATAAATAATATTTAAAAGCTTCATCAAATGGATTCATTCTCTAGTGTCCAGTTGGTAAAAAAACCGATACCTATTTGATGCTTAGACTACCAATTTATCTATCGAAGCAGGTTTTTAGTTCCGTAGGTAAGTTTATTTTAAATCTCATTATTTTTGGTATTTAGTCTAGCTCTAGAGCTTAAGTTCCAAACTTTTGAGCCAGTCTCCTTATAATCTGTCACCACAGATAGCGACCTGACAGAATCGCCCACAACACCGTTTAACATCGGCAAACCGTGTCAAATAACATGCTTTATCATTCAACGTTTTGCCAGTGACAAATCACGCTAATCACTGTGGCTAAGGCTGTGATACAATGAGTGATCATTCGGCATAGGATTTCTTTAAGACATCCATTGGACATTCCCACACATCGCCATCTAGTCCCAAAGTAAGCTACTGAAAGCTTGTGTTATGGATGCCAGATAACGGATATAATACTCAAATACTTTTTGTCTATAAATACATACATGATATACATAGAAAACACCCAGATCAATACAAACAGACATGTTCATGCACACAAATTTTTGTATTGTTCGGGGATCGAACCCGCAACTCGCTGCGTAGTAGGCGATTTCTCGACCACTACACCAGACGGGTCGTCAAGATCACCATCTCGTCCTACAAGTTCAGTGTAATATAAATATATGTTTTATTAATATGCAAACTGTTTACTAATTCTACCGAGCCTATTTTGAAAAGCACACAAAATTTTAAAACACTTTTATTAAGTTATACGCCGTCTTACTTACATTATTATTAAAAGGAGCTCAGGTAAACACGGTTTACTTTTGGAAATCATTTGTTTTCTAGAAAGCAACACGCGACGCCATTAAACAGTGCAAGAGAGAGAGAGAGAGAGAGAGAGAAGATACATGTCATACTTTTAGCGCGAATGCTCGCGCATGATCACAAAGGAGCTACTTTTTAAAAATGCCTTATATTACATTCACGTCTCAATATGTGTCAAATCGGACAATGCGCCTATATCTGTAATAAAGAGTTCAAAATAACGTACATGCCGCAGTGAATTGTCCAGCAGATGAGGATTATATCAGTACAACGTCTTATTTTTGTGGGCGTGATCGATTATGATTACATTTTCTGACAATTTACGAGTGGTTTAGTTAATTTCCCAAAATATTTGAGCTTTAAGTAAAAAATACATTAATGTAAAGCTTTGTCTCATTTAGGTTCAGTTCAGAAGCACATTAACAGGACGTGTACATATCAGCTAGTCTGCATACACCCTTAGCGCCACCGACTGCTTTGTCTCACCGATTCTAGCTCGCTACTAAATCACACTGATAACAGCTATCAGCGAATTCCTGCCTTGGATTATTACCTAATTGACGGATAATTTGTCGCAAAAATTGCTATAATTATTAACTTTAAATGACGCTAATTCTAACTGTTGATAACAATAATCTTTGATAATTGCATACCTTAAAGGGTAGTATAGTATAAGAAACTTCCCATTTTCGAGAAATAAAGTCCAATAGGTGGCCTTATTCACGTTATTACGTAAGAATAAAATTATGTTCTTACAACGAACGTACTTCATTCAAATAAATATGACCAAAGCTAATTACCCGACCAAAAATAATTAATATTCATAATTGAAAGAAAGAAAAAACGTTTATTTATTTACATCACAAACACACACATACACAATATTACACATAATAATCAAACAAAATCCAAAGGTGTGTGGGTGTACTCTAAGAGATGGATTGAGTAAAGAAATTATTAGCAAAATCTTTAATAAAGATAATGAAACTCATTTTTTCTATTTAAATGTCAATTTTATTTGAGGACCATAAACGATATACAAACTGAGTAATATTAATGGCTTCACTTATCGTTAATCAATTAGATGTGATTAATATGGTTTTTAATAGATTCTCGCGGACTAAACGGCGACCTAATTATTTTCGACAGTCCATTAACTTTATCTATATTTCGCCAATACGTATTAGTTTTGCGGTAAAATATTGCTTTTATTGAATAATATGGCTATTCGTTATTTTTATCGGTAGATTATTTTGTATATCGACTTGTAAACACAACTAAAATGGTAGATTTTAGACGACATTTCCATAATGTCAAAAATAGAATCAAAATATGTAGATTGTACATACATTTTGTGATTTGCGGAAACCATTGAAGAAATAATTAAAAATAGGAATCAATATCCGGAATTAATAAAGAAGGTCAACATCTACTTTATTTCACGGCTTTTTGCATAAGTATTCTATTGAAACAAATAGGTTTGGATATGCTTAGTAAAGTTAGCCTGTAACGTCCCATTGCGGGGCAAAGGCCTTACCTCAACTATGAGGAAGTTCGAGCCATACTCCACCACGCGGGCTCAGCGCGGATTGGTGGAGGGATGTTTGCAAGGCAAGCGACTAACCCTGCTGTCAGATGTTATTAAGCAACCCATAACGTTTCCGACTAGGCTTAACGACTAATCTCAACCGAGTCGGGACCAACGGCTTAACGTGCCTTCCGAAGCACGGAGATACTTGTGATGTACGTCACTTATATGGTCGGGATGGTCGCCCATTCAAACACGACCGCGCCGTAGGTTGCTTCACTTCGGTATCACTACCGAAGCGCTGCTACCACTGCGCAACGAGCATCTTGGATATGCTTAGGAAATCATAATACATCTATTACCAAAATGGAATGCATAGTAGGTAAATAAATATAATAAACACTTATACATTGGGATATTGCGATCTTGCTTCAATTCGTTCATGTTCCAGGCAGTTCAATTCTTACTCAACTTGTTGAGTCGCAAAATTGAAATTGCGATGCAACTCAAGAAAAATTTTAAGTATTTATCTACGCTAATCTGCTGAGTGGATTATACGAGTTAAGCAGAGTTGCTTAACCGTCAATTCAACATCGCAATATGCACCTTGTTTTCTGTTTCTTGAGTAGGTATTTGAAGGGTCCCCATGGTGTGTAGCAGAAACAACGTTTTAAGTCCACTTTATCACACATTATAAACATAAGATACCTGCTAGTCAACACCTACACCGTTACCATGAGTTTACTCGCTAGCGACGACGGTATTACTCGCTATCGACGACGTCAATTTTTGTATAGACAATTTTAGTTCTGCCAATAACCGCTAGAGGCGCTGTGCAATTTTCCATGGACTTTTTTACGTCGCCGCTAGCGAGAAAAACCGTCGTAAAATCATGGTAAAGGTACTGATTAATGTTATTTCATTGTCACCCATATAACCCTAAACCAAAATTCAAGAATCATACCGCACGCAATTACTTTGACAACATTTTTAACTTTTATTTGCCTAAGGTATACCAAAACTACGTTCTAATTCAACCTTTTTTTGTTGTTATTGGTATACAACATCATTTTGTATTCTTTTAACAAAATGAACGGAAAACACATTTGCGATTATACTAAGAATGAGTTAATGCAATCGACCTTTGATAAATAAGTTAAAGGACTTACATAAGTAAACACGTGTCAGTTTTATAGCTTTTAAATGTATCGTTGAATACAGTAGTATACTATTTCTTAAGCAAATGTGTAAACTCAGTATTTTAATTGCAGTCAAGCATTCGCATATACAAGTTTGCTTTATTAAGTATTGTTATTAAAGATTTATAAGTTACGTAACAGAACGTTAATGTATCTAAGCGCGTATTTTTGTATATTTTGACATAATTATTTAGGCTTCATTTTTATGCTGCATTAACAGACTTCAATCTACTTAAACTGTCACCACCCTGCAACACTTTAAGCGTCATTTAGTTGTTCTATTCCAAAAGAACTTACGTCCACACTCGCATATCAGCATTTAAAGGTGCATAGCGGCATTTTGCTGCGTCTTTAACCAAAGACGCAGCGTAGGACGTCCAAAAACAAAATGGGCAGATGTCCTTTTTAAAATCGCAGCGTCAAACTGGATGCAGACCGCTTGTAATCGGTCTCTGTGTAAAACCGTGGGGGAGGCCTTGGTTCAGCAGTGGACGTCCTTTGGCTGAATATGATGATACATAACGAGACTGGTGCTACAGGGACTAATCCTGATGACAGATACAGAATAAGAACAATGATCTCGGTTCCCATATTAAAATAAATGAAAGGTCCTACTTTCATGAACGCATTAATTTGATCTCTATATATGTCGCTAACTAAAGTAACGGACATAGCCTTGAGAATCAGTAAGCTCAAGTGGCAATGGGCAGGGCACATAGCGCGAAAAACTGATGGCCGTTGGGGCAGGAAAGTTCTAGATTGGAGACCCTTCGACCAGAGACGCAGCGTGGGACGTCCACCAACAAGATGGACGACCTTATAAAGATCGCGGGATCAAACTGGATGCAGACCGCTAGTGATCGGTCGCTGTGGAAAGCCGTGGGGGAGGCCTATGTTCAGCAGTGGACGTCCTTTGGCTGTTAATGATGATGATGATGATGAATGATGATATGTCGCTACTATTACAAAGATGGTCAGTACTACCAATTTGTTCTTTGAGCAAAATTGCTAACAAAAAGCTAGTGCTATGTCTCATCACCCATTGGTAGCTTCGACACATTAATTTAGCCCTGATTAATCATTGGTCGTTTTCTTAATGACTCTCTTAACGACTGCTCGTAAAAAATTGTCATCCACTTAAGAGTGAAACATGAAATTAAAATCTGATTTAACAAGCAACGCTATATGAATGGGTGTAATGAAATAAATCTTGGGAAGTGTTAGGTTTGGATGTTAGAGTTGATATGTTGAACGATATTTAAACAGTCTCATTTTTAAACGGTCGGATTTTATGCAGTTTAGTGTCGATTTCACCAACGTAAGATAAGACTTATCCGATCGAATAATTATAAAATGACCGATTTTAGAATTACATTTACATAAATGATTGCTGTTGAATAGGTAAGGTTTTCAAATTAGGCGTTTTGTATCATATTAGACGAATATTCCTTATTTGACGTCATGATATGTCGTCAAAATATATATATTTCTATGTATAAAGATCATCAAGATTTGAAAGTTTCAGTGGTGGCGTTCCAGTGTGTAATTAGATAGGCAAAATAAAAGTAAAAATCTAAAATATTACCTTCAAGTTACCCGTAATGATTGCTAAATTTTTTTATTTATCAATATGAACCTTTTTTGTTATGTTCTAAAAATATAAATCAAACCAGGAATATATTGCAAATAAATGTATTCAAGTCATAGTAGTCGACATTGTCATTAACAACAACGAGTTAGCGATTTTGATATGCTATGACTACGGATTATATATCTCAGGCTTTGGATTACTATATCTCAGAGTTAAAGCATTTTAGAGCACTAAAAGTAAATTAATACTTATCCAACCGAATAAATTTAAAACGACTGGTTCTAAAATGACTTTTACATAAATGATTCCTGATAAATAGATGACGTTTTCTATTTAGACGTTTTGTATTATATTCAACGAACATTCCTTATCTGACGATTTTACCCCAACAAGTATCGATTTTATCAACGTCTCTAAGATCGACTTTAAGATCTAAGATTGACTTTATATAAAATCGACTCAAAGTGTCGGTTTTACCAACGTTTTAAAATCGGTCGTTGTATACTTATTCAGTCGGATAAGTTTATCTGAAGTTGGTAAAACCGACACGACGGTATACGTTACTAACTACTTATACTCTCTACAGAATAACGAATAAGATAATTCGTATTTACGAATAGGAGAATAATCTGTTCAAGAGATTTACGGTTCTGCTTTGATTCTTATAAATAGTATATATTTATTTTTGTTTTTTCTATATTACATTATGTCAGTTAACCAACGCAAATACCTCTGCTGGGTTATTTGTAAATATCAGTTAATTACCGAAACAGCTATAAATTATCTCGTCGAGTTTCTATCTAACGTAACCTCTTAATTAATATTTTTATAGCGGTCATTAGTAAGAGATGAGCTAAATATTTTATCAAAATACAGGTTTGTTGGTTGTTTCTTCCATTAGTCTTAATTTGGGTTGGTTGCGATATAAGCTGATGTTTATAAATAAATGAGGAGCTTAACACGAGATTCACGCGTCATCGTATCAGAACTATGGTATGATACTTGATAATAATAACAGGTAGGTTTTGTATCTGCAAGATTCGCTACCGGTATTATATTTCTTTCACATTGATTATGCTCTCGTCACTACACAACGTGTTCATGACCTCCGTGCTGTTGTGGCTGCTGGGTTTCAAGGCGTCGCCGCTCCGAGGTCCCAGGTTTGATTCCCGGTCGGGTCAATATATAATCAATGTATAATATATAGAAATATATTTTTTCATGT
Organism: Pyrausta purpuralis; assembly: GCA_963924145.1. Taxonomy (NCBI): domain Eukaryota; kingdom Metazoa; phylum Arthropoda; class Insecta; order Lepidoptera; family Crambidae; genus Pyrausta; species Pyrausta purpuralis. Next base: position 2,187,992 of record OZ001653.1, on the reverse strand, counting down.
TCTGGTACCACCGTTGTGTCTGATTTCCGTAACACAAGTGCATTGGCTACTTACTTTGGGATCAGAGTAATGTACCTATGTGATTGGTGTCCAATATAAATTTATTAATTTATTTACTATATTAACGTTAAATGCACTAAACCTCAAAATAGTTATATTGGAATCACGAGTAACGACAATTGAACCACTGTTTATTATGTCACATTTAAAAAAAATGATGCCCTGTCAATTTATTAATAATACAAGCCATCACGTGCGCAAACTCGCCAAAATAATTACAATGGTTAGTTCTTTGTGAACGTAGATAGTAATAATAATATGTCAGGTCGGTGGATACTTACCGAATTCTCTCTCAACAGAGCGTAGTCCGCAGAGCAAGAAATGTTCAGAAGTACCACTTAAAACCCTAAATTGACTGATACAATTTGTTTTTAATTTAAGAATAAGGTTAAATGAATAAAAAATCATTTGGGGTGTCTGAGGTTTAGCGCATTTAATATAGGGAACGTACCCATACTACGTGACCTATTTTTTAAGATTTTTTGACCCCTCCCTCCCCTCGGTAACCACGCGTAGTATATGCAAAGACCCCTTCCCCCTCCCTTCAAGTTTTTACGTAGTATTGGCAAGAATGATTTTCAATCATTTTGTGAGGAGAAAGTGTAGCAAATGAAAATAATTTGACTCATATTTACGTTTATTAATACGCCCTTGATTACAAAAGACTACATGCATGCTTATAAATACTAGTAAATTAAATATTAAATTAAAAATTATGAAGAAGAAAAACTTATGTAAAAACATATTGCTACCGTAACTTAATTTATGAAAACTATAATTGTTTTCTGTTCAATAACATTAATATCTATCTTACACATCTTCAATAAATACGTTCCCGGCATCAATCCACTCGGATACATCATTGATTACGGGGGCAGTAGCATCAGGAGTTTCTTCAGACTTGGTCATTTCCTCTTCATCGACGGTTTCGACATCTAACCACTCCACACTTTCTCCCATAACACACAAAACCTCATGTGGCCTCCTGGAGAGAACCCGCAGAGGTCGTACACGAGACAGATTTTCTACTTCACCACCATGCAAATTTTTTCGATGGCTATTCATTGCTTTTTTTGAAGCAAAATAAAGGCCACAAACTGAACAGGTTCTTCCGTTGATATCGTCTTTTACAGATGGACAATAGGTATCATAGGGAATTTCTCGACCCTGTGAGAAATCCGGCCGTAATGTTAAACATTGACGTACAAGTAATGATGGAAAAAATTCCGACCCAACTTCATCTGGGCTTGGTATACGAAAAGGATTTTGTGACAACGGAAAAGGTGCCGGCAAAAAACCTTGGTATAGAACATTTTTTAATGCACTGCGACGAGGTGCACAGTAAGAGTCATCGGAACACTTGGTGATTTGAAGAAAATATTGACTTTCACGAACGTGATTTCCATACCAGGTGTCAGAAACAGGTACAGTTTCTGGAAGAGCTTCCCCAGGAGGCATATATTCCGCTATAACATTATGACCGTCAATAACCATCTGAGACCAAATTTCAGCTAACGTTTCACCTGAAAATAATATACAATAAAAGAGATAATTTTAAATTCAAGTTTTAAATATATTGACAGCAGAAAAGACTATATATCGCTTAATAAAATGTACCTGCATGTTGAAAGTTCCTTAACTCTAACTCGCTGTCAATAGTTTTTCCTTGAGAATCTAGATGTGACCCATAGTGCTCATAAGGAAGAACAACGGTGGCTAATTCACGGCTTAAAGGTGCCATCCTTCGCTCAACTCGGTTGTAAGCTGATCGACCAGGTGCATTTGTAAACACGAACAGCCCATCCAAATCGTAATTTTTGAAGTGCGATATACAGTTAGATATCACTTTACTATAACGTGGATTTTCATCCGGTCCTCCATCGACCGATAAAATCATCACAGGCTTGACTTTCCCATCTTTCCCTAAGGCTAAATTTTTAAAATCATTTAGTGTTAAAAGTTTGTTCAGGTCTTTGGCGTGAGTTGCGGCCCGGCTGTCGAACTGCTATGTTTTCCACTGCGGATTACAATATACGTTGGACCAGAATATGTAACAGCTTCTTTCCTACCCATACAGTTCTCTTTTATGATAATACCAGCATATACCGAAGGAGTCAGTTGAAGACTCTCCAACTGCAAAATCGTGATCATCAAGACGCACTTTATAATTTAAGTGCATTAAAACAGGAGCCTGTACTTTTGCAGCTGTTTTTCCAATCGGTACTTTGGCCTTATCATCTTGAGAGATAAAAACTACCTGTTCAGGCCCAAGTATAGATGCAAGTTCCTCGAGACCATTAGCAGTAGCTTTACAGAAATGTTGATCGACATGATCTCGGTGTCTGTCTGTTTGGGCTCGACACAATCTCACAGGTACAGTTGTGACATGACGCTTACCCTCTAAAGATCCAGAATACTTTGGAATGAGCCTACGATATGTAGAGGTACGTGATATGGAAAATCCATCTTCAACAAGCCGTGCATGTAATTGATCCAGTGTCTTGCAAGTTCTCAATACCTCTGATCTGCGTCGATCAGCAGCAGAGCTCCCATGTGTTGCTATATCGCAAATTACCTGAAGAAGGCCCGACTGATTTTCTTCAAGAGAAGGACGACCTGGTTGAGTCCTTATAGACAACGATTGCACGTCAGGATGAGCGGATTTCAGGCTCAAAACTTCAGCCTTTTGTTTTGCCCGAAATTTTCGCATGTTCGTTGCACGAACGATTTTGTTCTGTAACTGTTTCTTCTTTTCATCAGTATCATGCCTTATTTTTTTTATTTTCTTCTCGATCCCTTCGTCTCCAAGTCCTGCATCTCGCTTTCTTACAACAGCATTCAATTCAGCTTCAAGTACTGAAATTTCAGTTTTCAAAGCATCCTGTTTTGGTGTTGAGACTGTTTTAGAAGTAGATAGAGGAAGCATTAAAGCAGAAGGTTTTGGTGATGTCGAGACTGTTGTAGATACAGATGATGAAGGCACTAAAGCAGAAGATTGGTCAACAGAAGATTCAGTGTTACTGGAAGCTAGAAAAAAAAGTATTAACTTGCATGGAATCAGAACCTATGAAAATATACATCAAAAAGAGCTACGTAAAAGTTATTAGCATGTATGTTACAAATAAAACCTATTTTAGTTGTAACATACATATTTTAAGGACGATTTAGTCTTCAAAAGTTGATAAAAAAAAACCATTGGCACTGACAAAGCAGAAAGTAGTTGGTTATACCTTTCCAAGTAATAGAAAGAGACTCTCTCTTGACATTATCACCTTCAGTGTTGGGAAGCACTTCGAGATCACCTTGCGTCGTTGGAGCTTTTTGTACAGGTAGCTACATGCATGAAATATAAAAAAAAGACAGACATCACCAATATTCACACATGCAACATGAAAATAAGGTATTTATTCTTACAGCAGAAAGAAATATTATATCATTAACATATAACACCAAACTCATGCAACAAATAGAATATTAAAAGGAAAATTTTATACATCATTACAGATCAAAAGAAAAGATAGGCAGAACAATATAAACAACGAAATACCCTATGTTCATGTCAGATAAATGCTGGAAATCATATAGGTTATAATCTCCAACCAACTTTCAAAAACATACAAGTATCATAAACTGTTTTAAACATTCAACAAAATGCGCACCTTCAAGAAATAATTAAGAAGACGAGCATTTTTCTTAGTCGCGACCTGACCAAGTTCTTCAATTTTTAACAATGTCAGACGCTCTAGCTCTTTCTGATTTTTTTTGTGCTCATTTTTTAATGGCACCCAAAATTCATTGGTTTTTTTCTGTATGGCTTGCATTGACAAGGAATCCTTGTAACATTTTATAAAAGCTTTGTACAGTCGATCGTACAGTGACATTATTGTATAGCATGATCTCTCTTCGACTTGCTTGACAACTTCACCAAACTACAAACTGCCTCACAAACAGTGCCTGTTTTCAATCAGCTGAAGGTTTAACACACCTGCGTCAGCGCCACCAACTGTGAGTTTAAGAAGCACCCAACATTGCGCGCCACATTTAAAGATAGTCCAAAAAAGCGCGACGTTTCTCTCGGCGAAATCGACTACGTGACAAAAATCTAAGCCACCCCCCCCCCCCCACACTCCTGTGACTGATCGTAGTATTTTTAAGACCTCCCCCCCCCCTGAATGGGTTACGTAGTATGGGTACGTTCCCTAAGATGAACAGTATAGACCAACATAAGATGAACTCTATATAATGTGCGGCGGTAGTGCGACTTGAAATTTGTATACATCATTGTTGGTCATACCATAACAAGTAAACAATGCGGTTTTTGAATAATTTCCTGTAAGCGGTTTTAACTTTAATCTAGACGCAGCGTTAGAACGTATGTATTTTTGTAAAAACTTCCCTAAAATATTTTAGAAAACGGAGCGATGTAATACCTCGTCAAAAAAGAGAAAATTATGAAACCTTTTGTGTTATTATGTAATATGTTAATAAAAATTTATAATAAATAGCTAAACAAATTGAAATCACTTGTCGGAATATTGTTTTAAAAAGAAAGTTAGTTAATTGGCTATTGACGTACTGTTTCTGCAATCTTAAAGATTATTTTGTATGGAATTAGAATTTTAATAATGATATTATGACATTGTATTTGACATTTGTATAGAATAACAATAAATTTAAATATTTGCATGCCTGCGTGCAGGCGGGATACACGCACTACCAGAACTATAAGATATTTTTTTTTGTGTACTGTATTTTCAGCAAATAAATGTTTGATTTTGATCTTCTTTGATTGGTTCTGCAAAAAGTAAATAAGAACCTAATTACTTTGTACGATAATTTAAATGCTTTAAGCATGTTAAAAAGATTACTAGCTAAAATTATCTGTGTATTAGTTGAGACAAACAAATGTTAATTTAATGTTAGCAAACAAACAAGAAATAGATCATAAATGGCGCCATAGACGGTTACAGGAGTCGAAGTCTGACGTCAAACCAGTTTTAGTCTACCGGTATGCTAACACAAACTAATTAATGTAAAAACTAGATTTGATTGTTTTTGCGATCACACAATATGTGGATAAAGTTGTTGGTTGTGCAATAATACTAAACATTTTTATTAAGATTACTTATTAAGAGGATTGTACAATTGTTTTTTGTCCTAAATAAAATAAAATAAATAAATAAATGTATCTTGAACGAGCTTCATATATGTGGTCTAGAGAAACTAAGCACAATTGTTACGGAGTAAAGTCACTCATCAATTTATTTATTCTAAGTAGAAAGCACGTAAAAGTCACACAATCGTAGACTTTTGAAGTGATGTAAACGGCCTTTTTATTAAAAAGGGTAATGTTAGGTTTTTTCACATCATTCATTGATTCAAGATCGGCTCCTAATTTTGTCTCACGGCGTCTTATTTCAAGTACTATTTGTTTATTAATTTAAAGATTTTATTGCACAAAATTAGTGTACAAAGGTGGACTTCATGCTAAAAGCATTCTCTGCCAGTCAAAGCTTTTGGTCATGCAGAAAGATGGTAACGGGTGCAGAGAAAAGTTTCTAAAAAATGAAGGAACAAGAACGAATGAATGAATGAAATTATTTATTTGCTAAAATATTCCTTTAAGTATAAATATACGTATTTAAATATATCACTATAACTTTAACTATAAACATATACAATTATACGTACTTAAACATAAAGCAATAATACATACATATAATAATACTAGCGGTCCCCCGCGACTTCGTCCGCGCGTTTTGAGTTTGCTCCCTCCCCTCCCGTCGCAGCGTGATGTTTTATATCCTAAAGCCTTTCTCAATAAATAAGCTATCTAACACAGAAATATTTTTTCAAATCGGTTCAGCAGTTCCTGAGATAAGCGCGTTCAAACCAACAAACTCTTCAGCTTTATAATATAATTAGCGCAAGCGCACGTTGTACTTAAGCTGCGAACATTATTTTGGTGCGGAGTTATGTTAAAACTGTGATAGCTCCTAAGATATTTATTGGAATCAAATAATATACAGGGCAACTTTGTTCTAAATGAAATGCTCGTGATGATGAATGTATTTATTTTGATAAGAATAAATACCTATGTGTATAATACACCTCTAAAAATGATGCATTATTTTTTTACAAATTTATTAACATAAAAAAAGGTTGTAGTAAGTCAACCATAAAAGATAGACTTATGCTGTCGCGGACTTTATTATAGAACTCTTAATGCTGAACAATCTTGTCATACACGATTTTTGTGTAACTTTAGCGGTTTCCGCAGCGTACGCAGCGGAAGCTCTCAAAAGGAATATCTTTCTCCCGTTTTCGCAACATTTTTCATTGCTGCTGTGGTCTTGCGAGTCGTATCTTTATGTTATATAGCTTAAAGCCTTCCTCGATAAATGGACTATCTAACATAAAAATAATTGTTCAAATCGGGCCAGTAGTTTCTGAGATTAGCGCGTTCAAACAAACAAACAAACAAACTCTTCAGCTTTATAATATTAGTATAGATTATTATTATGCAATTATTTACTCTTTCAGAAATGTAAGAACTTTATTCTTGAAATATAACTGAGAATCAGTCTTCTTTATATCTAAGGGAAGAGAGTTTCAGAGTCGTGTTGCTATCACTGTAAATGACTTGGAGTCGATTTTACCAATGTCAGATAGGCGTATCATACCGAATAAGTATAAAACGACGGATTATAAAATGATATTTACGTAAATGATTGCTGACAAATAGGTGACGTTTTCGAATTAGGCGTTTCGTATTTATTCGACGAATATTCCTTGTTTGACGTTAGTAAAATTGACTCTTAGAAACGTACGACGAGCGGTGAGCTTGCTCACCTAGCTGAAGGAAGTCAGAGGAACGGAGAGAACGATCATGAGTTTGACGTAAAACTGGAAACATATCTCGAAGATAAGAAGGGGAAGAGGGGATAATAGAATAGTGTGTACTATCTTCCTCTTTTTGACTTTTAATGCACTTTCACATTAGAGCGACAGCAGCGCGTCTCTCTTATGTAAAGGGCTTTCTGCTGTCATTTTATCTAAGAAATTGACAGCAGCGCGACCGTCGCGCTGCTTAAAACGCCTTAGTGTGAAAGCGCTCTAAGGCATAATACTGATACTTTAGATACAGAAAAAATATTACATGTGTAGGTACCTAAAATCAAATTGACTATGAATATATGAATGAAACCAAACATAACAATTGCCAACTATGCGAAAATTCTAATTCCTGATCGCCAATTTCAGAAGTAAAATGCCTTCTAAACTGAGATAAGGGCTACATAGCTAACAGACCGGATGGTTTATGAGAGCTAGCGTTCATCAATATTCAATATTTGCAGTCAAACGTAGCTCGCCCTATCAGCTACCAAAGACTCTTTACACACTGCGACTTTTAGCAGCGATGCTAACGCGCGTTAGCATCGATGCAGTCGCAAATGTCAACCTTTACACACTGCGCTACTTTTAGCGTCGATACATTCGCGATGCTAACGCGCGTTAGTATCGATACAGTCACGATGCAGAAGCTGGAAATTGTCAACCTATGTACTGAATTTTGCCGACTGCATCGAACCTAATGCGCGACTGCATCGATGCTAAATTAAATCTGTTCATTACGTGAGTCGCAATGCTGAAGCGCGTTTTCAAAACGCGCGACTACATCGATGCTAAAAGTCGCAGTGTGTAAGGGGTCAAAGGTGTGCCCTACGCACTGCATTTGGATAGAAGGACGCGTCTACATGATTCAGCATGTTGAGATGCATTTTCGTTTTCATGTAGAGCTGGTAAAAGTTAGGTGTACGTTTGATGTGCATCAATAGCTAACAAATGTGAAGACGGGCCAAGAACACTACACACACACAAAGACAAAGCCTGGGAAAAAAAAAGTGACCAAATAAATAAATAAAAATAAAAATCTTTATTTTCGGACAACTAAATGATCCATAATTTGTTAGTAAACTTATATCTAGGTGTGGTAGTACTTATATTCTACAAGTGACCGAGTGATGTTATTTAAGTGGCAAACAAACGGACAGTCCCCGCTGTCTGCTATTGCCCTCAGGACACTACTGCTGCTGCCCCGCATTCGGCGCAGCAATGAAGCCGCCTTCTTGCGAAGAATGGCTTCAAAACTGTCGACCACCGCGTGTGCAAACATTGCTGAGGCACTACAAAAACCCGGCAGCCTCAGCAGTACCCTGAAGGCGTTATTGTATTGGATCCGCAAGGCCCTGTACTTATACAGTACAGTAACTGTATTTATACAGTATGTTTTGGATTGGACCTCTGATACGTTCCACCCACCCACGAATTCTCTAAAATAATTTATCTATAAAATGATTATACCAATCGAATCCCCTCTGAGGGAGAAGCATTTTAAAAACTATCACTATGCAAAACTTTCGGTTCTCCTTTAAGCTCATTTTTATTGTCTGTACATCACACACACAAGGGCCTAATATACTTACTTTGACCTCATAATGGCACAATTTTGAATGTATAATCATTATCAGCCAATGGACATCCACTGCTAAACATAAGCCTCACTAGGGATTTCGATTTAGTAATTTATCTAGTAGCTACCTTACCGAAACACAGTGGGTAGCAACTATTATATCAGCCAAACCCTCCAGAGCTGATCAGCGACCACTCCTTTATCTTGTTTCCAAGTGTTCCGCCCTCGTATATCAGTCCCACCGTATCCCCAGGCCCTTGCGCAGGCTTTGTAAGCGATTACGTAAGGCCGAACCGAAGTTGCACCTTTTCGAAGCGTCTGATTGAAAGCTGTCCTTCTTCCGACTTTCCTAAATCTTTACTTAACTCAAAATATAATCCCGTAAGCTTTGTTCTACCATCAAACTTCTCGTTGATTCCCGACCCTAGTCAGTCTTACATATTTACTTAGTTCTGTTATAGTATACTTCAGCACTAAACTTATATAACTCCACTGTATTCACTAAATTACATATTCTCTTCGACATATGTTCAATACATCATTATTTTTACACCTATCTAGACAAACATTTGTTATTAAAATGCCGGAAGTGTCTACCATGTTGAATGTAATTCGGCTATGATATTAGAATTACTTGATTAAATCTTTAGACGATGCAATTATTGTAATTATATTATATATTTTAACATGCTAATTATTAAAGTATACTGGAACACTTATTAGATTGTTATGTCTGTCGTATAAAAAATGTTTATTTTGGCGCCAAAAGGAAGTTGACTTCCAATTGGATGGTGGAGGTTATATTTATTTCAAATATTTTAACTATTAAAATAATAATCTTAAAGGCTATCTAAATTCAGTACGCTATATAACTAAATAAATAATAAAATTACATATTTAATTAGCTAATTTAGCCCTACAAATAAATATTTAAGTGGAGTATTTAAGTGTTCAGATACGGAAACAGATGTCGTCCCCTCTGTATTTCTTCAGTTGTTCAGGGTTTCGATTTGTATAAAAGTGAGCTGCATGCCAGATCAATTCCTCTGTTTGTACTTTTTTTTTGTGCCCTATCTTTGTGTTATTTGTTGGAATAAAACTATTGGAGAAGAACCGCCGCGATCACAATCTAGTACATGAAATATCACTGTCTGTGTTGATTTTCACTAATAAGGAGTAAGCGTTAACATTCCTGCTCTGATGCGTCTGCATGCGTTTATCAGCGTTTTTTAGACGCGCGTTAAAGTAACGCTCCATGTAACAGGGACTTAAGCCACTAGATAGATTTCGTGATGTCATCAATTTTGACATTGAACTTGTTAATAGATTGTTATGACAGAAATTGCCGTTTTGTTTATTTAGTTAGAGAACTGTTTATAGTAAGATCAATTCTTTGAAGTTGTTCGTTTTAACTTGTTGCATTTTCAGAATTACGTCACTAACTAACCACAACTTAATCAAATTTATTTGAACATACATGCTAGATTTACTCATTAGTTTTACGTCAAAATGATTGATTTAATTAGCAAGATAATCAATTGAAACGTCCATGTTTGATTTGTAGCATGTAACATAATCTGTGTTGGAGTAATGGGCCTCACTGAATATTAATCCAGTAGATTTGACATTTGCGATGACCAATAATATATTGGCTGGAGAGTGCTAATAAATCATTATGTGGTTTCTGGAATCAAGCACCTCAATAAAACTAGTATTTAACATAATGTATTTAACATCTAAGTAAATAATGCTTGATTTATTTCGAGGTTTTAGTAATATCCTGTCTGATGACTTTATTCCTAGTGTTATCAATCAAAGCTCATCTCATATTTCAAGTCTGAACTACACCTACACCGTAAATATCTTTAAAATCAGCGTATTTTTGAAGCAATATTAGGTCTATTACTTTATAAAATATCGTTCATTTAAACATATCTACAATAAACAAGTTTAGCTTTCGTGGTTGCTAATTTTATCTGTGCCTTACAAACTCCCTTTGCATAGGTCCTTAACATTATCTGACAGCGTTATATCTGTTACGAAAACGTCCTTGCACGAAATAAATTGTGTACCTATATAGGGTGTTGCAAAATTATCTCAAATATGTTGTATTTTTTTCAAATAGCGGTAAGAAAATGTAAGGTTCTTGTCAAGATCGCGGAATATTAGTTTACAATCTCTCGTGAAATTGATTTCGATTACAAAGTAACACAAATTTATTGTGGGATTTTTCAAGTCATTAATCTGTTAGGCTTAGGAGTTTCTGTCAGGAATGCGGAAAACCTATCGTGGGAATTAAATATGAAATAAGGACAACTTTAGACTCTTTTTTTTAAAAGGGAAAAGAATATCGGATGACCTTTTTTGCGCCACCCTATAGTTGCGTTAGTGCCGCCATTTTCCATTTTATGACCCGTCAATTCGATTAGAGCCAACATAGTGGAAACTAATAACTTTATTGAATTATAAAACGATGTGCGGAACATTTATAGGTGTCATAAGGCAAACTAGTATGTTAAGATGACATGTGGCATACCGATTTGTAATAAAAACGTTTGATGGTTTTTACGGTTTTATAACAAATTTGCATGATTCAAGGTGCTAATTTTACAACTCTATCAAACAAATCAGCCATACTTACAAACATAGTACATACCTGTACTCGTATATTTACTTCTGTGCCAACAAACAAATTGATGTAGGTCATCATAAAATAGTACGATTGGTACCATGTAATTTTTTTACCCCGTATGTTTTTTATATTTCTTCGCCTAAAACTTTTTGCTTACGATACTCTTTGGACTCCTTCACCTAATATATTTTACTTGGACTAATTTACCAACGTCAGAAAAGACTTATCCGACTGTTCAGTCGGTAGTAAATATAAAACGACCGATTTTAAAATGACATTTACCTACATCATTCATTGCTGATAAAACCGTGAGCTTTCATATAAAAAGTGATGACGTTTTTCACCCCTTAATCGTTGCCCGATTTTGATTTTTATACATGTTTGAGCCGTTTTAAAAATCTGAGCTCCCACGGTTTGACCTACAAAACAATATATGTTTCAGTTAATTAATGAATCTAAACATTGACTTTTTAACAAAAAAAACCTTCAGAATTTCCTGCAGAATTTTTAGACAGTCAAGTCTTAATTTAAGAAATTGAAAATGAACAAGCTTAGCCTAAGATGTATGAAAACGAATGAGACCAAATTCCATATTCATTCCATAGAATTTCACTGGTTGGAAAACGTTATCGCCTGAAAGCTTTACTTCGACCGCAAATAAATAATAATAAATATTGGACACCAATCACATACATTGCTCTGATTCCAAAGTAAGTAGCTAATTGCACTTGAGTTATGGAAATCAGACACAACGGTGGTACCACAACATTCAGACCCAAGACAATATAGAAAATTATGATTTCTATATCGACCCGACCGGGAATCGAACCCGGGACCTCAAATGCATGTAGACAGTATTCCGCCTGCTCACGGTATTCTTAATACGAATCTTTTTTAGCATTATTACTCAATATTTAATGTAGACGAGATAAAATATAGCCCTATTTACAAAACAATTGAATGTAAAAAGATAAAAAGTGTAAAACCAACAAGGATCAAGATCTAATGTCCGATATGATCTGTCGATCCGTATCAGTCGTGCTAACGCCGGCGCCGGCGCTCTTGCTGCATACCGATCAGCTAGGAGCATGACTACTTAAACTTTAGACTTTAGACAGTTCAATAGAAACATTATAATGCTTTTTATTTTTTACACTTTTAGTTTACTGCAGGATCGCATTGGATGTTTGAGACCCCTTGCAACCGGTAGGTGTGAAAAAGGTTTTTCACACCTACCGGTTTTGCCGGTATTTTTAAAAATTTAGCGAAGTATGGTTACTTCGTTAAATTTTGAATTCGCTAAATGTTGATTAAAATCTTCATCTATAGAAAGTATAAATTAATAATAATAATAAATTAGACACTAATTACATACATTGCTCTGATTCCAAAGTAAGTAGCCAATGCACTTGTGTTATGGAAATCAGACGCAACGGTGGTACCACAACACCCAGACCCGAAGGCAATATAGAAAAGATCGTTTTTTACACTGACCTGGCCTGGAATAGAACCCGAAACCTCACGAGATGGCGACGCTTGAAACCAGCTTGCTAGCCACTCGACCACGGAGGTCGTCATTAACTAGGTATACACATAAGTATATGATTATATACTAATTTGAACTACCCTGTAAAAAATGTAAGGAGAGCTTTTTTAACCGACTTCAAAAAAAAAATTTATGCTTAGGGTAAAACATAGCTCTATAAAAAACAGAGTCAAAAGGAACAATAACACACTCCTTTATAAAATACAAAAAAAAAAGATGAAATAAAAAACCAAAAATTTGCGCACGGGCGGGACTTAAACTAGCAACTTCTTGGCTAACCGGGCCTAACGCTCTACCAATTGAGATACTGTGCTGTCTGTTCGACCTTGCAAAATTTGTGGGCTCTTACGGATACGGCATAACGCGTGACTTTTCGCAAATAAACTTCAATAACCAAATGCACTAAGGACCGATTTTACCAACGTCAGTTGGTAGACCAAGATAAGTATTATCTTATTGAATAAGTATAAAACGAACGATTTTAAAATGTCACATACAAAAATGTTTGCTCACAAATAGGTGACGTTTTTAAATTAGGCGTAATGTATTTTATTCGTCATTTATTTTCTGACGTTTGAAAAATCATGCCTAAAAAGTCTTAAATATAGGATTCAAGGATTTTAGGCTTTTAGTGCATTAAGTTTTTTTTCAATATCATTTATTGTTTTGTACATAGATAGGTTACAGCTTTGCAGGTATAACTTACAAAACACGGAAATAAAACGTATATGACTAGACTATAACCTAAAAATTTCGATTTCAACAACGTCAGACAAGGAATATTCATTAAATAAAAAGACAAAACGCCCGATTTGAAATCGTGACTTATTTTCCATTGATAATTTATATAAATGTCATTTTAAAATTTTTTATACTATTCAGTCGTAAAAGTGTTATCTGCCCTTGGTAAAATCGACCCTTAATACTCGTAGTGTACATAAAATTACATTACACAAAATATTTACCACCTCAACAGTTAGTAAATTTTGAAAATACTAAAATCTGTTAACTAATTAAGCTTATCAAAAAATAAAAACGGTGACCAAATTTTACAATCTATTCAATGTTGTGGGTAGACATAGAGAGAGCTCTGTCAATGTTTTTGTGAAACAAATGCAATTTGAACTGAAAGATATCGAGTTCCAGATAGGACTCAAACAACTTATCATAAAAGCGACGCATCGCATGTATACCTTAAGAGCGAACCATTTGGGTCCACGAAATCTATGCCGTTTCGTTCAAGAAAGAAGCGAAATATCGAAAAAACTATTATATAAGTCTTAAGTTCACATTTTACCTGCCAATTTATTGTTATTGTCACTGTTTACGCGTGATTAAATGCGTCTACGCTCAAATTATGCATATACCTGTGATCGATTACCTAGGTCGAACCTAGGACGCAAATAAGACTGAACTGTGAGTTTCATATTACATACCTAGCTTGGTGTTTGTTTATTTTACCATGGTTACATTAAATAGAAAGGTAACTCTTTAAATCAATAGTGAGCACAGATCTATTATTTATAATTTATATGTTTAAGAAATAAATATTGCATTTGCAATGCGTAATTTTTCATATTCATGTATTAAACCCACAAAGGCACTCGCTGAAAATCAGCGTCGTGGTATGCATTCTGCTGCTCCCACGACCAATGCTGAGAAAAAACATATGCTTAGGCCGAAAAAGGCACCCTTTTTGGCCTAAGCATATGTTTTTTTTTAAATATATATGTAATTATCTTAACTTTTTGGTCGAATAAATTCATTTTCTTTCTTTCTTTCTTTAAATTATTTTTGAAGGGCCCGTCTCTGATACTGATTTGTCTATCTTTAGTCTAGAGATAGAGGAAATCTATACTAATGTTATTTATTAAACTGAAGAGTTAGGTTATTTGTTTGCTTGAACGCGCTAATTTGAGGAACTCAATAGTTTCTCAAATTACCGATAACCCTTACAAATGCGTAAGATAGCTTATTTGTCGGCGAAGGCTTTAAAGCATAGACTATAAAACATCACACTGTGACGGGACGGAACTAACTAAAAACGCGCAGGGCCCGCTAGTTTTTAATAATAAGAAAGAGTTACGCCATGTGCTCTAAAAAGTGAAAACATAGAGAAAAACAACTCTTGCCATGTCTGTGCGATCGATATAAAGGTTTAACTGGTAGTTAAATAGCGATTTCTTAACCTCGTTCAATTTGTGTGGCGGGCTGTTTATCAAAGTGACGAAAAATTGACACCAATAAATTGCCGTCGATAAATTACGAACCAAATTATATCCTTGGTCACCTTGATTGAATAGTGCCAGCTAGTTTTGTGATTTTTATAGATGATTTATCTTCGGATAAAGTAAAAGGAACACCAGTAGGTTACCTGACTGTTACAGTGAAAGAAGACACAGAAGCTCTTAATGAAAATTCTTGGCCTTAAAAGTAACGCGAAAAGCACTAATGGGGAGCAAAGACTGATATCAAAAGAGCGAGAGTTCGGATGATGTTTGTCAAGCTAACACTACAAGATTCAATTCCCACCTCTTTGGAGTAACGAGAAATTAAGAACTAACCACATTCAGATGCAGCAGTTTCACTTGTTCACATTGTTAAGCCAACAAAGATGGTTTCTGTCGAAATAAATCGTAATAGACATCGCTTTTTAGGGTACTTATGCCCTGATACGACCGTTTCACCGGGTAATAAATTACGAGCACTTAAAAACCTCTTCCCTGGTGAGACTACCGTGTTTCCTTGCATTTTGGTCTAATACCTATAAATTAACATTAAAGCGTATCGATGGAGCAATTAAGTTTAATATAATTATTCAGCATGGCGGCAGCGTGATAAAATTTAATTCAATTTACATAACTTCTGAGAAATATCGAAGCTAAGCCTAGACTAACCTCATATTTTAATTAGGAAGATGAAGGAAATACGTCAGGTTTTAATTTATAGTATTTAACGGCAAAGGAAGCAAAGGGTCATGCCCTAAGTTGTAAATTGTGATTAATAATTTCCGCAGTCAAAAAATATGTTTTCATTAATTGTCACTTAATTGGTCATTATTTATAGTGCTATGTACATGCTGACTCATTATAGTTGCCCTTTGCGTTTAGCAAGATATCAACTTTCGAAGTCTGCTTTGTGATAAGTATCTACTAGTTAGAGCCTAGGATATTTAAATCTGTCACAATATTCAGCGATTCATGCTCATTTTTCTTAGTGAGAACTGAGTAAACGATTTATGGAGCGAGTGTAACTCGCTGCCCGCGTCGGTGTTTTCTAGTGATTCAACAATTACAATCCGAATCTATTCAAAGTTCGAGAGAACAGGCTTCTTCTGGGCGAGCTCGTTTCATCTTCGACTTCGTCTTAGTTCGCACTAGGCTTGGTCTCGAGTCAAGAGTGAATCCATAATAAATAAATAAATAAAAAAGCTATTGAATTGGAATCAGTATTATCAAGTTAATATCAAGTATATCTCCGTAAAAAATCAACTGTTAGTTTTTTATTAGTGCCAAATGAATAAAGTTCTAAAATAAAACGGTCAATTTAAATAAGACATCAATTTTTAATTCGAAACTCATCATTTATTTTATCCTATTGCTTCGTATTATTGCATAAACTGACTTCAGCTCAAACTTCCAAAACAAAAGTTCCAAACAAACAGCACATATTCGATTGTACATTACTTGTCAAAGGGGCCAATTACTTACCGATATAGCAACTAATCGATCGAGATTACCGTACAATGGACCTGAGCTGACAATCAGTACGATACAAATCTTACGATCGAACGCACTCGGAATACACAATAAGGTTTGGTTGCTGAATTAGCATTCCAGTGTCATTAATCAAATGTAAAGAGCACGCTGTAAACAGTTTGTGCTGATTGTAAAAAGGCTTATGATGGAAGCGATCGACAAATTCTTAAACTGAATCATTGGTGCTTATCAAAAGCATGAAGACGTTGAAAACAACGTGGAAAACAAAATATATACATAAGACAGTTTAGTGAAGATATTCTTAAGTAAGGAAATTGTAATTCATTAGCTAGCGAATGGAATTCGCTGCCTTCTGAAGTTTTGACTAACGAATATGACTTACACCTCTTTAAGGTGAGAGTGCACAGGCTGCTACAAAGCAGATCTGCACCACCCTGGACCTCATCCACACCTGATATCGAGTGCGATCGTGGTCAAATATCTGCTTAGCCAAGAATTGAAAAAATAAAAGAACTGGGAAATTACAGGAACATAACTACGTTTATTTGAGTAATAAAAAACTGGCCAAGTGCGAGTCGGACTCGCGCACTGAGGGTTCCGTGCCAAATTTAACTGAATTAGGGAACCCATTTACTTCTACTTAGTGAAATACCACAATATTTTGTTGACTACAAACATAACTTTGTTTTTCATAGTGTTTGTATGAAGTACAAAGTTATGTTTGCGGTTGTTGAAAATGTGCTATATCCCAAAAACTACTCGTTCGATCCCGTCCGAACCAATTTTCGTTGAAAGTATTTATTAAGATCTACATTATATATTTTTTTCAAAATTTACACTTGCTTGGTTTAGAAATTAGATGGGGGGGGGGGACGCCCATTTTACCACTTTGGAAGCGTCTAGCTATGAAACGTTTGACTTTAAAAGAAAATGGTTTTAGGAACCTCCTTTCAAAGACCTATCCATAGACATCCCACACGCATAGGTTCGACAAAAAATTTTTTTGTTGGTTTTAGTTTCATGTATGAGAGCCCCCCTTAACTGTCATTATTTTTTATTTTTTGTATAAGAATCGGTAAGCGGTTATCAGGATACATTTTTCTACCAAATTTCAACAGTGTAATGCTTATAGTTACAGAATAAAATGGCTGTGACATACGGACGGACAGACAGACAGACAGACAGACTTGACGAAACTATAAGGGTTCCGTTTTTTGCCATTCAGCTACGGAACCCTAAAAATGAAAGAACTGGGAAATTACAGGAACATAACTACGTTTATTTGAGTAATAAAAAAGTACACGCGTTAGCAACGGTAGCAAATTTATGGCTCTGTAAAGAAGCTTTCAAAAAGCTTTGAATCATGTAGCGTCAGCGACCCAGACACAAAAAAAACAGAAGTCTACGTTGTTACAATCGATTCGTTTCATCCTTCAATAACTCATACAAACAGTGAAAACCAATGTAGCCGAATAACTCGATCGTTTCCTAAATAGTCCTCAACTTGGCGTCCTTCGAAGGTTACTGGTGCGATACCGAACGACAAAATATACTACGCTTGCGTGTGACTGCTAGAGATATGCCGCTTGGCCTGGATTCGATTACCTACACCTTGGTTTAACTGGATTTGTTTTTTTTAAATGGGTCCACAGCAGTTTTTTTTACTTGAATTTTGAAAAAGCGGTCAACTACGATTCGAACTCGCAAACTAAGGGTTCGTGCCAACTTTAACTGAATTAGAGATCAACTTACTTCCACATAGCCAAAGTACCACAATATTTAGTTTACAGCAAATATAACTTTGTTTTCCATAGTATTTGTATGAATAACAAAGTTATGTTTGCGGTTAAAGAAATTCGATCTCGTGCAAATCAATTTTCTTTGAGATCTTTGTCAAGATCTATACCATGTATTTCTTTTTAAATTACACTCGCTTAGTTGAAAAGTTATATGGGGGGCGGGGGGACGTTTTGAACTAATTTGGAAATCGTCTGTTGTAATAAAACAACTATTTATATGTAAAATATTTACTGAACTCTAAAGTAAAAAAAAAACTTGGAATTTCCTCAAATTTTCTCAACGTGTCATTAAAGCTCTAAACAATCTTGCAAGTTTATTGCTCCTTTGTTTTGCTAAGGGTCAAGGTTGTCAGGTCAAACAGGTCATTATTTGATATCAGATGATCGGCCATACAGGTCACAAGACTGCCATAATGGTGATGAATCGCCAACTGGGCGCTTCCGTATAGAGACAGACGGTTGTGGGTAAATATAGAGTTAAGTGTTGAATAGAGGTGGCAGTTTTTTATTATATATTATTATATTAAATAATCAATAATACTTTATTTGTTTTTTACTAAAGGAACTTGGCAAATTCATGTAAACTTTTGTGCAGAAACTGGAGTCCCAGCATTTGTTTTGACTGGCACTATTAATCTTCTATAGACAAGTTTTCAATGATTAAGGGGTTGCATTAAGGTGTACTTTTTTAGCACTAAGATTTAATTGTTCCAAATTATATTATCACAGAAGGTTTCCATGCCGTTCTGTGCAAGCGAGTGGCTTCCCTCACACTCTCCATCATCACTCACTGGATATCTGTGCACGTCCAGTCATCCTTAGTTTTGAGTTATATTAATTACTTAATTTCATTCATTTAACAACAAAACTATATTTAGGGACGCCAGCTTTCTTTTACTCAGGGTCCGTTCTCAAGCGGCCTCTAGCTAGCTGATTTAAGCTTAGCTTTCTGAGCTACGTTCACGTCACAACATTAACATAACACGAATTGGTTTCCAAAAATAGAGTTTTTTTTTTTGATGAAGGAACTCATTTTGTATTTTGTAACGACTCCTTTAGGAGCTGAGTTGATTACTAAAAAAGCTTGATAGTGACTTTTTACTTGTCAAGCTTTTTTAGTTATCAACTCAGCTCCTAAAGGAGTCGTTACAAAATACAAAATGAGTTCCTTCATCAAAAAAAAATTATTCGTGGATTATTTATTCATGTCTAACCATTATTAGACTCAGTATTCACGCGTACGGCACGACAGTAAGTCGACACTACCGGCCGGCGCCGGACCTAACAGGTTGACTCCTGCGCACTCCGCGTGCTGGCTCATTGCCATGGCTACAAGGGTTTGATTGTGCCAGACAAACCACTCAGTTAACACTTTTCCCGCCTCTACAACTCCTGGATATAAATAAAATAAAATATTGGACACCAATCACATATATTGCTCTGATCCCAAAGAAAGTAGCTAATGCACTTGTGTTATGGAAATGAGACACAACGGTGGTACCACACCCAGACCCGAGACTATATAGAAAATTTTGATTTCTATATTGACCCGACCGGGAATCGAACCTGGGACCTTGGAGTGGCGACGTATTGAAACCTAGCGTGCTTAGCCACTACACCACGGAGGTCGTCAATTTTTAGTCACCGGAATTTGTGAGATATAATTATAGAAGGTCGAAAATTAGCCAGAAGTGGCTAGAATCTTACCTACAATTATATGGACTTATCACACTTGATGAGGTAGCCACTAACCACAGTTTGTGGCTGCTGAAGACACACCTGCATATTGTGGCTGCTAAAGGTAGTAGCAGCGATGGGGAAACTTCGATATTCTAAATCTGATCATGTTCGTTCTTGTTTATTCCTCAAAAGTTATTCAGAACTCCAGTAGCCGAAAATACGAGTAGGTACACATTAAATAAAGCTAAGCATCAGCTAATTTCTTCTTGTTTCTTTGTTATCTCTGTTTATCTTACAACTGGAATCTCTGTCTATAGCAAAGAAATTACTCTAATGTCAGAGTGCTACCCTCAAATAAACAAGACACTAAATAAATATCGGTATTTCTTAGCTGCTAAAACAGTCTTTTCACCTTATCACAAATGTAAACGCCATTATTCGAACATCAGTTTTAATTAAAAACCAGCTCAGTTTACAGCCTGTCTAGTCTTATAAACGATCCATCGGCACACTGACAAAGTGGGGACATAATCCCATAGCGAAGCGTTATGCTATGCAAATCACCTCACGGTTTATCATTATCTGACTTATTTGGATTTTCAATCGTGATCTCTTGACAGTTGAGTCGATAATTGTCTGTTTATTGATTGCTGCAAAAGCGTCAGATCCTATGCTGTTATTATGGGTGGAATTAATGAATGTAATTATTGGTTCATGGTTGGCTACAGTGGTTCTCAACCTTGGATATTGATTGAGACCTCCCACTATAGAATTTACTACCTTATGTAATAAACCTCGTCACCGTTATGTGCGTAAAGTACGACTCAATCTTACTACTTAGCCTAAGAAAAATAGGGCATTTTAGCGGCAAAATATGTAGGTACATCGATAAAAACTTCGTTATTTACTTCATCTTGGCACTAGGACGCCTAAATTTTGGTAGGACTCGGAAGATCCTGATTCTTAGACCTAAAAATAAGTTACCAACAAAGGTTTTATTGATATTGGACGTATTACATATTTTGCCGCCAAAAAATCTTATTTGAACTTATTTTACCTGAGATTAACTCTTCACATAAGAAAACATTTGATAGATTTAATTGAGACACTGCTCGACTCCTTTTATTAAACCGTCTCGCGATTAAATTTAACAACGACAACATTATTTAAAAAAAAAAAAATTCTATGTCCATAGATTCATTCTATGCAGCCAACACTGTCAGTAGCAAAATTCGGACCGAAGAAACAAACGACAAATTGAACAATAGCGAAATGTACACCGGTATGTGCACGAATCGCCTCGCAGTACAAAAAGTTATGCACATAGGGGATGCATAAATTGCGAGACGGGTTAAAGGAGTCTCTCCGCTCATTTTATTATAGTAAATAGAGAACATAATTATCTATATCCACAAAAATAAATACCTGGTGTTAATATTAAATCCCCGTATGTATCGATCGAAACAGTTGTTGTACAGTCTGTTTTTCTTTGTTAGTCGAATATTGTAAACAATATTTTTATAAATTTTATCATAATATAAGTTATAATTAGTTTTCACTACTTGATTTAAAAAGATCTCCGTGTTTTACGACGAGTTACCTATGTAGGTTGCGAATTTTGTGTTAATCTTATTTAAAATTGAATGATTTCCTAAAAAAAGATTGTCAAGATTGTTTACAATAGTATTAGACTAACAGAGAAAAACGGAATTTATTGCAGTTCTTTCTAAATACGATAACATGAAAGTCAGATATGAGTAGTTTTCGCTGATTATTTCGGAATAAGAATAGTGTATATTAGTATCGAATAATTTACTTATTAAAACACATTAATCCAGTAAGGTTTGGTCGATTTCAACACAGTGCCCATAAACTTTGGCTACCACTGTCTTGTGCTCAAAGGTATTGAGTGCGAGTAATTGACAGATGGATAACTAGACACGACATCTAGGAGTTGGCGCCAATGGTTAAATATGAGATCTCATAACTACCTACCGCCATATTATCCTACAAATTGTTTTAAATTAGGACTAAATACATCAGTAAGTATCATAGCACCTGCGGCGAATGGTGATCGTAGATCATTCGCAACTTGTATTGGTTTCTGAGTCGATTAAATTTTAGATTAATACTGGTGAATGGAAAATAGCGTTCGGAATGTATTTACTTTTCTAGAACAGGTCTGTAGTGCATTTTCATAGCGCGTTCTGATATTAGTAATGGACTTTGCAATGAAAGTACATGATATGGATACGTATTACACAGAAGTTGATAATAATAATAATAGTCCCCCTAGCCGATTTCGACTACGGTGGCAAGTTACAACGAATAACCGACTGCGCGGGACATATTATAGTGCACAATCGAGTGCGCGAACACAGGTGCACTCTCTATTCCTTTCACTCTTATAGCCCGATGGGACAGCAATCTGACACGACCGGAGAGACATCAGGCGCAAGACCAACGGCTTTACGTGCTTTTCTGAGGCACGGGGGTGAAACACCGCCATCTGCTAAACTCCTGGGTACCCTAAGAATATTTGAACAGAAAAACCCAGGTATATATTGTTGGCCTGACCCGGGGATCGAACCCGGGACCTTTGGAGCAGCCGTCGCTTTAAAGTGCGACCCTCTTAGCGCTGCGTCACCGACGAAGTGACAGAACTTGATACGAAAGTAAGCATAAATAGGTACTAGTATTAAACGTGTTCCATCCCATATGTTTCTATGGTTTACATACGGTATTCAAAATGTTATCATGTTCCTTAAATTTTAAAGAACTTTGTTGTAAAACTTTTTGATACGGAATTCATATTAGTATCCAGATAGTAAGTTTCTACCATTTGGGTTAAGTTGTAATGTATCCATCCCCTTACATAGCATATGAACAGTTATTGAATAATCGGATGCATACTAACCTAAAGCACAGAAAATATAATAGTACTACGTCCTAAAGTAAATGATTGGCTAAATATTATTGAGGCGGCTTCTTAAGAAAATTCGGATATGCGTAACTAGTCTGTATCATGGTTAGGAGACGCCGTTTTTAACATGTAGTATTGATATAAAAAAAATCAGAACTCCGGTATTACATATTTTTAATGTGTGGGTACAACCATAAAGTTAATTCTAAGCTCCCCATCAATTTATGAGTATGTTGAGAGTAAGAAAAGCAGTGGACTGATACTCGTACACACACAGCAGTACACCAGATTTGGTCCTATAATAAAAACGCTTTATCTGAGATTTAGAAATACCGGAATTTATTTGATATAAAAGCTTCTCGTCTGTCACAACAGCCAAAGTTGCTTTTTACAAGTGCAATTTGCTATTTATATAAAATTGGATTCCATTGAAACCGGCATTTTAAGTAAATAATATACCTACACCCGATATAATAGTTAATTAAAACTGAATTTGTCAATTCCGCAATCGCGAAATTTTTTTGATTCAAATTTGCATTACATAGCCAACACATCAACTTTAAGTAAATAAATATGCATACGATAATCCGATCTCTATTTATGAAGCATTAAAAGTACAGGTTTATTTAGACTTTACATCGATGCAAAACTAAAGTTAGGTTAATAAAATAAAAAATAAACCATGGTTAAACTGAAAACTGTGTCGACAGGTCAACCGCTTCAGTATTTAAATATATTCCCATTTCATCGTCGATAGCGAATTTTAAAAGCGTAAATCATTATCACGCCTCGGTCGGTAATTTTCATCTCAATGCAAAATGGCGTCCACAAATAACAAGTGAGGTAAAATATGCAGTGAGTCGGTAATTATCTTTTGGAGCTGCGCGATCGCATTCTGTTTGCACGCGCCCTTTCTTGGTGCGAGATTTGGGAAAGGTAGCCACAGAATCGCTATGTTTTTTCTGTGTTGCCTCGGGTCTGGGTATTGTGGTAGCGTCGTTGCTTGTATACTTTACTAACTATCGAGATTCCATCTTTGATTGATGAAATATCTTTATCGGAATCCATACACAGTAAAACATGTATGTCTATTAAATTTCAAGTGTACAATTTAGGTGGCGATTATTGCTTAGTAGATAACCATGTGATTTTAAAATTAACTTTATTTTTTTTCCTGGATTTTGGCTCTCTGCCTTTTTGTAGAGCCTAGAGCAGAATATTAAAAGAAAACCTCTCGACATGATTACAAAAAAACACATTTATGTAGTAACAAAAACATTTTAGTCATTAGGTAGGTAATAAATTCATATCACATGATTTTTGACCGATTGGTAGCGTGAATTGTAAAAAAAACAAAGATATTCACTTAGTAATTTCGCGCACGCCAGTCCCAAGATCGCAGATTATATCAGTTGCTCCTTTTTGTATATTGAAAAAGTATAATTTTATGAGCCGAACGACAGGTTGCGAATTAAACCGATTATGTGTAGAGGCGAGAGCACCGTTATTACCTTGTATGGGATATGGGACGTGTACAAACAAGGAATTTATTTAATAGCTGCTCAGTTGCGCAAGGAATGGATGGGAGGAAAATGAAGGTGTGGTAATTTTCCATAACGTGGATAGAACTGAAAAATATATATTATGTAAAAAAAAACTTGTATAAAATCAAATTAGCTACTAGTACGCACTTATTTGCCCAATATAGGGTTGAAATTCAAGTACAGTCTGCGTCAAAATTAAACACTTTGCCGACAAGGCCCTACTTAGCTCTTAAATTTTATGATAATAACGGTTCTCCGTGGCTTTTCCCGCGTAAATGTCAAATCTTAATAAATATAACTATCACCTATGTATTATGTATGTGTTATCCTGATGAACGAGTAATATTATTGTAAAGTTTTATTAAAATCCATCCAGCCTTTAAGACGTGATGAAGTAACAAATATACACACTCCCAAACTAAAATGTATTTCGATTTTATAATTTTATTGTAATAATGATCATTTGAATATGAAGATATAGGAGCCAAATTCCAAAGCGGATCAAAACTATCTAGTTAACTATCTAGATCAAAAAGATCTAAACTAGCTAGTTGAATCAAATGATACTAAAATCAAGTTGGGTGACTATCGTAGCAATATTTTATACGATACCACAAATACAATAAGGAATGTTAAGATTGTTTACAATTTTCAACAAGCAAAAAAAACTATAAGGGTTCCGTTTTTGGCCATTCGGCTACGGAACCCTAAAACCGTCAAATTCTATTGTTTCAACTTACTTTTGTCTATTTATGAAAACTGTGTTCTGTAGCTTGCATTTTTAGAAAACTACCTATTCTAACCGACCCTTTCCTTGCCATTACATTTCGCAGTATCCTTAGAGTTTGACACAAAAGTGTGCATTGTCTTTGGTCGTAAAACGAGGGCATTACAGAAAAAGTGCCTGTAAAATTAATAAGTAATAAACCGCAAGAGGTATGGTGGTAGCGATTACAGCTTTACGTCCCATTCTTTCATTACTAATAAATGTTATGGCATGTTGTTTACGAATATGACGGAGAGTCCCTGAATATTAATAGTAAAGTCAAAGACTTCAATCTTGTATATGCTATTATTATTTATTAAATTAATCTGTAAGTGTATACAGCAATCAAGTTTCTCAATCGATCACTATCATCATCATCATCATCATTATCAGTCAAAGAACGTCCGCTGCTAACATATGCCTCCCTTACGGCTTTCCACAGCGACCGATCCCTAGCGGTCTGCATCCAGTTTGAGCATGCGATCTTTACAAGGTCATCTGTCCATCTTGTCGGTGGACGTCCTACGCTGCGTCTTTGGTCGAAGGGTCTCCAATCTAGAACGTTCCTGCCCCAACGGCTATCAGTCACTCCAATCACTATACTCCAATCAAATTCAAAGATTATAACACAACAAAACAGCTAGATTACTTCACTTAATCGGGATCCAAATCTGTGCTTTTTTGGGATTCTAATGGCAAATAGACAAAAGATTCATATAGACATAGTGTTCAAGCCAAGCAGCCAAACTACAACTTTTCCAACTCTGACGGGTTCGGATAGTGCAAAGGCGCCCTTTTAACTTTACAGTTCATGATAGCTAATTAAAACACAAATCAAACTCATTCCCATATTCCGTGCCTTCGTTACGAATGCCGTACACAAGAGTGGCAGTGATGGGCCCACCCGGCCAGACTTGGCATACGATGTGCTTAATTTTGCAATTAATGAGTTTAAATTAACAAAGCTCAGGAAAGTAATGGAGTAACCATGCTAGGTCAAACGATACGTTTTACAATGTGAGAAGAAATAACCTAATTCTACTTTGAGTTTGGCTTTGTTTAGTTTGCCTTAAAAATATATACATTCTCTGATATTTGACACCAGCATCGTTTTAGAACCCTAATGTTTTAGTTAATTAATTAATATTTTCTATTCAAATATTATTTTTGTAACTCTGCGTATGCATGTAAGGTTTTACGGACTAGAACATTTATCATTTATTGAAACCTTTTATGCCGGTAAAATGTTTTGTGTACCAAATAAACAAAATAAATAATCATTGTTATAAGTATATTTTTATTCATAACTTAATCGGAACATTGCGAGCATTTTTGGAGACAGCGAATACAGTTTACAATATTTAACCATAATAAGCAGTGATTGCTTTATTATGGCCAATTTTTGCTACTTTATTAGTTGAAAAAAATGTAACATGCGAATTACGCAATGAAAAGACAGACAGCTCAAGGTGACCTGTTCTTACACTAACAAAAATAAACTTTAAAAAAAGTAAAAACCGACTTCAAAACCAAAATGCACAAAAAGTCTTAAATAAACTCTTCACCATTGAAAGGAAAGGAATCCGTTTTAGGCAAAGAATTTTTTTTTGGAGTCGGTGCTGTGATAGTTGATGCTTGATGGTCAAAGTGATGGCACCGACTCCAAAAAGAAATTGTTTGCCTAAAACGGATTCCTTTCCTTTCAATGGTTAAGAGTTTATTTAAGACTTTTTGTGCATTTTGGTTTTGAAGTCGGTTTTTACTTTTTTTAAAGTTTATTTTATTTCTTTATTTTTAGTGATTACATAAGAGGGGGGGGGGGGGGATCCCAAAATGGAAAAAATGGGACCAACTAGAAGATATACCCTCTAAGTAAGTGAAAAATTTTTTCGATTCGGTCGACAAATGACTGAGATATGAGGTAACATACATACAAAAAAAAAATAATGATAAAAAAAAAACATACAGTCGAATTGATAACCTCCTCCTTTTTTGAAGTCGGTTAAAAATAGATGTTCACAGCTAATAATAAATTTTAGATTCAGGGGATCGCAAAACGCATATAGCTCAATCTTAAAATTTACTGCTAACCTTCTCTGACAAACGGCTCTTAAAAACATGGCTTTGAGATACCAAATGAAGTCATAAATTACTCCTAACTGATGCAACTATATTCGTGCGTTTTTTCTGGCCTAACACCTGATATTCGCGGAGGCGTTTAGCCGCAATCAGCCGCCTAATGATACGCTGTTAGCAGCAAGTTGTGCTAAACACCCATTATTAAAAATCCGCTTTTTTGCTGCAGCGTGTGTGGCTTCCTTCGATGGCAGGGGTGGGAAATGAAACTTATTCAAAATTATATAAATTTTACATAATGTTGATAAAAATCACATATGCTATATCATCGTCATCATCATCATTATCAGCCAATGGACGTCCACTGCTGAACAAAGGCCTCCCCCACGGCTTTCCACAGCGACCGATCACAAGCGGTCTGTTCAGTAATTACTTTTCAGTTTGATCCTGCGACCTTTACAAGGTCGTCTGTCTATCTTGTCATATGCTATGTTATCTAGTTAATATTTTCAAACACAGAAATTGGTAGAGAAGAATAGAAGGATAATAAAATGACGCGAAATTTGTACAGATGTACCTCAATCTCATGTTTTGTGACATGTGACTCGCAAAAACTGTGAATGTCAAGTAGCAGGGTTGTAATGTGATCTTATATTTCTGCCAATAAGTGTGCATGTCCTCAGACCCCTTTCACACTGCGACTTTAAGCCGATGCTATTCGCGCAGTCGCGCGTTTTGGAAACGCGCTTTAACATCGCGACTCCCGCAATGAACAGATTTAATTAAGCATCCATACAGTCGCCAAAATATAGTACATAATTTGTCAATTTCCAGTTTCTGCATCGCGACTGCATCGATGTAAGAAGTCGCAGCGTGAAAGAGGTTTAAGTTAAATTAATTTGGTGCCAATAAAATAGGGATCAAAATCAATGAAAAACGGTGTCTCGGAGTAAATTAAACACAAATAACCCAGAGAATCATAATCATAATCATAATCATAACCCAGAGAATCATAATCATAATCATAATAAGAATACTCTATCTTTATCTAGATCTTATCTATATTGTCTCGGGTCTGGGTGTTGTGGTACCACAGTTGTGTCTGTTTTTAACCGACTTCAAAAAAGGAGGAGGTTATCAATTCGACTGTATGTTTTTTTTTGTATGTATGTTACCTCATATCTCAGTCGTTTGTCGACCAAATCGATTTTTTTTCGCATACTTAGAGGGTGTACTTTCTAGTTGGTCCCATTTTTTCCACTTTGGGATCTGATGATGAGATTTTGGTGTAGTCGAGGGAAACCCTCAAATTTTAAAGGCACGTATAGCGTTTCTTCACTAGAATCTTAATGTTGACGTGTTGTTACGTCTGATACGAGGGTCAAACTGAAAGTTCTTAGAAAATCAAAAACTGATTACATTAGCCAGTTATTAGTTTTATTATATCTTTTCAAAATATTGTCCATTGACGTCAATACACCGCTGCATGCGATGGAACCACTGGGAAAAGCACTTTGCCCACTCGTCCTTAGGGGTCTCTTCAATGGCATCGCGATACGCAGCCACCGTTTCTTCAGCATTCATAAACCGCTTCCCTTTAAGTTTTTCTTTAATTTTTGGAAATAAATAAAAATCACAAGGCGCGAGGTCGGGGCTATACGGCGGGTGACCCAGTAATTCAACGTTTGATGTCGCCAAATAGTCGATCGTTCGCTTGGCGGTGTGCGACGAGGCGTTGTCGTGGTGAAGGAGGATCCTACTGCGAGGTCGTTTCTCTCGAACTTTTTCCAAGACAAGTGGCAAACAATTGGTAGTGTACCATTCTGCAGAAACTGTTTTTTGATCCTCTAACACAATTGTTGCGAAATGACCTATCCTTCCAAAGAACGAGGCCACCATTTTTTTTCCCGCACTTCGATCTCTCTTCACTTTAGTTGGCAACTCCTCGAAAGGAAACACCCACTGAGCAGATTGTCTTTTGGTTTCAGGATCATAACAGTAAATCCAGCTTTCGTCACCTGTTAGTATGTCGAACACAGCATTTGAGTCACCTCCGTTAAATCTTTCAATCATTTTACGGCACCAATCCACACGATGGAGTTTTTGAGCCTTAGTCAAATTATGAGGTATCCACCGGGCGCAAAGCTTCCTGGCCGCTAAATGTTCGTGGAGGATTTTGTGCACTTGACTCATACCGATGCCTAAGCTTGTCCGAATCTGCTGATAGGTCACTCTTTTGTCAGTCTCTATCATACGCCGCACAACACAGATGTTATTTTCAGTCGTCGCCGTAGAAGGCCGTCCCTCACGTACATCATCAGTGAGATTAGTGCGACCACGTTTAAACTCATTAAACCAGTTGTAAACAGTCGCACGAGATGGGGCTTCATCGTGAAAGGCCAATCGTAGTCTATCATAACTTTCTTGTTGACTTAAATGACATCGAAAGTCATAAAAAATCATTGCACGAAAATTTTCTCGTGTTAAATTCATGTTGACGTGACACAGAAAATTTTCAATTTGCCGCCAAATCGTAAAACAAATGACAAATGAATGAAATATATACTCAGTAATATTGGCAAAGAGTTCTATTTTCAAATTTTAGAATATTTTTTTTATTATATTGTTTGTAAGTGGCCAGTTCTAAGAACTTTCAGTTTGACCCTCGTAGTCAACTCTTGTGGGGCTGAGCTGATGGTGGAACTCCTTAACGCTTAGGAGTTCAGTAATTATAATGACGGAACTTACGATAGGTAATTTGTAGCTTCTTAAAAAATAGGATCATAAGGTGAAACTCCCCCCCCCCCCCCTCTTATGTAATCACTAAACATGAAGAAATAAAATAAACTTTAAAAAAGTAAAAACCGACTTCAAAACTAAAATGCACTAAAAAGTCTTAAATAAACTCTTCACCATTGAAAGGAAAGGAATCCGTTTTAGGCAAACAATTTCTTTTTGAAGTCGGTTTTTTCCATAAAACAATTGTATTAGCTACTTACTTTGGGATGAGAGCAATGTGTGTGATTGGTGTCCAATATTTATTATTATTATTATTTATTATAATCATTTATTATCTTCCCCAAGAATTTTCAATGCCTAGAAACATTATTAAACTGTTCCCTGTTATGTTAGACGTTTTACTGCAGACGGCAGCTCAGAATGGCTGTGGCTTACTTGACCCCAGGAGCTTAAATCTTCCGGTCGCCATTCCGGGTTGTAGGTGCCTAGGATTGATAGCACCTGCATCTTGTTGTAAGCACCTTGAAATTTAACTATCGCAGAAATTCTTTGAAGCTAAATATTAAATAGAGACGCAGAAAATCAAGGCTCCTAGACCTTTAAAGTAGCTAAAGTTTTTTTTATTGATGTTATTTTATTGAACACCAATCACATACATTGCTCTGCTCCCAAAGTAAGTAGCTCATGCACTTGTGTTATGGAAATCAGACACAACGGTGGTACCACAACACCCAGACTCGAGGCATATAGAAAATTATGATATTTCTACATTGACCTGACCGGGAATCGAATCCGGGACCACGGAGCGGCAACGCCTTAAAACCAGCGTGCTTAGCCGTTACACCACGGAGGTCGTCAGTAATAATTAAATTGAATAAAAAAATATTGTGATATATGATGAAACTGAATGACGCCTACCATCAAAACAAAAGCGACTACTTAAAAAGTGGTAAAAGTTGATGAGAGAACTAAAATAATACCACAAACACTTTAACTGGAGTAGTCATATTAAAAATGCAACTGAAAAAAAAAACACAAGCTTACAGACAATGATAAAACGCCCTTTTAAAGGTTTATGTTGCATTTAAAAGCGAATTCACCAATAAATGCTTTAATTGAGACATTGAGTCGGACAGTTAAGATCGGATTTCTTATCTCGATAATACGGACAGTCGTGAGCAAAAGTGTTAAGGGCAGAATAAGGTGTTGCCAGTTGAATTATGGATTAGCATACTAATTGGCATTTAGTCACTATATTTGGAGCAAGCAATAAGAGCTGATTTGTACAAGTCCAGTTAAAGTACCTGCCAATGCATTTTTTCCTGCAAGACTAGGTTTGACAAATTCGCTTATTTTTTTGTATTTAATTGTTTTAGTGGCAAAATTTATAGTCGGTACCATATACATATATATTTTTTATATGAGTTTGCTGTTAACTCTATAATTTGGCTCAATTTTTTCATTGAAAGATATGGTAAAATGTCGTTACCAGCGATTGAATATTTACGATTGTGTGTGTTTTGAAGAAAAAATACCTTAACCCATGGTCAATAAAATATCCATTCTGACATTTGATGCCAGCCTTGGTAAATGGCGATAGAAATAGCATTTTAAGAGAAGGCTTTTTATAATATAAAAACTCAAAATGTTGTATTAGGTGAATAAGAACTTTTATTCTTCTTAAAACTACCAAGTGAGTGGTTAATTATTCTGTGTGCTCCTGGATAGATAGGGTTGCCTGAAGTTTTACGTCATTTTACGTGTCGTCGAAAATTTAAAACAAACTTAAATTTTTAAAAGAAGCCAACACTACATAAGAACCTTAACAATACTTGACACATATATTGTTAGCGTGGAACGGAGCAGGCAATCGGTCACTTGGCCAAAGTGCATATTCCCAGGCGGTGAAATTTGGTGCTGTCTATAAAAAGGGTTGACGTTGACAGTGATGGCCTGTTTTCGCGGCGCTTCCAGAGAGTGCGCATCGAGTAACTTGTTTTTACTAAAATTTGAACATCGTTAATAATATCAACAAAGTTTAAGCAATATCCGTCACAAATCTCCCATGAGATGAAATCTGGCTGTCACTACTGAAAGTAGAAAAATAATTTCAATACCTACTCTCTTGATATACATACTGTCTTTTGTGGTAGTCAGTACACTACCATTTATCTGGCGTTGCGCGCCTCCCCGATACGTATCGCTGCGTGTGCGCCGCTATGGTAAATTGCAAGATTTATTGTGCGCTAATTAGTGGAAGGGGGTGGGAAGACATACTAAGTAAGGAGCATATCTGTCGGCTTTTTAATGTTATTCGTAGTTCCAGTAGAACTATATATTTTTTTAGTTAAGTCCTACTGTCTTTAAAGAAGAACTTAAGTTATAGTAAATTAAGGATTTTCAGTATTACTTTCTATACTAAATAACTCTATCTACGCATAATCAAACAAAAAAGAATGTGATGGTCGCTATTTTACTATAAATATAATATAACTGATAATTGAAAAAAACAATAAGTTTGCTATTGATATTTTGTTAAGAAAACAGTTTATTTACTGGGATTTATCCAATCTATTGTTAAATAAATATGGAGAGCAGGGATATTTTAGCACAAGTATTTATTTACTTAAAAGAAATCCTTGACGCAACATGCAAATGTAAAATTACCTGTTTATGAATAAATAAATTTTTATTTGTATTTTACTACTAAAATGATATTCTTTGAAAGTAAAAATGTGTCTTTAGACTACATACCGATACTGAGTTTTAGCACGGAAATTTTAACGAGACCTATGGCATAAAAATCATTTTTCGTGGGCACATGTTGTTAAAATTTACTAACTCATTCAATATTCGATTTGACATCGAGCGCTGGCCAAATTGATTTTAGTGCAGCATTATATCGGAGCAGTAAAGTAAGGCAGTGTGCACACGGAAGCGAAGATCGCGAATCGAATTCGACGTAAACGTGAGATCCGGAAACGGTGTTCACTTTACGCCCAATATAACGTGTGTGTAAAAAGGCAAGAATGAGACGTGGGTATGGATGCGGGTCGGCAGGGCTTGCAACGATAATTCTGAGAAATGTTTGTCAAACATAAAATGAAAAAGTTTTATTAAAGAAATTAGGGATAAGAGATTTCTCGACTAAAAGTAGGAAGTCCAACTTTCACAAGTCCTAAAATGGGTCCTCTGGTAGTTCATTAGCCACATTTACTATTTGTTTATAACATATGGATGTTTTCTATGTATATCATGTATGTATTTACAAACAAAAAGTATTTAAGTATTATATCCGTTGTCTGGCACCCATAACACAAGCTTTGAGTAGCTTACTTTGGGACTAGTTGGCGATGTGTGGGAATGTCCAAAGGATATTTATATTTGTTTATTAAAATAGACAAAAAGAATGATAAATAAACATCAAATAAACATAGGTTTTCTTCATTGTTTATAATCAGGATCAAATATCGTAGAACTTACAATGAAATATATATTAATTTTTCGCTGAATAACGTTTATTGTCGAGAGAATAACAGTATATAGTATTCAGGTAAAATAAGACGAAATAATATAATAAAAGTAAACAAATCTAACACGCACGACCGCAGTTGAAAATACCTACAGTACCCGCTACAGAAATGAAAACTCTTTCAGCTCATCAACCAGCTTGTATTGTGGAAATTCTGTTAACATTATGAGTTTTCGTAAAAAGTTGTCTCACTGAATGGAAATTCGGTTTAAGTAACAACTTTGTGATTAGGTGTAGGTAGGACCAGAGTATTTCCCAATGGTGTGACCTTGTTGCAGAGGTGCCACAAGGGGGTATACTCTCGCCTCTACTTTTCTCGGTCTGTATCAATTTCATTACTCATGACCTGGAAAGTTGCTTTTATCATCTTTACGCTGATGATTTGCAACTTTACTCCCACACTGATGCTGACAACTTGAACTCGACTATTGAGGTCATGAATAAAAACCTCAAGTCTATATCCGACTGGTCTAGTAGGTACGGCATCTCAGTTAATCCCTCCAAATGCCAGGCTCTTCTTATTGGCAACCCGTACCAACTGGGGAAAATCAGTGAACCAATGGCAGCATTACTCTATAACGATTGCACCATACCCTATAGCTGTCACGTCAAAAATTTGGGACTGATGATGGACGGCTCATTCACTTGGGCTAAACAGATTGCGGAGACCAGTAGAAAAGTCACGTACTCACTTCGAACTCTCTACCGTTTCCGGAACTTTCTTCCGGTGAGAACCAAAATTCTGCTGATCCAGGCATTGGTGCTGCCTGTCATGGATTACGCTGATGTGTGCTGTACGAATCTATCCCAAAACTTTTTGAACAAACTTGATCGTCTCCTTAATAACTGCATTCGCTTCATTTTTGGTGTACGGAAGTACGACCATATATCTCCATACCGGTCTAAATTAAATTGGCTCAATATTGGACAGCGTAGAAATCTTCGAATCCTCTGCACTCTGTTCAATATTCTTTGTAATCCAAATTCTCCCAATTATCTTAAATGTAATTTTAAATTTATGAGTGACATCAGTTCTCGGACCCTCCGTACTAGCAATGCCCTGCAGCTGTACACACCTTTGCATAAGACTGCTTATGTCTCCAACTCTTTTACCCTCAGCGCCATCAGACTTTGGAACTCCCTCCCAGATACGATCAAGACATCAACATCAAAATAGGTGTACAAAAAGTCTATACGCAATCTTTTTCTCAATGAGAATAAATAACATGATATCTGTTCAGCGTGAAGTATGGATTTTATTGTATTTATGTATGTTTATGTAGGTTTATTTAAAAGTATTTATGTAAGTATATGTAATTCATTCATTTTGTTAGTTCATACCCAATGGTTGACTGGTAGAGAATGCTTTAAAGCATTAAGTCCGCTATTTGTACTTCATTTTGTTTGTGCAATAAAGAATATATAAAAAATAAATAAATAAATTAGGAAATCTCTATTATGACTTAAAAAAGTCTTAACAGATTGCGTAATTATAAAACTTTGATAAAAAACGTTCTGTGCAATTTTACAATTTTATCTCTATATATTACTAGCTAGATTATGGCAGAACTAAAACCCTTACAATATTACTACTTCAATCCAAATTGAAGTGCATATAAATATAAAAGATAAAACAAAAACTTTGAACTATAACCTCAAAACGAGCGCGAACCACATTTTTCGTTTGTAAGTGCATATAAATAACAAAAGCACAGTTGAATATTTTCTGCTTTGTTTCGCCGATGGCTCGTGAAAACATGATGATTTATATATAGCTCACAGCCCTATTCGATTTATCGGCGGCTTTGCGACCACCAGCACTGCGCGCGCGCACACGGAATGCAATACCGATTTCAGAATAACATAATAATAATAAATGCTAGGCAAAATAACAAGGGATTAGGATATTTTTGAACGGTTCACGCTTGGTAAGATTTTTTGATTTTTTGTTAAGCGTGCAGTGGCTGTGAGATTCCCGTTTTGTGAGTGAGCTACTTACTGAGATCAGAATTGTTTAATTTGAAGAGAGTTTGTCTAAAATTAACTAAGGCATTGTTTGTGTATACAAACAAAAAACGGTTCTATTTACGCAAGTATGACGTTTTCTCAGATTAAAGTGTATAATCAAATGAAACTGTGTGAATTATAAACCTACAGATTTTTTTATTCTTTTATAGCTTGAGAAAAAATAAATTATCGACTCTACAAGCAATGATTTTTGATACCTTTTAAACAACTTTACATCTTTTATTCTGTAAGAGTGGCTGCATTTACAAATGCATAATAACAGAAAAAACTACTGTGACTTAAATAATTAAAACATAATAAACCGCCTTCAAAAAACAGTCTAAGCTTAAAATAACGCATTTGTCTTCTATTTAGGAGAAACATGATGTTTGTAGATTGTTGGTGTATAAGCTTTGACATCATGCACCGACTCCAAAAGAAATCGTTTCTACTAATTTGAAGACAATTGTGTCATTTTACTCTATTTAGGGCCGACTTTTCAATGGTCAGATAAAACTTATCAGACTGATAAATTATAAAGCGACAGAATTAAAAAATGACAGGTACCTATGATTGCTGCCAATTAGGTGACGTTTTCAAATTAGCCATGCTGTATTTTGTTCGACGAATATTTCTTATCTGACTATTGAAAAATCAGCCCTTAGTCAGTTTTCTCAAGGCAGACTTAATTTGTTTTTTTATTTTTATTTCATGATTTTTTGTTATTATTTCCTAATATCTTTACTGGGCCAATTTTGATGAAACTTATACTGTATCCTAAGTTGAACTATACCTGATTGTTTTAAAAAATAATCATCTTGCTATGGCTTTTGGTTTTGAAGGAATTCTGAGACAAACATCCATACAGTTACGATATTTTGCACATGTATTAAAATGCCTTAATAGATCAACTCACTTAAATTTTATCCAACTCTGACGATATTAATATATACGTCGTGTCCTCTTTTTGAAGTCGGTAAAAATATTATTCATCTAGTGTGGACCAACACAGTGCACTTATCAAAAACAATTCCATTCAGCATCTTCGTCGGTGTTCCGATTTGATGTCAATAAAAGTCTGCCAATAACACACATACACTTATAAAAGAGAATATTGTTAGAAGCTTTCGGTGCCAAGGTTAAAAAATCGGTTAGCAAAAGTGCTAGATGCCAATATCATCGATGGAGTCATCGATGGAGATGTATAATCAGCGATGAAGATGTAGATATTTTTATAAAGTAGGATCAAGTAGATAGTTTTTGATATGCATATAGCAAAAGATCTATAAATATTATGGAATTGTGTAACTATTTCAGAATTATGAATTCATTCATCATTAATGAATTCAGGTATGAACCACGAAATATTTAATTGGTTTTCTTACACTCTAAGTACTCAATAACTTAATCAGATTAAGGTCGGACATTTATATGTGATATTATTATCATAAAATTTTATTTAAAAAATTACAAAAATAAGATTTCTATGCTACGCACATTATTCCGAATGGAACTTCTTAAACAATACAGAGAACCATCAAAACAAATGTAATTATGACCTGTACAAATTACCAGTATCAAATCAGACGCCTTCAATCGGTATGTTTCATCAATTGCATTGACACGAAAGCGAGGCAATAGACAAATTGAAAGAATCCCGAGCACATCGTCACCAATTCCTTCCAATCAGTGGTGGTGACCTTAGCACCGATCCTGGAGAAATGCCCGGTAATGACCGCGCACTTGAACGAGTTGAGAGAGACCTATTTGACATTTCTGCCAATATCAAGGAGCTCGCAGAATTTATTTACATTAAAAAACCATTTTTTACGAACAATATGGGTTCCACTTGATTTCAAACTTCTTGTTACAAAACCATAATATCCAACTATTTTAAAACTAACGTCATAATAACGATATTGCAATGCAGAGAATACTTTTCTTTTTGGTCGGGTTAACTCAGTCATCGGTTTAAACTTAAGGGAATCAAGCACTAGCCTGATAGCAACAGCTTTTAATTTCTGTAAATTTTGCTATCAAAAGGACCATACACTGATGAATTAAAGCTACTCGTATCGTTTTTTTGTAAAAGGTGAATTTGACAGTGACTTATCAAAGTGGATAGTGCTGAATCCAGAGTAGAAATTGGTGGTGCATAAAACATCAAGTAGACTAATTCCAACTTCTAAATTTTCGAAGTTTTAACGTTGCTGCTTGTTCTGATATTTTAACAGAGATTCTAATAATTCATCATCTTTAATATACAGGGTGTCCAAAAAATGAAGGATAATCCTGTAACAGGGGACAGGTCACATTAAGGCCTATTATACGGCAAAAAAAAATTCAGGTAAAAGTCTCACCATTTTCAAGCTATGAATATTTTTAATTTTATTTTGGAAATTTTGTACTCGTTTATTATAATTCATGCCATTTTTACAAATGATGACTTTTTTGAGTCCTGTTTTTTTTGTAACCCTCACAAATGCTTGAGTCATCTAAAGCAATGTCCCTTTTAGTTTGGAAATGGTACGAAAACTAAAAAAAAAAACATGTTTTGCAAATACTTTAAAAAAAATTATTCAATAGCTGACTTTCATAGCCTGTGGTGTAAAAAAAATGTACCAAGCAGATTGTGCCAATTGGTTTAAAAAGTTGCTTGTTTAGTGACAATTTTAAAATGTTATAATTCTTTCACGTTCCTTTATTAATTATTTTTTTATTAAAATTTAAAGTTCTTAAAAAGTATTTCTGCATTTTAAACAATTCTTTGAAAATTGGTTTTGTAATAGTGTAAATGCAAATAAAAATACAGAATAACTATAAAATAATTTTTAATTTAACCAATACAATTTAGAAAATCACTTAAAATCACAGTAAATGTTCAAAGTGGCCGCCATTTGCCCTTATGCATGCCCTAAATCTTTTAATGCAAGACCGATTTATACGGCGAGCATAACCCTCGCGTGAAATGTGTTCCGCCGCTTCTCGAATTTTTGTTCTCAGCTGTGTAATAGATGTCATTTCTTTAGAGTACACCAAATCTTTTAAGCAGCCCCAATAAAAAAAATCCAAAGGATTCAAGTCCGGCGATCTTGCTGGCCATGCAATAGGGCCGAGGCGCCCGATCCACCTTCTTGGGTACCTTTCGTTGAGATAATCTCGAACCACTCGAGCGTAATGGGCTGGGCAGCCATCATTTTGCAACCACATGCGATGCCTTGTTGCAAGCGGCACGTCTAACATGAGACTTTCCAATTGGTTTTGTAAAAAGTCTAAATAAATTTCTCCTGTTAAGCTTGGTGGCAGCTCGTACGGGCCAATCACTTGTCCATTTATTATTCCGGTCCACAAGTTAATTTTAAATTGTGTCTGAGAGTGGTCTTCTCTTATGGCATGGGGATTTTCCATCTGCCAGCTATGTACATTGTGCATATTTAAATATCCGTCTTTTCGGCACGAAGACTCGTCGCTCCACAAAATCTTACTCAAAAATGTAGGGTCTTCATTAATTTTAGTAAGCATTGTCCTACAGAACTGAACTCTTCGCGGGTGGTCGGCAGGTAATAAAGTTTGCACCCGCTGCACGTGATATGGGTGCAATTCGTATCTTTTTAACACTTTATGTACGGTGCTTTTTGGAATTCCTGTAGCGCGTTGTATTTTCCTTACGGAAGTAGAGGGGTCTGCTTCCACTTCACCTAACACTTCATCATCGATATCCATTCTTGGTCTTCCTTGGCTGCCTCCTCTTCCTGGAGTCCGTCCTTCCGAGTACGTGCGATGGACGTTTATAAACACTCGGTAGCCTGGAGAATGTCGATTAGGATACCTACAACAAAAAGAAATAACACTAATGTTTGTGCAACGTGCGTTGTATCGTCGGAAAAGGAAATTTACCGTTTAAAGATGTTTTTTGCATAAAAACCCGTAACAAGACGTAGTTTGAAAAAGAAAAAGTTTTTAATTAACGTCCAAATAAGATTTGTAAGACTGCTCTGATTAATATGACTTGATAGAGAAGGCTAAGTAAAAACTATCTTACCTCTCACGATAGAGTTGAGCAGCTGCGGTAGCGATGCAACGGCATTCTCCATAAATTAAATGCATATCAGCATACTCGCTAGCCGTGTACACGTGTCTAGGCATAGTGGCCCAAAATAACCTCGAAGGTTAGATGTCCGTTGAAAAGCCAAGTCGTCGAGATCACCAGTATCAAAGTCCAAATCACAAAGCACAACAAGTCCAATTTCAAAGCACAAAACGTAAAAGAAACTAATCAAAACCCAAAAAAATCACGTGCGCGTCACAACTGAGCAGAGTCAAGCAGGACACTAAAACATTTTTTTGTTTATTTGAGATTCGGATCCCTTCCATTTCCAGTGCGATAGCGCCGCGCTCTACCAATCAGGTAGCTATTTTAAGGTCAACCTCGGGCCAGGTAGAAACCCTTTTTGCGATTTCATTGTTCATAATTATGAACAATGAAATCGCAAATAAGGTTCCTACCTGGCCCGTACATGACTCACACAACGACAAAAGACTTGCATAGTTACTTCGTTTCGATGTAACTTTTTTTAAGAGTCCGAAATAACGACGTTTGTTCATTAGAATTACAATAAAAAATTAATTTAAAAGTAATTGCTAAACAATAATACCTTTCTCAAATTGTCAGTAAACTAGCAACTTTTTAAAGTAATTGGCACGATCCGCTTGGTACATTTTTTTTACACCACAGGCTATGAAAGTCAGCTATTGAATATTTTTTTTAAAATTATTTGCAAAACATGTATTTTTTTTTAGTTTTCGTACCATTTCCAAACTAAAAGGGACATTGCTTTAGATGACTCAAGCATTTGTGAGGGTTACAAAAAAAACAGGACTCAAAAAAGTCATCATTTGTAAAAATGGCATAAATTATATTAAACGAGTACAAAAATTCCGAAATAAAATTAAAAATATTCATAGCTTGAAAATGGTGAGACTTTTACCTGAATTTTTTTTTGCCGTATAATAGGCCTTAATGTGACCTGTCCCCTGTTACAGGATTATCCTTCATTTTTTGGACACCCTGTATACGAAACAAAAGACAAACTAAACATATCAAAGGGTTTCTAGCAGCCTACAAGACGCGTAAGCTACGCGTGACTTATCAGGTATCTGATTCAAGTTAAGCAATTTAGATCGTTTATCGTATTGATTGCATAATTAATATGATTAATAGACCCCAGTATAGTGAACCTTCTTATTCATGAATTTTATACTCAGAAATGTAGTTCAATACTGGGTGGATTTGGTTAAGCCAAATACCAGGAGCTTTACATTACCGATTCATTATTATGGTAGTAGAACAGTTTGAAAAGGCAAGTCAAGTAGTTGAATAATTTGTAATCGATACAAATATATAGCATATTGTGTTCCACGTAATGTAATCTTCGCTAATTTATTCTACCTTTAGCCATAAATATTCAGCAATCTAAGCAAACAATGTCTTTATCTATAACAATCAGTTTAACAGCTCCAGAATCAAACGCTAGATCTTATCGTTTTGCGACTTGATATAGTATCTATTGACGTAATAGTATTCAACTTAGCGAGATTTATTCTATTAAGTGCCCTTCAGTGTCCTTGTATGGCAAAGGCAAACATTACCCAAATCACACATATATATATATATATATATATATATATATATATACATACAAATAATATGTATGGTAAAATAATATCGTACAAGGAAATGAAGGATTGTGATACATGGCCTATAGCTTAGACAATCGAGTCAAACATGAATGGCAGGTGTATCAAGTTACACAATTTTAACTAGGAAATGTATTAAACACAGTGCTGACATAAAGACGCAGAATGTAGATATTGTAAATCAATTGGTAGAAAGCGTATCTGTTACACATCTTGAAATCCTCACACAAGGAAGATATCAAAATCAAATATATATATATTGGATGCGTAACCAGATATAAAAGTCGGTATCGATAGAACAACACAAGACTAAACTCTAATCGTAGCAAATTACGCCACTGCAGTTAATCCTAAGCCCTGTTTAAAAGCGATTAACACTTCCATTGTCACGGTCCATTTAAGCTCAAGAACAAAAGAAAGCAACACTATTAACGAGTCATTTATCGTTCTAAATTGAGAGTCAACGAAGAAAGCCGCTGTCCTTTACAATGAAAACGGTGTCCCACTAAAGGGTGACAAATTATCATAAAACAGACCTGTCAACTCATTTGTCAAACTAAATTGGTGTGTTAACATCTACGTTAGCGTCGTGGAATGTAAAAAAAGATCTGAAATTGATACGTTTGGGCTCATTCAGACAGTCAACTGAAATGATACGAATGTTCTTGGTTTTGTTTCATTCTTTTGATGTTTTTCAATCAGTGTCTAGAGTAAGGGGCTTTCCCATGACATGGACTTCTGTGTTTTATTAGTGCTAGTCTGTTAATATTCTCAACAAACAATGTTACGGTCAGCGCTGTCAGTTACAAATAAGTGGGTTTTCTGAAATGAAAATTCCTGCGCCATTTTCAACAGAGATAGTATATCTAATTTCATTTAGTTTTTCTTAGCCTTTGTATGAAACAAATAGGTATATTTTATTTATTTTAAAGTCAGTTTTAATTCGGCATTACACTCAAATTATAAAGTTGAAGAAAAACTGGTATTTCTGAATATTATCATCAACCGATCAGAAGGTATCGCAACACAAAGTAATTACTTGTACCCTTCAATAAATTTGATAGCCTTTTTATTGAGATCGTATGGAGATTTATTGTCATCGATATAACATTGTTATTTTAACGTCTCTTGATCAATGATAAAATGTTTATTCATTGGTTCGATTTAAAGTTGTTTGACAAGTTTTAGCTTTTATTTTGCTTGGACACCATCCATACTAAATAGTATTTACTTTGCATCATAATACTTTACCCTTTAACAGATTCTAGAGTAGCATAATTTCTTTTATTGAAAACGTTCAAGACACAGTAAGTTTTCTCTGCGTGGATAAGAATGTCAATAAATATTTTTTGATTCACAACAACGTAGTCTTCCTGTAGTCACGGATGCTGTAAAGCATTCATAATGTCAGGAAATTAAAATTAAATTAAATGTGTGCGAAATAAATCCGTGAAGTGTTTTAGTCAATGACTTACCCTATTAATCTAGAACCCCCTAGGAGGTTCAGCAGTTTTTGTGAAGTATCTGAAACAAATAAAAGGACTGTTAGCAGAATTCAAATGATTTGTATAACATTTATTGTCCTTTATCATCATCATGAACAATGTTGAAGAATGAAACAGAAAATCTCGGAAGATTTGAAATAATACTATTTACTGACAGATTACAAGTCGCATACAAATAAACACCATTGAAACAGTACTTATTACAGAAGGCATGTCGGAGGCAAAGTTCACTCCCATTAAGGACATGAATATTTACTGCACTTTTGTGATACAAGAAATCGGCATGTAACCTGCGCAAGAGACTGATAAATTCAAATTAAGCATTGACAACTGCAGCAAACAGCCCAGCAGGAGTCTGACACATTACTCATTCGATAGTGATGGAAGCGAGTAATCGAATAATCGACTAACGTAATCGATTATGCGCGAATGATCCTGCGAAAGTGCTATCGAAGTGTGCCATTTTGCGACGCACCGTTGGGAAATAGCGATAGCTTAGGAACCTGGATAAGAAATATTTATTGAAGTAGCTATTACTCCATAGAAACAAGGCCTTTCCTAAACAAATGCAAGAATACATTACACTATTACAACAATTGTAAACGTCAAAATCTTTAAATCAAATTCCTTGGGTAACCGTATATATTTGATTGACGCAATTGAAGATTAATTTGAAATGAAATTTATTTCACTATTTAGAAATTTGAATCCAATATTGAAGGACCGTTACCAATTACACTAAGCAATGATTTATTATGTCCAATTACAGAACCTTTAATGTTTCCAATACACCAATTCACCTAGCTGATTCAGATTGCCCCAAATTTGAAGTATTCGGTTCAAAGCATTCTATCGGATCCTATTCGATATGCATTAACCATTATCAATGACATTAACATGATTACAGCTGTCCATATCGTTTATGTTCCTAACGATCCTGTGATCTATCGACCAATACGAGCAACAAATTATTTATTAAAGGCTGTTCACAACAAATAATAACATCTCGAGATATCAAACACTTTCGTAATCGACTAACACCATTAGCCTCGGCTTTATTACTCCTTACTACATTATTGCATTCTGATAAAACGTAGACTCTAGCCTCATTATCATAAAGCTCATTATTCTGTACATTGCAAAATTACATTTGTTTCAATGCCAGAGAAAAGTGGGTTCTGGTTCTAGAATTATTGAATTCAAAATTGTGTAAAGGTGGACCATCTCAAATCGATCTGTCTAACCGCCTATCACTCCTAGAGGCGTACAAACGTGCAACGATGCAGTTCAAACATTATGATTTGTTATAATTATACTTAAATGCAAATGTCTAGG
This sequence comes from Pyrausta purpuralis, assembly GCA_963924145.1. Lineage (NCBI taxonomy): Eukaryota > Metazoa > Arthropoda > Insecta > Lepidoptera > Crambidae > Pyrausta > Pyrausta purpuralis. The sequence goes on along the minus strand of OZ001653.1, from coordinate 2,143,959 downwards.
GTAATGCGAATATAAATCTGCTGATAAAGCGACTGTAGGTGATGGACACAGTATTTCTGTCTTGCTCTCTAATGGGATTTGCTGAGGTACACGAGGACGGTCAATGTGCTGGAATTGAAGCAAATAGAATATACTTTATGGAGTGTGCATGGCTGTTACAACAATATAATTAAAACATTTTAGCAAATTTTCTGTATCGACTCCATTAAGTTTAATGTAGCTGGGACATCAACGCCAAAACGGTTTTAGATTATTTAATTTAAATGTAGCATTTTTTATATCTAAAACTTTAGTAAAGCAAGATTATTTTGAGCTATAAAACTGGAACAATTTGTTTTGGCAAATCACCAAAATACCAAGTAACAAAATATTATAAGCTTCATTGATTTAATAATCAAGCTGATAAGATGAGTAGTATTTAATTTAATTACTTCAAATTCCCTTCAGTAACCCACTAGATCTACATAAAGCAAATATGTAATCTTTGTACAAAACATTAAGTAGATAGTGATCTGCTTAGAACATGCGGTCATTTGTTACGGATGGATAATACCCATTTTATATAAAATTATCGTCACGTCAGACGGTTATCTTGTTATGATAATAATAACATGAGTACTTTAATCCGAGCTTGCATGTAGGTTGATATTAATTGGCACTTCATACTTGTCGACTGTTTAATACCTAATGCTTTTAGTTGTAATGTCAACATTATATCAACCCTCCTTATAAGGACGAAGCGCATTTCAGTTAATAGTCGGTAAAGGTCTACCACACGCGAGTTTTGTAAAGATGTTAAACGAGGATCAAAAGTGGATAGGGTATACACAAAAATCCAATTCAATTACCACGTCTTTTGTAGACTTAAAAGCCGCGTTTGAGACTACCTCCCGAATAATCAGTCCAATATTTGCCTTACAATTTGTTGACTGAAGTCATGAGTCAGGCGCCCTCTAGTGTTACATCCGACAACTGTGGTTTTTGTTGAGTTACATACATGAGAAAAATCCCTCAGGACACCGTGGGAATGCGGGGCTTACGCAAGGGTCAATATTGGTTCACGCATTTCATAGTCGCCGTCGACGCACGGAGTTGGTTTTTCGGACCCACAACCGGCCCTTTTACACCTACATATCCATAGCTTAGCTGTTTATGTTTCTAATTAGTCCGCCTGTCGCCGATATAATGGTAAATAATGCATTGTTGTGGGTCATTTTTATGACTGGGAGCTGAGATTCGTCATGGGTGGCTTATGGCCTTATTTTTTTAAGAAAACGTATTTTTATGAGCTACACTTTTTTCGTTTATAGTTCTCTGTGGTCTTTCGTTTGTGATTTGCTCTGCACTCCAAGTTTTATGGTTCAATTTGCGGTCATTCGTCGAAATGAAATTAACATTCTTTAAATTCTTTGTCATATACAAGACTCAAAAAATAATACCTACAACAAAAGACCAAGTAATTAAAATGAAAAGATTGTTAAAAACTTTTTCTAAAATTCAAATACACAATAAATGCAAAAAGAAGACGCCGTTTAACAATAAAAACAAATGATATCTTTGATTTATTTATCTAAATCGTTATATTTTATCTTTTAACTTACAAATAAGTGTGTGTTTTCAATTGTCGTCATGGCCAATACTATATTCGGGTAATCTATTTAGCCTAGATCTTGAAACCATTCCAAGAGCTGTTACATAAACTTTCCAACACATTAGTTGGTTATCAGCGTTGCATTTAATAACAATAAATAAAATCCGGTTTGTCACCGTTAGGGCATCGTCTGCTGACTGATCAGATAAATTTATTGGATTAATCATGTCGTTCCCAGCTCTGGGTATGCGAAGGTCTTTTAGTAAAGGGTCCGACCCGCTAAAACGACCTTGCCTAGAAGAATTAGTGTTTTAGGTTAGGAATTTGACTTCCCTAATTTCTGGTAGCTCAAATATTCTACGGCACTGTTATTCTGGTTATAGGAGTCATGTCGTATACTTTTCGAATTTGGTTAAATTATATCACATTAAGGCATTAAAACTCGTGGTGTTTTTAGAAGAGCAACTCCTATATTTTATATAGTTCGTCAATTTTTAAGGTTTCCTAAAGAGTACAGGAAAGTGCAAATCATTTTGTGCCAAACAAATACACAGAATTATAATTATGAAGTGTATTATCATTTATCTTTTAGATTCCTTTATGATTCACAGTAAGACTAACTTTTAAAAGTAGCTGTTTGTTGTTGAAATTATTACGAAAATATAAATAAATAAATATGCCCCAGACAACACACCAATTGTCGTGGTTTCGAAGTAAGAAATTTTCTTCCTTGTGCTACGAATACCAGACAACGATTACGAGTATGACGGGGGCGTCTCCCATAAATACGTTAATACATAGAAACATCCATGGCTCTGGTACAAATGTTCGTTCTGATCACACGAAAATATGCCCCTTGCGGGATTCGAACCCGGCTGCGTAACAGCCGAGCGCTAACCATTGCACCAAGCGTGTCGTCAAACATGAACTTTTGTTTTATTGCTTATATAATATTTTAAAATGCATGTTTCTCCTAATTTACTCGCAGTAATAACACGCCTAATAATTTTTAATTTAGCTGTATACCATCGTCAGAACTTAATTTAAGTTAACATTATTGAAATGGTGATTGGCAGCCGTGGCCGCTGTGTAAATATCTTGTAATAATCTTATGTACAGTGATTGATTTATTTAACAAGATTATTATATAATTCACTCAGAACTAAAGTTACACGTGTATTTTTGACCGACTTCAAAAAAGGAGGAGGTTATCAATTCGACTGTATGTTTTTCTTTTCGCTTACCTAGAGGCCATACTTTCTAGTTGGTCCTATTTTTGCCAATTCGGGATCTGATGATTGGATCTTGGTGTAATCGAGGGAAACTTAATGATGACGTGTTGGAATGATGGTATAACTCCTTAACGCTTAGGAGTTCAGTAATTATAATGAAAAAAACTTAATTTGTAGCTTCTTAAAGGTCAGAGTCATAAAGTGTAACTCCCCCCCCCCCCCCTCTCCTGTAATCACTAAAAATTAAGAAATGAAAAATTTTTAAAAAAGTAACCTATTTCAAAACCAAAATACACTAAAAAGCCTTAAATAAACTCTTCCTTTCCTTTCAAGGGTCAAGATTTTATTCAAGACCTTTTAGTGCATTTTGGTTTTGAAGACGGTTTTGGTAGTACATAGTTTTAGCCGAGAAGATCTATAACTGCAGATAGTTAACTTCTACTGGCAATAGGACTTCCATGAATAGGATTTCCTACCGCTCGAAAGTTTATAGAGACACAAAATCTAAAGGTAGATAAACGTTTTTCTCTCAAGTAAGGCAAAACCACTGATTTAATGGATATAGGGAACGGCCGTAAAAAAACAAGATCCCAGGTTTAGCTTAACGTTGTAAGTAATATAAATTATGGAAATAGATTACGTAATTTACAATTTATGCTAACAATCATCTTAATGTATGTTACTCAACAATAACATGTAAACTATGTACCTATGCAAATATAATCTAAGCCTCATTTCTGTACACTAGAAATATTAAATCCTCCTCTGAAATGTGGTCATCAGGGCTTTTAGATATATAAGTTAAGAGTTGTCTTAATTCAACTGTTAGAAACTACGTGGTTCCCAGAGTAGAGTCAGCAGAAAAAGTGTTTTTTATATATTTTTTATCCTGGTGTTTCTATTTTCATGACTTGCAACATGACTCAAGTGCATGAATCTGTATTGAATTCTTTAAGATCTTGTTTTTGATATACAAAGGAATTTATGTAACAACGACTTATTGGGCTTCTGTAAATCTTTCATCTTTTATTTTAAGTAAGCTTTTATCAAAGTTTCGTATCATAAGCTTAGTAATTTCAGTTAATGAAAGGTTACAAAGAGTTTAGTTTTATGTAAGTACGCCTTGATTAACAGATAGAAAATCAAATCATAACAAAATCATAAAGATTTGTATTACTGCTGACGCTCCTTAAAATCAAGATAATTTACAAACACCGCTAAGGATACAAGCGCAGGCTTCACAGTAACGAGTGACGTGGGAAGGAACAACTTGAGACCAGCACTCAGCTCAAGTGGACCAAACTCCTCGCTTCACGCCCTTAGCTCAGTTTATAAACACACTGCGTTGATTATACTGTCACCACGAATTTTTTGGTAACTTGGGTAAAAATAGAAAAGCAGTAAGTCTCCTTCCACACAGCGACTTTTAGCATCGATGCAGTCGCGCGTTTTGAAAACGTTCCTCAGATCGCGACTCAGCAATGAACAGATTTAATTTAGCATGAATGCAGTAGCGCGACTGCATTGATGCTAACGCGCGTTAGTATCGATACAGTCGCCAAAATATAGTACATAATTTGTACATTTCCAGCTTCTGCATCGCGACGCATCGATGCTAACGCGTAATAGCATCGCGACTGCATCGGTTCTAAAAGTAGAGCAGTGTACAAATGATGTCAATTTGCAATAGCATCGATGCTGCATCGCGACTGCATCTATGCTTAAAGTTGCAGTGTGTCAGGGGGTTTTAAAGTTTAAATATTTGAAATTCGGAAGGATTTTTAGTTCTGGCACAATTAAAACAACATCCTCAACTTTCTTACAACTAATTCGATGGAACTTCCCGAACGGACGGTATTCGTGTTTATTACAATAGTATAGTTGAATATTTTTCTGCGGTTTTGCAGACTTTTCAATGGCAATACGTCTCACACAATATCACTTTATGAAGGTTTGGTGGTTTGTTTTTTATGACTTACTAGCGGCCTTCGTCCGTTTATTTTGAGTTTGCTACCTCCCCTCCCGTCGCAGCGTGATGTATTATAGCAAATAGCCTTCCTCGATGAATAAGCTATCTAACACAAAAATATTTTTCAGATCAGTCCAGTAGTTCTTGAGATTAGCGCGTTTAAACAAAAAAACTCTTCAGCTTTATAATATTAGTATAGATAAATTGAAACAGGGGTTGTATGCAATGTAGGATAACCACGCAAAGTCAGCTAAAACATGAGTATCTGTCATGTCAATGTGTTTATTAATACGACAAAGATTAAAAATAATATTTTGTAGTAGCTTTAGTAGTCGGTAGCTGATACCTGAGTCAGACAATCTCAGGTGGTGTGAGAAACAACTCATAAAATAGTAATAGCCCTTCAATAAACAAAAGATCCGTTTTAAGTGTTTTACGAGCACAAATCACAGGACGATCGACTTATACACGGACTGTACTCTGTAAGACCGTATTCATATAAACGAAAGATATTACAAACACGCATAGATAAGCTCCTAAAGTTGCCAACAGGTGAGGCATTATTATATTATAGGGTTCTTTTCATTGCTTATTATTATAAATGATGATGATGAACAACTGTCTCAGGGGCTCAGCGGTTAGAGGGCACTCTAAAGCGGCGGCTGCGCCAGAGGTCCCGAGTTCAGAAATTGTCAGGGTAGCCCGAAGTTTGGAAGTTGGCGGTGTTTGACCCCCGTGCTTCGGAAAGCACGTAAAGCCGTTGGTCCTGCGCCTGACCTCTCTTCGATCTTGTCAGATTGCTGTCCCATCGGGCTATGAAAGTGTGAGGAATTGTTTGTTTGCGCGCACACACTTGTGCACTATAATATGTCCCGCGCAGTCGGTTAGTTGTTGTAACTGGCCACCGTAGTCGAAATTGGCTAGGGGAATTATTATTATTAATATGACATCGGTACACAATTCCGGCTTGCTACTCTCAAAGGAGAAAATTATACCTAAAGGTTTTAGCATACCTATCCACCCGGCACAGCAACGACACCGTATTAACACGAGGCGTTCAGTATTATTTGTATAAAACTCCATACTTAACGACGTACATCTATCAACTTCGTATTGTCACCACCACGGCTTTAGAACAACTCGGTACCCATTCACGACGAGCGCCGAATGTGTTGTAACACGCTTACTGCGAGTTCTTGAACCGATACGTATCGTGCGAAACCTTTCTTGAAAATAGTAAGAATCAAAAATGTGGATAACTTACAGAGTAAAGGATTGATCAGGGTGAGCGATTAGTGTTTTACGATCGCTTCCTAATTTCAAGGCGCCGGCGCTCAAATAAATTACTGATTATAAAAGAAGGATAAGTGTGATGTGGGTCGGCTTGGTAATATCTATTAAATCATTAAGTATTTAGTTAGTTCTATTACTTCAGATATTGAGAATTCTGACAATAACATTTAGATTTTTGGGATGCCATAAATTGAGATATAAACATTGAAAGCAAATAAATAATTTAAACATAGATTTAAATTAAGTTCAGAGTGCCTCAATACATTACATTCGCCAACAAAACTGAATAGAATTGGCTTAATCTCAAAAAAGAGATACGCAAGAGAGCATACATTTCCAAATGAGTGGTTATACAAACTCAGAAAATATCTCAATGTGTGACCATGACGATTTTTGTCCGGTGCATTCTTCCTTTATAATTAACCATCTAATCGTGACCATCAAAAAGCCGAACGGACGAACATAAATACATTTCACACTGTCCGTAATTACGATAGTTCTCATACGAACGGCGGAGTGCTAAACAGCATTGTTGAAGTGTGAATGGTTACAATTCGAAGGCTCTATTCTGATAGATAATATCTGTATATTCGAGTTTAGTTGTCTCTGTCACGCTTGTCATGAAAAATAATAAGAGAGAGCGAGAGATCTATCTATTTGGTCTTACAGATACAGAGTAGCGCAGGATCATACAATCCGTTTTCAGAATTCGGTGAGTACCTGTTAAATTTTATGAATACGAAGAGATATTTTATTACTTCTTCATTTTTTATCGTACATGTAATCATTTATATGAATAAACGTCTAAGTAACATTCTAAAATATATTCTGGAGGGATTAGGAGAACATGATTGTTCACAAGTGTATTCCTGTCATCGTGTCTATAATATGATATGAAACAGTGGGGAACCTTTCATGTCAAAGCGTATACATGTAAGCAAATGTCCATTGAGCACAAATGGTACACTAATCAAAACTTTAACGTATACTTCATGTTTACCATTTAAATACTTTAAAATTAATAAAATCGATAAAAAATAGGTGTTGTGCTGAGTAATATCTTAAAAGTTATGTCATCCGATCACAATGTTAATAGTCTAATCAAAATGATGAGTCGTAAGGAAAATTCAATTAAAATGATTAACTGTCTAGCGCCGCTATTCGTCATAATGACTCAATGAAAGTTTATAATGATACTTCATCGCAGGTGGCAGTAAACATTCATTACGTTTTAATGATTAGTTAATTACTTATTAAACTGAACGTTTGTTATGACACCATTTTGGGAATAGTGAGTAATTTGTATCAATCTCAGTCAGAAAAACTAATGTTATCTAACAGACTGATACAAACCTACGTGTCGAATTGAAAATTAAAAAGTTTGAAAGAATAAAATAGTTAAAACGAGATTTTAAAAGGTATAACAAAATGACCTTAGAATTTCAGTACCTTTATAACATTTTATAAGAACTAAAATAATAACAGGTCGATAATGCGAAGAATATCATGTTTCTGCTAAGCTTACTTGTAGGTAACGTTTAAAAATGAAAATTACATATTTGGTTCTAAAGCTTACGCGAATACTACTCATTGAAATGAAAGACATTAACACCTTAGTCTTGCCTGCGTCCACGGTGCTGTAAAGCATTCAAGACGTTAGGCATATTAGTTTTAATAAAAGTGTGCGCGAAATTAATCCGTAAAGTTTTTCATTTCAATGTAAATTACAAATATTTTGTACAACCGAATTGAGGTTTTTATAATAAAATCTAAAACTTAGGTATTGACTAATCTGGACTTCAAACGGATTTATTATTTGCTAGCAAAAATATATCTGCAGATATATTCCTAAGATACATAATAATTTTCATCATACTTGCAAAATACGTTAAAGTTGTTTATTAGAATATTAATATGGCGTCTGCTACTACTATTTGTTAATTATGGCTATCATTACACAATTTTACATAAAATGGTTATAAATGGGAATCGTTTGTATGTCTTTCGACTGTAGGTTTATTACTAACGGGTATATACGCAGTTGCAATCATTACTTCTTGATCTATAGCACGGGCATTATCGCCTTGGTGACCCGGTACTTTTGTGGTAATGGCGATAATTCTAGAGATACATTTATAAAGTTAGTGTGATAAAACGATGCTGGTACTTTTTCAACTATGAACAGGAGGTTTAAGCCGTGCTTTGGGTAGGAAAATTGCAGACGATCAAATGGATGAAACGATAAAAGACAGAGAAAATGGATAAGCCAATTTTTTATGGTCTATAGAATTGCAGTGCTATGAAGAATAAATAAATAAAACACAAATGTTGGTTCGATAGATGTTTTCACCTCTCTTAATTGAGCGATTTTTTAACAATCAATATCGTGCATACTTAGGAAATAGGTTCTTTTTATTTTTTTATTATTATTTAATAGGTTCACCTACAACTAGTACATTGTCACCTTTCTAATATATAATATTCTGGTGTCACAGTTTTCGTTGCCATACTCCTCTGAAACGGCTTGACCGATTTTGATGAATTTTTTTGTGCTTATCCGGTATCCATGAGAATCGGCCAACATCTATTTTTAATCCCCCTAAATGATAGGGGTAGTCCACCCCAAAAAAAATGTATTTATTTTTTAGACAAAATTTTTAATTTCTATTTTTTTATGATACAACATACAAAAATACATACAATCCTCAATTTTCACCCTTCTATGATCAACCCTTATTTTTTAATAGCCATTTTAGTAATTTAAGGGTGAAACAAAATTCGCTGGGAATGCTTAACTTTTAAAATTACGGGACTCGGCGGGACGGGGCTGGGGCGGGACGGGGCTGGTGGCGAAACAAAGTTCGCTGGGTCCGCTAGTATAAAATATAATTCACATAATTAAACTTTGCTAAATGTACAGTCACTTATACATTTATCTTCTCTAGTTCATTTTATGTAATACGAGTTAAATTGAACTCTTTGACAGCATCTGAGAGAAATCCAAATATTTATCCATTTCAAATGTGAATGTTTCGCAGTCATTATACGTTTCCAAATAGTGCGTAGCAGTAGTTCTAGCATTCAATTTGAGTGAACAAACAAAATAACAAGACAAAACTAGTCATGTTTTGCTTTAATTCAGTACGCTGCACTGCATCTCAAATTGATCCGCCATATGAACTAAAGCTAAAGAGTTTTATAAACAATCCATGCGTATATTCGTATACCAATAATTACGCAATATTTATATATATACTAGCGGACCTAGCGAACTTTGTTTTGCCCCCATTTTCATCTTGCCCCGGCCCCGTCCCGCCCAGTCCTGTAATTTAAAATTTTAAGCGGCCTCAGAGTAACTTAAAAAATATATGATGGGCATGAAAAATAGATGTTGGCCGATTCTCAGACCTACTCAATATGCTCACGAAATTTCATGAGAATCAGTCAAGCCGTTTCGGAGGAGTACGGGAACGATCATTGTGACACGAGGATTTTATGTAAGATATACAACTTTTTACAAGCCATGTGCGGCAGAGGGAGGACTAATTTCAGCTGTGGACGTCCTTTGAGTGATAATGGTGATTCAAAATTTTGACTGCCAATATTTTTTAAATGACCTTAAGGGTTAGATGTTGATACCCCTTTGTTTGCCTCAACTGTATTGGCTGTTCAATCCTAAGCTGTGCCGTACGTAGATGATATCTCGAACAATTTACCATACCGTCCGCAAACGCACCTCTGGATAAATACTTTACTTGGTTTGATAATTTGAGGCCCTACTCCATTAGATGCTGTCCATATATTCAAATAACCTCACTGATCAGTTAGTTGCTAGTTAGTGGTTAGTTGCCGACCTCTGTCCAAGACGTTTAAATCTTGGGACGAGATGGAATAATTTTCTAAGTTTTTCAAGTTTCCGGTTATGAATTGAACTTCAATCTTTATGTGCCTCGGAAAGCATGCGAATCCATTGATCCTACGCCTGTTTTGCTCTCCGGTAAGATTGTTAGTCGGACTGTCTTTATAAGTTCAAATCTGCCCGTCTGTCTAAATGCGTAATATCCAGCGGATACTTTGAAATGGCTATCACCAAAATCGGAAAGTCATAATTATATTTTCAATTAGAGTGAGATAGGATAACAAAAGTCGAATTACTTCGCGCTAAAGAGTAGGACCGCTGATGTATGCTGTATTCGCGATCAAGACGACGATAGCAATTATGAAGGTAGTCGAATACTCGCACTAAATGTTGTCAATTTATTATTGCGAATTGGGTTAGGCAGATTATTAACTTTCAGATGTGCACATTGACATTTTGGGTTATACAAGATTTTAATACGTTATAGCTTGTCTAGAAATAACAAAGATTATTATTTAATCTCATTAACAAAATAAATGTTTTATCTTTGTAAATGTCATTAATTATGTTAAGGAAAAAGTTTATTTAGTAGAAAATGTTACGTAACATCTCTCTGATTTGTTACCCCCTAAGCAAGTAGCACGTTACTATAAACGTTTATTAATACATATATACGTTTAGAAAAAGGGGCAGTTGCTTTCAGATCAAAAAATTTACTAAACTGAATCATATTTAAATTAATTGATAACTTGTGTTTTTTTTGCAGCGCATTGCGTGCGTTGAAGTAAAAATTTGTAAGGATTTATTTACCTGCCTTGCTCATACTAGCGGGTAAAACTAATACCTGCCTCCCTGGCTTTGCTCGGGAGTCATGATTTTAATCCTTTCTATAGGCTCGTGACTCAAAATGGCGCCCGTGCCGTAATACATTACTTTCTTCCTATAGTGAATAATCTACTATTAGTATTCAAGTAAAATTTACAATCTATACTAATATTGTAAAGCTGAAGTGTTTGTTTGCGCTAATCTCAAGAACCGATTTGTTTTTTTTTTATGTTGGATAGCTTATTTGATGAGGAAGGCTTTATCAGTACCGTTACCATGAGTTTACCGACGAAGGTTTTCCTTGCTAGGGACGACGTAACTTTTTGTATGGAAAATTTTAGTTCTGTCAGTGACCGCTAGAGGCGCTGTGAAATTTTCCATAGAGTTCTTTTACGTCGTCGCTAGCGAGTAAAACCGTTGTCGCTATCGGGTAAACTCATGGTAACGGTACATGCTGCAACAGGAGGGGATACAGCAAACTCAAAACTAGAGGAAGACTTCGCGGGGGACCGCTAGATATATAAATAATAAATTTTAATAATAGTATAAATATTGGAACACCAATCACATAGATTGCTCTGATCCCAAAGTAGGTAGCTAATTGCACTTGTGTTATGGAAATCAGACACAACGGTGGTACCCAGACCCGGGACAATATAGAAAGTTTTGATTTCTGTATTGACCCGACCGGGAATCGAACCCGGGACCTCGGAGCGGCGACGCCTTGAAAACATCGTGCTTAGCCACTACACCACGGAGGTCGTCAAAGATATGATATATTTATGCTAGGTTCTCTGAGTAAATTGGTGGAGCGCATATTAGATAAATATGATGTAGATTATAAAACTAAGCATAAAATATATGAAGTTTATTTTGCACCGGCACATTTGTTCTTTTTCAGAAATTGCACATTAGAGTTTGTTGGGTTGGGAATCCTAAAATAGATTACCTAATACTATTAACAAAGCTAGCTTGTTTTGTTATTGCACTTCTATCTTGGTGGCTATTTTCATAATTCTAAAACGATCGAACACTGCCAACACATTCCATGTTGTATCCATATTCGGTACATTAAGGTTATCTGCATGCCAACAATTATTAGTTTTCGCAACACCAATAAACAGACACTCGAATATTAATGTTGAACATGATTTTATCGGAACTTGTCATAAAATTGACATCTCCGATTACAACTGCGCTCAAGAAAATAATACATTCATTAAAGCTTTACGGATCGATAGGAAAAACAAAACCGCCAGCATGGCATAAACAAAATAATTTCTTCAGCCGCCGCGCGACTCCTCGCTGCTAAAAAATGAAATTAGAATTATCAGCACACACACACACACACACACACACACACACACACACACACACACACACACACACACACACACACACACACACACACACACACACACACACACACACACACACACACACACACACACACACACACACACACACACACACAGGACTTTTGAGATGTTCTAGCTTAGAATAATTTAGTTGCAAGGCTAAGTGCAAAGTCCTGTCTTACTGGGATAAAATCTTTCTAGCGTTTAAGGAAATTAACTAAACTGTTCTTGCTTCATATTTCTTTGCTTATGTTAGTAGCAGCATCAAACTTTGGGCTTCAACTTTGTTAAAGGAAAATTTTAACTGCTGTCTAGTCCATGTTGCCTTAATAAAATAAGACACAACAAACTTAGACTCGAATGTGCTGTAACTTTTGTTTATATTCTACTGTAAACCTAACCGGCATAGTAACCCATGTATGGCCGACCAATCCCACTACTAGGCACAAGTCTCATCCTCAAGTATTAGTTGTATGAGCCATACTCCTCCACGTGGGCTCAGTGAATTTAATTGAATCGATTTTTTATTTATATGACACACACAAAAATAAATAACATTAATGTATAAATTAAAAAGAAATTAACAACTAAAATTAAATTAATGATAAACAAAAAGAAAAAAGGTCAGTGCGAATCGCTGGAGGAGTGTTTGCAAGGCAAGCGACCATTCTTGCTGCCAGATGTTATAAAGTCGCCAATAGGGCCTCTGACTGGGCTTTACGACTAATATCAACGGATATTAGCAGGGACCAACGGCTTAGCGTGGCTTCCGAAGCACGGAGATGCTCGTGATATACGACAATATGGCCAGATCGTTCACCCATCCAAACTAGACCGCGCCGAAGGTAATCACTACCAAAGCGCTGCACCTCAGTTTGAGACCATAATAATCATTATAAATAAACCTTTTGTACATGTACTTTTTTAACAGTAGAATCTTTCATTTTGCGTTTGGAATTTAACCCTCACGCAATCAAGTAAACCTACTCCACGCACATTCGGATTAAGTCACTTGCAGCTTGAAGTTAATAACATTATCAAATAAATTATTTCGAGGCTTTCCGACGGGGGCTAAGTTAACCTACTTTCTAGCTGTGACTATGTCAGCTATTTCTGGCTGGTTTTCTGTCCTCACGTAGTTAATATACAGGCCGTGTACAATTTTTAGTATTTGACGAAGGTCCCCATGCCAAATGCCCGCCAAACGGCGCAAACACATCATCACTTGCAAGTGAGACTTTGACGCTTGGCGTTTTTTGTCAACTCCGCTGCTGCTCCAGCTTTAAGGGCTGATTCTCTGAGATGGGAGGGGGCAAAAGTATAGACGCAAGTTGTATTTGAGTTCTTTCTTTAATTTCGGCTACTTGAAGTAACAAATAAGGAATAATGATGATAGGTATATAAAGAAAAAAAAAACACTGATTTTATTTTTGGAGATTATGTGTATTTGTAATATCACTGTTTAATCAAGATTTCATACTTTTGAACAAATAAATTCATAATACAATTATTAAAATATTCTTAAATCGATAAAGAACAAAAATTTAATTAAAACACTGCCTGTTTTTAAATTACGACAAAGTGAAATAAATGCCACCAAATGACATGTTGGTCTACTTAATTAAAAATCAGAGTATAGTTTGAAACTCGCCGTCTTTTACCACTGATAAAAAGTACGCTTTTTTTAATTAAAATTTCTGTCAGTTAAATATTTCGTCCTTGCACTGAAACTGATCTATAGTTATTTGAGTATGATTGTGATTTTATTTTGTATCAATCGGCAAAAATACCCTGTACACAAGCTTTTAGAATTCGTTCAGGTAGTTTTATCCTAATCTTAAATTTATTTCTTTCGTGATTACGCCTTTAAGCGTCGCTTATAATTGCCTAAGTGTTATTGGCAATTTCTATAAATTGAAATATCTGTTTTACGCGGATTGTAAATTGACTGGTGAAGTTTGCTTAACTCTTTCATTAGTTTTAGTACAACGATAAATATAGATTGAAATACGAACGGAATACTAACGTTTTTAATTAGCATTTCAATTAAAATTAGCTGAGTTCAGATACTTGGCGATACATAGCCATTTTACAGTTTAAGAGCCGTCTACTGACGTGTTATTTAGCTTGAAAGGGGAAACGCTACCAGTATCTTCGGAACCTTACCTAAAGGGACTCCGTTTAATGATATATTTTAGATTTAAATTTATATTTTTAAGAATATTATAATTATAACTTTATTAGTTAATGTATTTTTCATATTATAGTCCATGTGTAATAGAATATATTATACTTTATTAATGCATAACTAGTGGTCCCCCGCGACTTCATCCGCGTGTTTTTTTAAATTTTTCTATCCTTTTAAACCTTCCCTAGACCTCCAAATATTTCAAGAAGATAAATCCGTTCAGCCATTCTCGAGTTTTAGTGAGACTAACGAACAGCAATTCATTTTTATATATATATAGATATACTTAAGGTACTTGCTTGGATTAGGATTAATGCTATATTGCAATCTAATTAGCTTTAATAAAAGCTGTCATGAAATCATCAGGAAGTGATACTTTTAAAGCATATCAGTTTTGGTAGAGCTTAGGTTCAATTTATTCATTGATAGTAATTGTAAAAATAAAATAAGACGATCGAGAGTAATTATTAACCGTAACCAGCGATTAAATATTTACGATTGTGTGTTTTGAAGAAAAACTACCTTAATCAAATGTCAGAATGGCTATTTAAATGACCATTGCTTAAGGTACTTTTTCTTTAATACACAATCGAAAATATTCAATAGCTGATAACGACATTTTACCTTTACTATCGATAAATAAAATTCCATTCAAATATTTTATCGTAGTTTAGGTCAGGAAAGTTCTAAATTGGAGACCCTTTGACCGTCAAAGACGCAGCGTAAGACGTCCATCGACAAGACAGACGACCTCGTAAAGATCACAGGATCAAACTGGATGCAGACCGCTAGTGATCGATCGCTGTGGAGAGACCTTTGATCAGCAGTGGACGTCCTTTGGCTGATGATGATGATGATGATGATGATATCACAGTCTTTATTTCAAAAAATAAAATTATTAAAAGAAATAACATTAATTGTTTCATGTTGAACCAGAGAAATGGTGATGAAAATAGTGTTGAAATAGATGAAAATCTCAGTCATAAAATCCAGTGTTTTCTAGGACACGGAATGTGCTAGACAGACATTATGTCAGTTTGTCTTTTGTTTATAGAATAGGAAATACATAATTGGTGGTTGGTATGCGGATGGCAGAAGCCTGGTGTTAAATCAAGCTGCTCTTACACCATGCTGAGAGCTGTGATAAGGTGAATACATTATCTACTGTTAGTTAGAATTTCGTTGAAGTTTATTTCGGTATCGAATTCGTTAGGCGTGCCATTGTTTTGGGGTTATCACATTCCAATACCTATACTAGGAAAATAATAATTGTCGTAAATAAGACTGAATCATTGAATGTAATCTACACCCGTAAGTCAAATACTGGGCTTCGATATACTCGTAAAGTAAGATTTAATTTGATTTTGATTAATTTACTTGATTTATGTAATGGACTTCTTGAAAGAATACTTTGACGATAATAATTACTGAAACTTCTTAGTTACGGTATCTGTAGTTACCTCCGCTGTTGTCAAGTGTCCTGTATAACAGAACTAACAAATATTTCAGGATGTTATCAATTGAAAGAATACAAAACACTTCTACACAACACGATCAATCACACTCGTCACTCGGTATTACCGGTGCTTGTCAGTACAGTCTCACCTTTCTTGACCGACTGTCGAGAGACAGGTCACACCATTCAGTTTCCTGATTTAACAGGCTGAACCTGGTAAACTCATTTCTTTGACCTCAATAAAGGATTTAGTCCGCCACACACTAGGATAAAAAAAATACCCTTTTATTTTTTTAAAGAAGCGACATTGTCGTTATTTTGAAAGCAAGGTAACTTAGGTATGTAAGAAAAATTATACGAAAGTAGGTAATCGTTTTAGCTTAAGTAAAATATAAACTAGTGAATTTTTAGCAAACATTTTAGACTCAAGATATCTACGAGCATTTATGAGTATCGAAAAAACTTTAGTTATTTGTTGTTATATTAACAAGTCTGAATTTTAGCCAAACCCTCATCAGATGCTGCTAAACTTGTCTGCGATATGGTTTCGGTGATTCACCAGTGGCAGTCACTTGTTTTTTTGTATATTTTTTATTAATATAGTAGTTTTTTTCTTTGATTTTGTTTTGATGTTATAGTAATTAATATTAGGGTACGATGGGACTGAAATACACTGTAAAAGTCCCTGAATTAATAAATGGAAAAAAAAAGTCTGAATATTAAAAACATCACATGCCGCATTTCTGCACCTATTTATTTTATGTAAATGTTTTGCTGCTTTGAGATTCATTGAAGTAGCCTTCTAAGCTTATGTATAATCCGACCATTATCCTTTACGTATCTACCAATGAAGTCATTGCAATAATAAACTACGTTTCTACACCTTTTAGCCATAACACCGCCCACAGTACCACCATTTTCTATGTATTACTATTAATAAGTACACTCAGCCGCCAAATGTATTTCCAACAAAAGTTTGTGAATCCACTGTATTTTGGAACTAAACAAAAAAAATAAACAAATTGTAGAAAAATTTGAATGTAAAACCTATATTATGCGCAATTTTTCATGTAATTATTTTTTTATTTACAGACCGTTTTTCTTTTAACTTTCGACTTTGCTAGTCGAACAATGAAAAAAAATCTTATTTTTTTATAATGATATCAATGAATAATAAATTAGTTTTTTTGGAATGATTTTTTTGAATTGCTACAATTAATTCATGACAATAATAATCTTTACCAAGTGTACTTATATTATTGCGCATAATACAATAATTGTGCATAATACTCCAATTGGTTATTACCTTCGGAAATCTAATAAATCCCACATAAATCTTCATTATGTTAATAAGAGCTATACAACCTGTGAACTGAGTTTCAATTTAAATGTAGTTAAGTGGTAAGAGTGTACCGATAGCGAGATGGATATTTATAGTAGGGCTACTATCATCAGAATATTTTCCTCATACTTCAAAGAATGGCAGCCTAATCCGATATTTAACGAATTATGTTTTTATGAAAAGATATAAAATGAGTAACTTTTTCCAGTCAAATTAATAGTAGTTGTGACCCTTTTTGTTTTGCAAATAGACGATAAAGTCAGTGAACTAAGTAGAACGTTATCTTCCGTGTGGGGATGACTATGGGTGTTTATGGATAGGTCTTTTAAAATGACATGGAGGTTCCTTAAACCATTTTCTTTTTAAATCTAACGTTTCATAGAGACGCTTCCAAAGTTGTAAAATGGGCGTCCCCCCATCTAACTTCTAAACTAAGCGAGTGTAAATTTTGAAAAAAATATAATGTAGATCTTAACAAATACTTTCAAAGAAAATTGGTTTGGAAAGAATCGAACTAGTAGTTTTTGAGATATAGCACATTTTCAACAACCACAAACATAACTTTGTTCTTCATACAAACACTATGAAAAACAAAGTTAAATTTGCTGTCCACAAAATATTGTGGTATTGTAGCTAATTAGAAGTAAGTGGACGGTAATTCAGTTAAAGTTGACACGGAATCCTCAGTGCGCGAGTCCGACTCGCACTTGGCCGGATCTTCAAACAAGGGATTTAGTTAAACATACTGTTATCCATTTACGCTGTGTAATAACTGTTTATTGATAATTTCATTAACATTTACGACGTAATAATATTAACCACTGTAAAGAGGTTCAATTAGCACATTATGTTTAAATATGTCGTAAAATTTAATACCTACGTTTCTTATATTATGAACTAAACTTAGACCTACCATTATTAACCTACGTACTAGCTGTAAAGGTGAAATACAATAAATGTGGATTTGTCAGTAAAAGTTAAAGTACGCAAATTATTAATTAAAATACCTAGGTGCCTACATCTGCATGTAAAAGACTACCCTTTTTTAACTAGAATCTTAATGTGGACGTGTTGTTACGTCTGATAATCAACATCTTGTGGAGCTGAGCAGATGGTGGAATTCCTTAAAACGCTTAGGAGTTCAGTAATTATAATGTCAGAACTTATGAAAGGTAACTCTCTCATGTAATTTCTTTTTGGAGTAGGGGCCATCACTAAAAGCCATACCTTAGTTTGCCTAAAATGGCATGCTTTCGTCGGTTTTTACTTTTCTTTTAAAGTTAATTTTATTCTGAAATAATCTCAGTGGATGGCCGACTATTTTTCCTCTATGATGAGTCAACATTTTAACGAAGTTATATGCTGATAACTAGTTCATAGAGTTGACTTAAAGGGTTGGCTAACACTGGTTGATACAATTGCAGTTACAAGTATGTACGTAGCATGAAGATTAGTCCATAGGAGCTGGTACTATCAGGGTATAAAGATAAAACAAAGCTACAAAGATAAAACAAAGTTAAGTTTTTTTGGTGTCTTTTGCGATATCCAAAAGTAAAGCATTCTGTAGATTCATGAAAAAAACCGGCCTAGTGCGAGTCGGACACGTGCACTAAGGGTTACGTGGCAACTTTAACTGAATTAGGGATAAACTTACTTCCACTTAGCCAAAATAACACAATATTTTGTTGACAGCAAATATAACTTGTTTTTTTTTATAATATTTGTATGAACAAAATTATATTTGCGGTTGTTGAAAATGTGCTATATCTCAAAAACCACTTATTCGATCTCGAGCAAACCAACTTTCATTCAAAATGTTTGTTAAGATTCACATAATAAAAAAAAGTTTATTTCAAGCAATCACAGCTCAAATTGGTTAGTAATTAAACAAAAAATACTTATAAATTAATTTTAGTAACAAATTATTTATTATTTAAATAAAATTTAATTTATTTTTATTTATTATTATCTTTATATTATAAATGTAATAATTTCTTATAAGTTTAAATTATTTTCAGAGGGATACCTGTGCAGGTGCTAAGTCTGATTATGCCAGCAGTATCTTCTCAACTAATAACCCTTTGCACCCAACATTTCCAAATAGGTGATGTGTATCTGTGTTAAAAATGTGTTAAAAATAAGAGGGGGTGGGGGGACTCCTATTTTACTACTTTGGAAGCGTCACCTCAAATGTTATACTTTTAGAGAAAATGGTTGTAGGAACCTCGATATCATTTTAAACGACCTATCTATGGCCACTCCTTACGCCTAAGTTTGAGATTTAAAGGTTCCGCTATTTGCCATTCGGCTACAGAACCCTGAAAAGATGAAAAAAAAAGTTTTTAGGTACTTTAAAAGTCGTTGTAATAATTTAATGTTCTTGTGTATTAAATAAGATTAGATTAAGAATGTTAATTTGTATGATCTGCAAGTTTTTGACGTGTGCATTTAAGTCGAAGCTATACAATTGATTAGATAGAATGCATTTTATAACGTACCAACAACAGCAAGGAAAGGTAAACACTGCGGTATCTTATTCACTTGTAATAAGGGATAGTTTGCAACAAAAGTGGGTAGCCTGATGTGCTGGCCACTGTACAATGACATTGCACTAGTTTCACTTCTCTGGTTTCTATAGAAATGTCTTACCTACTCCCTGATTATTGTTTTAATCTATGCTAATGAGTATACAAGGTTCTCTTGTACTTACAAATTCTTGTTTTCATACAAGTTAAAGAAATAAAGCATAAAACACAATACCTTCAGTTAACGCTTAAGGAGCGAGCAGAGCTGGGCTTGAATGAGCACTAACAAGGCAAAAGTATAAAGCAAACATACTAGTACGTTACAAAAATTATGTAAACAGCGTGTAATGATAGCAAAAATATAATTAGTGATTATACAGAGTACGAAACGTAGTTACCCTGACCTGGCCATAGTGTTCTAAAAAGCTGTAACTCAGAGATATAGTAATCCAAAGTTATAATCCCTGATCAATGTATATCTAAATCGCTTACTTGTTGTAGTAAATGAAAATGTCAAGTTCTATGACTGGACACATTTATTTTATTTATTTATTTATATTTCAAAAATATTAATCATTATTTTAATAAATTAAAACCATTAAGCTTTGATTCATCATCATCATCATCATTCTCAGCCAAAGGACGTACACTTCTGAACATAGGCCTCCCCCACGGCTTTCCACAGTGACCGATCACTAGCGGTCTGCATCCCGTTTGATCCTGCGATCTTTTTAAGGTCGTCTGTCCATCTTGTTGGTGGACGTCCTACGCTACGTCTTTTGTCGAAGGGTCTCCAATCTAGAACTTTCCTGCCCCAACGGCCATCAGTTCTTCGTGCTATGTGTCCTGGCCATTGCCACTTGAGCTTACTAAATCTCAAGGCTATGTCCGTTACCTTAGTACTTCTACATATCTCCTCATTTCTGATTCGATCACGTAGAGAAACACCCAGCATAGCCCTCTCCATCGCTCGTTGTGTGCTTTTGAGCTTCTTTATGAGGCCCATAGTTAGAGATCATGTATCGGATCCGTATGTCATCACTGGTAACACACACTGGTTCAAGACTTTCGTCTTTAGACACTGAGGTAGATGAGAGGAGAATACACTCTTGCGTAATTTCCCGAACGCTGCCCAGCTGAGTTGGATTCGTCGATTGACCTCTTTCTCAAAGTTGGACCTACCCAATTGGATCACTTGTCCCAGGTAGACGTACTCGTCGACATTTTTGAGAGTTGAGTTCCCAATGGATACTGGAGTGGGTACAACAAGGGAACTCGACATAATTTTCGTCTTCTCCATGTTCATTTTAAGACCCACTTGTTGGGAGACTCGGTCAAGGTCTTCGAGCATAGTGCCAAGATCGTCCAGCGTCTTTGCCACAACGACTATATCATCGGCAAATCGGAGGTGTGTGATGTATTCGCCACTAACATTGATGCCGATTCCTTCCCATTCCAGAAGTTTGAAGGCGTCTTCCAATGCCGCTGTTAACAGTTTCGGAGATATCACATCTCCCTGTCTCACACCTCTCCGCAGTGGAATCGCCCTCGCTAGCTTCGATTACTGGTTACTTAAAGGGCCTATTTTTAAATTTTTTACTCGGTAACACACACAGGTCACATCCTGTATGTTACAAACATTGACAATACACATAATAGACTGTACATTGATCTTGTGAAGGAATAAGGGAGGAAGATTTCCAGAATATAACTATCTAGACTCTATTCTTAATTGACTCATAAAACATCTTCCTGATTTCAAAAACCAAGTACATCCAAGCAGTTAGAACTGTACTAAAATATTAACCAAGCAATTTTAAATATTGGCAAAAAATGGCGGGATACTTTTCAAATTGATCGAGTAATTTTAATCTGGCCTTAATCCCGGTATTATCTATGTAATAACTCATAATCATAAACCCTCTACTATGAGTTTAACGTAGGTAGTACCCCTAAATAAATACAAAGTCAATTCAGTTGAGTTGTCTCTTGGTTGCGAGGAATTAGTAAAAATCTTAAGGCATATTCCTGTGGCGTTGGAATACATGCAAATGTATGCTGTCTGAATATTCAATGTCTTATTTCAATGTATGGAATGGTAGCAAATGAAAAGTTGCGAGATATTTAGTCAAATTTTACAGGAGTACATATCATATTGTTATATTTATACCTATACTAGCGGTCCCCCGCGACTTCTTCCGCGTGTTTTGAGTTTGCTTCCTCTCCTCCCGTCGCGGCGGGTTTTTATAGCCTAAAGCCTTCCACTGTAAATGAGCTAACAAACACTCAAAACGTTTTTTTTTCAAATCAGCCCAGTAGTTTCTGAGATTAGCACGTTTAAACAAATAAATTACTCAGTTTTGTAATATTAGTATAGATAGTAATCTATTAGAAATAGAAAAAAATACAATTAGTAAATTCGGAACAAGATCAATCTTCCTATATTACGTTATGGCAAATAAAATTACAAAATTCATATCGGCAAATAACTAAATAATAACCAATAAGTTTCCAACTAATACTTTAAACTTAAATTGTCCTCATGTAGACTAAATGCAATTCATATCTGCGTACGGTTAAGACCCCTTACACATTGCGCTACTTTTAGCATCGATGCAGTCGCGATGCAGAAGCTGGAAAACGACAAAATATTTACTGTATTTTGGCGACTGCGACTGCATCGATGCTAAATTAAATCAGTTCATTGCGTGAGTCGCGATGCTAAAGCGTGTTTTCAAAACGCGCGACATCATCGAAGCTAAAAGTCGCAGTGTGTAAGGGTTCTAAGAATGCCTAAACAAAATCCACTCTAGCTAGCTATTGAAGAAACAATTTTTTTTCAGATTTAATCATTTTAATCGAATTCGCAGATAAAAAAATGTTCCAGACAACACACCAACTGTCTTGGTTTTTGAATACTCAATTTTTTCAATGTATTACGAATACCAGACAATAATATTCACGGGGGCGTCTTCCATAAATACTTAAATACAGAAATATCCATGACTTAGGTACATTTGTGTATATTAGGTATTTCATGCTTATCACACTAATATCCGTCCGTTGCGGGATTCGAACCAGAGACCGCTGCTGGCTTCGCAGTCAGGAGCGCTAACGACTTTACCAGACGAGTCGTCATACTGCAATTATGAGAAGGTTATGAAACAAAACTCCGAACGTTTCCTTACAGACGAGCCACACTCTTCACGTCCAACTCATTGATATTTCAATACCATTATCTAGTGAATCACTGACACACACAATACGATTAAATAAAGCACAAGATGTTCCAACCGTTTCGGTTCCAATTTTGAATCCCACACGCATCCTTCAGTTAATTTGTATGCAAATGCGGACAAAGCCGAGTAACAAACAGATGGCAGGATTTACATTGGATGTATGCGAAGTTGGCGTATAATTAGCAACGGACAGACGTCATTATGGAGCTTTCAAGCTTTTGACTTCATTCTTGACTTGAACCTCCGTGTTGTGAACTCGGGAGCTGCAGGTGGTAGAAAGGAGTTTAACAATTGGTGAATCATTGGGATCGGTTCAGAAATTCGTTCGTTAGTAAATGTTTTGATGTCTACGAGTTAACACATAGAGTATTTCTATATAATAGCAAATGACCAAGTGGTTTAACACTTTTAATTGTAATTAATTTTTTGTGTTCTTATTCTATTATATAATTTCAGTGTACTTATGCTCAGTTACCTTTTTTTTCTGTAATTTATTTTATTCGTCATTTAATATGCGTGTGTGATACCTAAAAAAGCCATTTTTTATATAAAGCATTTTATTCAGCGTTCAGAACGAGCATTATAATACATAATATGAGCTTTCAACAGTTGGCTCATAAAGAAAGTCAAATATAAGCAGAGAACTTCAGAAATAGCGTCTGCTATAAAAGCTCATGGGACCAGAGATTAATATGCTTTGGAAAAACTTGAAATGATCTAACAAGGAAATACAAATGTTTGAGATCACGTGAAGATGTGATTTAAAAGAGTATTTGTATTGATAAAGGAATCAAGTAACAACATTATTTTGATATACCACATTATTTAGAAATCCTCAGATTGTAGCTTATATTTTACATGGCGCCATTGAGTAGACACATTATAATGCCACTTGTTTCTAATCTTATTCACAATCCATCAGGTGTGCAAGACTAAATTTACATATTCACACTAAGACTGCTGTTTCTCAGCTCTCGGTTGATTTATATGTAAAGCTTAGAACACAAATCCTCTTTAAGCTAAATATTTTCAATGTAAACTGGGTGATTTGGTTCATTTGCATTACGAAGTTTTTCAGTTTTCTCGGTATTGGGATCATCATATTCATTTATTTTTGCCAAGGAAACCTGTTTGTGATTAATAAAGTGTAATTTTTTTGATTTCGGGTCATTTTTACTTTTTCAAAAATTTTAAGTTCAGCGACATTCAAACTTAATTCACTATAAATTAGTAATATACTTTATTTACAAGCATTGTGCTGCTAGGGATATACATTAACTTTAAATAATAATCATATAGCTCTTGCTAAACATATCGTAAAAAGGAATCAGTAGTTTAAATAGCATACTCTTTAGCTATTGCTAATTTAAGTTTAACCAATTTAATTATGTTGTGCAGTAAGAAGATTCTTTATCTGTGAGATGTTGCTACTTTGTGCAACCAAAACTATCAAACTTAATTTCATATCACAATGTACCATACATAGGGGATAGTACTTCTCTGCAGTGTACACGTTTAAACAAAATAACCTTAGAGGCTTTTTGTGTTGTTTTGTGATAAAGTTATTTTTGACTTATTGCTACTAAAATAAAAATTCCATGTAAATGTATCAAAAAAAAAATAACATCATAGAAAAAAAACTATTTAATGGTTTGACTAACATAATATGCCAAAGTTAACGTATAACCTCAGGAACACAGTGTTTAAATAAATTCAAGCGTAAAACTCTACATCAAAATTTCCATGTTCCTTTGACTTACAGTTTGTGTTGTCTAGTTAGACCCTTTACAAACTGCGCCTTTTAGCAGCGATGCTAACGCGAGTTAGTATAGATACAGTCGCGATGCAGAAGCTGGAAATTGACAAATATGTACTGAATTTTGGCGACTGTATTGATACTAACTCACGTTAGCATCGATGCAGCCGCGCTTTAGTACATACTCGTATTTGTCAATTTCCAGCTTCTGCATCTAAATCAAATCTGTTTAGCGAGAGTCGCGATGCTGAAGCGCGTTTTCAAAACGCGCGTCTGCATCGATGTTAAAAGTCACAGTGTGTAATCTTTCTTATCCTACAATCAGTATCAAAACAGCTTATTCACTCTGGATATCTTCAGCCACTATTTAGTTGTTTGCTACTGATCATTGTCACCTGACGTTCAAACATCGAGCTGTCTTAGACGCTCCTGCGCATCTAATCACCTGTGTCAACAGCTGTAGCGTGGGAATGACCTTTGACCTTAAGAAATCTCACCTTTAGTTGGGTCCTTATTATGCTTATGAATTTTTGATTTTTTGCCAATGAATTTTGGATTTTTCACTCATGAATTTTGGACTTTCTTTACTCGAATCTTATCTTCTTACAATCTTATGTTACAAACCGATTAGATTTCAATCCATCAACAATGATGGCTATAGTACCTATTTATTGTGATGTACAACAAAGTTCTTACAATCCATGCATTTTGGTGGTTATATTACTATCGATGGTTTCTCACTCGCTTTAATTTGCTCACTAAGTTATTCAAAGAACACAGTTTTGCAAAATACTGTGCCACGAGTGCAACGAATTCTTTTTTTAATGAATGACCTCAGGATTTCAATGGCCATGTTAGTAATGGCTGACTGGCCTGCTAAAATCACGTGTTGCCCCAGTTTTTTGTCCCAAGAATAAGTCAGTTATCACATGGTTGCTAATAGGCCTCGCCAACGATGGTGGTTTCTGAGAATCCGTCCGGTATTGTTTACTGGAAGTTTTGGTCAAGTAATTAAGATTTTATGTAACTATGCCCTGTATAGAGAAGGCTATTGATTTTAAATTGGACATTGACATTGAATAAATAAATAAAATAATATAAATAAATAAATATCCTTTGGACATTCCCACACATCGCCATCTAGTCCCAAAGTAAGCTACTTAAAGCTTGTGTTATGGGTGCCAGACAACGGATATAATACTTAAATACTTTTTGTTTGTAAATACATACATAATATACATAGATAACACCCAGACCAATACAAACAGACATGTTCATGCACACAAATGTTTGTATTGTGCGGGGATCGAACCCGCACCCGCTGCGTAGTAGGCGATTTCTCGACCACTACACCAGACGGGTCGTCTATGGTGAATGTTCTGACATTGAAACTGAGGCACCTAGTATGGAAAAAAGACAAATATACAATTGCTTATTTCAAACGTTTGTAAGACGCCGTTTGCATCCACGCAGACAAACATTAATATTATAGACACAAACATATTTTGTAATTACATAGTACACACAAAAGTCAAAATAAAATGGCGCATTCACAAAACTTATTCAAACATCGTAAACCACATTCTTCGACTTCATAAAAGTTAAGTAATGCATGTTTGTTTATCGCCGTGATTCATATTTATTTGCCTAGAGGTACGGCGGCTCTTACAAACGAAATGGGGCGAATTCCAAGTGGCTGTCATCAAGTAAGTTTGACTAACTGTAATGATGTGACTGGTTTAAGATGAGCTGTCATCGCAATCTGTAGGTATAGGAACTTATATTTTGTTGTATGACTCGAAATTGCAATGATTGCGTTTCAAACGCATTTTTGTTATGTTATCTGGGTGCACCTGGAAAGTATTTGTCCATTTTTTTTACTTTTGTAGCCCATTCTAACGGGCTTCTAAGCGTACTGAAAAATAATTCAGATATTTGAACGAGCGAAAGAGTTTGTATTGGTAAAATACAAGTAAAAGAAAAAAAAACGAAATATTTTAATAAATCTTATACTTGTGTAAAATAGGAGCCAATTGGTTCGAACGTGTTCAGAGGGCCGACCACAAATGAATTAGGAAAATGCACAGAGAAAGAAGAAAAATAAATACTTTCGTAAAATATAAATTTACCGTACGAAGAAAATAGGTATGCTTCTGTTAGTGCCGACTGTAGTTACAACCATCTCATGACTTGCAACGGAATGCGAACCTGGGGTTTCCTGGAAGTAGATTTCGGTTATCAGTCTGGCTAAGTACCGTCTGGTATGCCAAGGACGGATTATGGTGAATTTGCATTATATTTGTGCAGATGGTAACAATACCATATTCAGTTACCATGACTTAGTAAAAAGTGCCGTAATAATTTTGTAAACTTATGCATAGTTCTATTAAATAAGTAAAACACAAAATAAAATACTAGCGTATTTTTCGTTAGGGCACACAACATTCTTGCAGTTTCAAAGTAAGCCCATCACCTTAACTGTTCCTTAACGTGACCAGTATACCAAGATGAAATGGTGTTCACATTAGAATAAACTTTTCAATAAAATCAAAGTCGCTATAATCAGAAAATAACACGTGTCGTTAATACATAGGGGGTTATTCACAATGGTAAGGAATTTATATTGATTTTGCATTTGCTATGCAAACCCCATCGACACTTCCTTGATCCGCTCAATAATTCAAGTCAGCAACCATTAACGTCACTTTGTACCATATTAAACCTTACACTTGATCCCTACCATCAAATACAGTAGACCACAAAACTAGTCATACCAAAACATACCCTTAACACAAACTAAGAAGGTCTTAAATAAGAAGCGATCTTAATACAATGTAGAGCGCTAAACAATAGCCAATTCCGTATAAATGGTTCAGGATTGCCAGCTATAAAATCGTCATAACTCAATGTGATTCATGCTGGAAATACTAGTGAAGTTAGCTGCTGTTTCAGTGGCATGCTTTTGATCATTGCTAATTTCCTTTAGTGGTTAAGTACCTATTTTTTAATTACTACCAATGGGTAGGTACAATGTTATACTCTGATTTTTAATAAGATAGACCGGAATGACAGCTTTGTGCTTCGTAAGACGCGCTATACGTGATCTGGCAATGGTATCTTAATCTTTCTGTTCTTTATTTAATACAATCAAACTTTTTGCTAGATGGGTGGTTAAACGAGCTTGTAATTATTCAAAATCATAATTTGGTCTCTACATATAATATTTTAAAACAACCCAAATTCTTACCATCAGAGCCCCCAATTTTTATAAGCGCACAGCAGCAATAAACTATTTAGCACGATCTCAAAGAAAGCCAGCGTTTACAGCCGAGAACATGTTACAACAACAAGACACCGAAAGTGTAAACACAACAATAATTTTCCCATAAGAGACGTCCGAGATTTATATTGGGTAACCATTTATCATATATGGATTAGTGATGTTCCCAATACTTATATTTCGAACTATAATGACCGAAAAGATTTTGTTCTAAACACGATAAAGTCTTCATATCATAGAATTAGTTGTAAGTAAGATGAACTTGTCACAAAATATTCATCTTGTAATCTTTTGAATACTTCTATCATCTTGGATATTCAGTAACAATAACGTGGATAGAGAAAGCAATATCATTGTGTTAGTAAATAATCCTTATTTGTGTATATAAATAAAAGTAATGTTCGTCGCGTTTGTTACACCACTTATAAAACCAGAACGGGTAGACCGATTTTAATGACTTTTTTGCATTTGTCTTGACCGCAACTAGGATAATAATAATGAAACGAAACCAGAGCAACACGATGTGAACTGGAACCGCTAGTATAACATTAAAAAAGGGTAAAATTATGAAAGGACAAAGCCTCTAAGCTCGTTATATTTTGCTAATTTAAAAGAAGCCTCTGTTAAAAATGTCCACAACTTCGATATGAGAAAATGAAAAATTTCACATACACTAACCATTATAAGTTCAATGAAGATAAACATTCCATTCGACAGCGTTACATCACTAATAAAGACGTATCCAATACGTGTATACAAACACTTAATGAGTTGAAAAGTCAAAGAAAACAAGCTATAGATGACGCCCACGCGAATTCCAGTGGTCCTACCAGCTACCAGCATAACTTGAACCTTGCATATTGATAGAAAATGAGAGCAGATGAATAAAAGGTCCGGTCTCTCAAAATTGGTCATAAAAGTAAAGGTCTATAGTTTAAGTTTTTTTCGTGTATGAATGTAAGTTTATGCGTACATCCCTTAAATTTTCACGAATATACTGAGAAGTTACAGTTAATATTCTTTTTTCTTTCAACACCTCTTGTACGGGATCTTGAGGTTTTAGATTATTAAAAGCTCGCACGGCCATTTTCAACCGACTTCAATAAAGGAGGAGGTTATCAATTGGTCTGTATGTGGTCCCATATTTGCCAGTCTAAGATTTGATGATAGGATCTTGGTGTAATCGAAAGCCTCAAACTTTAAAGGCACTTATAGTGTTTTTTACTAGAATCTTAATGTTAAAATGTTGTTACGTCTGATAGTTAACGCGTTGTGGGGCTGAGCTGATGGTGGAACTCCTTCTTAACGCTTAGGAGTTCAGTAATTATAATGACAAAATTTATAAAAGGTAGTTTCTAGCTTCTTTAAGAATAGAGTTATAAGGTGCAACCCTCCCCCCCCCCCCGCTTTCTCCTGTAATCTCTAAAAATGAAGAAATAAAATTAACTTTTAAAGTCTTGAATAAACTTTTAGAGTTTATTTAAGACTTTTTAGTGCATTTTTGTAATACTAAACTTGATTGTATATCAGCAGCCAAGCCCTATAGCCGAACTAATTTATTTGTTTGTAGATCAGTCAAACGTTCTCTGCATCAAAAGCAGCTGAGCTTAGTTTCCCTGATAAGGCCTCTATATGGGGACCGATGGTAGTTTAGAGCCTGAAGTGATTCCCAAGAATGTTGTGTATTCTCCATAGAATACACAAACTTTTATCTCAACCTGCGGCTATGCCTGTCAGATATTAGGCATCGTTATTTTAACGCATTTTGTTTTACTTCCATTAAGAAGAAGATTGTTAACAGTAAACCAATATAAAACTTGTGAAAGAGTATTATTTGTATTTATAATACTTTGAATTTTAAAAATAAGTGAAACATTATATTCAAACAATACGATATAACATAATTCCCTACTAAGCGCGGGAGGTCATTTATATAAATAAAAAATAAGAGAGGTCTCTATAAAGATCAATTCCGTTTACACATACATTTTGTATTCTATTATTGGGCAAAAATTAGCCATATTAAAAATACAGGCAACTAAAGTGCAGGCAAAATGCAGCGAAAAAATTCAAAAGTTCGTAAGTTGCATGTCATGTGCATAGCTAAGTCCCTTGTAGTTCTAAATGTTCTTCGTCAAAACAATCTTAAAAAATATATTATATTCTCGTATCTGATAGCAGATAAGAAATTGTAAAATAAACAGTTCGTAAAAAAACGTCGTCTCGTTTGCTTAGACCGACACTTCGCATATTTCTGCCCGCCCCTGGAGAACCCTTGAAACATTGCTACTGACTTTGAGGACCCTTATAGGCGCCAGAATAGTTAAAATGGCTACAAAATACTGCGCTTCATAATTTATCGTATCAACATTTTTATAATTGTCTCCTTTATAGGAATATTTAACAAGAAACAATTAATTTATTTGAAATAATCCCCAAAGGTAAAGTAAGGAATCAAAACGATAAAAAAAGCCTTTTTCAGGGCGTAAAACAGGACCGCCTGACCTTATTAACATATCGCGTATTATCAGATTATTCCGACGCCGAATTTCTTCTTGAAAAAATACCTAATTCAAATTAGAAAGCGTGTTGTAGTAAAAGGATTTTGGTAACTATTTGTGGAAGTAAAAGTGGTCAGAACAC
This sequence comes from Pyrausta purpuralis, assembly GCA_963924145.1. Lineage (NCBI taxonomy): Eukaryota > Metazoa > Arthropoda > Insecta > Lepidoptera > Crambidae > Pyrausta > Pyrausta purpuralis. The sequence continues at coordinate 2,113,403 of OZ001653.1, read as the reverse complement.
GATTCCAATATTGATCCAACCGTTTGCCGAGAACAAACATTGTCAATTGGTTTTTAATGATATTCCAAACGCGTAGATAATTACCGATAATGAGCTATTGACAGCAGACGGTGAAGAACAATACATAAAGATTATACATAGTTTTGGTGAAATGTTAAAAGTAGTATTACTCATTAAAATATTTATTTGGGAACTTTTGCATTTTATTTTAGGGACATGTTACTCCAAATAAATCTGTTACGCTATGAATATACTCTTCAAACCCATTTGAGAAGATAAATAATAAATACATATGCGCCAGACAACACACCAATTGTCGTGGTTACTAAGTAAGGAATTTTCTTCTTTGTGTTCCGATTACCAGACAATGATTATGGGGCATCCCTCATAAATACTTAAATACATATTAAACATCCTGACTCAGGAACAAATATTCGTGCTCATCACACAAACATTTGCCCCTTGCGGGATTCGAACCCGCTACGGCCGGCGTAATAGCTCCGCCGGTTCTAACCAATACACCAAACGCGTAGTCGAAATCAAACATATAATCGGATATTCGAATATTAAATAACCTATTTTTTAATACAATGTTAAGCGTTATCCTATCCTGACCTAGCCTTTAGAATTAAAAACTATAAACTAGCTTATACTCCTCTGTATACGTGGTCACGAACAAAAATACTCTCAAGCTACCTATAGCGGTGCCAAAGTTATTCATAAATTTTTAGTCCAACCAAATTAAATAAACTTAATGTAACTCTTGCTCTCAAACTGAAGGCACATACACAACCCTAAGCAAAGACAAAGTAATTACAAATAAAACCACTTAACACCAAACACTTGACATCAACATTAAAGAGATCACTCAATCGCTGACAAATGAAATAAAGCAGCTTTTAATAAACACTTTGTTGGACATTTGTCACTTAATTCTGTTTCTTATGAAGATAATGAAAAATATGTCATCGATGAAGAAATGTTGGCTTCGATACAAAGAAATGCTGGTGCATGTATAAATGAGATATGACAGTTTGGGGGCAAGACTACAGACTGTGCCAATCTCATTTGAGATTGGCTGACTTGGTTGGACACAACCAGGAGGATATAAATATTGCATTTAATAACAACATCGTATTAGGGACACTATTATGCTTTATGACTTTTAATGGCAATACGAACAAATAGTAACCAACTAACTTACCTTTACTTTTAAGCTGCCTCAAAGTGCTAACCTTCTGGGTAACTAGGTTATAAGTACACATAATGAACACATATATATCACCTATGTAAGTTTGTAACACCTAGTATGCATGCATGAATAAATAAATAAATAAATGAAACTAGTCATTTATTGATTCAAACAATCAATTATATTTCTTTGTCCAAATTGTGTAAACTAAGATTGGGTTTATATCAGATCCAGTTTTTTTTATCATAATCCTGATATAATACTAGGCTACAATATCAGGATATCGTCTTTCCATCAAAAACGGATACCAAATGAGGGTTGTTTGTGCAAATTTGCTCTTCAAACTTTTCTAAACCGTGAGCAATTTCAATATGATGACGCATCATATTGTTATGACTCTTGCAAACCATCCCTCATCTTATGTTCTGTTGACACGTCCTTTGTAACAGATATTGAATGTTTGTCATCCTTTATTACACCCCTATTTGATTGGCGCCATAGGCTTACATTTTTTTAAATAATTGTTATGAGGTCACCGTTGACTTTGTTTCTGTTCCCTTTTGAAGATCCTACGGAGTTCAAAGAAAACTAATGGAAAAAGAAATAACCGATATCGTTTAAGTAATTAGATAAAACAACAAACGTCATACATGGAATGTCCGGAGCCAAAGCTTCAATAGTGGTATTTGTAATGGATATTGTAAAAGACACTTTGTATCAAACTCGTTTGAAAAAAAATAAACTGTACGTTATTATTTAGGTTACTTAGGATCATAGTAGTTAGAATGCGCTTTGAAATCATTAACGTTTCTAAAACTTAGAAGGGTCCAAATGCATGGTTTGGATCTTTGAACTGTGTGTTGAATCGCTCTTTCCAATTTCGTTGACGTTAATAAAAACAGAAAGAATTAACAGCTCAACTTGGCACAGGTTATTAGCGACAAAATCTAATGACAAAATCTAGTCAAAATTTAATGATATTCTTTTATTTCAGTCAGGTATATTCCAACTTAACGTACAGTGTGAGTTTTATCAAAATCGGCAATTGAGGTAATTTGAGAATAGATTTGCAACTGCATCTATTTTACCTTATAAGGACAAACCGGTCTTCTCACACTGTTTGAAGTTACAAAGCCTTGCAGGCGCAAACTTATAAATCAAATAAATTTCAATTAGCTTCAGGCCAGGCATAAATAATTGCATTAGAGATAATTCATTTTGTATGATTATTCTTGAAAGGCGTTATCATATTTCAAAGCGAGTACATCTAGAATCCTAGAAATGACACGGATTACAGGACATATAAATCATTACTTTTTCTGCATAAAATACAGAATAAGACTTATAATAATCCTTTAGAATTTTGAACTTTATGATATAAGTACGTACCCAACAACGATATTTTACAAAGTCGAACTCCTCTTACGAGTATTCGACTTAAAAGTCATTGATGACTTTGTAGGGTTTTGATAAGTTTTGATTTATTAAAGCAACTAGCGGTCCCCCTCGTCTGCGTCCGCGCGTTTTGAGATTGCACCCTTCTTCCTCGTCGCAGCGTCATGTTTTATAGCCTAGAGCTTTTCTCAATAAATAAGCTATCCAACACAAACAAATATTATCAAATCGGTGCAGTAGTTCCTGAGATTAGCGCGTTTAAACATACAGACAATTTCTTAAGCTTTATATTTTTATAAGTATAGATATTATTTTTTCTGTAATCTAGAGCACAAATCTGTATACCGGTCATATAGATTTCCGTAGTCAAAATAATCATATTATGCATAAAACTTACAAAATAATACCTCAAAGACCCTACTGGCTAATATGAGCCATTGTTAACATCTGCACCTCATACAAAGCTAATGAAAGTCAGCCAGTTCACATTTGAAAGCCACAATTTGCATGGTTTTGTTACAAATAAATACTTAATATACCTACCTATACCTACTTACTTTAATTTATTTCTTATTACTTTATTTCTAGATAAACGGAACACATAAGCTTATTTTAAGGTTTTCTTATAGTTTCAATAATAGTCAGACGCATTGAAATCAGAAGCAATCTGTAACAGTTAGATTAAAGTCATAGGTGACTCTTCAGTAAATTGTGCCTTTCGTGACATGTTTATTTATTAACATTAATAAACGAGACATGTTGGGCTCAACTGTTACTGTTAGTGTCCTAGCAGACACCAGAACATTTTTACTGTATTGCATCAAGTAACTATTATTGCATGAAAGATGCAAAGGGTATGACCATTTTACGTTTGTATAGATTGAGCTTGCTTATCCATACAGGATGTGGCATTTCCCTATTTGCGGTTGCCATTCAACGAGTTTACCCCATTGTTGAGCACCGCTCCCATTTCTTGGAAAACAATGACCGAGTCCAAAACACCGATGCTTTCTTAGAAAATGATCCCAGGTAGTGAGGAGTGGATTAGCTGTCGGTATTTCTTGGGCTGTGTATTGAGAATTGAAATCGGTCCGAAAATGCAATCGAGCGCTTAGTTGAAGTCAGCAAAAGTACGACGTTGCACGCATTGATTTTAGTTATTTATGATGATTTTCGGGATATTGGTAACTTACACGGACAAATGATTTAGTTATGAATTATGAAGACAACGAAGTCGTTTTAGGTATCTCGTAAAAGGTATGATTATTGAAAGTTTTATCTATCGATCTAACTTATTTTATCAAAGAACGTGTGACTTATAGCGACCTTGTAGTTCTTAATATTATTTTTGGATTTAAAGTAGTTTATTGTCTTGATGAACAATTTGTCCATAGTTTTGATATGGTAGGTTTACTGTAAACGTGGAAATTCAAATTTTCCAAGATAACCTCCGTGGTGTAGTGGCTAAGCACACTGAGTTTCAAGGCGTCGCCGCTTTGAGGTCCCGAGTTCAATTCCCAACTTTTCTATATTGTCTCGGGTCTGGGTGTTATGGTACCACCGTTGTGTTTAATTTATATAACACAAGTGCATTAGCTACTTACTTTAGGATCATAGCAATATATTTGATTGGGTATAAAAAATACATAAACGCAGACTGCCCGATATATACACAACTCTACTCAACATTGTTGCTAAAGAAAATAATCTTGGTCAGTTCTAAGAGTTAACTTAAAGGAACCTGCAGCAGTAGATTAACGTTTTGCATGGCGTATTTGTTCGGCATTTCTTTCCTTTCATTTTTTAAACACTTAGTTGTATTTACGCTCAAATATTTGCCAGGATCATGGTGTTGAACCGGTCAGCTAAAGAGCAGTTGTATTGTCAATAATTGAGCTATTTACGTTAGTCATATAGCAGCAGAATATGATAACTCAAAATAATTTATTTAAACTTGTATAGTAATGTCGCTTTTCCAAAATTAGAATTTTCTGGGAATTCCTTCGAAGAACTCATTTGGCTCAAAAATTTAAACGCCAGACTATCTATACAGCAGTTAATATTAAACAAAAGCAACCATCATAATAACACAACTTACATCACCAAAACGTTTGACAACACCGCCATCCAATAATCCATTAACGAATCCAAAAACAGTCATCTTCAAATGGTACGACGAACATAATGTGGCGTGCTCGCTATCTCAATAGCCTAAGACAGTCGGTTAGTAATACCAAGACTTTCACAACAACACACAAAAATCCCACTGTGTAAAAGTTCTCCTTATCTTCGACTCTAGCCATCTCTGTCGCAAGCAAAATGGATGGAGCGAGTGAGAGAGATGTCTATAATCTTAACGACGAACATTGTTTTACGGAATAAGCCTTAGACATAGAAGCTTATGCAATGGGGTAAACAGATGATTAGGGCCTTTTGTTCATGTGATAGATCGTAATTTTGATAATAGCCATTTGAGAACCGGTGATTGCACATCCTGGTTAGAAACGTAGCTGTTGCTTTAAATGTTAAGTAATACTAGAAGGTACGAGTACATGAGAAATGAATTACAGGACGATTTTGTTAAACATTTCAAGTAATCTTAAATAATGTTATGTTAGTAGACAGGACGGTAAAAATAGAATAAGTTTTTCAAATTGTTTCAATTAACATGCTTACTCTGAATTTCAAAAGAAAAAGAATACCAAAAAACACACGATTAATTATAATACAAGCACTTGTGCCGAAAATATTACTAAAAGCGTGTCTTACAATTTGTAGATCCTATCGATACAAAAGAATGTCAAAAAGCGTGCAAATACAAGCTGGGACCCCACACGGACCCTTGAGGCACGCCTGCCTGTTACTAAGTAAACAATGAAGCCAATGAAGGAAAACAAAAAAGTTATTTATTGTTCCGGCTAAAGGTTGAAGGTAAATCTGTTTTTTTTAAACCTGAAGCACTGGGAAAGATTTTGTAGACTTTTGTTTTTGGAATTAGCATGTGCGTTTTGAAACAAGTGCAATCAAGCACTTAAGCGTGATTTTTATTAGCTCGAATACCAGAAAACTCGTTAAAGCATAGAAACAAGAAATTATGTTTACTGCAATTATGAGCAAAATCTGAAAAGAAATAAGCGATGTGTAAATTTGAAGCTTCATTATGTACCAATTGCAGTACCCGACAGAATTTATAAATTAGAGAAGAAACGTTTATCGCTATTGTTTACAACGACTTGTTTCTTACCTTCATTCTAATACAGAACTGGTACAGTCATTCGTCTAAATGAGATGAATCTAGAGATTCTTGATCTGCACAATCGTAATTCTGTTGCAATTATAATAAGCGAGTTCATTTTCATAATGTATAATCATAAATCGGCCAATGAAAAGTAAACTCGCTAACCAGACGCCATCAAGATGATTGAAATGCTTTTACAATGAAAATATCGCTAGGTGTCACACAATTCACTTTAGCCTCATTTTGTGTCGATGTCATGTCGCTAATGGGCTCATTGTCTGTCTAGACATGAAATGATTTGATATTTGCATCGTAATGATTTAGCGGTGCTACTACTTTTCCACAATGAGCGGTGCCAACAGTAAATTATTCGTCATCTGCAATTTCTCAAATATAACCTAAATCAGCCAATTTTACAATGTTGTACTCTAGTCTACCTAGAAGGTCACTTATCTTACTATAGTTTCTATGGCGTTGTTAGAGAACTATTGTAACATTTCACAATGTGTCACATTCCGACGTAATTTGTTACTTTACTAGCTTTTAAAAATAAGATTGTCATCATGATCGTTGGATTCATGGTTCTCAGAAATAATAACAGTAGTGGTAATGATTTTGTCCCTGACATAAGGTTAATGATGAAGCGTATGTGATTTTGAGTCTTTGACTTTTAAGGTACCTACTGTCAGTTATGTCTTGGCTACTATAAATAAAAATCATATCGCAAAGAAAACGGCATCGAGGGCACGAAGTTTTCACGGTGACAGCGCTTTTTTATCTCAATGACAATAATGATTTCATCAGAAAAAAATCATAAAAAAGGAGATTAGGTAAAATTACGAGTTTTGAGACTCAATAATCAAATATGATTCAAAAACAAATATATTGCGAGACTCTTCTCACCGAAATATGAACAAAAGTGTCCCAAAGGTTATATATTATACATAATTTTGTAAAAGATGCAACAGACCATTCGGTATCGGAAAAAAGCAACAGTCTAGTGAATTAACAAAGCATTTTCCATGCCATAATCTTACCGAAACATAGGAATATAATGATTGAATTAATTTACACAAGTTTTGTAACTTCATGAGACTACTAGATTTCATAAGAATCAGGCTTATCTAGAATTCCTTGCTCACATCTACAAAACGAATAGTCCGTATCAACTATTTATTGAACTACGAGACTAAACCACGCAACATAATCTCGTTGAATAGCAGCGATCGGACCATTAACCTGAATTTAGTTAATTACTTCTTTAATTTAGATATCCGCACTATCATACTTGTCACTTGGGTAGCCATAATAACCACTTTATTTATAAGTATCCGGTCGCCAATGTTATGTCACAATACGGGAAGGCTCAGAAGGCTTTTTTTGATTTCTATAAATATTATTTTGGTGCCTGGCACTACAACTCAAAATTTAAATCTTAAAATATATTATTGAAAAAAAAAACTATAACTCATATTTTGAAGAAAAGTTTTTTTTTATATCATGCCCTTTATAAACGTAATTTATTAAAATTATTAATCGTCTAATGATACTAAAGAGAATACACATATCACATACCTTAGCAATTTTTCAGGATGAAAAATGATGTTTTGGTAATGCCTACTGTACTGATGTCAATTTAGTTGTACCCATGGTGTAAACTGTTTCTTAGTTACGTTTTATTGATTCTTGATTCTGATTTAAAGATTTACTCTGGATGTCGAAATAACCGAGACAGCTGATTGGATAATTGGTTTTCATTATTAAGTTGTTATGATACTTAGATCTTAGATTATTCTCTTGTAAGCTTGATCGATTACTGTAACTTGTTCTTATATTATTTGCAGTATTATCTATTTCATTAAACTTTGGTGCGAAAATACAGAAAATTATATACAGTGAAAATACATCATTATTTATGTACTAACTAAACCAGAGATTTAAACTATTGCGTTGATCGGGTAACTTATGACGTTAAATATAAAGTAGACACCCAATGTACGAAACAAGAAAAAAAAGTACACTTTAGGCAGGTTTATCGCTTTTGACTAAAGGGATTCGCCCAAATACGGCCTAGACCGCACAAGATAAAGAATTTATAATTATTATTCAACTTAGTATTTTTTTCATACATAGAATATTTTTTACAAATAAATAAGTATTGAAATGATTTCGTGGTAATGAATTGTTGTGTTTGGACAACGAACGTAAAAGAGTGCGTTCAACTAGAGCAACGAACAAAACGCCTTTAAAAAGGGCGTTACGGTCGAATTCGTTGCAAGTGTGGTTTTGATGTTTATTGACAGGGACATAGGATTTGCGCCATTTTTATTTATTTAGAGTATTGGTCATGTTGCCGATTGTTCAATCTTTCTGGCATTACATCTGGACAAAACAGAGCTTTGCAAGCAACAGCAAGAGATCTAAACCTATATATTCATTATGTAAATTGCAGTTTAAATTTTTGGAGAATTCAAACAAGGGTCATAGAAGAAAAACGTCATGTAGTATGAAATTAATTCCTTTTCTCGTTCAATGACGACATTCTATGTAGAAGTTATTAATAAGAATGGCGAGTGTGCGTCGCTTGGGCAAGTCGCCTTTCGAAACTTCTTTGTTTTATATGTTCATTCAGATATAAAGTAAAATAACTTATTAGTGCCAAGAAATCTTTCTAAAAAACATAGTCAAAAACGTTCGCAGGGTTTCCCAAGGGACAATTTTGAGTCCACTTTATTTATAGCTAAACGGTCTTACAAATCCATACCGACACCACATGAAAACCGTATCATCATCAGATCTTACACATACACTGACATATCTATTAAGGGTGGTCTTAAAATAAAAGCAATTTAAGGGACAAAATGTAAACACATGTTATATCCATTACTTGAACGCCGAGTGGATTGGGATAGGTCAGATCAGTTTTTTTAACAAACGTTTAATGATACTACACGTTACCAGCCGAGTTATAACTAATCCAAAGATAAAGTATAATATTTCTTTAAAGACACAATTTCAAGTTCGCAGGACATTTAATAGATTCTTTAAATATATGTATATAAAATTAAGTAGAATAACGACATTTTGTCACCTTTATCTATTTCATTTGTGTATTTATCATGTTTATCCAAAATCAATATTAATATTCTATAATAATAAAGTACACGTGGTAATACTTTTTTTTAAATTGAGAGGAATATAAACTATATATACTAGGCCCACTTAATTCCAAGTTTTTCTTTAATTGCATAAATAGTATAACCTTGAATAAAGTTATAGTAAACTTAAACTTGAAACAATCCGTGGTAATTAAGCTGTTGGAGTGGTAGTTAGGGCATAATAACTATGCCTAATTTGTCAAACTCCACATAACGCTGTCGTTATAGCAAACAAACTTAAATCTAACTTGTGGTGTGTGGTGTAGACTAGAAACGGAAGCGAGGAGAACGTTACTCTAATGTTCACTTTCCCAGTGAACACTTTCCGGCTGAAAATAGGTCAAATATTAATGAATCTCCTTAAAAGTTTAGATACTTATACGACTCGTATAACAGTAGCAGATTGACATGAATTATAAGAAAAGTAGGTCCCAGGTTGAAGTGAAAACCCTTAAACAAAGATACGAGTAACTAAGTTGTTACAAAGAATACTGATATTTTACAAACTTGTGTTTTTTTATACTTCATAAGTTTTAATAAATAAATAAAGAGGATACAAAGGGACACAGACGTTTTCTTGTTAGCTAATTTGTTAACATAACTTAATCATTTTAATCGTCTTTATTTTGTTATAGGTTTGGCCTTCAAATATTCGAAAGGTACAATTAATATTTTTTAAACTCTACTATTTAATTTACGTTTCCTTCTGTTTTTTAAATTTATTTTACCGATTTGCTTTTGTTTAGCTACATTTTTTTTACTTTTCGCTGGCTTATTCTCCGTTTTTTTATTATTTATTTTTTCCTGCTTATCGCTAATCTCTCACAATTGGAGCACCACCCCTCGCCCCCGTGCAGCCATCAACCCATCAGCGCAGGGCGTCTGCGCCTGCGCTTGATTTACATTTACTCTTGAACCTGTCCGGTCGTACTTCATTTGTATCCAACTATTGTGGGTAAACACCTTTAATGTTGTGTCTAATGCATGTATCAACGAGGATGATTGTAACTTTATAAGTTGGGAGGGGTCGAGGTTTTTAGTATGGGTATGATTTGTTTTTTGTCACTGGTCTTAAGTTGCCTGTACTCAGTCTGATCTAAGCATGGCCGATACAGAGCCGACCGATAATATTATTGTTCACTTTTTTAAAATTAGGTTAGGATGCAGATGATGAGACCGACAATAAAAAAAATTTCTTAAATGCACAATTACGAGTTCAAAACAAGTTTGCGCGTATTTTTAGTCATTTTAAACGCGGGTAGTTTTTTTTATTCTGTAGGAGCCAATCTAAGTACCAATTATAATTACAAATAATTTTTATAACAAAGTCAGTTTTCGCAACGTTGAAAATCTTGTGACCAATTAAAAAAAAGTACGGCTCCAAGTAAATCCCCGGTAACTTTTCTGGGTGCAAACAATGGTGTATTAATGACACACTATTTGACGCTACGCAAGTTACAAGCAAACAAACTACTAAAAAAACAGCGCCACTTACCTGTCAAACTCAATACAGTAAACCGAGCACTGGACACATCACTGCAAACACTCACACCACTTAAATAAAGAACACAAAAAATCACACACTTTTCTTAAACGTCAAAAAATCCAGCCGGCGTTTTTTAAATGTCACCAAATAATCCAGCCAGTGTTTTGTCAAAGGTGCGATGTCTCCGATATTTGATCGATGTCGTAATCGGTAAACAATCGATGTATCGATACGCATGCGTGCTGTCGGTATGCGCGTGCGGTCAGTACTGGCGCCTTCGTTGAACTTGGCAACTGAAAAGCTCGCGTCCGTTACCGTTTTTGATGGATGCGTATTGTTCGGTTTTGCATAGATTTTTTATATTGATATCGTTGTTTGTTTTGGTATTCATGGTTTAGTATGTTTTTTTTTTGATGTTTTGTTCTCAAAAAATGCACAATTTTGTGATTTAATAATCATTCAAAAAATAAGACATGCTATAATTGTTAAGACAGGAGTACAGAACATTTTAAGAGTTTTTTTTAATTATAAAAGTTTACTTTCGACGACCCGTCTGGCGTAGTGGTCGAGAAATCGCCTACTACGCAGCGGGTGCGGGTTCGATCCCCGCACAATACAAACATTTGTGTGCATGAACATGTCTGTTTGTATTGGTCTGGGTGTTTCCTATGTATATCATGTATGTATTTACAAACAAAAATTATTTAAGTATTATATCCGTTGTCTGGCACCCATAACACAAGCTTTGAGTAGCTTACTTTGGGGCTAGATGGCGATGTGTGGGAATGTCCAAAAGGATATTTATTTACTTTACTGTTTATGAAAGCTCCGCTTTACGTCTAAGTTAAGTTTAAATAAAAAAAGATTTTATAGACATTATCTCTATTTTATTTTTAAAAACATACTTTGTCGTAACTCAATTACACTCGGCCACAGCTTGGTTGACATAAATCCAGAATAGTCTTACAATACCACATCCTTCGAAGCACCTTGCAGTTTAAAATCTAATTTTGTCTCACCATTGTATCGTAAGTGCACCAGTACCTGCTTTTGAGAAAAGCAATTACTTTCTAGGTACTCATTACCACGCCAAAGAATTTTAAACTTTATTGTCATGGCCTCAAGTGGTTCTCTTTTGCTTGGAACGTAATAAAAAAGAATCTTTTGTCTCCAAGTTTGTCACTGGCCTCTTCAGTGTATGATTTTGACACCCTTTTAACTGTCCGTTTTTTTTTAATGTATTCTTTGTTAATTACTGTAAAAACCTGTGATTTGTGGCTAATTAAAAAGGACTAGTACTTATATCACAAAAAGTATTTGTATTTCATAATAAAACAAATAGTAAGTTATTTAAGAACAGTTGGAGCAGAACGCTCTTAATTTGAGCTTACACTACAGACGTGGAAAAAATAGGTCAGTCAAACGTTTTCTCAACATTGGACAAAATACAAGAATTCCAAACAGGGTGTGATCTGTAATAGGAGTAAATATTTTAAATATAGACGATTTAAGTAACTGATAATCAATTCTATATGGTTTTAATTTATAATAATGAATAAATTGATTGTTATTTTCTAATAAAATAAATCAAACCAGCAATGTTTTGCAATCAAATGTGTCCACTCACAGAACTTGACATTGTCATTTTACTACAGCGAGTTAGTGATTTTGATATCGAATGATGAGGAATTATTACTTTACGGCCTAATGTATCTCTGAGTATAAGCATTTTGGAGCACTGTGGCCAGCTTAAAGTAATTACAATTTCCCTGTAGAATCACTAATTAAAACTGTTGCTCCTATAACAGGCCACACGGTTTATAAAATATTGCTACATTCGTATACCTCTAGATACATACGTTATATTCAGGACTCAATTTTACAGTCGCACGGTAAAAAAAACTTGTTACATCCAGAAAGAAATTAAAATAAGACCGTTACAAGCAAACTAGTTGGCTATTCGTTCCGGCTAGATTTTTGCGTTTAATCCTATTAAACCCAGAAAGCGTTAACTGTCACAAACAGTGCTTTTTACAGCCGCACTTCGAATGGGAAATTAATTGATATGGACTATTCTTACTGCAGTTATTTACGCCGTGTCGCGTTTCGTTCACATATTGCAGTTATAACAGAGTCGGATACAGCAGGGACCGCCATATATTTTTATAGATCAGTTGGTCATTTTGATAATAATAGTTCCCCAAGTCAATTTCGACTACGGTGGCCAGTCACAACAACTAGCCGACTGCGCGGGACATATTATAGTACACAAGTGTGTGCGCAAACACAGGCGCACTCTCTATTCCTCTCACTCTCAAAGCCCGATGGGACAGCAATCTGACACGACCAGAGAGAGATCAGGCGCAGGACCAACGGCTTTACGTGCTTTCCGAGGCACGGGGGTGAAACACCGCCAACTTCCAAATTTCGGGCTACTCTGACAACTCTGAACAGAAAAACCGACGTGCATACTTTTGGCCCGACCCGGGGATCGAACCCAGGACCTCTGGCGCAGCCGTCGCTTTAAAGTGCGACCTACTAACCGCTGCCGCACTGAGGCAGTTAGTAGTTAGAGTTAGTTAGTCAGTTAGAGTTGGTCATTTAGTCAGTGTAGTAACATCATCATCAACTCTCATTTCCTTGTCCTGTTTCTGGTTTATACAAACCTATCATTTGTTTCTAACCGCCTCTTATTAAACATTTCAACTACAATATCTTTATCTAATGACATTTTTCCTTCCAGCTACTAACGTGTTTTTTTAAACTACTTGCACAAACGGTACATATGGCAGACTTAATGCTAAGAATATTTTCTACCAGTTAACATATCATAACAGGTCATAATAAAAATAATACAGGCGGCGCGAAGAAAGTAAAGTATTTTTTTACAATCACACATGTTTAATCATTTTACTTTTTACCTCACTAGAAAAGTTATTTAAAGTTTACTGAAATCGGAACGCATAAACCGTATATTAGTAGTTTACGTAAGTAATAACAGACAGTATGACTGTAAAGTCAGGTTAAGTTCCCTTGAAGTGTTTTATGGACCTCTATCTATATAAAAATTAAACCGCCTTAAAAAACACTGTCTAATAAATACATACATACGCTCGAAAATAGCTTAAAATTGCGGATTCGTCTATAATTCAGGAGTTTTTTTTTTCTTTTGGAGTTGGTGCATAGATTGTTTATGAAATTAAGTATGACACACATACACCGAGGCCAAAAGAATTAGTTTTTCCTAAAGGAAGACGAATTCGTTATTTTAAGTTTTTTGAAGGCTATCAATATTTTTTTAAAACTTATAGTTATTACTAATATCATACTCAACAACAACTGGACCGATTTTGATAAAACTTACACTGAACCTTAACTCGAACTATACCTATATGATTTAACTAAGAAAGAGTCGTCTCGCTATGACTTCTCGTTTTTTAGAAATCCTGAGTCAAACAGACAAATTTACAAACACACATACACAAAATTTCGCACACGCGTTTATCCAATTCTGACGGCATCACGTAGGAATCGAGGCATCCAATTCTGACGGCTTCAGGTCGAATTGACTACCTCTTTTTTTAACTGACTTCCTTAAAATCGGTAAAAATAATAATTTAAGGAGACTACATGTCAGCAAACCTCTTTCCAAATATTATGGCACTTCTTCTGTCGTATGAACCAATTGCATGTCTCTCTATTGTACTAGTGTGCATTAAAATCATCTATATCGTGTTTCGACGGGATAAAACTGCTAAGCCACACGTACGCCAAAAAGATTTGATGGGACCAAAATAAAACAGATATATATAACGTTTTTTTAAATAAATAAATCAGGACAAAGCTAATAAGGAAAAATAAAGTCTACTTTAATATATTAACTTAGTTTTTAATTGGATATTAATTGACAGGCTTGACTCATTTGTTTTATAAAGAAACAGCTAGAAGTACTTACTAGTAAACAATGAAGCAAATATTTTATTATGTAATAATACATTTTACTAAACCATTTCTGAATTAAATGGGGATGGGCAATAGGTTATGAGAAAATAAACTTTTTTTCCCATTTAATTTAAACTTTTCAAAGCTTACCTATTCCATTGTTTAGGTACCATTGCTTTCTTTGCCTTTAAGTCGTAAAAAGTATGACTCGCGGATTCACAGCTCAATTTCTCGAAACACTTTTATGGTCAGGCAGAGTTATTGGCAGAGTGAGTAAATTCAAACGTGCGCTGTTTTAGCGATTTTGTGGTCGAACCGAGGGAATAGACAAAGAAAAACAAATGAAAGTTCGAAATTAAGAAATCGTTGGTTTCAAACAATGATATCGTATTTAGAAGTAGATGACGCCTCGCGAACTATAAGTATAACCGTATGTGTATAACTGTATGTGAGTACTAACACCTAGTTTTTAAGCACTATTGTACCTATTACTAACCCATGGATTTTTTGTTGTCCGAAATAAATGATTTTGAATTGAATTGAATTGAAAATATAAGAGTACACAAATATGGCACCGTCTGATTAATGGATGTCAATGGATTGTCATATGACCTTTTTCTGATCTGAGTGAAACCCCTTTAAGAGTAGTTGCTAAAGCTGTGGCCGTAGTGCGAGTCGACTCGAGATTTAATCGATCTAACGCATTGAGCGCGGTAACATGAATTTATATGGGAATGAAGCAGCGCCTTCTAGTGGCAAACGGGTACAATAACAGTCCCATATAAATTCACGTTTACGCGCTCGATGCGTTAGATCGAGTAAGTCTCGCTCCGACTCGCACTACGGCCTCTGGTCTTCCATGGTGCCATCTTTGGTATAATTGAGAGCAGCGCGGAGATTTGTATCTACCGCAGATATACTAAAAAGTTTTATGAATTATGCCAATATAAATATATTTTTCGCATCTTAGACCCCTTACACACTACGACTTTTAGTATCGATGCAGCGCGTTTTGGAAACGCGCTTCAGCATCGCGACTCACACAATGAACAGATTAAATTTAGCATCGATGCAGTCGCAAAAAATCAGTACATAATTTAACAATTTCCAGCTTCTGCATCGCGACTGTATCGATACTAACGCGCGTTAGCATCGCGACTGTATCGATGCCAAAAGTAGCGCAGTTTGTAAAGGTTGACATTATGCGACTGCATCGCTGCTAAAAGTCGCAACGTGTAAAGGGTTTAAAATGTAGAACAATGCGTAAATGTCTTACAAAAAATACTTATTCTACTGTTATTTGTCCACATTCCGTTAAATCTTCATGCGCGTAATTAGAAGCTTGATAAACCACTTGCCTTAATAACTCACCCCTGAAATATTGCCGTACATACAGAGTTTGCGATTATTTTATTATAAGAGTCGGAGGTGAATGTTCACGCGAGAGCGCCGACCGTGTCTGTCTGTCAACAACAGCGCTGTTGTAATATAAAAGGCGGTACTTTAATAAAACAAACCTAGCAGAAAAGGAAATCGGATTTCATAGAAAAACTGACCTCCTACAGGGATGTTTTTTGGCAAGAATACCTCAATCAAACCGCTACCAAAGCGAGTCGTGTTGAATGTAACCGCATGCAAACAAAACAGGTATAACCTTAAAATAGAAACAGAAGTTTGGCCGTAATATTAGTGCACTAAAGTTTTGGACGTCTGTTTTGGCAATTATTTTTTATTTACGTGGATGAACGTACCTGCTGCTATAGCAATTTCTAGGTACCTAGACCTAGGTATACCTTCATTTGAACGTATGCGACGATACAGTTAATTATTGTTAATTCTCTGATGAGAAAGTTATGAGGGCTCATCCTATACATGTAAACAGTAGCAGAGATTGTTAAGTTGCAATTATGCTAATTAAAATAGAAATAATATGTAACATTTAATGCTTTTCTCTTCAAAAATTGGGACAGTCTTCTAAAATCGAGACTGCTGGCAACACTGATAACGAATACACTTAGTATTGTGCTGTCAACAGGTCGGTATTAATAGCACGGAATCTTTCACCAAGTATTTATAACCGCAGTTAATTTTAGCATTAGTTTTGACATTTAATGTTGACTGCCGCGATTGTAGGTGTAAAAATATTTTGACCGCTCTCGGTAGTATTTACGCACATTTCATCGTAATAAAGTTGGAACCAAGAGGAGAGAAACTAAGTTGCTCTCGGTAACAACGCTTAATTTTCTGGTCTCGGGTAATTTTTAGGTAAAATGGTAATGGTATGGCCTTCTCGGTAGGTGATAGCCACTGAACTAGCCGAAAATTTTACATTATTAACACTGAACTAGACGAACCGCTAGTAAATCAATTTCAAAATAAAATTTATTTTTTGAATAGAACTTGATATCCGTAGTGTTATCTTTGTTTCACCATTCTAGAACAATATTATATTCGCGCAAGTAAATACCAGTTACAAAATTCTATTTGCAGACAGTATCTGTCGCCGATTGAGCTTTTAGACCGGCAAAGTCCAGTTTACGACTTATAAACAACGGACTTCAAAATCTACAATGCACATTAGAAGTTTGTTTGTACATAATATCTATCAGATAATTGGTAGAAATGCTAGCTGTCTCATAATGTCTGAAAATAATTGACAACTTCTTGAGTAGACTACATAGAGCTAAGAAGACTTACCAAATAACAAATGTAAAGTAAATAAACTTTTATAAAAAAAACAACACAAGAAGAGGACACGTTTAGTGTAGTAGTTAAGGCTCCTGACTACTAGGTATTCCAGCGATCGTGGGTTTGAATCCCGTAAGGGACAAAGGTTTATGAGATGAGCACGAAAGTTTTTACCTGATTAATGAGTTTTATAGGTCATCATTGTCTGGTATTCGTAATACAGAGAAAAAATCCTTACTTGGAAATCAAAAAATGGCATTGTGTCTGGCGCATTTTTACGTGTATTAATTTATTGTTAAAAAGCTGGAAGGACTCGGACTATAAATTGTTTTTTTTGTACTACACAGCACAGTAAAGTTATTAACAATAAGTTTCCTTATAGGGTAGCCATGAGCTTACTAAACCTAAGCTCAATACACTTACTAACACACGCTTCAAAGCTATGCAATTTACGTTCTCAACCATTAGTCCACAGATCTACACGTTGTAACAAAACAATGCCATGTTTATTATTTATTGTTGGCTTAACATTTTGTATTTATTTCTGAAAACACTGAACTTGCGGCGCCGTCAGGGGTCGGCAACATTGTAGATACGTAAAAATGAATTAGTATTTATAACTTAGTAGTTTGAGACTTACAATTAAAGGCGGTGTGTGCGTCAATCAAAGGTTAGAATATTAAAATGATTTAAATATTGGTGCTAGGTGCAAAAAGAGATTTATATGCAAATATTTCACACAACAGCCCTTCGTAACAAACGAAACCGACGAGTGCATTTTACCGGGTAGAATGGAAATGTCAAAGATTGTCTAGTTTATTTGTTTCTCATTTTTGCCACAAGGTATTTAGAACAAATTGCGTTTTACCTCTCCTTTCTTTAAATATCACTATTTTGCCTGAGAACGTATGTATTTTACCGTAAATTGTTAATTCATTTCCTTGATGCAAGAAAATGGTAATGTTTTTGAATAGGTCAATTTTAAATAGATTTTTTATGTTGCATGTCTTATTTTTTTTTTGATGCCTACACTTCCTTATATTGTTCTTTGGTCCACACTTCTCAAGCAAAAGGCTGTTTAGCAAAATAATTGAATATTTGCTCGTTTGCGAGCAGAGTTAACTTACTTTTAAATGTTATCTTTATTTTCTGTTTTCTAATAAACGCTCGAGTTTGAGTTTGAATTCATATCTACCCTTTGCTTTGATACATTCCTAATTTAGGTAAACTTACAAAACCATGGGCTAGTTTTAATGTTCGCTTTAATTTCTGTATTTTGTTAAATTTGACCAATTGGGCACTATTTTAGCTATAATAGATGCAAATTTCTCTGAGTTCACGATCCCTGCATCGTACGGAACTCCCAAAGAAGTCATTGAACTTAAATTTTGAAGCCGGTGTTATTGCAACAGAAACGCTCCACAGAAATTTTGACGGAAGCAAACACGGCAAGTGACTTGTTTACACTAAGTGGTCATTTCTCCAAAAACAACTCCAACTTCGCTTTAGGAAAGCACAAACATAGCCTGAATTTGTGTAATGTAATTATTTGGAAACTGAGATTGGTCTTCCTAATACGTCATTAAACATTTAATATACCTACTTTCAATCTTACACTCTTTTCAGAATACAGGTAGAATTCATTATTAAAAATTCTAAATCTAAAATACTGAATGTTGTAAAAGGTACTCTTTAACAATAATAAAATGGAAACAACACTGAATTAAATGATAAAAAAATTAAGGGTGTTCATATGAAAGCCTTAATTACCCCTGGAATTTTCAAAATTAAAACAATCACATAATTGTCAAAACATCGCAAATAGCACTAGTTTATGATACCTACTCGTAACGTGACACATAAATAAGACAGAACGTTATCTACACTTGAAACTCAAAAACCATCTCCCTATCAAAGACCCTTACACCAATCTAAAAATACCTAAATTAAAAAGCAGTGCGCAGAAGCATAGATCACGCTTAGTGATTTGTCACTTCGACAATTTATGGGACCACCGCCGTTGATCAAAGGCATACTAGCCACTGTTATCGGGCAACTGAAATAGATTTTGTAATCGACGTTGCTACTGAACTTCGGAATTTGTATTTTATGTGATTTGGTGAGCAAGAAAAGGAAGATGTATTGATTGACTCTGAAAGTGAACGTTACTGATTCAAGGTATTAAACTTGATAATGAGAAAAATAGTAAGTCTCTGTTGCAACCACACAAGGGTTACATGTTCTGCAATTGTTGGAACAGGCAGTAATTTTGCCAACCAATAAGATGAAACTCTGAATTCATAAATCCTAAATATATCATACACGCTAATGTTTGTACGGATGGATGTATGTATCTGTGGGCGTATAGATGTATGTTCTTTACTCTTTCATGCAAAAACTACTGGATGGATTTTAGGAAAAAAATACAATAATATAGTTCATACATTGGAAGAACACATTGGCAATAATTTTAACTTTGATATTTATTGAGTTTTGTTTAACTCTGATATTTGTTTGTTTCGTTTACGTAGGTGAAGCCTCGGGGATACTCCATTGGAACATCGATCAGTACGTCCCCAAAACCCAAAGAACTTTAACAACACTCTAAGGTTTAAGAATGTTCTTAATACTTACACCTGTACCTGTCATGTTTTTAATATTTAAAGATGAAATAAGAAACCAAAAATTGCGCACGGGCGGGACTCGAACCTACAGCCTCTGGCTATCATTTCGTCTTTGAGAACACTCTTAGGCCCGTATTCACAATACTTTAACTGGACGGACAGCCATTACATGAACATCACAACGATTGATATTTTTCCAAATATTGACATAACTATGATTCATGGTTGATTGGTTAATAAACAAATGACAAAGTCATTGGAAATCATGTAATATGTCTGTGATCAAACATGGACGCGCAAGATTCCATCTTTCAATTACGAAATTAATCTCACTAGCCCTGACAGGTGTCCGCAATATTTTAGCAATTCTGAAAATTTGCCATTTAAGGTTCTTAACCTCGCTCTAAATAAACCAATCAGATGTCACTGACATTCAGAGAGTGAAAGCGAATTTTCGAAATGGCCATAATTTGGCTTGATTAGTGGTCGGCTCGCAAATTATATTGTTTGTCTGTCACGCGACCGAATCACACCACTTCTCACGCATACGTCTGACGGTTAAAATTTGAGGCCCAATCGTTTAATAACCATTTTGGTATGGAATTAATTTTAATGCATACCGGATATTCCAAGGTCAATATCGTGTCGTTTGGGCATGACGGATTGGATTGGGTCTATATCATCAAGTAAAGCTATTACTAATAGTACATACCAGTAAATAAAAAATGCACCCAATAAACACCTTTTCTTTGGCTAGTGAAAATGCTTGAGGCAGTTTCACTAGACCACCATATAACTTCTTGTTTAACATCTTGTTTAATTAGTCATGTATGCTTAGAAGGCCATTTCACCTGATAAATGCGCCCCCAGTTGGAAATACGGTAGCTACTTCAACCTAAATTAGAAAATGTAAATAAAATTCATGATAAATACAACAGTGTTACACATGTGCAGTCATTAAAATGACCATCCACTGACGTCAAAAGTCCCACAAGAAATTCGTAGCTTAAAGGTGTTTCACAAATCTAAATAGCAACTATAATATCTTACTCTTCGCAAGACAAGCTACAAGAAATGGCAGATTAGCTAAATCCCTTACGCATGCGCTGAATGCAGGTGTCATGGCTGACTTCTTTACGAGATCTACACAGCTGGCAACCGCACAGGAACATTGATGATATGGCACTGGGAATAATAAGGGCTAAACTATAAAATGTCACGATCAATATAATTATAAATCAACAACCAAAATCGTCAAATAATAATTATTAGGGAAATAATCAATAATAATAATAAAACAGACGGTAAAATTAAATAGTTTAGCACACACTCTGCAATCTAAACTGCACTTTTAAATGCTTTTAACCGTGTGGAGAGAGATATTGTAGTTCACAGTGCAGTTTCCTTCACTGTATATCTTCGTTTACAAGTGCTATGCTTCTCCTAGCAATCCTTTTTTTTTCAGAAAATGTTATACAATCACAGGTTGGAGCTCTGCAGGGTGATCCGTTGGGACCATTGTTATTCTGTCGGCAATACAAAAATAATTACATTTTTGAAGTCACCACTGAATTTAATGTACTTTGATGATGCTATTTTAGAAGAAACACTAGAAATGGTTATTGAAGATTTAAAAATTGAAATACCAACATTAAAAGCTGTAGTTTTGGCGATTAACCCAGCAAAAGAGCTCGCCCAGAAGAAGCTTGTTCAGTTCACTTTGAATAGTTTCAGATTGCAATCATTTGGAAACACCGACGCAGTCAGCGAGTTCTACTTCTTTTCCCTTGCTGAAAATCAGCGTCGCGTCGTTCGTTCTGCTGGTGCCATGACTAATGCTAAGCCTTTTCGACTCAAGCGTACCTACCTACTTTTAACCGATTTGTCTTAAACTCCTCATCTTAAGAATATTGTTTATTTTGGTCAAGTAAATGTATTTCCTTTCTTTCTTTCCAACGCAGAATAAATCTATCTAAAACAGCAACGTCCTAATAACAGCACAATTGTTTCCAACAACTCTATCATCCGTGGCACAGCTCCAAACCCCAAATCCCTGCAAAGGTCGACGAGGATTACCCCCAAAATATTATCACCTATAAACTTCTCATCCATATTTAATACAGCGCTTAGGTAGCGATGTTCTTGAAATTATTATCAATAAATACCGGATTATAATCCTTCCTAGCGCTTGTGGCCTGTTTACATCTAGACTTTGGATCTAGTCTATTTTTGAAGGATCAGCTCTAAATGAGTTTTGGCAGTAAAATTTTGGCTATCAAGCAGTATTAGTATTCATATCGGCAGTAAAAACGTATCCAGTGTTAGTATGAGACTAGCATGCTTTAATATAAAGGCATCATTTCCGTTGCAAGAAGCGCTAAATATATTTGAGGTTTCAACAGAAGCAGAACAAGGTTATATCAGTTGGAAATCTGACGTGATCCTGGCAATTTCATTCATGAAAATATATTTAACAAATAAGTAGTTATATAAATATAAGAATGGAAATTACTTACAGTGTAACATTGTCCACAGATAGGTATAATATTTAAATATTAAATCATGCGACAGTTGGGCAAACAGCATTAACGGTGTAGTGTTATTTAGCAAAAATTCGTTTGTACACTTATCGCACTCGAGGACTCGAAAATCTTCACTGACAGCAACATACAAATTTTTCCTAAAGTACTTTTTGAGGGAACGGTCAAGGGTTACTTTAAAGCGCGCAGAAATTCTTAGTATTGATCAATAATTAGATGGATGAGATGGTGTTTTAATCATCTCTTTAGTAAGTGTCTATCTTTGAACTTTTCTTATCGCTGAAACTTTATTATTGCATATTACAGTGTCACCAGTGTCCGACCCGTTAGGGCGCATCAACATGATCAATTTTATCGACAAATCTACAATAAGATAACATTTAATCCCTAATTTTTTTTTAAAAATGCCATTTTTATTTTTAGTTTCTGAGTCTGGGTGGATTCATTTATTAAGCAATATCTACCGATTCAAAAACTACTTAAAAAAATTACTTCTATTAAAATCGTAAAAAAACACTTGAAACGTCAAGACAAAAAAAGTTTTGTTTTTTATTTTTCAATGTAACATAAAAACTAGACCACGTACGTATTTTTTTTTTACATCTTAGATACAATAAGTCATTACCTAAAAATTATTTTAGTAAATAATCTTTAAGACAAATTGACATAATTATTTAAATATGAGTCTCTTACAGCAGTCGCAATGGTTTCGTACATTTATCATAACGGCTATACTAGTTGACTTAGAGCGAAGATACGTCAGTTTTTAGGGAATGAATTAGTACACTCAATAAGTGGAAAAAGGGTATTAAAAATGTTTCTTTTTTAGCAGTCGCCGCGTGTAATGATAATGGTAAGGTAATGCCTTAGTTCATCTAAAAGTGAAAAAAAGGTAGGTATGTTCACGCCCTAGTTATTTTGTTACATTGAAAAATAAAAATAAATCATTGTTTTTCTTGAATTTTTTACGTTTCAAGCTTTATTTAACGATTTTGATTAGCTTTTGATATTTTTTGATGCCAACTTGCTGTCTATCTTTAAAGATAGTCCGATACCGGTATCCAGGCACAGTGTATACCTATACGAACCAAAGACGAGATAGTTATTTTGACAGTCAAAGACTACTCAACAAACTTCAGTAGTGAAAGCTTTATGTTATTTGGTCCAAACTACAGTTTATATTTCCTTCCCTACCCTCATCTAACCGGGTCAATTCAAGTTCTTGCTAACACAATTAACCACAGCTGGTACGAACAATGCGACGTTAACCGTAAAGCAAGCAGATATATGCCCAATTGTTATATCTGCTCGGTATTACCTGTCAACTGATAGCTGTCTTGTTTGAAGGTAAGAACAAAATGTTGTTAGGTTTGTTAACCAGAGACAAAGAAGCCAAGTAAAAATACAAATATAATTTTATTGACAAAAGTTAATTATATTTTTGATTTTATAGTGTTTTGTCACTATACGAACTTAATAATATAAAATTAACTTATACAAAGCAATTGTGTCAGAGGAGGAATAGAACCTCGTGTCTTACGTTATCCAGGCGTATGACTATGCCACTCGGCCACCGACACATTGGCAAGCCTGTTGAATTTTGCAAGTGCTTTCTTTAAAACGCGAAGGCTGCGTGACCTCATAAATGTTGCGAGATTGGTCTCAAAATATCTGAAGGAAATATTTGTATAAATATTTAACTATTGGTTAAGATGAAGGAAGACTACGTCGTAGTAGAACGTAACGTAGTTAGAACTACGTAGTTTTTACAAGATTGCGACGGATTCAAGTAAGATGACTTAACGTTATTTAAGATGATAATACTGAAATATCATACACTCCAATTCTTTATGTTATGGCAGAAATTGTGATGACAGAGTTTTAAAACGATTCCTCCGATTTTATTTACATATGAAATAGTAATGTTTAAACTCCAAGAGTCAAAGAAAGAAAAAGACATATAGAAAGTATTAATTGGACCAGGTAACAATTAAAATTAGAGATGCGCTAAATCATAAAAAATATAACTTACCTGTTTTAAAACGAAACCTAATTGATTGTAAAATAATCTCTAAATAATCTCTTTGAGTTATGACCAACCACTGTAAATTGGAGCATTCAATGAAGTCCAAATTTATCTGTAATGCCGCATACAAAGTTATCCATACCCACTATTTAACTGCTCTCAGTGTGCTCAATCCTTGTACTAACAATTGAGCGATTCCTACAGCCAGTTCGCTAGTTTCAATAATAGATGGAGCTGCACCGGAAAGGCGGACTTATCCTCTTTGTGAAGCAAATGTTTATACTGTTGAAGTGGAATTTAATTGCTTTATTTTGTGTAAAGATCGTAAAATGAAGAATCCCGTTTTCAGCTGTAAAATAAGCTATGTGGGAATACATTTTAGCGCCAATAATCCGAGGAATGCGATTCCCGATGAAAATTATTTGGAGATCTTTAGCAAAGGATATAATACCCTTATGCGTAAAGTATCTGTTTAAATATCTGTAAGCATAAGGAGGAAAAGATTTAATGGGAAAATGTGTCAATTAGGGAAGTTTTTACAATCACACTAGTTAATTAAAAGGTAGATATCAGTTTTTAACACGAAGACTCGTGACCGTAATCAAATGTGAAATAAGTGGTATATTAATAGATTTTTGACAATTTGCTTACGGAACTATGAGTATAAATATAATATATCGATGTATTTTTCTTAATATATTTCTTGAGTTTAATGACACATGTCCTCTTATATATAAAATTTCCATGTCGCAATGTTAGTTACCGTGCTCCTCCGAAACGGCTTATCGATTCTTACCAAATTTTATATGCGTATTAAGTAGGTCTGAGAATCGACTACTATCTATTTTCATACCCCTTGTTGTTCACCCTTAATATTTTTTTTTTAATTTTTGTACTTTTCTTTTATAATCTGGCATTGAAAATACATGCAACCTTCAATTTTTACTTTTTTATCACCAAGTCCCATTTTTTTCGCCATTTTAGTAATCATTTATCCCGCTCGATAACTGATCAATTATAGCATTTTTAACTGTAATTCGATTAAAATTTCCCTTAGCTTATGGCAAATCTAAAATTTATTTTATGAAAATAATATTATTTTTTATTATTAAAGTTTAATCCTGATAAAAACTAAACGACAAACAAAACAACGTTTGCCGGGTAAGCTAGTTGATTTATATAATCAAGTTAAGGCATCTAATGACTTGATACAAGTATCTACTTGAATAACAAACAGATAACTGTTATAATAGTGTTGTATTCATTATGATTTCCTCACCAACTTTCCTTCTCGGCTCAACGAGAAAAGTGAAATCAGCATTCAGTGAACACATTATCCACCTGAATTCAATGCACTGAAGGGGTATTAACAATACTGAATAAACATATTATTCGCTTTATTGAATAATAAAACAGAATAATATAACATGTCCGTATTAACAACCCGACCTCATATTAAGGGCTTAGTTTTGTTAAATTTAAAGCCATTTTTGGCAACATAAGAATACTTCGTAAATCTTAAAAAACGTTGTAAGTCATCTGATATTTATTATCAGATACTTCAATTTTAAATTCTTTAATGAGCTGTTATATTTTCACCAATAAAAGTTTCATTTAAACAATATAATTAAACGATGAGTTTAAGCGCTATAATTCATATTATTATCATTATGGTTAAGAAGTAGTGTTACTATGTTGTACAACTTTTACATAATAAATCAAATCAAAACCAGGATTTAAAGTATAAATAATTTTGTAAACATGTAGAGGCTGTCTAATAAGCTGCTGTTTAAACTAGTTAAGTTGTTTGCAAACCAATCATGTTTGATTGGCTTTCAATAAACTAGGGTAAAGTTCTTAACGGTGGATATCAATTTAGTATATACACATCAATTTCCGTTCATTCAATACGTACGAACGAATATACCATTAGGCAGATATTGATTTGTTATTGCTATAATTCTTCGAGACAATTATCTTTTATCAACTTCCCATGTACTGTTTCATTTGTGGGGTTAAAAAGCGCACTGATCCTGAATCGCATCGGTAGTTAGTAGTTAAAAGGAAAGTGAGGCAGTATGTAAAAAAAACAAATATTGCTAATATTAGGCTATGAAATACATTTTCATTGTTTTACCTATACGAATACACAATATTTGCATAGATAAAAACAATATTATTTGTATATCATAGCCAAATATTAGCAATATTTTCACTATTTTACCCTCAATAACTTCAGGTTGTTGACGACGTGAAGAATGACAAATTGAGGATGTGTTCAACAATACGGCGCAAGTTTGATTTACGCACAAGATTATAATTTTCACTATCTAATACTAGAAGCGTAGGCCAATTGTTACGGCTACATTTCCTTTGTGATTTGCCGAGAACAGGCATAAATTAATGTCAGTAATTTATTAAAGTATTTAAGGACAGTGCACAGTAGATTAAAATTAATAAGACAGTTTTGTTAAATTAGGTAGGTTTTTAGGTAGGCTTACTTAACTTATAAATATAGGCAAAGGGTTTTTGAAAAAAAAATGGCCTTCTCAATAAGAATTTCATATGTTTGCGAAAATCGATTATTAAGTTGAATTTTTTAAAGTAATTACTATATAAATTCCGTTTTTCTTTGCTAGTCCAATTACGTAAACAATCTTTACAAAACTTTTAAAATAATATCAGTAAATAAAAATAATTTAGTATTTCATTCTAAATATCTGAAATATCTTATAATATATGATAAATTACTTATGTAAGTAGTGAGTTTTGTGTTTATATTATTTTAAAATGAATCATTTCGTTAAAAAGAAATGTCTAGATTGTTTACCATATTTGACTAGCAAAGAGACACGGACTGTACCTGCGTTAATTTAATTATTAATATATACAGGCCAATTCAGGATTCACTCCATCCCTCAATACGCATGCGGCACAGCTAATGCAATTATTTGTACAGTCGCCAGCACATCAGGTTACCCACTTTTGTTGCAAACTAGCCCTTATTACAACTGCATAATATACCGCAGTGTTTACCTTGACGTGCTGTTGTCCATACCTAACACCAACACGGACGGGCTCCGTACTCCGTCGAGGCGACAACATCTCTTGAGGATGCCACGTGTAGTTGCAGAATGCGTCAAGATTTTTATGCACGTTAGTGGTGGGTAGTAATAATTGAATTAGCTATTCTATTTTTTTTTTAAATTTGTTAATTTATAATTGGGTTACAAATAATTACATAAGCAATTAGACGTACCCTGTGGTGTGTGTAACGTGGTAAGCACGCTGGATTCAGGGTGTCGCCGCTCCGAGGTCCCGGGTTGGATTCCCGTTTGGGTCAATATAGAAATCGAAATTTTCTATATTGTCTCGGGTCTGGGTGTTGTGGTACCACCGTGGTGTCTGATTTCCATAACACAAGTTCATTAGCTACTTACTTTGGGATCAGAGCAATGTATGTGATTGGTGTCCCATATTACTTTTTTTTAAATAGGCCAATAGAATAAATACCTTACAGACTTACATACATAGAATATGGTATAATAAAAAGGAATGATATTAAAATAAAACAATATTTTGCCGGCTATGCCGAATGCACTTTAAGGGAGGGCGGGTGGTGCACCCTACATTTGCCTGAATTACTCGTAATACTCATCGCGGTGGCAATTAATATTGTTAATTGCTTGCGCCGGCGTCGCTTAGTGGAAATTTAAAGCAAAACAATTTTATAAAATTCAACTTGACGAAAATTTCACCGACCTATTTGTAATTTGTCCCATATCAGTCCAAGACAGATTTTACATATCCCTCTAACAATAAGGATTAAGAAATATAAGTACCACAGGTTCACATAAGTACTACTAAGTTAGCTCCCCAATCATTTTGGTGTAGGTGATCTTGTCACCCTTTACCAAATCTACAGTCAAGAGCAAATCCATGTCAAATAATAAAGAAAAACTTTGTAAAAAGGTTGAATGATTTTTGACGTGCTCTATAGAACTTCATAAAGACTCCTGCCTAGGAAGAGCTTGTATCGGAAACAGGCTGTAACCTAGATATTCATAATACTCGTGCGATCATATTCGCTGCGCGGGAGTTGCGTATTTTGAATAATCCTCTTAACCTACCGTTAGGTGGTAAATGGGCCTTAAAATTACGAATGCAAGTCTATCAAGGGATTAAATAGCATATGAATAGTAAAGGTGTGTTAGTTAAAGTTACTTTTACTATGCATCGTGGAGTTTAAAAAAAAAAACCTGCATGCTTCTACACATGTCTCATATCCCTTAATATTTTAATCCCCTGATAAGCGTGATTTCAGTGTAATTTAGTTAGACGGAAACCTGATAAGAGTTCACTTAATAATATAAAATGCACTTGAAAAAAGCAACTGTGTCAGACGAGGAATCGAACCCCGTGTCTTACGCTATCCGGGCGTATGACTTTGCCACTCGGCCACCGGCACATTGGAAGCCTGTTGAATTTTGCAAGAGCTTTCTTTAACGCGTAGGTTGCATGAACTCATCAAATATTGCTCTCACAATATCCGAAGGAAATATTTATCAAAAGGTCAAGATGAAGAAAGCCAATTTGAATTTTATTTTCGTTTTTATAGTGCTTTGTCACAATACAAACTTAATAATATAAAATGCACATGAAAACAACAACTGTAACAGTCGGATAGCGTAAAATACGGGGTTCGAATCCTCGTCTGACACATTTGCTTTTTTAAGTGCATTTTATATTTTTAAGTTTTTATAGTGACAAAATACTATAAAAACGAAAATATATTATCTACAAGTTCGCTCGTTCTACAATGTATTATTGTCAAGTAATTAGGACTTGTTTTTAAAAAAAATAGAGTCATTTATTCTGATAGTAACCACAAGGTGACTTCTGGATAGTGACATCCTTACCTAATCATGTGTCATCCAACTAGCCTTATTGGATTCTAACTAAAGCTGTCAAGTTGTAGCCATAAAATTATTATCTCTTTGGAATAGAACGACAAAAGCGAGATGTCACTAGCAGCAAACTGTGTGATAAAAAGAGATGGGTAGCAGAACCATTTTTGTCAGATGTCAAACAGTTGACCGCCCTGCAGAAGCTCGCTGAAAATTACGTGCATTTGATTTTTTATATTTAAAAGTGAAATTGTGTATATTTTGGAGAAATAATGCGTCTGAAACATGGTGACTTGATCGGTGATTGATTGTTATGCATTACAGCGGCATAACCCCAACAAATAATCATTTAACAGGTAGATTAGTCCAAATCGAAGCCTCTTAATATACGACTTATATTTACCAATGCGCTTCAAATTTCAAGTACGCAGTTTGATTATTCTATTCTACAAACGTTAATTTACGTAAAAATAAAGACAGAATAACACAGGGAATGTATATTGACGGATATTTTGTATAATGAAATAACATTTAGTTTTACACTAGAGCTGCATGTTCAATATTTTGTGTCGACTGTTTATCATGCAGTAAACTACTATATTTAACTTAGGAACATTGTTTTTAATCACCTGATCAAAAGGTTATCTCATTTAAAGCTACAAATTTTACTTACTTATGTTAGTTACTGACATCTTAAATCGGTTTCGTTTGACAGCTTTTACTTGTCCTTCTATTCCGATAGGAATATTATTTTTATGGTTGTAGCTAACTGAAAATTTGACAGTCAGTTTGTATACAAATCTCCTACCTATCAACATCTCGGGACACCTTGGCGAATCAATGAGAGCATAGACTAAACAGAACGTTCTTCCCTTTCCTGCTCAAATAAAA
Source organism: Pyrausta purpuralis (assembly GCA_963924145.1). NCBI lineage: Eukaryota > Metazoa > Arthropoda > Insecta > Lepidoptera > Crambidae > Pyrausta > Pyrausta purpuralis. The sequence goes on along the minus strand of OZ001653.1, from coordinate 2,083,316 downwards.
TTCCTAGTACGTAAGCTTATTCTTTGAACATGGCGTACCTACCTATGGAATTGGAAATGTTGAGAAATCTCAAGGAACACAGGAACATAATACATAAATGCCCAAGTTCCATCAAGTTTAAGAATAGTATGAATAAATCCAAAATAAACATTTTAAAACTCCCCGACATATGCCATATTTAAGGTCAGGCGTTATCTGTATACTTTAAATATCATTGAAGTAACACAAGACAAAATTTCGAATCGATCATACAATTTGGAACTAGAAAAGAGCTGATGATCTTCAAATGGAAACATGGCTAAGAACACTATGTATAAAATTATATATGACACAAAAAAAACTAAACGAAAATCTGTTCATCCGTTAGGGAGCTACAATAACACAGACAGACACGTAAAATTTATAACACTCCTCTCTTCTTGCGCCGGGGGTTAAAAATAAGACAATAATATGCATAACCGCTACCACACAATACTTCTAAAGAAAACTTTTTCGGTTTTATTCTGTCTACAAAATAATTTCAAATTAAGTAACTATAAGATTTTATCGATATCGCGAACTGGTAACTATCGCAATACCTTAAATTTATGGAGACTTAATACAAATTCTTGGAAATATAAATCATATCAACAGCTAAATATTCCTACTTTGGCATGGTCTGATTATATTTAATCCGATTTTGGCAATTGATCTGATTACGCCATTTTCTGCAGACACTTGCTAAGCACCACATCAAGATATAACTATCTGATAAAATCTGCACAAAAGTCTTAGTAAGCTTTAAATTCAGAGCGTACAATTTTGACGTTAATGGAGTTACTTTTCATGATAGGATAGGAATAAAACAAACTCCGTTTGATCCGTTTTCCTACCATCACGCTTCATCTGATAAGTACGTACAAAACAGCACGTCAGGGTAAACAATGCGGTATCTTATTCTGTTGTAATAAGGACTAGTTTACAACAAAATTGGGTAACCTATGTTCTGGTCAGTGTACCTATTTAACATTATATTTCTGTAACCCTAAGTATATACATACTCTACAAGTATGGCTGTAATATTTATTTTGTATATCTTATTTGAAAGTAAGTAAAGATGCAGCAGATAATAGATCATGCCATTCTAATAAAAGCCAATGTTTAAGGATCACTTCAGCTGGAAGAGAATTCAATATTTAAATTAGATATTCAAATATTAATTTATTGCATCTGTTATAGGTATTTTTTTAACAGCGGATGTCAATGCGTATAAAATATTTTTCGCTATAACATGCCTATGAGGCGTACAATATTGTAGATTCTACAAGTACCGAGAATTTAAACTTTAAGATGTTAATCCAAATTTGGGAAATTTTTATAACCAGTTATATACATTTGAGAACTTTAAGTTTCTTAATCTAATATTATTAAATGTACTTAGCCACAGCAAAAAATGTTTATATATTTAATTTATGGAAAAGTAGTTAAACACAATAGCAATTAAATTAGAATAACATTTACAATGATAAAGGTTTTTTGTTAATTAATAAATTATGTGGTGATTTTATCACTGAACCATTCATGGACGGAGTAATAGCATTTTTGGCGCAAAACTTCAAACAACGATTTCTTAAACCTGATATTATTAAGCTCTTTTAGCGATTCAGGAAGATGATTGTATATTTTAGGCGCTATTGTATAATACTATTAGTGAAAAAACTTGTACGCGAATCGTGATGAGGGAGTATATCAATTTTGTTTTTTGTTTTACGGTGGTATTTACTAACTCTGCGCTTAAATAGTGTTGATTACTTTTAACAAATGTGTTGATTAGTTTTAGCCGTGTAGATGCAATGCAACACGTTGAGTGCTTTATCTTTTCTTCCTCAAATTCACGGTGGCTGTTCGTCCGAATACATTAAAGCAACAACCATGCGAGTTGTTTGGATACAAATAGGTACAATACAGGAAAAAATAAGTAGTACTACGAATAACACTTCGCGGTCTATAACAGAACTGGTATTGTGCTTACCTATCCACAAGCGCGTAATCGAGATTAATAGTATCGATTTATATCTGTGTCCGAGCGAACGATTTATTCACACTCGATACTCGCCTGAAGACAGATTTCGATTTTAAAATAGTCAATGCGCTGAGGTTGACACTAGATGATATAGTTATATTAGAGCAAAAAATAACATATGCGAATTTCGCATATCGTATGAGAATGCGTTAGTGTTAACTAACGGCGATAACGAATAGAACTAAACATCTTGATAGTTTGCAAAATACACAATTTATACATATACAACATGAAAATAAGTATTTAATGTAATGGTGTTTTTTAATTAGTCATAATAATTATGCGGTCGGACTATTTATAACTTCCGTTTAAACAACAATCGTTAAGATCCTATCCAAATGTAGCAATTTAGAGCTCAATTTGCTAGACGTAGACCTAAGAAAAAAGAAGCAAGGATTTGTTATGTAACACAGATCTGGAGCAAAGAGGCTAGTACAACGTAGTGATCAAAGGAGAGGACACTTTAGTAGAGCCGAAGAGGATACGATCGACTAAACATTGCTTGAATTTAAACAAAACGAAGGTGCTAATAGACTAATAAGCTCTCACCAATTTAACTCAGAGATAATGGGTATAAGGATAAAAATACATCATGCTTATTCACAACCTACACGAGTAAAATCGCCAGGTTATACATTTTTGTTGAAAACACTTCCTTATTGTAACTGCATAAGATAGATCAATGCTTACCTTGTTACAAAGTTGTGAAAAAACTCTTTTTTACTTTGGTAGACTTATGAAAAGGAAGCTTATGTCATACTTTTTACAGTTCTCAGTATGCTAGTCTGAATTTGCACCCAAGATCTTGGGTGTTTGTGGTAGTTATCTATATTTACAGTGCAATTTATTAAATATTATGTATGAAGCTTCAATATCCATATTCTTATCTGCATAAATTTACTTAATTCAAAAAACTTTACCAAAAATGCACACAAGCCTATCGATTGTCCATGTTAAACGAATGGTAGAGAATGCCATTAGACATCAAGCCTGCCAATTGTACAACATAGTGTGCAATAAAGTTTGAAAATATAATTAAAACACATCGGAAGAAAACTGCTTTCATTTCTCTAACTGAATTTACTTTCTACCACATCAGCTTACATATGACTCACCCACAGTTCCGATATAAGTCCATACATCACTTCCCCTCCCAAATAAGCTCACCGATTAAGCATTGACAGTCCCACTAAACCGTCTCGTACAAATTGCTAAGACGGGCCGACCGCGCACACGCATCTAAGAATAGAGGAGACGCGCAAAACGATAGACAAGACTGCTTGTTCGCGTTTCTTTAACGGGTGCAACATTATTTACGTCACTAAGATTTGTCAACGGTCATTAGATAAACTCAAAGACAAAAATTAATTTGTAAAATTTGAGGGACATTTACGACCTTATGGTTTAGACAAGGGTGTGCCTCAATTGGCTTACAGTAGCGTGCAAATATTTATAAATAAGAAGAATTAATATTAACCATATGCTGAATAGATTATCAAATTATTGAGGATGAGTCGTAAAAATCAGAGTAAATAATGTTAAAATCTTTAATTAGGAAATCACAATGCTGAAATCACTCACTCAATCAATCACAATTCACAATATTAAAGGTTACGGTAACTTGATGTACCAAGAATGAACGAATATCTCTTATTTCTGCCCTGACTTCTTATTAACATTAATAATATTCTTATAATACTATTATCATGAAGAGGTCTACAGTAATAAGTTATTTTAAATTGCGGACACTGAAATAACGAATTGCAAGAGATTGTTTTGCCGACTCTACAAACTAATCTAATATTTTGACACATAGCTCCAATTATCTAGCATTTCATACGTTCGACCATTTGACGCCTAGCCAGACGCGACGTATTAATCAAAATATGATATCTCTTTTATGCCAACGCGAGATAAATTATCCGCTAATGTTTGATACCGTCGACTTGCATTGTCATCTTCCAAATTAAAATCAAAATTAGTCCACGTAACGTGCCCGGCGCCACATACATCAACCGTCTTAATATAAGTTTGTAATTGTTAATTATAATGCGCCTCCTCAGTGACAGTTCGGATAGATGCTCATCCATAATTAATTAAGTTAATTGCATCATTTTCTGCTCCATCGGATGTCGGTTAGCCGTTATTTATTACAAGGTTCTGTGTCGAAACATCTTTACCGTCTTGTTAAAGAACCCCTGCTGCTTTAGTTCATTTTAAATCGAAACGAAATAATTGAGGAAATAGTATTTTTTCCATAAAATCAACCGGTAGCATCAGATTTAGATGCATTAGAAAGTTATAGATTTTTGATTTTGGGAATATTTGCTACCTGTCAAATAGATATCGAGAAAGTTTAATTTCGAGTGAAATTATAAGATTGAAGGATTATATTACACTAATACAATGGATACTATCATGAAAACGTTGGGTCGAAAGCTAATCAACTATGTTTATCTGACACTAAGCAAGTAGATAATGCAAATTGGACGATAACTCATATACCATAGTAACAGAACACCGCTCATAAATAATTGATAGACGCGAAAATCAAACCTTAAGCTTTGAATACACTAAACAAACATTATGAAGTAAGTGTTTAAATACTTAACATTGTCATGGAAATAGCGGTCAAGGAATTTCTTCTTGTAAATGGTCGAAAATTATTATATTGGTAAAACTTTGTTTTTATTACTAGCTGAATTACTATCAACATTGAAAATACCTCTACATTTGAACATTTTGTTTATGATAAACCTTTAATTAAAGAGTTTGAAAATTTGGCAATAAAGATTGCCAATCACTTGGCATAAGTCAGCAATTTTATTAACCGACTTCAAAAAAGGAGGAGGTTATCATTTCGACTGTATGTTTTTTTTTTGTATGTATGTTACCTCATATCTCAGTCGTTTGTCAACCGAATCGAAAAAAATTTTCACCTAGTTAGAGGGTGTACCTTCTAGTTGGTCCCATTTTTTCCATTTTGGGATCTGATGATGGGATCTTAGTGTAATTGAGGGAAACCCTCAAATTTAAAAGGCACGTATAGTGTTTCTTTACTAGAATGTTAATGTTGTAGTGTTGTTACGTCTGATAGTCAATATCTTGTGGGGCTGAGCTGATGGTGGAACTCCTTAACGCTTAGGAGTTCAGTAATTATAATGACGGAACTTATGATAGGTAATTTGTAGCTTTTTAAAAAATGGAATCATAACTCCCCCCCTCCCCCCCCCCCCCCCTCTAATGTAATCACTAAAAATGAAGAAACAATTTAGGCAAACAATTTCTTTTTGGAGTCGGTGCCATCACTTTGACCATCAAGCATCAACTATCACAGCACCGACTCCAAAAAGAAATTGTTTGCCTAAAACGGATTCCTTTCCTTCCAATGGTGAAAAGTTTATTTAAGACTTTTTAGTGCATTTTGGTTTTGAAGTCGGTGTTTTAGGAAAAAAGGCTCGAATATAAAGTCATGCTAAGGCTATATAATTGGATACTATAGAAGATTCAATTTCAAGACACATTTTCCTCAGGTGAAATCGCCTTGACAGAAGCATTGAATTTTCTAACACGATTCTACTGGGTCAGACCATTCTCCTATCCACTATAGGTACAAGTGTGTCTCGGTTTATGGTTATCCCATAAAATACTACTGAAATTGACCAGGTCGACAAAGGACCAATAAATAAGGTTACCTCCAGTGAAATGGGTCACAGACGTCACGTGGTTAAAAGCATCCCATTGTGATAAGCGAGTAGGCGGCAGTAATTCAACTTTCGTGCCGTTTCTACATCATTAATTTGCTAATGCAAAGCTATATCTCGTATGCTGATTCAGTGATGAATTTTAATGGTAGTAGTTGGCTGGAGGGGTTTTGAAGTTAGCGGTTGATTAGCACTTTGCAAATTATATTTTCTGTGATATCTATAGTTTAGCATGTATCATATTTTGTTTTCAAAAAGGAGTTTTCAAAATTAAAATTTCTAACGAACAATCACAGAGTTATACTCATAGAAAACTTGATAGTGCATATATCCGGCTCCTAGCTAGGAAAGAGTTCACACAGTTTGCCATGAAACACTTCAGACGGGGATAAAATTTGAATTTTATTGCGCATCTAACAATGTTTAACGTCCCTTGTCCTCGAGAACTTTGCCCGTTGTTGATTTACACTTCTTCCAGTGAATCCATTATTTTAACTGGCCAAAGACTGTAAACCGTGGAATTCTAGCTTTCAACCATTCAATACTCGTACCCTATCTGATATTGAACTAACTTACATAAAATAGAGAGATGAAGAGATGGTTAACATAAAATTACAAACTAGAGGCTGCAAACCATATTTACATAGGCCAATGATACGAACTTGATTGCGTTTAGATACTCGTATTTCAATATCATCTGCCTAGAATATTGGAGGTAGACATTTACGCGAAAATATTTTATGTTAACTAAAAATAATTCACATTAAACCGACAACGAACCACACAAGCAAACACCATAAATTTTCTAAAACATAAAAAAACAATGGTCAAATATTTAGTAATCGCTATAATTTAGTACGCACATAAAAACAAGAAGCCCGAAAAGATTTAATGACCTCTTAAAACGAAAACATGTTATTAACTCCGTGTTAGATTAAGATGATACTGAAAATGTAAATCATTGTGTTGATGAGAAAAATCGCGGTCTCGTAAATCATGGCAACATCAACACAATAATAATTGTTGGCCCACGTCTTGTCACAGTACAAAAAGGAAAAGATGGTTTCAAAAACAAAAAAATGAATTTAAATGAAATAAATACACAAAAATTTTAAGGGTTTTATGGACGAATTAAAAACGGTTAAAAGTCTATTAGAACCCATAAATATCTATAAATTATAAAAATGAGATCACACCTACAACTTCGATCAAGATAAAGACACAATCTTAGATCTGTAGAAGGATACATTTATCTAAAAGTAGCTATATAACGGTTATACGGTCACCGTTATAACAATAAATTTATTTGTACATGTGGTGCTTCTGTATTTTGTTATTTACAGTCGTGTCCTGTCTATTAAGCGCTAAACGCTTGCCGGATCATAAAATCTTAATGGGCACTTGTTTGCTCTCGCCAACTGACTGTCATGTCTGCGCTGGGCTATATTTAGTGGCGCTACGACAAAATTCTCCACGCTTCCACATCTGATGTCAATGTAACAATCTAAATCTAGTTCTACTACGATAATTATATAATGATTTGTGCCAACTACGATGACACTGAAAATGAAATCTCTATTTAATGGATATTGGCCGTGCAACCAAAATTAGAACTAGTTTCAGTGTTTCCGTAGACAAAATAAAACGAAGCATAAGGTACAAAATTGTAATTGCAATTATTAGCTTTTTTACACAAAACTTGTTACAAGCTTTAGTATAACTATAATTTCTTACAATTAAATATCGCTGGAGTAAAAGCGTGCATAAAGTGATCTTAAAATGTCAATTGTTACATAACGTATTATTAATACCCCAGTCAGAGTTACATGGCTGTAGTTATTTACAAACATCGAGGTCGGCTTCACAAATAAGACTATAATTCTCCAAAACCACAATAGTAGAAATGACAATAACAGCATACTTACAGCACTTTATCATGTTTATGACACAATTGGACCCGTAGTATCTGTCTTCACAAATCCTGGTCGCACGCGCGGGTCACAGCTGACACTTCATCAATTGACAATCCTAACAATACTAGAGACAATTTACGGACGAAAATATCAATAAAGTGCTATGAGTTGAGATCGGATATTTGAAAACATATTTTTCAGTTGTTTGATGTAGAAAGGACGATCGGTAACAAGAAAAAGTATATAGAAAGAAGTATACCCAATTTGAGACAAATACATTTGCCCTGTGGCTATACATTATTGGGGTAGGTATATCCGCCATACATATTCAAAAAGGAAGTCGAATTTCTATGTATAGTCCAATTTATTACATCTTAGACAATTTAAATAAGAACATATTCCAAGATGACACAATATATCAGTCAAAAATAACTTTAGGTGTATACGCATCCGATTATCAGATCTCTAGTTTATGACTCATAAAGGCAGACCGCTACTAGGTCGGTCTGCCTCAAGGCTCGGTTCTCGCCCACGCACCTTTCCTCATGTATCGTACCAAGCGGGAGGCAATCAAAGGCCTGTGTGTGGTCTAGCTCGGCGGTAATTATTTGGATTAAGTCGTTAGTTTGTGCAGGAAGTACTGTTGTGATGTGAACATAGATTTATCATGTTATAACATCCGACCAAGTTACTGTACACCACTGTTAATAAGTTAATTTGGGCTGGTGATGATCTCGTGTTAAAACACGGAATTTTTTAACACATGTCGCATTTGTTTAGATGTAAGGCATCTTAGCAGACAAAAAAGTAGTCAAAATAGAAAACAACAGTGAACTTCATAATGCTTATAAATATTGTTTTATCAATATTGTGGCATAACTATCAACATAGATTGATCTTAAGCCAACAATTTATAAATACGAGTCCACAATACGACACATAAATTAAGGTTTACTAAAATGTACTTAAACCTAACAAATTAATTCATAGTAAATAACTCTGAATATTATTCGGTTCGAGCATTGGTCGAAATCGTAAAACGGCGATAAATATACAAACGACAAGCACGCAGTTATGACAAAGCATTGTGGTGTTAACTTTTTGCTTTAAATTATTTTCTATCTGCAAGGGATATTACATATGGAAATGAAGAACTGATATTGCGTAAGTTTATTTTTCGTCTGTACCTTGTAAAGAATTTATAAAAAAAATGTTGAAAACATCTAGAGCAGTTTCAACCAAAAAAGGTACTACTACCCATTTCACTATTCTTAAATATTTATTGAGAAAGGTTAAATGGTTAAGTTATAGGAAAAATACGAGTAGTTGCATATTTTTAGATCATGACATGAAACACCATCATCACTAAAAGGGTGCGCGTTTTTTTTGTTAGATAATTCCAAGGTAAGAACTATACATGCGTTGACTTTATCACATACACGTCACACAAGATACACCGTACAATTACGCAAGTATTTTTATTCGGTGAAGCTTTTAGTTAGATCTTCAACTCGATTTATCTTTTATTAGATTCAAGCAATTTATCTGACATTTATAGGTTTCAAGTCTCTCAATAAAATTCAATGTTTACTGTTCAATTTCATTTCGCGATTATCTTTAACACTTTTATCAATTTAAATTAATACAGGTGGCTATAAAAATTTCAACACCTGTTCCGAGAGAAGAATTTGAGATAGAATTTATTGGGCAATGCTGTAGTGATGAAGTTGATAGAGGTCCAGATGCATCTTTGTGGTCTAATTTACCGTAAACAACATTTATAATGTGCGTTGAGAACGAGAATGAAGATCAAAGGCGCAGTGTCCATCCACTCAATATCTCAGCAGTAAAGTATAGCTTCACTGTATGATGACTGTTGTTGTGTTGACAAGAAATCTTAAAATCGTTTAAACTACAAGCTTTAATTGCATCAAGTAGTCTATTAGCAGCTTAGCCAATTTGTATTTGTTTTGTTTGTTGATTAAAAAATATTTTTACTGTTACTGCCTAGAATGTACATTTGTCAACACATCAGGTTATAAATCATCATTATCAGCCAGAGGACGTCTACTGCCGGACATAGGCCTCCCCAAGGGTTTTACACAGCGACCGATCAAAAGCAATCTGCATCCAGTATGATCCTGCAATCTTTACAAGGTCGTCAGCCATATTATTTATTAATACTTTATTGCACAACCAAAAATGTATATAAAAGGTGGACTTAACGCCATATGGCATTCTCTACCAGTCATACCTTTGGGCTTAGCAGAAATGATTCCATCATGTCGGAACTTCTCTACGCCAGCGGTGGTCAGTTCTTTGCGCTATGTACTAATTCGCAGGGCTATGTTTAGATAGTAATTGTTCCTTGAAAACTAAACCTTATTACAACTATACAAGGTACTGTAAGGTAAATAATTTAGTCACACTAAATTTGTGACGTGCTGTTGTCCGTAAAATAATGGTACAAAACAGACTTTATTAAAATCAAATATTTCAAAAAAGGTGACATATTTTATTTATAGTTTTTTTTTTCCACTGACAAAATAAGAACAAAATTGCAGGTGAAGCAGAAACGTTTGAGAGGGTGGTTTCAGGAAGCTTACATTTTAACACTTCACGTAGACTAAGTTGTGTCAATTTATATGCTTAATATGACCAATAAGGGCAAATTCTGTTAGCTGAAGTGCCACAATGGGTGGCAAGGCAAAGAACACACAAAAGTAACAAATTAATAAATAGTTTACTACTAATATACTTACTTAAATATTAACCTACATTAACATACATACTGGAATACAAAAATTTATCCATACATCAGCTGTTAAAGATTAAAAGATCTTTCTGTGTTCGTTGTGTGTATGTTTTCGTGATACTAGTTTTCGCCTGACAACTTAAGTTTTTACGACATTAGTATAACTACACTTATCACTTCGCATAGCTAACCTAAGCATGTCCTAGTGGATCGTAGGGCTAGTAAAGAATGAAATAGATAAGATCGGTTGTTGAAAATTAAGCTTCAGATATAAATAGTCGTGAATGACTTAAAACGCGCTCATTCGAGTGAAAGTGATATAATATTATTGGTTGTTTTGTGTGATTACTTGCATTCAATAATGTTTTACGTGAGAAGACGGTATTTTGTATCTTTGATTTCACGTGTATGATGATGATAAGGTATGAGGTCAATATTTTCCATAACCTAAGATTTACCTACTTAAAATAGCTAACATACTTTTTTTAAATAGGTTTCTAGGAATAACTGGAGTGTATTTCAAAGATTGTCAAAATCTTGAGAACTGAAGACAGCGTATAAGTCACCAAAATGAGAATGGCTCCCGCCATTCTGCTGACACAATTTCAAGTTTTCTAAGGTGCACTATAATTTTGCAATACATATTTGTAAGCAAATTTAAAATAAATATTACGTCTATGGCTCTGGATAATAGTAAACCACAAGCTATAGATCCTTGACCTACGCAAGTATTCTGAGATGAGTATATTCGCACGTCTAAATAAATCAGAGAATGCAAGTCTTTGGCGGACTTTGCCGTTTATGACACAATGATAATCCCAGCTATAAACTGATGTGTGTCTAGAACTGACGCACACATAATAATGTTCCTGTGGGAACGTTGAAATACAATCCCGAAGAATTGAAGTATTGAAATAAGCTTTTATCAAAGCCGATGGATACTGAGGGTCGTACTATCTAATCGTCCTTTTCACCATGGCAATATGAGAGTGCAAATGAGAGCGATGGCTATAACTGAGAGTGCAGAACATTTCTTAAAGCGTAACACCTTAGTAACAAAATATACTAACCCTTTTGCGAGATGTTGGTAACTTTATGTTACGTTCAAATACTTCCTCATAGAGATAAGAAAATTCTTAACATGTCAATTTAAAGACGCGTTTTATCAGCTATCTTGGCTTTAACAAGATGAATGTTGTGTATTAGTCAAGCCAAACCAATTCTGGATATGGCAAACCAGTCAGAATTGACCATGCCTATGTTTTAGAGCAAAGGTATTCTACGCTATAAGTGTCAGACTAAATGATCTAAGAGAGAAGAAAATTAAGACAAGCATTATTGATTTTGCAAGTACGTTAATCAATGAAATGTGTATATGTATGTGATATTGTTGGAATTTCATAATATGTATGTATGTTGATCTAGTAAGGCTTTTAAACACGTGTGCTAAATTTCGTAAATGTATATCTGTATGTTTGTATATTTGTATGATTGTCCACCAATTTCTCAAAAACGAGAAGTCAACGCGAGATGGATTTTTCAGTTCATTTGAGTATATTCCAACTAAGTGTATTATGTGAATTTCATTAAAATCGATCAAGTAGTTTTTGAGATATGGGTAGTAACTAAATATCATGAAATAAAAATCATTAAAAAAATAATCCGCCTTCAAGAAACCGACTGAACTGTAGACTGTTGGTGTTCACAAACTAGACATCATGCACCGACTCCAAATGAATTTGTTTCACCTAAAAAGATGATAAATGCTTTGTTCAACCTTAGCTAAGGACACTCTTAAACCTATCCACGTTATGTATATAAATCATTTTCCTATTTCAACTATGGCACTTACTGTTACATCTATCGCTCCTTGTAAGGTCCATCCATATCCTGGGTGATTAGGGCTCCATAAACTTAGGGCTTAGGACATTACGTGCCTGCCCAGTGACGTTTATGAGCAGCCCACTACACGTTGAGATGGTAGGTATATTTAAGCCATGAGAGATAGACGCTTCCAAAGTGGTAAAATGGGCGTACCCCATCTAACTTTTAAGCTAAGCGAGTGTAAATTAAAAAAATATATATGATGTAGATCTTGACAAAGACTTTCAACGAAAATTAGTTTGAATGAGATCAACCAGTAGTTTTTGAGATAGAGCACATTTTCAATAACCGCACATAACTTTGTTATTCATACTATTACTAAGAAAAACAAAGTTATATTTGCTGTCAGCAAAATATTGTGGTATTTTGGTCAGGTGGAAGTAAGTCGATCTTTAATTTAGTTTAAGTTGGCACGGAACCCTTAGTGGGCGAGTCCGACTCGCACTTGGCCGGTTTTTGAAGGTAGAACGATGAAACTTTTTCTATAGCGTTTCAATAATTAAGAAGATATAAATAAATTTTCATTTCAAAATTTGTTAAAAAAAACTTTTTAAATACAGTATATCTTGCACACTCATACCAATACTTATATTATTCGCGGACGAAGTCACGGGAACAGCTAGTCATTTTCATATTCGCCATTTTACGCTATAACCACCGTACCTATTTCACATTCAATGGTCAGCATACTTCACACGCTACGGTACTTTTACTACGATCATACTTGTCTAGTTATATCATAAACCCCGTTATTAATATCTTCATCTTCGTTTCCAGGACGTGGTTAGAATACATCTGTGGAGTGAGCAACTGGGCTTGGGTATAAGCCCAGTTACTGAAGAGCTGGAAACTTGTCAAATTAATAACCTCAAAACCTCCTTCGTAACTAAAAAGTAACATTTCAAATATCTAATAAGTATTTGTTTTTTATTTTCAATCGGATGGAGTTAGATAATATACAAAATAAGTTATCGAAAGAAATAACTGACAACGAGAATACGTGAAAAATTGCTGCCTGTAAGGTAGTCTCGCCTTAGTTTTCCAGTCGTAAAATGCTGATTTATTGATTTAAATAATAGATATTTTTTACGATATATCAAAGACATTATAGCTTTACTCTTAGTCCAAATAAAATAAGTTTAAAAATCATGTTTCCTACAAATATTGGCAAAATTTATTTAGAGAACGTAGTAAGAAGTCAAAATAGGTAAAACATACAAGAATTTTATATTGCAAGGCAAAGAACAGATTTTTACTCATTAACAAACTGTTTGATATGTGACCTACGTTTATTTATACCTCGATTTTATGTTTTACATGTATCATTTATCCTAATAAGTAAAATTCATTATCAAAAACTCATAATAGAGACAGTTCCATGATATAAAGGCGCGCGCTACAGTTCATTGTAATCGTTTATATATCTCTATATTGTTTTAGTTCACACCCCCGCACCTCGGGGTGCTCCTTTTCCTCTTTCCCCAATCACCATTTATATCACCTAACTGTTAAAATCATGTAAAACTTTTTGGTAAGCAATAAATACTTTATATATTAATCAAAAATGAATAGCGCGCTGCTTCGAGGATGAATATGTATATCACAAATTCAATTAATCGAGCACACTTGAATTTATACAACAATGTTGCACTACGCTTGCAAAAAAAAAGATCGATCGGTATCTATCCTTATGGTATTTCTGATTAAAAATCAGAGTATACCTAACAAACTTTCAGGTAAGTATCAACAAAATTTACTTCCACGTGTTCTCTCTAAGAAGTCGTTTAAAGACGTTTAGCTAATTACAAGTTTTTTATTTATTATTAGCGGTATAAATATATGGGCATCCGTAACATTTATTCTTGTTAGAATTTCACTCTAAACTCAAAGTAGGTAAACACTCGGCCAGACATTGTATTTCGTACGCAAAATTTAACCAAAATGCCATAAAACTATGAAGCGAGCTTTCTCCTGTAAGCTTCATAACTCGGATACTTTACAAGGCTGTAACTTAACCCTGCGTCTGTGCACCGCGCGGTACAAATTGTTTTCTCTTCTTACTTTTTTATGATTCCCTGAAAGTGATTTATGATGTGACACGATCTCCTAGATAGAGATGGGTACTGAGTCACCCCAATCTTGTAAGCGTCGAGTATTTTATTGTTTTAGTCAGATATGTGGCTACGGTTTCAACTAAAGGTTTTTCAGGATACGACCGAAAAATGATGATGTCTGATCATTGATCGATACTGATTTCATTTTAATCTAAATAAATTTATCAAACCGAGAAAAATACGAAAATAAACTGCTCACATCTAAGGAAGTATGCGTAATCGACAGTATACTCAACTATTGGCTAACGTTACTGCGGCAGTTAAATGCAGAGGTCGAATGAATGTATTTTTTCTTCAAAATTTGCACTGGTCAGGTAACATTTCACCATTAATTGAGTTAACTACCGATCAAGCTACCGGGCCTTACTGTATGTGACATTTATTAGGCTTTATGAAGACGCAAAAATTAATTGCAACATGAAGGTATTACATTAGCCCGAAAATAATGTTACTGACACTATATTGTACTTAATTTTCGATATTGCTCATTGCGATTGTTGCAGACAAAAACTGACCTATTTGATGAATACCATCAATGTATATAAATTACAATGGATTCATCGACATCGTCATTTTTCTGGTTGCTGCACTATTTTGAAGGAAATCATCCGGTTTTTTGATAGATTGTCGACTATTAAAGGGCATGTTTATTGCATTTTAGTGACGCCTCGAACTTTTACTGTGGGAATCTCCACTTTTACACCAAGCCGGTACATTTTACGAGGATTGGTGTTGGACGCTGGTACAATTAAAAGTTAACTTTATTTGTTTTGTAATGCATTGTCATACAGAATCGTTAGTCGTAAGAGTGTAGACTTAATTTTATTACGTTTGTGTTAGCATTTTTATGTTAAAACTTTTTGTAGGCAAATATTATTATTTAAATACTGTTAAATAACATAAGCGTTTGCAGGGAGATTCCTATTCATTAGCGCATTTTCAATTTCATTAGCTTTTGGTGTAAACAGCTTTATTTCTAGAAATGACAAGCAATAAAAGCTGCATATAAATATCTAAAGCACATTACAAGTAAAAGAATTATTACTTAGGTTAAATACCTAATTATAACAAAGTCGATGGGATTTCCGTATAAGCTAAATAAAATAAATAGCTTATAATAAATAATAATTTCCTTTATTTTTATGTTCTTAATGAATAGAGACTACAAGGCTACAATTGTGTCAATAAAAAGACTTAAACCTATGTTAGTATTTAATCTTATAAAGTGTCATAGTGCGGTAGGCTAGTGCACAAACAAGCGGGCTGTCTAGCAAATTGGCTATACGCAGAATGTTGTTGGGGTTGCCGCGCAGCCTACGCAAAAGAGAGCCAGTTTTCTTTCGCCATGTGGCGTCAAACCCATATGTGTGAACTACGGCAAACATTGACGACGCGCTGCTAAACCGCGGCAGCCGCAACAACGCCCTGAATGCGTTGTTATGTTGGACACGCAGAGCATTGTAAGATCTTTGGGTATATCTGAACCACAGGGCCCCCGAATAAGATTCCAACGACACAGTTGTATGTTTCCTGCCTGCATTACACCACGAAGGCGCCATGGAATACGTGCATAAGAAGACCAACTACACTCTGCGGTTAGAATTCTTTGTGATTAGAATTCCGACTGAAACTTTGACGACCTGCATGCAGGAAGATTTTTGGCCGAAGGGTGTCGTATTTCGGTGATAACGCGGTAGTCTACGCGACACCACGAACAACACTAAGAGCGTTTTAATTTAATTTTGATATTTTATTTTGATGATGTATGTTAGTCTGTAAGGTATTTATTTTATGGGCATGTATTTCATTATTTGGTGCAAGAAATAAACGTTTATTATTATTTTAATACAAAGATGTACAGTATACTTTGAACAGCGTTATTTTGACTTCTACCGTGCACCGTGAAAACCTGTGGATCAGCCTATTCGCTCGCCCTGACAATGCTCTGCGCTCCCTCTCCATGTCTAATAAATCATCATTCAGGTCATCTGTTACCAATAATACGTTATCATCATCAATTTTAAACTGTTGCACTGCATGGGCTGATTTCAATTAATGCAAACTATCAAAAACTAGATCACAGTAACAAAAATATTCCGGTTCATTGACTCCACTATCAAAACTTATGTTTTATAGCAGTTTGTCCTAATTTGTCAACTAACACGCGTTTTGTTTTATCTGCCTCGTAAAAAAGCACTAAAATCCGATATTTTAAAGACACGCGTCCACCACCCGATTAAAACTAATTTAATTTACGATTTAGTTACAAAATGATGTTTATTACTTCATACATTGGATCGCCATTTTTATGGTCGAGTTACACTTGATTTGGTGAGAAAAACGGTGTTCTGGTGATAAGTTTAAGTTACGTGAGAAAACTTTCTGTTCGCTTACTTACTTATTTCTATCCAATGATGCGATTTATAGATTTAGTCACATTTTTAAGTATAGATACCAACGCGTACAATAGAATCCTTAATTTCTTTTATTATTTTGGCTCCAATCTTAACTCAAGAAATGATTCTCGTGTAAAAAAAAGATTTGATCTGGAAAACAAATGCAAATTTCGTTAAAGATGAATTCGAAAACGGCAAAAATGCGACTGCACAAGTCTTTTAAGGTTCATTCACACGCAAAGATCCTGAGGCTACGCGGGAACTGACTATTAGGGCAAGACAATTTATTATTACCGAGTCCTTAGACGGGATGTGTGAGACCGCCTTATGGATTCTAGCCAACAAACCAAAGTAATATCTAACAGTAAACAAATAAAGTTCAAAATCGGAAGATGGTAACAAACTGATGAATGAAGCTAAGGAAACAGAGAGAGGTCTTAATTGAACATAACAGAGTACAAAGTTGAATGAAGGAGAGATGCCGGTAAATGATAAAGGATACAAAAACAACCACTTTACATAATTCGAGGCACGATTTCACTGAATCTAATGCCAATAAAGATAAGGTTCAAATTGTAATAGCTGAAGTAGTCACTGATATCTCAATCGGTTACGAATTTTAGTCAATTTACGATTTCGTAACTACCAAGACGAATGTTTGTTGAAAATTTGGGGTTGTGTTTAAGACAGAACTTAAATACAGCTTTTATTGGTGGTGCAATCGATCACTTATGATTTGGCTATAAATTTTGTTAATATTACCCATTAATTTGAAAATATAAGCTGCGTTTTGGCTGAATTTTTACTGTTTGATGTTTTACAATAAAAGAGGGAACAAATAAATACTAGGTTGCATTAAAAGTTTGCAGACTGGATCACTTACAACAAAAATATTTTAAAAGCACTAACTGCATTCAAAACTTTCACCATTTGAAAGCTTGTCATATTCTTTTTCTGTAGTTATGGTGCCCATTTGAAAATCGCGGATAGCAAGCTCGACGAAAATTACTCGCGAAAATTTCCGGGTAACATTGAGAGTTGCCAGAAACTTCAACTAGTAAAATAATAACATATTTTTTTAATAATGCCACTTTTTGTCTTTTAAATGGCACACCAGACTGACACTGGAGATAGCTTAGCATGTAAAGTTAGCCTGTAACGTCGCACTGCTGGGCATAGGCGTTACCTCAACTTTAAGGTAGTACGAGCCATACTCCACCACGCGGGCTCAGTGCGGATTGGTGGAGGGTTGTTTGCAAGGCAAGTGACTAAGCCTGCTGTCAGATGTTATCAAGCCCCCCATAAGGCCCAGCTTAACGTGCCTTCCGAAGCTCGTGATATACGTCACTTAAATGGTCGGAATGGTCACCCATCCAAACACGACCGCGCTGTCGGTTGTTTCACTTCCGTATCACTACCAAAGCGCTGCTACCACTGCGCTACGACCTCCTCTTGATCGAGCTTAGCAAAATACATACATTTTAAATAAAATAACATAAATCTTATGAAAGTGTCATGGTTTGGGACATATTGACACTTTCTTGTTTTCTTCATACAAGAAAAATCCAAAAAGTGGCATTATCTCCCAAACTATGAGTCATTTATTAGAGTTACAACTGCGCGTTTTTATTGCTATAAAATGATGAATGATTGATTAAAAAGATTAAATGAGGGGCCAGCTATTAAGGTGTCTAGAAGATGGTAAAAAGTGAAAAAAAACACGTGTAAAACTTTGAGTTGGAAAGTCAGAAAAAAACTAGTCAGAAGTACGAGCTACTTCATCCGTAAAAATGCTATTCACACTGCCTTAAAACAGGTACCTACGGTAATAAAGAAAAGTCCTATAAAAAGGTTTTAACAAAAACATTATATTATATTTGTGATTACACATACCCTACAAAACAATCGATATATCATCATAAGTTTTCTATCAGGGGTGCAATTGTCTAAAGCAATCGTATTCATTTGACAGTTCAAAACGTACGATATGGTCTGTCAAATGGCAAAGAACAAAGGGCTTGACAGATCATATCGTACGTTTTGAACTGTCAAATGAATACGATTGCTTTACACAATTCCACCTCTGGTCTCTTTATAATAATATCAAAGTCCGCAAATAAAACGCAAAAAATGATAGAAATTATAAGCCATTTCGAATTAGCATACGATGTACCAAACACCCTATATTCTATGTAACATAAAACCCAAACTGACGATAAAGTTCATAAAACAAACTACATTACTAACATAGTACAACAACATTTACGATAGGACAGCGATACTCAAAGTGTGTTTCGCGGAATAGGGTAGGCTAAGAATACGATTCCCTCGTTCCCCAAAAATTTAGACAAAAAAAAAACAAATCTCTCTGGTCGACCGTTCTGACGCGGCGTTTCAATTGACTATGCTGCCACAAGTGCCTACAAGAAATGATTAAAAGTAACGTGGTATGTACAATTATTATGCTTATCAATAAATAATGCACTTTTTAAAGCAATTGCAGCATTGTAGGGTTCCATCACTTATGTCGGTTTCCTAAAGGGTACCTTCACCAAAAAGATTGAGAACCGCTGCGATAGGTAAAACACTCTCTTAAATTTCGATTAAGGAAAAAATATTATTCCGATAAGACGCAATAAGTGAGGCTGTAAAGGTGTTAAATATAAAACAACATGAATAACTAAGATAGAGTTGCACAAAAAAATAAATGTTACGTGTAATAATAGTCCCCCTAGCTGAATTCGACTACGGTGGCAAGTCATAACGACCGACTAACTGCGCGGGACATATTATAGTGCACAAGTGTGTGCGCAAGCACAGGTGCACTCTCTATTCCATTTACTCTCACAGCAATTATTAAGGCAATAGTTAAGATACGGTCAAATAAATGTTATTTTTAGGTTATGGTTAAATTACGGCTCAGTTTAATAAATTGGTTACTAAAGATACAGTAAAAAATATATGGTTATGACGCTTTTAAAATTCCAAAGTAAGGTTAAAGTTAAGTTTAGTAGGTAATACAGTTGGGGCAACCCACCCAACATAAGTATATGTGATTGTACGGTTGTTTATGGAGTATTTATTCGGTTGTATAGTTATATTTCCCACGCACTTTTTGATCTTACAAAGTAACACCGATGTAATGCACCTATCTCCTTTTAACGGGCTAGTCACAAACTCGGCCCATATGCTTAAGGAACTATGAATTTTAGGACGAGAGTAAGTGACATTATATATTATTTTTTTCTTCGTCACAGTTTAGTTTTGAGAAAAAAGGAATAGACAGATGGAGTTGCCTAAAAATTACGAATTAAATTAAGATTTAATATAGTCTGTCTAACTACGTGTATTTTTAGCAGTTATTAGAGATACTGTACATGGTATTTTCGTGAACATCTCCTTACGGTCTTAATTTTTTTTTAAACAACAGAAATAATATGAATTATGTGACTTCTAGTAGAATACACAAATATTACTTTTTGCCAATTATTTTAACTTTGCTCAAGTAATTTCGCGAATTTCCACTTGTGTTTGATATTTTTTTACCTGCTTCTAAAAAGGATAAGAAAGGTAATCAATTTAATGTGTATGTATGTGATATGGTTAGAATATGATCATATTTGAGTATGTTGATCTATTAAGGCTTTCAAACGCGTATGTTAAATTTCGTAATTATGAATGTTTGTTCATTTGTATATTTGTTCACAGATTTTTCAAAAACGTCAACCTATAGTGAGATGATTATTTTTAAGTTCAATCACGTATATTTTAACTTAGTGTACAGTGTAAGTTTTATCAAAATCGGGTTAGTAGTTTTTGAGATATGGGTAATACCTATCTAAAAATTATAAAATATAAAAAAAATAACCGCCCCCAAAACAGCGACTAAAAGGCTCAAAATAACGCATAATTTGCTTTCTCTTTAGAAGATACAACTTCATTTGGAGTCGGTTTAAGATCTCAAGCACATCAATAGTTTGCGCGCATTATGCACCGACTCCGATTTAATTTATTTCTCCTATACAGAGGGCCAATTATGCGTTATTTTGAGCTTTTTAGTCAGTGCTTTGAAAGTGGATTAATTTGCTTTTGAAACTCATCCAGTTAAATTTTACTTCCACAGTAACATAACGTATCATCAGATAACTCAAACAACGCTGTCCAACTCGCCGCTGATCAAACAAGCAAGATCGCACACAATCATTAATGAACAGGTCATAACGAGCAGACTCGTCTCGCCAAACAGGACCAGACGTCTTACGAGCATAATCAGCTATTAGTATGCAAGAAATCATCAATGGAATCATTTCAACACGTGGGTGACTGTCATCCAATTTCCATAAGTTTGGAGATAATAAACGGTACATAAAATGTGGGAATCATGTCGGTTAGGAAGTTTTATTAAAGCTGACTGTAGAGTTTAAACGCGTGTTTATTTTTAAGAGGGCTATTGTTAATTTATTGAATGTTTTCATATACTTGTGATCGGGGTTTGAGAGCGCTTTCACATTCAGGCAACTTTAGCAGCGTGTCGGTCGCGCAACAGTCGCGCTGCAAATAATTGCATACATAAATCCGCTGTATTTTATATACCCTATCCACCAGCCTTAGTCCATAAATAAACATAAAACAATCACTATTTTGACACAGACAAAAGTTCATCATCATCATCATCATTATCAGCCAAAGACGTCCACTGCTGATCATAGACCTCCCCCACGGCTTTCCATAGCGACCGATTACTAGCGGTCTGCATCCAGTTTGATCCTGCGATATTTTAAGGTCGTCTGTCCATCTTGTTGGTGGACGTCCTACGCTGCGTCTTTGGTCGAAGGGTCTCCAATCTAGTACTTTCCTGCCCCAACGGCCATCAGTTCTTCGCGCTATGTGCCCTGCCCACTGCCACTTAAGCTTACTGATTCTCAAGGCTATGTCTGTTACCTTGGTTCTTCTACGTATCTCCTCGTTTCTGATTCGATCTCGTAGAGAAACACCGAGCATAGCCCGCTCCATTGCTCGTTGTGTAATTTTGAGCTTCTTTATGAGGCCCATAGTTAGAGACCACGTTTCGGATCCGTATGTCATCACTGGTAACACACACTGGTTGAAGACTTTCGTCTTCTGACACTGAGGTAATTGAGACGAGAAGACGCTCTTGCGCAGTTTCCCGAACGCTGCCCAGCCGAGTTGGATTCGTCGATTGACCTCTTTCTCAAAAGTTAAAAAATTAAAATCATCTTCGTGACAAAATAATATTTATATTGTAATAAATCTACTGCAAAACCACCTTCGTTAAATTTTCTGGTAAGACAGATACTATAAAATAATTATGTGAGTCAGTAACCCCTTTTTTTCTAAATCTTTTCGGTCAAGATTCGTGAAACATTTCATTTTCGATTCGTTTCCATCGCATCTGATTCTATAAGTTCAATTGACTAAATTCGTCTACTTTTTCCCATCACTAGATATTGTTATGGTATTTGAGTCGTCATGTTTGTTTACATTTATAGACTTGCGATTCTTAATGGACTTTATATAGGTAGTATTATATTTATTAGGGATATTATGGGCATTCGCTGCTGCCGCGCTGCTGTCGCTCAGTATGAAGGCGCACTTATAGTCATACAGTGTTAACACGGTTTGTCGCGTCAATTATGATGAGTTATTTTTAACCTTTCCTTTATTTTTTGCTCTAGTTGGAGCATCAGTTATGCTGCAGTGTAAGAGGTAAGTTATATTGAATTCCATTTCATAATTTTATTTTGATTTGATTTGAAATAATTTATAATATCAATAAGTTCCGATACTTACAGCACATTTTTATATTTTACCTGTTTGTAGGTTACAGTCGCTGATTTACAAAACATGAAAATGAAACTTAAAGAACTAGACTGTAACCTATATATAGTGTACATACAATTACATGTCATAAATTATTTACAATTCCAACAGTTAGTAAATTTTGGAAGTAATAGAATCTGTTAACAAATGAAACTAAAAAATACAACTGTTACCAAATTTCACAATCTATGTGGGCAGATATTGTGAGCTCAGTCAATGCTCTTGCGTAACAAGTGCAAATGGACTGTAAGAGATCGATGTCTGGATGGGACTTCACAAATTCATCACAAAAATCGACGCATCCGTACAAGGGGATTATAATACGAGGTATTATTCCTGTAGACCTCAAGAGCGAACAATTTAAATCGACGGCATCTATGCAGGGTGTTGAAAGATAACTGAGTTACTAAACAGTCATCGAGTGAATAATTTTGTGCTAAATTATGATTTCATACTTCTTCCGATGGCCATAGTAATTTTGATATAGGTAATTATACAAATACGTATGTTAAAAATTATTTAATAATTAAATAATAAATGGCTTAGGAACCATAGCAGAAAAGCACGCATGTCATTGGACTGACCTCATGTCTGATTTTTGATAACTTATGCTAATAGTTAGAAGATTACGCTCCAATTCAGTGGATTTGAATATTAATTGCATATTAAATAATAGTTTAATGGGTAAATAAGGTATGGTCGCAGTGTAGGCGGCTCTGAGGCAATCTGTTCATTATTTAATAACAAAGGTATCGTAGAGCACTGTTACCAGTATACTGTTTTGTTTGCATTTCAGAGCATTTCAGAATACCAGGCCAATTTTATTGCAAAATGGTCTGCTGCTCTCAGCTGAAAACTTTAATACACAAAAATGACCATAAAAACAATTGTATGATGTTATCAGAAACGAGTGGCATTTTTGTTTTATAAAATACATTTTGCATATATGTAGACGACCAATATTCAGAGGGCTTACTATGGAAAACAAAATCCATCAAATCGATCATCGTTTAGCGGATCTGAAACATTTTTAGTATGCAATCCTTACCACGAAGTGCTTTGTATCCGTATCCGTATGAACGGAATTCGTTTTTCGTAGTATGCTTCCGATAAAAGTTGTGGTCGTTAAAAACCATGATTTGATTTTCTAAATCGCGTTAATTCAAACCGCAACCCACAAAATAATATTGGCGCCAATACCAAATCTTGAATGGACAAATTAAGAAAAAATATATCCTAATTTTGTTTTAATTACTACTAAACAGGTATCAACGGTATCCTCTTATGACATTTTAATTTACCATTCATTTCATGTAAATACGTCATGAGAATTAATAATCGTGCAAATTTTAAAACACCCACGGACTTTTATGATTATTTATGGGTATAATCTTCAACATTATCAATACGTTGTTAGAAAAATAATTCATATGGAAGGCATCCTAAAAAATGTTACATTTTTTCTCTTAATTGATACAAATGTGGTATAAATATATTTTTTCCACATAAATGTTTTAAAATATGCAAATTACATACTAAAGTGAGGGTAGATGAATGCCTAACTATCCAATTCAGATATTAGGAAATTTAAAAAAGAACTAAAGTTAACCAATACGTACATCAAACATTTAAAATCCGAAATGGTTGATTTAGTAAATATTTATAAATAAACTTTACTAGGTATACCTCCTGAATACAACCAATCTTAAGAAAAATAATACCGAAATAGTATAAAAGTAAAGATCTATCAGAGTTCCCGGTGCATGGAATTTAAATGCCTTCCATACTTTTGTTCGCTTCCACAAATAAAAACCCTTCAAAACCCATCAACGGTCGTCAAAGACCAAATTAGACAACGACAAACCGTCTGAATGACATTTGACACAATTTTCAAGATGGCGAGCGAACTCTTAACACCCAGTAATGCATTTTAATATAAACCTTATGTCATGTGTTTTAGAGTCCAAATTCAGTGATCTATGTTTGTTATAATGTATCTCAAAAGATAACATTTCAAGCATGCATTTTCAGACAAGCCATTGAGTCGTCGTAAAGTTGGACATTCAGTTGGAATGCTTTTCTTCTTAGCTTTAGGGTGTCCATTAAAAAGATAGTAAAAAAGATATCCAACAGGTATTTGTTTTGATTACCGTAGGCGAATTGTCAAAATTTTGTGGAGTAATTTGGACTCCATTGATAGTGTCATAAAACTCTTTGCAACAAAACACAGTGTGAAATTATTAATTAATGTTTAATAAATCCTTCGACATGATATTTATGAAATACAAACATAAATTTACGCAAAAGTAAGGTGTTTGTTAATCTTAACTCAAGGTCTTTGGCTAATAAGAAGTTATTAATTTCTAATGCATTTTATTATACTGCACTCAGTTAGAATCAAAACTGATTAATAAAAAAAACATTGCATTAAAATTATGTGCTTTCAGTACCCAATAAAAGTATGTGTTTTGATAAGTATCACCATTATATTTAATTTAAGAAAGTTGCAATAGTGGAGACACCCTACTAGTCTGAAGAACGGTATGTGTTTAATAAATATATCTGTGGTTATTGTTATAGACCGTGAAGGGTTAAAGCTCCATCTAGCGGTAAACGGGGGATTAGCGATTTAACCAACCATCGTTTATGTTCTAGAGAAAAGTTAAATTGAAAACATACCAAATATCCTTTCCTTCATTTCAGCTTTAGATGTGACCTGAAAAAATAAAAAATAAAATGAATAAATATCCAATTGTAATGAAAAAAAAACCGTATTTAAATTGAAAACAAGCATCACGCCTACTTGTTATTTTTATCGCTTAAATACCCAAAATCTTATCCGTCAATCTTTCAACGACTATGAAATTTCTCGTTTATTTGAAGAAGTCATTTTATTTAAAGCCTTTCGACGTTTCATCGATCCATTCTCCTAATCAATAACTATTTTATGTGATCATAAAACCACAGAATGGATCGTAAAAGAATCAAAATTGAATTTAACAATCTCCTTTACAATCTATATTGGTATTTGTATAATTTTTGAAACGATAAAAATCCGTTACTAGTCAATTTGTGTTTGAATTACATTATCTTGAAATCAAGGAACCTCCTTTGTGTGTGGGATAAATACACTGTCGATTGTCACTATAAACTTAAAAAAGTATAATGCTTCAACACCCGAGCGGTCGCATGAGACCGCATAACAATAGAATATCTATTGTGTCTCGTTCACATACGCTTGAGGGATTAAGAACAACTCTATATTCTGTGTCCAATGTCACCTTCACAAGATTTGACGGATCGATCCTTGGTGCTTGTCCTTATTCTGGTCGTTCCCTCAATGCTGAGGATCGTGACTGTATGTCAATCTTCTCTACTCGGTCCGATTTTGCGCCATATGTACCGCTCCCTGTATCTGGCCTCCAGTCACCTCCTTGAGTTGGTCCACCCATCTAGCTGGCGCTCTTCCTCTAGCGCGCTTCCCCTCCATTTGTCCGAGAATGATGAGTTTCTCCAGGCTGTGCAGAGGGGATCGCATTATGTGCCCAAAGAAACTTGGGATCCTTTCCTGGCACGTAGTCAGCAGGCGCTTGGTGACCTTAAGTTCTTCAAGGATAGATACATTGGTTCTCATAACTGTCCAAGGAATGCGCAGCAGCTTTCTCCAGCACCACATTTCAAAAGCATGTATCTTGTTGCGTTCCTTTTTCCTGAGACACCAAGTCTCCACCCCGTACAGGAAGATAGAGAAGACCAACGTACGAACCAAACGCATCTTAGTTACCCGACGAATATTACGATCTTTCCAGATTTTATCGAGGCTAGTCATGGCACTTTTAGCCATCCCGATGCGGCGTCCGATTTCTTTCTCGCAGTTACCACTGTTAGAGATCAGCGACCCCAAGTATGTAAATTCGTCCACTTTTTCGTAATCCTTGAGCGCATTTGATGGACTTAAAACTTGAGCTCTGTCCACCACCATCACTTTGGTCTTAGAACGGTTTATGTGTAGACCAAATTCCAGACTCACTCTCGCTATATGTTCCAAGATCAGAGCCATCTCGGACTCACTGGCTGCAAGGATTGTTGTGTCATCGGCATATCTTAGGTTCGTGATCTTCGTACCGCCCACCGTAACGCCACCGTCCCAGCCATCAAGCGCCTTCCTCATAATATACTCGCCGTAGAGGTTAAACAGCTTCGGAGAAAGTATACATCCCTGACGGACCCCTCGTTCTGTACGGAATGTTTCAGATTGTGATTCATCCAATTTCACGAAACTTGACCCGTCAAGGTATAGCCTCTGGACAAGGAAGATAAGGTGTGATGGAACGCCCATTTCCGACATCATCCTGAACATGGAATTCCATCTTACGCAGTCAAATGCTTTGGCATAGTCTATAAAGCATAACACAAGAGGTTTATTGAATTCACGGCATTTTTGAATGAAAGAAAGAAAGAAAGAAAGAAAATAAATTTATTCGACCAAAAAGTTAGAATAATTACATATATATTTAAAAAAAAAAAACATATGCTTAGGCCGAAAAAGGCACCCGCTCAGCATTGGTCGTGGCAGCAGCAGAACGCAAACCACGACGCTGATTTTCAGCGAGTGCCTTTGCGGGTAGGTACAAAAAAAAAATGAAATAAAAATAAAAATAACACAAGCTAATAAAAACAACATAAAATAATATTAACAATATTTTAACTTAAAATTACGATAAGAATAACAGACATGTAGGTATTATTTAAAATTTTAAATTATCATTTCATTCAATTCATTGGCATATAAATTAAAATTGGATCAATTAAATTACATAATAATAAATTATTGGCTTGGGGTCACCTTGGTGAGCCCATTGTGCATTGTGCATTGTGCGATTACTCGCGGAACGGAATGTGGCCAAACCCAAGATTCGGAGAAGAAAAAAAAGTAACAAAAAAAAAAAAACTCTGATCTTGGGCTCGGTTCGGCGGCAGCCATTTTATCTATGTATCCGACAAAGTCCCGAGAGTCACCGAAAATAATTCCACGTAAAAGACAGTGCCACGTACATAATTAATCAAGACAAGTTAAAGACACACGTTGACATTGCTGGCTTCAGTCTACAAGGAAGGGGAGCCTTGGATAACCCCAAACAATCACGTCCGGACTGTACGAATGACGGCGACGTGCACATGGGGGCCAGGAGGAGCCTACGCGGGCAAATCATGTAATGCAATGTGCTTTTCGGCGTGATCGGTGACAGGTTGCACGGGTTCAGCTATGTTTAGATTTGCGACCCCCTTGTTTGACGCGCATACCCCGTTGGTAAGTGAACGCGTGCTTTTCGTTTTCACGTTGAATTTGTAATAAGTGTTGCTTTAAATTAATTTTAAACGTTGATTTCACTTTCAGGGCGCGCAAAGGCGGGGGCAGCGAGTTCCAGCACCGTGTCGCAGCAAATTTGAAAGAGCCGCGGAATGTTATTGTGCGGTGTCTTGGGGTCAGAAAAACGCCTACACATTCCCTCCTCCCACGCCCATTCCCGCCCCGAGCCCACACCAAGTTCTCATGTAAGTAGCTTGGTTTATGTGTCTTAATGATTTCAAACATCAGGCTGGCTAAGTGGAGTTTTCTGCGAGCCTCCATCCGTAGCATGCTTGCATCACTAATGTATGGGGTAACATGAGTCCGAGGTGGGATGGGATAGCAAAAACGCACGCAGGCATTTTGCACTCGCTGAATCATCTTCGCTGACTTTGCTAGCAGACACGGACCATACACTGTGTCGCAATAATTGAGCTTGGATAGCACGAGTGACTCGCAAAGGCTTTTCCTGATTGCCTCACTCAGATATGGTCTTAATTTGTACAGAAGCTTAAGTCGATAAAAACAGTTTCTCGTACATTCTGCTATGTGGCTCTCAAATCTCAGGTTGCTATCAAATAGTAGGCCCAAGTTTCTTGCCCTGTCTACCCTTTCTACTGGTTCTCCATTTATTGTTATATTTATTGTATTGATGTCTAGTTTTAAAATTTTTTTGGGTGTTCCTATGATCAAAAGTTTAGATTTTTTGGGATTGAGTGTGAGACAGTTTTTCTGGCACCACTTGTTTATCTTTTTCAGCTCATTGTTCACTGTAGTCACTGCACTGCTGCAATTTTTAGGATCAAAAGAGAGGTACAATTGCAGATCATCTGCATAAAGGTGGTGGCTGCAGTGAGTTACACATCTGGTGATATCGGCACTGTACAGGATGTAGAGAATTGGTCCCAAGATTGAGCCCTGGGGCACGCCTCTTTTCACCATTTGTGGTGCAGATTGCTCTTTAACACCGTCTGATCTACTTACCTCCACATACTGCTGTCTCTGGTAAAGGTAACTATGAAACCACTTAACGGCTCTGGAATCTAGTCCGTAATAACTTAGCTTCGAGAGCAGCAGGGGAATGCTGATGGAATCAAATGCCCGCGAGAAATCTAGTAGAAGCAAGAATGTGACATTTCCCTGATCCTGTGCAGACAGCAGGTCATCCACCACTTTTGAAAGTGCAGTTCCTGTTCCATGGCCCTTACGGAATCCAGATTGATGACGAGGTAACATGTCATTGTCTTCCAGATATTTTGTCAGCTGATCGCAGACTATTCTCTCCAGTACCTTTGACAAACAGGGCAGTATGCTAATAGGGCGAAGGTCCTGCAATGTTTCCGGTGGACTGATCTTCGGTAGTGGCCTCACCACTGCTACCTTCCAACTGTCAGGGAATGTGTGTTCCATTAAAGATTGGTTTATTATTGAGGTTATAGCATCCAGTGAGTATGGCAGAGTCAGCAGGAGCATGTCTAATGAGATTTCATCATGCCCCTGAGCATTCGAGCGCAGTCGGCTTATGGTCTTCATTACTAGGTCACTGCTTACAGTCTGAAAAGAAAACAGAGCCCTATCACTGAACCTATGTGTTTCAAAATAAGTTAGCTGTGACATAGAAACTCTTCCACGTCCTGGAGCATCCAAAAAGTAAGCATTAATGAGGTTAGGATCATTGAAATGGGGAGGCAGGTCCACAGGTGTCTTTTTATCAGGCAGTAATGTGAGTAGGCGTACGTTCAGTATTTGCTCTCGTGTTCCTTTTCCTTGCACAAACCCTGACTGTTCCGGAGGAATCTGTCTATCTATGTAGGCGGCCAGTCTCTTGTTCAGAATCTGGAGCATGATTTTACTAGCGTGAGGCATGAGGAAAATAGTACGGTAATGTTCGCATTTCTTTGTGGAACCTTTTTTGTGTAAGGGGATGACAGCAGATTGTGCCCAGTCCTGAGGCCAAATACCAGTGTACCAAATCTTGCTACAAATCTGGTAGAGGATTTCGGCACCTTCGGGGCCTAGATGTTTGATCATGGCAGCTGATATGCCATCAGGACCCACTGCCTTGTGTTTAAGCTTCTTGATGGCGTCCTCCACTTCGCAGCGTAGTATTTTGGGTTCAGCTTCGTAATCATCCCACGACCTATCGACCTCTTCATGCGTGTTTTGACTATAAAGGTCGTAGCAGTACTCTCGCCATCTGTTTAAAACCTCACTGAGGTCGGAGAGAGGGTTACCCTGCTTGTCGTCAACTACCCACGATTTTGGTTTTGGTGGCTTCGTTAACAGTTTTACCTTACCGAAAAGATCTTTGGTTTGTACCTTCACAGCATGTTGTTCTATTGCCTCACAGATATCAGAAATTTGTTTGTCCTTGTCCCATCTTAAAGCAGTTTGCACCTCTTTATGAAGCTTATTGTAATCCGTTACAGAACCTTAGTTTTTCGCAGTTCTCCTCCTCTCAATCAAGTCCCAAGTATTATCGCTGATCCACTTCTTTTTATGACGGACACTCTTAAACTGTGCGTTAACTTCTTTAGCAGTTGTGAGAATAACGTCTTTAGATCGTATCCAGTCAACGTCACTTGAATCGAATGGGTCAAGCTCTAGGGACTGGAGTTTTGGTCTTATCTTATTTTCAAATTGTTGTAACGCTGGCCCATGCAAGGACATAGGATTATTAACGCGTTTTTTAATGCTTCTTAGGCGAAGCTTGAAATCAGCAATGAGGAGTTCATGGTCGCTTCCGCATTCGGCACCAGGCAGAGTTTTGGAGTTGGTGATGCATGACCTCCATCTAGATTTTATTAAAACGTAATCTATCTGTTTCTTGTATTTTCCACCTGGCGCTGTCCATGTGTAAAGCCTTCTGGTGGTGCTGAAACCAGGTATTCATAATGGACATTTGGCTCTCAATACAGAAGTGTATTAGCATCTCGCCACGGTCATTACGATTACCTAGACCATAGTTACCAACGATGGTGCCATTCAAAGGGTCATTTCTCGTTTCGCCGACTTTCGTATTTAGGTCTCCCTTTACAACAGCTATCTCCTGGGATGGTATGGCTCGCAACAGCTGATTAAATTTAAAAAAACCCGGCCAAGCTCGAGTCGAACGCACACTAAGGGTTCCGTGCCAACTTTACTTGAATTGGAGATCCACTTACTTCCACTTAGCCAAAATACCACAATATTTTGTTGTCAGCAAATATAACTTTGTTTTTAATTGTATTTGTATAAATAACAAAGATATGTTTGCGGATATTGAACATCTGCTCTATATCAAAAACTACTAGTTCGATCTCGTTCAAACCAATTTTCGTTGAAAGTCTTTGTCAAGATCTAGAAGTTTTTTTTTTTAATTTACACTCGCTTAGATTATAGTTAGTTGGGGGGGGACGCCCATTTCACCATTTTGGAAGAGTCTATCTCTCAAATGTTAGACTTTTAGAGAAAATGGTTATAGAATCCTCGATGACATTTTAAAAGACCTATCCATTGACATACGCATAGAATTGTCAAAAAATATATTTTAGGTCTTAGTATCATGTATCGTCCTTACTCGTAAATATCATTTTTTTATATTTTTTGTAAGAGAATCGTAAAGTGATTAACAGGACACGCCTACCTACTGAGTTTCAACCGTGTAAAACTTATAGTTTCAGAAAAAGTGGCTGTGACATACGGACGGACAGACAGGAAGACGGACTTTTATTTATTTATTTATTTTATTTTAATACACAGTATACATACTGACTTACAGTTACCCAAACCGTCAGTATGGTAGGTAGTCATACAGTTCAAAACAGACTTGACCCTAAAAACATTCAATCTATCTTCAGTACTGAAAAGTTAATCAGTTTGAAGTATATTGACAAAGTTGTATTTAAATTAATATAAGTTTTAAATTTATAATCAGCCTCAGCTACATTAGCGCCCAACACCAGCAAACTTGGCGCCAGAACGTTGGCGCAGCCTGTGTGCGCAGACGACGGTCTAGACATGCCGAGCGACAGTTTATTTGCTATTGCCCTCGTGTGCGGAATCCTTTATAACGGACAGGAATAAGGAATAAGGGTCCGCTTCGAAATAATATATGTTTTTACTATTTAAAAAAATATACAGATGTCCCAAAACGAGCGTGCCAAACTGACACTGGAGTTAGTTTAGTCATAGACCTTGCAGATACATTCTACAAGAAGTTTTTTTTTAAATAATGCCACTTTTTAGGGTTCCGTAGCCGAATGGCAAAAAACGGAACCCTTATAGTTTCGTCAAGTCTGTCTGTCTGTCTATCTGTCGGTCTGTCTGTCTGTCCGTCCGTATGTCACACCCATTTTATTCTGTAACTATAAGCATTACACAATTGAAATTTGGTAGGAAGATGTATCTTGTTAATCGCTTACCGATTCTCATACAAATAAATAAGAAATAATGACAGTTAAGGGGGGCTCTCATACATGAAACTAAACCCAAAAAAAAAATTATTTGTCAAACCTATGCGTGTGGGGTGTCTATGGATAGGTCTTTTAAAATAACATAGAGGTTCCTAAAACCGTTTTCTTTTAAAGTCAAACGTTTCATAGCTAGACGCTTCCAAAGTGGTAAAATGGGCGTCCCCCCCCCATCTAATTTCTAAACCAAGCAAGTGTAAATTTTGAAAAAAATATATTATGTAGATCTTAATAAATACTTTCAACGAAAATTGGTTCGTACGGGATCGAACGAGTTGTTTTTGAGATATAGCACATTTTCAACAACCGCAAACATAACTTTGTACTTCATACAAACACTATGAAAAACAAAGTTATATTTGTAGTCAACAAAATATTGTGGTATTTTACTAAGTAGAAGTAAAAGGAATCCCTAATTCAGTTAAAGTTGGCACGGAACCCTCAGTGCGCGAGTCCGACTCGCACTTGAACGGTTTTTGTCTTATAAAAAGCACACCTGAGATGGAATTTTGTAAAGCAATCGTATTCATTTGACGGTTCAAAACGTACGGTATGATCTGTCAAACGGCAAAGAACAAATCGTTTGACACATCAAACCGTACGTTTGAACTGTCAAATGAATACGATTGCTTTACACAATTCCACCTCAGACTAACACTGGCGATAGATAGCTCAGCAAAAGTCCTTTTAAATAAAAATAACATGAATCTTAAAAAAGTGTTATTGTTTGGGAGATAATGCTACTTTATTGTTATCTTTATACAAGAAAAATACAAAAAAGGGGTAATATCTCTTAAACTATGAGACTTTTATTAGAGTCATGTTATTTTTATTTAAAAGATCTATGGCTAAGCTTTCTCCAGTTTAAGTCTGTCACGCTCTTTTTGGGACAACCAGCATGACTTATTTTTAAAATTATTTTACATATATACTTTAGTTTTTAAAAATTATGAATCACTAAACTCTACTTAGCAAATTGCAATCGTACCTATTCATCATTAAAATTTGGGAGTTAAAGATGCGGGGATCAGCTTTTATTCTTTGAACTACATATTTCCCCTTTAATATGGGTTTATGTTTGCTTCTGATTTTCTCGGGATAAACGTACGTTCCATGACAAGTCACAAATAAAACTATTATCATCAACAACATTTGAATCTAAAGAAGGTATTCACTTG
Source organism: Pyrausta purpuralis (assembly GCA_963924145.1). Lineage (NCBI taxonomy): Eukaryota > Metazoa > Arthropoda > Insecta > Lepidoptera > Crambidae > Pyrausta > Pyrausta purpuralis. Next base: position 2,049,668 of record OZ001653.1, on the reverse strand, counting down.
TCCTATCACAAGCTCTAATAATCACCTGAAGCTGAGACCAATACTTGCTAAAGCAACCAAAACGGTACTGCTCTCTCGGCTCACGTAAATATTGGACCACCTCATGCGCGCGCGCCGCTTCGTTTGCGAAGCTAAATACCGTTGATGACTGGGAGATTTGCTGGCACAACACTCAACAATGGGCGATGGGTGTTTTCGTACTGAATATTTAAGATCTGTTTAAGCTAAGTACGCTTTTTAAATGGAGATTTTGTTGTGTTTTTGGACTCGTTTTTTGAGGTGGGCTTGTTTAGGCCAATACTTTAAAAGAAAAAGTATATGCTGTTATTCTAAGGCTCTTTTAAATCAAAATATGATGTGATGATGATTCCTTGTAAAAAAATGTACGATTTTTATTTACTTAATGCCTAAAAATATAAAAAAATCTAGGAACCAATATTATAGTATAAATAATTAACAAAAAAGGCGACAATATTATTTCAATTACGTTAAAACTTATTGCAAATATTTGCAATACCACCTACATCGCATACCAACTTTTGGCCTTAATAATTAATAACAGCAAATACCCTCCAATCGTCTATCGCCAATCGTAAGGAAATCGTTGTACGGACAAGAGCACATCAAGGTAAACACTGCGGTATCTTATTCAGTTGTAATAAGGGCTAGTTTGCAAAAAAGTGGGTAGCCTGATGTGCGGGCCACCGAACATACTGTCACGCACTCACATCCGTATGTCATAGTTGTTGTGGTCATTTTCACGTGTAATTTCTATTGTTAAGAATGTCCCTGCACGCGTCGGTCTGTAAAGGTGGCGCCACAGACGTTACAACCTTATGAACATCTTGCAGTTTGATATCATCAGGTGCACCTCTACTGCTTTCAAGATAAGGTTCATTTTTGGATGAAACTTTTGTGTTGAAAGGTAAATGTGAATAAGTTATGGCATACGCGATGTGGTTCGCGATCGTCCCAAAGTATTGGATCATTCAATAAGCGATCCGAGTCATACAAATCGCTCATTAAGCGTCGATTTAAACGATGTCTTTCCTTTTGTCATTTGTCATTCAGCACAGTTTACAACGGGATGGCAGAATTAAGTGCGTACTGCAAATTGTTTGTGGACGTGTGTGGAGAATTGATTAGTGTTGTGCGATCACATGACCTGTAACAGTGATAGGTGCAGTGATAAGAGGTTCCCGGGATGACTTTTTTTTTCGTTATATCAGAATCATCTAATGACACGTTGACTGCCGTAAAAAATACGAAGAATAATCCATAAAATATCGTATAAAAATATTTGCGGTATTATTATTTTTAAAAAACATTCATGACCTTATCATGACCGATTGGTCGGCACCCAACGTGCTGGTCCGAGTGGACCAGCACGATATACAAAATGATGTCAGAAAAAGACAACGCCATAAACACTCGGGTCCGAGTGGGCGGCACTGCGGGAATGGTTATTACGCACTCGGGCCCAAGTGAGTGGCACTAAACGAGTTAATGATCTGCATCATTGAGATGCAGCTATTAAAAGAAATTTTAAAGATAACCAACTATGCACAAAATCTTATATTTGTAGCTAAAAAAACTGCTTTAGAGTTCATTGTTGCCTTTTTTTTGAATATGTCATAAATTGGACTTGTAAATAGCAACTTTTAACTGTGACAGACGAGAAATCGAACACCGTGTCTAACGCTATCCGGGCGTATGCCTATACCATTCAGCCACCGTTACAATAACAAGCCTCGCAAGGGTTCGATTCCTCGTCTATCACAGCCAAAAGTTGTTTTTACGAGTGCAATTTATATTAATAAGTTTGTATAGTGACAAAACACTATAAAAACAAAAATGTAACTCTAATTTGAACATGATTCAAAAAATATCAATAATGCTCATCTCATCCCATCACTAACCATAGAGACGACAGCAAATACATTGTCTAGCGTCCACCACGTTGGTTTTCTCTTTATGATTATTGCGCGCTATGGATACGGATCGTAAAGAAGATGTAAAGAAGACGTAAACGTAATTCACAGTTACTGGTACCAAGTGTAATTGTATTCTCTAGAATCGCGGGACCATTTGCCGACTGGTCCCACAATCGTACTATCTAGGACCAGTTTAAAAAAAACATTATTGTATAATTTACTTGACTCATTTTAAATTTTGAATCCTCCTAAAATTTAGATATATTTTTAAGTTGTTATTATGATTAATTTTGCAATACCCAAACTGAAAGAATTACTAAGTCATAAGTGCAATTGTCTAGCATAAGACCTGCTATATGTATGTATGAAACACTTAGTTGGCAAATAAATGAATATGAATATGAATATGATTAGTGAAAGCGTTTTGTTATAAATGGGCCGTATTATTAGGAAGTAATCTTGACTTATTTTTAGTTTTAAATCCTACTCAAATTTGGAAGGTTTTTTTTAAGTTACTATTATGATAAGTGAAAGTGTTTAATTTTAAATGGGCCGTAAGGTGTTGGAACGAGTTGGTGAATAACCGAACAGCGGTCCATAACTGGGTCCCTGCCCTTAGCAAATGAATTAAAACCTGCGTTCCTTATGATCTTGTGAATATAAACATAACGGGTTAACAGACTACTTCTAAGTTAGAATCTATCGGTCATCATATTCCATTGGATTACAACTTTTCTATTAGAAAAACAAATTAAATGTAGATTATCAAATAAAGTTTTCTTCGTTGTTATTTGAATAACATTGGGAATGAATATTTATAATCTCTCGTTCAAACCTAGGGTTAAACCACAGGTTTACCATAGTCAAATCAGTAACATTTTTTTTTTCATTTAATATTAAATAGTAAACTATACTGAACTTAATAAAATCTTTTTATCTTTTTAATTACATTCCTGAAAGTATGTAAGTAGTAGGCTTGTATGTTAATACAAAATTGCATTCAATCAAAATAAATAACAATAATATACCAGTATGAATGCTCAACGAACTAACACTGAGAACAACTAGTATCTAGACAAACCTGTAATAGGCTTTAAGGTACTTGTAATAAAGCAAATATGTGTATGTCCAAAGGATATTAATTAATAGTAAGCAATTCTCAGTGCGCTCACATTGTTAGCATGTTACTTACCAATAGTGATTGTTAGTCAGTACGATAATTATAATTAGGTAGTGATTGTTTTCTCAAGAAGTGAATTGTTGTAATTCTTTATGAGAAATACAGTTCTTTAACCACAACTGCAGTCAGTCCCTACTTATCCTTCCCGTAATAGGCATAATCCTATGCTGTGAATTTACAAGTCTATCACGAAAACAAATAAACAGCCTGATACATAGGGTGATTCAATCAATCAACCAATCATTCATTTATTACTAGCGGTCCCAGCGATCATCGTTTCGGCCCGGCCCCGTCCCGCCTCAGCCCCGGCCCCGTCGAACGGAATAAAAAAACCTATATCATTCTCTTGGTTCTAAGCTGCCTCCCCACCAATTTTCAGCCAAATTGGTTAAGTTGTTCTTGAGTTATAACTAGTGCAACCAACACGATTTTCGTTTATTATAATAAAGCATGACGCCAATAGTTGTTAAGTACTTAAGTAAGTAATGAAGATGAGTGACATCAGCAATAAAAAAATCGTTTGGATGAAGTCACTTCAGTTAGAATTTTACAAACATGAGGCGTTTCAATACTAATATTAATCACCTGAGACGTTCAGTGAATTAAATTTTAACTGTAGGGATCAGTAGATGAAGAGCTTAATCTTTTTTTTTAATTCTGTACAAAGCTTTAATATTTTTGACACCCTGTATACTACCAGTGTTTAAGACTTACAAAATGTGTCATCGGCGACTTTGTCCATATTATTAATGGCATAATACTACTTTACTATCCATATTTTAGAGGATTATCGCTTCTCAGTTGTTATAACAACTTGCTACAAATATTGCTAAAACAATAATCCCTTTTGAATGTACGTAGAGTTCAAAATTGTTTAACACAGTTATTTTAAAAGTTCATTTACATAATACGCATGTAGGTTAGTATGATAAGCAAACATAACATGCATTCGGCACGAATGACAGATTAATGCATTGATGTAGACAGTAGCATAGCATGACCGTGCTCAAAACGTGTCAGGCAAAAAGATATTATTTGTATTGCAAACTACGAAACCTTCCCCTCTAGAACGTTCCGTCACCGACCAACACAGTCGCGTGCCGTGCACGGAGCGTGTCGGTACCGGCAAAATACGTTCTGGCTCGCTCTCGCTCCATATAACGGTGAGACAGAACGCTGTAATCCCTTTAGTGGGCAAGGCAGAATGTATCTTGTTGCTTTTCGTATTTGTCACGTTCCTAGCACGTTTTTTTTTTCTATTTATTTGGGTAAACAAACAATAGCAAACTCACAAATTGAACAGGATATATTTATCAAAAATTAAATTGTCTTAATTTGCTACCAGCACCGTGTACCACAGATTACTATAGATAGGTGTTAAATCGAAGAGACTACATTGTTTTGCAGAGTGCTAGCGTTAAATTTTCAACTTTACCATTTTCAACCTTACGCACAAACTATTACTAATTACTACACTAACGACTTACTTTATGGATAACATAATTATATTACTAGCTGAATCAGCAAACATTGTTCAGCGTGAACAATCAGAACAAATAAGTGCAGCATTTTAAAGTTAGTTATACAATCATATTAATTTTAGTTTTTTTTTATAGCGAGTTATATTATTTTTAATAAAGTATTAATGACAAGCACAAGTCTGTATTATAAGTGTACAAATTTTTAAAAAGAGTAAAATAATAATAAAAAATAGTTATACAGTATCCAGTATGAGCTTTTTGTATAAACTAGGACGTGTCGATAAATCGGATATGGTATGGTCGGTGTTGCATAAAGTACATAACTGCAAGAAGTAATTACTCGTTTGGATTTTTTGACGAATTTGATAATTCCTAGCTAAAATATCATCACAATCTCATATGTTTCCTTAACATACGGATAGGAAGCGCGGAACCTAGGTAAAGGTTAACAACCGATAGTAATATCTGTGGTATCATATATCAAGATAAGGTGGACTTTATCGCGAATTAGTATGCTTTTGTTAAATAATTATACTTATTTATTCTTACCATAGATCCTATGCATACTATCTCATTAAGACTTTATTTATTTCCTGCTACTGAGCAGATTTGAGACGTGTTTTACAGTGTTCTATTAAGTTCAGTGTTATCTGTCTAATACTTCTTTTTTTCTCTCTCTTTATTAAGGACAACAAACAATTACATTAATGGTATAACCTTAAATATTACTATGAAAATTACTTATGATGTAACCAGCACCATTGTCCACAGATAGGTATAAAAATTAATATTAAAACATGCGACAGTTGGGAAAACAGAGCAATTAAGGTGTAGTGTTATTTAACAATATTTTGTATATATTTTTTTGTGAACTAGTACATCCTTCATATTAAATCGTCTTAAATTTGATTATTCGTTGGATAGTGCGTATTTGCCAAATGTGAATAAGCTCTTAATCAGTTTGAAACTTGCTGACTTTGTAACTTATGCAACTGAAACGGTACAGAAAATATAATGTATTTCTAACCGACTTCAAAAAAGGAGGAGGTTATCCATTCGACTGTATTTTTTTCGTATCTATGTTACCTCATATCTCAGTCATTTGTGCCGATTTAACGCCTGCATAGAGGGTATACCTTCTAGTTAGTGCCATTATTCCGATTCAGGATCTGCTGATGGGGTCTTGGTGTAATCAAGGGAAACCCTCAAATTTTAAAGGCACGTATAGTGTTTAACGCTTAGGAGTTCAATAATTTATAGATAGGTTATTTGAAAGAACCTATGATAGGTAATTTGTAGCTTCTTTAAGAACAGAATCATAAGGTGCAACTTTCCTCCCGGATGATTACGAAAGAGAGGGGCCCCTTTTCCGTAACCACTAAAAATGAAGAAATAAAATTAACTTTAAAAAAAAAGTAAAAACCAGCTTCAGAACCAAAATGCACTAAAAAGTCTTTAATAAACTCTTGACCATTGAAAGGAAAGAAATTCATTTCAGGCAAACAATTTATTTTTGGAGTCGGTGCCATCACTTTGACCATCAAGCATCAACTATCAGAGTTCCGACTCCAAAAAGAAATGGTTTGCCTAAAATGGATTACTTTCCTTTCAATGGTCAAGAGTTTATTTAAGACTTTTTAGTCCATTTTGGTTTGTAAGTCGGTTTTTACTTTTTTTGTTTTTATTGTGTTGTGACATTATACAATCGTAATATTTGCTATGCGGGCGCATGCATATACTTAAAGGCCATATTTATAGGCATGCGCCCGGATAGCATAATATACAGGGTACGATTCCTTGTCTGTATCTTTTTACAAGAGAAATAATTTTAGAACAGAAATTTTCATTTACCCGAAGTATGTCTTTTCTCAATTTGTTTCATTAACAGAACCTTGAAACTTGTCCCTGTATAGATCAACCGCGAAGTAAGATAAGAGAAAGGCTCAGATCATTACCACAAGACTGATTGCTGATAATTTGAAACGTGGCGCCATTAACAAATTATAGCTCACAGCCAACAATTATCACAGCCACTTCAGTTTAAATGATCTAAAATATAAATACGGTAATTCATAATACGGAAATTATATCTTTTGATTACACCTTGTGACCATAAGCACCGTAACGAACTTTTAATACATGTTATAGTGTTGTTAAAGAGTCGATACTCAGGCTATCGACAGTTAAAGTACAACAGTACAAAAATTCAAAAAAATCAAAATTACTTTATTTTGTACAAAGGCTATTGCTAGCACTTATACACGTCCCAATATTGGCCCTACCATAGCTTCGGGATATTTGTGGGCTAGTGCGAAGAAGCTGCGCAACAAACTCAGTCACTATTGTTAATGCCTCTTTTAAAAATATTACAATTTAAATTTCTTACAAGCTAGACCATACATTGTTATCGTTCATATAATCATTTATTCTATAATATCCTTTAGTCATTAAACATTGTTTAACAATCGATTTGAACTTATTTATAAAGGTAATTGAATTATATTTTGAGGCAATTTATTAAAGAAAGTAATACATCTCCCAAAAAAAGAGTTATTAACCTTCTGAAGTCTGAAGTTTGGAACGGCAAGTTTATTCTTGTTTCTGGTATTGAAATCATGTAAATCACTTTTTTTTAGGAATTAAGTGCAAGCTTTTACGAACATAAATTTAAGTATCAAAAATATAAATACTAAATACACTGTAAATACACTGTAAGTATTTTATAAGTTACAGTAGGTATAATAAACGAAGAACTTCTGGCCCATTGATTAGATAGACATTGACAGGAGGTGCTACCATTTAATAAGGGTAGCCAGTGCATAAAATCTTACATGATCCAGGAGTTTAGTAGACTGTTCACGTATTTTTATTTATTTGACCATACCAAAATGGACGACATGGTTACCAAATTAAAGCTGCATAAACATGATGTTTGTATCATGTATGTTGCATTGATTCTAACTAAATGCAAGACATTGTATAAACAATAACTGCCTTTGAAAATAAATTATTTTTATAAGTTTGTTTACGAAGTTGAGCATTACGATATTAAATAATAATCTTTTTTTTTTGAAGAAAAATAATTACGATATTGAAACATCAGCGGGCGTAGTCTGATGCATCATTTTTGACATTTCGCGTCGACAATTTCAATTTTATGACTTTCTAATTCATCAAACATCATTTTAACTTACGTAGCTATATCTTTAATAAATCTTAAAAAAATATTTGTAGTTTTTTAAGCATCATTCAAAAATTCTTCTCAATTAATAAATACACGAAAACACTAATTTTGTCTCAGCATTTTTCGAGCGCCACCTGGTGGTTTTACACGGAACTATGTCGAGATTTCCGACACAGGATACATTAGGAAAATTCAGAAATTTACTGTAAGTTAGAGGAATTGGTTGCGGAGTTAGTTCACATTTTTGCTGTCGGCCAAAACATCCTTGTCGCTTTGTATCAGCGTATTTTTGAGGGATAAGTGCACTACACACATACAAACACTGCACTGTGATAGTCGATTTGAAGTCTATCTACCCACTACGAATCTAGCGGCACTCTCCCTTACCTTCAGTACAGTTACCATTTGTTTACGGCGGTTTGACGCGCTAGCGACGACGTAAAAAAATTCTATGTAGAATTGAACAGCGCCTTCAGCGGTCACTTGCAGAACTAAAATTTTAAAATAGTAAAAACACCGTAAACTCCTGAGAGTTTACTGTGGCTCATTACTGTTTAGGCAGGGCATTTTTTTGACTTTACACTAGTATAATTAATAACATACAAAGGTATACTTGTTTCTTGGTCTAAACACGCTGTAAAGTGTTCAAAACGTCGGGATAAAATTAATAAACTAGCGAAAAGTTGATCCGTTAAAAAGTTGTTTTATTTCGATACAAAGCATCGATTAGTTTGTAAAAAAAATACCAAAATTATTTTTTCTCCATTCAAATGTTGACATCGTCATTTCTACACCACTACCACGATACAATTTAGTGGAATAAATTTCGCTAACGACACTTATTGACCATCTACGGTGCGGGCTTGGCTCAAATCTGCTAGTTTTAGTTCTGTCTACGAGTATTTTGCAAGCTTATCTCCACGGCTATCCAAATATGGCTTACTGGCTTTCCGAATGTGTTAGTTCACCTTCTAGCAAATACGTTAATATGGGATATTTATTTACATAGATCGTATTGATGTTGAAATTAATCAATGGAAGCGCATCCGGGCGAAGCGTAGTGATGTTATAGCTCTGTGTGAGTTTAAGGATTTCCATTCTGTGGGCTTGTTTTTACTCCTTGTTGTTACAGGTCTTAATAGTAGAATACGAAATGGAATTATTGGGGCTGCCAGGATGTATAGAGTGCAACAGGCGTATGGAACTTTTGGTCACTTTACGGTACGCCATTTTAATTTTCTTACTTCATCTTCTTCTTCTTACGGCTATTAATAAAACCTTAAAAAAACGATTTCTTGAATTTATTTATGTATTTTTATTTATTTAAACTTTAATGCACTGTAAAATGTACAATTGGCGGACTTAATGCCTAATGGCATTCTCTACCAGTCAACCACCTGGTAATGCAGAGAGTTTAATTAGTGAATTGAATTAATTTACAAATAAAATATTCTATAATAAAACCTCCTAAACCGTCACGTTTAGCCATAAGCAGGCTGTATAGGATGCCCGAAATTTAGTTTAACATCTTTAAAAACTTAAATTTGGAAAAGCTGGCATTTTACGAAGTTTCATCAAAGTATATTTTCGAAGAACAGTGGCCAGCGCATCAGGTTACCCACTTTTGTTGCAAAAGAGCCCTTATTACATCTGAATAAGATACCGCAGTGTTTAACTTAACGTGCTGTTGTCCGTATATTGATTTGATCTATAACTTTTTTAAGGTTTGAGTCGTAGCTGTCATTTTGCAAAAAAATAAAAACCAACTGAGCTACAGTCCATACTGAAAATTCCGAAGCCTTTTGAAATCTTCCTTTTTCTTAGACCTCTTACACACTGCGACTTTTAGCATCGCGACTCACGTAATAAACAGATTAATTTTCCATCTATGCTGTCATGCGTTATTATCGATGCAATCGCCTAATTATAGAGGTACAGTACATAATTTTTCAATGTCCATATATCCAGTTTCTACATCGCTACTGCATCAATTCTAACGCGTGTTAGCATCGTGACTTTATCGATGCTTAAAGTTGCAGAGTTCAAAGGGTCTTCTACTTACATAAACGTACAAAACTAATTTCATTTCAAGTGGTTGCACTGCAAAAGTGCAGTCAGTTCAGAGATTTTTGGGAACATTATTGTCATTTGGCAATATTTTTTAAAATCCTCTATCACCGCTTGTAAACAGCTTTGCTTACGAAATTTAATGGGCACATATTGACTTCTATAAAGGCTTAATCAAGCTAAGCCCGGTTCAGTCATGTTCTGTTTGAACACTCGACTGTTTGTTTGAGCTACCAATAACTCTGAAAGGTGATGTCGTCATCACTGTTAAGAAGTTATTACGGTACTGTTAGCGCTTGCGCTTAAAAGCAATGCCGATTACAGTGATAATGTTATAAATCATTATTTGACGGTATAATGTAGGTGGATATTATGAAAATAGGCTCTTTGGTATGTTGAGGTAATACCAAAGAGTCATCAATGACTTTTAATGAAGTCATTGATCTATAAATAACTGCCACCCTGAATGTACAAAACAAGTACCATAAAAAATACTTGGGTAAAAAAACCTTATATTTATTTATTCATAATAACTTGCATGAATTTTAAGTTAGCAGAATATAAGATTGTACTTTTAACCTAATTGGAGACACTAAAAGCTCGAAAGCAATTAAATTAAAAAGTAGTATAAAAATTATAATCAGGGTCCGTATTGCGATTTCGCATTATATTGATTACATTATTATAATATAATAACAAAATTATGAATATTCTTACCATTGCAGCATAATTATAATAAGAAAGAAAGAAAGAAAGAAAGAAAATACATTTATTCGACTCACAGACATATACAAAAACACTTACACGTAAACACCTAATCAATAAACAGACACAAACTTATTATACACTAGCGGTCCCCCGCGACTTCGTCCGCGCGTTTTGAGTTTGCTCCCTTCCCTCCCGTCGCAGCGTGATGTTTTATATCCTAAAGCCTTTCTCAATAAATAAGCTATCTAACACAAAAATATTTTTCAAATCGGTTCAGCAGTTCCTGAGATAAGCGCGTTCAAACCAACAAACTCTTCAGCTTTATAATATAATTAGCGCAAGCGCACGTTGTACTTAAGCTGCGAACATTATTTTGGTGCGGAGTTATGTTAAAACTGTGATAGCTCCTAAGATATTTATTGGAATCAAATGATATAAAGGGCAACTTTGTTCTAAATGAAATGCTCGTGATGATGAATCTATTTATTTTAATAAGAATAATACCTGTGTGTATAATACACCCAAAAAAATGATGCATTATTTTTTTACAAATTTATTAACATAAAAAAGGTTGTAGTAAGTCAACCATAAAAGAGAGACTTATGCTGTCGCGGACTTTATTATAGAACTCTTAATGTTGAACAATCCTGTCATACATGATTTTTGTGTAACTTTAGCGGTTTCTGCAGCGTACGCAGCGGAAGCTCTCAAAAGGAATATCTTTCTCCCGTTTTCGCCACATTTTTCATTGCTGCTGTAGTCTTGTGAGTCGTATCTTTATGTTATATAGCTTAAAGCCTTCCTCGATAAATGGACTATCCAACAAAAAAATATTTTTTCAAATCGGGCCAGTAGTTTCTGAGATTAGCGCGTTCAAACAAACAAACAAACAAACTCTTCAGCTTTATAATATTAGTATAGATTTAACATCGAGTATGAGTAATATTATTTTATTGATAATATTTGTTTACACTGAGTGAAAATTGAACTGATAAAATTGGATCGCAATTCGCCCCCAGTAGATGCTATTCGAAGAAGAAACTTCAGTAGTTTAAAATAAACTTTTTAAGTAACCTAGATACAAAAAAACATTTTCGTGTAACTGCACTTTCTACACCGCTGCAATGCAATTCCTCTGAATTCAACACCAAGCGCATGACACACTTTATTAACGATATTTATAATATCAACTTCTTTACATAAATCTTTTGAAATCTCTACACGTTGTCAAGATCAAAAGAAACTCTCCCATAAAAAGGTAAGTTGGTTAGTTTTGTAAGTAGAAGGGCCACTTGGGTTTGCATCATAACTAAACAATATGTAACAACCACCGTTTCATAGAAGTCTGTTACGGCACAGATTTGTGTATAATCTATGGCCCAGTTTTTGAGGTGTTCTTACCGCTTTCAAAACAAAGAAGGTAATCAAACCTGTATGTATGTGATATTGTCAGAATTGGATTTAATTTTTCGTATGATGAACTATTAAGACACGTACAAAATTTTGTAAGTTTATATGTGTTTCTCAGGATTTCTCGAAAACGAGAAATATAGTGAGATGATTCTGTTTAAGTTCAATCAAGGTACAATGTCCGTTTCATCAACATTGGTCCAGTGGTTTTTGAGGTATGAGTTATAACTTAAAATCATAAACAATGAAATATCCTTGTATGTTGACCAAAAAACACTTAATATTTAAATAGGCCAGCGAATGATCCGTAATAAGTGCAACTGAATCCAAGTTTCACAACTTTGGCACACCCTAGGACTTTATATTGACTGTTGAATCTTATCCGTCATGATAGATCCTTAGTATTGATTGATTATTTACTAAACCCTCATCTAGGAATTCCTGAAAAATAACTTTTTCAATGAATTGCTTATTTAAAATATAGCTTCGAGTCATTGTTCTATAGCAGGGTTTAATTGTGCGTTGTTTATCTTCTATTTAGAAATCACATGGATATTGGAGAAATTTATTCATGACGATAAAAAATATAAATTTGTTAAAATACCCTCTCAATTTCTGGAAAGCGACTATTCTAGACACGTCCAACATAGTCCCAAAATGGGGGCTCCATTCTCATGCAATTCGTAGACAAAAAAAGTTCATTTCTTAGGTAAAACGGTAAACTCTTGCGAATCACCACACCGAAAAAGATCGATTGATGCTAGAATCGCCACTCTGATTAATGACAGTGCCGTCGTGTGTTTTCAGCGCATGTGGTCGTATCATTCACTCACTTTATTGAGTGTTTGGGTTCCGCAGGGAGATACCTTGAGTCTATTTTGACGGTAAATTTATCACTTAAAAGCTTTGCTAGATATATCAGGGATGGTTTGAGTTGTCATAGACCCTTTACACACTGCTACTTTTAGCAGCGATGCAATCACGATGCTAACGCGCGTTAGCATCGATGCAGTTGCACAATGTCAACCTTTATACACTGCGCTACGTTTAGCTTCGATACAGTCGCGATACAGAAGCTGGAAATAGTCAAATTATTCGAAATTGTCAAATTATGTACTGAATTTTGGCGACTGCATCGATACTAACGCGCCTCACGATGCAGTCACGCTTCTGCATGGATGCTAACATAAATGTTTATAATATAATAATAATGATAAAGGCCTTTATGCAGTCGCGCTTCTGCATTGATGCTAACGCGCCACTGCATCGCTGCTAAAAGTCGCAGCGTGTACGGGGTCATACTTCTTACACGTGGTTCGGTATGACATTCTGATAATAAATAACTGACTAGTTATTAGCAAATAGTCTAGCCAGACTTTACGAAGAATGATATACATAAAATATCATAATAATACCCCTTTCCGCCCGAGTATGTACTTATATTGGGCTACAATTACTTCACTATAATTATAAAATAAACTGATGATTTTAAAATTAACGAAATGAATAAAAACAAATGGGCAAAATTTTCCACCTTAAGCTTCTTTAAAACATAACAAAAAATTAGAAAATCTAGCTTTGCGTTTCAAATAAAAGCGTTATAAAGTTAATACATACTGGTACGCAAAAGGGATGCATTGCTCAATATCAACAGCGGCACGGAGTCCCAAATAAGAACTGAGATTTACTCTATCGAAAATAGAAGCTGGTTAAAATACGTGTTGTAAATAAATGTCGGCAGATTGCCCCCGATTGAAATATGGTTGGATCCGGTACAAATCGGGCAAGGAACAGCGATCTTACAGCTTTACGTAATGTATCTTTTCGAAGATATTTGGAAGAAAGAAGGACTCGAGTAAGAGTAATTTTTAGTAGTCACACATTTTGTTTATTAGTTAATATATATTAATATTTTATCATCATCATTTCTAGCTGTTATTCTGAGTCCGTCTGGGATTAGGTCTCCTGGTGCATTTGCGCCAGAGAACTGCTGCTTCTTTTGCACTTTTGATTATAATTTACATTAATATGTTATTACTAAAGAGTCATTGCGATCCTTTTTGTTCTTTGAAATGCACATTCCTAAATTAATATTTTTATTCGTTTCTTGATGTAGCTACCTAATACTCAGTATTTTCATTTGGCAAAGGAGACGTTACCACCAAAACATATTAACTTATTAGCTTCTAAAGTGAAACACAATCTTCAAACATCAAAGTGTAATCGTTTAATGGATTGACAAATTGATGTCCAGTTTTTCTTTTAACTTTTTATCTACCAGACAGCAGTAACACTTATGTCATTTGTCGCTTCAGATTAACATTTTAAATATATTAGCTGGTTTAAATATACATACATATCATCGCATGAGGGACTGGACATTTTGCAAGTATTATAAAATATCGTCTTGTGGTCGCAATCCTTAGCGTTAAGGCCTTTATTATTATTATTATATTTTAAACATTAATTATCAGATAACAGACTCATAATAGTATACAGACCCATATTTCTTTTGTTGGTAAATATAAAAAGTAATAAACAATATCACTTTTTATATTCACCGTATAATAAAAACTTATAAAAAATAAATTGGCCGGGAGCACTGTTCGTTACTGAGTGTAGTTGGGCCTACCTCACAAACTTTTGAAGGCGAATCTAGTGCATAGAGTCCCACTTGTCCACAATAACAATTAGGATACTGTTGATGCTTTCTCACAAGCGGGGTAAAAGTGACTTAAAAGCGATTTTAAAGCAATACAAATACAGACAAATACTTGACAATTAAGTTATAATATTTTTGATGACTAATGCAAAAACTGAGACCACGTCATAAGGTTATGATTCCATATAAATTAAGACGTAATTTTAAATGCGCCCAAAGTAATTAGGTAGGTAACTTAAGTCTTAGACCCCTTACACACATTTCGAAAACGGAATGAACAGATTTAATTTAGCATCTAAGCAGTCGGTGCAGTCGCCAAAATTCAGTACATAATTTGTCAATTGCCAGCTTCTGCATCGCGACTGTGTCGATGCTAACGCGCGTTAGCATCGCGACTGTATCGCTGCTAAAAGTAGCAGTGTGTAACGGGTCTATATCGTAGAAAATTATTAAAAGAATTATCAATATTTTGTGAAATTAAATTAATGAAATTGCACTTTGATTAGAAGATATTAATCTTTGCAATATACGAGTATACCTTTATATTAATCGTAAATAATGATCACGTAGGTATAATTGACATTTCCACTATCACAATTAACACTATAAATGATCGAGTCTCAATATGAAGTCGCCAATTCATTGATGTGAAATCCTAGATCATATTTCTTAATGGGGATGAAGATGTCTTTGTATGCGATAGGTACTAAAATCAGAAACGTATTGCTATATGCTTTAAAATAATGACTCGTCTTATTAGAATAACTACAATAGATAATAAATATTTCAATTTTGATGCCATTCATTTATAATTGTGTACAGTGTATGTAGGGCAGGGGATTGCATATGATGATGTTGAATGATAATGCCTGATACCACAATCACACGTTATATTAAAAGCTTCTGCATAATATGGCACACAAACACTAGAAATTAACGCGTCTAATAAAGAGGCAGAGCACGGTGAAGCTCACGACCGTTCGTAAAGGAGTCAAAGGTAACTAACTGCAAGATGGTCACCCAATCTGAGTAAATGAGAATTTTACGAGTGTTGGGAACACAACAGTTAATACTTTCCTCTTGTTACTAAGTTTGTAGTAAATAACTGATATATAAATGTTTTAACTAAATTATGTGTGTACCAAAAAGAGCTTTTTTAAGTTTTTTTTTAAATCGAATACAATGAAGGTATGCATTGAAACCTTGTTTTTTTTCTTTCCTTTTAACGTTACGGAAACTACCCTACAGACATTATCAATATACATATGAAAAAAAATATGAATCTGTTGAAACTTAACCTAGTACCCAAGCCTGCGGCAGTAGTAAGTAATGAATAAAATTAAATACACAATAAATACAAGTTGAACCAATAATTATCTTTTAATAAAGCAAAAGCAAGCGCTAAGCGTTCCATAAATATTGTTTATGCGCTTGCGTCGGTAATATCTCAAAACACAACAGATTTATAACGAAGTAGAATGCAAGAAAAGATACGATTATCTGGGCGAGACAAAACTAGACCTTTGGGTGCTTTGCACGTTATACCTAAGGCCATATTTCTTCATCAAAACTAATGCTAAAATCTCGTTTTATTCTGACATTTGGTTAAGGTAGTTTTTCTTCAAAACACACAATCGTAAATATTCAACCGCTGGTAACGTAACTTAACCATTACTATCGATGAATAAATTGGGCCTAAGGAACTAAAGCGTTAGGCAAACTAACTTTATGGAAAATCATTTTATTCATAGTATTAAAACCATGTAACTTCTCAGTGAGCTTTTACTTTTTTCCCATATAAGAAGGCATTAGTAAAATTATCAAAAAATCCTCCGTCCACGAGAACCAACACAACAGAAACTTATAAATTGAGTATGTGAGTGATCGAAACTTTCCTTGCGGTGTTCCTCAGTCGAGTCAAGACGGAGTCGAGATAGTTTCAAGGAAACGTCATAACATATGGGTGTTATAATCTGCATTTTGCGCAAACGGAATAGGCTTTTGGTCGCGTAGTTAGATTCTTTCAGTTTAAACAAGTAAACATTAAAACTAAGACATGCAACATTAATAACTTTAATAAAAGTAAAAACCGACTTCAATACCAAAATGCACTAAAGTCATAAATAAACTTTTGACCATTTAAAGGAAAGGAATCCATTTTAGGCGAACTATTTCTTTTTGAAGTCGGTGCTCTGATAGTTGATTTATGAGATGGTCAAAGTGATGGCACCGACTCCAAAAAGAAATAGTTCGCCTAAAGTGGATTCCTTTACTTCAAACGGTCAAGAGTTTTTTTATGACTTTTTAGTGCATTTTGGTTTTAAAGTCGGTTTTCACTTTTTTAAAGTTCATTTTATTTCTTTATTTTTAGTAATTACAAAAGAGGGAAGGAGCTTTAGGTAGCACCTTATGATTCTTTTCATTAAGAAGCTACAAATTACCTATCATAAGCTCTGTCATTATAATCGCTGAACTCCTAATCGTTAAGGAATTCATCCATCAGATCAGCTCCACACAATGTTGACTATCAGACGTAACGACACGTCAACATTAAGATCCTAGTACAAAATCAGTATACGTGCCTTTAAAATTTGAGGATTTCCCTCGAATACACCTAGATCCCATCATCAGAACCCGACTTGGCAAAAATGGGAACAACTAGAAGTTATAATCTGTTACGGTTTTCTATATCGGTTTACATTTTTTTTTCAAATCCGTCTTCTAATGACTGTCTGACTTTTTAAAAGTCGGTTAAAAATAAACTTGAAATCTACCTATTCAAAAATGAAGCCATTTACTTGTGCCAAGAAGGCTATGATGCTGGCTGTGTTGCCGTGTTGGATAGCTATGCTAATCTTTTGAGCTAAGAGACAGCCAGCTTTACTGTTAAAATAACACTTCACGTAGAGTATAATATATATTTTTTTTAAAAAACGAAAACAATCAGAGACATGAATGTTTGATAAATAAATGTAAATAAAATGAATAATAGAATTTTAATAATATTTCTATAGTATTAAGTAAAGATTTTACGACGGAGTAATTTTGTAATCGATTGAATGTTCCTTAATTGTATTCACTTTATAATTTAGTTTAATATAATTTAGTAATAACAAACTTTAGTATCGTACTTAAACCAAATACTCGGCGAATTCGTTACAGTTACTGGTTGCCATTGAAGCGTCAAATATCACAATTAGTATCTAAATCCATTATATCAAGGCGTTGGCTCAGTTTATATATAAGCCTAGTTACCAAGCAGGCTTCGGGATACCCAATTACTGTCACAGCATGTCACTATGACAGCTACACTGCTCCGCTATGTAACCGGTTGAATTCTGCCTCGATTTGTTGGGTATTTAGTATAAATTTGTATAAGATGCACTAACGCATTGCAGAACTTTGACGAAAAACAATCAGTTATTAAAAAACCTGACATAAACGTGGACATAGAAAATGTTGACAAATTTTATAAGGGGAATGAGACCCATCAAATTCTGCCACTTTTGCTATAGGACTACCGCTAAAATCTTTTTTTTTCTGCCTCTCCAGTCAGCTGCATTGACAATAATGTCGTCAATATATCGGAATTATTTGGTAACCTTGAACCATGTGGTAATCTTCCACCTGAAATTTTATTCAAGATTTCTACCATACCCCATACTAAAATTTTTGTGTGTATTGAAATTCTCATCCACCTCCTAAAATTTGGTAAAACCTTGAAAAATCACCCTGTATTTTCATACAAATGTATAGAACAAACAAAAATTATCTTTTTAACGTCCGTTAAAAAAACGATCCCATCGCTACATCAGTACAAAACTTTGTTTTATCGAAATTGTACAAAATCTCTCTATTTGACATTAATAGAACAAAGCAACAGGTACTATTTTTTTTCTCTTAGAAAAGAAATAGTACTAACTTAAATAAATAGTATTTTGCAAAAGATCAAGGCCAATATTTAACAATAAAGCTAGAAAGGGAACACGGGCCACAATAGGAATTCCGGAAAGCCGGAACAAAACACTATTATTGCAACAATTATTTGATTAAAACGGAGCTTATAATACCCAATTAATATTGAAACTTGCACTAGTTTCTCGATACTTGCACAGAGGTTCTACTATAAAACAATATTATCTATTTTTTACCGACTTAAAAAAAATAGGTAATCAATTCAGTGTGTATGTGATATCGTTAGAAATTGATAATATTTGAGTATGTTGATCTATTAAGGTTTCCAACCACGTGTGCAAAAATTTCGTAAGTGTATGTATGTTTGTAAATTTATGTTTGTCCACGGATTTTTCGAAAACTTCTCGTCAAAGCGACAGGATTCTTTTTCGTTCAATCAGATATGTTTCAACTTAGGGTACAGTGTTAGTTTTATCAAAATCGGTCCAGCGGTTTTTGAGATAAATGGATAATAACTCAAAGTCATAAAAAATATTAAACCGCCTTCGGAAAACTGACTAATGATCTCAAAGTAACATATTTACCCTCTGTTTCGGAGAAACGAATTCATTTGAAGTCGGTGCATGATTAAAGTTTAGGTTCATTAATAGTCTACGCGTATCATGCACCGACCCCAAATTAATTGGTTTGTTCTAAACAGCGGGCAAATGTGATATTTTGAGCTTTTTAATCAGTTTTTTAAAGGCGGTTTAAGTTTTAAATTATTTTTTGGAAAATCGTTTTTGAGACTACTAAAATAAATCCCATTGCAGTTTTTTTTTGTAAATAATGACTAAATTCTAAAGAGGCGTTACCACTTATTATTGAAAATATATATATACATTTACTTTGGCTTATTCATTTTTAAAGCTGCTACAATTATTTTACTTTGTTTAGGTATTCATTGCTAAACTTGCTGCTAAAATTTTACATCAATGTGACAGTCCCACAGAGTTGAGCCCTGAGTTCTGATCACGTTACGGCCTTATCAAGATATTGCATAAAATTGTACGCTGTCCGCTTTTGTAGATTTGTTCTAGATCTATAAATGTTGTTTATTAGTCCTTGGACGGCCTTGACAAAAAAAACAAAAGCATAAAGGCTGATTCACGTTACACCGTGCCGGCACCGGACAGGGCTCCGACCGCGCGCGGACCGGGCTCCAGCCGGAGCGCTGTCAAACATTATTGTATACATTTTGTATGATGTGGGCACGGCGTTGGAATGTCTATGGGTTTTTTCCGGCTCCAGCACGTCCCGGCCCCGGCACGTAGTAGCATGAATCATCCATTATGCTATCGCTTTTCTGAAGTTTTATAATAATTTCCGATACTAACAGTGCAAATTATACCAAGAGCCCACAAAAACAACTTCAGTAATTGATTCAAGGTGTACCTATATAATGTTCAACTTAATTTTCGTCATCAAATAACAATATTATTGGCACATCAGTGATTTTTATGTTAGTAAATAAGCCGGCATAACATAAAATACTACGAAATGTTCAAAATATTTTCTACCCATACTAAAATGTCCCATCAAACAAGTAGGATTACCATTAAAAAGTCACAAACTTCTTACGCGACATTTACGTCCTTTTAAAAGGCCATAAATCCTAATTACAACAAATAATGTCATACGCGTCGTATCTCGTAATTCATTCGTGAGATTTTATTACAAATAAACTTTGCTTCCGCAGAAAAAAATATGTGGAATTTTCAAAGATTTTTTAAAACCCTTGTTTTACGAATAAGACCCGGTTATGTGATCGATAGTTAACTCAATTAATAACTTAAATGCCGTAACCAGCATTGGAATTTTTACGATAATGCGTATTTTAAAATAACTTAACCAATGTAAGATTCTGAATTGGATTCATTTTGTTAAGATATTTTTCCTTTAAAACACGCAAAATCGTAAATATTTAACCACTGGTAACAATTTTTAACCATTGATTTAAGTATCGATGACGCAACCAGCGGGCGAAGTCTGAAGCATTATTTTTGACATTTCGCGTCGACAATTTCAATTTTATGATTTTCTAATTCATCAAATATCATTTTAACTTACGTAGTTACATCTTTAATAAATCTAAAGAAATATTTTCACGCATCATTCATAAATTCTTCTTAATCAATAAATACACGAAAACACCAATTTTGTCTCAGCATTTTTCGAGCGCCACCTGGTGGTTTTACACGGAACTATGTCGAGACTTCCGACACAGATCTTAATAAGCAACGTCTAATCATACCGATAACGATTAGGTATCTCTTTACAGTACTTTAGAATCTGACAAACTTATCGTGTAGTTCCATTGTTCTTAAAATAATACAAGATTATTTAATGACCATGGAAAGCAATCGATAACTTAAAGATGGCTGATCAGTTTCACAATTGCCAAGAAACAATCCAATGGCAAGCAAAAGACATTTCTAGACACAACAACACTCAGAGATTTTAAGGCTTTGTACGATAAAGACCCTTAACACACTGCGACTTTCAGCATCGATGCAGTCGCGCGTTTTGAAAACGCACTTCAGCATCGCAAATCGCGCAACAGATTAATTTAGCATCAATGCAGTCACGCGTTAGTATCGATGCAGTCGCCAAAATACAGTACATAATTTATCAATTTCCAGCTTCTGCATTGCGACTACATCGATGCTAACGCGCGTTAGCATTGCAACTACATTCGCTGCTATAAGTCACAGTGTGTTAGAGTTCAAAGGCTTAAGTATGACTTTTATAAGGAATCTGATTTAATAACAGAAGAAAAATATATTTAAAATATCACAGCCCTAACGCAAGCATATTTGAATTGTTGTTTTTCGCCGAAATCGGTACAATATTTCAATATCAGACTCGGGAGTATTTTTCAGGAGCAGTTCATTTCAATTAGTCGTCTGGCGTCGAGGCTTGAGACGATTTATTCGTGTCGTTGATACGAAAAAACTGCAGTGAAACATGCTTCGCTGTTTACGTGGCGATTGAAATTTACACAAGTCAATGTTTTAATCAGAGAAACAAGTCTACCTATCGGATATTTAGCAACGGTGGATAGGCAAAACTGCATAGAGTAACTTTCGTTTGATTATTTGCAGTCAGACTAAGATATGCGTCTCTACATGGAGATCTTATCTAAATGGATCAAAAAAGAGTGTAGCCTGTAATAGGAGCAAACATTTTAAATAATGACTCTACCGAATATAAATTGGTACTTGATCTGTCATAGTAGTCTATAATGCTTTAACACAGAGATAAAGTAACCTATAGTTATAGGCCTTAATCAATGTACATCTTTTCTAATATTATAAAGCTGAAGACTTTGTTTGTTTGAACCCGCTAATCTCAGGAACTACTAGACCGATCTGAAAAAAAAATGTTTTGGATAGCTTATTTATCGAGGAAGGTTGTAGGCTTGGAGGTTTGAAGGTTGAAGGTATTGTATAAAACATCACGCTGCGATGGGGAGAGAGCATACTCAAAACGCGCAGACGAAGACGCGGGGTACCGCTAGTAATATATTAAATTGATAACTAGTAGCAAATATCAAGCTCCATGACTAGACACATTTGTTTGCAATGCATTGCTGGTTCGATTTTTTTTATTACAAATCAATCTCACTCGTAAATTAAGGTCATTTCTTACTTGTTACTAAAAGTTAAAGGGCCTACATTTAAAATTTTGGCTTTTATTACCTGTGTAGCGATCACCCTCTACAGATTGAGCTACCGTGCTGTCGGTTCAACCTTGCGAAATTTATGGTCTCTTATGAATACGATTACGCGTTGCGTTTATGAATAGAAAATATAATATGACACTGTGAGTGTTAAAAGCATTCTAAACCAAAATATTAGCTGTCTAATATCTATCTAGCTATTTTACTCCATTCGTAAGATTTATATCATTCCCATCGACATGTAGATTAAGATGTTGATGACCTCACAAAAGGCCTGCCAATAACTTTGTCCGACTATTTATATTAAATCCACAACATTTCAAACAAGCTCAAAGCGTGATCTTTGTAAAAACCCGAATCCCGTTTAATCCCCGTTGTCAAATAATGGTACAGAGCCAGGAATAGGCGGTCGCGAGCGGCGCCGAAGTATTTTTCGCGCGGTTAGAGTTGGCAGGGGAATGCCATCCATCTGCGTACTGATCGACCATTCTGGCTGATTTGGATATAAGGGTTATGGTACGCTGTTCCGATTCAGAACATTAACACGTGGTAGAGGAAAAGTGATTTGGTTGCGGTAAATAGAAGTTTTGACTAAAGTATTGGTAGCAGTGCATAGAGTATAGATTCGAAGGTAAGTTTTTATCGTCGTTTAACTCGTTTAGTGCCCGAGTGCGCTAGAACCATTCCAGCGGTGCTGCCCACTCGGGCCAAGTGTCTTTTTCTGACGTCTTTTTATATACAGCACTCGGGCCCGAGTGTGCACGTTTTTTAAATACTTATAGCGCAATATTTTTTAAACACGATTTTTTATTAAATTGTGCGTTAAAATCGCGGTTTCCTGGGTTATTCTTCGTAATTTTTAAGGGAATCAATGTTAAAGTTTGTTTCTGAACAAAAAATGAATAAAATATCATTAATTCATTCATTCATTTATTTATTTGCACATGTACATTGTAGTTTATCACACAATGAATTATGTACTACATATGCACACCCGGTAGGGTACAGCAAACATGTTACACTTAAGTAAGTATATTACTCTTAATCTAAATTAAATTATAACACATAAATTGCAACAATTGAACACTGAAATAATAAATCTGTTGTTATTATAAACTAGTATCACATATTTTATTTTTATCATCCATGAACTCATTAACATCATAGTAAATTTCTTTACTAAAATAGACTTTAACTTTTTCCTTAGTATTTGGTTACAAGAAATGATTTTAAGACTATCTGGTAGCTTATTATATATTTGTATATCTATAACGCGATGACTGTTGACAGATAAACACCGTCGATTTGAATGATGATTTCGATTGAATCTAATTTTTGTGATTATTTCGTTTTGTAGGTCTCTCATCACATCTCCCATTTTCTTTGATGCCAACAGTAAGCCACCAGACAACATGTTCATTTTTATTACACAGATTTAGTTTGCTGATTGACTTTTTACGAGTTGTAGACAAACATTTTGACGCAAAATAATGTGTCTGAGCCATCCAGTATATCCTTCATCACTGAATTTGCTATTATCATTTGTATCGCGTACTCGTATGCGAATATTCTGACCAGACGATTGTATATTTTTTACTACGAAATAAATAATGACACACATTACGGCCCGTTACAGCTCATAAACAAAATCAATTTATCATTGAAAAGTCCTCCAGACTTTCGTTAAAAATACAGTAAGCCTGTAGTGTCGGTACGAAAGTCTCAGATTTTTACGACAATAATTTGTCGACAGCTTTATCTCTGCAGACATTTATTCCCCGATCTATAACGACACTTCAGTCGGTGATTTGATGATAAAATGGCATTCAAAATAATGGCAATGCAAAAAAGTAGCGTCTGAAAAATAAGTTGCATTTGAAAAGAATTGGATAAGGGAGTGTTCCTATTGGTGTTATCAATTGATAAAATTGAAATGTAAAACTCGATGTTCATAGAATGAATTTCTGTAAATTAACCTTAAATAAAAAAAAGTAAAAACCGACTTCAAAGCCAAAATGCACTAAAAAGACTTTAAAGGTTTTAAAGTCGGTTTTAATTTTTTTAAAAGCTTTTTTTAATTTTTAGTGATTGCAAGAGGGGGGGTTGCACCTTATGACTCTGTTCTTTAAGAAGCTACAAATTACCTACCATAAGTTCTGTCATTATAATTAGGTACTGAATTCCTAAGCGTTAAGGAAAGAGTTCAGCTTAGCTCCACAAGATGTTATCTATCAGACGTAACAACACGTCAACATTAAGATTCTAGTAAAAAAAACACTATACGTGCCTTTAAAATTTGAGGGTTCATTGAGATATGAGGTAACACAGATACAATAAAAACATACCTACAGTCAAATTGATAACCTCCTCCTTTTTTGTTGTCGGTTGAAACAGACTGCATTTAACTGACTGAACTACTACGCAAACTATGAGTAAAAAATTAGGCTGTCACTGACTCTCACTATTCTGAACTATACGACTTTATTGAATATGTTTTTTAATATGGTACTTATTTGAACTGAAAACTCTACGTTCGTTGTACAAAAAGTGTGTATTGGCGAAGGAGCATACTTTTAGGCACCATTTCCCAAATGTTAGTTACTGACTTTTTTTAACGTTGACAGCGTTTGAACCAGATTCAAAATCACTCTCACTATGACATGTGAACTTGACCTAACACTAGTGAGTGGTAGCTTGGCACCGGTCCGCCCGGCGGTGGTCTGATCAGCAACGAGACACTTTATGATGACACTTTATGATACTCTGACATTACTGTGTCTGCGCCCGCGCGTATCGTCTTCACGCGCACCTACCTGTAAACACTGGTGTTTGCGAGACTTTTCCCTCAGTTACCGAGGAAAGCGGGAAACGAGTTGCATTCGAAAGCGCAGAATAAATCCGCAGGTTCACAAAAGAGTTTCATTATTTTTATTGTTATGGAAATTCTTTTGAACGGAAGAGAAGAGACTTGAAATTATCGCATTACTTCTAACTTGTATAGACCATATCATGTTGTATCAATTTTTGAAGCTATATCACATCGTTGATGTAGTTTTGAGTTCTAGAAATTTCGAGGTATGGTCATTTTTGTTGGTTTACAAATGAAAAAATCTGTACAATTGAAAGTTCTGCCTCATGATGAGACAATGTTTAAAGTGAATGTATGGTGTAAAAACTGCCCTCCATGCATTTTGAGTCGGCCAGTTACGTCAGATATAATAAAATTACGAGAATTGGGGTAGGTAACTGATTTAGTTTTTAATTGTAACCAATAGAAATTGCCTTTAGTTGGACCTTATTACTTGAACATATTCTTGCTTTTTATTTTACGGCTTTATAATTGTTCTTAGACAAAAAAAGCATTAAGTAATCACGAAATAATTCAAAATGTTTCAGTTTAATTTTAACTTTAGTGATTACTAGCCAAATAGGTGATGTTCATTATAGTTAATTAACATGGATTGGATCTCAAACTCCGTGCCAAAGAAGCAAATTAGGTACCTTGTATACAATTTTGTTTATTAAGAGCCTATTACACCAACATCACATAAGATATCCGTCGAAATAAGTCTTAAATAACCGATTTTACAATGTCATAATGATTGCTGACAAATTGGCGACGTTTTCAAATTAGGCGCATTACGCTTTATTCGACGAATATTAACGTTGGTAAAATCAGGCCTAATATCAAATATAAATAATGAATACACACATGTCATATTAGCATTATTGCCTCGAGCTTCGTATTGCGTTAACTCGATTCGTAAAAAAACAGTCAATCGATTGAGCTGTAAAGAATTGGTGTCCGATTACGTTGGTAAAATCAGGCCTAATATCAAATATAAATAATGAATACACACATATTAGCATTATTGCCTCGAGCTTCGTATTGCGTTAACTCGATTCGTAAAAAAAACAGTCAATGGATTGAGCTGTAAAGAATAGGTGTCCGATTACAATAGCGTGTTAACAAGAATGCCAGAGGTTTACTAAATAAATCGCTTTCCACAGACGGCTTTATTTCCATGCTAATGTTTCAAGAAGCTGGAATGGAAGCTTATTGTTATTTTATGTATCGACGATCGAAGTTATAAATAACAGATGCTTTTATGTTTTATTTATTGATTTCGCCAGAAATTTTTGACTCAAATTAATGGGAACGATAACCTTAATTTCTGGTTTCTCCTAAGTCCACACGCATTTTTCATAAGTCTTTACGCACTCAAAGCGTAAGTATTCGGAACTATTCTGATAAGATTTAGGACGAGCCGCTTAACATACCTAATGTAGAATTTACAATATCCGTGGAATTATTCTTGGCCTATTTTATAAGCTGTCAAAAATCGCCAGATTAAACCATGATTGATGGAAAGCCGGTCAAAGAGGGGTCAGACTTAAATTCGAGGATTCTGTAGTATCTAAATATTTTGTGAAAAATCACAGCTCTTTTTTGCCGCAATCTAGCGACAAAGACACAGTGTAAAACATAAGAATAATTAATTAAATACATACACTTTATTTTAAAAAAAGGTGGGCAGTTCTCGTGCAATTCGTATACGAAAAAGTTCACCGATCGAATTTTCTTTGTCAAAGAGAAAAATGTTTTTAATTTCTCAAAGTCACGATTTCTATGTTATTTATATTTCTATGATTCGTGCTATAGATTTTTTACGTGTAGATATTTTACTTGATTTTTTAAATAAAATGGTTAAACTCGCAAACGCAACGCAAATGGTTAAATTACCAAACGAAAAAAGTTCGATTGCCGCTAATTAAAACCACACGACTTAACGACGCGTTTGATGCAGTAGTTTTAGCGCTCTTGCCTACTGAGCCAGCGATCGCGGGTTCGAGTCCCGCAAGGGGCATATGGTTACGTGATGAGCATGAACATTTGTACCTTAGTCATGGATGTTATTAGTATTTATGGTAGACCCCCCGTCATAAACGTTGTCTGGTACTCCGTAACACAAGGAAGAATATTGTTCAGGTACTCCAAACCCACGCCATTGCTGTGTTTTTTGGCGCAATCATGTAATTTTATAAAAAAACTCGAACCAACAACCTCTTAGCTGACCGGGCCAAAGGCTCGCGACGGCTAGATGGCGCTAAGCGTCACGCAATGTATCCATAAAAGACCACAAATTTCGCAAGGTCAGACTGACAGCACGGTAGCTCAATTGGTAATAGCGTTTGGCCTGGTCAGCCAAGAGGTTGCTGGTTCAAGTCCCGCCCGTGCGCAAAAAAAAATTTTTGGTTTCTTACTTCATCTTTCATATAAATATGACACTTTGAGTGTTAAAAACATTCTAAGCCATTATCTGTATGTATTGATGTTACAAGTAAATGCAATAAATAAGCTATATATTCTGACTACTCGCAGTTGCTGTGGTGGTTAGTGTGATGGAGAAAAAGAGTCCAAAAGTGTAACAAGTTACTTTAGCCAAATTATTAAACATCCAAGATTTTGAACTGGCTTCATAAATAAAAAGAAATGAAAAAAGAGTCAATCTGCTAAGCAACACAATCAGGTCATCGTTGAGGAACCCTAAAACACCAAAATTGGGTCTCCAAGTCGGTCTTAATCCTTCGATTTGGGCTCTTGTCATGACTAAGACTTGATTTCGGTAACAAAAGCATACGTCATTTAATTTGCATGAAAATCTTGTTTTATTAGATTCTCAAATGTATTATTAAGACCATGAATACGGGTTAAGCTTTAACTCATTTGGATAAAGCTGTTTTTATGACTTCAATTTGTCCCACACTTTAAGGTGTTGATTGCTATAAATTATAATATTTAACCACTTTTGCCACTTTTAACTTTATAGTTCCAGAAGGATATCAATTGAATCGTACCACTTAGGAAATTAATTTGTCTCGTTTTTAGGGTTTTTTACATCAATCTGCAAATGACATTAGAAATCCAGTAATATTAATTGTCATTTTTGCTTTGTGTTTAAAAATTACAAATAAAAATAAAAAAAACTAGCTACCATAATATTGCGTAAACGTAAATTATTCTTTTAAAGATGTATAATATCGAATCCGTTGACATACCACCCATTCCGAATTGATTTATTTAAGTTTTGTGCTCACAAATCCTCTGGTAGTCTTGTAAAACACGCCATTGAAATCGGACACCGAATTTTTTACAACTCTATCGATCGCATCGCTTAAATTGTTACTCCGAGTATCGCTTTACACATTTTTCTGCATCGTAAAGACGTTCCGTCGATGCTCAGAACTGTTCTTCGAATCTCCATAACGGATGAAATTAGAGTTTTCCTATGCTAATTAATAAACTAGTAGACTATTAATTGTCTGTAATTTCACGCTTGGCAATCCAATTTACATGAAAAATACCTTATTTGTTCTATGACCCGTCAACGGATTATCGAAATACTTATAACTTTGCCCACTGGATTTCATATGGTTCTTTTTTAGATTTTTAAATCCTAGAGAATTAACAACTCCTTTGGGCCTACAGTCTATCTTTATCGATTCTAATATAATATAGCTGAGAAGTTTGTTTGACCACGCTAAGCTCAGAAACTACTGGACTGTTTTTTTTAAGTAAAGTTAGCCTGTAACGTCCCACTGCTGGCCAAAGGGCTTACCTCAACTATGAGGTAGTTCGAGTCATACTCCACCACGCGGGCTCAGTGCGGGTTGGTGGAGGGGTGTTTGCAAGGCAAGCGACTAGCCCTGCTGTCAGATGTTATCAAGCCGCCCATAAGGCCTCTGACTAGGGCTTAAAGACAAATATCAACTGATATTAGCTGGGACCAACACTTGTGGTATCACGCTGCGGCGTAAGATGGGGGAGCCAACTCAAAACGAGCGGACGGAGTCGCGGGGGAACACTAGTATCTTTGAAAAGTCGTTGCTTTAACAATTGAGATGGACGCAAGGCTAGGCCTTCATAGCAGTCGATATGTTGCGATGGCTTTAAGTTCCCTAGCTGTTTTCACCGAAAGCCAATATTATCTTGTATTTTAGTTAAATAAATTCAATAAACCAATTCTCTTATCCCAGATAACACTACTGGCTTTTATAAAGGACACCTAAGTTATTAGAAAGGTCATCTCGTTTTATCAAGTAGCTTACTATTAGTTTATACTTATTTTAAATCCGAGTAAGTAATAAAATACTTTTCTGTGTACCTGAAACTTAACCTATTTTTAATAAAAATATGTAGATAAAGTAAAAACTATTCTTTACAAACAAATTTTGTGTCTTTTTTGTGCATAGGCGCAATTTTTCCGTACTCTCTGGGAAATATTATTTTTTAACTTTGTTTTTCATCAGTCGTAAACATAATTCAATGCTAATCAATCTATTCGAATGCTACTTAAAATTGACACATCTTCCGTCTGAACTCGTTCCTAGTGATCCCTAGCAACTGTGACTTTCTCAAACCATACAACATTAACGTCAATCTTATGTAAATGCACTTAACCGCCTATTTTTAAAATAAAGGAAACAATAAATTCAGCCACCCGATGACAGTAATAACACAGTTTAAAATAAATAGGTGTGACCGTTTACCCAAATAGTGGATCCGGTGTCAACATATTTGGCCAGACGATATTACAATTTATGAGAATTAAGTACCCAATTTATAAAACGATCGTTATCTCAAGACAGCAATCTTAACACCTTAAGATCAGATTTCACAATGATCTGTATGGTAATGTTGACAGTTTGTCAATAATATAATATATAATAAATAATCTTTACCGGAATTTCGAGATACAAAGAATTCCACATTACCTTGAAATTTACTCTTAAATTCTGGCTTTGACAAAGATACCTTTAAACCTACGGTTTTACTAAATTGAAACAAAATTAAAATCGATCTTAGAGGCATTTCAGAATACCAGTGAAAATAGGAGAAAACTAAAGCAACTCCAGAAAAACACAGAAAATGAGCATGGTTTTCAACGCAATACGCGAAAGTCTGCAAAAAGAAAACATTAATTCTCGGGTGTTACCAGTGAGTTGTAACTACTACGTATGGAGATGCTATGAGAAGCAAAAAATGTGTCGCTAATACGACGACAAGATTTTGACGTTATTTTAAAGGATACTGACCAAAGCCTACGGATAGGACTGACCAAAGACTAAAAAGGATACGGGCCCACATTGCGTCTTTGTAGCTTATATTTCAAAAATCTTGTTTGAATTATAATTGCACTGGTATTTTAAGAGTAACTAAGTAAGTAAGTATTGAATTACTTTAGTAAAATATAACAATTACCTTCTGAATGTATCAAAATGAATGTAGGTGAGGTGCAATAACTCTGCAATCACAAAACATAACCTCAAAATTTGTAATCTGCCACTGAATTCCTCGTAAACCCCTACTTATTTTTCAAAAATATTTTTTGTCTGTATTCTTTCAAATATTTATATATTTTATCTTAATAAATGAATTATGAATCTGTACTATGAGTTGATGTTTGTGTCGTCAATTTATGGAGCAAGAAATTTGTTCGTGGTGTCACTTCTATACGCTTGTTACCTTGTTTTCCATACACAATAGAGCTACTTACTTACTAGTAATAGTAGTTCAATGGGTGTTACAGATAACTTTTTGTTTAGTTTGTCACCAATATGTTGTCGGCATGATACAAAAAATCGAATGATCTTAGACGGTTGCAGAATACATCAACAAGCTGTTTGTCTTTTTATAAGATGAAATAATAATTCATCTTAAAAGAATACACAACAGCACTGTGAGTGTCAGAAAGACTCTAAAATTTGTTTTTCTTAGCTAGTCGAATATCACAAACAGTTTCTATCGAAACGATTTAATTAAAAATGTTTAAAATGTTTATCTTAAACACAAAACTTACAACCAATTTAGGTC
Source organism: Pyrausta purpuralis (assembly GCA_963924145.1). Taxonomy (NCBI): domain Eukaryota; kingdom Metazoa; phylum Arthropoda; class Insecta; order Lepidoptera; family Crambidae; genus Pyrausta; species Pyrausta purpuralis. The sequence goes on along the minus strand of OZ001653.1, from coordinate 2,018,531 downwards.
ATCCATCATTAAACGCTGAGATCTTTTGAATCAAATAGTTTGTCAATTTTATTCACTGATATAATTCTGATATTTATAAAAAGATTGTTTACATTTGACTAGCTAAAGCTATTTGTCTTACGTAAACATGAACAGTAACCAGTCATGCCATCGACACCTCTAAAGGTTACATGCAGATTTCAACCTCGCCGAACTACAATTATGTCAATTGGTTGACGACTGACGAATAGCGATCGCACACGCATATTGTTCACAGTGTCATTCTGCTATTGGTCACCTGCAACCGGTGTAACAAGCCTTTAAACTTATTTAATTACCAGCCACCATAATTTATTCGAAGCCTGTCAGTAGCTACTTGCATTCAAGCCATATTTTTTTCTTATTAAGACTATTAATTATAAGATACGATCAGTGTGGAATTTCTACTCAGAATTTAGTGTGAGTAAATGTTGATTTATTTTGATTCCTATTTGGATTCTCCAAAATGGGTAGTCGTTTTGCCTGATGTGGAATACTTTTGGCACCTGAGAATTTATGAAGCAACCCTACATTTAGAATAGTTTGATACGGGGTTGCTACCATGTATGTACCTTATTTTTATGAGTTTCCGATAGTTCGGCACTGTTGCAAGCGCCATGATCACGGAGTTACTCCGTGATCCGTGACCCGTATCTAACTACTCTAATGTTAGTTACCATGAAAGTTTAAAGAAGTTTGTTATTTTTAAATTGTAAATTATGTACTACATATAATTCATTCCTGCGAATCAGAGCACATGTGGAAATGGGCAGGGCACATAACGCAAACTGCTGTTGGGGCAGAAATGATCTAGATTATACACCGTTCGACCAAAGGCGCAACGTAGGACGTCCACCGAAAATATCGCAGGATCGCACTAATAGCAGTCCGCTCACAACCGAGCGCTGTGGAAAACCGTGGGGAAAGCCTATGTTGAGCAGTGATGAACCTCCTTTGGCTGATAATGATGATGACTAAATATCATACAACATCAGCTGTTGAACATACTGACCGCTACAAAGCCAATAAACATAAATCATACCAATTATTAATACGACTAAGTGGCGAATCCTTCTATTAACATCATATTTGCAATTGAATCAAGAAACAATTATTGCTTGAGCTATTAGCACACCTTATTGCATTTTTATAGAGTTTAAAATAAAATGAAGCAGCCACCCAAGTAAATGAAATAAGATTTAATCAATTATCATTGTAGTATGCATATAAATCATAATTTAAATGCGCAATTTAAACATCCATAGTAATACAAAACTAAGCAGGTTTGTAGGTGAAACTCAGTAACATGGAAGCTTAATAGCCACAGAAACATTTAAAGTGAATAGGTGAAAATTCAGTAGCAAGTCATAAAAGTTTATTCCCGAAGAAGTGAAATTGTTTTCATTGTCAAGTTACTTCTTAAGTGTAGAGACTGAAATAATCGTGTCTCATTTTAAAATAACTAAGAGAACATCAATGTTGACACAACAATTAACAATATAAACTATGAACTTGTGGGAATCAAACCTAAATTGCGTTTTTCCTCATTTGGGTTAATTGCTATACCTCTAGGCATCAGTAGGGCCCATTTTGAAAGTAAGCAAACTAGCAGCGCGTAGTGTCACATCATAAGTATGTCAAAGAATTGATCCAAAAGATTGAAAAAATACTATAGAGCGTCACCGTGATGTAATATAGGACAGTAGGCTAAAGTTTATCTCAAATCTCCTCTAAATATTCATAAACCCATCCGACCTGTGAATAATACCAATTAACGTGCCTTCAAAATCAACAAAATACGGCTGCCGAAACACCTAACTTATATGCAAATGGATACAATTATTAAATACCAGTTTAGGTCAAATATGTAATTGCTACACCTCACCGCGAGCTGTAAAGCTAACAATTTTATAGGAAATCCATGCAAATATGTCTGATAGTTAATAAATTAGTAACAGTTAGTAACGTAATAAGTACTAATGACCGATATTTTAGTTTATGGACGTGTTTGCTTTGTATCTTGTAAGTTTGTTTCGTGGCTATAAATATTGTAAACAACGAAATATATTTGATTAAAATGACAGTTTGTGGAATTCCACGTGTGTCTGTTTGCTGAAATCAAAACAAATCGTAATACTCATCCATCATTACTTTTCCATCTAATGAAACAATAACCATATCTGAGATTCGCGAGGTTAAGCCTACCGCAGAAGATTTAATGAAATTTCTGTTTGTCAGTGATTATAGTGTAATTATAGAATCATAATTCTTATTCCATATCGTCTTTACACTGTACCACCCAACTAGATCGAATCCTTTCGAAGATTCAGCGAATACGTTTAGATTATTCTAGCTCCTGATTTCGTAATTTACTTGAACCAAATTTAATAGAAATCAAGATATGTTTTATTTCTTTACGCTGAATCGTTAATTTACCTATTACAGTTTATCTGAGGTACAAGTGATAGCTCAGGAAAGGAAGGAAACTAGAGGGAAAAGCTTGGAACACAATTTTTGACTTCGCAATTAGTGCTTTAGAATGTTTTTAACACTCACAGTGTCATATTTTATATTCATAAAGATGAAATAAGAAACCAAAAATTTGCGCACGGGCGGGACTTGAACCAGCAACCTTTTGGCAGACCGGGTCGGACTGACAGCACGGTAGCTCAATTGGTAAGAGCGTGTGGCCCGGTCTGCCAAAAGGTTGCTGGTTCAAGTCCCGCCTGTGCGCAAGTTTTTGGTTTCTTATTTCATCTTTATGAATTCGCAATAAGTCTTTGACTGGACTAGTGAGGAATGAATTAAAAACATATATCATAACCGAGATACGAGTATCCATGACAAATAATAAAATTATACATATATATTATGACAAAAAAACATAAAACTGATTAAATACACAAACGGGATTAAACACACATTCAGATTCCACAATAGATTTTCACTCACCCTCCTACCGGTTCAAGGGCTATGGGCTGGGACTTCTGATATGTTGACCTCCTAACTAGTACAACCAACCATAATACATGGTCAAAAATGGTGTTCCTTGAAATTCCCTCGTTTAACGACACGAGTACTTATTTGACCTTTATTTTTCGTATCTTTACATTATTATTTTGAGTATGCCCCCTTCCGTTGCAGCGTGGTGTTGTTCCTATAGCCTTAAACCTTCCTCGTTTATTAAGCTATCTAACACAAAAATATTTTTTCAAATCGGACCAGAAGTTCCTTTTATTAGTGCGCTCAAAAAAACTCTTCCGCTTTACAATATTAGTAGAGATAATTTTCAGTTATATTTTCGGTTAAATTATGTCCACTTAACTAATTACTATGTCATAAAACGCCATAATAAGTACATAATGCCTAAGGTAAGTGTCCGTTTACGTTATAACAAATATTCAAATTACAAACTAGCAGAGATAAATACCCTTTTATGGATTGTAAGGCGTGACAATAACTCAGTGTAGAATTACCTAATCGAAATTGTGCGATAGACTCGTTCGAGCACTAATGAACATTAGCCATTCGTCCACTGGGAAATCAAGTGTAATCAAAAGTTCCTTTGTCTCTCCAATAAGCAATTTTTTTTAAGGTACACTTTAGCAATGCCATTCCCGGACTCTTTCACTGATCTCAGTCTACAGCTAATGAATTTCAATCATTTGCGTCCAAAAAGCTAAATCCAATTTTTACCGACTTCAAAAAATTTGGAAATCAAGTCGACCTATATACACATATAGGTCGACATCACAAACATGCATGTGATGTCGTGAGAAATGGATAATATTGTAGTATGTTAAACTATTAAGGTCTGATTTTTCAATAGCTATTTATGAAATATTCGTCAAACAAAATACAATATGGCCAATTTGAAAACGTCACCTAATTGACAGCAATCATAGGTACATACTTGTCATTTTTTAAATCTGTCGCTTTATAATTTATCACTTTGATAAGTTTTATCTGACCATTGAAAAATCGGCCCTAATTTATTTTTTTTGCACTATTTTATTTAATCAAAATCTTTATTATTCACTTAATTAAGGATTATACATATCCAATTCGGGTTTAAATTGTATTTCAAATCTTCAAAATAAAGTCATATTTTATTAGATTAAATCTAATCTAAAGGTGACCGACACTTTTTCGCAAATCATTAAATATGTACAACTTCACGTTAATCTGTATTTACGACTTGGTCATTAAAACTAAATGCTGCAATAAAAGTTCTTGATACACGTTCCAAAATGATTTATTCATCTGACTCTTTAATTTGACACAATGTTGAGTATTATTTTTTAACGAGGGATTTAAACTTATAAATTACTTTAATTTGTTCTATTCTGTCATCATTATACATTTACATTCATAGTTATTTTTTATGTTGCTACCTAGTAGCAAGTTTTGCTTAGGCGACTAAAGTAATAATAATAGTCCCCCTAGCCGATTTCGACTACGGTGGCCAGTAACAATGACTAACCGACTGCGCGGGACATATTATAGTGCACAAGTGTGTGCGCAAACACAGGTGCACTCTCTATTCCTCTCACTCTCATAGCCCAAAGGGACAGCAATCTGAAACGACCGGAGAGAGATCAGGCGCAGCACCAACGGCTTTACGTGCTTTTCCAAGGCACGGGGTTGAAACATGGCCAATTTCCAAACTCCGCGCTACCCTAAGAATTTCTGAACAGAAAAACTCAGATATAATTTTGGCCCGACCCTCCGGCATCGAACCCGGGACCTCAGCCATCGCATTAAAGTGCGACCTTCTTACTGCTGCGCCACCGACTATAGACAATAATACCCGGTCATCATCACCATCATTATCAGCCAGGACACAGGTCTCCTTCGCGGTTTTCCACAGCGACCGGTTGTAGGTGGTCTGCGTCGTATGTTCTTATTGGTGGACGTCCTTCACTACGCCTTTGGTCGAAGGGTCTCCTGGGTTGAAATTTAGATGTCTAATTTCAACAGAGAAGATGATTGGAAAATCCACCAGCATGGGATCCGGTGCTATCGAAGAACCAAGCTAGACCACTCACTGCAAGATCACAAGACACAGTTAGCTTTTTCTGCGTGGATACAAACGTTAATTAATATTAAAAAGTGATGGTAGTTATTTTTTTTTCAAAACTCTATATATATGTCAAATAGCATATCAGCCTACCCGTGACCACGAATGCTGCAAAATGTTCGAAACGTCGGGATATAAAATTTAATAAATATTTTCGAAAATAACCGTTGTTTTATTCAATGACTAGTAGTCGTTAAAACTTTAGATTTTTTCTGCCCGAACAACCATCATTTCTTCGCGATATAATACCCAGAAAATGAATAAGTCATGTTAACTAAACATTAATAAGAAATTACTTATTTTCCCTAATTTTCACATAGATTCCTAGTCACGGTGTTGCTCAGTACTAGGTTAATTTTAAATCAAGTATTTGTTTAGAGCACTTCATACTTTGCTAGAAGACATTGAAACGCATACACGACGCAACAAAATTGTGATTTTTGTATGTAACCGACGTAAAATAGAACAGAGTCAATTAATGTATCTATTTGTGTGTTCAATGGTAGGTATTTCCTAGAACTCGCTACACTTTAATAGCACATATAAAAACAGCCTGCACAAAACTATGAACAACAAAACTTACTGATTAGATTTCTATTTAATCATTTAAAAGACATCGTTCTCTGTCAACTTCATTGTATTTAAATAGTTCAACAGATGTGTATATGCAGAAGTGTGTAGAAAATTCCATTCAGTGTTAAGTCCATATTTTATACAAACTTTAGCAGTGCAATAATGATTAAATAAATATAATCCTTTAATGGAAATAACTGATGGCCATTGGGGCAGGAAAGTTCTAGAGTGGAGAACCTTCAACCAAAGACAAAGCCCAGGACGTCCACAAGCAAGATGGACAGACAATCTTGTAAAGATTGCAGGATCAAACTGGATGCAGACCGCTAGTCATCGATCGCTGTGGAAACCCGTAGGAGAGGCCTGTGTTCAGCAGTGGACGTCCTTTGGCTGATAATAATGATGATGTTGGAAATAAGGCTTCGGCTTAACTCGGAAAAGTTTAGCTAAATGTGCAAGATATTAAAAGTGCTCATGTAAGCGAGTCTAAGATGGTTAAATAAAAAAGCAACAAAAATAAATGAATTTATCCCGTGCTTTAAATACACTTGAAAATTAAATGTGTGCTATCTTTTATTGCTGAACTGTGTCATCGATGACATGTCCGAGATTATTTGGAGATTAAAACGTCTTGTATTTTTCTAATTCTGCGGTTCCATAGATTCATTTGGATTAACGCCAGACAAACTGTTCTTAAATAATTAGAATCAACCAGTATTACTTGACCTATCATACTTCGACATGAAGTCTAAAAGAAGACTATAAAGAAGTGTCAGTGTCGTAGGTCTATTGCAACTGGTTAATCACTACAACATGATGTCTGAAGTGAATTGGAATTTTTAACGTTATTATTCTTACTGACTATTTTTGTGCACGATGTACTTACTGATTTGAACTGGCTTGATGAAAATTAAAGAACGGAAAGTCACCCATGTGACATGTTTGAGAAGATCTACGCTTATATTATAAAGGGTTACCCCATTTTTCATAAAAACTCAAACAGACTAATAAACTTATTTCAACTATAACACTCTTTTGTCTTGTTTTCCATAGCGCTGTCATCATTCGACAGAAAGTGTCAAAACAGTGTAATAACGTACTAAAAAAGGTTTAATAGACTTTTTGAGTTACATAAACAATGGGTTAGAGTTTTATATGGAGGAAGTGATCTGATAATACTGAACCGATTTTATGAATTAATAGCGGTCCCCCACGACTTAGTGTTAGGTTGTCCACAAAACGCGCGTTGTGTTTGCTCGCGTTGCAAATGCAAAGTTATGTTTTAGCTGCACTAAGAGTTCTAGATGTTCCCAATGGTCCAAGGCCTATATTTCACCGTGGGTAGGCTGGCGTGTGGTAAAATCAGGTTTCATAAAAAATTAAGCATCAAAATTTATGCGACCGTCTTCAAATATGATTAACGTAACATCAAACGGGACACCGATGAGACAGAACCCACCTACGTGGTTTCCCCCGAGTTAAGTAAAGGCGTTATTACACTGCAAAAGGTCTACTTTATAAGTCTGTTCGGATAAAGACTTCTACTTTCGGATAAAGACAGTCCATTCAATATCAATTTGACATCATATCCTTATGATGAAAAATTGTCTTAATTTTAAAATATAGATATCGTATTCCAGATTTAAACCTCAGGCCTGGGAAATTAGGACTATTGCTGAGGCCCTGACTTACCTATATCAATAAAATTTATCGATTTTCAACAGACTTCAAAAAAGGAGGAGGTTATCAATTCGACTGTATGTTTTTTTTTGTATCTATGTTACCTCATATCTCAGTCAATTGTCGACCGATTCGGAAAAATTTTTCGTCTACAAGGGTATACTTTCCAGTTGGTCCCATTTTTGCCAATTTAGGATCTGATGATGGATCTTGGTGTAACCGAGGAAAACCCTCAAATTTTGAAGGCACGTATAGTGTTTTTTTAATAGGATCATAATGTTTACATGTTGTTACGTCTGATTATCAACATTTTGTGGAGCTGAGCTGATGGTGGAACACCTTAACGCTTAGGAGTTCAGTAATTATAATGACAGAACTTATGATAGGTGATTTGTGGCTTCTTAAAGAACATAGTCATTAAGTGCAACTCCCCCCCCCCTCTACTGTTATCACTAAAAATTAAGAAATAAAATTAACTTTTAAAAAAGTAAAAACCGACTTCAGAACCAAAATGCACTAAAAAGTCTTAAATAAACTTTTGGCCGTTAAAAGGAAAGGAAGCCATTTTAGGCAAACAATTTCTTTTGGGGTCGATGCCATCACTTTGGCCATCAAGCATCATTCATAAAGGTTTCAATGAGAAAGCTGCCAGTGATTAGATACACTATTTTGTTCAAACATTGGATTTCAAGGCAGTTAGAACATAAGTGCTGAATTCAAAGATGCACCCCATGGCATACACAAATCTACTAAATAACATTATTTAATGAAGATGAGGTTTTAGTTCCTCAGTGGAATACCAGCTTAAAACAAACTTATGCAAGTAGCAATTCGGCAGACACCGCAATTATGCGTCGATAATATGCTGGACGCGTTTAATATCGCGAATATGCGATACAAAAACAGGGTTGTCATTAACTACCAACAAAAAAAACGACCAAAAATATTCGTACAAAATGTTGCCAAAACAAAACCATAATATGGCTCACTCTAACCAAAAGTTATAAGCTCGAAAGCCAAGCATCGGTACGTATTTCATTATTTCAAGTTATTAACCCATACCTATCTCAAAAACTACTGGACCGATTTTGATGAAACGGACACTGTGACGACCAATTGACGACCTCCGTGGTGTAGTGGCTAAGCACGCTGGTTTCAAGGCGTCGCCGCTCCGAGGTCCCGGGTTCGATTCCCGGTCGGGTCAATATAGAAATCCAAATTTTCTATATTGTCTCGGGTCTGGGTGTTGTGGTACCACTATTGTGTCTGATTTCCGTAACACAAGTGCATTAGCTACTTACTTTGGGATCAGAGCTATGTATGTGATTGGTGTCCAATATATTATTACTGTACTCTAAGTTGAAATACACCTAATCGAACTTAAAAGGATCATCTCGCTATAGCGTCTTGTTTTCGAGAAATCTGAGGACAAACATACAAATATACAAACATACATACACTTACAAAACTTTGCACGCGTGTTTGGAAGCCTTTCTAGATCAACATACTCAAATATAATTCTAATTGATTATCTCCTTTTTTTGAAGTCATTAAAAAGTGTTTACTTGCAATGTGTTACGCGCGTAAGGAAAAAGGGTGTCAACTTGAAACCATGTCTATCAAATAACCTGTTCCAAAAAGGTCTCAATTTGTACTTATCACAGTGTCTTGTAGTCAGCTTTACGCAAAAGGTATCATGCGTATTCATGATCATTATAAATTAATACTAGAGAGCTGGCGGCTAGTAAAACAAACTCTCAAGACTTGTGATAAATAATGTCTGGTGGAGACTAATTGTATAACGTTAGCAGGGTTGCCAATATTGCAGAAACACACTTACTCGTATGCGTCTTTTACTACGGGCCTTATAAGGAAGGTCAAAATCACACAGCGAGTGATGGAGGACTATGTTCGGTGTTTTTCTACGAGACGAATTAGAAACGAGGAGATACGTAGATGAACTAAGGTAACAGACATAGCCTTGAGAATCAGTAAGCTCAAGCGGCAATGGGAAGGGTACATAGCGCGAAGACTTGATGGCCGTTGGGAAAAGTTCTAGATTGGAGACCCTTCGACCAAGATGCAGCGTGAGACGTCCACCGACAAGATGGACAGACGGCCATGTAAAGATTGTGAGTCATTTGTGATCGGTTGCTGTGGAATACCGTGGATCAGGCCTAAGTTCAGCAGTGGACTTCCTTTGGCTGAAAATAATGATAACGATAATAGTTTTATTGAATAAATAAGTAAATCTCCGTGATCTCCGTCATCTTACATGAGAAACTATTTTCTTAAGGTTAACCCACTTAAGAAAACCTTGGAGATTACCCGCCGCGGTCTGTACTGCACCGTACCAAACCATATATATTTTTTAAATATTGGACACCAATCACATACATTGCTCTGATCCCAAAGTAAGTAGCTAATACACTTGTGTTATGGAAATCAGACACAACGGTGGTACCATAATACCCAGACCCGAGACAATAGAGATAATTTTGATTTCTATATGGATCCGACCGAGAATCGAACCCGAGATCTCGGAGCGGTGACGCCTTGAAACCAGCATCTTAGCCACTACACCACGGAGGTCGTCAAATCGTGGCATGACCATGCCAGGAATGTTTCTGGCACAAAAACCAACTCGATACGCTCTGCCTTGCCCACTGAAACGGATTGACAGCGTTCTGTCACACCGTTATGTGGAGCGAAAGCGAGAACGCATTTTGCAGGTGCCAACACGGTTCGAGCAGAGCACGCTACGGTGTTGAACGGTGACGGAATGGTCTACTGCGTAAGATGTCATAGTTTTCAATACAAATGAATCTTTTTTGCGGGACCAGTTCCTAGCACGGATATGGCACGTCATGGCATGCTCCCGTGTACTGGGCAAAGACTTTAAAGCAAAAAATTGCTCTATGTTATTACGTCATCTATAATCGAAATATAGAATTAACTCTATGTCAAAATTCTATGAATTAAGTAATTTACTTTAAAGTAATAAGATGTTCAATGCATGATAACAGATGTTTCGTTATATTGAAAAGAGCGTTAACATCCAAAGATTTATCAACTGACAAATAGCTGTTGTATTTCATAAAACAATAACCAATGTTTCGATGACTCCCCCATTGTTCTATTGAAGATGACAATTTTGTGTGCACATCTTTTGACTTTGTTATTAGCAACCGATATCATTGTACCTATCAAAATCAAACGTCATTTTTCACATCCTGAGTTGAGCAAAAAACTGGCCTGATTTATGTCTTAAAATTCCTCTTAACTCATTTTTTAAAGCATTCAGAACGCCAGGCAATGGTATACATTAATTGCTCACGAATCCGTTCTAGTAGCAGCTTTAATCAATTATTTAACACGAGTTTAAACGTATTTTAAAGTGAAAATGTTGCAACGCATGTGGTGAAACGGGAAATCGTAACTTACTTTTATCTGAACTTACAATATCCCACAACTAACTTTATCTCAAGTGCAGTCTGAGGAAAAGATCATGTTAGCTTTTATCTAAACAAAAATATATTCAAATTAAATAAAAAGACGTTCAAACTGAGACATTAATTAATAGAATCTACTGCCACCGCTTTATCTAGTGACAAAACGATAACTCCTGTTTAATTCGCCATTAATAATTCTACTTTGCGATCATAAATATTTCTGTCATATGCGTAGACGACACAATCTTGCAACTGTTTTGGTTGTGAAGGGAATCAATCATAATTGTCAAATATAGACTGTAACACAGTTGGATAAAGTTGAAAATTTTACTTGGTTTCAGCGGGGCAAGTACCTGCAACGTGATTTGTTTTAGATGCAAGACATTTCAGCTAACTATAGAGTGAAGTTTTCAGACTTCTCTAATTCCAAATGATTAAGCTTAAAAATGAAATAATTTCAATTCTCTTAACAAAATAGATTTATAAGTCTTTTCGGATATCACAATTTACATTACAGAGCAAAAATAAAATTTTTAAGCAAAATCGAAACATAAGTATCCAACTTTATCTCTTAAGTTAGTACTCTGATGCTGCATTCATGTAAGAACATTGAAACGCGCAGTAGAGCAGAGCGCGCAGTTTTCTTGTCAATATAAGCACGTTATTTCTATATAGCCAGTCTACCTTTTATGTCAGGCTAGCAGCGCATATAAAACACCTTGCTCCAAAATCATCAAGGTGAAAAAACAGCTGATAGCCCCCCTACTCTCACTTTCCTTAGCATTTGGTGTAAATTGTAAAACATCGCTCACATCTCACATCGCCTCATTGCGAATGACAGCCATAAGTATTATCGAAACATGTCTCGATTAGTGTCAGAATGCTTCGAAATCCTTAGTTCACATTTCTGCTTACCGGTTCAAGCTTAAAGGCTTCTCATCCGACATCGCAGAGAAATAAGAATCCTGTGCACTCTCTTCAACATACTTCGTAACCCTCACTCACCGACCTATTTGGCACAGCGCGTCAACTTCACACAGGCTTCCACTACTTCGCGCAACCTTCGCTCTTCCCATAATCTCACTCTTCACACACCTCTTTTCAAGACCGGCTTTATGTCGGACTCTTTTACCATCCGAATGAAATCAGAATGTCCCACAAAAGTCTCTCCGCACCCACTATCTTAACCTTGGCTCTCTTCAGAATTAACAACAACTTTCTTTTATTTGTGTTTTCTGGATTTCGTCATTATCTTCACCTTTATCATTCATAATTTTGTATTTATTAAGTATATGTAATCTATATATATTTGTATAATATTAGTATGCATGTTTATGTTAGTGCATTTTACTTCTTTTTTTTTGTACCACTCTTCTCACTTATTATTAACATTCCGCCACTGATTGAACTCTCTGCATTACCAGGTGGTTGACTGGTAGAGAATGCAATTAGGCATTAAGTCCGTCAATTGTACAACTTACAGTGTAATAAAGTATAAGTTCTCACATCGTTATTGTTGACAGCCCTGCATCCCTTGCACTTCGTGATCGCGCGCATCCTCCATGCATATTGCATGAGCGCACCTCGTTAAACACCCGTCCATCTCCCGTCCCGTCGACTGATAGCCGATATCATCGACACATGCCACGACATGTTGCTGATACATTTTCCTTGTTGATAACATTCGTTCGGGTTGTGGAGACGGGGTCCAAACATTTAAGACTAAAAAAAGGCGACTTCAAAACCAAAATGCACTAAAAATCACATATAAACTCTTGACCCTTTAAAGGAAAGGAATCCATTTTAGGCGAACAATTTCTTTTTGGAGTCGGTGCCATCACTTTGACTATCTCAAGGATCAACTTTCAGAGCATCGACTCCAATAAGAATTGTTTGCCTAAAATGGATTGCTTTCCTTTTAAGGGTCAAGAGTTTATTAATGACTTTCTAGTGTATTTTCTTTTGAAGTCGGTTTTTACTTTTTTCTTAGTTAATTTTAATTTGTTTATTTTTAGAGATTACTGTTTTTTAAGAAGCTACAAATTACCTATCAGAAGTTCTGTCATTATAATCCCTAAACCCCTAAGCGTTAAGGAGTTTCACTATCAGCTCAGCTCCACACAATGTTAAGTATCAAACGCAACACCACATCAACATTAAAATTCTAGTAAAAAGACACTTTTCTTGGCTTTAAAATTTGAGGGATTTCTTCGATTGCACCAAGATCCCTTCATCAGATCCCATCTTGGCAACAATGGAACCAGCTAGAAGGTATACCCTCTAGGTTAGCAAAATATTTTTTCAAATCGGTCTCCAAATGACTGTGATATAAGGTAAAACAGCCACAAAAAATCACATACAGTAGAATTGATAACCTCCTCCTTTTTTTAAGTCGGATAAAAAAAACGACTCTGCTTTGACTCGTGCAAAATCATAGACATAATTATGAAATAAACTTTACATGATAAACTTTTATAGATATTTCTTTGAAGCAAGGCAATTCATAAATAAAACAAATCAATCTTAGCATTTTTACCTATCCGTATGTTCCGAAAGAGGTTGAAAGCAAGCAATCCAAAAGTATTGTGCTCCCTAAAAGTTACTGATCTATCAACCAAAGAAACAGCTCCTGAACATTAAAGGCCTAGCGACTGCACACGTCACTTATGTCTACAAAATCGTCTATAAAAAGCGTCTCATTGACTCATTGATCGTGATCGGTGACAAAAACCCGTCTGTAGTCGTAAATCGCAAACGAGACGTGGAGAAGTGCCAATATCGCTCCTCATACAATTGTTCTAGTAAGATATTCTCAATTCTAAGCAGCAATGGTGCACTCGTACTTCATTGGGTAGTTTCCTGCAATAACAAATTATACTACGACTCCTTTATTTATTTTTTAATTGCAAAATTTTTGTCTCAATTTACATTGTTCATTCTTATTTATATGCTCAGTATATTTTGATAGCTCTGTAAACAGTAAAGAGTGCGTCCAGTTGACCACAGTATGATGTCATAGTTTCAAATCACCGTAATCTTATACATAAAATTCTCGTGCCACAATGTTCGTTCCCGTATTCCTCCGAAACGGCTTTACCGATTCTTACCAAATTTTATATGCGTATTCAGTAGGTCTGAGAATCGGCTACCATCTATTTTTCATACCCCTAAGTGATAAGGGTTGTTCACCCTTAAATATATATTTTTATATTTTCGGACAATTTTTTTTGTTTTTATTTTTATAAATGTGGCATTAAAAATACATACAACCCCAAATTTTTACTTTTTTATCACCAATCCTTTTTTTTATGGCCATTTTAGTAATTTGATCATTTTTCATCCCGCTCGATAACTGATCAATTAAAGTGTTTTTCTTAACTTTTAAAATTATGAGGCTGGGCGAAACGGGGCCGGGGCGGGACGGTGCTAGGGGCGAAGCAAAGTTCGCTGGGTCCGCTAGTAAATATATAAAATAGTAGCGTTTTGACAATTAATAAAAAGTTCGTCAAATAGTCTTTTCTAAAAAAAGACATCGAAGAAATAGGACTGACGCGAGAAGCACAAGTAAAAACAACTGTAGAGATAGCATAGCCGGGTGAGGGAAAAATCTTACATAGAATCAAGATTCATTTATTCACATTAAAATATCGTCGTTGAAGTTCTAACACCACGTAAGTCATTTTTTGGCGGTTTTGACATTTTGATGCCATTCGCTAGAGAATCGGAACACGCATCGTTTGAGCCAATCAGAAAAAAGTATTGGCCAATAGAAACTCGTGAAATGAAGAAAGTGTAACTACACGGGATCTACCAAATGGCCGTTATATTTGGAAACAGTACGTAAGTCACTTTGTGCCATAGTGTGTTATGTACTGCACGGTTGCTCCTGACGATTAGAGGAAAAAAGGTAAGAAAATATTACTGTGTTATTAAAATCTGTGCATTTTTTATTTTTAAGATATTTTTAGTATTTATATTTGATGTTTTTATATTGTTATAAGCTTAATTTAGTTAGTTAATGCTATTGAAAGTTTGGGTACTGACTTACGTTGTGTTGCTCTAAGGTCCGTTCGAAGTTACGTGGTGTTTTAATGTAACGGGTTTATGGTTTACCTTACGATCATATTTTAATTTTTAAGTTAAATAGTAAATTATTGACCAACATAAAAATTTTTGATAGTAATGTAGATGTTTTTTTAGGCAGTGAAAGTATATTTATTCATTTAACAGGTATTATAATTGTTTTTGTTTCATTTTCAGAAAAAAGAATCAAAATGAGCAGTGACGAAGATGAAACTATACTTGAACTCTGCAAAGAATTAAAGATAAAAATACCCCCAAAAAAACCAAAATCACTTACCCACAATTCTATACACCCAAACCTTGAAAATCTAGACCTTAATAATTTACCTATATTAATATTAGATAATAATGAAAATACAATAGCTTCTGATTTAGTTGCACAGACTTCACAGCAAATTTTAGCACACGATATTTTAAATATAACTACTGAAAATGTAATTACTACATTAGAAGAAGTTGATCAGTCTGCATTGATAATAAAAGAAGAAGTAATAGAAACATCTATGATACAAGAACCAGAAGAAATGCTTGAAAAAGACAAAGACGTTCACTGTTATTGGTTCGATGAGTGTACTGCAGGCCTGGTGGCTTCTGTGTATACTACCTGCATAATAGACTGTTTGAAAAAAACACTGTCTAAGAAGCTGCTACCTATAATTCTGTATTCCGATGGTTGCAGAGCACAAAATCGTAATGCTGTTTTATCCAATGCATTGCTTGAAGTAGCTATGGACTATAACATTCAGATCGAACAAAAAAACCTAGAAAAGGGTCATACTCAGATGGAGGTAGATTCTTGTCATAGTGCAATAGAATGTCAAATTAAACACAGAGACATCTACCTGCCTTCGCAGTACGCTTCAATTTCGAAGGAAGCTCGTACTTCGGAACCCTACAATGTACATTTTCTAAATTATGACTTTTTCATTGACTTTTCAAGATGTCTCATTTATGATTCGATTCGACCAGGCAGAGTAGCTAATGACCCAGTAGTTACAGATATCAGAGCACTACTTTATGAACCTGAAGGGCTTATAAAATATAAACTAAGATATGATGACGACTATGTATTGTTACCCAAAAGACCTAAACCAAGAAGCAATCTGCCAAAACCAAAGTTGTACCAAAGTAGGATACCAATTTCTCAGATTAAATATAATCACTTACAAGAGTTAAAACGTGTCATACCCAGTGATTGCCACAGCTATTACGATAGTTTGCCACATAAGTAAGACTGCTATTATTAGATTAATGAGAAGTTTTTGAGTTATGTTTTTTTTAAATATTTGTAATGTCTTTGAGACTGTTTATTTTTAAGAAGTTTTCGATTTTTATTTTGTTTATTATAATACTTTAAAGGTTTAATAAGACTGTTACATTATAATGATTATATCAGTATTATTATGTAAGAATTTATTTGATTAAGTCAATTAATAGAGATGTCCTCAAGTACAAAGTAAATTTATGAATAATAATAATAAAAGTGCAATTACACTTAAAAGCCTTGTTCAGGGTATATTTTCAAACACTTAAATAATAGGTATATTGTTTAATAATTAAAGAAAATATATTAATTTACATAACATTTTTGTTTTTTAATTCCTAGAAAATGACGTATGTCATGTCAATTTGTGAAATTAAAGTGACAACACAACGTATGTCATTACCTATGGGTTAATAACTGACTTTTTATAAAAAATACTTTTTCGATATTAAATATAACTATAATTAAGTATACACAAACAATAAATTTGTATATTTATAGTATTTATAAAAAAATATGCAGTTTTTTCACTCTCCTGAAAAGTTGCTATTTTTGACTTACGTGGTATTAGAACTTCAACGACGATATGGTACAATAAGGTCACAATTCAATAAAATTGATTTCCAGCATATTACTCCATAAATAATATAGCATGTAAAAAATATAAAATAAATATTAATAAATGTCAATTTTACAAATGTCACTAAAAATGTCACAATTTTACAATTATTTACCCTAACAACTCCCTAAAACTATAATATTTCTGATCAATTAACCAATCAAACTATGTTTTCAAGGATGGACAAGG
Organism: Pyrausta purpuralis; assembly: GCA_963924145.1. Classification (NCBI taxonomy): domain Eukaryota; kingdom Metazoa; phylum Arthropoda; class Insecta; order Lepidoptera; family Crambidae; genus Pyrausta; species Pyrausta purpuralis. The sequence goes on along the minus strand of OZ001653.1, from coordinate 2,001,573 downwards.
TCTTAATATTTTTATGTGTTATGGTATTCCATTATATATTTTAATACACATAACGCAAATCAAAATAAATCAAAAATAAAAAAGTGAAATCGTTCCGAAGTGTTGAAATTTTTAATTGTATTTTGATCTTTGAACAATATATAAATTAGGATTCAAACCTATTTCGTTTCATGTCTTTTTACCGGAGAAAGATGCCGGATCACTTTCTCCTCATAAAATGTTGTGAGTACTCTGGATTCTTGGCTTGCTCATTGCATATTAATGAATGTGTGTCATAATTAAAAGTCGTCAAGATACCGACGCTATAAAATTATACCGAATGGGACCAAGTGTAGTACGCTTCAAGAGACGAGGAATACTTACTATCAGCATTTATATCTTAGTCATTGCCAAATCCTCAAGACTCGACCTAAGCCCTCCTATGAATAGTTGAGTACACATACAATGAATCTCTACTGTGACTCTTGCAATCAGACTTTTAAAACCAAAGGCTATTCAAGTCACGCTCGCGCCTATTAAAGAGCCCAGGCTAATACCAGCCAAGAGTGGAATAAAACACAATTTTACGGATGCTTTTCGCCAATATTTATTTAATTCAACAAGGGCAAACCAAACAAAGGCGGACGAATAAAAGAACATATCGCTGACGTGAAACATAAACGGAACATGAAATCTGCAGTGTGTGAACATGCCTTAGACAAACCCAACCAGTTCAAACGTTTTTACTAGCCCAAAGTACATTAAAAATAACGTTGGTTCGTTCCACGTATGCTACGCAAACCTATATCACTAAAACATCTTAATTTCAGCAGTAAAGATGGTAGGCAAATTCCACTAGCATGGGGTCTAGTGTTTGCGAGGACCCAAGCCAGACACACTGCAAGATCACAAGATACAGTTAGCTCTTTCTGCATGGATTGAAACGTTAATTAATTTTATTGAGTGAAGGTAGTTTATTTTTTTCAAAACTCTGTAAATGACAAAAAACATCTTAACCCACCCGTGACCACGAACGCTGTAAAGAATTCGAAACGTAAGGATAAAATTAAATAAACATTCGCAAAAAGTATCCGTACAATAGTGTTTCATTTCATGAGTAATAAATAAATAAAAATAAAAATAAAATAAAGTAATATTCACGTAAACTTTAGAAACAAACACCAGCTAAGGATATCGCAATCGACGGATAACTCTAGGAGGACATCATCATCATCTTAGTGATTGCAAAGCGTCAGTCATTTGACAGTTAATAGTTTTTCTTATGTACAGTGGCACATCAGGTTACCCAATTTTGTTGCAAACTAGCCCTTATTGCTACAACTGAATGGGATATCGCAGTGTTTACCTTGACGTGCTGTTGTCCGTACAATAAAACAGCAAAGGGCCAAAAAGTCTCCGAGGTAAAATACTAACGCGTGAGTAACCGACATAGAAATATATAGGCCTTTCTACAAGTGTCTAAATTAACCACTTACGTTGTAAAAATAAAAGAGTTAGGTACAAAATTAAACGTTAGTCAGCTGTTGTACGAGAAGTATTGTCTCTACAACAAATTACTTGTTTTGTAATTAGTTAATATAAGCTTAATTGTTTAAGTACAGCGATGTTCGATTTTATGGACCTTTGACGATGTGACAATTGGCAAACTGCAACTTTGATCGAGGCAATTCGATGAAAAAATATTCTTAATTATATAATAATCCCTACCTCTGTGGCTTAAGGGTTTTTAACTCATCATTCATCAATCTTGAAATACGTCTATTTTACAGCATAGGCATTGATAACTCCTGATTGAAGAACACCAATTGTTTTAAAAAACACGTGCACTAAAACTTGCAGAAAATTAATTAGAACTTTACTTTCTCTACTCCTCACTTATAAATTACGTATTCAATCTTGCTACTGCTGTTTATTATGTTCTAAAGTTTTATAGTGTTCAAATGAATTTACCACTATGTAAATAATCACTTATTAAAAATCCCACCCACCTTCCGCATCCGATCCCACACTAAAACCAATATAATCATAACGAAAACACACATTTACTAAACCGCTCATTACAACACTTATTAAACTAACAACAGGGCGTCTTATGATTATCTTAAATTTTCTCTTCAGATCTAATTTGAAATATCCAATCATGTTCTAGACACCTAGTGAACGATAAATTTACTTTTATTACTATTTCTTCTCCCACATTATTATACTGTGATATGTGTTCCCATCTTGCAAGTCAATGGCACTAAAATTTGTTTTGGGTGTTGGGATTTTCGACTCTATCGCAGTGAATATAAGATATAGTAGAAAATATGTGGGTAGTCCAGGACCCCCACATTGTAATCCCTAAGGATTAGTTGTTTAGTCCCGTAGTTTCCTTATGGTAGCAAATGTTCTAAGACTATCCCATTATAACGGTGCTTTGGCTATGCGTAGTAAAGTAAAGATGCGAAATGGTAATGAAAGTTGGAAATAATTTTAACAAGGCTCAAGAAAATGTTTTTGTTGTACTTAATTTCGTACGCCGTTCTTAAAACGTAAAAGATATAACTGTAAATTAATAAATCCCGATTTCATTGACGGCTGGCAACTTCAAATGTTCTCAAAGTAGGCAGGACCCTAGGAAATAATATAGTGATGTATTGTTTTAAAATTTCGTGTCTATTATCGCTAACCATCAGAAGCTCATAATACAATAAGGTGCATGGTAGAAATCCTGTATCCAATGTATTGATCATATAGTGCACAGGCATATATGCACAATATACTACTCTCTCTGTTCTTTCACTCTGATCAATCTCTGACCGACTTTTTAAAGTGTCTTGGCTTGCAAGCAGACATATTTTTAATTTTTTTTTAAAGGAGACAGTCCTTAACTCCTACACTGGAACCATTTTTTTATCTATTCGTCCAATTTCACCGTCAAAAGGTCTTCCTCAATTCTTTGCATTGGTTACTGTCAGCGGCCAATGACTCGCAATTTCTCGCAAAGCTGGACAGATCGTCACTTCACCTCTTTTTAGGTCTGCCCTGTGTCGGTAGCCGTCTGGTGGTATCTATTGCGTGACGAATTGGCCCATCTATCCATGTGCATTCTGCACACATACTGTAAGCGTAAAATCTAATATTTTATTACTTATACAATAGAAACAAAATACTTCACAACCCGTATTGCGTCACGTATTAGTACCTATTCATAAATAAAAGAGCCTATAGGCTTACAACATTCCTACAATGACATTATTCCATTCATTCGTTTATCGTGCGGTGTGATCAAAGGCTACTTCCACGCATACCAATATTGTTTCATCAATACATTTACGGCTGCCATTTTTGTAATACAAAACTTTAGAATGTTAACAGCGAGGAATTAATTTGTAATAACAATAATTCATGACGTTTGGAATTGGGTAAATTGTTTGTGATAGCAACTAATGGCATTCCATTATCCACATATATCCCAAGTACTTAATTTGGTCATTTTCACGTCAAGAGAAAACACAGTCACATCCACTTACCACCAGAGCGGCGAGTTTCGCGTCAACCAAACTTATTTCGTAGTAATTCGAGGACCAGTTTTACGTTTTTACCTAAAAAATCAAGTAGTATATCCACGTGTAAAAAACTACCACACAGACATAATCGAAATGCATATAAAGCGTGACCCTGAGAAATCAAAAACAATTTTTGCTTCGGCTGTGAAAATTCGATCGGTGAACTTTTTTCGTATATGAATTGCCCGAAAATCTGCTCCCTGGTGGAAAAGCACTCAAACGTTAGACTATACTAAGGTTATAAACAAATCAAAAAATTCCCTTTTGTTACACTAAACTCTTTACAAACACGAGACAATGCGTTTCAATACCACTTTAAATTTAACCCTAAAGGCAAATCTAAACCATTGCCTCGCCATATCCATCCAAAAGGGCGAGCGTACACTCATTCGGTACACAAACATACGAATAAAATATTATTAAATAAATACTTACTGGTTTCCAATCTTATACATTGCTATGATCTCTAAGTAAGTAGCTGTGCACATGTGTGATGGAAGTTAAAAAAAACCGGCCAAGTGCGAGTTGGACTCGCGCACTGAGGGTTCCGTGCCAATTTTAACTGAATTCGGGAATCCACTTACTTCCATTTAGCTAAAATACCACAATATTTTGATGACAGAAAATATAACTTTGTTTGTGTTTGTATGAAGAACAAAGTTATGTTTGCGGCTGTTGAAAATGTGTTATATCTCAAAAACTACTAGTTTCTCGTCCAAACCAATTTTCGTTGAAAGAATTTGTTAATACCTACATTTTATCACTTTCGAAACGTCTATCTAAAGGTTGACTAAAAAAATTTTTTTCAGTTTATGTTTCATGTATGGGAGCCCTCCTTAAATATCATTATTTTTATTTTTCTGTATAAGAATCGTAAAGCGGTTAACAGGTTACATCTTCCTACCAAATTTCAACAGCGTGATGCTTATAGTTTCAGAATAAAGTGGCTGTGACATACGGACGGACGACAGAGAGACTTGACGAAACTATTAGGGTTCCGTTTTTTGCCATTAGGCTACGGAACCCTAAAAACGGTCAAATTGGCAACGATTTTAAAATGCTTTTGCCGATTTAATTCCGCTTCCGTAACCTTATGAGACTTTCATCAAATCCTCCAAAGAGAAATAGCCATATTTATACCTCTATGGGTCACGACTATATTGTATTGTAGTAATAAGGTGTTGACACCTTATTGGGTCTTATGTAATCCCAGGTCTCTCTAGACCTTTGGAAATCAAGCCTTGTAATGTTTTCGTAGTAAATATTATAATGCTAAGTGTTTACTGAAAGGACTTCAGTCTTTTAGTGTCATTTAAATTAAAAGTTCCGCAAGTTAGTAGCTTGCAAGAAAATTCATCGTCATCATTCTCAGCCAAAGGACGTCCACTGCTGAACATAGGCTTCCCCCACGGTTTTCCACAGCGACCGATCACGAGCTCTGCATCCAGTTTGACTCTGGGATCTTTACAAGGTCGTCTGTCCCTCTTGTCGGTGTACGTCCTACGCTGGGTATTTGGTCATACTCCAAGAAAATTAACGAAAGTATCTTCCGAAGTGGTAATTCTCGAATTTTATAAATACGAAATATGAATATGTTTCATTGTTTTATGTTTCATAAAACAGACGGCTAGATGGCGCTAAGCGTCACGCAATTGACGTTTTCATAAGAAACCACAAATTTCGCAGGGTCGGACTGACAGCACGGTAGCTCAATTGGTAAGAGCGTTTGGCCCGGTCTGCCTAAAGGTCGCTGATTCAAGTCCCGCCCGTGCGCAAATTTTTGTTTTCTTATTTCATCTTTATGAATATAAAATATGACACTGTGAGTGTTAAAAACATTCTAAAGCATTAGATAGCGAAGCGACATCAATTTCCAAGTTGAATTTATTCTGTAAAGAATAACTGCTTGGGTCATCTGTTTCATAAAACAGACGGCTAGATGGCGCTAAGCGTCACGCAATTGACGTTTTCATAAGAAACCACAAATTTCGCAGGGTCGGACTAACAGCACGGTAGCTCAATTGGTAAGAGCGTTTGGCCCGGTTTGCCAAAAGGTTGCTGGTTCAAGTCCCGCCCGTGCGCAAATTTTTGGTTTCTTATTTCATCTTTATGAATATAAAATATGGCACTGTGAGTGTTAAAAACATTCTAAAGCATACGAAATATGAATCAATCCGTCATGAAACATGTGAACGCAGTCACTATAGTTCCTAGTATAAGAGCTACAAAAAGATAAGAAAAGAACTTAAGTACATAAAATACGCACCAAAAAAAATTAATTCTGCCTAGAATAATTTGAAAGTGCTCTGTACAAAGCAGTGTAGCTACAACTCATTTGACAAACAAAACCCCTCCTTAACGAAACTGAGGTATATTTCGAGAAAGTGAAGGCTTATTATCTTCCCAGCGAGACTAAGTTTAAGAGAAATACTGACAATGGCCCACAAATCACCCAAGTTAAATAATTTGCGGATTTTACGCCTCCATATCTGTGTCTGTGTTTACTAGTGCAACGAAAACAGTCTATCCGTCTTCAAATAAAAAAAACATCTTAATTAATATCCATTACAATCTCATCTGATAGAGAAAAGTAGTGACCATAAGTATATAAGAGCGCTTTCTCATTGAGGCGACTTTAGCAGCGCGATGATCGCGCGGCTGTCGCGCTGCTGTCAATTTCATACATAAAATGACAAGCCTTTCACATTAGAGAGACGCACTGCTGTCACGTTGCTATCGCTCAAATGTGAAGACACAGTAAGTGTGAAAACGCTCTAATATCAATATCAGTTTTCGATTTCATGTCGCTCACTACTTCTTTAGCTTTTAAGTTCCAATATGTCTGTTTTTCTCAATATGTAACTCAAATGAAGTTCTTTCGATACATACTTAAATAATTGCACTTTATCTATATTTTTTTTGTTTAATTGACGTAATCTCCTATTATATCTAGTACGAGTTAAATGTATTTGTACCAATTGCTTAGAATTAACGCAGTAAGCACCCTGGTTACTGCTTTCATGCTAAGTATTCTATACATACTTTAATTTTATTCCATATTTACTGAAATCAAGTGTCACTTTAGGGTTAAAATAATTAAGATGTTGGGTAAAACTTAGGCCAAGCCAAGTCTAAAACAAATGAAAAATGACAATGGGGCCGAAAATGGAAAATAATACTTAACCAGGTTAACTGTACGACACAAAATACAGTTTTCTAACAATGGGCATTATTTATAACGAATTAAGATTTAGTAGATTAAGGGCCGATTTTTAAATGGTTAGATAAAATTTATCAGACTAATAAATTATAAAGTTACAGATTTAAAAACAATACAGGTAATAAATTATAAAGTTACAGATTTAAAAACAATACAAACTTATGACTGCTGACAATTAGTTGACGTTTTCAAATTAGCCATATTGTATTTTGTTCGATGAATATTTCTTATCTGATTATTGAAAAATCAGCCCTAAGAGTAGATTTTACTTAGTTCAGATATATCCAACCGAATAAGTATGTAACGACAGATTATACAATGTCATTTACTTATATGATTGCTGACAATTAGGTAACGTTTTCAAATTAGACGGTTTGTATTGTACTCGACGAATATTCCTTCTCTTACGTTGATAAAATCGGGCCTTAGTCTGCCAGTCTCTAGTTTGAAACAGACATAACGAACTGACACTGGTGAGGCTGTTCTCGTTACACTACCGTACTCAAAGAAAGTCCCACCTTCATATTTGCAAAAGACACTTGTGTTAATGATTGTACACACAAATCAAACTGTTTGTATATTTATTGATCGGTAGAGAAAAGCTTTGACTATGTTTATTTTACAACCTTAAAACAAATGCAGACGATCATAAAAAGCTTCTTGTCATAGTTTGACAAATAAGACAAATTCATTACTGTTTGATATTTTACCACGATGTATCCGTATAAAGGTAAGGTTACATTACAAGCAACATTTTTTACCTGCGTTTGCACCAAGTAAGCAGCTCTAGATTTTATTAAATGTATATTTATTAATTAGTTACAGGTTTAAAACAATTGTTGAAATAAGATTTCCTTTTTGGAATGCGATTGAATGAAAGATATTTGGTTTCGTGTTTTAGAATGTGTTTTCACAAGCGGTCAGCCATAACTTGATACTGAAATAAGTTGGTCAATTTATTTAGTGTTCTTTTTTGTTAATACTCTCTTTAATAAGAGCCTGTTATTTCAGATCGTCAAACTACGTACTTAAAATTTTACTATTAATTTATTGTGTTCACTCCATCCACACGCTGTTGTATTTCTATGAACCAACTATAGATTCGCATTCCATCGTCAGCGTCACCCCTCCATCCGTCCCTTAGCCTTCAACACTGCGTATTTCATTCAAAAATATTAAAAATATTTCAAAAATACAATGTGGCGTCAAAGGTCAAACTATGAGTTCCGTAGCCGAATGGCAAAAGACTATAAGGGTTCCTCTTATAGTTTCGTCAAGTCTGTCTGTCTTTCTGTCCGTCCGTTTGTCACAGCCAATTTACTCTGAAAGTAATAACATTACACAGATGAAACTTGGTAGGTAGGCGAATCCTGCCAACCGCTTAACGATTCCCATACAAAAAAAATACATTTGAGGGGGGCTCCCCCATACATGGAACTAAAATAAAAAAAACTTTTTTAGGTCAAACCTATACATGTGGGGTGTCAATGGATAGGTCTCTTAAAATGTGGCTTCTAAAAACAATTTTAAATTATTAGGGTTCCGTTTTATGCCATTCGGCTGCGGAACCCTTAAAAAAGGTAATTTTTCTGTCAGTCTGTCGACAAAAAATGTGGCAGTCAGGGCTAAGTGAAGGTTAGGGCACCCCTAATCAGTTAAAGTGTGCACGGAGTCCTCAGTGCGCGAGTCCAACTCGGATTAGGTTAAATCTACATCATTCAACCCATGGTTAGACGCGCAATGAGCAGCTCTATCCATCGACACTAAAATGTCAAAACCTTCATTTCCGACTAACGCGGTGTTGGGACCTAACGAACGCTATTGGAAATTAAGTAAATCTGATATTTACGCAGGTGACTCTTAGTAGTAATTGAGAGTTTTATCCAAAATCATTCAAAGCACTTTTATTGGGTTTTTAAAATGATCTGTCTAAAATATATCGTACACAATCTGCATCCTAAGAAAGCACCACAATTATCCGCAGTTATTACAATATCTACACTCTGCCTATAATGTATGTTCTGACGACCTCCGTGGTGTAGTGGCTAAGCAGCTGGGTTTCAAGGCGTCGCCGCTCCGAGGTCCCAGGTTCGATTCCCGGTCGGGTCAATGTAGAAAACGATATTTTCTATATTGCCTCGGGTCTAGGTGTTGTGCAGTTGTGTCCGATTTTCATAACTCAAGTGCATTGGCTACTTACTTTGGGATCAGAGCAATGTATGTAATTGGTGTCCAATTTTTATTTATTTTATGTAGTGACAATATTAAAGTTTTTTTTAAAAAATAAAATTATTTGACTAGGCTTAGACTACTGTTTTAATATAAGATAGCTGGTTTAAAATCACATGACGTTAGGGTGATATACAAATCGATTTAGCCGCAATATATTTAAACAAGTGGTCCAAATGTAGTCCAATATATCTGTCGTACAGCTAGACGTGTCAGATAGACACTTATTTTTATATTAATTATTTAAGCTTAAGTAAACTTTATTCGACTTAACCACAAATAACAAACCATGTTTCAGAAAATTAATTTAAGTTAACTATACTTATATAAATATAAATATGCGCTAGACAACACACCAATTGTCAAGGTTTCGAAGTAAGGAATTTTCTTTCTTAGGTTACGAATAGCAGACAACGATTATGACGTAATACTTAAATACAGATAAATACTTAAATACAGCAAATATTCGTGCTCATCACACAAACATTTGCCCCTTGCGGGATTCAAACCCTTGACGGCCGGCGTAATAGACAGGAGCTCTAACCAATTCACCAAACGCGTCGTCAATTATCGAATAATAATAAGTTCTTCGGTATTTAACATTTATGAACTATTTATATGAGTTCAAAAAATGCTTTCACTACGTTTCTTAACACCTTTACTAAGAAGTAAACGAATCAATCCAATAATTAAAAGCTCGGTTTACTTAACAACTAATTAAGTTTGTTACCTTATAAAATGTTGTAAATAACTTAGATTACTGGCGCCAGCAGAAAATTACTGAAATGAAACTAGTTATAGAAAGGTACACGTCTGCACTGCGTTGCGAATTCAAATGTTTAATACATAATTATGATCGTAATATGCAGTGTGACTTAACGGTCTTCAGATTAAGGGCAGGCCTAAATCATACTAATTAAATATTATATGAAATAGTTACTTATGGAGAGTAGTAAGATAATAGCAGTACAATTACAGAAAAACTATGGTTTCTAAAGATCATGTAGATACTGGAATGTAAAATAAACATGTTTTTTTAATTAAATTGAATTCCATATTTTTTTTAATTTACTTTTTGCATTTGTTCGCAAAAGTTACTATAATAAAGGTTTTTTGTTTCTTTTAATTTAAAGCAATTAAGAACGGTAATAAAATTAACTGGCTCGTAACATCCAGTGTTAAAAAAAACTACCATTTGGTGCTAGTTACCAAAATTGCGACTTTTACGTTCTACCCCGAACTACTCGAGTAGACCACTGCACTAAATCAATTTTCGACTTATTAAAATTAATCGACATTCCTTCTGGAAATTATCTAGTTAAAACTCAATAAGGGGCTTAAATCAAGTGTGACATTTATGATCGAAGAAAGTATCCGATATTGAAATGGCTTGTTACCGGTTCCTCGCATCCTGGTTCCCTGGTGGGCTATTCTGGACACAATATTATATTAGAAGATCTAAGGAAACATTCATTAGACTAAATGTCTTACTTACGTAGTTAATTATCTACAGTCAAAAAGCAACCGTGCGGCAGAAGTTTCTTGTTGTGATTTGGTTTCATTTATAAGATCGAGATTATTACAACGTAAGCACTCGCGCTTTCATTTCTCCTAACCTAATCATGGGATCTCCTAAATGATTTATTACTGATCAGTTTTTATTTATTCAACTAAGTGAATCCATTTTGAGCAAATCCAAAGCTAAATGAATTTAAGCTTTCAGGACATCCCCAAAACCCTCATAGACAGAAAAGTTATTGGATAATGTGAGGTTCATTATCTACCTGCGAAATATTATTTTACTCGCTTTAACCGACCAAAATTAAATAAATACGGAGTGTATATTGTCCCACACTCACATTGCAATTAAAAAAAAAATCGTGAAAAATATATCCTGCAACTTCACTTACCTGAAGAGCCGCTCATGTCTTCAAAAACGTCTTTACACCGTACGACCACAGAAATAAAGATGCAAAAAGGTCACACCAAACTTCACTGGCCACTCACAAAACGGTACTAGCACAACACCCGCGATTCCGTGAAAAAGAAAAAGGAGCCGTCAGAACTGTCAGATCGTCTTTTGAATTATGAAGAACGCGACGGAAGAAAATGGCGGTCGGCGCGGGAGCGCGCGCGCTTCATGCGTTCGGTGCTCTAACTGAGCTACCGGCCGAGGCGACGATTATCTCTCCTTACTTTTTTTCTTTCATTTATTTTGAAACTGAAAATGGGATTGACGGTACGCCGCGCGGTTTTCTTTGATACCGCAAATTTTGACACGCGTTTGCTTGATTTTGAGTGGCAGTTTTGATGGGAGTTTAGTTGGGTTAACTTTCCTTTTTTTTAGGTAAGGTTGATGTTTAGATAACTATATCGTTATTAAATTGTATTTCTCAACCAGCGCATGTTATAGTTTCTTGGTTAAAATGAATATGTCAGCCAGTAAAAGAATTTTCCAGGTAAATCAAAATTTAAAAATCTCGGAAGAACACGAACCTATTGAGACATGCCTACTCAAAAAAAAACTCATGGGCTATAATTAGTAATAGCAGTTCAAAGTTTTGCCTCCTTATTCTAAGCAATCGTGTAAAGAGTTGACACTTGAAACATCTTGTCATATTTCAAATTCCGCTTTCTACGCCGATTTTCAAATCCTAGCTAGCTAGCACGCTGGTTTCAAGCGTCGCCATCTCGTGAGGTTCCGGGTTCGATTCCCGGTCGGGTCAATGTAGAAAACGATCTTTTCTATATAGTCTCGGGTCTGGGTGTTGTGGTACCACCGTTGTGTCTGATTTCCATAACACAAGTGCATTGGCTACTTACTTTGGAATCAGAACAATGTATGTGATTGGTGTCCAATATTTAATATTTATATTTAATTAACCCCAGTATCAAGTTAAGAATACACAAGCTCCGAAAATCTCTTATTAAAGCTCGTCAATTGGACACAGAAATTTACAGCTTTCGGATGGTACTCAATTTCTCGATACAAATACTAATCGTTTCCAACAAGAGTACGTTCTTCATTTATAACAACTAACATGGTCATTATTATAATTTTATTTCTGTTACACACTGTTCTGTTCTGTTATCGGGCCTTTTACTACCGTGTACAAACAGCTTTAACTTTATAGTCGTAAAAGTTACATGAGTATTCGGAATACCAATTTAATATTTATTAAATGTTAATACGCGAGAAACTGGATGACATTAGGAAACGAAGGAGGGTGCGGTGATGTAAGTAGCTGGTAGGATCATTATTCTAATAGATGTTGCAGCTCATCACTATCATCATTATTATCAGCCAAAGGACGTCCACGGACGTTTACGGTTTCATAAAACAAATAGAATTGTTTTAATACGTGGGTAATACGTGGGAGGGACTACAAATAATGAGTGGTTTCCTTTCCCCCCCCCCCCCCCCCCTCTCCTTATCGTTGTCTGGTATTCGGAACACAAGAAGGAAAATACTTTCTTTTAAACCGTGAAAATTGGACGTTGCGCTTGCAAAATTTAACAGGTTTGCTAATGTGATGGTGGCCCCGAGTGGTGTAGGCATACGCTCGGATAGCGTAAGACACGGGGTTCGATTCCTTGTCTGTCACAGCCTTCTTCAGCCAAGTTGCTTCTTACAAGTGCAATTTATATTATAAAAATGTAATAACAAGACAATTGGTTTATTGTCTGGCGCATATTTATTATTATTTCTTTAACATCTTGAGTACCTTCGGTTGTTCACTTGGTGTGATATGATTTCACACGCTTAGCCCAAATCCTGAGTTATTAAATAAGAAATAGGTAAATCTATCACTGCAATGTGACACCTATTTCGGAGCTGCACCATCAGAGTGATCGAATCAGAAATGAGGAGATACGTAGAAGAACTAATATAACATAGCTCAAGTGGCAATGGGCAGGGCACACAGCGCGAAGGTCTGATAGCCGCTGGGACAGAAAAGTTCAAGATTGGAGACCCTTTGACAAAAAGACACAGCGGAGGACGTCCACCGACATGATGGACAGACGACCTTGAAAAGACCGCAGTACCAAACTGAATGCAGACCGCTTTGTGATTGGTCGCTGTGGAAAACCCTGGGGGAGGCCTATGTTCAGCAGTGGACGTCCTTTGGCTGATAATAATGATGATAGTGATGAGCTGCAACATCTATTAGAATAATGATCCTATCAGCTACTTACATCACCGCACCCTCCTTCGTTTCCTAATGTCATCCAGTTTCTCGCGTATTAACATTTAATAAATATAAAATTGATCTTCCGAATACTCATGTTACTTTTACGACTATAAAGTTAAAGCTGTTTGTACGCGGTAGTAAAAGGCCCGATAACAGAACAGAACAGTGTGTAACAGAAATAATTAAATTTGATTCTTTAATATTATAAGTCAACTTTAGAAAGTTTTAAACTGTAATTTATTAGTTTAATTTGAAGCAAAGATGAATTCTTAATCGTTAAAATGATTTTACTCGGATTCATCAAAGATATTATAGAACAATTGATTTTCATTATAATATTTGGAAGGGACTTTGAATCATGAGAAGGTTTTAAGTTTAAAATAATGCTAATATTTTCAAAGTCAAACTATATAACGATGTAGACATTTACAGATTTTTTACTAAAACTATAACAAAAACATTTTTTATGTTGAGGTAGGTAGTATACATGACCCCCTCGAATGGAGCACGCCTTGTCGTGGCGAAGGGGCTCAGTAGCCTGGCGCAATCCAGCGGCAGGTGAAGCCAAGATGCTCCGTCGAGAGTGCCGCTGCGTCTGTTCCCGTATCGGGCGGCAGTGGCCATACTGAGTCGCGTCTGTCTCGCATCGAGCGGCGGCTCACTAAAAGTCGTTGGACTCCCGGCACCCCTCTGGTTTATCAGAGGAGGCAGGGGATGTCCTGAGGACTTTGGTCCTCTGGGCGAGCTCGGCGTGCTTTTGCCGTCGGGCGTGGATCGCCTCGTCGCACATAGGAGTATTTGGCTAATAAAACCGGACAAAATTATCTGATGCGTTTTTTAAAATGAATTCAATCTAAGCATTTTTTATTTATTATAAATAAGTGTGAATATACAATGAATATCATTAAAACTATTCATTCTACTATTCTTCGCCTTCAATTTCTTCATCTTCGTCATCTATGTCTCCATCATCTATATTTTCACCGCGTTCTTCTTAATGAGGTAATGCGGTTTGCTTGCAATCATCAGACTGAGTGACTCTTGCGCAAAACGGCAGACTTTTTTTGTGTTGTCTTCGTCGATTACTACTCAGATGTGAGAATGAACTGGGACTGAATGTAATGGGTCGGAACTTAATAAAATATGTCTCTATTGCAATCGACACGTGAATTTTATTGTGCAAAATTAAGTCTGTATTGAAGAAAGTGTTTGTTTTGTGCCTTAGCTGCCTCCTCTGACAACTGGCCAATAGGAAGGATTGCATGTGTGATAACTTCAGCTCCATGCATCAACCCTTTGTGAATCGTAGGTGACATCGGGTGCCAACCATACAAATCCGTGTGCATTTTCGCAGTTATATTTGCATCGGCTTCAAACTTATCAACATCAGTGCTGTTGCCACTTGAAATCACTTCTAGAATTACTTTAAATCTTTTAATTAAATTTACATCGACGCCAGTAACGCGAGATGAGCATTCTGCGTCGGCAAAAAAATGTTGACGTGTTACCGTCATTTGTGTTCCGGAATCCTGCTTTAAGAACATCTACTAAGAGCCCCATTTGTTCTTTTAAGTCTTTTTGAGGTGTTATTTTTGTACAGACCTCAAAGAACGGCTAATATTGTTTTTTTCATAACTTGGGCTATTAGTTAATTCAAAAAGTCTTTCTTTGAGCGATGCAAACTTTTTATCGATTTTCTGTCCTTTATATTCATTCAAAATGTTAAACAGTTCTTTTCTGGCAAATCGCCGGAAAGTTCTCGAAGAATCTATGAAAAAAACATAAAGTTAAAAAAAATAAAAATAATTCACACTGTCCAATCAATAACTTTCAAGTAATAGAAAACTAAATAGCGGATGTGGGCAGATGATTTGACAGTGGTTTATAGTTGCAAAAAGATCAGTCATTATGTTTATGCATGAATTACAGCCTGACAAGACAAGACACATAAACAAAAACAGTGGGGTCTGATTAACTTAAGGCAAAATAAATGTTTAAATTATGCCTGTTGTTATTTCATTTTAAAACATACAACGTTAACAGTACATCAACTAATAGCTATTTAAAAATACAGTACATACCTTCTTCTGCCATAGTCATCATCATCATCATCATTATCAGCCAAAGGACGTCCACTGCTGAACATAGGCCTCCCCACGGCTTTCCACAGCGACCGATTACTAGCGGTCTGCATCCAGTTTGATCCTGCAATCTTTATAAGGTCGTCTGTCCATCTTGTTGGTGGACGTCCTACGCTGCGTCTTTGGTCAAAGGGTCTCCAATCTAGAACTTTCCTGCCCCAACGGCCATCAGTTCTTCGCGCTATGTGCCCTGCCCATTGCCACTTGAGCTTACTGATTCTCAAGGCTATGTCCGTTACCTTAGTTCTTCTACGTATCTCCTCATTTCTGATTCGATCACGTAGAGAGACACCCAGCATAGCCCTCTCCATCGCTCGTTGCGTAACTTTGAGCTTCTTTATAAGGCCCATAGTTAGAGACCATGTTTCGGATCCGTATGTCATCACTGGTAACACACACTGGTTGAAGACTTTCGTTTTTAGACACTGAGGTAAATGAGACGAGAAGACACTCTTGCGTAATTTCCCGAACGCTGCCCAGCCGAGTTGGATTCGTCGATTGACCTCTTTCTCGAAGTTGGACCTACCCAATTGGATCACTTGTCCCAGGTAGACGTACTCGTCGACAACTTCGAGAGTTGAGTTCCCAATGGATACTGGAGTGGGTACGACAAGGGAACTTGACATAATTTTCGTCTTCTCCATGTTCATTTTAAGACCCACTTGTTGGGAGACTCGGTGAAGGTCTTCGAGCATAGTGCCAAGATCGTCCAGCGTCATTGCCACAACGACTATATCATCGGCAAATCGGAGGTGTGTGATGTATTCGCCATTGACATTGATGCCGATTCCTTCCCATTCCAGAAGTTTGAAGGCGTCTTCCAATGCCGCTGTGAACAGTTTCGGAGATATAACATCTCCCTGTCTCACACCTCTCCGCAGTGGAGTCGCCCTCGTATTCTGCTCCTGTACTCGGACCGACATGGTGGCGTTATTGTAAAGGCACTTTAACACCTCTATATACCTATAGTCAATGTGGCACCGCTGCAGAGACTGAAGCACCGCCCAAGTTTCGATCGAATCAAAGGCCTTTTCATAGTCCACAAACGCTAAGCATAGAGGCATATTATACTCCTCTGACTTCTGTATAATTTGCCTAAGTTCCACGCCTCGGGCGTGATGCCCTCTAGCAGCACAGAATTAAAAAGTGTCTGAAGGACTTTAAGTACCGGTGTTCCACCTGCCTTCAGGAGCTCTGCTGTGATCCCGTCCTCGCCAGGTGCCTTGTTGTTTTTTGAGCTGTTTAAGGGCCATCCCAATCTCGTTGAGGCTGATGTCCGGGATGTCTTCGGTGTAGTGACGGGTCAGGATAGCTCGTGGGTCTCTGGCCGAGCTATCAACGGGTTTGGCAACTGAGGTGTATAACTGCCCATAGAACCTTTCGATCTCCCTCAAAACCTCTGCTTTCGTCGACGCTACACTGCCGTCCTCCGTCTTAAGCTTCGTCAACAGGCTTTGCCCAATAGACATGTTCCCTGCAAACACTTTAGAGCATTGGTTCCACTCTATCGTTTCTTTAACACTATTAGTGTTAAAGCAACGGATGTCGTGTCGCAGGGACTTCCATATTTGTCTATTGAGCTGCCTGTAGTTTTCAGCTTTAACGGAGGTCTGCCATAGTAATTTGTTTTATTATTATTATCTTTATCACACGAAATCACAAAAACGATACAAATTACTATTGCAACCGAGATCGCCGAGAACAAATAATGCGATTCTACGAACGACTAGTTCCGACTGGCCTGTGAGCACAGGTTTGAAACGTGGGTAGATTAAATAAATGCTATTCGATGGCCCGGTTAACAGGGTAGATGAACAATGTATGCAGTATTTTTTTTGACTATTTTGTTGATTTTGACTTTTGTCCGGTTTTATTAGCCAAATACTCGTATGTGCGTCGGGAGGGTCTCGGACAGACGGTGTGGGGACACCTCTGTCCAATCACCAGGGATCCTCCTGAGGCGCCAGTGTGCCGACTGGAGTGGGATCACCCCACTCCGTGGAGATTCGCCCTCCTGCTAGAGGGTGGACGTTGCTGCTGGCAAGGGTCGTGGGACTGTTGAGACACCGCGACCCCTGCTTTCACAACCAACAAACACGGCGGGCGTCGTCAGGTTTTAGTGGGTATACCCGGGGGCGAATCCGGGGGAGTCCCACACACGCCCCTCCGTTCCCCAACGGAGGGGTACGGTGCGTAATCTACATTTCCTGACGTTAAAAAAAAAGGTAGTATACATGAGAGAAATTAAGCTGAACGCCCGCCCACATGGATAATATACTGACAAATAAACACATCAATAAAAAATACTAGCATAAGCTGATCTTTTATTTATTTAATTGTATTAAGAAAACATATTTGTTGTGTGATTTTCCTTAAAAAGATTTTGATTTTTCAAAGTGATCGCAAATTTTTTTTGATGTGTGTATTTTATTTAAAAAAGAGATTCGGCTACTAAAAAATAATGCAAAATTTTAGATTCCTTCTGGATCCATACCTTGGGGAGGAAGCAGAGAAACAGCAGGTTAAAATTAACGTTAACATGTGCAACTGACTGACGGCTAAGTTTCTTTATTAGACTGTATAGCACAAATCTTGTTGAAATTATGCTAAAAGCATTTTCTGTAGTCAAACCTTTATGTCATGCAGAGAAATGGCAATGGGTGCAGAAAATAACTACAACAAAAAAAGCAAAAAATAATATTTTTTTTTTAAAAAAACATTTAAATTACTGCAATACCACAGTTACCTACCAAGCGGGATTTTTTACGCATTCATTTATGAATCAATGAAGTGAATCTTGCATACTTTTATGATCTTGTTCTAATACTATGTAATGTTGATGTTACTTCGTGGCACCAGGTGTAATTTTACTACTTGTGATTAGTGGAAAAATCTAAACCTTAACCAGTGCCAACGTCATAAGTACATGTAAATTGGAAGACGAAGACTTTCTATTCTAAACGCTTGCTAAGTGCAAGAGGTGACTGCCTAGCAGAGCTTAGTCTGCTTTTTCAATTGTAACATAATCGTAATTGAATTGCTAGACTTTGATTGATGCTTAAAATCATTGAGGATATATCGAAAATCTATATCTACGTAAGGCAACGACCTCTATGTATGTAATTAATAAGATGGCGTTTACAATTGTTATATTTCATGAATAACAAACAAACGATACATATAACGGACTTACAGATAAAGTATCCTCTACCAATCAACCATAGGTTTGAACAGATAAAATATATTATGTTATGTGTTGGCGTATTATAATGTAAAACAGACAGCAACCAGACCTAGGCTTCTTCAGAAAAATTTATGCATCATAATTGAGTCTCCTGAACTTACTTCTTTTCTAAGCCTAAACACTAGGGTAAACACTAGGAGCCCACTGCCCATTTTTATCCTGCCCACTTATAAAAAAAAACGTTTCGCGTCACAACCGTAACGTGAAATGTTTCGTTTGTTCAATCGGCTGCAGGATAAGCTAGACATATTCGATGCCGGACCTACTAAAATTACCTTAAAAAAGGAAATAAACTTTAAAAGTTTATAACGCGATTATATCCCTGTAACTGAAAGTATGTTGCAGCTCTTTGGTCTGTTTACATTTAATGATAAATCAATTCTTGACGACTTCCGTCCCGGGTTTGATTCCCGGTCGAGTCAATATGGAAATCAAAATTTTCTATATTGTCTCGGGTCTGGGTGTTGTGATACCACCGTTGTGTCTGATTTTCATAACACAAGTGCATTGGCTCTTACATTGGGATCAAATCAATGTATGTGATTGGTGTCCAATATATATTTATTTATAATTGCTATTTATAGTTTTGTATTGAACTTACAATTATTGATATTTTTTACGCATTTTTTAATTCTTACGTGTTTTACGCCAGGACAGTAGTCTAGCTCTTACTGTAATTAAATTCTTCCTTCTTTACGTTACGTTACCTAATGAAATAAATAAATAATTTAAAAAAAATAGATTCACTTGCCGTCTCAGTAGCGCGGTATTTATATGATATACCTTTTATGATTATAGGTAGGTATTTATCAACCCACACTCGTTTATTCAAAAAACTACTATTCAAGTTAATATTGGTACTTGAAACGAAATTTGTTATTTACGAGTTTTGGGCATTGTTTCACTATAAATTACAAAAGTTTGTTACATGTAAAGCATACGCTTTCGCGACGTTATGTACCTACGGAAATAGTTATATAACATATGACGACCTCCGTGGTCGAGTGGCTAGCACGATGGTTTCAAGCGCCGCCATCTCGTGAGGTTCCGGGTTCGATTCCCGGTCGGGTCAATGTAGAAAAACGATCTTTTCTTTATTGTCTCGGGTCTTGGTGTTGTGGTACCACCGTTGTGTCTGATTTCCATAACACAAGTGCATTGGCTACTTACTTTGGGATCAGAGTAATGTATGTGATTGTTGTCCAATATTTATTTATATTGCGTAAGTTAAATTAAATTTCAATGAATAATAAATGAACACTAGGTACTACAAACTCAAGCCACGTCTCAAAAACCAAACTAGGAGCCAATGGAATCTGTAGCACAGCCTTAATTATTTGGAAAAAACCTATCCTAAGGGCTATACCGCTACGTAACGTACGGACAACAGCACGTCAAGGTAAACACTGTGGTATCTTATGCAGTTGTAATAAGGGCTAGTTTGCAACGAAAGTGGGTAACCAACAAACGTGCTGTCGGCTGTACATAAGATGGACTAGATATGTAGAAGAACTAAGGTAACGAATATAGCCCTGAGAATCAGTAAGCACATAGCGCGAAGAATTGATAGCCGTTGGGACAGAAAAGTTCTAGATTGGAGACCCTTCGACCAACGACCTACGCTACATGCGTAGGACGTCCACCGACAAGATGGGCACACGAGCTTGTAAAGTGTTTAAGTAATTATTAAAGTTAAAATTTAAGTAATTTCACTTTCAATAGAATTATTGATCTATGACTTTATCCTATTTTGATAAAAACATTATTAGAAATTATAATGGTATTCGTAGGAAACATGATATTAAAACGAATTTGATTTTTGAAGAAAATATGTAATAACATTGTTTTATTGCATGCTAACAAACTTATGCACAACACAAATTCTAAAAATGAAAATAAATTTAATTATTATATAATCATTTAAAAGAAACGATTGAATCAGAATTGGATTCGTCGATAATTTAGAAACAACGCTATTTTTCTTTACGAAAAAGTGGCATCCCACCATATTTCATTTGTTTCTATCTTATTAAAAAACAGAGTACCTACCTATAGTCAGCATTTACCCACAACTTATATCTTCTCGTTTCTGCCTTTAATTTGGACCGAGCCATAAAACAAAAGAAGTCGCAAGTCAGGCGTCACCTTCAGGCGAAAAACACGCACAAACTGACAGTCCATTATATTTCACAAACAACAAAATTACACAACTTTTATTCAAACAGTATACAACCCTATCACAAAGGCTTAAGGACTAGTCAACAGGCACAAGAGTAATACTGTCAGCCAGTAAAGATTTATACGCAAAAATTGCACACAAAAATTGGTATTTTAAAGTGTCTGTAAGTATTGTTTGTGTTCAATCTTAAGATTAATTTCTTTATTGTTCCGCATAAAACATTACTGCCGAAACTATCAATTATTGCAAATACATAAAATATGCTTGTTAGAGTATAAATGTAATATGATAAGAACATCAATACGCCATTAAGTAAAAGATCAGGAAAGATAATAGAGGGAACAGGAAAGGAAGGATAATAGAGGGAATCGCTGGAAACAAACTTTTTTTGACTAGTTAGGAGGTCAACTTATTATTATCAAATATCCCAGCTTGTGGGACTCTTGATATGTATTGACCTTACCAGTCAAACAAAATTACAAATTCAAAAATTTTGTTTCCAGCGATTCCCTCTGCAAGGTTTAACGATGAGTATTTTACTAACCTATAAGTAATTGAATTTAAAACTGTGATTTAAAATTAGTGTCTATAGTTATATAACAATAATTCATCATCATAAACTTAAATAGTAGGTTAATTTTACATATAATAATATTACTTCAATCATATCAGTTAATTAGCTTCTTGTCAAAAAATAATAAGTTATTTTAAATCAACTAAGGGCTGATTTTTCAATAGTCAGATAAGAAATATTCGTCGAACAAAATACAATATGGCTAAATTAAAAACGTCACATAATTGTCACTATTCATACGTAACTGTCATTTTTTTTAAATCTGTCGCTTTATAATTTATCAGTCTGATAAGTTTTATCTGACTATTGAACAATCGGCCCTAAATCTCAAATTCAATTTGATAGTTGATATGCTAGTGACGAAGTAATCTACATTTTCGACAATGCACTGATAAAAGAAAAAAAACACTGTCAAAAACCGTGTTTCAACTCTTTAATACGAACCAAATGAAACCGATATTCATGTAGTACGTGGAAGAATGTTATTCAAATAGCTCTCGATTACGTTAAAACTGCCAGTTAACGATTTTGTATCGATTTCAACAATAAATTAGTGAACAACGATGAAATCTTGAATGAGTCTCTATTAAATAATGAAAAAGAAAGTTCTTGTAATGCATTACTTACATTAAACGGGTTTTAACTTAAAGATAAAGTTGATCTGTTTTTGAAAACAAATTCCTGTATTTGATTTATCGATGTTAAGCATGAGAAGAATCTTAATGACTATACTTTACTTTACTTTACTGTAAGTCAGCAAGTAATTCACTTTCTTAGGTTAGGTTTTCTCTGACATTTTTAATTGCATGATTTTTTAGGGTTCCAAAGCCGAATGGCAAAAAACGGAACCCTTATAGTTTCATCAATTCTGTCTGTCCGTCCGTCTGTGCGTCTGTACGTCACATCCACTTTATTCTGTAACTATAAGCATCACACGGTTGAAATTTGGTAGGAAGATGTATACTGTTAACCGCTTTACGACTCTTATACAAAATATTAAAATTAATAATATTTAAGAGGAGCTCCCATACATAAAACTAAAACTGAAAGTTGTGTTTTTGTCAAACCTATGCGTTTGGGGTGTCTATTTTAAAATGACATAGAGGTTCCTAAAACTATTTTCTTTTAAAGTCTAACATTTGATAGATGGACGTTTCTAAAGTGGTGAAATGGGTTCACCCCCAACCCCAACCCCTCCAACTTCTAAACTGAAGGAGTGTAAATTAAAAAAAAAATGTAAAGTAGATCTTAAAAAACACTTTCAACGAATGAGATATAGCACTTTTCAACAACCGCATACATACATAACTTTGTTTTTCATACAAACACTAAGGAAAACAAAGTTATATTTGAAGGGTCAACTGCAATAATGATGAATGTTCGTTATTTATAATTCTGAGATAATTGGGTTTAAAGTTTATAAACGGTGAAAAAAAAACTCTGGCTTAGGGATAAGAACCTGTGACGTTGAGCGTTCTAGCCGTGTAGTTAAAAATTAAAAACTAAATTATCTCGGGACTGAAAGCTATATTGCTCAGTTTGTAAACAAGATAATTTTCTGCATATATCAAGGGACCGAATGACGTAAGTAGTTTTTGGATTTTAACATTTTCGGACATTCATCATTATTGCAGTGGACCCTTCATTTGCTCTCAACAAAATTTTGAGGTATTTTAGCTACGTAGAAGTAAGTGCATTCACTAATTCAGTTAAAGGTGGCATGGAACCCTCAGTGCGTGAGTCCGACTCGCACTTGGCCGGCTTTTTTTAAATCCAGTCAGGCGTTCCTTATATCTTCACTACCATTTTAATAATAAAAGGGAAAGAGCATTTCCTTATTACTTATTAACGTACGCTATTTTATCATTATTTATGAGAAAAATAACCAAGAAAATTCTAACCTAACCTGTTTTAAACCCCATAGCTTAGAAAGTGGTTCAATGGTCAGTCTGAACGTTCTATGGCTAATCATAAATTATGTATTGTGGTTCACACTGCCGTCAGTGCTCTGAATGGGAAAGCACAATAATGATATGTTTTGTAAAACATGAGCTTAATGGACTTGTTTACCTACATGTTCATCAAAATATAAAGAGCTCGATGTCAAAAAGTTCTTCCTCATTAGAAACGACTCAAAATTCCCAGACTTAATAAAATTTATCAATTAAGAGTTTTGTCTCACTGGGGGCAGCAATCTGCGCTCCGGAGAGATCCAATATGACATTTCCTTAAACATTTTCTAAATTTTATTAACTTACACAAGAACACGTCACCAATACTTACTATACTAGCCGTACTGCCTCGGTGGCGCAGCGGTAAGAGAGAGGGTCACGCTTTAAAAACCGGCCAAGTGCGATTCGGACTCGCGCACTGAGGGTTCCGTGCCAACTTTAACTGAATTAGGGAATCCACTTACTTCTACTTATTAAAATACCACAATATTTTGTGTATTATAGTGTCTGTATCAAGTACAAATTTATGTTTGCGGTTTTTGAAAACATGCTATATCTCAAAAACTACTAGTTCGATCTCGTCCAAACTAATTGTCGTTAAAAGTATTTGTTAAGATCTACAAAACATATTTTTTCCAAAATGTACACTTGCTTGGTTTAGAAGTTAGATGGGGGGACGCCCATTTTACCACTTTGGAAGCGTCTAGCTATGAAACGTTAGACTTTAAAAGAAAATGGTTCTAAAAACCTCCATGTCATTTTAAAAGACCTATCCATAGACACCCCACAAGCATAGGTTTGACTAAAAAATATTTTTTTTGTTTTAGTTTCATGTATGGGAGCCCCCCTTTAAATGACATTATTTTTTATTTTTTGTATGAGAATCGGTAAGCGGTTTACAGGATACATCTTCCTACCAAATTTCAACAGTGTAATGCTTTTAGTTACAGAATAAAATGGCTTTGACATACGGACGGACAGACAGACAGACAGACAGACAGACTTGACGAAACTATAAGGGTTCCGTTTTTTGCCGTTCGGCTACGGAACCCAAAAACGACGGCTGCGCCAGAAATCCCGGGCTCGGCCCCCGAGCCGGGGCTCGAGCCCGGGATTTCTGGCGCAGCCGATTTTTGGCCCGACCCGGGGGTCGGGCCAAAAATATACGTACCTGGATTTTTCTGTTCCGAAATTCTCAGTGTAGCCTGGAGTTTGGAAGTTGGTGGTGTTTCACCCCCGTGCCTCGGAAATGCACGTAAAGCCGTTGGCCCTGCGCCTGATCTCTCTCCAGTCGTGTCAGATTGCTGTCCCATCGAGATCCCATCCCATTGTTATGAGAGTGAAAAGAATAGAGAGTGCACCTGTGTTTGCGCACACACTTGTGCCCTACTAAAATATGTCCCGTGCAGTCGTTAGTCGTTATGACTGGCCACAGTAGTCGAAATCGGCTAGAGGGACTATTATTATATTTTATGCCAGTAAATTGAATTGCTCTGCTTATCTTATCCTAAATATTGATAAATAATTTATAATTACCTAACTCACACTTTTCTCAGTAATATTTATATTTCATTATTTCCTTCTCTCTCTTTCAGTAATTATTAAACCATTAATTTCCCATGTGAAACGCACTCGCTACGCCGTTCACATTCGTCATTTTATAGCAATCGGTCATGCTTTGATTACCCTTCCTGCCTACAATGTGTGTTATGAAAAACCGCGTCGTGTTATGGAAACATTACCTATGATATCAGAGAGGTCGTTGAGAGGCATAATTCATGATTGCTGCCAAGGTAACCTGGTCTAAGTTTGTTTTCTTTCTCGGCCTATGATTTGTTATGGAATGGACATAGTTTATTAACGTACGTTTAACTTGATCCATGAGGTGATTTGGTAGCCACATCTATCCACCCCTTACGAGAACAGCAACGTGTCAACTCGAGGCGTTCAGTATTCTTTGTATGAAACTTATACTTCAACGTCGTCACCACCTCGGATCAAAATCAACTCGGGACCCATCGATCAGCAGCGCATGCTTGTAACGCGCTTACGGCGAGTCACCAGATGGTTGTCAACTATCCGCCCACCCTGTCAAACGGGCTGTCATTCACAAGAAGAACTGTCATAAGTTGTAGCAAACATGATCCGAGGCGAGGCGGTCGCTATCCGGTGTCGATCCCAAGCCGAGGCGTTACTGTTCCCTTTTTACGTAACGTCCTACCCCGTTGACCTAGTTGACGCCCGGTTGGTACTGTTCCCGTACCGACCGTTTGACGACCCGTCTGGTGTAGTGGTCGAGAAATCGCCTACTACGCAGCGGGTTGCGGGTTCGATCCCCGCACAATACAAACATTTGTGTGCATGAACATGTCTGTTTGTATTGGTCTGGGTGTTTTCTATGTATATCATATATGTATTTACGAAACAAAAAAGTATTTAAGTATTATATCCGTTGTCTGGCACCCATAACACAAGCTTTGAGTAGCTTACTTTGGGACTAGATGGCGATAAAAAAAATGAGAGGGTATGTTTGCTACAATCTTAAATAAAACTCATAAGGTAAGTAACCTGATTTCACTGTTAAATTTACGACCTTTTTCGTTTACATATTAGTAGGATAGACTTGTATCATCGATCTTTTTACGTTGTTTTATTATCTATGAAACTGAAAATTACTCCGAAGACTTCTTGCAAACAATAAATTCTATCTAGTTATTTTCTACCTCTATTTTCCTTATATTTGTTTTCACATCAATTTTTACCTCTGGCCCTAAAGTACCCGACTACTGCCCTCAAACAAATCTAACAGGGAATTTTATTTTCAACTATACTAAATCATATGCACGAACAGTTTGCACCCAGATGCATTTTTCCACATACCTACCTAATTGCAATTCCTCCGGCGTCCATGTAAATGTGTGAGCGTGCGATTTTTTCGCGCGGACCCTGCGTACGCGTCTGACGCGGTGACACACGACGTATCATGACATGTGCATTTTGATTTTAGGTATACCTTACAGTTGGAGTTAAGTATGAAACAACTCGTAACATCTTGAAAGTTTTGGCAACGATGGTAATTTAACCCATCTTGTTTATAACATAAACCAGTGGTTATGGACTCCAGACTGAAAACGGCTCACTCGTCATGGGCATATGACTGCTACAAATGCGATCCTTATCTTACATACACCGTTCACATTTGACACCGTATTTATTATTTCTAACCAGTTGATGTTCGTGTCATTTTAGTTGCGGTCCATGATCCTTCATTTCCTGAGTCTGCTGTTTCCTCAATGTGACATGGTTGGAGACGATCGAGCTCAAGATTAAAGACCAAAGGTAACGTTCTCGCTCGCTCGCTCGCAGACAGGACGCTGTAGATCCGTTCGGTTAGCAAATTAGAGCGTTCCGTGCTACTTTTCGTATCTGATACGGCACGGTCATTGTATGGTACATTGTAGTGGTCCCACACCCCTGAGGTGTCATCTAAGACATAGGGGAGAAACAACCCGACTCTGAGCTGCTTAAGAGTCCGTGAGTAACAAGACAGAAAAACTAATAAGTAGATCCGAAGACACGTAGTTTGTAAATATGATTTGTTGATTTGGTGTTTTTTTTTATGCTAAGCAAGAAAGAACTAAAGGTGTATTGTACCTATTAACAAAATGAACTCTCAGTGTGCGCTGCAGTTTCCAGAACCGTTGTTCTTATGAATGACAAACAAGGTTCAAACAATGACGACGCCCAACTCACAAGACAGCTGGCGACGCTTGATTGTTATTTTAATGTCATTGGAGTCTGATGACTGACTGACGGATTAAGGTTAGGTCTTTCGGAGAACCGGTGAAATCCCCGGCATGGCTCAGAGGCGCTTATTATGAAGAGTTGCGACATCACCATTAAATGACTAAATAATTTAATTATGCATTGAAAATACACAGAATTCAAAATTCAGTTTGTTTAAAACTCACAAAATACATAAACAATTATTTATTAAATTTAATAGTTTTTTTTAATGAGTTTGTAGTTTCTGTATTTTGATACTAGTATCGCTTGTGTAAAATAAGAAAAATAGATTTGTCATATTTCTCTTTGGTTTTTCGAAGCAACGCGATGAAAATTGTTCTCATTATATTAGAAAATATGGAATTGCTATATTTTCTAGAAAATCTTGTTTTAATTCAACACAGTTGCTCGACGAAATCACAACCACAAGGCAGGGTGAACCAATAGTCCACAATCGTCTTATAACTAGAATTTAAACTGTGTCTTTAACTTTCTTATTAGTTTTCAACATCGTGACAATCATCAAATCACACGTGACACGTCTTAGGCCCAATTTGTTCATCGATAGTAATGATAAAATGATATTACCAGCGGTTGAATATTGACAATTGTGTTTTTCAAGAAAAATATACCTTAACCAAATGTCAGAATGGCTATTTTAATGACCATTGGTTAGAGTATTTTTAGGGTCCCGTAGCCGAATGGCAAAAAGCGGAATCCTAATAGTTTCGTTAAGTCTGTCTGTCCGTCTGTCCGTCCGTAAGTCACAGCCACTCTATTCTGTAATTATAAGCAGCACCCTGTTGAAATTTTTTAGAAAGATGTATCCTGTTATCAGCTTTAAGATTCTTATACAATAAAAAAGATAATTAAGGAGGGGCTCCCATATATGAAACTTAAACCGTTTTTTTTAGACAAACCTGTGCGTGTTGTGGAGTGTCTATATGGATAGGTATTTTAAATTAACAAAGTGGTTCCTGAAACCATTTTCTTTTTAAGTGTAACATTAGATAGACAGACGCTTCGAAAGTGCTGCAATGGGCGTGCCCCCCCCCCCCCCCCTCTAACTTCTAAACTAAGCGAATGTAAATTTTGAAAAACCGCAAACATAACTTTGTTCTGCATACAAACACTGTAAAAAAACAAGTTATATTTGCTGTCAACAATTATTCTATTAATTAATATTATTTTATTAATTTGACTATTCGATACAATTATTCTTTCTGACTAAAATTATGTTATTATTTTATCAATTTAGACTGAATCTTTATTATTATTGTATGCCCGAAATGGGTAAACTGTTGAAACATTATTTTATTTTTAACAACTATTGTACACAGTTTTGAGACAATAAATGATTATCTTATCTTATCTTATCTTATCTTATCTTATCTTATCTTAACAAAATATTGTGGTATTTTAGCTAAGTGGAAGTATGTTGATTCCCTAATTCAGTTAAAGTTGGCAAGGAACCCTCAGTGCGCGAGTCCGACTCGCATTTGGCCGGTTTTTCTTCAAAACACACACAATAGCAAATACTAAACCGCTAGTAATGTCATTTTACCAATGTTCAATACTATCGATGAAGAAATTGGGCCTTAGTAAAAGTGCAATTGGTCATTTGAATTCATAAGGGGAAAAACGGATCAGTGTTGCCCACATTAACTGGCGATGTTAATACATTTTTAAACGCGTTGTAATGTCACTGACCACACACAACAAGTTAATGCAATGGTTATCACGTACTCCGCGTCTAGACACGGACTGTAAAACTGTCTACTATAAAACAGAGTGAAATTATTGTACGATAGACTTATGGCGCAGGCAAATGGTTGCTTGTATCGTTTTTCTTTCATTCAAAATTCATGCACAATTGAAAGTTACCTACTTAATGAATAACAATCAAAATCTGATTCCAGCTGCAATTTTAGTAAAGTGGGTCGATATTTATAAAACCGGCTGAAATAACTTCTAAAATCATACAAAATTACTACCCATCTAGGTGTAGTTTACCAAAGTTGTCCCGGGTTTGATTCTCGTTTCGGGGCGAATTTCTGAGTTTTTAGGGTTCCGTAGCCGAACGGCAAAAAATGGAACCCTTCTAGTCTCGTCAAGTCTATCTGTCTGTGTGTGTGTGTGTGTGTGTGTGTGTGTGTGTGTGTGTGTGTGTGTGTGTGTGTGTGTGTGTGTGTGTATCTGTCTGTCTGTCTGTCCGTCTGTAAGTCACAGCCACTTTATTCTGTTACTATTAGCATTACACTGTTGAAATTTAGTAGTAGGGTGTATTGTGTTAACCTATGTGTATTTTAAAATGACATAAAGGTTCATAAAACCATTTTCTTTCGATCCGGCCCTGGATTCGAAGAAAGAATAAGATAGCGCTATGAGTGACATCTAAAGGTGGGAGTGAGTATGAAGATTTTATCTGGCGATTCGACTGATTCGGCAGAATCGTCCGAATCGACCGCGTCGAAGAAGTCATGAGATAGCGCTATGAGCGACATCTAAGGTGGGAGTGAGTAAGAATTGATACCCGGCGAGTCGTTCGAGTCGACCGTATTAGCCGCGCCGAATCTGATGGATGACATCATCCGAATTAGTCTAGGATTCCTGGGGTTCTTCCAGATTCAGACGATTCGACGCGGATAAGTGTGCGAGGCTTCATTAGATTTCATGTAATGAATTTTAAAATTCGTTTCGTTCGGCGCGTTCGGCTCGGGTAAATGTGCGTTCACCTTAAATGTGAAAGCGCTCTACTGGGCTACTACCTAAAGGGCCTATATTTAAAAAATTTGACCACACCTTGTATATGTATTCCTAATGAATCAATATTTTTCAAAACAATATAGTATATAGTCTCGCGATAAAAAAATACACTGTCCAAAAGAACCTGTACGTCTGGAATGCCTTCGTTTTAAATGCAGTATTTAACATTTGAATAAGATACCGTCCTTGCGAGTTCGCTGTAAGTATTTGCGACCGAAATTGCAATGCGACTCGTGTTCCGGCCGTGAGAAACACCTGAATTGTAACATTGATCGAATTCTTTTGTCTTTCCTTGAATGGGGACAAAATTAGTTAGATATTTGTCCGACCGCTTGTACTGTGAGTCCTTTTAACAGATTTGTTTCACAGGAGATGCAAAAAGGGTATAGCACAAACGACTCTACTCTCTCATCTGTGAAAAAACATACTTTATTAATAAACATGTTATGGTATGTCACATATTTACACATTTTTAAATAGTACATTATACAAGTGTGATAGGCGATATTGTGTGCGCACGAGCGAAAGCGAGTGCGCCATAAGAAAGCCGCGTATATTATGGTCACAGGCACACGTGTTTCATACGACGTTTTTCAAAACACTTGCGAGGAATAAACAAGACTCTTCATCAAGTCAGTTTTAATTATTAAAACAGTAAAAATACATTTCACTCCATTTTCATGGCAAAAGACTATAGCACGCGGTTTTCGCCTCGTTACGTATGTCCGGCGGAGTTAATAATAGGTTTTCTTCATTTTCTTCAGTTGAAGAAGACATTTTCGTTAATATTGAACTTCACAATAATTAATCCAAACTTCGTCACAGCCGACAATTAATTTGGAAAAATGGCGCGATGTTTTTTTTTCTTGCCGCGATACCGATGCGCGCGCAAGGCTAAGGCGCGAACTAGATCGGCCAACAGCAAAGATTTAAAATGTAAAAATTCGTGTTTAAAACACAATTTCAGAAAATTTTAAATGAATTTGTGTTATTTCTTAGTAATAAAGCTGGATTTACCATTTCTTGAAATAAATATGTAGATACTGTTATTTTTCGCATAAATACTGTTTGTTGCTAAAATAAAAGTTATAACCCGACTAAATTATATCGCTTCTTCTTCATACTTACTCCTGGTACTAGGGTACAAATGTAAATTGGTCGGGTTAATAAACTAAAGGCACTAGTGCAATAATAAACTGAAAAAGCACGCGTGTTTAATATCTAGGATTATAAGCCAATAATCGGTGGAATAAAAACGTCATTTTGAGCAAGTGTGTTGAAAAATATATATAATCATGACAATTAGTAATATAATGCTGAACAGCAGATGTAAAGGAAGAAATGTTGAATTCATCATCATCATCATCATTACCAGCCAAAGGACGTCCACTGCTGAACATAGGCCTCCTCCACGGCTTTCCACAGCGACCGATCACTAGCGGTCTGCATTCAGTTTGATCCTGCGATCTTTATAAGGTCGTCTGTCCATCTTGTTGGTGGACGTTCCACGCTGCGTCTAATAACAAGCGTCTAATAACTAATAAAGTTACATTGGAGACCCTTTGACCAGTCAAAGGGTCTCCAATCTGGAACTTTCCTGCCCCAACGGCCATCAGTTCTTCGCGCTATGTGCCCTGCCCATTGCCACTTAAGCTTACTCTCAAGGCTATGTCCGTTACTTTAGTTCTTCTACGTATCTCCTCATTTCTGATTCGATCCCGTAGTGAAACACCCAGCATAGCCTTTTCCATCGCTCGTTGTGTGATTTTGAGCTTAATTATAAGGCCCATAGTAAGAGACTATGTTTCGGATCCGTATGTCATCACTCGTAACACACACTGGTTGAAGACTTTCCTCTTCAGACACTGAGGTAGATGAGATGAGAAGACACTCTTGCGCAATTTTCCGAACGCTGCCCAGCCGAGTTGGATTCGTCGATTGACCTCTTTCTCGAAGTTGGACCTACCCAATTGGATCACTTGTCCCAGGTAGACGTACTCGTCGACAACTTCGAGAGTTGAGTTTCCAACGGAAACTGGAGTGGGTACGACAAGGGAACTCGACATAATTTTCGTCTTCTCCATGTTCATTTGAAGACCCACTTGTTGGGATACTCGGTCAAGGTCTTCAAGCATAGTGCCAAGATCGTCCAGCGTTTTTGCCACAACGACTATATCATCGGCAAATCAGAGGTGTGTGATGTATTCGCCATTAATATTGATGCCGATTCCTTCCCATTCCAGAAGTTTGAAGGCGCCTTCCAATGCCGCTGTAAACAGTTTCGGAGATATGACATCTCCCTGTCTCACACCTCTCCGCAATGGAATCGCATTCGTGTTCTGCTCCTGTACTCGAACCGACATGGTGGCGTTATTGTTAAGGCACTTTAACACCTCTATATACCTATAGTCTATGTGGCACCGCTGCAGAGACTGAAGCACCGCCCAAGTTTCGATCGAATCAAAGGCCTTCTCATAGTCCACAAACGCTAAGCATAGAGGCATATTATACTCCTCGGACTTCTGTATAATTTGCCTAAGCGTATGTATATGGTCTATGGTACTATAGCTTTTTCGAAAACCGGCTTGTTCGGGAGGCTGGAAGTCATCAAATCTACGTGCGAGATGGTCGAATTCCGTAACATGCAGTTCGTTGGAGAATAGTGCGATAGTCTTGTTTTTCTTTCGCACTATTCTACACTCTTGCTGCTCTATTGTTACAATTGGTAATTTGTTGTAGACCTTTCGTCTCATTGATGTTTTAAAGGTACTTCCGTTGATAAGTGCGCCGAGACCGGGTGAAATATAGACCGTGTTTCGTACCATGGCGTTACAGAATGCGATTCCTAGCCGCTCCCAGTTGTTGTCCATGAACAGCGCGACTCCCCGCAGCCTTATTCCAGGCTCTCCCGGTTCACCGGATGCCAGCAGATTGTAGGGTTTAGGTTGACTTTGTGAGGGTTTCTGTGTGGTGAGTTGTTGTATTTGTTGTTGTGTGTCCTGTGTCGTGGGTGTGCAATTTGGTATTGCGCTATTTCGCCTTGTTGTTATTTTGGCGACTGATTCCACATAGTTTAAGAAAGTGGTTCTTAACTTCGCACTTTTTAGGACCTTTGTCATAGTATTTTTGGTCAGCTCCATCTGAATGTCGCATTCCAGGTTGTGCTTGCTCAGTTGGAACCGCGGGCAATCTAATAGTATATGCCAGACTGTTTCGCTTGTGTCCGGGTCACACTCGCATCCGGGGGAGCTGCGAAGTTTAAACCGATGTAAGTATTCCCCAAAACTACTGTATATTAAAGTAGTGTTAGTTACACTATATAAATAAATAACGGATGAACCGATTTGGCTGAAAATTATTGAGGAGGTAGCTTAGAACTCGGAGAAGCATATATGATACTTTTTATCCCGTTCGACGGGGCCGGGGCTGCGGCGGGACGGGACCGGGGCGGGACGGAGCTCGAGGCAAATCAAAGTTCGCTGGGTCCGCTAGTTATAAATATTGCCTAGTTTAAAATGAATTCTCGGTGTGCGAATCCAATTCTCACTTGGTCAGTACTTTTTATTTGTAAATCAATGCAATAATTAAACTTTTTAATAAAAAATCAAACTAGAGTCTGATAAAGATAACAAGCTTGGGATTTGAACGATTCACCTCTTTAAACATGATTTAACTACATATGTGTTTCATCATCATAAGTAAACCATTCGACAATAGCAACATAAAATAGACATGGAATGATGTTTTATTTTCTTGTGATTTTCGAAGCGAGGTATTTTAGTAGGCACTACTACAAAAATCGTAATCCTTCTATACAATTATCGATTTTCGGTTCTGAAACATTTTTAGTATTATGGAATTCTGTGTGCAACGGAATTGATCCGCAAAACGATTATCGAATTGACGGCTTTGGTTTTTCGTAGTACCCCTGCTGTTTCTCTCAAACTACATACGTATTCTCTCTCAGCGGCTACTTAAGGCAAAGCTCTCCATTTCACTGCAAAACTAAACGGTCTTTAACCATGACTTCACAAGTGGCAATCAGCAGAACCTTGCTATGCTCCAGTTTTATTGCCAGATCTCGCAGTAGGAAGTGAACATTACTGATTCACTGTGACCAAGAGCAGCTCGTTACTGCCCGATAACAGGTGCGTGCGAACCGAGATGTTGATCCGAAAGACTGGAAGAGTCTTATTGCTGATAAATTATAGTCTGCCTTCACTTGCCTCAGCGGCTCTCTAACAGAGGCATATACATGCTTAAAAGAGAACCTCAAACCTATGATGACCTTCATACCTGTTCTGAAAAGATGTTTTTTTTTATCATTTATATTCTCAACCTTTTATTTCTTCAAAAAGCAACCTCTGAAGAACACAATAAGTGGTAATTAGTGGGTTCTTGAAATAATAAATAAAAATTTAAATAAATATTGGACACCAATCACATACATTGTTCTGATCCCAAAGTAAGTAGCTAATAGCACTTGTGTTATGGAAATCAGACACAGCGGTGATACTTCAACACCCAAACCTGAGACAATATAGAAAACTTTGATTTCTATATTGACCCGACCGGAAATCGAACCCGGGACCTCAGAGCGGCGACGCTTTGAAACTAGTGTGCTTAGCCACTAAACCACGGAGGTCGTCTTCTAATTTATATTAAAGGTTTTATTAACTAGCGGACCTAGCGAACTTTGGTTCGTCCCCGACCCCGTTACGTAATGTTAATAATTATTATCTTGCACCGGACGGTGACGAATTGGACTAAGAAAAAATCATGAAAATCGGTCCACCCACTCATTGAGCTTCTCCTGACAATAACTAACACAATAAAAAAAAGAATAAGCGAAATCGGTCCAGCCGTTCACGCGTGATGTCGTAACTAAGGGAAATATGGATTTATTTTGGTATATATATAGAGATTCTAATTCCCAATTCACTTAGCTTACATTAAAGACCAAATAGCATACAATTAGTTATTAATTGAAATTAAGTTAATTGGCTGCTTGTCATTTTTAATCATAATAGAAGACATCACACGCAAGCATTTAATATGAGAGTTATTTACTGTTGCAAAATAATCCATCAAGTTTCAATCCCCATCAAGTTTTTCAAAAAGGTGGATAAGTAATCAAAACACGACATTCAATCATTTATGGTTTTTCTAGGAATCTACATCTTGGCTGTATATAGCCTAGGTGTAATGAGGCCTAGTGGCCACAGGCTGTGATTTTTGAAGCCCTGACGTTAATCACAGCTCGTTACTTAGCCGTAAGTAGGTGTACTGGAACAACAGTACATTACTATAGGGACTATAGATGGATTATAGTATAGAAATGATACATCATTAAATGAGACCGTATTAATGAAATTTATGATAGTCGTGAAATTAACTTCAATTGTAGCCAAGTACTTTCTTTCTTATGAACTAAGCAAGGTAATATCCTGGTACAAATGTAGCTTATCTATAACGCTAAAATAAAATGAATGTCATTTCTAAAAAGTTCCATGAAACCGGACAACATTTCCCATGAAAGACAACTTTCCCATACACGAAAATTAATTTAATCTGCCTATCGAAATTGTAGTATAGCAAATGGAAACTTGGTGGGGTGTGTAGCGAAAACTATAACATCAGTCTTTAGCAACACAAGACCCTTTACACACTGCGACTTTTAGCAGCGATGCAGTTGCGATGCTAACGCGCGTTAGCATCGATGCAGTCGCAAAATGTCAACTTTTACACACTGCGATACTTTTAGCATCAATATAGTCGCGATGCAGAAGCTGATAATTGTCAAGTTATGTACTGAATTCTGGCGACTGCATCGAACTTACGCACGTTGGCATCGATGCAGTCGCGCTTCTGTATCGATGCTAATGTGTGACTGCATCGATGCTAAATTAAATCTGTTCATTGTGTGAGTCGCTGAAGCGCGTTTTCAAAACGCGCGACTGCATCGATGCTAAAAGTCTCTGTGTGAAAGGGGTCTAAATATTGCAATCGCGGATATTTTTATTCGGATCGTATATGTCAGCTACCGTCAAAGCTGTTTTGTTGAAAGTAAGCCAAAAATGTAAAAACTAAATGAAAAAAAAACCGGAACCAGTTTTGCGGTCCGCATTTCCAGAAAATTCTCGCAGACAGGATAACTTTTTATGACGCGTAGGGCATTTGCTGCTGATTTTAATCATGCTTTGCTTCTAATGCTCGTCTTAACTAACGGGAAAATTGTGTGGACAATGTTACCAACCATTTTTGAAGTGAAAACTTCTTTAGCGGCGTTGAGCACTTTTGTGGGATGGGGGAAAAATGTAAAACTCGCGTCAGGACACGTGACCTGATCGAAAAACCGTAAGACGGTTGGCGAAATTATGGATGTAAGTTGATTTTTCTGAGAGATAAACTTTTTAATGTAATTTAATATAATATAAATTGTAATGTTTGTGTACGATAGCGCAATAAATAAATATTGTATTCTCTAAAAATATTATATTATTATTATTATTATTATTGTATTATTATTATTATTATTGTATT
Source organism: Pyrausta purpuralis (assembly GCA_963924145.1). Taxonomy (NCBI): domain Eukaryota; kingdom Metazoa; phylum Arthropoda; class Insecta; order Lepidoptera; family Crambidae; genus Pyrausta; species Pyrausta purpuralis. Next base: position 1,965,195 of record OZ001653.1, on the reverse strand, counting down.
CTATCATAAAAATGATAGTACTTTTATATTGATAATAACTATTCCAAAAAATCAAAAATGCACAACGTTGATATTCAAGTTTTCACTTCTGCCGGCACTCCCGGAGTGCTTTCACAGTTTTTTTTTTTTACAGAGGTTGGTGGCACCTTTGCCCAGCTCTTAAATATTGTTGACACCTAATCAAAAAAATAAGAAGTTTGTATGTGGCTATAAGTGTCAACTAAAGGTTTAGGAAAATTAAAAAAAGATTTGATACTTTCTGAAGGAAGCTTACAAACAACAAAAAAATTCGGGCAAAGATCCACGGTAGTATTAGTAATAATTCTACAAGGAACGTGTTTAAGGTAATGTAGTAAGGTAAGTCAAGTAGTTTAAATGTATTTTCGTTGTACAATAGGGAGCAACGTCACTTAATGTGAAATAAAAACGGGCAATGACTACCTCAATAGCGCCTAGAATGCCCCATTGATCCTAATACTTCTAAATGATCTATAATAATTCCGGTCTCGTCGCTGGAACTAGTATTTGAAACTTAATGTGCGGTAACGGAGCTGCTTTTCAATCCAATCACGAGTATCGGTATCATTTGGTAAAGACCACCAGTAAGCGCCATTTACATAGTAATTTGTTAATGCGGAACGTGATAGGTTTTATTCATAGGAAAATTATAGTTTTTGGTTCATACTCTAGTTCTAATAGGCAGGTACCTACTACCACCCAAAATTTGCAAAAACACTACACTCATATGGTAAAGTTTAGGAAAGTGCTTGTTGTATGTAATGTATCCTACCTATAGTAAAACTTCAAACAGGTGATTATAAGAAATTGCTTGTTGCATTCACTCAAAATAAATACTTTTGAGTAGGAACCTATTTAATATTCATTGTATTTTAACATTACTGCATTAATAACTAACGCAAACTTCTTTTTACCAGACTGTACCCGCCATCTAGCGTCGAGTAGTGGTATTTATTCAACATTTTTATCCGCTAGATGTCAGTACTGGTAAAGTTAGCATGAGCCATATGGCAGCACGCCGTACAGCACGTGCATATCACTCGTTTTTACAAGTCTCAGAAAATAGGATTTATATACAAATGCAAAAATAGATGATCTTCAGATTTTATAATTAATGCAGCCTCGCTGCATTGATTATAAATCTGAACATTTTGCAATTAGCGACAATTGTATTAAACGTTGCACCTGTCATTTAACATATCTGTCACTCTGACAGTCAGCCATTTCTTTTTTGACGTGCTCTGAAACAACAAACACGCACGTGTAGAAAATGCGTATTGAAACGTGTTATTTCTGTTCGTCCAGGATATATCCTGGACATGGCATTCAATTTGTGAGGAACGATTGCAAGGTATGGTAGAAAAACATCGCACCTCGGTGATTGTTATCTATTTCGTAACCTACATGTAACTTACCAAGGTGATTGTTAGATTTTCAGATTTTGCCGTTCAAAATGTCATGCGGCGTTTAAAAAGAAGAAGAACCCACGTAAAACCAAATGGACCAAAGCCTACCGCAAGACAGCAGGCAAGGAATTGGCTATTGACCCGTCATTTGAGTTTGAGAAGCGTCGCCATACTCCCCTGAAGTACAATAGAGAATTATGGACAAAGACCATTGAGGCGATGAAGAGAGTCGAGGAGATTAGACAGAGGAGATCTAACAACTACATTATGCAGAGATTGAGGAAGGGACGAGAAGTAGAGTGGCAGAGAGATGTCAGAGAAGTTCAACGTGATATTTCACTTATCAGGTAAATAAATATCAATATTTTTGGAGATAAGTTGGTCACATCACTGATAAATGATTACAGTATCAATAATGTATATTCTGCGGCCACCTAATGCAAAGCCACGGTGCAATATAGTCAACAAACAGCTTGTTTATAATTCTGCAACACAACAACGGACTGTAATTTGTTCTTACAATGATCAAACAATAATAGAATTGTACCTTGTACATAATACCTTTCTTATCATAGATCTTTTTTTTGCCAACCACTACTAATTAGATTATTCAAAAGATGTAAAAAGCTTTAAATTTCATTAATAATTCTACACCTTATGTAAACATTTTGTTTTTATATTGTTGATTGAGTGAATTTGAAGTGAATACTTGTTTCTAATGTTTTTACAAATACTACTCATTGATAAAAATTCAAAACACAATTCACAGGTATTTGTTAAAGAGATTTACTAAATTGATGATCCAGATGATTTGAACACTACATTGTTCATTCACCCATGATCACGAACCTTATTTTCCAATTGACAGATCACCAGCAGCTGGGCTCAAACAAAGACTAGCACAGGAAGACACTGAAATGGACGTGGAGCCGGAGACAATTCAAGTAGTTGACGCTAAGGGACGTAAGCAAATCATCGAGGCTCCAGTCATGGTACCTGCCACTGGAGAAATGATTGAAGATGGGGGAGATGTTGAATTATAAATAATAAACTTAAGAAATGCAAAATGCTAGATTCTAAACGAATGAATGTTTCCTACAACACGTAAAAGTTGAAAATTTAAGAAATAGTGTCCATTGTTTATGTACTAAAGATTGCCATTCCGTGGATATCATCAATAAACTATTGTCTGCAGTAATATTTGTTTTCAATTTTATATTATAATTCTTTTACTTCCCTTGTGACATACAAAATTAATTACATAAACTGATAGTTTCATACATGTTCTACTAAAAGCTCAAAATAGAGTTTATTTTTTTAATTTCGCACTTCTGCTTTCTTTTGTAATGTGAAACAGGCTTACAGTTTGTGAAAAATACTCCTATCTAAAATTTGTATAGGACTGAATTGATAGGTAGCCTGAAATCTTTAAAGCTAAGTGATGCAATCAAATTGATTATGTCAGTTACCTATAAAATATATCAATGGGTTCATCATGCCATTATAAAAGTATTGATTTCCGTCGTACTAGCGACAACCGTAATCCCCTTATGCTTTCGAGCAGGGAAGGCGAACATTTCAGCAGTTTTATAGAAATAACAAACATCAAATTCAGCCTACACATAGGTAACTTTTCTATATAATTTCGTGCTTTGTTACCTATTTATCCCAAGACTGTCTAGCATATCCTATTTGATTTTTAATTAAAAATTAAGATTTGTATAAAAGTTCACTTATAATATCTATCATATCCGATTTGATGTTTGATTTCGATTCGTTTATAGGTTCACTTATAGGTAGTTAATTCCTAATTAGTTAGAATTCAGCCAGTAAAGAAGATGTTTTAATTTACTCTTTCTATGTATTAAGCAGGGTGTGTTAGTTTGAAAAGGTTGCGTACTCCATCATAATTCAATTAGTGGTGATTCAGTTTAGTAACAATACTAAAATCACTTTTTATACGACTCGCAAAGAATGGCGTCCGTCGATCCCTTTCTTTTTTATTTCCTTTTACTGTAGTTCAGTTCGTTTAGATTTATTTGTATCAAGTAATGGGTGCGTATTCGTACCTCCTCAGTGTGATAGTGCTATTCATTTCATATCTTATGTATCAAAGATATGCTCACCAGCATAATAGCATAATAGTGAAGCCTGGAAAGCGATATGATTACATAATTGGTGAGTTATAATGTATTTAAGACAAATAAACTTTTACATTTACAGCGCCTCGTAAAAGCTAATAGCAATCTCACTCGACGTGGAATTTGTGGGCGTTATGTTGTTAAGTTTATCTTTATGAATGACGAAAATTAGTACCTAGTCTACATAACTAAGCAATTACTGGGAAAACCAAACTAAACATTTGTTTTATATTTATCAAAAGTTCAATGCGCCACCAAATCTTTCCACACGGTTGCCTTAACGCTCGCAATAAGCTCATACAAGTCTGTTACAAAAGAGTTTAATAATATATTTTTCACGATGAGCGACAGTAAGTGCCACAGTAGTGTTTATCTGGCACAATTGCCGCTGGCGTTTCCTTAATTGCTTTTAACTTTCAACTCCAACCTTATAACATAGCTCGGGGTCACAAAAGTCTCAAATGTTATATGTAGATCTTTGCACGTTAAGGTAAGAGCACACTGTTCAATTTCTATTTACGAAGGTAATGGCAATGGGTGGTGGCTACCGTTTGATATCTCAATGATCACTTGCCTTTGCCTTTATCTTCTTTAGGAATCCCTAGTTGTGTCATCTATACTTAAGTTATCAGCTATTCTTATCACGATAGTCAAGAAGTTTTATTTTCCCAAGTAGTCAGTTGTACATACCTACTCTTCTCTAGAGTGGTCGCTGAGAACATTTTAAAACGGATGGTAGGTTCAGTTAGGGTCGACCCAGTTTTGCATAATTTTTAATGTCCTAATTTTACTTGGTATATCATCATATCGTATAAACTTCCTTTCGCAGAACATCAATTAGCATTCACTCATATATCAGACGTTCAAAACGCATAATCGTGTAAGCTAGAGTCATCTTTAGGCAGAAATTTAATATCCATAATAGTGTTAAAGCAGAACCATCCTAACGCAGAAAGTTCATAGATAGAATCGTCTTGTGGCATACAATTCGTATATGTAGTCATTAATAGGCAGAATCATCCTATCGCAGAAAGTTCACAGTCCGAATCGTCTTTTGGCATATTTTTTATATTTAATATTCTCCTATAAACCTTGATTTCTCTGTGTATCCCAAGTAGTTCTATCTCAGCAATACTAACTCAAACATGCAGCATGCAAGCATTCAGCATGCAAGCAAGCAAGCAAAGCATGCAGCAAGCAAGCAAGCAAGCATGCAGCAAGCAAGCACACTCGCTCACCACAGCAGCTTCGGCTTGCTGGCCGGCGAAGCAGCCTCAGCCGCGGCGGCGAGCTTTCAAACCACCTGCTCCTCAGCTCGCGCGCTGCCTCACCCCTCCGCGCCTACGCGATTTTGAATTACACTCTAGGGGTGGGGCAAACAAGACAGTGGATTCGGGTTTGCACCGATTCGTTTCTGTCACTAACTTTCGTACAACAACTTAATGACTTTTTAATTCAATCTTAGGGTAAAATACTATTTAAAAGAAATAGCAATATGCGTAGTAAAATTATTCCAAAGGAAATTCTGCTTTCTTCATAGTATGCCTAGTTAAATTATGCCAAATAAACATCGTACTTAATAAACATTATGCTTAGCGAAAGTATGCAAAGTAAAATTTTGCCAAAGGTAATTAATTATGCCTTATAAATTTCTGCTATCTTAAAAGGATACCTTTGTAAATTCGGGCATATAAATATTCGACCAAACAATAATTATGCTAACAGAAAATTCTGCCTGAATAATATTCGACTAAAGAAATATATGCCAAGTGTGTTATGCCAAGTGACTTTCGGAGCAAAAAGATTCTGCCAGATAGAGGGAACCCGTTCAGTTAATTTAGCATAGCAGGTGCCAAGGCACCTGCACGGCATTGCACCAAGGTGCAATGTTGCGTTTTCTACCACTTATATTTTAGTAACAGAATTAGGGGCATGAATATTGAAACAGCCTCACGTATTTACAATGTCAATTTATTTTCAGAATCGACTCTTATGGCGCCAACTAACATGAAAGACCTAAATTGGGATCATGTAATATAAAACTAAAATACCTACTTAACTACTGAATATTGACAATCTGACAATACAATATCATGTGAAACGCGCAGTATTCTCAAGTGTGAACGCGCCTTTACTCATCTCACGATTGCGTGTACGCAGACACTAATGTTGCTTTCTAATACAAAAATTGCACCGCGTTGTGAAACTGATAAATATTTGCATTAATGCCGGTATTCCTCGCAATGCACAGTTTATGTTTAATTCGATACAAAATAATTGCCATATGATGCTAATAACGTCGGTTTGAAATTAATGAGAAGAAGTCTATCTTAGAAGATTTTGTAGGTACTGAATTTGAAATTTTATACAAGCAATAAACGAACGAACACTCACGATTTGGCCTATTAGTGGAAGCTGTGCACAAAAATCCGGACGGACAGAGAGACAGACAAACTTGACGAAACTATAAGGGTTCCGTTTTTTGCCATTCAGCTACGAAACCCTAAAAACCGCAGATTGATGAGCAGGTTTTCCGTATGGGACACGGATACGCGAGGTCAAATGGAAATGTTTGACTCTATTACCTTTAAAAAACTTCTGTAAGGGGTAGGGGTGTGCGCAGGATCACCAAATATTTTGTATGATTTTTTTTAAAAAAACTACAGGCTTTCTAAGGCGCTTCCGAAAATATAACACATCATTATATTTCAGCCATTTTAAGTAATTAAGCAAGCAAATGTCAGGCTATTATTATTGGCAGTCCAGGTCAGCTCCAAAAACTTGACATGACGTCTCTGCCTCCTATCGTCTTCGACGGTGAGGTGGTAACCTATTCGCCTCATGTGAAGAACCTTGGGCTTCACATCGACTGCACACTAAGCTGGGGTCACCACGTGAAAGAAATGAGTAGGAAAGTTACCGGAACTTTACGAGTACTATACCGATTTAAGCATTTCCTCCCCTCTAGCACGAAGGCTCTGCTCGTACAATCTCTGGTTCTGCCCATTTTCGACTACGCCGACGTTTGCTGCACAAATGTCTCCCAAGATCTCCTTAGTAAAATGGACCGGCTCCTTAACAATTGTATAAGATTTGTGTTCGGTCTACGTAAATTTGACCATATATCCCAGTTTCGCAACCAGTTAGGCTGGCTCCCCATTCGGCAGCGTAGGCACATTCGGACACTTTGCATGCTATACTCCATTCTCTTCGATTCTAACTCTCCGTCCTATCTTAAAGATAAATTCTCATACCTCCACTCTTCTCATGACCGGTCCCTTCGCTCTAGTAGCTCTCTTCAACTATTCACTCCCCGTCACACTTCTGGCTTTATGTCCAATTCCTTTACTCTCACAGCCATTCGACTTTGGAATGGGCTTCCAAAAAGTGTCCAAACATCCACCTTGAAATTTACCTTCAAAAAGGCATTACGAACACTATGGGACGAACTCACTGACCCGTCTCATTGACATTAATTTATCTATGTGTACCATATTATGTATATTTAAATGATGTGTATGTTTATATAATAAATATATTATTTCATTATTTTTATATAATCGTATATAAGTAATAGGCAGTATGTATGTTTATCATTGTATTATAGTTATCTCTATCGCTATTCTCTTCTCTTTTATTGCCTCTATAACTTTACTTGCACCGCCTGTATATATATTTTTCTCTGTCCTGACCTATGGTTGACTGGTAAAGAATGCTTTTGGCATTAAGTCCGCCGTATGTACCTACAATTTTATGTTGTGTGCATGAAGTTTTTAAATAAATAAATAAAATAAATAATTAAACCAAAAATATTTTTCTAATAGAATAATAATAATAGAAAACAGATTCCAAGTTTTATCTATGATGCTGAGACATCATCATCATCATTAAAGTCCAAATAATGAATCCTGCTAAATAATGAGGAGATGATCAAAGCTAGAGATCGGCTCGACCACTACAAACCACTCAAGAATTACCAACGTTCCTTTCGCTTCCCGGCTCTCGTGTTGTAGACCATAGATAGATCATAGGAGTCCAAGCCAAAGATGTGGCAGTGTCTCAGCAGTACGGTGGGACCTACTCATAATAAAGAAAAGCTACAATACAGAAGCACTTTGACATATTGACAGTCTTTTCAAATAGGTAGATATGTTCACTCGCCCTATAGTATCATACGCGTAAATAAAAAGACTTTCGTAGACTGATAAACTTTATGCAATGAGAACCAGTAGGATTACAACATAAGCATTAAATTTAGGAAAAAAATAACACATATCACAAGCTAACTCGCTTCAGCGCCATCTATGATCGCAAGACAAAACTAATATGAACACGGATACATCACTAAAGTACGTACATACTTGTTTCCAGTGGGCGGCGGCACAGCAGGCTGCGTGCTAGCAGCCCGCCTCACCGAAGACCCACGAACTAAGGTGCTACTAGTGGAAGCAGGTGACCAGATGGGGTACTTCACCAAGATACCACTTACACCGACGGCGGCGCAGCAGGGCCCGAACGACTGGTCGGTGAGGACCACACCACAGAAGTACTCGTCTTTTGGGCTTTGGGGACAGGTAAGCCAGGTTTTGGTAATGATTTGCTTTTCTTTAATTAAACATTAAAAAGTTAAGTACTTCTTTGTATGAATGAAGAAAAAGGTAATAAGTGAAGGAATGTTCTTGAAAACCTTAAAACTTTAATATCATATGACATATATTGTTTTTACAAGACACTTAAAAATTTTGTATGATTAAGGTTAAAGCCGTCAAGCAGACAAATTCAATCTGTCTCATTCTGCGCAGGAAATATCCAAAGGCATCAATACCACGATCTATCGTTGACATATGTTTTGACGACCTCTGTGGCTAGCACGCTGGTTTCAAGCGTCGCCATCTCTTGAGTTCTTCCGGGTTCGATTCCCGGTCGGGTCAATGTAGAAAACGATCTTCTCTATATTGTCTCGGGTCTAGGTGTTATGGTACCACCGTTGTTTCCGATATCCATAACACAAGTGCTTTAGCTACTTAGCTTGGGATCGGAGCAATGTATGTGATGTTGTCAAATATTTATTTATTACACATTTAGTTGCAAATCCATCAAGCATCAAGTCACTGAACACTTCAGTACTAAATTTGCCATTCTATTCGGCCATTAAGACTCTATAACTTATGTATTTGATGTAGAAACAGCTTCTTTTGCACTATTTCCAGTCCCAAATCCTACCGCGAGGGAAGGGCCTTGGAGGATCAGGCCAGATCAACTTCCTTCTCCACGGGTTCGGTCTCCCAAACGAGTTCCAGCGCTGGGCTAGGCAAGGCTTTCGAGGATGGACTGCTGAAGACTTGAGGCCCTACTTTATAAAGGCCTTTGGAACTGTTCAGAGCGAGTTTGATTCGAGCTACTGCGCTGTTGATGGCGTGTGTCCTGGAAATAAGGTACCGTAGCAATGGCATCTATTTAAGTACTATGATTATATATTTATTTGTCTCTTAACTTTCTTCTAAATCCTACTTTTCCACAGTGGCTGCAGAATTTCAAATATTGTAAGGAAAGCTTCAGGGATTTCACCTTATTCTATGCTAGCAGATTAATTTGGTAAATACTTACTTATTAAAATATTATGCATATATTTGGTGTTTGGCGTTTTTCTTTATCAGGCACCAATGAAAATCAAAATGCTCGACGATTCTGATGAACTAATGTCAACATTCAGAAAAGCCTCCAGATCTCTTAAAGACCAGCATATGGTGTTCAGAAAACCAGCCGCAACAGTAAAGGACGGTGCACGGCATGTAAGCTTGGACGCCTACCTGAAACCAGTAATGAGGAGGAGAAATCTCCATGTCTTGTTGAAGACTCAAGCAGTTTCAGTAAGTGTGTTGGCATATCATAACATCTTCATTATTTTTACTAATAAATGAACAAAATCAGTCATAACTTCAATTAACTATTCAAGTGCCAATTGAAGTGTTCGGATGCTAATCTGTGATATTATGTATACTTTTTCACCAGGTGAGGTTTGAAAATAAAACAGCAACATCACTGTACATCTTGCAAGACCACAGGAATCTGGATAATATTTTTGTAAATAAAGAAATTATTCTATCAGCTGGTGCTATAAAAACGCCTCAAATTATGATGCTCTCTGGCATCGGACCTAAAGCCCTAATTCAAAGGTGTGATTTTAAATAAATTAGACAAAAGTAGTAATTTGAGCTATCATTATTCAATACTATGAGTTCCTTAACTCAAGGTAGCTATCCAGCACACTGCTTCCATTGTCAAGTCAAGCAAAAGAATTTAACTACCGTAGTTTTATATTTACGCTTTTTCAGGCTAAAAATCAAGCTAACTGTAGAAAACGACTACGTTGGCAGAAACTTTCACGACAACATGAACATGCCAATCTTCGTCAGCATCAGGAATCCTATTAGTATTACATTAACCAAGGTCTTTGCATTCAGCACTATATGGCAGTACTACTGGGCAAACTCTGGTAAAAAAAAATCTTCATTAATTGATATAGTTACTTAAAGTCAGGAATTTGGGCAGCTTATGACATTTTAGTTATTTCTGTAATTTTTCTTTATTAATATTTATTTGTGAGCAAAATCTTGGGTTACATATATACTTACTATTTACAAACAAAAGTACTTTTTTACTGTAACGTCTTAGCAAAAAAGTTTCTGTTAATAAATACTATTAATTTCATTGAAAGTGATATTCCACTATCGTTATTTTTATGTTCTAAACAATAATAACAATATTTCATATTCTTAAACAGGTTACCTGGCATTTCCACCAGTGGCTGGTTTGGAGATTCGAAATTCATCAGCTTTACTGTTATTTTCTATGGGGACGGCTAGCGAAAGACTTCTCAGGGATCTTTCAAATTATAAACCCAAGGTAAAGATAGTAATAAGTTCTCATTTATTAACCGAAGTAAACCAGGTGCAGTAACATTTGGTGTAGAAGAACTAATAGAGCATTTGATATAAAAGAGATAACTCATAAAAAAAACTCATCCTTAAGAGCCTCAAATAGTTTACTGTTTTATTTATTCACCAATATTTCCAGGTGTTTCGATCAACCTTCCCTTTCTACAATGACTCCAGCAAGGAAGGCTTCATGTTCCTAGCTACCTGTATCCAGCCCAAGAGCAGAGGATCAGTCACCGTGAAGGACCCCAGCACGCACGTGCCTCCTGCTGTGGACCCAAACTATCTGCACCGGTTTGAGGACGTCAAGTGCATGATCAAAGGTATTATGCCACATTTTCCTAGGCTAAGCAAGGGGCGTACCTAGGGGAGGTATCTGAACTGTCTTGAACCGCGGAACTAAGTTAATCTTAAAATTCATAATCGAGATATGAAAAAGTTTGATAAGTAACTTTCGTATAAATAGACGATGCACAGCTCATGAGCCCAAAACAGACGACCTCCGTGGTATACTCTGTGCACTTGCTAAGCATGTTGGGTTTCAAGTCGTCACCATTACGAGGGTTCGATTTTGGTCGGGTCAATATGGAAATTAAAATTGTCTATATTATCTCGGTTATCTCGGGTCTGAGTTTTATGGTACCACCGTTGTGTCTGATTTCCATAATACAAGTGCATTGGCTACTTTGTTTAGGATCATATCAATGTATGTGATTGGTGTCCAATATTCATTTGTTGAATCGCGGCTAAAGAAGTTGGTATATAAATTTGTAACTGACTAAATATTTTTCATTTCTTTTGTTCGGAAAATTGAACTTTCATGTGAGAAGACGGGTGGAAAATAGCTTTTCCATCCCTAGGGTGGAAAGTAATTTAGTTTTAATTGCTACGATCAAACATGGAATTAAAGGTAATTGAGTCACACTAAATTATTAAAATAAACAAGCTTTTCATATTTTGAAGATTAGCTAAACATTAAAAGCGTGTTTATTATGGTCACTGTTTTGAAAAATGTACAATTGGTCTAATATTTTATAATTTAAAATCTACAAATATATTTCTTCGGTTTCCCGCCATAGATAGTGTCACTTTTGTTTTTATTTTAAATTGTCACACTTTGTTTGTCTTTGACTATATATATTTTTAATTTGGTCGATTATTGCATAGATTATTAAGCAGGCGGAGGCGACTTGCCGGCATTTTTTGTTGTTCATTAATCTTCTTATTCACTCCCACCTTTAGCTGTCATTCATAGCGCTATCTCATAAGGCAAAATTGAACCTGGAATTTGACATAATCTGTGGTAGTTTTGGTGACAAGTAACCTTGTTTTCGCAAGGCTGCGTTCTTCTCCTATTATTATTATTGTATGTGAGAAAAAATCGATCGATATTTTTAACAATGATTTGAAATATTTGATATCGTCCGCGTTTTATGTACCTAGTACTCTGTTGTCTTCCGTGCTTTTACTGTCCTTCTAATCTTGTGTTTTATGTATAACGACAGTAAACAAACTGATATGTGATGTAAAATGTAAAACTTGAGATTTTTTCTCTCGACAAACAACATAATATCTAAATAAATTTATTTATTTTTCCTCACAGTCGAAATGAAAAATAATATGTATAACTCAGGTGAAAGCACCTATTTCACTCTCGAATTATTAGCGAGAGCCAAGAACTTCTCGAGTGAAATGGGTCACTTTCTCCCCTTGTATAACAATCTACTATTGTAATGCCATGTCTACTGAAGACGCAGTCGCTTCTTTAACAACTGAAGTAGTAGATAGGGTTGACGCAAAAAAGAAATGCTTGGGTCTTTTCCTTGATCTATCCAAGGCCTTCGACACAGTGTCGATCCCCATATTGATCATAAGCTAGAGTGTCATGGCATTCGTGGTCGTGAGCTGAACATTTTTCGAAGTTATCTCCTGCACAGGGAGCAATGCGTTAAGATAGGCCCATACATCAGTGACCTACAGCCCATTGACTACGGCGTCCCACAAGGTAGCATATTGGGACCGACCCTATTCCAGTTATACGTCAACGATATTTGCAAACTCAAAATGCCTAACTGTAGTTTTTGGCAATGACTGGAGAAGTGCTAAGCAACACGCCCAAAATGCTCTCAAAACTGTGATCAACTGGCTGTCAACAAATCTTCTGACCTTAAATCTAAGCAAGACCCAGATCCTACCGTTTTGCGTTTCATCAGCCTCTTCGCCATCATCTGATGACTCAAACATCTTGGTGCATACCTGTGATCTATCATCAATATGTGAATGTCAACCCCTTAATACTGTTAATAATGTTAAATACCTCGGTGTCATTATTGATTCCAACTTAAAATGGGGTCCACACATTGAAATGTTAAAAGTAAAGGTGCGTAAACTAATTTATATATTTAAGAAAATAAGGAGCCTGGTAGATCCAGTCACAGCTAAAACCATATACCTAGCTTTATGTCAATCTGTCTTGTGCTACTGCATACCGATCTGGGGAGGAGCTGGCAGTACTCTGATGCTGAACTTAGAGCGGGCTCAACGAGCCATCCTAAAGATCATGACTTGCAAACGTATTCGATACCCCACAAACTTGTTATACTTAGAGTGCCAGGTCCTAACAGTCCGACAGCTATATATTCTTCGCAGTGTATTGCGAAGACACGTTTCTCTTCCTCTTGATGGTATGCTCCTAAATCGTCGTCGGGCCTCAACACACGTGTGTCCTATACTAAAATGCCGAACAGCCTTAGCCAAACGTCAATACACAGCCCTCTCAGCAAAACTATATAATAAGATATATAAAGTTTCACATATATATACACTAAAATAGATACGAGGTAAAAAAGATAACCACGGCTTACCTGCTTATGATGTCGTACCTAGATACCGAAAATTTTCTTAAATAAATAATTTTATTCAAACGCACTCATACAAAATGACACGCACACATACTCACACACACGCACGCACGCGAACACACACACACACACACACACACACATACACACACAAACCTCACATTTATACACATTTTGTTATTATCTATATTGTAATTTTATTCTATTGTTTGTAATTAAGTCTTCTATAGTGTCGAGGAATCACTGACCTTGAAAATACAGTATTTACTAGTTTCAATGTCAGGGACTCACTCTTTCCGAATCAACATATTATATTTGTTAACCTACTAAGTATGCAATACTAAACAAACTACTGTAAACATTATTTAGTTATGAATAAAGTTATTTATTATTATATTATATGTTATGATTATGGGGCTGTGATTTATGCCGTAAACAAAAACTTTCAATTTTACTATACTTTCATTTGATTTTTAGCGATCCGTCGAGCAGAACAGCTGGTAGCAACGCAGGCTTTCAAGGAGATCGGCGCCAGGATTCACTGGCCTCGCCCAGAAAGATGTCTTACTTTCTGGAAGTACACTAGAGAACAGCAGTTGGGACCGGGGTTGAGAAAGAAAAGAAAGTAAGAATTCAAATTCAATTTCTGATGACCTCCGTGGTCGAGTGGCTTGCACGCTGGTTTCAAGCGTCGCCATCTCGTGAGGTTCCGGGTTCGATTCCCGGTCGGGCCAATGTAGAAAACAATCTTTCTTCTATGTTGTCTCGGGTCTGGGTGTTGTGGTACCACCGTTGTGTCTGATTTTCATAACACAAGTGCATTGGCTACTTACTTTGGGATCAGAGCGATGTATGTGATTAGTGTCCAATTTCAAGTGTTTATGAGAGAGCTAGATTTGTTTACGCAAATTTTTTCGTTTTCAATATCGGTATATATTTTTCCTATTTTCATTTTCAAATTTCGCTTTGTGATCTAAGATTTTCATTTAAAAATCTTAGATCACAAAGCGAAATTTTATACACTTGAAATTAGAGTGACTTTATAACATAATGTACCCATGACTATAAAAAATTTAGAGTAAAGTCTGATCTAGAGGCTGATTCTCTTAGCAATCGAACTTTTTTCGTGTGGTAATTCGATGGCGAGTTTAACCACCTTTTACCTAAAAATCAAGTAAAATATATACACGTTAAAAAACTATCGCACAAACATACTCTAATTACATCGAAATCGTGACCGTGAGAAATCAAAAAACTATTTTTTCTTCGACAAAGAATATTCGAGCGGTGAACTTTTTTCGTATATGAATTCCACTATAAGAATAGAATTGACTTATAGAATTGGCCCTCTATTCATTGCTCTCAGTGCGATATCCCTGCTTGGAGATCTATATCCTGACTTCAGTGGACTATGTTTGGCTAATCGAACACTGTCTATTTTTTATCAGTACACAGTCAGAAATAGTATACATAAAATTACATATATTTCCTACGGAGTCTATCTGTTCATGTTCTATGGAATCTCTTATAACTACCTACCGTATCTTACGTACAGGTTCAAATCATCACCAGAGCCGAAACAAAAGCAGTTAGCTTCAGCAGGCAGTCCACCAGATGAGTACCTCGAGTGTATCATCAGGGAAGTGGCTGTGACGGGCCACCACGCGGCCGGGACATGCGCAGGCGGCGCTGTCGTCGATGATGAGCTGAGGTTT
This sequence comes from Pyrausta purpuralis, assembly GCA_963924145.1. NCBI lineage: Eukaryota > Metazoa > Arthropoda > Insecta > Lepidoptera > Crambidae > Pyrausta > Pyrausta purpuralis. The sequence goes on along the minus strand of OZ001653.1, from coordinate 1,950,116 downwards.
GGGTTATTTACTTAAATAATGGTAGGACACTGAAGTTTATTGCTACATAAAGGGCTTGCTATTTTGAAACCTCAATTGTTAGCCCGTTCACTGAAGTCTATAAAAATAGTCCACCAGATAGGTATAATGAGAAACAATCTTCGTTACTACATACCACCAAAAAAGCATATCTATACATTTCGTTCCATTGATTTTTTCTAACTAAGCTATAGGCGTCACGCACACGCACGCGCGCACACACACACACGCACACATACACTCGCACGCACACAAACACAATCAAAAGCGACACATGCACGCACACACGCACACTCACACACAGACGCACACACACTGTTCTGTGTTAATGTTGTATTTTATGTTTATTGTTTTTTTTTGTTATTTACAGGGTAAAATCTGTATCAGGTTTAAGAATAATGGATGCCAGCGTGTTCCCATCACCTGTGTCGATGTATCCAAATTCAGTTCTCATAGCCATGGCAGAAAGAGCTGCTGATCTCATCAGGAAAGCGGACTAATGAAACTAACCTTGATTAATTTAATACAAGATCCTGCCAATAATGCCTAATACAATGTAAGAGTAAATACTCTTGAAATGAAATCATTAAAGTGTACTGATGAGTTAAAGATGCTGTGTATTGCTTCGACCGGTCTATTTAATCACAAATTTGATAGGAATAAACGGGAAAATCCAAAATGGATTTGTTTTCAAATTCAAGTATAAAATGTCAAATAAGAAGTTGAGTAGAGTTCTGTCTTGTTTTTAACTTTCATTTTATTAAATTAAGAAGAAGTCAAAAATAACCCAACACATAAATATAAAATGCACTTGAAAAAAGCAAGTGTGTCAGACGATGAATCGAACCCCTTGCCTTACGCTATCCGGGCGTATGCCTATGCCATTCGGCCACCGACACATTGGCCATTCTGTTGAATTTTGCAAGTGAGAGTATTGTGAGAGCAATCTCTTCTTCTTCTCGATAAAAAAAGTACTTGCATATTTCAACAGGCTTGCCAATGTGTCGGTGGCCGAGTTTTTTTGACATACGCCCGGATAGCGTAAGACACGACGTTTGATTCCTTGTATTACACAAATGCTTTTTTCAAGTGCATTTTATATTATTAAGTTTGTATTGTTACAAAACACTTTAAAAACAAAAATATATTAACCAACCCATAAATATCAAAAAAACTTTTTTTTTATCCAACATTTACGAATACTTGACGCGAATAGTTCCTCTGGTATGCAGAAGTACATGGTGGTCTTTCTTCAGAAAAGTGCCCATGTGATGCTCTCCTGCAGGCAAGAGAAACGGGAAATTCTGTTGATGCAGCTCCATGTTCACAAAGTGATACTCCTTCTGAGGAAAAATAAATATCCACTGTTTTCTACTCGAGTAATTATTTAAGTGCGAAGTTTTCGCTAACAATGCGTATGAAGAAAAATAGGGTTAAAATAAGAAAGGCCACGCACCCGTAAAGAGAGACAAAATGATTGTTTCGCCATTGACAAATAAGCATTAGCCAACGAATGATTTAAAAAATGGAATGTTATTTTGTATAAAAAACTGACTAAAATGCTTAAAATAACGTATTCGTCTTCTATTTAGAATAAACAAACTCTTAATTAAACTAATTATTTTTTATTTCATCAGTTTTTGATTGACACGTTCCTAGGAAATGTGTCTAATTTAATCTATATCACACATTTTCGGGTGACTTTATGAGTTATATACAATTCCTAATAATTGTATACAATGACGGACATCATACATTTTTTGTAACAAGTACAATGATTTAATTATGCTATCACTATAGCAAACTCAGTAGCCTAATAGTTACTTACGGCTGCAATAGGACAAATCGGTGGTATATCGGTGTATTTCTTGATCATGACCAGAATCCATGCATTTTTCACAGCATTACAAATTGGTTCCGCGAGCAGGTTATGTTGAAGACCATTGCCGGATCTCTTGTAATATAATATGAACTGTGAAAAAAAAGTAAAAACCGACTTCAAAACCAAAATACACTAAAAAGTCTTAAATAAACTTTTGACCCTTGAAAGGAAAGGAAGCCAGCCATTTTAGGCAAACAATTTCTTTTTGGAGTCGGTGCTCTCATAGTTGATGCTTGATGGTCAAAGTGATCCTTAGTGATTGCAGGAGAGGAGGGGTGGGGGCTTGCACCTTATGTCTTTGTTCTTTAAAAAGCTACAAATTACCTATTATAAGTTCTGAACTCCTAAGCGTTAAGGAGTTCCACCATCAGCTTAGCTCCACAAGATGACGACCTTATTAGACGACCTTTGAAATTTTTCCCTCGATCTTGAATTGGTAAAAATGGGACCAACTAGAAAGTATACCCTCTAGGTAGGTGAAAAAAAAAATCGAATCGGTCGACAAATGACTGAGATATTAGGTAACATTTGATAACCTCCTCCTTTTTTAAAGTCGGTTAAAAAGAGTTAAAGAATAAACTCTTAATAATAAACTCTCTCTATTACGTCTCGGTTTCAGGTATCGCAGTTTTTATAACTTTGCTTCTTACGAAATATATCTTAAAAACTTTGACCATTGTAGTTTTCGACTACCAATGTCGTGGTCACTAAGCTAAGTGGATTGAAAGGATCATAGTTTTGTTTTATCTTTCAGGACAGTGTCTTAACTTTATACGAATGAAATTATCTATACTTAATATTAAGCTGAATTGTTTGTTTGTAATTTTCAACGCGCTTATCTCAGGAACTAATTTACTGATTAGAAAAAATATTATTTTAATGGTAGCTTTTAGAAAGGCTTTAGGCTATAAAACATCGCGCTACGTCGCGAGGGAGCAAACTCAGAAAGGTCGTATAAAACGTCTTCCCAATAATCGTGAAAAGCCCTACAGTCATTAATTACCATATTCATGAATTTCTCATAAGCAAATGATCAGTAGAAAAAAAGCTAGCAAAATGTCAAATAGAATATTGTACTCACTGTGACGTTGTTGGCCAGGGGTACAAGGACATTAAAGGTCGCATTGGTCTTGTATGAATCCCCTCGATTGGAGCGGTATGTGAATGCGGCTGCCTTGATAGCTGCGGGGTCTTGCTCAAGGATGGTTGCTCGCTCCAGTGTTATAGTTTGCTAAAAACAAAAATTATATATTATCATTGAATACTAACACTATTTGGTATTAGTTTTCTGGACAAGTTTCCCGAAAGCTGAGACAAAATAGATGAGGTTGACTGATATCTACTGAGATGTTAGGAATGCAATAGAAACAAACACGGTGAATGTTTAAAGGTTTTTTCCAACTCTTGACTCTTTGTATACAGCGATATTTAGCATTGATGCAGTCGCAAAACGTAAACCTTTACACACTTGCGCTACTCTATAGCATAGATACAGTCGCGATGCTAACTCGCGTAAGTGTCGATGCAGTCGCGAAGCAGAAGTTGGACATCGACAAATTATGTAGGTACTGTATTGGTGACTCCATCGACACTAACGCTGTTGCGCGTTATATTTGGCATAGATGCCAAAACTCCGTACAATGCGTGAGTCGCGATTGCGATGCTAAAAGTCGCAGTATTTAAGGGATCTAAGGAGTGTATTGTACTGCAGGTGCTTAAGTCACAATCAAAATATGTTTAAAAGAATCGACTTAAGTTTATTGAATTAATTAAAATTAAATTATGAATTGAATTCATTAAAGTCAGATTAGAATTGAATTAAAATTAGATTAATTTTAAATTGAATTGAATTCAAATTAGACTTAATTTAATGTTGCAAGTGTCGTGCAATAGTGTCATTAAATTCATTGGTGGCAGATTAATTGAATATATGATATGACTTTTTAATAATGTGATCCGAATCATTAAAAAAAATGTAAAACGTTGAACACAGCTATAAAAGTAATTTACATGTATAAAAAAAAGTCGTGTTAGTCACACTATTTATCTTAAAAACGGCTTAATCGATTTTGCTGAAAATTGGTGGAATGGAAAATTGGAGCTTATAACCAGGAGAAGGTCTGGGGGACGAAGCAAAGTTCGCTAGGTTCACTAGTAAAACAAAAATAGTAAAATATTTTGATCTTTCACTTGAAATAGCAATACTCTTGTAGGTATGATTTTAATCTAATTAGAGGTAGAATTTAAACTACTTTTTTTAGATTTTTTGTCCTAACAATGAAGTTAAGTTAAACTTCCTCACAACACAAATTCAAATTACATATTTTTCTCTTATCATATAAAACAACGACTGAATAAAAAAATGGCGATTACTTAGAACCATCTGTATATTTATTACAATAAATGTCATTTTAGTCTAACTAATTAAAAATCAGAGTATATACATAGTATATAAGTAATTTTTGTCCATTGTAACAAATTATGACAGTCTGAAATAAAGTTTTTTCATGTGCTTGTAGTCACAACTAGAATGCTTCAAAATACTTTCATTAGTCGTCTTATACTTTAATTTAAATGAATAAATTCTCATTTGATAGCTCTATTTGGAAATTCTTGGTCGTAGTACGGAGCTACTAGTAAAATAAAACAATCAAGCAAATTGTAAACATCTTTATTTAGTTTTTTGCTATGACGCTAATTAAGAACGTGTATGGTGCCCTTAACATTAAATATAGGGTGGTGGGTTTTAGTGAGGTCGAATATTACACCAACGTAGTGCTCTCCCGAGGGCAGGGAAAGAGGGAAATTCTGCGGCTTCAGTTCCATATTTGTTACATGGTAGGCTGCCTGCAAAAAACAGATAATGACAGATTCATTGAACAGAATATGAAGAAAAATAAGATTGTGTGTGTGTGTGTGTGTGTGTGTGTGTGTGTGTGTGTGTGTGTGTGTGTGTGTGTGTGTGCGTGTGTGTGTGTGTGCGTGTGAGTGCGCGTGCGCGTGCGCGTGCGTGTGCGTGTGCGTGCGCGTGCGCGTGCGTGTGCGTGTGCGTGCGTGCGTGTGTGTGTGTGTGTGTGTGTGTGTGTGTGTGTGTGTGTGTGTGTGATAAATATTTATGAAACTTACTGGGGGAAAATGGCATGTCAGTGGTATATCACTGTACTTTCGAATTAAATTGTCAATCCAATTTATCTTCATCGCTTCGCAGATTGGCGCAGTAATCAATACATGTTCTACGTTATTGTCTGCATTTTTGTAGTATATGATTCCCTGAAAATACAAAATAAATTTTAGCATCATAATAAGTGAAAGGATAAGGTACGTATGCGAATCATGGCCTCTAGCAATAGGCCTCAAAACAAAGATTTTATTCACGCATTAATTACGCGATAATATGGAGAGTTAAAATATACTCGCTGTTATAATCACAATCATTATAAGGTTTGTTATGTTGAAGTTACACAAAAAATAAGACAGATTCACTATTTACATTCAAAGAAGATTCTTATACTATAAATTATGACCATTGAGCCAGTTTTTTTATTACTATTATTATTTCGTATATTTGTTACCTCATATCTCAGTCGTTTGTCGACTGAATCTAAATAAAATTTCGCCTACTTAGAGGGTATATCTTCTAGTTGGTCCCATTTTTTTCAATTTGGGATCTGATGATGGGATCTTGGTGTAATCGAGGGAAAGCCTTAAATTTTAAAGCTACGTATAGTGTTTCTTTACTTGAATCTTAATGTTGACATGTTGTTACGTCTTATAGTCAACATCTTGTGGGGCTGAGCTGATGGTGGAAATGAGTTCAGTAATTATAATGACGGAACTCGTGATAGGTAATTTGTAGCTTCTTAAAAAATAGAATCATAAGGTACCCCCCCCCCCTCTAATGTAATCACTAAAAATTAAGAAATAAAATAAACTTAAAAAAAAGTAAAAACCGACTTCAAAACCAAAATGCACTAAAAAGTCTTAAATAAACTCTTTACCATTGAAAGGAAAGGAATCCGTTTTAGGCAAACAATTTCTTTTTGGAGTCTGTGCTGTGATAGTTGCTGCTTGATGGTCAAAGTGATGGCACCGACTCCAACAAGAAATTGTTTGCCTAAAACGGATTCCTTTCCTTTCAATAGTGAAGAGTTTATTGAAAACTTTTTATTGCATTTCGGTTTTGAAGTCGGTTTTTACTTTTGTTTTATTTCTTTGGGTAGATGATTATGCGATGATATGTGTTGCTCTACGCAGTGGAATCTCGAGTATTGAATGAGATGAATGACATACCCGCTGATATACCTTTATATTTGTTGATATTGGCGCCCGTCGCTAAACAGCTAGTATTACTTACATATTATTATAACTGCCTCGGTGGCGCAGTAGTTAGATGGTCGCACTTTTAAGCAAAGGCTGCTCCTGAGGTCGTAGGTTCCCCAGTCTTTTTTTTTAAAGTTTCGGGTTCGATCCCCGGGTCGGGCCAATAATATGTCTCTGGGTTTTCTGTTCAGAAATTCTCAGGGTAGCCCGGAGTTTGGAAGTTGGCTGTATTTTACCCCCGTGCATCGGAAAGCAAGTAAAGCCGTTGGTCCTGCACCTGATCTCTCTCCAGTCATGACAGATTGCCCACACACATGTGCACTAAAATATGTCCCGCGCAGTCGGTTAGTCTATGTGACTGGCTACCGTAGTCGAAATCGGTTAGGGGGACTATTATATTTACTGATTATACTTAACTTACTTGTTTTTGTCAACTCACCGTGATATTATTGCCCCAAGTGTGTAAAGTTGTAGCTGTGACGTTGGTCTTGTAAGTGTCTCCTCGTTTGGAGCGTGACGTGAAGGTAGTTGGGTCCTTGACATATTTTGGATCGTAGTATTCTATAACAACGCGCTCCAGATGCAATTTTGGCTGAAATGTAAGAAATATTAGATTTTTTGAAGTGAAAACTTCTTTAGCGGCGTTGAGCACTTTTGTGGGATGGGGGAAAAATTTTTTTAGAATAAACATAACTCATAGTAACATCCATCCCTGAGTTGGATGTCATTATCCAAAACAACACCCTATATTTTAGAGGACCAGCACCGTTACCATGAGTTTACTCGATAACGTCGACGGTTTTACTCGCTAGCGACGACGTCACTTTTCGTATGGAAAATTTTAGTTCTGTCAGTGACCGCTAGAGGCGCTGTGCAATTTCCCATAGACTTTTTTGCGTCGTCGCTAACGAGTAAAACCGTCGTCGCTATCAAGTAAACTTATGGTAGCGGTATAGGTGCGCCTTGACATTAGAGCGACAGCAGCTGATGCCCATACATAAAAAAAACAGCGGTGCTGCTTCCGCGCAACCGCCGCGCTGCTAAAGTCGCCCAAATGTGAAAGCGCCCTACAGGTGTCTTCGTACTACATTATAGTATACCATGACTGAGAGAGCTAGAAACAGAAAAAGTATTCTTAGTAGTAATAACTATGAAACTGTTTCTGTGTTCTCATTAGACCGTTCCATCACCGATCAATACCGTCGCGCGTCACTCACGGACGTGTCAGCAGTTCAGGACCGGCACAAAACACTCTCGCTCCATACAGTGTTTACAAAAAACCCTGTCCGACCCATTAAGGGGTTATAAGGTATGGAGATGAGGTTCTGTTTGTGTAATAATTTTCATGAAATATTAGAATAAAATACCCAAAAAAAAACATTACATTAAAAACGCCTATCTACGTATATCTACATGGAAACCCAAAGTAGGGCTGACGGGGCTCGCGGGAGGCGCGGTGTTGCGCCGGGAGTGATAACGTATTTTGAAAATTCCCCGTTTTAGGGTAAATAGGTGCTAAACTTGTTAACTTTGAAAATCGATTAAAAAAGTTTTCATGAATTACGTAATTTTAATACTTGTTTTGGTTATGTCATTAAAGCAACTTTATGACCCTTTCGGGTTGGACAGGTTTTTTTTACATATTGTATCATGGTGAGACAGTACGATGTAGATCCGTTCAGTGGGTATTGTGACACGTATTGTGTTGCTTTTCGTACCTGGTACGTTCACAGCACAGTCAATGTACGATACGATACTATACGATACGATACACCCAGACCTTAGAGGATTAACAGACGGAACCATTTCTCGAACGTCTCTATATACAGGGAACACACCCAGCATTCAAAGCGTTGCCGTTCTGAGGTCCCGGGGTTCGATTCCCGGTCGGGTCAATGTAGAAATCATAATTTTCTGCACTGTCTCTCTCTGTTGTTTCTGATTTCCATAACACAAGTGCATTAGCTACTTACGTTGCAATCAGAGCCATGAATGTCCATATGGTGTCCAATATTTATAAAAAACAATGAACAAAAAAAACACAAAATTGCACTCCGGGAGTGCCGGCAGAAGTGAAAACTTGAATATCAACGTTGTGCATTTTTGATTTTTTGTAATAGTAAGGGAATAATTTTGAATGAATTGCTCTTATTATCAATATAAAAGTACTATCATTTTTGTGATAGAATACAATAATAATAATAATAGATAGTTTTGTCAACAACCGGCGTGATACCTAACCAGCTTCACCAATCACTTCAGACCCTTAATCTTCCTAAGTACACATACATTCAATTGCAAAAAGCAGCCATATTAAATACATGTCGGATTGTTCGAAAATTTTTACAGGTCGATGAAGATACGCAGCTCTACTCACTCCATCCACCAACTTCCTTAACTTAAATTTAAAATGAATATTACTTGGCCTCGGCCCGTACTATTCAAAAATACCAGTTTATATGACTGAGATATGAAAATATATACAATATAATAATAATAATACAATAATAATAATAATAATAATATAATATTTTTATAGAATAAAATATTTATTTATTGCGCTATCGTACACAAACATTACAATTTATATTTAAATATTAAATTACATTAAAAAGTTTATCTCTCAGAAAAATCAACTTACATCCATAATTTCGCCAACCGTCTTACGGTTTTTCGATCAGCCCAGTGTCCTGACGCGAGTTTCACATTTTTCCCCCATCCCACAAAAGTGCTCAACGCCGCTAAAGAAGTTTTCACTTCAAAAATACCCTACAATATCTATCTAGGTATAAGATCAGCTGCTGTGATTGGTCAATTGGTCCATCATTGTTACGGTGTATCCACACCCGCCGCGGCTTTTTCCGTAGTATGACAGTTAATTGACGTATGCCGCCGGCAATGCCGCTGGGCGCTGTGAGTAATCCATTAGGCACAGGCTAACAGCCGAGGTAACGTACCAATCTGAGGTACTATGAGCGTGTGTGCGTCCCTTCGGGAAACTGGATAACCTTAACTCAATAGATGACAATATTTATAAGACTACCTAAAGAACCATTGAGAGCTTATGGGATGGCATAAGCCGATTAACGACCTGTTTTTCAAAGTCATAACAAATTCTGGTTAGCGTAAACTGTTCAATAATCAATCCGAAATGACGCTTCATATTTGAATTATTCGCTGGTTAGCTATTATTTGAGGATGGTGAAAATTGCCTTTATTAAATTTTTACTAACAGTTTCTTTTTACAAAAAAAAAGTATTTAAGTATTATATCCGTTGTCTGGCACCCATAACACAAGCTTTGAGTAGCTTACTTTGGGGCTAGATGGCGATGTGTGGGAATGTCCGAAGGATATTTATTATTTATTATTTCTTTGCACTAGTTCTACTAATATTTATCAGTGTTTCACTGTGTGAACAGGCTTATTCTGGGCGAACTCGCTGCATCGTCATACCTGTTTATGCCTCATCTGGTATAGTCTAGGAGACAAAAGCAAACTCATATCATAAAGAAAAAAATATCTCACTTACCAAGATAGTTTTCGAGTAAACATGGGCTTTGAAATCTAAACAGTATTTCATACAAAATAAGTGCCATGAATTCAAAAAGCAATGCAAGCTGGGATGACTCGGTCAGAGTCCTATGTAGTTATGGACTTAAAAGCATCATTTGTATAGCACGCGAATAGGAGCATTAACAAACATCCACTTAACTACGGATATCGTTAAAGTTATTATAACAAATCTGATATCAAATTTCACAAGGTCAGATATGTTTCCCGTATATTATTTAACCGGAAAATAATGCGAATTTATGTTTATGTGCGATTTCTATAATATTAATCACATACATTGTACATTTGCATCACGGTGATGGTTTTAATTCTTATAATTATCCCTAAAGAGGTTGAAAATGGAGATACAAGTTTTTATAGAAAATAATAGAATAACTAATTGCGCCATTTGTAGTGAAGACGTGGGTTATCGACCTCTACCTACCGATCTGATAACTCTATAGCACATATTTTTTATCAAATTTGATTCATAAGCAAATATGCCTATGATAACTTGGCTATCAAAAGGGTGCATATCTAACCATATTTTACCCGACTTCAAAAAAGAAGGAGTTTTTTTTGTATCTATGTTACCTCATATCTCAGTCATTTGTCGACCGATTCAAAAAAAATTTCGCCTACCTAGAGGGTATACCTTCTAGTTGGTCCCATTGTTCCCATTTTAGGATCTCATTATGGGATCTTGGAGTAAACGAGGGAAACCCCCAAACTTCAAAGGCACGAATAGTGTTTCTTTACTACTTAGAATATTAATGTTGACGTGTTGTTACGTCTGATAGTCGACATCATGTGGAGCTGAGCTGATGGTGGAACTTCTTAACGCTTAGGAGTTCAGTAATTATAATGACGGAACTTATGATAGGTAATTTGTAGCTTCATAAAGACGGAGTTATAAAGTGTATAAAATCTAAGTTAAAAATTAACTTTAAAAAAAAGAAAAAACCGACTTCAAAATCAAAATGCACTAAAAAGCCTAAAATAAACTCTTGACCATTGAGAGGAAAGGAATCCTTAAGGCGAACATTTTATTTTTGGAGTCGGTACCATCACCTTGACCATCAAGCATCAACTATCAGAGCACCGTCACCATTTATCTAACCATATTTTTAATTTAATTATTTTACCTTCATCGAGCATATAGCCCTCTCCTTCGGTCATTGTGTCATTTTGAGCTTCTTTATGAGGCCCATAGTTAGAGACAACTTTCGGATCCGTATGTCATCTCTGGTAACACACATGGTTGAAGACTTTCGTCTCCAGACACTGAGGCAATTGAGACGCGAAGATGCTCTTGCGCAGTTTTCCGAACGCTGCCCAGCCGAGTTGGATTCGTTGAGTGACCTCTCTCTCAAAGTTGAACCTACCTAATTGGATAACTTATCCAAGATTGAAGACCCTTCGACCAAAAGCGTAGTGTGGGACATACCGACAAGATGGACGGACGATCTTGTAATGGCAGGATCAAGTAAAGCCGTGGGGGAGGCCTATGTCCAGCAGTGGACGTCCTTTGGCTGATAATGATGATGATGATGATAGTTTACCTTCACAATTACATGTTTAAGCACAATTTTACAGAATATGTAGGTCTCATGTGTAGGCAAACGCTTTGCTAAGTTGCAATGGTATGACAAGTCAAAAATACATTTTCTTTGAATGGATTCTAACCGCTGTTTGTGGACTTCATATAAAGGACTACACTTCCTTACTCAAAGCCTGAACGTACAAGTACAACTGACATAACCGAATGTGTTCTAACTCAATCGATAGTTTTTAACACACAGAATATGCATATTTCTGTGCAACTTGGCAAGTAGATGTGAACAGGTAAGTCAATATATGTAACGACATCGATCTGTTACCTAATTAGGCATATTCTGTGTGTTAAAACTATCAATTGAAATAAAACTCATTTAGTTCTGACGAAAGTGAAGGTGATTAAAGAAAATTGATTCATTTAATATACTATACTTAATATTTTATATAAAACACATATATTGACGAAATTTCGCACAAGTGTAAGGATGTCTGAATAGGTGAATATACTAAAATGTTATCCTATCTGACGACATCACATATACAGGGCGAAATGATTTCCTCTTTTTTTTGGAATCGGTAAGAAAAGTTATGAATACTTTTCGATAGGCAAGTTATCATTTGCATTTTTGTTATTAAATTATGTTTAATAAAAAATATGTCTCGTTAAGACTTCTGTTTGGGACGGATTTGCGGTCTACATGAAATTAAGCATTAAGTATGAGTATTATGAATTATCGGTTATACTGTATTTGTATCAGTAAAGTCAAATCAACCTAAAACACTATCTTTAAAACAGAAAAGGTTTTTTTTTGTTTGGCTAAGTACGTCAAATACTATTTATTTCACGCGTTAGTTTACCGAGGAAGGTTATAAATAACTATAGGCGACGATTCAATATACATTTTTTTGCTTAATCGAAGGCGCGAATTTAGGGCGAAATATATGTAATATTACCTTTTTCAAAGATCCTAATACCGCTCCACAAAAGCATATTGCCAAAATCAATATGATATCCAATTTCATCACTGACAACGCACACTTGTACATGAATCCAGTAACAATCATAACTAGACTATTTTATTTCAAATCAAACAAAATTGGTGTATTAACCATAAATATTGTTGTTACACTATTGTTGGTCATTAAACTAAGTATTGTGCCTCTAATAATGTTATTAAAATCGGACGATGATAAATAAATGACTCGTAATTATGTCAGAGTATCTGCTTGAATATCACGAAACTACAACAAAGGATGAAAAGGCATAATAAGCACGTTTTAAATGTCAATGATATATTAATTTAAAAAACATTAAATAACTAAGTAATTATGTACCTACGAGTAAAATACAATGTCGTTCTACTAAAAACGTCTCTAAAAGTGTAGTATTACAGTCTAAACTCATAAATCACTGTACAAATCCAAATTTTGCAAAAAAAAAAGCAAATGGTTTTAAAATGCATCGTCTTCAAAGCGTTAAATCTGAGTATCACAGACCGATGTTCACTTTTGTAGTCACCTCACATAATAGGATTTAGATAAATTATTAAAAAACAAGCATAATATTCCCAATATTAATCGATCAAATTTAATGAAGTATTTTTTATTACCGACTTAAAAGCAATTTAACCTGTATGACGACATTACTTAAAAAAAAAATGATTCTCCTAAAAAGAAGACGCATCCTTTATTTTAAACTTTTTAGTAAGTTTTTTAAAGGCAGTTTTTTTTTCAAGTTTTTAGTTTTTACGGGTATCTATCATAACACAGAATTTTTTGATATCGAATTTCATTTCACAGAAAACTATTCAATGAATGTTAATATCTTTTTTTCTTGTTTAATCGAATAGTTATTTATCGTCGTTTCATAACATCGAATAACAGTTCACCAAAAAAATGTTTCGCAACTGTTTTGTTAAGCAGAATAACGATATACCAAACTAATGTTTCATCGAATTATTAAGTTATCGATATAACCTTTCATAAAAACTTGTTTCAATGTGTAACGGTTCCCATATTATTTTGCATACGCATGCAAGTAAGAAGGCATGCGCATGCATACGCATGCAAGTAAGAAGGCATACATGCATGCAAGTAAGCAAACAGGCGTGCATAAATGCATGCATGCAATCAAACAAGCATGCATGCAGCAAGCAAGCAGGCATGCAAACAAGCAGCATGCATTAGGATTTCCTCGTCTCCGGCGCTGCGGGAATAGCAGCCTCGTCGCCCTTGCGTAACAAGGCGAAGTCACCGCAGTCACGCAGTGCCTACACCTTGTTACAGCGGGCGGAGGCTGCTCTCCCTCCGCGCCTCCGGCTTTTAAATTATACTCTAGTATCGGGCAGACTAGTACCACGGCGAGAAGACCACGGCGAGTCGGGATTAACGCAGTTTATTTATTAGATCAATATTTATTACATATTTATATCAGTTATGCTTTTAATTGTCTATTAATAAAGTATGCAATATAAGATTAGTAACAAATTCGTTTGGAAATACGGACTTTAGTGAAGTAAAATTCGATGTTTCAAGAATTCTGCATATTGAAACTTACGTGGAAATAAAATTATGGGTAACAAAATAGAAAGCTAACGTTACTTCGATAAAATACGTAATTAATGAAAAGAAGTAACGATGAAGTAAGTTTATAGATAATAAGCATTCGAGTAAATGAAATTGTGATGTAACAAGATTCTAGAATTTGTTGAATATTATTTTGAAACATCTGCTAATCGTTTTATGGGAAATGAAAATCGATGAAGAAAATTGCGATTAAGTGATGGGTTCCCAGTTTTTACTCATAACTCAAAAACAGCTAGACCCATTTTGATAAAACTTACACTGTACCCTTACTTGGACTGAAACTTAAAATAATCATCTCGCTGTTACTTTTCGTTTCGGGTAATCCTGAGACAAACATACATACACTAAAGAAATTTTGGAAACGGGTTTGGAAGCTTTAATTAATAGATCAACATACTCAAATATAATCAAAATCTAATGATATCACATACATACGCATTGAATTGATTTACGTCCGTTTTTGAAATCGGTAATTTGCTTACGTTTGCGGGTAAGACCCCTTATACACTGCGACTTTCGGCATCGATGCAGTCGCGCGTTTTGCAAATACGCTTCAGCATCGCGACTCACGCAATGAACAAATTTAATTTAGCATCGATGCAGTCGCGCTTTGGCATCGATGCAATCGCATAATTTGCCAATTTCTAGCTTCTGCATCGCGACGACATGTATCTGTACTGTAAATTATCGAAAGCGTCGATATCCTCCTGAAGAAGTTACCAATCCGATCTATCCCTAATATTTTTAAATCATATCATCTGCGTATATGAGGACATTGCTGTTTCAAAAACATCCAATCGACACGGAGTTTGACAAACGCCAGCTGTGAATAATATAGGTTAAAGGTTATAGCACATCTATACACCCGTCACGGAGACAGCACCGTATCAACTCGAGGCGGTCAGTATTCTTTATATAAAACTGCATACCTCAACGCACATCTACCTATCAACTTCGTTACGTCACCACCTCGGATCGAGACCAATTCGGGGACCCACTCTCGACCAGCGGCGCGCCGTAAGCGTCATCACCCGATGGTTGTCAACTATCCGTCCACCCTGTCAAACGGGCTGTCATTCGCAAGAAGACCTGTCCTAAGTTGTAGCAAACACGATCCGAGGCGAGGCGTTCGCTATCCGGTGCCGATCCCATCCGAGGCGTTGCTGTTCCCTTTACGTATCGCGCTTCCATATGGTTGACGCCTCGTTGGTGCCATTCCCGTGCCGGGTTATTAGTCGGCGCCGACCATAAGGGTTATTCTCTAGAAAACAAAGTGTCTTTTATAATAGTTCTTCTTGTTTCTGATGAAATTCCAAAAGAATTCACTATTGTAGGTACCTAATCTTTTCCTCAGAGTTGCGGATATAAGCATCATAACTAGTGCTTATTTGTTATACATAAATAGTGCTTATTTGTGTACAAAACTTATTCTAGGGAATTTGTGGACATTAACAAATCGTAACTGTGCTGTGAAGTAGGGTATACAAAGAAAAGCATCATACAAGTCCTAACGAATTTCATATCCAAATAGCTGCAGATCCCATATTGGGATAACCAATTTCGCCATATTGCATTAAACATCTTTGGCCTAACGCCCAAAGCGACAGTGCGTACGCAGTAATTCCTGGTTCAAATCCTCTGGGGCCGCGGTTCTTTTTGTACTTATCATTTATTATTTACAAAGATGAATAGTTTCTTTGAAAATTTGACATCACGCTCTAAAAACAAACATAAATGTAGCGAAACAGCTGACGACATGAAAGATAACTCTTCACCACTAGATGGCACTGGCAGCAGTATTCCTAATGAGTCATCCGACAGCGAATGTGACGATCAAGTTCGAGCTTTAAAATCGCAAATAGACGATCTTATCAAGGAATTAAAAACTGCGAAAGAAAGAATTACTGAATTATCAAATGAAAATGTACAACTCAAAGACGAAATAAACCAAATTACAAAACCAAACACAAATACCAAAGCATTAAAAAGAGCAAGGAGTACTAATGATATCTCGTCAAGCCCCAAGAAAAAAACAAAAGCTTCTTCGACACCCAAAAAAGTGACGCATTCACCATTATGTTCTCAGGACAATAATCGAAGTTTGTCTCAGGTTAAGAAGAATATCCATTATCAACAAACTGAAAATAAAATATGTATTATAAGCAGTAACAAGAAAAATAAAATACTTGATATAGCACAAAGCACATACCAGAAATCGAAAATCATACATTATCTAACTCCAAATGCTGGACTCAAGAAACTATTAGAAAACATAGAAACAAAAATAGATAGTTACACGCTTCAAGACTATTGTATAATATTCATCGGAGAAGAAGACTTTGTGGCCACCAACAACTATTTTGAAATAATTACAGAGATAAGAAAGACATTGCTTAATATAACTAACACTAATATAATCCTTTGCCTCCCAACATATAAATGCAATAATTTTTCCACAATGTTTAACTTTAGACTAGGAAATTTTAATAATCTTTTATATCTTGACATCCTTACATACAACTATGCTTATTTATTCGATTGTAACCGTGAATTGTCCTATGACCATGTTATGTTTAGCAGGAGAGGCTATGTGAATAATTACGGTATGAGAAATATATTTTCAAATTTGACATATTTAATTAATGAAATTAATAATGACATTGACACCACCGATAAAAATAATGCTAAAGATAAATCAGATTTTTTTCGACCATAATTATTTTGACTCCCGCGGACATAATTTTAATATAATGCATCAAAATATTGCTGGCATACTTAACAAATCTGATGCTCTCGCTGTGTGCTTAAGCGAACTTTCTGATAAAAATTTAAGCATCGATATATTATGTGTAACTGAACATTTTATAATTTCTGGGCATGAAAAATTCCTGAATGTACCAAATTTTACGTTAACTTCATACTACAGCAGAGACAATATAAAAAGAGGTGGTACCTGCATTTTGGTAAGAAATAATCTAGAATGGAAACCAATAAAAGAAGTAGATCAATTTTCGATCCCAGGTACATTTGAATGCTGCGCAACTGAGTTAACGAGCCATAATCTAGCCGTTATATGTATATATAGAACTCCCTATGCTAAAAATCTTAAAATATTCTTCAAAAACCTAAATGAATTGCTTCTACTTGTAAGCAAAAAGAAATACACCAACATAATACTAACTGGTGACTTTAACGTTGATATAATGAAAAACAATAGCGATAAATATATAACTTACGATTAGCGTTAAAGGAGCCTACTAGGCTAAGCAGCCAAAAATGTATTGATAATTTTGCACATACATATCAGACATCATCATGTAGGACGGAAGTGATAGAATTTGCACTATCTGATCACACCGCTCAGATTTTGAGTTTCCCAACTAAAGTAAAACCAGTTATCAAAAGATGGCGTATAAAACAACGTGATTTTGACCCTGATAACATAAAAAAATTTAGAGAGTGTTTACAACAGTTGTCATTTTCCGAAGTTTATTCTACTAGAGATCCTAATGTAGCTTATAACGCTTTTATGGAACATTTCAAGCTTTTTTACGAGCTATGCTTCCCTTACAAAATCATATATAAATCGACCACAAAAAAAACACCAAATTGGATCTCACGTGGTATAAATTTATGCAGTAAAAAAAAAGACAGCTTTTATGGGAATACAGAACAAAACCTTCCAATGAGAGAAAACAGCGCTTTACTAATTACTCTAAACAATTTAAGAAAATAATAAAACTAACAAAACGTGCCCAAAATGATCACAAAATAAGGAACTCTTCAAACAAAGCAAAAACAACATGGAATATCATAAATACTGCAAAACAAAACACGCATAAACCACTAATCACGCAAATTAAAATTGATAATGATAAAGTTATAAGTGATCCTAAATTAATAGCAAACAGTTTTAATAACTATTTTATAAATAAAATAACACCTGAATCGCAGAACATCTCAAATAATATTTCTCACATTCCAACAAGATGCGATTCTATGTTTTTAGCTCCAAGTACACCTTATGACATCTTGCAAATCATTATAAAACTCAAAAATACTAAAAGCGTTGGAACTGACGATATTTCCACACTAATATTAAAATCAGTAAGTGGATCTATTTGTGGTCATTTGAGTTTTATTATTAATCTATGCATATCTGCAGGGAAATTCCCTGAGCGACTGAAAACGACACTAATTAAACCCCTCTATAAGAAAGATAATAAACTACTAATGCAGAATTATAGACCAATTGCTCTTATTTCAGTAATATCTAAAATAATTGAAAAGTATTTATATAATGAATTGAATAATTATCTGAAAAATAAAGGCATTCTTTGTAACGAACAAAACGGATTCAGACAAAATAAAACAATTAATATGGCTATTTTCGACTTTTTAAAAAACATATTGCCTAATGTTGACAAGCGTAACCCAGTCAGTGCAGTGTTCTGCGATATGACGCAAGCATTTGACTATGTAAACCATGACATTCTTTTAAAAAAGCTGCATGCTTATGGTGTTAGAGGAAACATTTTAGACCTAATAGGCTCATACATAAAAAACAGGAAACAGCTCACTTCAATTACTGGAATTGATCCACATAAAAAAGAAGAAACTGATTATTTATCTGAAGAACGCATAACCAAATATGGTGTACCACAGGGTAGTGTGCTGGGTCCTCTCCTTTTCCTCGTATATATAAATGATTTGCCGAAAGCTGTAGACCACCCAATGACTCTTTTTGCAGATGATAGCACCGTGACAATAGCTTGTAAGAAATATGACAATTTTGAAATTGACATCAATAATTCCTTGACATCCATAATTCTTTGGCTCGATAGTAACAATTTAAAAATAAATTTAAGCAAAACTCAAATCATGACATTTAGCCAAAGGCAAACCAATATTCCTGACATTAACGTAGCTTATAATGACATCAATATATCTGCAATTGACAGTACGAGATTTTTAGGATTAATTATTGACCGAAAACTTGACTGGAAAGCTCATACAGAGAAGCTTATTAAAACGATCAGCTCGTCCTCCTACGCTTTGTTTAGGCTTAGGCAGATGATTAACTTGAATGCTCTACTCACAGCTTACCATGGTCTGGTAGCGTCTAATCTTAGATACGGTGTTATCTTTTGGGGAAACTCAACCAATAAGATAAAAGTTTTTAAAAAACAAAAACAATGCATTAGGACTATGTTTAATTTACAAAGAACGGACAGTTGCAAACCCTATTTTAAAAAATTTGAAATTCTCACACTTCCGTCTATGTATATACTGGAGGTTTCTTTATTTACCAAATACAATCCACACCTATTTCAGCGGTTAGCGGATATTGTTACCCGTAACCGGCGGGATAACAATCGTCTGAGCACGCCCTTTTGCAGAACAGCTCTTATGAGAAACAGTATATTCAGCATGGCGCCTAACATTTTTAACAAATTACCCTCATCTTTAAAAAAACTAGAAAACACATTATTTAAAATAAAACTTAAAAAAATATTAACTGATAAATGGTATTATACTATTTCCGAATTTCTGAATGATCAAACTTTAAAATTAATTAAATAAATGAAGAAACCTCATAGAATAATTAAAATTTAGTGTATTACTGAATGAAATAAGTTGACATCGTTGATAATTATTGTAAAATTTTACATAAATCTTAATGAAAATCCATATTGTTGACATTGTATGAACTTATAATAATTCTAAAATCTGACATTAATCATTATGAAATTCCTTATTGTTGACATTGTATGAACTTATAATAATTTTAAAATTAGACATTAATCTTTATAAAAATCCATATTGTTGACATTGTATGAACTTATAATAATTCTAAAATCTGACATTAATCATTATGAAATTCCTTATTGTTGACATTGTATGGACTTATAATAATTTTAAAATTAGACATTAATCTTTATAAAAATCCATATTGTTGACATTGTATGAACTTATAATCTAGCATGCCTAACAAAATGACAAATTTGCACGTCTTACCCAGACAAAACATGCTGAACTTTAATGTATTTATTAACACCACAATATGTATGTGTATGTATTTTTACCATGTTTTATGCAAATAAATTGAATTGAATTGAATTGAATTGAATTGAATTAACACTGTACCTAAATTGCTTCTGCTTATCACGCAATTGACATAAAGTAACATAATCACTTAGGTACTTTACCGAAACCCTTCTATCTCTCCCATAATCTCTTGCGATTTTTAAGTTTTTCAGAATCCTCACGGATGTGTTTATCAACAGTCTTTTGTTTTGCTTTTGTTTATGCGACACCGGCGGCCTTTTGATCCGTGAGCGTCTACCTGGAGATGCAAGGAAATCGACTGCTATGTTTGATTGTTTTAGTGGTAATTGGTGAGCAAAAATACTGTTTAAAGCTTTATAGAAAAAAAACACGGCCTTAACAATCACTAAGCAAATAGACCCAGTCTAACAAAGCAATTACACGATTATTAAAGCTGATCCATTTAAAGGTACTTTTTCCAAAGCTATTTTATTTATATTTTTTTTTTTTTGTAAATATGATCTAATCATGAAATGTATTATTTTAAGATTAATTTTTCTTCTTTCAAATGATGGCCGTCGTAACTCCGGTTAACATAGTAAATTCCATAAAATTATTATTCCTTTGGAATAGAACGACAAAAGCGAGATGTCACCAGCAGAAAGCTGTGTGATAAAAAGAGATGCGAGATGCGATGTAACAGAAACATTTTTGGCAGATGTCAAACAGTTCATCGCCCTGAAGAGGCTCACTGAAAATAACTTGCATTTGATTTTTTATAATTTTGTGAAATTGTGTATATTTTGGAGAAATAATGCTTCTGAAACATAGTGCCTGGTTCGGTGATTGATTGTTATTCAACACAGCGAAATAATCCCAACAAATTTTAATTTCACTGGTAAAATATTCCAAATAGACTCGTCCTAATTTACGATTTATTTTTGCCAATGTGCTTCAATTTTTAAGTAGTGAATAAGATTACTCTTTTCTATAAACATTTATTTACGTAAAAAGCAAAGATCAAATAACATTTAATACATATTTATGAATATTTTGTGTAAAGAAATAATTTCCGTTTTACCATAGGGATGTATCAAGTTATCGATATTTCGTGTCGACTGTTGATCACGCGGTAAACTATGTAATATGTTTAACCCATGACGATTTGTTATTACTCACCTGGGCGGAATGTAATCTCATTTATACACACATCAAAAGTGTCTAGGGATCAACATATATTTTTGCAATTACTTTTCTCCTGATTGATATTAATTAAAATTTTCTTTAAGGATTCATCAAATAAAGTGTTTTTGTTTGTCTACAGTAACGATAAACCAAGTCACCCTTGCATTAATAAAGAAATTTGCCATTTTCCTAATAAAGGGATTTTTGACATTTGAACCACTAACATTAAAGTTTAAAAAAAAGACTGAAATAACAGTTTTCTTTAAAATTTTATTGGGTAACTTAAACAATTAATAATCCGTGTTTCTACCGCGAACACTATTACAAGAACATCGGTTTGGCATACTCAAAATGAGTTCATCCAAATCACGCTGTGGAATGGCCGCCCATGTTCGTTGCAACAACACAAAAAGGTCTTCTTGCGACTGGATACCCTCCATATTCGGCAGAGCTCTTCTCTATAGAATATCCCATGCATGCTCAATCGGGTTTAAGTCTGGCGACTGAGCTGGCCAGGGCAGGACATTGATGTTAGCTGCGGCGAAAGTCTGTCTTACAACTCTTGCGGTGTGCGGTCGTGCATTATCATGCATTAACTGAAATAAGGGACCGATTTGCACTTGTAGAGGAACGATGACGGCTGATACAATCATCTCAGCATAATTTTGAGCGTTGAGGTTGCCTCTGATCCGAATCAAATCAGTTCTTCCGCCGATCACAGCAGTTCATACCCGCCCATATCATGATGGTTCCACCACTATAAGGATGGACTTCCTGGCAGGATTTTAATCGCTGTTGGCGTCCAGGGGTTCTCCAGTGTCGTATACCTCTTGTATCCGGTCTCATACCAAAACGAGACTCATCAGAAAAGCACACGAAACGCCATTGTTCTTCTGCCCAATTTCTGTGTTCAAGAGCCCATTGATATCGAATCCTACGATTGTGCATTGCTATAGGTGGTACCCGTAGCGGTCTTCGGGAATGAAGGTTCACTTCATGCAAGCGGTTTCTGACTGGTTGGTCGCTAATTAAGTTCCCTGTGTGATGAAGCCTCACGGCTAACATCATGGCGGTTATTGTCTGAGCTCTTCGAGCTGTGATTTGAATGTATCGGTCTTGTCTCCGTGTGGTGCAGCGATACCGTCCTCCTTGGCGCTCAGCCACGGTACCAGTGCTTCGGTAACGTGTCCAAAGTCGACTGATAACACTCTGACTTGTATTCCGAGCTAAAGCCACAGTAATAGTACACACACATAATAACGTTGGTTTTAATCAGTAGTAGGGAAACAGTAGCACTAATAATGTCTTCAATGCGTTGTATGTTTTTATAGGGAAAATATTGACAGCTGATTTTCATCTTTTACTCGAATTTGATTGACAGTTCCTGTTTCGAATTATGAAATGCACCAAAAAGGATCCAGATAAATTTATACAATCATACATTTATTACAAAGCCACATCTCAATCTCAAGAAATCCGCATAAAAATGCTTGATCTAGACACTTTTGATGTGTGTAGTTACTTCGCTGATTGCCAAAACATCTGAGTATTGTAATGTTTGGTGCATATATGACAGTCATTATAGGTATTAGGTTTAGCCTATTATAATAGTGTAGGACTAATTAAACCGTTTTTATATTGTTAACATTTTAAGAGAATAGTAAAAAAAACATGTGTAATTTATGTATCTTTTAGTTTTCTTACTAATTTCGCGGTTTCGGCGGCTTTACATACCCGCGAAAAATTTCGGACCTCAAAAATATCGTTATGAATTATAGCCTATGTACTATTCTGATGTATGAGCTATAGTTATTATAAAGTTTCATCACAATCCATCGAGTACTATTGGCGAGAAGGAGTAACAAACATCCATCCATTCATCCATCATCACAAACTTTTGCAATAATCATATAAGTGGTTAGTTGTATGATATAAGTGGAATTCTTTAATTAAATTAAAAAATATATATATTGTTTTTATTTTATCAAAAAATTAGCGGACCCTACGAATACGAAACCGTTTGCGCGTTAGTCCGACTAGTACTTAGCCGGTGTTTTATATTGTTACCTACTATAACTCATACTAATGAAATTTATCGATATCGATATTAATGTAAAAAGCGGTATGGCAAACATCACTGACACGCATACATAAACAATTTTACACACATAATTGTCATCCTAAATCGGTTTCGTTTGACAGCTTTTATTTGTTCTTCTCTTCTCTACTTCTATGCTAAATTCTGCTGTTCCAATTGACTATGGCGCGTCTGAGCATTTTGACACAAATTTTGTTGAAAATTTGCAATGATTCGGATTGTAATCCCTTGGAAACACCGACGCGGGCAGCGAGTTCCACTCCTTTGCCGTGCGCATTATAAATGTTGACGAGAAGCGCTTAGTTCGAAACAGCGGCACATCGACAAGGTAAAGATGGTATCCACGTAGGTACGCCTAGACGAACGATGGAAAAAGTGGGCTGGAGGGATGAGCTCATGGAGCTCCTTCGCACACTCGCCAAAGTAAAGTCTGTAAAATACAGCTAAGCTGGCAACCTTGCGGCGATGGGCTAAGCTTTACGTTTATTGTGCTTTACGTTTGCGTTTAGGGTCAAACTGAAAGTTCTTAGAAAATCAAAAACTGATTACATTAGCCAGTTATTAGTTTTATTATATCTTTTCAAAATATTGTCCATTGACGTCAATACACCGCTGCATGCGATGGAACCACTGGGAAAAGCACTTTGCCCACTCGTCCTTAGGGGTCTCTTCAATGGCATCGCGATACGCAGCCACCGCTTCTTCAGCATTCATAAACCGCTTTCCTTTAAGTTTTTCTTTAATTTTTGGAAATAAATAAAAATCACAAGGCGCGAGGTCGGGGCTATACGGCGGGTGACCCAGTAATTCAACGTTTGATGTCGCCAAATAGTCGATCGTTCGCTTGGCGGTGTGCGACGAGGCGTTGTCGTGGTGAAGGAGGATCCTACTGCGAGGTCGTTTCTCTCGAACTTTTTCCAAGACAAGTGGCAAACAATTGGTAGTGTACCATTCTGCAGAAACTGTTTTTTGATCCTCTAACACAATTGTTGCGAAATGACCTATCCTTCCAAAGAACGAGGCCACCTATTTTTTTTCCCGCACTTCGATCTCTCTTCACTTTAGTTGGCAACTCCTCGAAAGGAAACACCCACTGAGCAGATTGTCTTTTGGTTTCAGGATCATAACAGTAAATCCAGCTTTCGTCACCTGTTAGTATGTCGAACACAGCATTTGAGTCACCTCCGTTAAATCTTTCAATCATTTTACGGCACCAATCCACACGATGGAGTTTTTGAGCCTTAGTCAAATTATGAGGTATCCACCGGGCGCAAAGCTTCCTGACCGCTAAATGTTCGTGGTAGATTTTGTGCACTTGACTCATACCGATGCCTAAGCTTGTCCGAATCTGCTGATAGGTCACTCTTTTGTCAGTCTCTATCATACGCCGCACAACACAGATGTTATTTTCAGTCGTCGCCGTAGAAGGCCGTCCCTCACGTACATCATCAGTGAGATTAGCGCGACCACGTTTAAACTCATTAAACCAGTTGTAAACAGTCGCACGAGATGGGGCTTCATCGTGAAAGGCCAATCGTAGTCTATCATAACTTTCTTGTTGACTTAAATGACATCGAAAGTCATAAAAAATCATTGCACGAAAATTTTCTCGTGTTAAATTCGGGTCTACCTTGTTTCGCATAATTTTTATTGTCATAATTTTATTTGGCATATCATCAAATAGCATAAACTTCCTTTCGCAGAACATCAATTAGCATTCACTCATTTATCAGACGTTCAAAACGCATAATCGTGTAAGCTAGAATCATCTTTAGGCAGAAATTGAATATCCATAATAGTCTTAAAGCAGAATCATTCTAACGCAGAAAGTTCACAGATAGAATCGTCTTGTGGCATACAATTCGTATATATAGTCATTAATAGGCAGAATCATCCTATCGCAGAAAATTCACAGTCCGAATCATCTTTTGGCAGATTTTTATATTTAATATTCTCCTATAAATCTTAATTTCTCTCTGTATCCCAAGTAGTTCTATCTCAGCAATACTAACATACAACATGCATGGCAAATTAAACATGCACCATGCAAGCAAGCATTCAGCATGCAAGCAAGAAAGCAAAGCATGCAGCAAGCAAGCAAGCATGCATCAAGCAAGCAAGCAAGCATGAATCATGCAAGCAAGCATGCAGCATGCAGCATGCAAGCAAGCAACAACTTGCATGCAGTATGCAAGCATGCAACATGCATGGTTTCTGTCACGGCTCCGGCGCTGCGGGGCTCCGGCAGTCCCACGCGAGCTTATCGTCGCAGATGGTTTTCGCTCACCACCGCAGCTTCGGCTTGCTGGCCGGCTTTGCCGGCCAGCCTCAGCCGCGGCGGCGAGCTTTTAAACCACCTGCTCCTTAGCTCGCGGGCTGCCTCGCCCCTCCGCGCCTACGTGATTTTGAATTACACTCTAGGGGTGGGGCAAACAAGACTGCGTGGAGTCGGTTTTGCACCGATTCGTTTCTGTCACTAACTTTTGTACCACAACTTAATGACTTTTTAATTCAATCTTAGGGTAAAATACTATTTAAAAGAAATAGCAATATGCGTAGTGAAATTATTCTAAAGGAAATTCTGCTTTCTTCATAGTATGCCTAGTCAAATTATGCCAAATAAACATTATGCTTAGCGAAAGTATGCAAAGTAAAATGTTGCCAAAGGTAATTATGCCTTATAAATTTCTGCTATCTTAAAAGTATGCCAATATTAATTCGGGCATATAAATATTCGACCAAACAATAATTATGCTAACAGAAAATTCTGCCTGAATAATATTCGACTAAAGAAAATTATGCCAAGTGTGTTATGCCAAGTGACTTTCGGAACAAAAAGATTCTGCCAGATAGAGGGAACCCGTTAAATTCATGTTGACGTGACACAGACAATTTTCAATTTGCCGCCAAATCGTAAAACAAATGACAAATGAATGAAATATATACTCAGTAATATTGGCAAAGAGTTCTATTTTCAAATTTTAGATTTTTTTTTTATTATATTGTTTATAAGTGGCCAGTTCTAAGAACTTTCAGTTTGACCCTCGTATTGTGTATACAAGATTTTGTTTGTTTGTACGATATGATCTTTCAAACGACAAAGAACAAAGTGTTTGACAGATCATACCGTACGTTTTGACTGTCAAAAGAACACGATTGCTTTACACAATTCCATCTTAGATTCACAAACTACCATTACATCCAGACAAAACAATGGTTTGACGCTTTATGGGCCGGTGGAATCATCGGTCCATATTTCTTCAAAAACGAGGCAAAACGTAACTGCATTTTTTCCTGAAATTAACTCGTGATCGCAAAGACATTTGGTACCTTTTTAATATTAGTTTTAGATATACAACATTTGTTACAATAATTTATTTAAAATATGTCTGTACAGCCGGCAGTTAAATTAGGAACATCCTGTGCAGTAAGCGCCAGCTTTCGTCCTAGCTATATGTTTTTAGGTGAGTAATGGTGCGTATAATAACAAAATATATAATTTTACTTGAAAAAACGTTAAAATGACATAATTTTCTTAAACTATAATAACAATTTACCTAATATTATTTTACATATTTTTTTTTAGTTTGCATAACCTTCATTTTCTCTAATAATATTTAATATAATTTACTAATCGTATACTATTTTTTTACGTAATGTTCATTTAAACTTATTTTCTTATTTGCAATCTCTGTAAATAATGCAATATCAGGGATAATCATTCACCAATAAATAATGGTGTTCTGACGCTCGCTTGGCGGGTTGTCGGGTCACTGTTCTAACCTATACCTCATCTAGGTGACACCAACATTTACTTAGTTATTTTAAAAATACTACAGATTATGTGAATCTTTACTTATTACATTAAATGAGCATTAGAGAAAATATATATTATTTCGTTGTCAAATGAAATGAGGTGAAATGCAATTATGACAATAATACCTTATTTCAATTGACATTATGTTAAACAAAAAATATATTAAGTGAGAGTATGCAAAGTAGGTAATCATTAGTTCTTTTGTTATTATATGAAGCATGACGTACCAGTTTAAGGGGTTCCGTCCCGAATGGCAAAAACGGAACCCTTATAGGTTTCGTCAAGTCTGTCTGTCTGTCTGTCCGTCCGTAGTATGTCACAGCCACTTTATTCCGTAACTATAAGCATCACACTGTTGAAATTTGGTAGAAAGATGTATCCTGTTAACTGCATTTAATTAAAAAATAATGATATTTAAAGGGGGCTCCCATACATGAAACTAAAACCGATTTTTTTTGTCAATCTTTGAAAATGACATAGAGGTGCCTCAAAAAAATCTACCGTTTTTTCTTTTAAAGTCTAGTCGTTTAGTCGTTTGAAAGATAGTCCGTACCAATTTTAATACTTACTTTAAAATTGGTACGGAATCGAACGAGTAGTTTTTCAAATAAACCACATTTTCAACAACCGCAAACATAACTTTCTTCTTCAAACAATTACTACGAAAAACAAAGTAATATTTGCTGTCACCAAAATATTGTGGTATTTTGGCTTAGTGGAAGTTATCTGGGGTGGAAGTAAATGGATTCCCAAATATTGTTAATTTATATTTTACAAATGGCACCACAATGTTCTTCAACATATTGTCTGGTAAAAAGTCTAGTAAAGCAAAGGGAGAAGAAAAGTTTATATGACATGCGAGGGTAATCTTACATTAATAAGGATCGGTAAAAGAGGCGATGCTCCACACTCAAGAGATCATGTCCAGGTGATTTATCCCTGGGCATTTTCTCAAAAGAGATCTTATGTCCATTGCCCCAATCACAAGTGACTTGTTCTCAGTACAAGAACCAGTACCACGCTCTATCTGTGTAAACCCCTCAGCCTGGTTTAACCCTAAAAAGATCCTTGAACATTTTAACTATTTCAGAGGACTTCATTAAACCCTCTACACTCACTGGAGCACTTGTCCTTGAACTCAGCCTTTTTGTGTGTGGATTTATCACACCCTTCGGTTTTTTCCTTCGGAGCTTTGTAAGCTCCAAACCCTTTATTAAATTAGATGGGTACGATTGAGCTACTGGACGCCAACATTACTCACTGTATTCGCCTGATACTAATCGAATGCTCGGACGCGTCATCGAAAATTTGAATCAAAATGGACTATATTGTGTTGCTTTAGAATGTTTTTAACACTCACAGTGTCATATTTTATATTCATAAAGATGAAATAAGAAACCAAAAATTTGCGCACGGGCGGGACTTGAACCAGCAACCTTTTGGCAAACCGGGCCAAACGCCCTTACCAATTGAGCTACCGTGCTGTTAGTCCGACCCCGCGAAATTTGTGGTTTCTTATGAAAACGTCAATTGCGTGACGCTTAGCGCCATCTAGCCGTCTGTTTATGAAACAGATGGCCCAAGCAGTTATTCTTTACAGAATCAATTCAACTTGGAAATTGATGTCGCTTCGCTATCTAATGCTTTAGAATGTTTTTAACACTCACAGTGTCATATTTTATATTCATAAAGATGAACTAAGAAACCAAAAATTTGCGCACGGGCGGGACTTGAACCAGCAACCTTTTGGCAAACCGGGCCAAACGCTCTTACCAATTGAGCTACCGTGCTGTTAGTCAAACCCTGCATTCAAATTCATCTTTATGAATATAAAATATGACACTGTGAGTGTTAAAAACATTCTAAAGCATTAGATAGCGAAGCGACATCAATTTCCAAGTTGAATTTATTATGTAAAGAATAACTGCTTGGGCCATCTGTTTCATAAACAGACGGCTAGATGGCGCTAAGCGTCACGCAATTGACGTTTTCATAAGAAACCACAAATTTCGCAGGGTCGGACTAACAGCACGGTAGCTCAATTGGTAAGAGCGTTTGGCCCGGTTTGCCAAAAGGTTGCTGGTTCAAGTCCCGCCCGTGCGCAAATTTTTGGTTTCTTATTTCATCTTTATGAATGGACTATATTGTGTTATCCGAGATTTCGGTCAACATTTGAAAGTAATAATTCATAAAAATTACATGTCAAGAATAGATATTTTGTACAATAATAAAAATGTATCCGATAAATGAAGTTTTTACCTGACTACGGCGAAACTAAGGGGTTAAAAATAAGGGGCTTTAATTTAACCATTATGTATGCGTGTATGTGGGTAAAGATGTTCAAGTTCATCTGTTCCCTCATAACTACTAAACTATATATCACAATTGGACGAATCGGGTGTCGTTGGAAGCCTCTTGATCGTGCGTTGGTTATAGGTTACAGGAAGTTACGTTAAACTGATTACAGCGCCCTTCATGCTCTTTAAGCTCATTTCAAATCTGTGAACAATATTTAACTCAAATACAAAAAAAAAAGTTAAATAAACTAAAACCCGACTACTATATCCCATAATGACGTATTTTTTTAAGCAATGTTTCATGGTCCACACAATCAATCGCTTTAGACAGATCACAGAAAATATTTAAAGCATCATGCCTTTTATCATAGGCATCAAATAAATATGTTAAAAGAGCAACGCTATAGCATGCCATCCGTGACATACGACCACGGCTATCATGTAAAAATATCTCTACCAGTATGACGAATAAAATACGTTAAAATATTTAATGCGTGGAGGTGAGTTGTATTATTACTACTCGGTAAATTTTAATAGTTTTTACATAATAATTTCAGCAAAGAATATTTTCTTGTTTGGTACTTTATGGAGCGTGTTTTTAGTAGTTTTTCTTTTATGTTTGAAAAAAAGAACTTTAAATAAATAACCCTACATACACATGTTGTTGGTAAATACGTTACAAAGCAGCAAACCGTAAAATTGCAGTATTTGTATCAACAATTACGGTAGAGTCATTAGGTACTTAAATAAAAATTTTAACCAGTATCATTACCATGAGTTTACTCGCTAGCGACAACGAATAAAAGTCTATGGAAAATGCACAGCGTCCCTAGCGGTCACTTGCAGAACTACAATTTTCCATACAAAAAATTACGTCGTCACGAGCGAGTAAAATCGCCGTAATTTCATGGCACAGGCATCTGTAGTATCTAGCTAAGGCTCTGCTTAGTATGAAACTTCAGAGTACAAACGCGTTATCAGAACGACACATTTGCTGTAGTAGTTAGCGTTTCTGACTACTATGCCGGCGGTCGTGGACTTGATTGAATCCCGCAAGGGTCAAGTGTTATGTGAGCACGAACATTTGTACAGTCGCCGTCAGATATATTGGAGCAGACAAAGTGACCAAATACTTCTGAACAGTTTAAAATGTCAATAAGTTCCATACACTACAAGTTACCATTAATATCAGAACACTAGCGGTCCCCCGCGACTTCGTCCGCGCGTTTTGAGTTTGCCCCCTCCCCTCCCGTCGCAGTGTGATGTTTTATACCCTAAAGCCTTTCTCGATAAATAAGCTATCCAAAACAGAAATATCTTTTCAAATCGGTCGAGCAGTTCCTGAGAGAAGCGCGTTCAAACAAACAAACTCTTCAGCTTTATAATATTATTAGCGCAAGCGCACGTCGTACTTTAGCTGCGAACATTATTTTGGTGCGGAGTTATGTTAAAACTGTGATAGCTCCTAAGATATTTATTGAATTTAAATAATATAAAGGGCAACTTTGTTCTAAATGGAATGCTCGTGATAATGAATGTATTTATTTTAATAAGAATAAATACCTGTGTGTATAATACACCTCTAAAAACAATGCATTATTTTTTTACAAATTTATTAACATAAAATAGGTTGTAGTAAGTCAACCATAAAAGATAGACATATGCTGTCGCGGACTTTATTATAGAACTCTTAATGCTGAACAATCCTGTCATACATGATTTTTATGTAACTTAAGCGGTTTTCGCAGCGCACGCAGCGGAAGCTCTCAAAAGGAATATCTTTCTCCCGTTTTCGCAACATTTTTCATTGCTGCTGTGGTCTTATGAGTCGTATCTTTATGTTATATAGCCTTAAGCCTTCCTCGATAAATGGACTATCCAACGTAAAAATATTTTTTCAAATCGGGCCAGTAGTTTCTGAGATTAGCAGGTTCAAACAAACAAACAAACAAACTCTTCAGCTTTATAATATTAGTATAGATATAGATTCATTACTTCATTAATATCTGAGCAGATGCTAGTCAATAACTTCTATGCACACAACTAACCAATAATATCTGAACATTCATAACGTCAAATGTATCTACGCAGCAGTCTTAAATATCTGAGCAATCGAGAAAAATTGCAGAAGGAAGTGCTTCCAACTTAACTATAAATACTATTTTAAAATAGGAACTCTTCATAGTTTATATTATAGTAAGATTACGCTGGCAATTTGTAACGCTTTGTAGTTTTCAGTATTGTCATCACTGTCATGAAAGTGTCATGCATTAAATAATTCAGACAAGAGAGTGTTCAGATATCACTGGTTGGTTGTGTATAGAAATTATTGACTAACATCTGCTCAGATATTAATGAAGTAATGAATGCTCTGATATTAATGGTAACTTGAAGTTTATGGAACTTATTGACATTTTAAACTGTTCAGAAGTATTTGGTCACCTTGTCTGCTCCAATATATCTGACGGCGACTGTACCTAAGTCATGGATGTTTATATGTCATGTATTTAAGTATTTATGGGATACGCCCACCACGTCATAATCGTTGTCTGGTATGCGTAACACAAGGAAGGAAATTCCTTACTTCAAATTTATGACAACTGATGTGTTGTTTGGCCCATATTTATTTATTATTTATTAGAGATACAAAATAATAGTAAGAAGTGCTTTAAAGGCTACATTTGTTTGCATTTAACTTTCGATGAAGTTAAAATGTTTTGGGCCGTTTACAATCACTGCGGTTTATTAAGAATTAAAAAGGTATGAACTTTATTTTATACAATATCCTTTATAATCTGTACAAAATAAATTATCACGTAGAATGTAGAACAAGTGTAGTCAGCATAATGACTTCTTTGGTAAGAGTTACGAAGGTCGTCATGTTGATTCGGATGTCACCTTTTGGTATTGGTAACGGAAAATTCTTTGGTGGTAGTTCCATGTTGATAATTCTTACTGGTCCCTGAAAAAATAACAAAACACGCCTCAATGACACAACCTCAAAAAAGTATGTGAAGCTTTATTTTAAAATAAAATATAGAGGGAAAAATAAACTAAAGAAAAAACCGGCAAAGCGATTCGGATTCGCGCACCGAAGGTTCCGTACAAACATTTTAATTATATTGCTGCGCGACGCTTATAGCACAAACAACAGAAAAAAATACGAAAATCGTACATATTACCTAATTTGAAGATTCTGTATTCACGGGAAGTAAAGAACTCTGTAGCTTTTAAAGGGAATCAAAGTGAGTGTCAAAAAATTGCGGAAAAGGTCGTAGCTGCCTCAGAGGCGTTTCATGTTTGTTTATAGAAATTCATCAAGAGTCTTGACTTCAGAATTTAGTAAAGTAAGTAATTCAATTATTAACACGAAATAATATATTTAATTTGCCTTTACCAAGCTGGGTTTAATTATACAAAAAATTTGTGATGTAAGTATCTGTGTTTGGTAAAAATAGCGCTTATAAACAAAGTAACGTCCGCTCACCAAATTGGTGGATTGTGCCATAGAATTGACGGTTAGCTCTTGTAAGTAAGCGCTCTATTGCTTTTTTGGAGAGAAAAGGCAAAATCATTGTTTGCTAGAATTGCCAAGATGGAGCTTATTGAATAAATAGTTCGATAGTGGAAGAGATTGACTCCATATATAGGATCTAACAAAATTAACTGCATTCCTTCTTGGGGCTAATTCTGACCCTAAATACAACAAATTTTTTATGGGACCAACATCGTAATCCGTAAAAAAACATTTCACTTTCCACAAAAATATATAATGTAGATTTCAACAAATACTTTCAACGATTGTTTGAATTTCATTGTTTGTTTTGCTAGTTCAAATGTGCGTACTTAATATTAGAAATTGCGAAATGCATTTAATTTTGTAAGCCAGTAATGGTAAATGTGCTGATCTTTAAAATATCGAACCATCTATGTAATACCACATTTATGCAAATAAATTGATTTGATTTGAAGGTGTTGGATAATATAAAATGCACTTTCATATCGGAAAACCCCGGGATTTCTGAATCGACAAATCTAGTGTTTTATTAAGGAACTAAATCGGTCGTTCTACTATGTGTGTATGTATTGTCTACTGTTACATTTGACATACTCATTATCGGGGATTTAAATAAAACTTCAAGAACATACACTTAATAATATGCAATCCCAGAGTCCTGTTTCTCTTAAATTAATTAAATACCTCATGCTAAAGACGTGTTACACTTGGGATTTATATTTTTAAAAATATGTCGTTATAAGAACCGCCTCCATAATATCATAGCCAGAAATGAACATTAGGTGAATAATACATCCGATTATACGATCACTGGTCATTAGCTATTATTTTCTGCCTTTAGAATATTTTTTTGGCCGAGTAAATTTTATTAAATCGTTTTTTTATGGTTTTTACGAAAAAAAAATCGGCCTTTTAAAAAGATAATTGTTTTTGTGCACATAATTTTTGAAGGTTATTGTGCATTCTCTTGCGGTTTCACCAACGTCAAAATCACATACACAAACCAAGTCTTATCTGAGTCTTTAATTTTTATTTACTTGTAAAGTTACGTAATTTTCTCAAATTTGACCTGCTACTTTATATGGCTGTAAAAAAACGACCAGACTCGTCAAATTTCATGAAAACTTCAGTAGACTAGTACTAATAGTAAAGGTTTGCCATTTGTAATAAAAACATCCAATTAACTTATTATGTGACCCAGGGCTCAAACTGCTCCGTACAAAATTCGCACTAGGATAAGTTTTAGTATAAAAAATAAAAGGGGGCTCCCATACAAAAAAAAAGTTTTGACCGAGGTCCATGTCCTGTTATAAGAGTATTTGAAGATATACCCAAAAGAATCAGATAGATTTACTTAACTTACTTGTCTACTTCCATTCAATGTGTATGTATGTGAAATCTATACTAATATTATAAAGCTGAAGAGTTTATTTGTTTGTATGAACGCGCTATCACAGGAACTACTGGACCGATTAAAAAAATAATTTTCTTATTTATTAAAGATGCGAAAACTTTTGAACAAAAACCGTTATGTTGCGAAAAGGTATGTTGCGATTTTTGTATGGATCATTTTGCGACCTAAGTTAATTAATGAGATTTTGCTTTAGAATGTTTTTAACACTCACAGTGTCATATTTTATATTCATAAAGATGAAATAAGAAACCAATGTTTCATAAACAGACGGCTAGATGGCGCTAAGCGTCACGCAATTGACGTTTTCATAAGAAACCACAAATTTCGCAGAGTCGGACTAACAGCACGGTAGCTCAATTGGTAAGAGCGTTTGGCCCGGTTTGCCAAAAGGTTGCTGGTTCAAGTCCCGCCCGTGCGCAAATTTTTGGTTTCTTATTTCATCTTTATGAATATAAAATATGACACTGTGAGTGTTAAAAACATTCTAAAGCATTAGATAGCGAAGCGACATCAATTTCCAAGTTGAATTTATTCTGTAAAGAATAACTGCTTGGGCCATCTGTTTCATAAACAGACGGCTAGATGGCGCTAAGCGTCACGCAATTGACGTTTTCATAAGAAACCACAAATTTCGCAGAGTCGGACTAACAGCACGGTAGCTCAATTGGTAAGAGCGTTTGGCCCGGTTTGCCAAAAGGTTGCTGGTTCAAGTCCCGCCCGTGCGCAAATTTTTGGTTTCTTATTTCATCTTTATGAATAATGAGATTTTTTTCCGAGTTATTTGAATGGTTTTACTACAAGTGGCAAAACGTATGCCACTTGTAGTAACCATCAGCACAATCTAGAGAAGTTTTCATGAAGTCTGACGAGACCAGTCGTTTTTTTTTCAGCTATATAAAGTTGCAGGTCAAATTTGAGAATATCACGTTCCGCAACTTAGCAAGAAAATTAAAATATATCTAGGTGGTTTGTGTATGTGATTTGTAACTTAGTGAAACGAAAAAAATAATGCAGAATATCATACAAAGATAATTTGCACATACACTTTTTTTATGATTTAAATGCCAAATTTCGGATACATTTATATTAAAAAAAAATGAAAAGATAGAAAATGATAGCTATTCAGCCCCATTATTATAAGGCATTTTCATTTTGCACATGATGTACCAAACACCCTGTATATCTTACATAAATAAAATACTTACGGGTGGTAGAGGACAAGCTAACTTGCGTGGCGAATAAGCGTTAATAAAATCGGTCATCCATTTTGTTTTCAAAGTATCACAATATTTTGTACTGATGACCAAAGGCACAGGTGAACCTTTAGTTCTATAGG
Source organism: Pyrausta purpuralis (assembly GCA_963924145.1). Lineage (NCBI taxonomy): Eukaryota > Metazoa > Arthropoda > Insecta > Lepidoptera > Crambidae > Pyrausta > Pyrausta purpuralis. Next base: position 1,914,488 of record OZ001653.1, on the reverse strand, counting down.
ATATTTCCATCTAAAAATAACATATGTTGGTTAATGGAAAGTAATCATTTACTAAACTACGAAACCTTTATTTACAGAATTAAAATTATTTCATAAGTTTGTTCAAAAACACATTTTTGCTAACATTTTGACGGATCTTGGAAACCGTTATATTGATTGACGTAGGTCTTACTCCATTCAAGAATATAGTATAAAAATGATGGTTCAAATTGAAGCTACTTTCAGAACTACACCAGATGTTAAGAACTTTGATTGAACAAAATAATAATTATCAATTGGCTTCGTTCATCTTAACCGATTGTCAAATATTTGTAAAAATATTTCCTTCGGATATTGTGAGAGCAATCTCGCAACATTAATGACGCCACGCAGCCTACGCGTTAAAGAAAGCGCTTGCAAAATTCAACAGGCTTGCTAATGTGACGGTGGCCGAGTGGTATAGGCATACGCCCGGATTGCGTAAGACACGGGGTTCGATTCCTCGTCTGTCACAGCAGCCAAAGTTGCTTATTACAAGTGCAATTTGCTATTTATATTATTAACTTTGGTGATGTCATGACGACCTCCGTGGTGTAGTGGGTAAGCACGCTTGTTTCAAGACGTCGCCGCTCCGAGGTCCCGGGTTCGATTCCCGGTTGGGTCCATATAGAAATCAAAATTTTCTATATTGTTTCGTGTCTGAGTTTTTTTGTACCACCGATGTGTCTGATTTCCATAACACACTCTCATAAAATGGCTTCGAGAATTTTTTTTCTATAAAATCAATGACATTTTTACGGATATTAATTAATTGGATGTTGGCTTATATATTGGTAATTTAATTTATTGAATGATTTTAACCAATCTTTGACATTTTATTTGAATTCAGATTGATTCAGACATTATATTTGTGTTATCATTTGTGTGTGTGATTATTATATTAGTGTGATTATAAATGTAACTTTAATTATACTATTTTTAAATTTTCTATAATTATTATAAATTTGCATGCCATAATTTTGGTAAAATGTGAGGACTTCTGTAATTTACCTACCATCTATTGAAACCATGTTTTGAGCAAATAAATATTCATTTCATTTCATTTCATTTCACAAGTGCTATTAGCTACTTACTTTGGGATCAGAGCAATGTATGTGATTGAAGTCCAAAATTTATTTATTTATCATAGAGCATCAAATTGTCGTTACAACACGTACCGTAACATTATTGTTCCATAGTCTGTTAATATTGAAGGTGATGTTGGTCCTATAAGGCTCCCCTCTTTTCCGTCTTCCGGTGAAAGCCTGAGCGTTCTGCACATATTTCGGATTGAAATATACAATCTTAGCCCGCTCCTGACGGTACTGATCCTAAAATTTGAACAAACAAGAGAATGCACATTTTCTTGGCCTCAAAAGAATGAAGGAGACAAGAAGAAGGAAATCGGCAAAGCGTGAGGTGAAATCAAACGCGAAGTTCAAGACTTCCTGCAAGAATCTGCCCCATTTGGGACATAAAATAAATATCCACCACGATAAGCGGCCTACAGTTTAGAGATCACTTAATAAATGATACTGAAGAAAAAATACTTACAGCAATGCACACTGCAATGGATATGATAATCCAAACCCAAATTGAACGCATTTTAACATATGGCTAAGGCACGCAGATCTGAGCGAATAATTTTGTTTTCAAATACCAAAACATATTTATTCAATTTATGACGAATGCCACTTTAACCTTTTGTGAGCAGTGCATCAGATATGATCTAATGGCCCAATTTCGTTATGGAGCAAACATTAAATTGATTACAAAAAAGTTAAAGACGGTCCCGTATAATCATACAAATTTGAAATTTACAAGTCTCGCACAATTGTACAAAATAACAAAACAAACCATCACATAAAATTGATTTGTTATTATAATTGATATATAAAAACACTTTTAATTCTAGCACTAATAATTTTAATTTACAGGAACAATGTTTATTCGCATTGTTATTATTAGTGATGCGCCGAGTAGCACTTTTGCCGAGTAACGAGTACCGAGTATTACTCGGTTCATTATTTTTCCCACCGAGTACTCGACTGAGTTACTCGGTTTAAAATAAAATACCTATTTCGGGTGTACAAGTACAAACAGGTTCGCGCAGAATTAGCTTTCATCTAGCCACTAGAGCGCGATGATGCTAAAAGCCCCATTACTTTAGAATAAGCTGTCAAAAGACAAAAGTCCTTTTGAGTAGTGGGCACCAAACAAGGTATCCAGAACTGGCACGTTAAGCCCGAGTTTTAATATGTGCACCTGCAAGCACCGTGCATAGCGAGTGATTATTTTCGGAGGCTTATAAAGTCTATTAAAAATAAAAGGCTGTTACCAGAACGTGCAGACATCTTTGTGTTACTGCATCATAATTCTGCCTTATAAAATTTTATATATTGAATTTTCTTCGTAAATTAGTACTCTTCTTTTGGTGAGACAAAATTAGGCGACTACTACTACTCATTAAGTATCATGATTGATATTGTTAAAGATCTCCCCTGATGTTTTGATGATTTCTACCTAAATGTATTGCTTTAATTAAACCGACTATACTCGGCACTTAAACCGAGTTACTCGGCCGAGTACGAGTATCAAAAAACCTGCCGAGTACGCCGAGTACCGAGTATTAACCGAGTACTCGGCCCATCTCTAGTTATTATAATCCACAACTATTTGCAATATTTTACTTAGTCCTCCTTGAAAAATATAACTTTTGAATTACCAACCTATATTCTAGAAAAAACTGAGATTTACCAATACAGGCACTACACCTGATGAACATTGTTTTACTTAATATGTTGTTTTTATGAATGGTAAAAAATAAAACAAACAAGTTGTTGAAATTGCAGTAACTTTAAATTCCACGAATATATTCAAGAAACAGTTAAAAAATCTCAAGGTAGGTAATATAAGAAAAAGAATAGTCGTGTTAGCTACACTGCATAGAACTCAAGAACGGCTGAACAGATTTGGCTGAAAATTGGTGGGGAGGTAGCTTAGACCCAGCAAAAGGACATAGGATACTTTTTATTCCGTTCGATGGGGCCGGGGCGACACGGAACTGGGGCCGAAACAAAGTTCGCTGGGTCCACAAGTAAGAAATAAAAATAAGTCCATTACGTATATTAACCTCCACTGTGAAGAATATCAGATCGCCGCCCTTTACGCCTTACCTATCCCTTCTTATTTTTCCCATTCTTCCCCTTGCGTTTCATAGTGTCAGCAAAGTGTATAGTGAAATGTATCCCCATCACTCGTTTTTTGCTGACCGTGGTGTACATTTCCCCCTCCAAATGGTAAGTGCCTGGCAGCATCGGTAACGGTATGTTAGGAGGGGGAATCTCCATATTTGTAGCTTGGTACGTACCCTAAAAATAATAGAACATCATTACCATCATCATCTCACGGCTGCTAAACCTAGGCTTGTTCCATTGATTTCCATTGTATTTACAGTAGCTAGCACATCAGGATACCCACTTTTATGGCAAACTAGCCCTTATTACAACTGAATAAAATACCGCGGTTTTTACCTTCACGTGCTGTTGTCCGTACTACGTCGCTTGAAAGCGCGATGACAATCCACCCCGATATCGATATTAGTTATCTCTCAAATGTGAGGAGTGTGTCTGTGAGGGAGCTCGCAGAATATGAAGCCTTTGTTGCAGCTAATCTAATTCAACCATAAAAGCTCCCTAGCCGATTTCAACTACGGTGGCCAGTAACAACGACTAACCGACTGCGCGGGACATATTATAGCGCACAATTGTGTGCGCAAATACAGGTGCACTCTCTATTCCTTTCATTCTCATAGCCTGATGGGAGCAATCTGACACGACCGGAGAGAGATCAGGCGCAGGATTAACGGCTTTACGTGCTTTCCGAGGCACGGGGGTGAAACACCGACCACTTCCAAACTCCGGAATTTCAACCTGATGGGTAATCTAGTCTGATCTTACAGGTAATGGACTTGTTACAGTGCCTACAAAAACATCTGGACAAATTTTGATGAATTTGGACATATATAGACAGTTTTGAGCCCAAAAAAAATCCTTTTAGGGCTTCTAAATGGGAATTTATTGGTATGGTGTAATTGGAGGAAGATCTAAAAACATCTAGCGTGATATTTACCGGAGGTCCGGGACACGGCAGCTTAACGTGGTCAGCGAATTTGAAGAACGTGTGGATCCAATTTTGCTTAATGTAGTCGCAATACTTGTGTTCCACCTTGTAGCGAACTCCTTTTTCAGATATAAACACTCCGGTCTGTAAATAAAGAGCTTTGATATCATAGCACAATACAAACATTTGTGTGCATGAACATGTCTGTTTGTATTGGTCTGGGTGTTTTCTATGTATATCATGTATGTATTTACAAAAAAAAAGTATTTAAGTATTATATCCGTTGTCTGGCACCCATAACACAAGCTTTGAGTAGCTTACTTTGGGGCTAGATGGCGATGTGTCGGAATGTCCAAAGGATATTAAAGGATATTTATATCATAACAATGTAAATTAAATATAAATAAATAAATATGAGCTACACTGACACAGAGAGAATAAGCAATCGCTGACCATTTTTTGAAATGTATGTGTGTATAGTTCATATTACAGGTATGCATTTCCTGATACGTTTTCATAGACAAAACGAAAAGCCAACATACATGAAGAGAAATCTGAGGCTTGGTAGGTACGTTTGTAATATCAACTAAGCTTACTAATTTAAGACCTCCCGTCTGCTTCTGAGTAACTACCAGCCTCGACTCAGAGTTTAAAGTTGCGACCTTTTAGATTGATTAAGGCCAGAGTATTCCTAAAGTAAGTCAATTTAATAAAACGATATTTTACGGAAAATTTCGCGAATTTTATAAATTTTATATCCCGATGTTCATAACAGTGTTCAGCGTTCGTGGTCACGGGTAGACTGAGATGTTATTTGTCATTTACAGAGTTTTGGAAAAATAAACTACCATCACTCATATTTATTAAACGATCCTATCCACGCAAACGGAGCGAAACGTTGGACTTTTAAAGAAAATTGTTTTTGCATCCTCGATGTCATTTATAAAGACCTATATAAACCCAAGACGCATAGGGTTGACAAAAAAATATTTTAGTTTCATGTATGGGAGCCCCCTAAAAAATCAATATTTTTTTGTATGAGAATCCTAAAACGGTTAGCATGATACCTACTAAGTTCCAATGTGTTATACTAATAGGTTCAGAATAAAGTGGCTGTGACATACGGACGGACAGACAGACAGACTAGACGAAACTAAAAGGGTTCCGTTTTTTGCTATTCGGCTACGGAAAACTAAAAATCCGTAAGCAAAAGTGAAATTTTTCGTAAGGTTTAGTTTTATTCAATGAGTAGTATTTGTGTAAACTTCAGGAACAAGTATAATTCCATTTAATCAAGATGAGAGCTTTCATATAACCTAGTCAAAGTTTTTAATAAAAAGGTATACTAACCACACTGAAATTATTTCCAACAGAGACAATAGTCGTGAAGGTAAAGTTGGTCAACAGCCTCTCTTCCCCATCTACTAATCTTGGAGCGGTAATTACATTGCAATAGGAAAAACATTTTGGATCGCAATACGTAAGCTTGGCTACTCCATAGCTTTGTGAGTCCTACAAACAAGGAAAGGGAACATTTGAAAATAAAATCTAAAAAAACCTGTTACCTTAATCGTGATTTTTCTCAAAAACTAGCGTATAAAAACCCAAAGTGTTTTCTACAAAAAATGATTAATTTATTGTGCTGAATCGGCTGTGCTAAATATTATCACTAAAAACGAGATGGACTTGTATAGCACGGTAATTCAACTGGAAGAGCGTTTGGCCCGGTTAGCTAGAAAGTTGCAGGTTCGAGTACCGCCCGTGCGCATTTTTTGGCTTCTTGTTATATTTTTATGTATATTAAATATGACACTGCGAGTGATAAAAACATTCTAAGCCATTGGTTTCTTATTTCATCTTCATAAATATAAAATGTTAATAGATATACTTTAATTTTAATCTATTATAATATAATGTGGTCTTTAACTTACCTTTACGAAACAAAGCACAGTAGATAATGAACTTAAAAATAACAATACACCTAATCCACTAGTTGTTTCCATGCTCAATGAAAAAAACTGACTGGTCTGAATATTTCACTTAAATTCTGCAGTTAGCAGGCATTACTAAATCATTATCACTGGATATATTACCTACACAGTAATAATTATATTCACATAATGACCATTACTGACCTTTTTGATACCATCGAAAATATTTGAAATGCACTTGGTTATTATTTTCAGAACAACAAGTAAACTTTGTTATAATTAAGCTAGAGGTCACCGCGACTGTGTCTGCGCGTTTTGAGTTTGCTCCCTCCCCTTCCGACGCAGCTTGATGTTTTGTAGCCTAAAGCCTTCCTTGATAAATAAGCTATCCAACACAAAAAAAAAAACAAATCAGTCCAGTAGTTCCTGAGATTAGCACGTTCAAACAAACTAACTAACAAACTCTTCAGCGTTATAATCTTAGTATATATAGATAGATATAGATAGATAGTATATGTATAATACTGCTATAATTTGTAACGCTTTTGGTAGTTATTTTTACCACAATTGCATCAGTGTTAGGTGTAAGTGGTGTAAAATGTGGTTTGTTCACCACGCAAATCCATCGGGTGCAGGTAGAAAATACTTGAATAAATAGAAGTATGGGCGACTACCCTAACAATTTATAAACATGACACCTAGTGTTATATAATGCTGAATATATTAATATTTTCTATAAAAGAAGTTTCAGGAACTTTTTAAAAACCGACAGTCGTAAAATAAAATCGTGGTAATTCCTACTTTGATTGGTTAACAAACTTGTCAAAAAATGCTTTTGCTATGACGCTTTATAAGGCGTTTGCAGTTTCGTTGTAAGATGGGTAACCGTGACTTTAAAAAGAAAGAAACAATAAACAAGACGACAGTGAGCACGATCGAGTGACGTGTTTTTTTATCGCCTGACATTTTTATTATTGATTCTTAAGGTCATTATTGTCAAAAAATCAATATAAAAACATATATATTTTAATTATTTTACTAAAGTTCTAGAGAAAAAATAAATACGGAATAAATAATTAATGAATATTTTAGAATTATAGAATACTAGCGGTCCCCCGCGACTTCGTCCGCGCGTTTTGAGTTTGCTCCCTCCCCTCCCGTCGCAGCGTCATGTTTTATATTCTAAAGCCTTTCTCGATAAATAAACTTTTCAACACAGAAATATTTTTTCAAATCGGTCCAGCAGTTCCTGAGATAAGCGCGTTCAAATAAACAAACTCTTCAGTTTTATAATATTAGTTAAGATTAGCGCAAGCGCACGTTGTACTTAAGCTGCGAACATTATTTTGGTGCGGAGTTATGTTAAAACTGTGATAGCTCCTAAGATATTTATTGAAATCAAATGATATAAATGGCAACTTGGTTCTAAATGAAATGCTCGTGATGATGAATGTATTTATTTTGATAAGAATAAATACCTGTGTGTATAATACACCTCTAAAAAGAATGCATTATTTTTTTACAAATTTATTAACATAAAAAAGGTTGTAGTAAGTCAACCATAAAAGATAGACATGTGCTGTCGCGGATTTTATTAAAGAACTCTTAATGCTGAACAATCCTGTCATACATGATTTTTGTGTAACTTAAGTGGTTTCCGCAGCGTATGCAGCGGAAGCTCTCAAAAGGAATATCTTTCTCCCGTTTTCGCAACATTTTTCATTTCTGCTGTGGTCTTATGAGTCGTATCTTTATGTCATATAGCCTAAAGCCTTCCTCGATAAATGGACTATCCAACGTAAAAATATTTTTTCAAATCGGGCCAGTAGTTTTTGAGATTAGCGCGTTCAAACAAACAAACAAACAAACAAACAAACAAACAAACAAACTCTTCAGCTTTATAATATTAGTATAGATTGATTAATCTTTATACATTCTTAAGGCAGTCGTTTAGGCATCTCCTTTGGACTCATCACCCCGAGACAACGGTTTCTCGAGCCCAGAGCATCACTCCACTTTGGCGGATACATGATATTTACTAAAAAGGAGCCTGAAAGAAACCCAGGTCATTAAGGAAGAAAATAGTTGATAACGAGTTTTAATCCCAAGCCTTTATTATATAAACAAACAGTATTTCCATCTAGCAAAGAATATATTAAGTTTTTTAGCATCAGCACTTAGCCCTTCCTTTTCTTTTTATTCTGCGTATTGGTCCCATAGTTTATCGTGTGGTTTATCGCAAGGATCCGTTCCTTTTTCTTTGTAGAGTACAGCTCTCCCATGAGTTGGTAGGTGCCGGGTACCATTGGCACAGGGTTTGGTAGAGGTAACTCCAAACTCGGAAAAATGGTTGTTCTCTGAAAACATTATTATCTTGGTGTTGATGCTGGCGTATGGAAGTCTCGACATAGTTCCCTATAAAACTACCTGGTGTTTGATGATGATTGATGTTTTTGTAAATTAATTGATTAAGAAGAATTTTTCGCTGAAGCTTTAAAAATACACAAAAAACAACTTCTAAAATGCACTAAAAAGTGTTAATTTAAGGAAAGGAATCCAGTTTAGGAGAACAATTTATTTTTGGAGTCGGTGCTCTGATAGTTGATGCCTGAGATGGTCAAAACGATGGCACCGACTCCAAAAAGAAATTGTTCGCAAAAAATGGATTCCTTTCCTTTACAGGGTCAAGAATTTATTAAAAACTGTTTATTTTAGTGCATATTTGTCTTGAAGTCGGTTTTTACTTTTATTAAGTTAATTTCATTTCTTCATTTTTAGTGATTACAGAAAGGAGTTACACCTTATGACTTCGTTCTTTAACATAACGTACAAACTCCTTTTCAGGCTCATACTTATAGCGCCTTTTCAAACTTGTAAAGGTAAATATTAAAATTACATAGGTATGAGACCGCATAACAATAGACTTTCTATTGTGTCTCGTTCACATATGCTTGAGTGATTAATAATGTCGTTATGTTGCAAAGGAATGCGGCTTAAAGTTACTACAATGCAAGCTTTAGTTGAGCTATACATTCTAACACATCGAAATATGTCGTATGATTTTACAACCAGCCAGTGCAAATGGACGGTGAACAAAAAAAAACTGGCCAAGTGCGAGTCGGATTCGCGCACTGAGGGTTCCGTGACAATTTTAACTGAATTAGGGTATCCACTTAGTAAAACACCACAATATTTTGTTGAGAGCAAATAGAACTCTGTATTTCATAGTGTTTGTATGAAGTACAAAGTTATGTTTGCAGTTGTTGAAAATGTGCTATATCTTACAAAATTCTCGTTCGATCCCGTCCAAACCAATTTTCGTTGAAAGTATTTGTTAATTAACATTATGTTTTTTTTTTTCAAAATTTACACTTGCTTAGTTTAGAAGTTAGATGGGGGGACGCCCATTATACCACTTTGAAAGCGTCTAGCTATAAAACGTTAGACTTTAAAAGAAAATGGTTTAAGAAACTTCTATGTCATTTTAAAAGACCTATTCATACCCTACACGCATAGGTTTCCCAAAAAAATTCTTTTGGTTTTAGTTTCATGTATGGGAGCCTTAAATGACATTATTTTTTATTTTTTGCATGAGAATCATAAAGCTAAAGTTAACAGGATACATCTTCTTACCAAATTTCAACAGTGTGATGCTTATAGCTATAGAATGAAATGGCTGTGACATACGGACGGACAGACAGACAGACAGACAGATAGATAGACAGACAGACAGGCTGACAGACAGACTTAACGAAACTATAAGGGTTTCGTTTTTTGCCATTCGACTACGGAACCCTAAAAAGTGTCGGCGCGAACAAGCAGCGAGCATTACAAATCACTTGCAACGAACGCGAACGAGGTTGATATGTGTATATAGAGTGATACTTACCGGCGGCGTAGGACAGGGCAATCTGATATATTTTGATATCCAGGCCTGGCTGAAGTACAGACAGAACTTGTGTTCAACCTTATACAAGGTGCCCTTTTTGGATATAAAAACTCCAGCCTATGGACACACAATTTGAAAATATACAGGGTGTTTGATACATCGTGTGCCAAATGAAAATCACATATAACGGGGGTCATAAGATATCATTTTCTGTCTTTTTTTGGCCCAGTGGTTTTTTTATATCGATTTTTACGAAAACTTGTCTTAGTGCAAATTTTGTATGCAGCATTTTGCGACCTGAGTCACATAATTTACGTATTGGTTTGAATGTTTTCATGGCATGCGGCATACTTTAACCATCACCACAGTCTAGTGGAGCTTTCATGAAGTCAGACGAGTCCAGTCGCTTTTTGTTTATTTTTACACCCATATAAAATTGCAGGTCGAATTTGAGAAAATAATGTTCCGCAACTTTGCAATTATTTTGAAAAAGAACTAGATCGCATGTGTATGTGATTTAAATGTTACCAAAACCGCAAAATAATGCACAATGACAACCGCCATCTTGGGGAGGCCGCCATTATGGATTTGTAATGACGTTTTTTAGCTATTCATGTATATTAATAATTATTTAAACGTGTCACAAACTTTTCTCTGATTTCCGAAAGACAATATTCCGAAAACGATACTGCGACACGCACGGCAATTAATCATCAATTAAATCAAGTGACTGTTTTTGAAAAAGGTCTCATTAGATAAGTTTTGAGGCCGAATCCTGCCTAACCCGTCATACTGAGCGCGGTTTAAACGCGGGCCCGCGTTGCTACTGCTTTGAAACTGCTGCTGCCTTAAGTGTCCCTACTGCCTCGCTGCAACTGACCCGCACTGCCTCTGACCTGCGCTTGGTCTGCCGAAGCCTTTAATCGAAGACCGGAAAGCGGGTCAAAATAGGATTCCAAGATTTTCTAACAAACATACATTGCTCTGTTAACTGCCTCGGTAGCGCAGCGGTAAAAGGGCAGCACTTTAAAGTGACGGCTGCGCCAGAGGTCCCGGGTTCGATCCCCGGGTCGGGCCAAAAATATATGCCTGAGTTTTTCTGTTCAGAAATTCTTAGGGTAGCCCGGAGTTTGAAAGTTGACGGTGTTCCACCCTCGTGCCTCGGAAAAGCACGTGAAGCCTTGGTCCTGCGCCTAAACTCTCTCCGGTCGTGTCAGATTGCTGTCCCATCGGGCTATAAGAGTGAAAGGAATAGAGAGTGCACCAGTGTTTGCGCACACACTTGTGCACTATAATATGTCCCGCGCAGTCGGTTTGGTTAGTCGTTGTGACTGGCCACCGTAGTCGAAATCGGCTAGGGGGACTACTACTACTACATTGCTCTGATCCCAAAGTAAGTATCCAATGCACTTGTATTATGGAAATGAGACACAACGATGGAACCACAACACCCAGACCCGAGACAATATATAAAAGATCGTTTTCTACATTAACCCGACCGGGAATCGAACCCGGAACCTCACGAGATGGCGACGCTTGAAACCAGCGTGCTAGCCACTCCACCACGGAGGTCGTAAAGCGTGTTAAAAATCGATAAAAAGAACCACTGGGCAAAAAAAAGGCAGGAAATAATAGCTAATGACTCCTATTACTAGTACTTTTTATTCGGCACACGATGTACCACCACCTAATATTTGATAGCAAGGAGTCGCCGTCGCCGGACACGGCGTGGATTAGTGATGATGATAACTTTAAAAATAAACTGCCTTCAAAACACTAAACGTGGTACGCATTTAACTGATTAAGATTTGTTATGGAGAGTATAGAATTTGAGATGATACGGTTACTTTTTTCGTTTATGGTTCGCTTCAGCCCTTCCCACATGTCATACCTAACCATAAACCACTCATTGAATTGAAACATGTAATTTGTCAAAGGTAAAATAGGTATTAACAAAAAGAAAAATATTCTTACCGCAGTAACGTTATTCCCAAAAGTTACAATGTTCCTGAATTCATAGTTGATGAAGTAGCGATTCACTCCATCTATGTTCGTTTTGTTCGTCGTCACGGAACAGTACGAGAAATACTTGGGGTGGCAAAACAACAGTTTGGCATTCGCATAGTTTTCTGATTTCTAAACAGATAAAAGAAATATTAAAATTAAACCTTAGAAAATTAACAAGACAACAACATGCACGAGGGTGAGCATTATAAACCAGCAACCTTACTACAAATAAACAAACTTGGAGAGGACGATGATTTAGAATGTTTTTAACACTCACAGTGTCATATTTCTAACCAACTTCAAAAAAGGAGGAGGTTATCAATTCGACTGTAAGGTTTTTTTTGTATCTATGTTTCCTATGCTTTAGGATGTTTTTAACACTCACAGTGTCATATTTTATATTCATAAAGATGAAATAAGAAACCACAAATTTCGCAGGGTCGGACTAACAGCACGGTAGCTCAATTGGTAAGAGCGTTTGGCCCGGACTGCCAAAAGGTTGCTGGTTCAAGTCCCGCCCGTGCGCAAATTTTTGGTTTCTTATTTCATCTTTATGAATCTATGTTTCCTTTTATCTCAGTCGTTCGTCGACCGATTCGAAAAAATGATTCGCATACTTAGAGGGTATACTTTCTAGTTGGTTCCATTTTTTCCAATTTGGGATCTGATGTTGAGATCTTGGTGAAATCGAGGGAACTCCTCAAATTTTAAATACACGTATAGTGTTTCTATACTATATTATAAATACTATACTATATATTAATTAAATACGTTAAAACCATTACCGTATCTAATTAATCAGTCCTACGACGAGGGTATATGTCCTGATGCTTTGAAATTGGAGGTAATAAAACTTTTTTTTTAAGAAAGGTGATAGACTAAATGTTGCAAATTATCGTCCTATTGCCTTATTGCCAGTAATTACAAAGATATTCGAGAAAATAATGTGTCAAAGAATGAATAAATTTTTAGAAAAATATAATGTACTTAATAAATTTAAATCAACATTGCTTTAGAAAAAATCATTCTACCGTGACTGCAGTATTTGAATGTATTCATGAAATACGAAATCGGTTAGATAAAAACCAATGTGTAGTTGCTCTTTCTATGCAATATATACATTTCCAAAGCATATAATTGTGTCTTGCATGATATTCTAATAAAAAAACTAGATTTTCTTGGTATACGTGGGAAAGTGAAAACTTGGCTAACTTCTTATCTATCCAATAGAAAGCAAATTATGCAAGTAATGTATTTGGATAAAGAAATTAAGGAGCTAAAGCAATTCAAGTCCTCTACTCAAAATATATCAGACTCAATACCTCAGGGCAGTGTCTTAGGCTGTTTGTTATTTTTGGATTATATAAATGAATTATTTTCAGTAGTATCACATAAAATGGTTCTAATTATTATTTTGTTTTTATAGTGTTTTGTCACTATACAAACTTAATAATTTAAATAGAAAATTACACTTGTAAAAAGAAACAATGGCTGTTGTGACCGACGAGGAATCGAACCCCGTGTCTTACGCAATCCGGGCGTATGCCTATACCACTCGGCAACCGTCACATTAGTAAGCCTGTTGAATTTTGAAAGCGCTTTCTTTAACGCGTAGGCTGCGTGGCGTCATCAATGTTGCGAGATTGCTCTCACAATATCGGAAGGAAATATTTTTACAAATATATAACAATCGTTTAAGATGAACGAAGCCAATTTATAATTATTATTTTGTTTTTATAGTGTTTTGTCACTATACAAACTTAATAATTTAAATAGCAAATTGCACTTGTAAAAAGCAACAATGGCTGTTGTGACAGACGAGGAATCGAACCCCGTGTCTTACGCAATCCGGGCATATGCCTATACCACTCGGCCACCGTCACATTAGTAAGCCTGTTGAATTTTGCAAGCGCTTTCTTCAACGCGTAGGCTGCGAGGCGTCAAAATGGTTCTGTTTGCATGATGCCACACATTTGGTTTCTTGTGATGAAAATAATATAGACAATCTACATAGTATTATTAGTGAATGTCTAAATAAAATAGTATCTGAACTAAAAGAAATAGATCGTATTATAAATTTCGGGAAGACTCAAATTATGCAATTTAGACCGTATCAGAGAGCAGAACTAGTTTTCTCCATATCTCATCAGGGAGAGTTAATTGAGCAAATAGTATTAAGTAAATACGTTCCCACTACTTAGAATAACGGTAGATTCAACCCTTTCGTGGAAGCCGCATATCTTCATTATTCGATCTTAAGGGTTAATTGACATCCGACTTCGTCAAAGAAAAAGTACTTAATAGGATAGTTTTAATAAAATCGTACCTAACTCAACTTACATTTAAGACAGAAGCTGCAAAAGACCGTGCAAATAAAATAATAAAAGCAACCCAAATGAAGGTCTTCACACTCATGATGGTACAATTTACAATGTGAAATATTTTATCTGACCCTTTATATGAATAAAACATTACCAAATCATTAGCATGAGAAATAATTTGATGTGTTTATATTGTCATTATCATCTACGCGCATGCCTATAAGCCCTTTGGTGTTCTAACTGTATTTTGATTACGCGTTTGGTGTATTGATTAGCGCTCCGGACTATTACGCCGGGAGTCGCGGGTTCGAATCCCGCAAGGGGAAAATGGTTGTGTGATGAGCACGAATATTTGTATCTAAATCATTGATGTTGATATGTACGATTCAAGTATTTATAAGTGACGCCCCCGTCATAACCGTTGTCTGGTACTTAGAAACCACGGTATTGCTATGACGACCCGTCTGGTGTAGTGGTCGAGAAATCGCCTACTACGCAGCGGGTGCGGGTTCGATCCCCGCACAATACAAACATTTGTGTGCATGAACATGTGTGTTTGTATTGGTCTGGGTGTTTTCTATGTATATCATGTATGTATTTACAAACAAAAAGTATTTAAGTATTATATCCGTTGTCTGGCACCCATAACAAAAGCTTTGAGTAGCTTACTTTGGGACTAGATGGCGATGTGTGGAAATGTCCGAAGGATATTTATATTTACTTATCCTACTTGTGATCCATAGAGCTATTCAGTGGGCCTAAGATGCGCGTCTCTTTATCGTTTATCGTGGCAATCTATTAATTTTGAAACGTATTTTTTCCATATTTTTTTAAACTTTAATGTTATCTAAGAGGTGCTCGTAGTGCAGTGGTAGCAGCGCTTTGGAAGTTAAGCAACCTACAGCACGGTCGGTTGGATGGCCGACCATTCCGACCATATAAGTGACGTATATCACGAGCATCTCCGTGCTACGGAAGGCACGTTAAGCCGTTGGTCCCGGCTTATATCGGTTGATATTAGTCGTTAAGCCTCGTGAAAGGCCGTTTGTGTACATTGACAACATCTGACAGCAGGGCTAGTCGCTTGCCTTGCAAACACTCCTCCACCAATCCGCACTGAGCCCGCGTGGTGGAGTATGGCTCGAACTACCTCATAGTTGAGGTAAGGCCTTTGCCCAGCAGTGGGTCGTGACACGCTTACTTAACTATTTTATCGACGCGGTAAACTATAATGAGGAATGCATTTTAGGTCTACTGGTCTATCTCAGTCATAAACCAGTTTCTGGATAAATAATTGAGGTCACATCGCAGAGCTCAGTAAAATACCTTTTTAATAGCAATTAAAGCCTTGTAAACTGTACGTCGAACTGTATCATAAAATTATGAGAAATGTTTTTTAAAAATACGGTTTGTAAGCGACTGAAAAATAAACAAGTGATCATGCTAAAAATATAATGAAAGTACAAAAAAATACAAGGTATATATTAAAACCATGTTATCATTTTTACATTGAATACACTCTTACACTTACGTATGATAGACTATGTGCGTCCTACTTAAGTATCTAGATATTACTATACGTGTCCTGTAACACAAACCTATGACCAAACAGGCACTGCCACTTAGTTAACTATACTTTCACTGACTCCATTCATGTGGGTAGTTAATCTTCGTTCCTAAGTGCTTTACTATTCTAAAATTCAGCAGACAGTAGAGCAAAATATCTTACATGCAAACTTACACAGTTTTGAGATCCATCTTTAAATGTTCCACTTAAATTTGAATTGAATGTCATTCGAAGGTTGAACCTTGCGAAATGGTCGACCCTTATAGGTAATCTTGTTTTAAAATCCTTAAACAGGTGGCAAGGTCAATAAACCGGCTCTTATTTCACAAACGGCTTGTTTAATTTATGGGCCGTTATAATGATAGAGGAAAAGGGTGAGAAATACCAAAAACTAGAAACTTTTAATAACAGGTCTTATTCGCTTTTAAAAAACTGTCTAAGAAGTTCAAAATAACGCATTTGTCTTCTAGTAAGAAAAAACAAATTTCAATATCATGAAAAAATAAAGTAATTTAATAACTTTTTATTTCCTGATTTTGAGTTATTACGCATATCTCAAAAACTACTGGATTGATTTTGATGAAACTTACCTACCCTTATTTGAACCTCACCTGATTTAATTAAAAAGAAATTTGCTATGACTTCTCGTATCCAAAAAAATCCTGAGACAAACATATAAACATACATGCTTTTTTTTCCAATTCTAACGACATCACACATATGCAGGTCGAATTAATTACAAACTTATTTTGAAGTCGGTAAAAATACATTAATTAGAAACCGTCTGCGGGTTTGGAATTTATACCTTTAAACTTTTATTACCTAAACCTAGGTATCAAATGACGCAAAACTAAACTCCGTTTTACTTTGCTAGTCTTATAAGGTAAACAATAATTTATAACTTTTAAAATATTATAGGTGAATAAAAGTAAGAAACTATTTGATTTAAAAGATTACACTATTCAACAATGATTCACCTGAGTAAGTCAAACGTTTTGTTTGTTTTAATTTTATAATCAGGCATTTCATTAAAAATAAATGTCATGATGATTTTCCATATTCTATAAGCAAAGAAAAACAGACTTTAGGTGGATCCACGTTATTATAATAGAGTAATACGAGTACAAAACCAATTAGGTAACTTCGACGTACTATTATAGATTATAGTCGGAAGTCTGCGAGACAAAGCAGAATTTATCGTATGCTCGTAATGTGCGCATGAGTTGTTTTTAAAGTTCTTGTAGGGCTGATTCATCGCGACGTTACCACGGATTCACGATTCTTCTTTATCCGTTCCATGGTTTATTTTTATTTAGGATTCAACACACACACTTTAACTGTGAATAATTAGCATATCACATATAGATTGCTAGTTACCTACGTGTCTTAATTTTATGTCTACATTCATATATAAAAATCTTTTCCTTTCATTTATTTTTTTATTTCTTGGATACATCGTGGTCATAATCAGTCGATAAAAAATATGATAATGATTCGCGGTACAATGGTATCGATTGTCCTTTTTGCCTTGAAATAAAAAATGAAACAGGTTGCTGCATTAATTTTATTTGTTCTCCCGGATCAGTGCCTGCGCAGTGCCACCTTTGTCATGTTGTGTTTAAGAAGTAAAAAGATAACCTAATAAAATGTGCGACACCAAAGCTAGGATGGATGGCAAAGTGGTTATCGTGACTGGAGGAAGCTCGGGAATGGGTTACGAAGCGGCCAAGAACCTAGCCTATCGCGGTGCAAAAGTTATCATCGCCAGTAGAAATGAAGAAAAACTCAAAAAATCTAGAGACGAAATACAAGATGCTACGGGTAACAAAAACGTTACATATGGCATCCTTGATCTGGCATCTTTGAAATCAGTGCGAAGCTTTGTTAGTGACACTGTGAATGCTGAGGAAAAATTAGACGTTTTAGTCAACAACGCTGGTGCTATCGGACTAGAAGATAAATTGACGGAAGATGGACTAAACCTGACAATGCAAGTGAACTATTTCGGTGCGTTTTTACTGACCTACCTGTTGCTACCTTTGTTAAAGAAATCATCTCCCAGTCGGATTATCATCGGTTCAGCCTCATCGATGTATTTGGGGACCATCGATTTTGACCATTGGAATGACGTCGGAAGATACAGCTGGGTTGAGAGTCTCTCAAATTCTAAGCTTGCTGATTCATTATTTGCAGTAGAATTAGACAGACGGTTGAAAGGCACTGGAGTTACTGCAAACAGTTTTGATCCTTTCGTGGTTCGTGATACGGATATTCTTGCAAACGCTCCTGATTGGGTCGGAAACCTTTCTAAACACTTTATAGATATTATTGGCCAGTCTAAAGAAGATGCTGGGCAGCAGATCGCTTATCTAGCGGCAGATCCTGGTATAGAGGAAGTAAGTGGGGAATATTTCAAGTTCTGCCGAAAGTGGTTTAGTCATTGGCTAGCTGGTGATGTCGATTTGGGGGAAAAGTTATGGCATGCTTCGAAGAATCTCACAAAAATAACCGAAGAGGAAGATTGGGAAAACGAGTGATTATTTACGTAAACTATGGAGCTTATAATATCCTGGAGAGTGTCCCTTCAGACCACATAAAAGTCATTATTTTAAGGATCTTTATGCTATCACCTGTAAATATTTTACGACTTATACATTTGGCGTTTTTCATACTATGATTTACCATTCCAATTGTTTTTAATGAACCTACCTAGACAAACATCTTCCTATTAAAATGTTCCTGACATATTTTCCTCATTCACTTTTTGTTATAGTCCAATTTATTTACCATCGCGTGCCCCAGCGTCAAGTATCAATGTCATTATGCTCATGATGACGTCATAGAGGCTGGCCGTGGACTTGGCTGGCTCTGTATCATTCCGGTTGACGCAACATGATATAATGCCTAAACATCGTAAAACACAAAAAAAATGTATGACTTGTTAAATATATTAACTTAGCACTTTCTAGCCTTCTCTGGTTTAAATCAGCTATCCAAGTTAAACCAGAGTCGCAATAGCGAGAAAATTAATTTTTTTTTAAAGAATAGCGATGAAGATTCACGTGTAAGTGCACATAAATTGATACTTATATAAATAAATAAATAAATATGCGCGAGACAACACACCAATTGTCGTGGTTTCGAAGTAAGGAATTTTGTTTTACGAATACCAGACAACGATTCTGACAGGGGCGTCTCCCATAAATCTTGAATACATAATATACAGCCATGACTTAGGTACAGATGTTCGTGCTCATTACACAAACATTTGCCCCTTGCGGGATTCGAACCCGCGACGGCGGCGTAATAGTCAGCAGCGCTAACCAATACGCCAAACGCGTCGTCAAAGTTTATTAGTTTGAGGTTTGTAACTGTCTACCTACTTTATTTATATTGTGTAAGTATTCAATATATTACCCTATGTGTGAACATACTAATAGTATGATTCTAAACTTTCATGGAATATCAAGGGATTATACTATTCGTTGCGTAAGAAGATGGATTATAAAATGTTTGTTTGTGGCACAAACTCGACAAAGATTTGTAATTCAAATACAGGTACATCTAAATTGCAGCGGTCAACTCTGTAAGACATCGCCCTTATTTACGATTTTTGTCATCCCTTTCACGCGTCAAGTTAAACTAATACGAGCGACAGAGACAACTAGAGTCGAAAATACAAACTATAAAGTTACGCAGTAAGGTCACAGATTCCCTTTACGGAATCTTGTTCTGAGTTATAACGACAGTGAGGCAATGGTAAGGTCGAAAGGTCAATTATCTCCATGGTCCGGTATTGGATTTAGAATTCACACACGCTTCTTAGGGCCTATGTAAAATGCACTTAACACAAGATGTAGTAAAATGATACAAACTAGTTTCAACCAGTGAAATATGTAATGTTTTATTTTTGTAAAAATCCCAATCGCCCGTGTGATGATGATGATTTATATAATTTTCCGCTCTACCTCACAACAAAACACAGGTTGAATGACAACCATGAGATTTAAAAGCGGATAGTGGGCATACAAACGCTTACCTATCCCAAAATGCAAATGTACTCAACCGATTTTCATCTTAATGTGTAACACAATAGTGATCAATATCAGTTTCTATGTCATGTGGTAGCTTGGATGTGGGTCTAAACAAAACTGTATGTCCCACGATCCCTTTCTCAGCATTGTCCGTGCCCAGTTATTCTAGGACATTGTGCAACTTTCCTTATCCACCCTATTATGGTAATCACAATTAATGAAATAACTAAACATGTAACACATTTAAATGAAAAACATAATTTAAACAAGTACGCTGAAATTGATGTCCATGATAACAATGATAACATATATCGTATGCGCGGGTGTTCGGGTCTCTAAACATCGTGTCGCATTTTGATTAGCATTAATTTAATAAATACACACATGGGTAATATAGTATCAAGAAGGTCGGTAATTTTTAAGGTCAATTATGAGGTTCTTATTGCAACCTTGCGCTTGGTAATGTTGTAGTTGCTCAGTAAGAAATCTACTCTGTAGCAAAACACACGTGGAATTTTTCAAAACCATGAGCTTAAGAGACGAGTTCAAAAATTGTGAAACTGATGCCAAGCTGCACGGTAAAGTGGCGCTGATAACTGGAGCCACATCAGGAACTGGTCTGGAAGTTGCAAAAAACTTGGCGAAAAGAGGGGCCAAAGTAATAATTGCAAGCCGAAATCCAGCTAGACTTCTAAATGCTAAAGACACAATCGTCAAATCATCCGGTAACAATAACGTTATCACCAGACAGATGGATTTCGAATCGTTAGCGTCAATCAGGAGATTTGTTCAAGAAACGGTGTTAACAGAGCCAAAATTGGATATACTGATCAACAATATTGGAAGCATCGGTTTGGAGGACCAACTCACTCAAGACAACCTCCATTTGATGATGCAAGTCAACTACTTCGGTGCTTTTCTGCTGACGTTCCTATTATTCCCGCTTCTGAAAGCATCAGCTCCGAGCAGAATAGTCAACGTTTCCTCATTAGCACTAATCCTCGGTGATGTAAACTTGGAGCATATGAATGAGGTTGGAAGATATTCCAATTTTGGATACTACTGCAACGCGAAACTAGCCGATGTCTTGTTCACTGTTGAGATGGACAGAAGAATCAAAGGTTCTGGAGTGAGCGTCTACAGTATGGATCCTGGGTTAGGCAAGTCAGAGTTCTTTAGGAATTTCGACAACGAAATAATCAAAACCTTCTTTAACTCTGCTCTGCAGAATTTTGGTCGGCCTTTGGACAGAGTTGCGACCATGCCAGTGTATTTGGCAGTGGATCCCAAACTAGAGAATGCAAGTGGAAAACATTTTAGAGACTGTGCTGAGTTCTATAGCACTTGGCTTGCCAATGACACAGTGTTAACTAGTGGCTTGTGGGAAAAATCTAAAAAACTTGTGCGAATCAGTAGTGAAGAAGATTGGGAAGGTGATACGTGATATAAACTGTGCTGTAAATGTTCATTCATAAGAGGTATTTAAATTGCTAATATCTCTCTGTTACGAAGTTACAAAATTGATTTGTTTGTTAATAATAATTATGAAGCAGTAAACTTTTAGAAATCTATTTATTGCTACTTTGCAAAGTGTTTGATCTCTGGTTATATTCAAGACACATTTTATTTGAATCGATTCCGATTATTTATTTATGATTGACCGACCGTTAAATAATCGTAAATAATCGTTTTATCAGTCAAAGCTTATTTTCACTGCATTTTTTTAACCAATACTTAATCACAATTAAATGTTTATTAATAGTTTAGTAAAAATATTTTTCGTGTATTCTCATGAGGGCTGCTTGAGTATGTTACCTTGTCAAGTCTTTCTTTGGCCTTAAGATCCTTTACTGACAATCATGAATACATAGAAATCAATTATTTTTTTATTATTTTTTAAACGATATTTCATACGTTTAAATTATTATAAATTACTCGCCATAAGTTGTTCAACTTGTACTTTATTATAAGTAGGACCTCGGTAGTGTTCATATTCTCAGAGTGCAGATAACTTTCAGGCTGACTGTTTTGACGAGGTTATTATTGTAACGTAAAGTAATGTGAAAGTATCTATGAACTCAGTAAACTTGGTATGTACAACACAGTTAATTTGGTAGTACAGTCAACTTAGCGCATCTCTGAATAATGGAATGTGCGAATTATTATGTCACTCACAAGCGACGCGATGCTTCCGCGTCATTTGCGCAAATATCGTGCAATTGTGCCCGAAGCCATAGGCAACAACAGCATTGTTTTAAATTCTAACCTCCTTATTCATTATAAGCGACAGCTTCACACGGGTGCAAAGTTTTATATATATAAACCTTCCTCTTGAATCACTGATTTTTTAAAAAACCGCATCAAAAGTTTTAAAGATTTAAACCAGATAGACCTACTAACTTGATCACCTTGGTTCTCGTAGGCCTATTACCATAGAACCCTATTAGAAATGATGGGTGTAAAATACGTGTACCTGGATCCAATTTGACCCTGATCCTGCCCCCCGTTCCTAAGAGCTGGAGGCCGATTCTCGCGGCAATCGAACTTATTTCGTGTGGTAATTCGATTGCAAGTTTAACCGTTTTTCCTAAAAAATCTAGTAAAATATCTACACGTAAAAATATTTAGCACGAACAAAATCTAAATACATAGACATCGTGACCCTAAGAAGTCATAAACTATTTTTTCTTCTACAAAAAAAATTCGATCGGTGAACTTTTTTCGTATACGAATTGCGCGAGAATTGTCCCCCTGACGTAAAGATTTGAGATACTATCATGTGGGCTACCTATGACACCATAAGGAGAAGATACTACCATACCATAATGTTTCCGTGAATTTGAGTAATGTGAGTGTGTTATCTCAAGAACTTCTGGACCAAAATGTAAACAAGAAATGTGTTAGATAGCTGACTTTTTGATGAATAAACTAGAAAGCATTTCGCTATGCCTTAATTAAAGGTACAGAATAAAATCAAAATGGGTACGCGAAATTACGAGGGACCTCTAGTGTATCTAACATACATTTACATCCCAAATATTATTTAATGAACTAGCATACTACATACAATGTTCACTTTTACTTTGATTGAATCTCAAAACGCTGAAAATAGTACATTTGTTTGTTAAATGTGTTGTTTTTTTTTGTTTTCTGAGCCTAACTAAATGCATGTAAGTACAAAGCGTGAGTCGTGCCGACCGACCCATATATGTCATTTTCCAACTTTTCCGGAGATCACATATTTTTTCCTGACATATTTGGGCTAAATACAAAGACTGTTTATTGCACCAGAGCCACCAGAGGTGTACAGTACATTCGCAGAACGAAAAAACATTGGTGCGTTTAGCCTGTATGATCTGACGCGCAGCGCCATCTGTTGAAAACTTATGGAACTTCCTTTGTAAAGAATTTGGACGTTACAGTTAGAATGTTGATGTTGATGTGTAGTTTAAAATCTAAACAGTGGTAAATGATTTGATCGGTAAATGATTTGACTGATTAAATTGTCAAAACGGTAAGAGCGTTTTTACATTGAGGCGACTTTAGCAGCGCGGCAGCAGCGCGACTTACGCGCGACAGTCGCGCTGCCGAAAATTTCTGATGCTCTAATGTGAAGGCGCACTTAATTTAAGCAAAAGTTGATTTTTGAGTAACACTCTATTAATAAGTGCTATTGATGTTTGCCCGACGACGATTTATATCGTAAATGAACCTTTTTCTTAGGACTAAGTATGTATTCATAAAGCTCAGACGCCTTTAATCACTTTTCTTTTCAGTCAAGTACTTTTCATAAGATTTCACAAATAACAGTTTTCTCGAGGTGTAGCGAAAGTAAAGCAATGCGAGTAAGTAAAGAATCATCATCATAAGAAATCGTAAGAAAAACATTTATTCGTGTTGTATAGTCAATGGAGTTTGTGATACAAATTGTTAAAAAAAACATTAATTTACGGGAATATTTGTGTTTTCTTTTTCTTAAAAGGACAAATAACACTCTAGTCAACCCGTAACCACGGACGCTGTAAAGTGTTCGAAACGTCGGATCTAAAATTTAATAAATATAAAATAGTGTTTTATTCAATGCGTGTATTCGCGTCACTTCAGAAACGAGCATAAAAATTGTGCTTATTTATGCATTGACAAAACAATCAATGGAGAGGGCTATGCTGGGTGTTTCTCTATGTGATCGAATCAGCAATGAGGAGATACGTAGAAGAACTAAGGTAACGGACATAGCCTTGAGAATCAGTAAGGTCAAGTGGCAATGGACAGGGCACATAGCGTGAAGAACTGATGGCCGTTGGGGCAGGATAGTTCTAGATTGGAGACCCTTCGACCAAAGACGCAGCGTTGGACGTCCACCAACAAGATAGATAGACGACCTTAAAAAGATCGCAGGATCAAACTGGATGCAGACCTACGTTCAGCAGTGGACGATGATGATGATGAAAACAATCGCCATTATTTAAATCCATAATCGCTTTAGTCCTAGACTTAGGCCCAGACTCTTAAAGGATTCTGCGGTCAACCAGGAAAGTGACCACGCATCGACACCTGTCGCATTTCTAATTTTCCTACAAACACAACCGCGTTTCTAAGCAAATATTGTGTATTGTTTTTAGTAACATATACAACATAATCTCAATAACAACCGAATAGAAGCTTACTCTAGACTAACAAGAAAGAAAGTGTTTTACTAATAGATGTTTATTTTATGTGACTAGACGACTCAAGAATGAGATTTAATAACAAGTTCAAGATCAAAATTCTGAGTTCTCTGTCATGAAAAATTAAGTATAGGTAAGTATAAGGTTATATTCATGTTACAATCGTACATTGATAGCTCTTGAATTTATCTCTTTCCTACAACGTTTTAAGGTAATATGTATAACCATCAATAGCAGGATTAAATCAATGCAGCGAGCCGTTAGCGCTAAAACAAAAACGATATTTATGTATTATGTTCATAAGAAATGTATGATATCTGTTATTGAATACAATTCGTAGGAATTGTATAAAATTCCTAAAATCACTTTGAATGTGTAAATACATTTCTTAAACAGCAACCGAAAATGTAATAAATTTAACAATGATATAGTATTAAGAACTAGATCACCGGTGAGAGGCTAAAAGATGGCTCAGCTAAACAACACCTCACTTCAAATTGGGGTCATAATTTTGACTTAGTCTGTTTTTAATGGCGTCAGTGTCTCAATGCCACAGTGCGCCTTTAAAACTGCAGAAACACCTAACTAAATAAAAAACCGGCCAAGTGCGAGTCGGACTCGCGCACTGAGGGTTCCGTGCCAACTTTAACTGAATTACGGAATCCATTTACTTAGTAAAATACCACAATATTTTGTTGAATGCAAATATAACTTTGTTTTTCATAGTGTTTGTATGAAGTACAAAGTTATCTTGGCGGTTGTTGAAAATGTGCTATATCTCACAAACTACTTGTTCGATCCCGTCCGAACCAATTTTCGTTGAAAGTATTTATTAAGATCTATATCATACATTTTTTTTCAAAATTTACACTTGCTTGGTTTAGAAATTAGATGGGGGGACGCCCATTATACCACTTTGGAAGCGTCTAGCTTTGAAACGTTAGGCTTTAAAAGAAAATGGTTTTAGAAACCTCTATGTCATTTTAAAAGACCTATCCATAGATCCCCACACGCATAGGTTTGACAAAAAAAAATTGGTTTTAGTTTCATGTATGAGAGCCCCCTCTTAACTGTCATTATTTTTTTATTTGTTGTATGAGAATCGGTAAGCGGTTAACAAGATACATCTTCATACCAAATTTCAATTGTGTAATGCTTATAGTTACAGAATAAAATGGCTGTGACATACGGACGGACAGACAGACAGACAGACAGATAGACAGACAGACAGACAGACAGACAGACTTAACGAAACTATAAGGGTTCCGTTTTTTGCCATTCGGCTACGGAACCCTAAAAAACAGTCCGAATATCATATTTTCGTTAAGTAAATTGTATTTAATGATGCCTATCATTCACGATTGAAGTATTTTCAATATAAAAGTGAGTTTTGTTTCTTAGCCAACCCACGGACTAAGATGGTCGATATTCTAAGACAGTGCCATACATGGAGTAGTTTGGTACTATATTTTTTAATAATAATTTTACGACCGTTATAGTGTGGTGGTTTACGTTCTGGACTACAAAGATAAGCAGTCGCGGGTTTGAATCCCGCCCGCACGACCCTAACAAATATGTCTATGGAAGTGTATGTTAATATGTCTTTTATATAAACTGTACATTACACCTTCAATTTTTTTTTGAGTAACAGCGTAGACGCTCACAGATCAAAAGGTCACCGGCACTCAGCGTTAACAAAGTATAACAAAAGACTGTTGATAAACACATTTGTGAGGGATGATCCTCACGATTGTAGAAAAAAAACATGTACGCTCACTATTAGCATGTTATTTTAAGGAATCATCCTGTTAACATGATGCCAGATGACTATGGTATTCTAATGCTTCAACACCCGAGCGGTCGCATGAGACCGCATAACAATAGAATATCTATTGTGTCTCGTTCACATACGCTTGAGGGTATACTATATATACGCATACGCTTAAATATCTCTTTATTTATTTAAATAAGGACTGTAAACATTTCAATAAATTAATTTTGTAAATTAATACATATATTTAATGAGAATTCGTATGCCTTTAAGGTAGATCATAGTGGAACACTCTAAATGTTTCAATTAACTTAAATACCTATGATGCCGAATAAATAACAATTTCAATTTGAATTTAAAAAATATACATGTCGTCACGTAATGGTGAATTCCTAGCAGTGAACGTGACTCTGATATTGGCGCCTTGGCGTTTCAAGCATTCACGTGATAAATGTAAATTGCATTTATTAGATAATTATTCAATATTTTAAATGTTAAATAGTTTGAAAGTTAAACGTTTTTGTATATTAATATATTACCGAGCTAAAGTGTGAACTCAATTTTAAAATTAGGCCAACGAGTCTATTGTAATGTACCTACATACTTTAAAAAATATATTGTGAAAGCTACTCTATTAAGACTCTGTTCCGAAACTGATGTATTTTTTTTTATTATTATTATTATTTTATTTATTAAGAAAACCAACAGCTTAATAATAAGTTGTACAAAGTCGTTAGTTCTTATATAAAGTTAAGCCAATAAAAGGTTTCCCTATATTTGCAATCAGTTTAGGACGCTTAATAATAGTATGTGCATAGCAAATTAAAACAAGTTAATTGTATGATGTAATATGAAACATACATATTAAATCTCCGTGAAGAAAAAAAAATTCTTATAGCTAAATAACCTAGGTAAGTAGGTAATTACTAAGACGTTATTACATAGGTATATGACACATAGACAATAATACTACACGTTAAATTTATTAATGTAGCTTAAAATGTTTTATATGATATAAATCATACATTATTATTACATAGGTATATGACACATAGACAATAATACTACACGTTAAATTTATTAATGTAGCTTAAAATGTTTTTCAACACACTTGCTCAAAATGACGTTTTTATTCCACCGATTTTTGGCACATAATCATAGATATTAAACACGCGTGCTTTTTCTGTACATTATTGCACTAGTGCCTTTTGTTTACTAACCCAACAAATTTACATTCGTACCCTAGTACCAAGTAGTAAGTACGAAGATGAAGCGATATAATTTAGTCGGGTTATAACTTTTATTTTAGGAACAAAGTGTAAATATATTCGAAAAATTACAGTATGTATATATTTATTTCAAGAAATGGTAAATACAGGTTTATTACTAAAAATAACTCAAATTCATTTAAAATTTTCTGTAATTTGTGTTTTAAACACGAATTGTTACATTTTTAATCTTGGCTGTTGGCCGATCTAGTTCGCGCCTTAGCCTTGCGCGCGCATCTGTTTCGCGGCAAGAAAAAAAGCAACGCGCCATTTTTCCACAGATTAGTAAGTGCATTTTTCGTAAATAATTGTCGGCTGTGGTGTGATGTAGTTTTGATTAATGGCAAGTGTGCTGAAAAACGTCGTATGATACACGTGTGCCGTGACCTATTATATACGCGGCTTTCTTATGGCGCACTCGCTTTCGCTCGTGCGCACACAATATCGCCTTGTATATAATGGTCAACTTAGCACACTTGTATCATAATGTACTATTATATGATATAAATCATATAAACCATTTTAAGCTCAAAGAAATAACCACGACTCCGAGGCATACCTATATCATGTACATTTGTATCAAAAAGTGCTGCGAAGAAGCATGATGCTGATATTGTGATAGATGTCAATCCATTGACATCCATTAATCAGACGGTGACATATTTGTGTACTCTTTTCATTCGCGAGGCGCCATCTACTTCTAAATTCAATATCATTGAAATTTAATTAATTGTAATTTGTTACACATTTACATTTGATAATATGATATTGCAATGCTATAAAATTTCTAGGAAATGTATACACTTCCTTGGATCTGAAGGGCAATTGTGTTAAGTAATCGTATTCATTTGACAGTTCAACATTTGCAACTTCACATGGCCTCAAAACCCATACAGCTTAATATTATATCTTATTGGTTGGTTCCCTAATGTCATCGGATAACATGAGCATGACCACGATGGTAAATTAAATTATATAATTTTTCAATACCCACTGTGCTAAAATAACATAACGTAGTGATTAAGTAAACTTTAGGAATATAATGTTGTCAACTAAATAAACTATTTATTTACTATTAAAACGATTTATTATTCATACTCGTACACGTTTAATATAATCAACTGACTTATGTTCTTTTTAGGGTTTCGTAGCCGAATGGCAAAAAACGGAACCCCTTTGGTTTCGTCAAGTCTGTCTGTCTGTCTGTCTATCTGTCCGTCCGTATGTCACAGCCAATTTATTCTGTAACTATAAGCATCAC
Organism: Pyrausta purpuralis; assembly: GCA_963924145.1. Lineage (NCBI taxonomy): Eukaryota > Metazoa > Arthropoda > Insecta > Lepidoptera > Crambidae > Pyrausta > Pyrausta purpuralis. The sequence continues at coordinate 1,885,632 of OZ001653.1, read as the reverse complement.
ACTGTTAAAATTAAGTAGGAAGATGTATCATGTTAACCGCTGTACGATTCTTATACAAAAAATATAAAATAATGATATTTGAGGGAAGGCTCCCATACATGAAACTAAAACCGAAAAAAAAATATATGCGTGTGGGGTCTATGGATAGGTCTTTTAAAATAACATAGAGGTTCCTTAAACCACTTTCTTCTAAAGTCTAACGTGTCTTAGCTAGACGCTTCCAAAGTGGTAAAGTGGGCGTACCCCCCCCCCCCCCCCTAAACTAAGCGAGTTTTATAATAAAAAATAATAATGTAGATCATAACAAATACTTTCAACGAAAATTGGTTCGGACGGAATCTAGTCAACGTAAATAATAGTCAACGTTGTTGTTGTTCTTGTAGCAACAGATTATTTTATTGGATGCCACAATACACAGTTCAGCTTGAAATAAACTTTATTTATTTCTGAACTTTAAATTAGTATTGTTTTTTTATGTCGGTTGAGATGTCTAGAACTTTCTATACTGCATAAAATTACACTATGTTCTCAGCTTCTGAAATACTCAACAGTATTTGTTTATTTCTGTGCTCTATCTTAATTGCATGAACTGTGAACCGCTACGTAACTTTTTGTATGGAAAATTTTGTTCTGTCAGTGACCGCTAGAGGCGCTGTGCAATTTTCCATAGACTTTTTTACGTCGTCTTAAACCATAAAATTATTATCAAAGGAATATTAATTTTATGTCTTAAACTCATGGTAATAGTACTTCTCATGGAAACTGGGAGCTCGTTACATGAATGACTCAGTAGTTGGATTTATTTTATTTTCAATAATGTGAGAGATATTGCTTAAGACTGAACCTGCTTTTTCCGAACATTTTCCCTAGCAATTGCATACACAATTTTCACGTAATATAAAAAACGAATATTTACTTAGTCACAATTTTTACTATCTAATGACTCACAGCGAATTTTATTTAAAGAAGCGCACAGCGCCTCTAGCGGTCAGTGACAGAACTAAAATTTTCCATACAAAAAGTGACGTCGTCGCTAGCGAGTGAAACCGTGGTCGCTATCGAGTAAACTCATGGTAGCGGTACTGATAAATAAATCTTCACTTAGATAGATAGAGACACCTTTTGCATACCACATACCTAAATGATACAGGGTACTATAAATACCAAGTTTTTACTATATATATTTAAATTTGATCAAACATCATAACGTTGTTGTGCCCAATTTTAAATACGCCGTAACTGAAAAAATAGGTATATGTAACCGTAATATTGTAAAAACTGCGTGATTTTAATCTAAAATCTGGAAGATTGTAATCTGTCGATTTATTGTGAACTAGCGGTCTCCTGCGGCGTTGCCCGCATACATTTCGGATTTCCTGTAAAATGTTTCAACGCAAAACACGTATCTATTTTCATGGTTAGTACGGTCGAGGTCCCTGCCGCCTTACCACTTGCATGATGAAAGTCGCTTGCACACACCACACAAAATCTTTTATCTAAGTTTTCATATAGATCCCTTATATTTTTGAATAATCTATGTTCATCACAGATAATACAGAATTTTTATGGTGAAATTTTTTTTCAAATCGGTCCAGTAGTTCCAGACCCAAATTGATGCAAACAAACAATCAAATTTTCCTCTTTATAAAATTAGTATAGACAAGCTCGATATGGTTTAGAATTCACGCTTTTATTACTTCTGTCAACCTAACCTACATGTCAACCTAACATGTTGACCTATCCTGAACCACCTTTTCCATGTATGAAGTTCGCTACAGTTCACAATAAATCGACAGATTACAATATTACGAATTTTAAAACGGTTTGATTGTAATCACGCGGTTCACAAAAAGGCGGAATAATATTTAAGGGTATGTATGTATGTAATGTGAACATTAAATAGGTAGTAAAATTTTTAGTTAAAACTAAACAACTTTTTTCCCAAACTAAGTAAATAAATTGTTTTTTTTTACCGAAAGTGTTGACAACCCTGAGTCTGCGGTCATTCGTTATCGAACCCCCGCCCGCAAACCTCGCCCGCCGCACACACACACACACCTAACAGTTGATATTTAAGGTTGTCACCGATAAGTTTTTGTAAAAACTTTAGCATCAATTACTCAGTAATTTATACTCGCACGAGTTTGTGGTTTTGCATAGAAACTACACATTTAATACTCTACACGTCCTTTAAATTTTATTTCGCTTTTTTGTTACATCCTGTATAAACTAATACTTGTAACCAAAGTCGCAGGTGAATTTCCTAGACTTTGAAAGCTTCCTTGTCTGAAATGGATTGAATTCGTGACCGTCATAGAGTGGAAGGAGTAAAGTCAAATCCATAAATATTATACTTACACATACAATATTACTTACAAATAATTTTTCATCAGTATCAGCCAATAGACGTCCACTGCTGATCAAAGACCTCCCCCACGGTTTTCCTCAGCGACCGAACACAAGCGGTCTGCATCCAGTCTCATCCTGCAATCTTTACAAGGTAATCTGTTCATCTTGTCGGTGGACTTACTACGCTGCTTTTAAGGTCAAAAGGTCTCCAATTACTACACGTCTCGTCAAATTAACTTTGGACAATCAAGCTCTTCTGGGGTAAAATTAATAAATTAAACCGGCCAATTGTGAGTCGAACTCGCACACTAAGGGTTTCGTGCCAACTGTAACTGAATTAGAGATCCACTTACTTCCACATAGCCGAAACACTACAATATTTTGTCGACAGCAAATATAATTTTGTTTTTCATAGTATTAGCGTAAATGACACAGTTATCCGGCAATAGGCATACGCCCGGATTGCGTAAGACACGGGGTTCGATTCCTCGTCTGTCACACAGCCAAAGTTGCTTTTTACAAGTGCAATTTGCAATTTATATTATTAATTTTGTATAGTGACAAAACACTATAAAAACAAAAAATTAATGACACAGTTATGTTTTATTGAAAATGTGCTCTATTTTAAAACTACTAGTTTGATCTCATTCAAACCAATTTTCGTTGAAATTCTTTGTCAAGATCTACATCATGTATTTTTTTTTAATTTACACTCGCTTAGTTTAAAAGTTAGATATGGGGGACGCCCATTTCACCACTTTGGAAGTGTCTATCTCTAAAACATTAGACTTAAGAGAATCGTAAAGCGGTTAACAGGTTACATCTACGAGTACTAACTAAGTTTCAACTGTGTAATACTAATAGTTTCAGAATAAAGAAGCTGTGACACACGCACGGACAGACAGACAGACAGACTTGACGAAACTATAAGGGTTCCGTTTTTTGCCATTCGGCTACGGAACCCTAAAAAAGACATTTCACAAATATCTATATAAGCCTAGTATTTTATCCAGACTGCCTCTGTGGCGCAGCGGTAGGAGGCTCGCACTTTAAAGCGACGGCTGCGCCACAGAGGCAGTCGGGCCAAAAATATATACCTGAGTTTTTCTGTTCAGAAATTCTTAGGGTAGCCCGGAGTTTGGAAGTTGGCGGTGTTTCACCCCCGTGCCTCGGAAAAGCACGTAAAGCCGTTGGTCCTGCGCCTGAACTCTCTCCGGTCGTGTCAGATTGCTGTCCCATCGGGCTATGAGAGTGAAAGGAATAGAGAGAGTACCTGTGTTTGCGCACACACTTGTGCACTATAATATGTCCCGCGCAGTCGGTTAGTCGTTGTGACTGGCCACTTTAGTCGAAATCGGCTAGGGGGACTACTATTTTATCCCAACTCCGGAAAAAGTTTCAACATGTTTATGACGCTGACTTCACTTGGGCCACCGGAAGTGATAGCATTATCGGAATCACAGTAATTGCTTATTGCAGCTCATCATTTGATCGTTGGATAAAATCATGTGAGTAAATGATAAAATCGAGGCAAACTACATCGGAGTGCGCATCAAAACGACAATCTTAATATTACATACGATTTAAATAATTTGGGCTCCAATCACATACATTGCTCTGATCCCAAAGTAAGTAGCTAATGCACTTGTGTCATGGAAATTAGACACAATGGTGGTACCACAACACTCTACCTTAACATCCGTTTATCTTTGCAAGTCCAATAATGTAAACAATCTTTTTACAACTCTCAAAATAAAATCAGAGTATAAAATTCATCTACTAACTAATTTAAAAAGATATCGGTGTTAAACGATGCATTACCTATGTAGTTGGTAAGTTTTGTGTTTATCTTATTTTGAAATGAATTATTTCGGTAAAAGGAATGACAAGATTTTTTTACATACTTTATTAGTGTCAATTAATAACTCTTACATAACTCAAAGGAATACGTCTTTTTTAGAAAATTGCCTTTATGATTATCAGCCAAAGGACGTCCACTGCTGACCATAGGCCTCCCCCACGGTTTTCCACAGCCACCGATCACGAGCGGTCTGCATCCAGTGTGATCCTGAGATCTTAATAGGGTCGCACGTCCATCTTGTCGGTGGACGTCCCACGCTAAGCTTTTGGTCGATAGGTCTCAATCACTTCACCAATCTAGAACTTTTCTGCCCCAACGGCCTTCAGTTCTTCGCGCTATGTGCCCTGCCCACTGCTACTTGAGCTTATTGATTCGTAGGGAAATGTCCGTTACCTTAGTTCTCCTACGTATCTCCTGATTTCTGATTCGATATCGTAGAGAAACACCAAGCATAGCCCTCTCAATAGTTCGTTGTGTGATTTTGAGCTTCTTCAAGGAGCCCATAGGTAGAGACCACGTCTCGGATCCGTATGTCATCACTGGTTGAAGACTTTCGTCTTCAGCCACTGAGGTGATTGAGACGAGAAGACGCCCTTGCGCAGAATTTCATTATTGCGATGAGAATTCATAATAACAAACAATATAATTTATATACTCATGATCATATTTATTAATATTTTGGGAGCGGTAATTTAGTGAACACACTCACAACGACTAACCGACACAAGTGTGTGCGCAAACACAGGTGCACTCTCTATTTCTTGGACCAACTTTTCGCGTGTGTTTGGCCTAAAACTTACTTGAGGACCTTTGTGACTGTGCCTGTTTCCTAGGTGATCACCTGCAACCCTGGAAACGAACTATTGGCGGATAATGGGCGAGTCCTGAGAAACTAAGCATCCCTTATATTTTTGCCCCACCACGTTGAATCCACTGCTGATCTCGAACAAACGGCTTTACGTGCTATCCGAGGCACGCGGGTGAAACACTGCCCTCTTCCAAACCCCGGGCTGCCCTAGGAATTTCTAGATTTAAAAACCCAGGTACATATTTTTGGCCCGACCCGGGGATTTAACCCGGGACCTCTGGCGCAGCCGTCGCTTTAAATTGCGATCCTCCTACCGCTGCGCCACCGAGGCAGTTATATTTCAGTATACGTGTTGAATAATATACGTAAGTACCATAAACCACATCATACATCTACTATTATAACATGTTCAGCACCGACAAGAAAATGGCATAATAATCATCTGACAGCCAGTGTTGTGCCACTGATCACAATAATGGTCAAGTTCAAGAAAAAATCTAGCGAGTCAATATAATCAGGTTACAAATATCTCAAGATATATATTCAACTCATTACGCATAGCCAATAATCATTTCGTAAGTCAATAAAAGCCTCATAAAATGGTGTAAAGTAAAGACGCTTAAACTCAATTTTAAAATGTATTAATGTAACCTTCACGCTGCAAATGGAATGTGTGGCGTAACTCATCTATCTATAATTAATTTGAAGGTATGTTTTACTTCATATAGTAAAGCCGCATAGCGATTACTTTATTTATCCATATTATATGTTTAAAACACAAAGTGATGTGATAAATTGAATAGCTAGTTATTGTGTCGTTCAAAGTTCCATTAATTAATTTACGCACCAATACTTTATTAAAACAAGAAGTCAATAGAAATTATTTGTGTTAAATAAGAACTTTGTTATAATACGAAGTCGTGTACATCCGGCCGTCTGAGCCAGGCTTCTATAGAGATCTTGCATATCTAGGCTGATAACGAATCGTTAGTGACGCTGATATATCCAGGTTTTATCGTTTGTGACGCAATAGTTTTCTTGGAAAATCAAAAAAACTAGGCTCAGACAGCCAGAATTTCGCATTTTCTGACTTTCCAGATCTCAACTATCAGAGGGTTTCAGGTCGCTGTTTCTTATAAAATGTGATGTGACGCGTTAGTGACGGTCATCCGAAGTAGTTTCATCCATTTTAATCCAGTACTTTTTGAGAAATCGTGATAAACGTGTGGCTCAGACAGCCTGATATCCGGTCGTCTGAGCCAACTTTTTTTTCTCTATATTTCACGAAATGTAACGTTTCGGACAAATGTTTTTCGGATTTACTGATGTGACGACGTTAGTGACAGCTCTCGACCAGATTTGAACCTTCGTGACGCACGCGTTTTGGAGAAATTGAGAAAAAACTGCTGGCTCAGACAGCCGGATGCTGGCTGTCTGAGCCACCCAGTTCTACCACTTCCAGGTGTTGTACGAAGCTGAAAACTCATCTAATCTGATGTGACGCGGCCTCTTAGTACAAAAAATCGTAAGTGACGGCTCTATATGCCGCCAATCAAAAGTTATAAGCATTTCAAATGTTTTCCATACATCGATGCATTTGGGTGGCCACACTTCGCACTCTTTATGGAAACGGAAAGACAATTTAGTAGAAAATGTAAGCTAAAGCCCCTCATATCAAAGCGGATGCTTTCTCCTGCTATTTAAATATTTAATTTCGTAGTCAATAACTACGCCGATGAAGGAAAATATGTTAATTATTTATGGTCTCAGGTATTCCAAGGAAAAAAATCGTTAGATTACTATTTATTTGAAAACAACCGCTAGTTTATCGAAGGTACTACAATATTAGAGAATTTTGGTAAGGTACATACTACTTACATATTACTCGACTCTTCCCATGTGATTTTACGGCCCACTTGGGACAAGATGCAAAAAATCAATATAAATACTAACTTCATCCTTCAAGTCGTTTCCTTTTTTGTTTGGATGGAAAACTTAGTAATTCATTGACTCGTCCCACCATGCCTATATAATATTTGGGACGAAATGCGGAAAATCAAAGATATATTTACAAACTGCAGCTTGTCCAGAGTAATTCTTAAACTTTCTCAACGTTTAAAAGAAGGCTTTTATTTTTATTTCTAGTTTAAAGAGATGATCTTACCAATATTATCAGACCATGTACACTTGTACAGGCTCATATTTCATTCACCATTTAAAAAATCAGGAATATGCTATCAAGTTAAAGAAAATATGTTAAATAAGAACATTAAAACACTTTTTAATCACTGTTAATTCGACATGCAAGATAGCGTCAGACGAAAATGTAGACATTTACAGTGATGACAGTTGCTGAAAAAAAATCCGCACTACTGAATAGTGACTGATGTACTGACAAGGAAACCTGCACTTACGAAGTTAATCATTAAAAAATGCATTTAAAGAAATTTATGGTGATAATATTGGGCTAGTTATACTAAAAGGGGGCACAAAGACTTATGACAACAATCAGACATGTTTTGACGTGAGCTCCAGACTCAGACCTCAGTAAGCAGAGCAGTATTTAGTTGGACTACTTACTACTTTTACTAGGCGTATGTATATAATATTATTTATAATTAATTATATTTTACACAATAGTATTTGTTGCAATTTTAATATCTATTTACAATATCCTCCTGCACCCATAACAATCTCTCTGCATGATCTAAAGGCATGACTGGGAGAGAATGCTATTAGCATTAAGTGCACCTTTTGTACACTTTTATTTGTGCAATAAAGTTTTTAAATGAAAAATAAATGTAGGTATGTATATGATAAAGATTTCCTTATAATAAGGATTCCAATCCCCTTCAAACAACAAAATACGAGTATTCGGAATTTTAAGACAAAACCGGTTGTTTCTGTTGATGAAGATGATTCAAAACTTTGATTTTTTACAACTAAAAAAGACGATCGATAGATATTTAACTACAGTCACAGTTTCATATCTTACTTAACGTATTTTGGAGGAAAAAAATTAAACGAAAATTTACATAAAAATATTTTGCTTTAAGTTTATCTACCACAACTCTGTTATTTGTTTACTTATCATAGTAGTGATAGTTTTCCTTCTAAATTCATTATACATGCTAGTTCCGTGAATTTTCACGTATCCACCTACTACCGTTTAGTTGGGAGAGGGGGACATTGGAATCTAACAAAAACTTGCCTTTTAAAAGTGAATGACAGAAGCAAGCCATTTTATTGAAAAAGTATGTTATAAAATTCACAATCATTAAAAGACCTATTCAACGATACCCCACACGATGGGTTTGGCATGTGAAAAAAAACCCCACGTCACTTGTATGAGAGGTATCCCAAGAAGAATATTTTTTTTATATATATCTAGACGAAATGACATTTTTCTAGCACCTTAGGACTCTGCGCTGGACTGCGGACGGACAGACGGACATGGCGAAACTATAAAGGTTCCTTATTGGACTACGGAACCCTCTAAAAATATGATGGCCGTCACATATAAAATCGAATACTATCGATATATCGATGTACCCATAATTCACGAGCGTCCCACCACACCACCACTGCTTACAATTCGCAGGTCAATGGAAAGTAAAAGTCAGGGGTTACGGCGAGTCGCACAATTATTTTGTCGGCTCCGCTCGCCGCGACGTCTCTGGGTCATAGAATAACGCCTCCGTGGTCTATTAGTTGTTTGGAACTAGGCTCTTGTATTTGTTAAGAATTAGCGAAATCGGTCCAGCCGGTCACGGCATCACGCGTGAAAGGCTAGACCGATTTCGCTTACTTTTTTCTTGTTCTATTGTTGTTGTCAGGAAAAGGTTCTCATAATAGAAAAAAAAGAAAATTCAACGGGTGGACCGATTTTAATGATTTTTACGTTGTCAGATTCGTCACCGTCCGGAGTAAGTAGGATAATAGATAATTATTAATAGCTAGTAATTTAAAAAAAAAAACTGTAATACGAATACGAATAAATAATGCTGTTTTCTTTTATTTGACAAACGTTGTTATGACTGCAACCATTTTTCCAAAGTGTTTATTGCTTAAGCATTTCCCACGTTGCTATTTTTAACAAACGGTAGCTTTTGTTACCCGGACTATTAATAAAATAGTAGTTTAGCCGCAAATGTGGAACCCACATAATAAATACCTTCCCACGTAACATTATCTTTTGGCTTGCCGTAGTCGTGTTAAAAAAATGTGGTAACTTCGTTGTCCCTTCGATTGTACCTGAATCAGTCAGTGTGACGCCCAAGTAACAATAGCTACAGCTAAAAATAACCACTGAGTTCTAAGGGCATTTACGTTTGCATCTAAATGTGACGTTGTCATAGTAAACATAGTTTCTAGGCTCTGCATTAAAGCTTATTTAACTACTTATTTCCTTGTTTCAATACAAAAGACATCAACGACAGTCAAAGATTATGTTTAATCATTGAATGAAATCAAATTCGATCAAATTTCAAGAGCAAAATCAATCAGACAATAGTGTCTGAAATTGTTGCGCAGCTTCTTTTCAGCACTAGCCCACAATTGTCCTTATAGTAGTGGTAGTTTATATTGGAGGGTGACGTTAGTAGAAAACACACACACACACACACACACACACACACACACACACACACACACACACACACACACACACACACACACACACACACACCTTTACAAAAATAAAAAGAATTATGTTAACAAAGAAAAAAATACACTAATACAAATACAACAGACAGGCACACAAATGCCAGCCAACAAGGCGTGCCCGTGACGGTGACGTCCGAACCAATAGGACTTCACTCAGCATGAGCTAGAGGACCTGAAGCTGGTTTTCAGTGGGCCCTACCGAGTGAGGATTACTGTTGTTAAAGCTAAAGTTACAATTTATATTCTTGTAAAACCCATACTATTTACGCAATGACGTCTATGTCTTTTATGTGAGCAAAAGTAAATAATTGAATTAGTTTAATTCTACTTAATACTTAGTATTTTTTGTCAGCTAAAATTATACAACCGCACATTACGATGCCTAAAAATAATATAAAGTTCATTCGCTCTGCACGTTATTTTATACTGCCAGCACAGCTTACAGCTGATGATTTAGGTGAAAGATTTAACCTCATTTTTAGGTCAGTAAAAAAATAATAAGCAGTATCTGTAGAGGTCAATATTTTATAGGTCAGAGAATTATGTACTTAGACACAATTTCTGCTCTTACGCAAGCGATACCACAATTTACAAAATTACCTTTTTTATTAGTTTAATGAAGACAAATATTTATTCTTTGTTTTGGCCGTGGAGATAAATTTCTTTCACGATCATACCAAGTACTTCTCAACACGTTTCTTCAGATAAGGGGCCGTCCATTAATCACGTGAGGCTCAAAAGGGGGGGGGGGGAGGGGGTACGGAAAACATCACGAAACATGACGAGGGGGGAGGGGGGGTCTCGTTAGATATCACGTGTATAAATTTTATTTATTTTTTGTCAAAAATCGCTATATCTGAAACGAAATTTTGAACGGCGCGAAAATTTGAACGATTTGTTGTCACAAACCTCTTTCTCTGCCGATAACAACTGCCAGTGAAGAAGAAGCTTTACCAGTTGTATCCTTAAATGAAAGTCTTGCAACTCCGTGGGACGAAGACAACACTAATTAATTATTCATTAATTTTATTGCAAATACATGTAAATGTTTTTCGAATCACCATTTTTAAATATTTTTTTCTAGTCAAAAATAGCCTTCCAAAAAATACACGTGATCCAGGGGGGAGGAGGGGGGGGTTGTCCCAAACCTCACCAAATATCACCAGGGGGGAGGAGGGGGGTCAAAAAATAAGAAAAATGACCTCACGTGATTAATGGACGGCCTCTAATCCCTTTGTTCCATATTATTCAGGGCAGTAAATATAAACTAGTAAGTATACATTACTTTAGCTTGTAAAAAAGTAATCTCGTGCGAAAACTTGGTATTGATGACGATCAACAAAAAAAATACGGATCATTCATATTTTGTAAATTTAAATTCATTTTTATTTTATGGTGAGTTTTTCCTATACTGTCCCACGGCTGGGCAAAGACCTCCCTAAACTATTCCACGTGTCCCTGTCAGCGGAAAGGGTTTGCCATTTTTCATGGTTTTAGGCAGCCAGTATGTGACGATTTGGACCAATAATAATAATAATAATTCACGTTCTCAAAACTTTGAGGTTTAATTAATTTAAAAGCAAACTTCACTACTGCACCTGTCAATTTTTTTAACCTGTCAAAATAACACGTTTACTACTTTTATTTCTTTAGCTCTTTGTTGCAGCAATAAATATTGAAAAACAAATATTTCAATTGCATTTAGACATTTCTTAAAGCTTTTACACATTACAAAATAGCTAAATAATGCAGTGGTATGATAATTGGGACTCGTATCGTTGGCCAACTATACTCGGTAGACAGTAGGCACAGATGAGCATGACCACAGTAAATTACTATGACAGTAGCTCACTTTATTCACTAAGAATAAATATGATCATTCTCGTCATAAGAGAGGATCCCCATTTTATTTATTTATTTATAACGTACATCAACGATAATTATAATAATGCCAACTTATAACTAACAATATTTAAGAACTAATTGTATTATCAATTACAGATGCACACCACATCCTTTGTTTTCTTTTGATGTTGTCTAGTTATAACTAAATAGCAAACAAAATAATACAGATCAGTCTATATTATTTTGATTATATTATTATTTTAATAATATACCTCGTCTGCGAATATCTCGCGTTTAGATGGACCGATTTTGATGCGGTTTTCAGTAAAGTATTTGTTACACTGAGGAAAAGTTTATAGTAACTATAGTTTATTCAGGTACAGTGAAACTTAAAAAATAACTAAAAACGACGAAAAAAAAATTTTTACAAAAAAAATACCGCCTACAAATAAAACACTAAAATAACGCTAACAGGAGAAACAAACTTATTAGAAGTCGGTGCATAATATCAATTTTAACGGACAGCAGCAGTCTACTTACGCACATCATGCACCGATTTCAAATGAGTTTGTTTATCCTATTAGCATGTTTGAGTCATTTTGACCCGACCGACCCGTCTGGTGTAGTGGTCGAGAAATCGCCTACTACGCAGCGGGTGCGGGTTCGATCCCCGCACAATACAAACATTTGTGTGCATGAACATGTCTGTTTGTATTAGTCTGAGTGTTTTCTATGTATATCATGTATGTATTTACAAACAAAAAGTATTTGAATATTATATCCGTTGTCTGGCACCCATAACACAAGCTTTGAGTAGCTTACTTTGGGGCTAGATGGTGATGTGTGGGAATGTCCAAAGGATATAATATTATTATATTATTTTTGTGTTTTTTTAAGGCAGTTCAGTTTTAGTCACAAAGAATCACCCGCGCGGGCAGCGAGTTCCACTACTTTGCCGTGCGAAGTATACAACTTGTGACGTTAAAAAAGCAAAACCTGAAAACAGATTGATTGGAATAACGAGCAGAATCAATTGAACCAATTTTAATATGGGTCACATTTAAAAAAAAAAACAAGAAATGATCAGAAGTGCCAGTAAAACAAAAACACCACATAAAACCTTAACATAAAACATTTTTTAATTGTTTTAAAAATCCTTTAGGGTGTCTGAGGTTTTGCATATTTAACATTACACGTTGTAAATGTTGATGAGAAGCGGCTAATTCTTATCAGCGGGACATTGACAGGGAAAGGATGGTATACCGCAAAGGTCTCTTTTAGCTTGTCAGTGCCGAGCACTCGGGCCCGAGTACGCGAGAACCATTCCAGCGGTGCCACCTACTCGGGCCCGAGTGTTTATGGTGATGTCTTTTTCTGACATTATTTTATACATGGCACTCAGACCCTAGTGCTTCGCTACCAGCACGCTGTGTGCCGACCACTCGGGACCGATTGTGCATGTTTAAAAAATATATGATAACAGCGCAAATATTTTTTAGAGATACTGGTTCATGAAATTACGAGTAAAAATTGCGGTTTCCTGGGTTATTTTTCGTATTTTTTGAGGCAGTCAAAGTTTTCATAAAGACTTCTGTTGATTGCTGCACATGAGCCGCCTTTTCACGTAAATTAATAAACAGCAAGATGCATATCCATCGGCTGAACTGTTTTTATCAAATCTAAAAGACTAGTACGCGAATTATTATAATACGAAATACGAAGTATACGAATACCTATCGTTGAGAAGCTCTTGATTTTAGTTTTATTTAATTTAAAATGGATTGTTTTTATATCTAATGTAAATATTGTTGGGTATATACATAGTCGACCTACTTTGGGTCATAAGTTTACTGTGTCCGATGCGTTAGCCTAATACTTGATCCGACAGGTTAATACTAGGCTGCAGTAAACGGTAATCGCGACTCTGCGTACGTGCACAGTACCAGATTTAAAAGCTCTTCAAACGTTACGACATTAAAACTTATATTACCCGCTGAAATCGGAAAAAAGAAGATAAATTAACTATTGGTACTACTGAGTACCTAAGTATCAAAGTTCCGTAACACACTTTGCAATAAGTAGTAGCTTATATCCGTAATACACTTTTCATTTTAACATTGGGATTTAAATAAGCTTTACTCTGATCTGTTAAAATATCTCAAAATCATTCCACATTTATTCAGAAAAAGATCCATCACAATGTCAATTAAGGTTATAATATGACATCTTTGTAATTATGTCATCTACGTTAATGGTATTTAAATTAAGATAAAACACTGTTATTATAATAATAAAACTGCCTACCCAAAATTAGCAAATCCTATTAGTCCACATTCTTGCATTTCAATACTGTTTCTAGAACTTCCTGCGATCTCTTTAGCATTGTTACGACTCGGAAACTTTACGGCGAGAAAGCCGATCGAAGCCTCATTTGCATACAGATCATATGCATACTATAGAATACTACCATTGACGGCGCGTTTGGTGTAGTTGTTAGCGCTCGCGCTACTACGCCGGCCGTCACGGGTTCGAATCCCGCAAGTGGCAATGTTTGTGTGATGAGCACGAATACATAAATCATGGGTGTTTGTTAATAAATATTTATGGGAGACGCCGCCGTCATAATCGTTGTCTGTTATTCGCAACACAAGGAAGAATCTTCCTTACTTCGAAACCACGACAATTCGGTGTGATGTCTGACACATAATTATTATGCGCTAGACAACACTTAATTTATTGTTATTATAAGCAGACAACTTGGTCAACAACAACGATGGTCAAGCGAAGAGATAGTTTAAGGAAATATGCGTTGTAAAAAAATATAATTATTGTGTTTGTATTATAAGCCAAAGGACGTCCACTGCTGAACATAGGCCACCCCCACGGTTTTCCACAGCGACCGATCACAAGCGGTCAATATCATCACTTATCAGTGACACACACTGGTTGAAGACTTTTGTCTTCAGACACTAAGGTCATTGAGACGAGAAGACGCTCTTGCACAGTTTCCCAAACGCTGCCCAGCCGAGTTGGGTGGACAACGAAATTATGATGGTCATAAGCACAAGACACTTTCGACATTTTACATCCACTGTAAGATAATAACTCCCAGAACTACAGCAAAGCTCTGGCTTCTCACACAAAGCTGAGCTCTACTAATTTGCAAATTCATAAAACGGGCCGTTTTGAATTTCACAGCAGAAGGATTTTGTGTCCAATGAAAAGAGGCTTGATACTACAAAAATATATTTTTTTTTCATGATTTTTAGTCTTTTACCCATATCTCAAAACTACTGGGCCGATTTTGATAAAAATTTACTCTGTACCCTTAGACCCTTTAGCACACTGCGACTTTGAGCAGCGATGCAGTCGCGCGTTTTGAAAACGCGCTTCAGCATCGCGACTCACGCAATGAACAGATTTAATTTAGCATCTATGCAGTCGCGCGTTAGCATCGATGCAGAAGCGCGACTGCATCGATTCTAACGCGCGTTAGTAAAAATACAATCGCCAAAATTCAGTACATAATTTGACAATTTCCAGCTTCTGCATCGCAACTGTATCGATTCTAACGCGCGTTAGTATCGCGACTGTACATCGATGCTAAAAGTAGCGCAGTGTGTAAAGGTTGACTTTTGCGACCATCGCGACTTCATCGCTGTTAAAAGTCGCCGTGTTTATAGTGTCTAAGATGACATATACCTATCAATCATCTCAATGTGACTTCTTGTTTTCGATAAATCTGTGGACAAACCATAAAATTAATATTCCTATCGGAATAGAAGGACACGTAAAAGCTGTCAAAAGAAACCGATTTAAGATGTCAGTAACTAACTTAAGTAAGTAACATTTGTAGCTTTAAATGAGATAACCTTTCGATCAGGTGATTAAAAACAATGTTCCTAAGATAAACATATTAGTTTACTGCATGATAGACAGCCGTCACAAAATAGTGAACATGCAGCTCTAGTGTAAAACTAATTATTATTTTATTATCTATACTAATATTATAAAGCTGAAGAGTTTGTTTGTTTGAACGCGCTTATCTCAGAAACTACTGGCCCGATTTGAAAAAATATTTTTACGTTGGATGGTCCATTTATCGAGGAAGGCTTTAGGCTATATAACATAAAGATACGACTCATAAAACCACAGCAGCAATGAAAAATGTTGCGAAAACGGGAGAAAGATATTCATTTTGAGAGCTTCCGCTGCGTACGCTGCGAAAACCGCTTAAGTTACACAAAAATCATGTATCACAGAATTGTTCAGCATTAAGAGTTCTATAATAAAGTCCGCGACAGCATATGTCTATCTTTTATGGTTGGCTTACTACAACCTATTTTATGTTAATAAATTTGTAAAAAAATAATGCATTTTTTTAGAGTATTATACACACAGGTATTTATTCTTATCAAAATAAATACATTCATTATCACGAGCATTTCATTTAGAACAAAGTTTCCCTTTATATCATTTAAATTCAATAAATATCTTAGGAGCTATCACAGTTTTAACATAACTCCGCACCAATGTTCGCAGCTAAAGTACGACGTGCGCTTGCGCTAATAATATTATAAAGCTGAAGAGTTTGTTTGTTTGAACGCGCTTTTCTCAGGAACTGCTGGACCGATTTGAAAAATATATCTGTTTTGGATAGCTCATTTATCGAGAAAGGCTTAAGGGTATAAAACATCACGCTGCGACGGGAGGGGAGGGGGCAAACTTAAAACGCGCGGACGAAGTCGCGGGGGACCGCTAGTATAAAATATTTGTATACACATTCCCTGTGTTATTCTGTCTTTACTTTTTACGTAAATTACCGTTTGTAGAATAGAATAATCAAACTGTGTACTTCAAATTTAAAGCACATTGGTAAATATGAGTCGTATATTAAGAGGCTTCGATTTGGACTAATTTACCTGTTGAATGAATATTTGTTATTCCGCTGTAATGAACAACAATCAATCACCGATCAAGTCACCATGTTTCAACAGAAATATTTCTTCAAAATATACACAATTTCACATAAATTTTCAAAAACTCAAATGAGAGAAATTTTCAACGAGCTTTCATAGGCTTCCGAACTAACTGACAGCTGCTAAAAACGATTCTGCTACTTCGCATCTCCCATCTCTTTTTATCAAACAGTTTGCTGCTAGTGACATCTCGCTTTTGTCGTTCTATTCCAAAGGGATAATAATTTTATGGGACAAACATACACTTACGAAATTTTGTACACGTGTTTGGAAGCCTCTCTAGATCAACATTCTCAAATATTATAAAATTCCAACTATATCACATTTATACACATTCAATTGATTCCATGTAAGTATTGTTGTCGTTTGATCTCATTTGCATTGTTACCGTCAGAGGTTTTACGATGAGAAAGTTGTTTGAAGCCATATCTGCATACAGAATCAGCAGATCATCGCAGTATACTGAATACTAGAGTGCTACTACTCGATCTTCTGGTGAGATAATAAATAAATAAAGTACATCAATTTGATATCAAAAACGTTAACTGCGAATCACCCATAATCGGCCCGCTGCGGTGCTCACAAATATAAATCTGTTTTTTACATAGAAACGCTGTGTTTTGAGTGTTTTCAATGTAAAAATATTATAGAAATTACTTAATTTGATTATTTTTGCAATTGTGACGGAATTTAATGTGTTTTTTCTTATGTATTTTTATTGACAAATAGTATTGTAATCCTGACATGTTATATTTAGATTTACAAGATTTTATTGATTATGACGTACTGTATGACTACCTTCCATACTGACGGTTTGGGCAACTGTAAGTCAGTATGTATACTGTGTATTAAAATAAAAACTTTTTTACATTTAAGTTGCTCTCCGGAGATTAAAATGCCTGAAACTAAAATATTCGTTGACATTACCTACGTTAATTATAACTGATGTAGAGCACTATATCATTTTAACAATGTGTCCCCATCACTACAAAAATACTATCTAGTGCGGCAACAGTCTGAATCGACCTGACATTTTGATTTGCTGATTTCTCGCTTTCTATGAGGCAGATCCCAGGGCGAAGCTGGAATTAAGTATAGACATTCTCGAATATATTAAAGACATACAATCACAAAACATTTGAGGTTATCAAAATCTGCCATTAAATTCCTCGTTAACCCGTAATAAAAAAAAATCAAAAAATTTTTTTTCAAATAATTATATAAGTATTTTATCCGAACATTTTGTAAAGACGCATGCAGACGCAAAGTTTGCCGAGTTTCTATAGAGTTTTGGTCAAGTTTCTTTTAGCCGCAACAAGGGTGTTAAGTAGCTTACTTGTGTTATGGAAATCCGAACCAACGATCGTCCCAACACCTACACAAGCTTATCTACTCTAACAGTATTCACATTCTCATGCACCGACCCCAAAATAATTTATTTCTCCTAGATAGTAGACGAATTGTTTTTTATCAAATTTATGAACATAAAATATTATTAATAAGAAACCATATCAGATAGATTATGCTGTGGACTCTACCGTAGTATTTTTAAAGCGGAACAATCTCGTCGTATATGATTTTTATATAGGTATCTTAAACAGTTTACGCTACGTAAGCAACGGAAGCTCTCAAGAGGAATATTTTCCCCCGTTTTGCATCATTTTTAGGGTTTCGTAGCCGAATGGCAAAAAACGGAACCCTTATAGTTTCGTCAAGTCTGTCTGTCTGTCTGTCCGTTCTTATGTCCGAGCCACTTTATTCCATAACTATAAGCATTACACTGTAAGTTTAGAACGAAAATGTATACCTACTCATGTCTATCTCATACATGAAACTAAAATCTTAAAAAAATACACTTATATATACGGGAATTAACGCGATCGCGATAAAAAACATAAATACCTTATGTTTTGGCCTGACGTTTCGATCGGGTTTCACCGATCGTGGTCACAGGCGAACTGATGATCTGCGATTTCTTAACTCCGTTTGCGGGGTAGAAGCATCTTGTTCCACCCGCAAAGTATTTATTATTTAAGCGTTAGTTCCCGTATATATAAGTGTATTTAAAATGCAACGCGAAAGTTTAATAGTGCATATAGTAGTTGTAGCCAAACATATGCTAGTGTGGGGTTCTATAAATAGGTCTTTTAAAATGATATGGAGGTTTCTAAAACCATTTTCTTTTAAAGTCTAACGTTTGATAGATAGACGCTTCCAAAGTGGTAAAATGCGCCTTCCCCACCCAACCCCCTGCACTCTATATAACTTCAAACTAAGAAAGTGTAAATTTTGAAAAAAAATGTAATATAGATCTTAACAAACAGTTTCAACGAAAATTGGTTTGGACGAGATCGAACAAGTAATTTTTGAGATATAGCACATTTTCAACAACCGCAAACAAAACTTTGTTCCTCATACAAACACCATGAAAAACAAAGTTATATTCGCTATCAACAAAATATTGTGATGTTTTGGCTTAGTGGAAGTAGGTGGATTCCCTAATTCAGTTAAATATGGCACGAAACCCTCAGTGCGCGAGTCCGACTCGCACTTGGCAGGTTTTTTCATTGTTGCTCTGGCTCTTATAATATCGATAAATAAACTATCCAACACAAAATGTTTCTTCTTCAAATTGGTCTAGTGTTCCTGAGATAAGTGCGTTCAAACAAACAAACAAACTCTTCTAATTTATAATATTTGTATAGAAGTGGTGCATTAGTAAAATAACGAAAGTGAACGCTGAGAACTCAATATTATTCCAACCTTGGACTGTTTGTACTCTAGTGGTAGTCGATGATCTGATAACATTGCGCATTGCATCTTTTGGTATTGCGATATATCATGCTAAAACACAAATCGGTAAGGAATTCTGATAGCCTATGGCTTGTAAATCAGATCCAGTATAGGCTAATAGCGTATTAAGCAAAATATAAAATTATTTTAAACATTTAACCGCCTTCAAAAAACATACTCATAAAAAGCTTAAAATAACGCATAAGCCCTCTACTTAGGAGAAACAAATTCATTTGGAGTCGGTGCATAATAAGTGTCGACTGTTGGTGTAGAAGCTTGACATCATGCACCGACTCCAAATGAATTTGTTTCTCCTAAGTAGATGACTAATACGATATTTTTTGCTTTTGAGTATTTTTTTTGAAGGCGGTTTAATTTTTTTAATTATCTTTTATTTCATGAGTTTTAGTTATTTACCCATACCTCAGAAACTACTGGATCGATTTTGATAAAATCATACACTGTTCCTGTTGAAATATACCTAATCGAACTAAAAAAGAATCACCTCGCTATTACTTCTTGTTTCTGAGAAATCTGTATTTATGCATTTAAACCTACAAATATACAAACACATACACTTACGAAATTTTGCACACGTGTTTGGAAGCCAGATCAACATACTCAAATATTATCAAATTCCAATAATATCAAATACATACACATTGACTTGACTACCTCCTTTTTTTGAAGTCAGTAATAAAAATCTTACAAATAGATCTGTGCAAGCTACTACCTTTCACGCCTAAACCTTTACTAAAGAAGTAGATTTAAATGGTATATTAGTGAATGATTTAACATTCGGATAAAGCATTATAATGAGATTGTAGAAAGAAATCAAATCCAGCCACGCAATCATAATCAGAAGCACACACAGTTTAATATTTACCTAAGTCTTCAACCAACCTCTTCTAGGTTAAATTATTTTTAACGTGTTTACGCTAATATGCTATGTTTAGGGTCCAACACAATGGAGGAATGACAACACATTTTGTTTGTAAAACATATTATTCGAAAAACCGGCTAACTGCGCAAATACGAGTATATCTTAGTTCTTCATCGTTTTTGTATAAAGAAGAAAGTTAAGTTTGTATCTCATAAACTACTATTTCGATCCCGTTCAAACAATTTTTTTTTAAAGTATAAATCGTTAAGATCTAGAAAAGTTTTTTTTTTATTAACACTCATCATCGTCATTATCAGCCAAAGGACGTCCACTGCTAAACAGAGGCCTCCCACAAGGCTTTCCTTAGCGATCGATCACTAGCGGTCTGCATCCAGTTTGATCCTGCGATCTTTACAAAGTCGTCTGTCTATGTTGGCGGTGGACGTCCTACGCTACATCTTTGGTCGAAGGGTCTCCCATCTAGAACTTCTCTGCCCCAACGGCCGGTTCCTCGCGCTATGTGCCTATTGCCATTTGAGCTTACTGATTCTCAAGGCTATGTCCGTTGCCTTAGTTCTTCTACGTTTCTCCTCATTTCTGATTCGATCCTGTAGCGAAACACCCAGCATAGCCCTCTCAATCGATCGTTGTGTGATTTCGAGCTTCTTTATAAGGATCATAGTTAGAGACCATGTTTCGGATCCGTATGTCATGTCATCACTGGTAACACCCTGGTTGAAGACTTTCGTCTTCAGATACTGAGGTAGATGAGATGAGAAGACACTCATGCGCAATTTCCCAAACGCTGCCCAGCCGAGTTGGATTCATCGATTGACCTCTTTCTCAAAGTTGGACCTTTATTATATTAACACTTGCTTAGTTTAAAAGTTATTGATCAATCCTCAACTTATCGGCAACAGTGTATGAATTGACAAAAAATACATACGGAACCATAGAATATATAAACTGAGGTACTATTCACATGGCCAGTTAAAATTAAACATGTGTGAAATGTCGCATAGAAAACTTGATTTCACGTCATAAATTCTAAAAATAGAAATGGCAGGGCTACGGCAGGCTTTGTAGTGTAAATGATGAGACTTTTGTGTTTATTTATTTCATTCACACCTGTGTGCTATGCCAGTACGCACATTATTACTTTATATCCATGTGTTTGATTTTACATAATACTACCTATTTAAGACTTCCAAAATACGAGTATTATCGTGAATCAATGACGTGTTGTTTTCCGCATTCCTTTATAAAGAGAAAATAGTTTCCATCAAACCGAAACCCGACTGACGACCCGTCTGGTGTAGTGGTCGAGAAATCGCCTACTACGCAGCGGGTGCGGGTTCGATCCCCGCACAATACAAACATTTGTGTGCATGAACATGTCTGTTTGTATTGGTCTGGGTGTTTTCTATGTATATCATGTATGTATTTACAAAAAAAAAAGTATTTAAGTATTATATCCGTTGTCTGGCACCCATAACACAAGCTTTGACTAGCTTACTTTGGGACTAGATGGCGACGTGTGGGAATATCCAAAGGAAAAAAAAAAGTACCCAATATCCACCATAGAGCTGTAAGCAAGTAGAATTTTAGAGCTTTTTCCTTCTTGATCGTAAATTGTTCGACTGTTTATCAGTAACATTTGTAAGTGGTTTTGCAAGATCAGATGGAAAGTACAAAAAAGAGGCTAATTTCCACTAAAAACAAATCACAATGTTGGTAGCTTGTAGTTATTATTTATGGTATGGGGATGTCAAAAACAATTCTCTGAATTGAAAATAGGATTATAATTATCATCATCATCATGAGCCCAATGTTGTCCAGTCTTTCAAATCAAATCAAATCAAAATTATTTATTTTCAGATAACATTGATCCATATATTCATACAATTCATTAAATAAAATAAAGGAAAAAAATGTAATAAAATAATAATGATATGTCAAAAAGAAAATACTAATAGGAATTAAATTGAAATGAATATTAAAATTACAAAGTATCAGAATGTATTGAAATGAATATTAAAATTACAAAGTATCAGAAATATATGTTATTATTATTATCATTACAGTCACATTATATAAAATAAAGATATTTACTTTTATTATTTTAGAAGCCCCTTACCTCAGCAACTACTGGGACATGTCTGTCGCAGCAGTGCCGGAGGAAGGGACAGTCCAGTCTGTCTCCTATCGCCTTCAAGATGACATTGGAGCTGGCCCGCACTCTGCGCACCATTGACGCGCACCTCTTACGCATGGTAGCGTGGAAACATGCAGTGCGCGCCTCCGCAAACATGCCCGAGGCACTACAAAAACGGGGCAGCCCCAAAATCACCCTGAAAGCGTTATTGTACAGGATACGGAGATCGCTGTAGCACCGTTTATTGTAGTCGGCCCACAGGCTGGCCCCATGGATGGCCCTTTGGATGTAGGCCTCCTCCATTCTCAGCCACGATTGACGGTCTTGTGCCCGGGTCATCCAGCCATGCCCTGCGTGTCGTCGGATATCATCAGAATATCGTTGGGGCTGTCCTTTTCCTCTCGAGTTGTTCCGTAGTCTCTCTCCAGGACGCTTTCAGACCAGCGGTCGTTTGCCATTCGGTCTATATGTCTAGCCCATTTCTTCTTTGCGATCGCAAAGGATTATTAATATTTTTGATAATTGAGTTTGTACAAAACACACATTAGATCACGCCTATCAAAGTATGTCAAAAGCCCGCCATCATGCAAGGCTTGACGTCACAACGTCAAGCGCAAGGCTTGACGTTGGATGATGGCGGGCTTTTCTGCTGTCATATAAAACTCATCATAGAATTTTTAAAGACTTTCAATTGTAAGCAGTGACGTCATTTAGGACGCCAAGACAGATCAAACGTTTTTAAGGCCCATTCAACATGTTTTATAGTAAAATTATAATAAAAAGTTGAATATAAGGTCACCTCTTTTTAAGTGATACTATTTAAATGTAAGTGTATCAACTAACTTAAATACCTATGATGACGAATAAATAACAATTTCAATTTAAAGGGCATTTTTGGTAGAAAACATTTTCGATCTTTATATGTTTTTGATAGAATAAGGTAAGAATAGTTTAAGATTAGAGAAAAAGACGGATGGGGCATTGAAATGAGAGTGGCGAGGCCAATGACGTATAAACCTTTAAAAATTGACAGGGTGATGTTTTAAAAAAATATTTTCATTGTTACAGACGATAAAATAAATGAAAATCTTGATTTTCATTAGTGCCCTGTTTCTATGATGTACACAAAGACACAGTTTAAGTATTATCACTTTAATCGGTTTGACCTTATATTTTAAAAAATACCAAGGTTTTGGATTTGCTAATGTAAGGTATTATCTAGTTTTTGAAATTTGATCAACTAGCCTATTGCGGTTGAAGCTCATAATAAAAAGTAGTGGATCTATATATTTTTCATGCACATTTTGACCTTCATACTTGCAATTATGAATTCATGAACACTGCAACGTGGCAGCGCGTGTGGTGAATCAGTATTTTGACAAAATGTCCACGCTAAGGTCGTATGTGGTAACAGCATTTGATAACTATTTGTATTCTATCAGTACGGGGTTAAAATACGTATACTTTATAGATATTCCGATTGCGTCTGACCGTTGCAAAATGTGTTTTGAAACTAAACTCTTTTTTATTCTAATCAGTTCGAATGACCTGTGTTTCTAATAAGTAATTTCAGAATGTTACTTACATGCTGTATGAAAATTAGCTCCTTGATATTCGTCAGTGTCTATGATTGGGAAGAGTCATTATTATTTATTCTTTGTGATGCAATAAAAATGTCAAGTCAATTTATTAAAATTCAAATGTTACCAGTTTAAAATTTGGATTTTAGACACTAGATTTCTAATGCTGGCCGGTATTACATAAATACTTCGTAAAAGAAATCGAGAGAAAAAAATATCAGTTAATTGCATAGAGATAGCATCATCTAAGCGACTTTCATAATCTCAAGTGCAAAATAACTGTGTGGCCTATGTCTTGTCTGTGTCCCAATAATAAATAAACAGCGGGATTTGTTATTATTTTAACTTCTTTATGAACTAGGGAATTAATCTAACTAGCATAAAGGTTAATAGGTAGCCATTTTTGCATTTAGTAAGCAAATTAGAAAACATGTCTTTTTAACAGCCTCAGAATTAGCAATTAAAGGTAGATAAGTTTATTTATAAAATAAAAAGTTAGAAACTACATAAAAAACGAACTTTTACTGTACCTACTTACGAACTTAGCAGGACCATTGCTTTGTATAATAAGCCCTATCTTGATATGACTGTGGCTTGGTGTAGGTAGTTGTAGTAAATAAGATGAACAAATCAGCCTAAGCTTTGTTTTACTAATGTATCATGGTCTAGTATAAGAATAAAGTTTTTAAGGCCCAAAAAAGGTACTTAAGGTCAATGTTTGGTTTAAATTATAGAGACAGCTATGTTTCTATTTTTAAAACATACTCGTATAAATTGTTAACGCTTTCATGTATTTATATATTGAAACTTTGTGCGTTTGTTAAATGTAATCCACACTTGTTTACAAAAGTAGCGGATATAAGAATGAGGTCAATTCATATCAGAAAAGTTAGTATATACAAAAGTTGGTAATCGGAGGCCACAAAGCCTCTATGGTGGACCCATTATATTCAAAAAAATGCCAGGTGTTTTAAAAAATAGATTCAGTGACATTTAAAAATAAATTAAAACAGCTACAGCATTGATAGAAAAAAATTTATTATTCACTTTTTGAATGATATTTTGTGATATGCAATTTTATTTTAAATTAATTCAAATATATTTTTGTTGTTTTTTATCTGTAAACTGGATGCAAACTATTTTTAAATTGACTATTATTGCTTTAGAATGTTTTTAACACTCACAGTGTCATATTTTATATTCATAAAGATGAAATAAGAAACCAAAAGGTTGCTGGTTCAAGTCCCGCCCGTGCGCAAATTTTTGGTTTCTTATTTCATCTTTATTGACTATTATTATTTTATTGTACTAAAATTATGTCTAATAAGGCTATAGGTAGTGAGACGTCATTTTTTATAAAGATCTTGTATAACTGTGTTCCACAATAAATTAGTTTGATTTGATTTGATTTGTAGTGGTTAGAGCTCCTGACTACTACGCCGGCCGTCGCGGATTCGAATTCCGCAAGGGACAAATGTTTGTGTGATGGGCACGATCACCTGAGTCATCGATGTTTATATGTAAGATAAGATAATTAAAAATAATTACAAATTTAATAAATTACAAATTCGTTTCGAGGAAATGTACAATTTAGGCGGTCTCTTAGGGAGACGCCGAAAATTTCTCACTTCGTAACCACGACATTTGGTGTCTTGCGCATATTTATATTACTTAAATACTTAAATTGCTTTAAACATAGCAATTCGCTTATATCAGTACCACGCAAAAAGTGAACTCGACGGAATGTCAGAAATAATTTTAAAGTCTCATTTTTAGTTAGCCGTAAAATGGCAATGAAACGTGCAATTTGACCGCCTAAGAGTGTTTGCTCAGCTTTGAGGTCACGAATACTTTTAGAGGTCCACCATTCTTGTACCTTATTTATGAATTAAAAGTGTTTTTAATGATTCATGAAGTTTTTTCACAGTTAAGTTCAACCTTTTGCCAAGGAGTGGGAAAAACTTGATTTTAGGAAACTTTTGTAACTAACTTAAGTAGAATAATTTAATGCTTAGATTTGACTTTATTATTGGTCTAACGCAGATATATTCATAGCTTGATAGTAACTTAAGATAAAATCGTAAGATCGTGAGAAAAAATAAGACATATTACATTACGACAGAATACTCTCCAGTTTTACAAAAGGTACTTCGTTTAAATTCTATGTTTTATTATAGAAAATTAAACTTAAAGAAGCCTTAAAAGGCTCTTTTAAATGATACCACAAACGAAAGGTTTCTTTAAATTTTCATATCAAAGATTTAGTAAACCCTTGTCCCTTTCTCCCAAAGTTTTTTTTGGTACGACGGTGGTTGCTTGCCGTATGTCTAAGTATGCGTGTGCCAAACTGCAAACCTGTCGATGGATTTGCGGTTTTTCCTAAAGGGGCTACCCGGCTTTTTAAGGCGCACACTAGCGCCACTTTAGTAGAAAAATCATAACTCGTTAAATAAAAGACCAATCGAAAATCTGGTAAACACGATTGTAGTACAGGTTCTATAGTTTATTTAGTACGTTCAAATTGTTTCTTAAGTAGTTATCTGCAGTTACAGTTAGAAAAATTACCAAAAGTGGCCATATTTAGCAGTTTTTCTAACTCTAACTACAGTAAACTACTTTAGGAACAATTTAAACGTACTAAAAAACTATAGACCCTGTACTAGATACGTTCGGGTTTCAAAATTCTTGGTCAGTGCGGAATTATATGCAATATAAGCATTCATTATAAGCACAGCTAATTGTAAATTATAACAACGATAAATATTCAATAAACAGAATATACAGAACCACTCCTTTATTCACAGAGTAGCACATCAGATTTAGTTAGATCTTCGTACAGCGTGCGTGACAGAAACTTAAGCCAAGCGTACAATCCTAATGAGCAAACTAATAACATTACCGTGCTAACAGATTGAAAGTAGTTTGTCTATATCTGCGCCTAGGCTGAGGTCGAGACCGAATGGAGATCAAGGGCTGAGCATCTTCTATGATCGAGACTAAAATGGTATGATAAATGAATAACTAATACTTAAATGATGATGCAGATATTAGAGTAAGTAACATTACTTGCAATGAAATTTGCAAACCAACCTAAAAATCAACCTTGGATTCATTACTAACCGGTGGAAGGCTGCTAGTTATTGCAAAGTAGACAAATAAAGCGTACCTAGGAACTGTTTCTGTAGCTTATATACATTGCACTTGTAAAAGGCAACTTTGCCTGTGTGACAGACGAGGAATCGAACCCGTGTCTTACGCTATCCGGGCGTATGCCTATACCACTCGGCCGCCGTCATATTAGCAAGCCTGCCGTTACATTTTACAAGTGCAAGTTATATTATTAAGTTTGTATAGTGACAAAACACTACAAAAACAAAAATGAAATTATAATTGTTTCTATAGCTTTCCAAAAAAAGGTTTGTCATACGTACCAAAAACGACAAAAATAATACCTACAAATAATAGTGTCGAAGAAAATAAGGCATTGTGTGTTGAATTACGGTTTCCAAAACAAACTGTAACAAAATCTGAATTTTAAAAATAAATTACTTCATTTGCATAAAGGATTACTAACTAAAGTCAAAGCAAAATTCGGCTAAGCCAAAAGTAGTGAAATTATCCTCATATGTCTCCAGTGTCGGAAGTCTCGACATAGTTCCGTGTAAAACCACCTGGTGGCGCTCGAAAAATGCTGAGACAAAATTGGTGTTTTCGTGTATTTATTTATTGAGAAGACTTTTTGAATGATGCTTAAAAAACTACAAATATTTTTTAAGATTTATTAAAGATATAGCTACGTAAGTTAAAATGATATTTGATGAATTAGAAAATCATAAAATTGAAATTGTCGACGCGAAATGTCAAAAATGATGCATCAGACTACGCCCGCGGCGCTCTGTAAGTGATGAGTTTGACACTACGATGTGAAAGGCCAGAAATCATCAATGTGAAGGTCGCAAGTATATGGAGCCTATCAAATCTTTTAGCTTTTGATTGATCTGCTCTGCAAAATTAATATTTATCTTTGCAATGATCTTTATGTTTCTAGTCAATCACCAATAAACAATCAAACTTCTTAATGTCGTATGGTTAAATTCTATTATAGTGATACTATCTACTTACATTAAAGCAACAAAATTTTGAAAGCTTTTTGACTAAGTATTAGCCCAGCCGTTAAGCAATATGGTTCTTGTTATTGTAATAAGTAATTAGTTCGAAACCTTCTTAATGCCAAGCCAATGCTTTTGACCTAGGCCATCACTCAAACTTGGCCTCTCATTGAAATCGATATGGATCCACCTACGCTTTGGACGAAAGATGAAAAAATATTTATTACTGGCCATTGTAATAATAATCATGTTTTAGTTTGCTTTGCACACCAAACATTATGATTGTGATGAAGTCGATTTAAAGAACTTAATACATAGTAAAGCGAATCCACCGGAATAGGTATTTTTACAATCTACATTATATACAGGATGAAATTGTAATCCGTACTGAAATTTTGGGTACAGACTCCACTGATGAATATGAACAACTTTTACTATGGGGGAAATAATGAAATCGAGAAAAAATACAGCTGTTCCATACAAAATTTCACGTTTGTATTGAAAATAGTAGTACCCCCATAGTAAAAGTTGTTCATATTCATCAGTGGAGTCTTTACCCAAAATTTCGGTACTGATAAAAACATTCAACCTGTAGCTATATTGATTGAGCCAGTACTGTTTGTTACTTTTTGACTTGCCCCTGCTATATTACTGATGCTAGGAACATTAAAGGACCGTGTCAACTTATTTCTTCAATTAATTAACCTAGACTTCAGACTTTAAAACGAATACTCCTTTCATATGACGATACGTTTGCAGCAATGGTGAGTCAGGAGCGACTATTGAATCAGCGGTCGCAGGTTCGAACCCCGCAAGGGAAAAATGTTTGTTTGATGAGCGCGTTGTACCTGAGTTATGTATGTTATATGAATTTAAGTATTTATGGAAAACGCCCCTGTCATAATCGTTCTGTGGTACTTCGTACACAAGGAAGAAAATGGTGTGCTGTATTATTTATATGTTTTAGGTTTTGGCCACAAACAAAAACAATTTAACGATATTTTATGAAAACTAAGACAACGGTCGCTTAATGTATTAATTATGCTCAGGTTTTCGAAGTAAGAGTCATCATTTTTTATGTTTGAATGTGCTTATTATGTGCTCAGACATCGCATTATAATTATGACCTTCGGTTTTGCAAGCTTTTTAAATACACCACAGGCGCTATAGAAGTGTCTGTCTGTCAGTAACTTTTTGTGATCAAACTTATGCGTATTTCAACATTGCTTTTAGTCAATGCCAGGCCTGAAAATTATCAAACTAAAACCATCATCAAGATAAAACAAAAACAAATGTTTGTGCTGCATGCTTTTCCTACATGTCATAGATATTCGTTACGCTACTCTGAGTCTGAATATCTGTGACGATTCAGTATTATTTACTGAATTCATGTTAAGTAGTAATATATTTATAATAATTGCTTAGCAATTATAATTTGATTCTACTTTTATTGCCATAAAGACAATAGTTCATAGCAAAGATAAAAACATCAAAAACATCAACTTCATCGCTGCTATATTTCATTAGCATAATTCACACTAAAATAAATGACATAACTAGAACACGATCAGACTACAAATAGCTTGATTAAATTCGATCCAGTTCAACAATTGGCTATTGCCAAGTGACCTTTAGCTTCACAATCAATCACCGAAAAAATTAGAAAAAAACGCATGATGCCCTCCAATTAGGCAAACTTCCTATTCTTCACATCTCCCTTGCTTGCACAACCTAAGTCATCCTTTCGCCGCCCCCCCTCGACCTCTGTTCAGGTATATAGCGTCAGATACCTCTGCAGACACCACATTACTCCTCAACGACCCGCAGTGACCCATCACTAAGCATCATGAAAGCCTTCGTAGCGGTAAGTCTGGTGATAGTGAGTGCCAGTGCAGTGACAAGTGAACAGTTGTGATGTTCCGAAATCAAATGAAGTGGCAGTGAAGTGACGTTCCAAATTCGAAAAGTTTCAGCTCCATGCACTTCAATTGATTTCTGAATGTGCTTTGAGGACTCGAATTGTGATTTCAAAGCTAACGGATAACGGACTCTGTGGACCGAATGATTAAAATTCAGATTAGGTCGAAGTGATTTATCGGGCTACGTACGGTAAACAGATTCTAATGCTTCTCACGTCTTGTTCTTGTTACATTCCGATTCTCAAAGAAGTTTTTGGCGCCAAGAAATAGGCATACCGCCACATACCATAAATTGGAAAGTAATTCTCAGTCTTGTTCACGTTTTTGTGAAAGATTGCATGTCTTTATCAGATATGCATGTCCAATTTATCACTAAGAGACAATGGGCGATTCTCATTTTCGCTGATATCAAGATCGGAAGAGATCTATCTGTCTATTCAAATGTCGAGAAGTTAAAGTAATAAATTAATGTGATAGTCACACGGTTTTACTACACTTATTGAAACGAAATAACGATCTGAAATAAGAATTCACACAAACGCGATAAAATTTGTTTTACATAAATTAGAAAAATAAGTAGTTGTGTAGATAAATTTCAAGTGTTTTTTTTTCTAATTATTAGCCATTATAAAAAGCCTGAAACAACACAACAGGCAATCAGAAGAAACTATAAAATTATGTAGAGTTCTTGTTCGTACAAATTAAAACAATTTTATATCAAGCTGGTGAATATTCATAGAGAGACACATTAAAATGTATGTTAGTACTCTGTTCTCAATGGGACGTAAATAACATCTCTTTATTTTAAACTGATGGTAGAAATATTTTTTATGTAAAATGTTTCGAGTATTTTCGCTACAAACTAATTCCCACATCTTTCAATTTTTTACTTAAAAAACGTTTTCTATAACGATTGCAAGCTTTATCATTTTTCAGGATTGCACAGTAACTTTTATTCACAAAGCTACCGCAGTGAAATCAATACTTAACTACCTAAAGCTAAACAAGTAAATGTTGGTTAGGTAATGACTATAAAGTATCATCCTGCAATATCATCTGCAACCGGCGGATCATAGTGTGTATATGCAATACACCGCGACGCTAAAGGCTAACGCCGATAAAAGCGCTTGTAAGCAAAATGGCAGACTGTATCCATATTAAATTTTAAATTCAAACTAAGATGGTTGTTATAAGCAGCAGCTGACTATTGTATTATTATTTTATTTTAGAGAAAAATACATAAATCGTAAATTGGTACACTTTTAATTTAATTAAGTTTTCGTAAAAAAATTAACAATCATCCTTATAAGTTAAATCCGATAAAATATGAATATATCCATCTAAAAAAATAGAAAGAAATAAATTTCTACCTAGGTAAGCACATAATTCTACTTGACGGTCAGCACTCGTCAGCGCTACATAGTGAAAGCAAGCGCTAACTTCGGCTCTACGCACCCAATAATTGCGCGTACGCATTGGCCAACGGTCACAGGTCAGTCGGGAAATATTACACGTCGCTTCGTTAACAAAATTACATTTTCATCACAAATAATTATTAGAAACTAAGCTATTCCACTAACATTTACAACGAGAAAAGAAATATTACGAGGTGTGTTTATGTGTTTTTTGTTTACTTAACAAATTCTATAACCTGTCGAATGTTTCTAACACACAGTGAGTGTGTCATAATTTATATTAATGAAAATTAAATGAGGAACCAACAATTTAAACGGACCAACAGAATGGTAGCTTAATTGAAAGAGCGTTTGGCCCGGTTAGCCAGAAATTGCAGGTTCGATCCCGTCAGTTGCGCAATTTTTAATTTCTTATTTTATTAAAAATATCTAGTAGTTTAAAAATATAATTAAAGCGATTGTAGATTAATCACCTCATCGTGCAATCTTCGAAATCAAAACGAAGAGAGAGCAAAACAAACATGAATCAAAATGCTACCAAAAGCAGAATGCACAAGAACAATGTTATCATTTAAAAAACAATATGTAAAATCACCACAATTTAAACATACTTTCTAATTCTTTTGTTACTCATATTAAAAACATTCTGCATAGGTTGTTAACACATATTAATTAATTTAAGATTTCACTTGGGTTCGCAAATTTTTATTAGCATAATATTTCCATAAACCGATTACTGATATTCACTTTCTAAATTCGTGCACTTTACGACCTCATGATATCACAACACAATCCATAATTTGTAAAATATAAAGCAACTGAATATCCACATGATACAGAACATAATTAATGTTTATAAATCTCTTTAAAAGTACTATTTTCTTAGTTATTTAAAATCCGATAGACACCTTAATATCTAGATAATCGTATAAAAAGAAAATAGAATTTCACACCGAGCCTATGTGTAACTCATTGATTGGTTTAAAGTTTACTTAGCTTACAAACTAGCTAGTCATATAAACTAATGATGATTTTATGACAGTAGTAGATAGCCCCGCGCAAACAAAATTGAGTTGAATGAACATACAAATTCATTAAAGTAGTTTTATTATAAAATGAAATTAACAGCTTAATTACTTTTAATTTAAAATCAACAAACAGATGTACCAACTAAATATACTAATCAGTTGTTAATTATAATGAAAATAAAAAACATCACACTTTAAAAAATAATTCTTAATCTAATCGTGATGTGATCTTTCCAAACTATGTCAAATAGTGACCATTTGAACCTCTGCGTTCATACGATCTTTAATGATGAAGCAACCACTTACCAAAGCAAACGTAATACATGTTTATAGCAATATAAATACGTGGTACGTTACTTTACTGCCTTATAAGGTCAAAAAGAACAGCAGCCAACTGTGGCCTACATGCCGAATCTTCAATCGATAAACAAATAATCGTTATTCCGTATCCAGTGCCTTGACGCAATCGATGCTATTGTATCGAGGAAAATATCTAATGCATTTCGGTAACTGTTGCATCACTTTTACTGTTTCAAAACAAGGCTACTAGAGTTAAAATAGAGAATGATGTATCTAACGTGTCGATCCAAGACAATAAAAGTCGTTACATTGTTATTTGCTAGAAACAAAGTACACTCTTTAATAGTCATTTAAACAAAAACTTGTCAGTTCAACATCAAATTAATCACGTGAATTACAAACATAACATACTTGCGATAAATATGCATCATGGTAGCAGTTATCAAGACTATAATCATAAATCAAATTAATGTTTCGTTTTAATAAACAAGCCTATAAAATCTCTTATCAAAACCCTTCATCTACAAATCGTTTAGATTCAAATCTGGGCAAATTACACGAATTCTTACAACAAAACTTTTTCGTCGTAACCATAGATAATTCGCGTGTGTCATAATGGCCATAGAGATCGACAGCTCGTGACTTCCGGGGAGAACGGATGCGGCGCCATTTTGTGACGTAAGCGTAATGTCATAGGGCACGGAGGTGAACATAGGTTACAGATGAACGTAATGCCTTTCTAGGAATCGATCTTTACCTAATATTCTGTATTGGATCTTCATTTATGTTTTTCTTTAGATCAGTTTTATTTTCATTCGAAAAGCTCATAGTAGCTTATACACAAGCCTAGAGCCATTATTTGATCATGACTGTGAAAGCTCTAATTTTATCAGGAACTCTTTTTATACTGAATTAGACTTTAATTCATCATTATCAGCAAAACATAGGCCTCCCCCACGGTTTTCCATAGCGATCGATCACAAGCGATCTGTATCCAGTTTTAACCTGCGATTTTTACAATGTCCTTTTCGTCGGTGGACATCCTACGCCGCGTTTTTGGTTGAAGAGTCTCCATACTGGAACTATCCAAACGGCCATCAGTTTTTAATTAGTCACATGAATATTTAGAGAATACTGCAAGGTTTTGTTCGCGTCTGTTCTATTAGCTGCATTCCACAAACTTAAAAGTTATTTCAGTAAAAATTCTTGGACTAAATTCTTATTGTATCATAAGTAACGATACTTCTTACCAAATACTAAGTATTGAAACACGTATCCAAGCTCTCCCACGCTTCCATGTGATGTAATTGCACTTTAACCTAATCTCACCATTCTTGGACCTTTGTTAAATTGTTTTATCGTGAACACATTACAGTAAATAAAACTTAACGTTTGAACGAAATGTGTAAGCTTCTTTGTTTACGTATGCAAATAGCTTTGGTTAAAGGTTACAAAATCACTTAATTACGTTCACTATAATTAGTTGTATTTTGTTTGTTGTCTGCTTGGTAATATTTCATTCATGCATTTTTATGACCTATCAAAAAATTCATGATCAAAAGTTCTTTAGGTCCCCGCGACATTACCCAGATATCATCAATGTACGCTTATATCAAAACAACTTAATATCAACTCCTGTTATCTCGTAACAAAATTCACAGCCACTCAAAAGGTAAGGGCACTTCAAATAACGCCCATAAGACCACTTGAGTAAAAACTTTTAAGAAAGCTTCACACTTAAATCACTTAAAGAATGCGTAAAATGACTTTCAATTAAGAAGAGCTAGAAAAACAACCGACCTTGCGCAAGAGTTTAGATAACTCTGTTTACATATATTTTAATACGGCGATGTGAACGAATTGGCAAACGAATGGAAAGTGAAGACAATACGTCACGTAACTATTAGATAAAGTATTCATAGCAAATAAACTGGTTTTACGGAATCATGTGCGGAATGAGAGCCTTTATTATGCGGTATATAACACAAATAAGTTAAGGAAGTAACTTTATTTGCGCTGTCGGTGAATTAGGCGTTTCTATCAGCACTCTTCTTGCATAAAGATTGCAAAGTGTTAAAAATACTCTTCTGTTCGTAGGTACTATGAATTTTTCGTTTTTACACACCGTTAAAATCTTTATTATTGCTAGCTATCTTGTTATTCATAGACTAAACCTTCAATTTTCAAATAAAATAAAGTAAAAAGTAAAGTAAGCCTGTGTCGTTCCGGTGCTGGGCAAAGGTCATACCTCAACTATACACCACCATACTCCACCATGCAGGCTCAGTGCAGGATTGGTGAAGAGGTGTTTGCAAGGCAACCGAATAACCCTGCTGTCAGATGTTATCAAGGACGACTAGACTTAACGACTAATATCAACCGATTTTAGCCAACGGCTTAATGTGCCTTCCGAAGCACGGAGATGCTCGTGATATACGTCACTTATATGGTCGGAATGGGCACCCATCCAAACACAACCGCGCTGTAGGTTGCTTCACTTCGGTATCACTACCAAAGCTATGCTACCACTGCACTACGAGCACCTCTTAAAAAAAAATAGTGCGAAAATTTCTTAAGCAATAAAAACGTTTAAATTTCTGTCTTGTTACTAAACAAAAATGTGAATAACGACTCACAACTGTCCATTATTATAAAATAACACCGCCCTTTACTTACTTGTATTTGTATTGCATAACCTTTAGATTCAATTCGCGGAAGCTTTTTAGTTGAACTTTGCGCCAAAAGCTAATGCTTTATGTAAGTGAGACTTGTGGGAAATTACATCGATGTAATAGATTATTTACGTTTCAATAAGATTCTGAGGCACGTCACGATAAGTTAACAGATTTTTAGTTTTTGGGCAAGAGGTAGTTAAACTAAACCTCTCCTTTAGTAGTATCTCATTAGTAGGACTTTAACCCATAATAATATTTCCGGTAATAACGTGTCATTATAATTCAAGTTTTAGTTATAGTAGTACAAGGGTTTTCAAGTAGTTAAATGAATTCTTTGAAAAGTCACAGTGGCTTCGCGATAACATAATTAACAAGGATAACCGACCTAAATGACGTTCACATCATTCGGTTCACACTTACTTTCGTACAAGCAGTTCTTCTAGCATTTGTCACTTCATCTTCAGTTATATTAATTCTTAGTTTATAATCAAGACGTGTTACACAGAGTCCGGGATAGGTATAGCTATACATAATATTGGAGGTATGTATTTAAAAGCAAATTTACAAAAACTATTATTAAAGAAACAATACCGAAAAACTTGATTTAAAAAGTCGATTTTCCATACTAAAATGTTTCTATAATGGCAAAGCGATTTCTTTTTTCAAGTTTCCGGCAATGTTTCATTTATAAAAGTTGTTGTCAATTTTCTTTTAAATATGTACCTCTCATATCGCTATATCTATCCCGGACACACTGCAGAATCCAATATTTATACTAATAAACTCTTTTCCCGCAGTGCATAGCCCTGGCTTTGGTAGCGTGCGCCCGCGGCGAGGCGCCCGGCGGTTACAACTACAACCGGCCTTCATCCGGAGGCTTCAGCGGAGGCTTCAGCAGCGGCGGATTCAGCGGCGGCGTCAGCGGCGGCTCCGGCGGCTACCGCGCCGTCTCCTCCGGCTTCCAGACCTCCGAGGGACAAAACGTCGACCCCCAACTCCTTGAGCAAGTCCGCCAGATCCTCCTCAAAGAAGAATCGTCATCAGGCTCCGTTGGAGGCGGATTCGGCGGCGGCCACAGCGCTCCCTCATCCAGCTACGGCGCTCCCTCATCCTCCTACGGTGCCCCCTCATCCTCGTACGGAGTTCCCTCCGCCCGCGTCGTAGGCATCAACCTTGAAGGTGTCCGCCAAGCCATCCAGGTCGCTCAGTTCGAACAGTCCGGCGGCTCCTCCGGTGGATACCCCTCTGGACCTTCCTCCTCCTACGGCGCCCCCGCCCAGGCCCCGTCCGGAAGCTACGGCGCCCCTTACTAAGTTAACCTATATTCCGGACACTGATTACTAGTAGTTTTGATGTCCGGATGAGCTTTATTCGGGCGCGTCCGTTCCATCTCCGGACGGCTCGAATGTTATACCAATGTGGGCT
This sequence comes from Pyrausta purpuralis, assembly GCA_963924145.1. NCBI lineage: Eukaryota > Metazoa > Arthropoda > Insecta > Lepidoptera > Crambidae > Pyrausta > Pyrausta purpuralis. The sequence goes on along the minus strand of OZ001653.1, from coordinate 1,848,843 downwards.
GGCGGCCACGTACAATGTAGGTGACGCTGGCCCGGCGCCTCACTGCGGCCAACGCTTGTGACTATGCACGTTCACGGGTTTTAGACGCCCAGCGACTAGCCAGGCGTCGCGGCGCCATCGCCCGTCTGTCACGGTGACACTTGACACCGTCGTCTGTCACCTGACAAGCGTGCGGTACCGCCAAAAGACGCAGTGGCTAGCCGCTGGGATCGGCTCATGTTTTGTATAAAGTTTATCATAAGATTAGCTTAATTTATACACTAAGGTTTTTTTATTATTTTTGTTTACAAAAAAAAGATAAATACATTTTGACACCGTATGTGCTACTTTCATTTCTAACCTTTAGTTGCGTGTTACAAACCTACACGCAAGCAATCATCGCTATGTTTCAACACAATTTTTCATAGCAATTTTCTCGAGTCATTATAACTTAGAGACATGAACTTTGCCGTCGCTCATGTAACGTAATCAAAACATTCGTGAGAAAGTTCCGTTCAAAAGGTTAGAAGACATAATAGTGGCCATTGAATATACAAATCTTGAGTGAGGAGTACAGTAGCTCAGCAATGCAAGAGGTGAGAAATCTCGCACTTTAGTTCCATAGCCGTTAACAACACTGTTCTAACAAGCAGTCTATTTTAGGAACACCAAACATTGTCTTTAATGTTTCACACTTTGAATCAAAAGTATCTAACTACCATAATGTCATTACAATACGCGAAAATTTGTACACATTGCAAAAAATTACGTTTTCTGTTATTGACCTACTTTAAAAATGGCAGGGGAATGCAATTTTATACATCCTAACCTCAAATCGAACGCGATTTCCACCATGCACCGGCAGCAGATTTTGGACAAAGTAGCGCACCTATGATTGAATTATAATTTATGCTAGCCTTCGCAATAGAACTATTGAAGAGAAGGCTAGTTAGTAGGTCATCAGTCTTACCTGTGACCACAGATGCCGTAAAGCATTTGAAACGTTAGGCGTATAGTTTTAAATAAATGTGCGCGAAATATACCCGTAAAGTGATTTTATTTCAATGGTAGTCAGAATTTAGAATGCCTCTTAGTATCCCAAATAAATCATCGAAATAAAACAACTTTTTTACGGATTAACTTTAGACTAAGATGTTATTTGTCATTTACAGAGTTTTGAAAAATATACACTACCTTCACTCATATTATTAATTAATTAACGTTCCTATCCACGCAGAAAGAGCTGACTGTGTCTTGGATGTGTGTCTGCGTGGATAGGAACGGTTATTAATTAATAATATGAGTGACGGTAGAATATATTTTTCAAAACTCTGTAAATGACAAATAACATCTTAGTCTACCCGTGACCACGAACTCTGTAAAGTGTTCGAAACGTCGGGATAAAATTAATAAACTCGCGAAAAGTTAATCCGTAAAAAAGTTGTTTTATTTCGATGAGTAATATTCGCCAAATAAATCATTTGCTAATGAGTTAGATCTTACAAGAGCTTAGGCCAAGAGTTTATCTTGTGACATTACAGCTCAAAACCAAATACAATGGGACAATTTTGAAAGTTATAGATAGAGCACCAGTCATATTATTTCCTAACTGCAATCGTCAATGCAGTTGGAAATCTCCTATTTTTTGCTTCCGCGCATCATTATTGTCGGGCCATTAAAGACGCTTTCGAAATGTTACTGTGAATTAATGGTGTGAGGAACATTCATACTACATTTGTTAACAATAAATGATGAAAGAGAAGCGCTTTCGTTTTCATTGTAGGAAGATTTAGTGAGCACGATTGGTAAATACATAATCGCTGTAATATTTTATAGCACTTACTGACTACAGCCATTACGAGTGGGTAGGCATAAGCCAATGCAAAACTTTTAACTTCTTCCTTTTAAATTCACAATCCGTTTAAGAACATCTCTGAACATTTGATACATACAATTACACGCATCGCAAGGTTTTATTTCGTTGCGCAAGGGTCAACATTACAGTAACTAAGTTTAAATGCCAAATAGGTAGGTATTCCCATAGGAATAAAATCACCAATTGCATGTAGAGCTCTCGTCTGCCTAAATCGTCGTCGCGTCTTACGCTGCCAATTATTGTGATAATAACAATGGCCTTATCGTGAGGCAAGGTGCGGAAAGCACACCAGCCGAACTAACTATTGTGTTAATTGTATTTAATTTTGCATTGACACAGTAATCTCAAACTTAGCTCCACAAACGCTTTTTCCCTAGCCGCACGCACGGCACCACCATCGGCTTATGAAACCGCGCTCCCACGGCTAATCGCGATTTGCATTACATAAACTTACGTCAGACAATGGTCAATGCGCCCTGTTATTTGGGACGTGGCGAAATCGGACTTGACGGTGACCTGACTGCGACCTGTTATTATAAATCTAAGATTTTGGTAAGAGGTGAACATCTCTCGACGCAAACTTTCTGGCCCCTATTTTTGAATCACTCGCGGCAAGATGGCGTGTCATATTAATTGATTAATTTACGATTTTCCAGTGAAAATTCGTATAATACAACACGGTAGTGATTTAAAAAAATGTTTTTTTAATACTAACTAACTCTATATTTGGCATGATCATTTTCGAACGAAAATAACACGCCATATTAAAGCGAGTGATTCAAAAATAGGGCCCCTGTTCGGGACATGACAATTACGTGTACGAGACGGTTAAGTTTGATATGTTGTATGACCCAGCTCACTGGTTGCATTATATGGCTTATAAAAATCTAGAGCCAATGATAAAAGAACTCAGTTTTCTTATAACAATAGGGAAAAGCAAATTATTGCCCAAATTCTTCGAAACTAAGGGCTGCCTAATCTACCCTAGCTGTATCTAGCACGATTTACTCCGATGGCTCAGCGACCCAAAGTGAGTCTTGGCCTCCGATGTGAGACGTCGCCTTTTTTCTGGTCTTGTGCAATTTCAAGCCAGTCACCGGAAGCTCGTGAAGATCCGCGTCCACTGCATCTTCACACCGATACCCGGGATGGCCAACTGGCCGACGACCCGTGGGGCGACCGAGATACGCCTTCTTGGCGCTGCGATCTGTCAACCTCTCGACATGGCCGAGCCATCGGAGCGTATGCGCTTTAGTCTCTCCAATTATATTTATTGGGGTCGGCCATTAATAAATAATAAATAAATAAATATGCGCCAGACAACACACCAATTGTCGTGGTTTCGAAGTAAGGAATTTTCTTCTTGTGTTACGAATACCAGACTACGATTATGACGGAGGCGTCTCCCATAAATACTTAAATAAATATTGAACATTCATGACTCAGGTATAAATGTTAGTGCTTATCACACAAACATTTGCCCCTTGCGGGATTCGAACCCACGACGGCCGGCGTAATAGTCAGGAGCTCTAACCAATACATCAAACGCGTCGTTGAAAAACAAAAAGCATAAAAAATATATATAAAACATTAGCTCTTTTATCTCGAATAGTCCTGAGTAAAGTGACAAAAAGGTATTGCACCAAAGCCACGTTCTTCTGAAGGAAGGGTTGAAATAAAAACAAAAGCACAAACGAAACGCGAAGATTCCATTCTTGACTGACATGTCTACAGGATGCTTATAACGTACTAGCGGTCCCCCGCGACTTCGTCTGCGCGTTTGTTCCCTCCCCTCCGGACACAACGTGATGTACTATCGGCTACTATACCTCACGGCTTTCCACATCGACCGATCACTAGCGGTCTGCATCCAATTTAATACTGCGATTTTTACAAGGTCGTCGGTCCATCTTGTTTGTGGAAGTCTTACGCTGCGTCTTTGGTCGAAGGGTCTCCAATCTAGAACTTTCCTGCCCTAACAGCCTTAGTTCTTCGCGCTATGTTGTAGATAAAAACATATACGATAATGATCTTAGAATAGTGCAACGGAGATAATGTGCGTTAATGACGACATGTCTTCAATTTCGACGCATCTTGCAACTGCATTGTTCTCGACTTGGAGAAATTGCGAAAACTCTTACTGAAACTGACGGGTGCCCCCAATGTGCCTTAGTTAGCACATAATGGACACCCGGTCATTGTATGAGACAGCAAAATTGTATACAGCGCTTTTCATCACTTTCATAATATGACAATATTTGACGACACGTTTGGTGTATTGTTTACAGCTCTTGACTATAACGCCGGCCGTCGCGGGCTCGAATCCCACAAGGGGCAAATGTTTATGTGATGAGCACGAATATTTGTACCTAAGTCATGTATGATTAATATGTATGTAAGTATTTATGGGAGACGCCCCCGTCATAATCGTTGTCTGGTATTCGTAACACGAGGAAGAAAATTCCTTACTTCGAAACCACGACAATTGGTGTCTTGTCTGGAGCATATTTATTATTATTAATAATAATATGCGAAGAACCAAAAAATAATTCAGAAATTTGCGTTTCTGTATGTAATTACTTATTCCCAATCATTTTTTAAGGCAGAGACTTCTGGGTGAGCTCACTGCATCATGAACTCATATCTGTCATATCTCTATTTTTACCACGCTTTTATTAGCTTGGGTTGTATCTATGTATGTATGTTTGTATGTTATGGAATCTTTGAGCATAAATTTGACCGATTACCAGAAGTTTGATTAATTTGAAACTTTGCACACGTATCAAGGACCGATGACAATGCAATAATTTAATAACAGTTTCTCAATATCCTTATAAGGACCGCCAGGATTAATAAATTCTTTCGTGGATCCTCTGTAAGGGAGTAAGAAAGATAGAGCTATCGCGTGTCGCATGTCCGCAAATAATTAATTGAAACATCGAACTAAAAAATTAAAAATAAATTATAGTTTAAAAAAACTAAAAAAAACACGCTTTTAAAGCTAATCGAACTAAAAAATAAAAAATAATTTTTAATTACAAAGAGTGAGAGAATAATTCAATTTATAGTAAAAAGCGTGGGGTGCAACATTTAATATATCAAGCACCCCACGCTTTTTACTTTGAATTGAATTATTCTCTAACTAATGTTCGGTTAGCTATAAAAGCGTGGTTTTTTAGTTTTTTTAAACTATATTTTTTTATTATTCCACATACAAATAGGGTTTGTCTAAGCTGAAATGACGCGCCCCACTACTTAATTAGTTGATTTCGATGTGTGAGTGCAAATATTAATAACCACAATTCATCTGTGTGGTCGTGTCGACTGCTCCGCGAATGAGTTTCGTTGGTTTTACTCGCTAGCGACGACGTAAAAATGTGTATAGATTTTTTATGTTCTGCCAGTGACCGCTTGAGGCGCTGTGCAATTTTCCATAGTCTTTTTGATGTCGTAGCTAGCGAGCAAACGTAAAGAGAGTTAAAAGAGAGAGTGAGAGTAATGAGTTACCATATGGTAACGTACTCTGTGGGTACTTTATGCCTACATCACGGTAGAATGGTCGCGTGAGAATCCGACAACGCTCTTCTTAGGAGCAGCGCTGGCCGCTGGCACATTGTATGAAACAAAACGTCCGCTCTCTCGCGCGGTCACGTCAATTATGACTGACTAGTTGGAAAACAAATATTATAACTAATTGACCATTTACAACGGCATTTGTTTATACATGTATAATTGCTTCCATATTTTTAACTAGCAGCCCCCCGCGGTTTCACCGGGGACATTAGAGATTTGCCTATAACCTTAACTCTGTTTAGATTTCTTTTTATATTGGTCTTATTTACTGTATTGTCGTGAAGCGACAAATGTGAAGGAGTAGAAGTTAAAAGAAAGAGGTAGAAAAGAGGGAATAGAATTTATATTAAAACAAAAAAAATACAGTACCGAAATATGAGATGAGTTGATGTCTGTATGAATGTAAGTAAAGTGCAGTGGGCGTGAGTTAGTGTCTTCAGATCTTCTATAAGTATTGTCCTGGAGGCAGCAAAGGGCGGCGTCGGAGTGCAGGGCCGACACAGCGGAGGTAGCAGCGACGCCGATGTGCAGCGGTGACAGGCGCCGTGAAGAGCAGTGACGCCGATGTGCAGCGGTGACAGGCGCCGTGAAGAGCAGTGACGCCGATGTGCAGCGGTGACAGGCGCCGTGAAGGAGTAACTCACAGCAGTGATGAGGGTAACGGGAACTATGTAGAAAATGTTATGATCAGTTGGAGTGCCAGAAGTACTTGGTCTCGGGTCCTCTTCCGAGAAGGAGACAGGTCCCTCCCCTAGAGCGAGGAGGTGTTACTGCAGTCAATGGACTCTGATACTCCTCCGGATATGTGTCCGGTCCCTCCCCTAGCGTGAGGAGGTGTTACAGCAGTCACCGGCGGTTCTTCAAGACTTCTTGAGGGAAAATGAAGTGTTAAACTTGTAGTATGTCTAATGAATAATAGAACTGTTCGAGCTTAGAACTCGGAATCGAATGAATTGAATGAAAAAAGTAAAGGCTTATATAGGAGCCTGGGCCGTTCAAATTTAGATCGAGGTAGGTTCAAAAATAGAACATGAATACTGGTGGTTTATAGAGGATTAAACCCGAAAAAGTAATAGACTTTGATAGAAGTTGTCAGACTTTGAAAGATATTGTCATAACAACCATGTCAATAAAGATAAAAATATGTCAAAAATCAAGCAATTTAAACAAATAATCAGGAAAACGAATCATCACCCAATGCAAATTAAAGGAAAATTGCAAACAAAGGTAAAACACAGCTATTTTTACAGTATTATGTACAGAAAAGTAGAATAACAGAGCTTCGAAAGTTTGACATTTTTAGATTCACAATAAATATTGTTCAAAAAGGATTAGAAAACAACAATAATCCAAAAATACAGAGTAATAGTATAAGAAGAGTAGAAAGGCAGGTAATGCCTATAGTTTAATGTGTACAGTACGACTTTTTAGGGAGAAAATACGAACTGCGTTATGGTAGATAGAATCTATGATTAACTCTATGTTCGTGTTTACAGCAAATGAACCAGCAATCTTTGGATGGAAAAGGGAATGAAAGCATGGAAAAACAAAGATAATGTGATGAAAATGTTAATGTGGGTCCGATGAATACTAAATATATTAAGGTACTCAATTTATTACACGTTATACATGTACAACGGTACAGTATACAATGACGTTTTTTTTTTTTCAATGTCTAAAAAAGGTTTACCTAGGTAAGTGAAAACGGAATGTTCCTTCAACAATATTTTCGATTTAATTATTATTCGTACGTATGTAATGTTAAAGTTTATGGTTCTAAATTTTAATAGGTATGTTCATTTGTGTTAGAAATACACAATTATGCGCGGTATGACAGAACGAATGTCTGGTTTCGAAAAAAGGACTTTTTTTCCTTGTGCTATAACGACGGGGGCGTGTCCCATGAATACTTTAAGAAAGAAAGAAAACTTTTTTATTTGGTACACATCAAATAACAAACATAATAGAAAAAATAAAACACCTGAAGAAGTAACTAAAATACATAATAAAATTACGATGTGTTACCAAATTGGTCTCCACTCAGCTTTTTGCCATGGCAAGCCATTGGCGCTGGTTTTCTGTGGAAAAAACCGTTAATACTTAGACCATCCATGAATTACTTACAATTATGTAATCTCTCTGTGTGCGTGTTTATCGCACAAACATTTACCCCTTGCGGGATTCAAACTCGCGACCGTTCAGTAGTCAGGAGCGCTAACCTCTGCACCAAAACGTGTCGTGTGTCGTGTTATTAAAATCACGATCAACATACTTTATCTTGGTACGACTGATGATGATGATGCCAATAGCTTCCTAGAAGTACATCCATCGGCGGCAAATTTGGTGTTTAATAGTCCGGGTGCAAGAGGCATAGTAGAGAGCCCCAGATTCCCAGTACCTGTACTCTTAGGAGGGCTTAGGCCGAGTCTTGCGGGTTTGGCGTTTAGCGTCTTCTTCTTGGAGTCGAGCTCGCTCATTCATTATACGACCGATACGAAGTACATGGTTTTCAATTAGAGCGACCCATTAATTAAAGCCTTCTGTAATTCATGCATATTTCCGTTGTCTCAGTGCAAATCATGCTGCCCGGGGTAGGTTCTTGTATTTCCTTGGTTATGTTGTCTAACTTAGCAGACAATGAATAATAGTAAACTTAAGGTGATGAAGGCATTCTTAAAAGTCAACTACTACATGAATAAATGCATCCGCAGTATTGAATCCACCACACACACGCCACAGGCCGCCCAGCGCGTCTCGCGTCACATCTGTCCATGAGTGCATTGTATTTTAAAATCTCCTAAGATAATTTTTGTAAACCAATATTTTTAGGGTAAATATTTTAAAAATGAATGCTTGAGACAATCAGAATCTTCTGATTCTAATACAATTTTTTCGGCTTCGTTAACACATATCTTAATGAAATGTAGCCTATATTTTACTTCAATGTATAAGCTAGTTTTCTGTAAAGGTTCATCAAAATCTATTCAGTAGTTTTTGCGTGAAAACTTTTGCGTTTATAATATTAATAAAAAAAAAAATATTAGCATTTGCTTGTATGCTTAATACAATAGTGGGGCGCGTCATTTCAGTTTTGACAAGCTTCTGCAATCCACAGACAATTAATGGAATCAGGCGTTACTTTGCGGAAATCCATTATTAAGTTGAAATTTTTAAAATTATTTTTGCTTTAAATTTACGCTAAGCGACGCCGGCGCAGGCAACTAACAACACGAACCGTCACCGCGTTTAGTATTAGTTCAGGCAAATGCAGGATGCACCACCCGCCCTCCCTCAATGCGCATGCGGCACAGCTGATGCAATTATTAGTACCTAACACCAACGTACAAAAAACCTCGACGCGTTTCGCCACTACACGTGGCATCCTCAGGAGATATTGTCGCCTCGGCGGAGCACGGACGTCCGTGCTCCGCCGAGTGAATTTTATAAATTTCAACTTAATCCACAGACATTTACTCGCAATACGGGATAAATAAAATACAAAACGCAAAAATTATTTTTGCCAAAAATAAATTTAATTTCGTTAATTTCATCACTTTCAAATCACAATGCCTTGATTTCGTACAGTAAAAAATGTAATATCAACACGAACATTAAAATTGTGTACATTTATTTAGCTACTTATCTCTAGATTGGCACTTAGTGAGCACATTACAATACTTTACAACTTATTTACAGTTTTCAGTCAAACGGACACCTAACTATTTATTTCAAAAATATGTGCATTTAATACTAAAAAAGAATATACACATTCCACTGGCATGAAGTGAGGAGCAACGTATTTCAAACCACTGTCGTACGCGTCTAGATAATTCACAATTTAAAATTATTATAAAAAAAAGCATACTTAAAATTTTTAAATAATGCAGTATGGTGTACGTTTGAGTGAGTAACAACTAATAAAATTACATATTATGACAAAAAGGTATTTTGGTTCGTATCAAGACTTAAAATGTATAGCAAGACAGCTTAGAATACATTTACTTGTAAATAAATAAGCTATTCAAAAACTACTGAAAATGGAATTCATATTTATGGAATAAAAAGTTAAAAAGTGTAGATTTTTGAACATTTCAAGAAATACGATCTATTATTTTTGAAGTCATTCCAAATGTTTGCGACAATGATTTTTTTACATACATTTTATGATAAATCCATTAAATATTTTTAAAAAAGCAAGTGGTTGATAAGTAAATGGCCCTTAAGAAGTGTTTGCCTATTTACAACTAGAATTACGTGTTCATTTCACAACCTACGAAACCACCTATTTAAACAAGAGTATTGTTTGTCCTTTAAAATAAAATAAGGGAGTTTAAAACTTAATTTTAAAAAAAGGGTATTGAATATGACTATCTGCTTGCATTTTTCATTGACTGTAATCCACAATTTATTTAATAATTTGCAGGTTCATCTCACATAGTTATGTTGTTATTATTGAAATATTATTTGAAGTTAAGTCGTTTAAAATTTATAATTATTATTCAAGTTAACGAATTTTAAAACGTAAAGAACAAAGAACACATAATTAACAGCATTCAACATTTCCCTGGATCCAAACTTGAAATACTCAATATTTTGCAATACAAATATTTAACTAGAGTATAAAAAATCTTCAAAATAACAACTTCGAGACTGATTGTAAAAGTCATAAATTATCACTTATCACCAAATATTGTTTTGTTTTAAAGAAAAAGTTAAATACTGCTCGCCGGTTCATTAGATTGAACTTCTTGTAGTTTTAGATGATAAAATCTTGCAGTAATTAACTGAAATTAACAGAAAAATATATCACATACGAGTAGTTTATTAGCAGTAATCCCGTACACGAATTGCATAATCTTAAACTTCATCTAAAATATTTTGAGACTTTTACACATTGACTATTTTCTTTTGTATTAAGCTTCAGCTTACAATATTGTATACAAATATTAGGAACAAATAATAATTACTGTTAATTTAACTTAAACTTGTATAAACTAAATGCGAAGTTACCCTTTTTATTTCACAATCTGTAAATTAAAAATGAAGCACCTAAGTTAAACCAATAATAATTTAAAATTATGCATTAAAATGAATGAATGAATAAATGAATGCAAAACTTTTCAATGTTTATTTTGAGTGAAACCCCAAAATTTATTTCCAAAAATATAACTCAGGTTACATATATGACGCTTTAAGTTATCCATAACAAACATTGATTCGCAGTGTAGCATAATATTATCGCTGTAATTAAAATGTATACCTAATTTATTATTCGGACTGATTAACCTTTTTTTAATTGTTTTTTCTTGTAGTTTTAATTTATTGTTAATTTATTAAAATCCAAATATTCTGATGTGTTAGCTCTTTTTAACCTGAGATACAGGTCAAATCTAGTTCAGGCAAATGAGCTTACAGTACAGTTACTTACGTGTTAATTTATAAGCCCTTTTGTTATTGTTCTTTTGAAACTGAATAAATTACCTATTTATAAGGTAGTTTACTTAATTCGATGAATATTTCGGGCTAAATTATCAGCTCAAATCAAATAACTGGATTTCATTTTAAGAGAGCTTCTTTGAATAAAATAATATATGCACGTTTCTTACCATCAAAATTTGTACAAAAATAAAATACGCGTGCTTGAGTTATCAACACAAGCTTCTTCACGTGATATGTTTTGTCAAGGATTGTCGTGAGTTTAAAAATCTCTTCGATATTCAATTTAATAACCTATTCTAGAACCCTGTACTAGCTAGCACCTTTCTCTTGTGGCCACAGCATCTCTGGGTGGTTGAGCATGTAATACGCCATGTGCTTCTCGCTGCCATACGTAGACGCCTTCGTGCCCAGACACATCAGGAACTGATTCCTCTCCAAGTTCTTATCACAGTCCACTGAGTGGAAAATATGCACCAAACTATCGTCCGCTACTCTATACACCGTCAAATTAGACTTTATTAACGTCTCGAACAAATGAACGTCCTCCAAGCCCCACCCTTTGATACTCAAATCGAATCCACCGACCTTCTCGAAATCACACTTGTAAATGCTTAGAATGCCAAACCCGTACTGCCTGAAATAGCCATAGTCATCCTCTATTATTTTACTGTATTTCAAATTAGCTAATTCCTTATCAGATTTCACATTCTCTGAACTGACTGCGTATCTTCCGAGATCAGTGTTCGTGGAGACAGTTTCACCTTTGAATTTGTTATAGTCCTCTCCGTTCACAACTTCGGGATTGTACTCACTAAACACTATAGGGAAGTAAACTTGATTGTATTTGATCGTGTTTATCCTTATTCTCCTTAAAGTTTCATAATTAAACATCATGTCGACGTCTACGAAAAACACAAGATCATCGCTTGAGCACTCTTTTAGACCTTCAGTTAAAGCAGCACCTCTGGAAAATGTAGTCGAGCCCATAAGGATCACTTTAATTTCTTTACCGTACACATTTTTGTAGTGTTCTACAAGTGACTCAGCGTGGCTGTAGTCTGATGGGCTTTTTACGTCTAGATACAATACGACTATGAGTGTCACAGCCTCGTCGCTTTTTAGGACAATATCCTCGTAATTTCTCATGAATCTTCCGAAAATTTCTTGTCTTCCGGCTAGAGGAAGAATGAAATGGATCTTTCTGTCATACACTGGGTACAGTAACTCAGTATCGCTCCATTTTAGGACATTCGGTAGGTTGTTCTGAAGTTTCATCAGGCCGTTCTCCAAAGCCTCTCTGACGTTGAGTTTGCCGAAGTCCAGGAAGCTGTTCTGCTGCTGACTGGACTCGTCGAAGTCCTCGTAGTCGTTGGGATAGGTCTTACCGTCTCGTTTGCCCAGGATGGCTGGGTCTTCAAACGGCGGTGGCTCTCCCATTGGAAGTTCTCTGATTTCCATTCCTGGAAGAATAAATAAATGGTATCAAGAAAAGTAAATTTTATTCAAATCAATTAATATTTAAACGTTATTAAACGAACTAAAGCAAAGCTTAACTAATATATAAAAACAGTAAAAGAAATAAAAATTAACATAATAAATTGTAATATGTATTGCACATTCATCAGGTGAAAAGGGCAATATAACACTATTGAAAACAGTCATATTTATTGACCCTTAATCACAAGAATGCAAAAATGATTGCCATTGGTTAGCCGCCGTCAGCTACCCTGTCCTATAAACCACATTACCAGCATATCCAAATCGTCTCTTAACGCTTAAACACCCGAACGGTTGCAGGCAACCGCATAACAATAGAATATCTATTGTGTCACGTTCACATATGGTTGAGGGATTAACTACTTGTTAAGGTCATTCAAAATCAAATCAAATCAAAATCAAAAAAAAAAATCAATTTAGGACACAATATGCCACTTATGAACGTCAAATGTACAGTGAAAAATAAAATAAAAATAATTGTGCCCTGAAGGGTCCGAATCATGTCTCCTTATCTTTTGGGCCCTACCAGCGCTTCGAGACAGAACACAGACAATTAGGCAAGTGCTGAGAAGAAACGCCGGAACAAACTCAGTCACCACTAGCTGCCGTAAAATCAAAATCATCAAAAGTAAGTACATCAGTCGGTGCAGGCTGGACAGACCACACATTCGTGTCGTTCAGGTAGTCTTGAACCTTATAATAGCCTTTAGACATAAGCGTGCTTTTAACGTGTTTCTTAAATTTATCAACCGGCAATTCGACAAGATTGTGTGGTATATTATTAAAGAATTTTATACAATTTCCCATGAACGAATTACTAGTTTTAACTAATCTGAAGTTAGGAACGACAAGCTTGTGTTTATTTCTTGTGTTATATGAGTGAATGTCGCTCTTCTTCATGAAATAATCTAAATTTTTACGGACGTACATTATATTGTCAAAAATGTATTGAGAAGCCACAGTTAATATGTTGATTTTCTTAAAGACCTTTCTCAGGGAGTCACGAGGACTAAGTTTATAAATAGCACGAATGGCTCTTTTCTGCAAAATAAATATGGTATCAATGTCTGCAGCAGAACCCCACAAGAGAAGACCGTAAGACATAATACTGTGGAAGTAACTAAAATACACAAGCCTCGCCGTTTCAACATCAGTCAGATACCTTATTTTTCTAACTGCAAAGGCAGCCGAGCTTAGCCTCCTAGCTAGGGCTTCAATATGAGGTCCCCACTGTAATTTTGAGTCAAGTGTAATGCCCAGAAATACAGTGGAGTCTATTAAAACTAGATTATTACCATTTAGTACAATATTTGGTGTAAGTTGTTAAGTGAATTTTACACATTTAGTTTTACTAGCATTCAGCAACAAGTTATTGGTGGTGAACCAATTCAATACTTTGGAGAGAGTATTGTTTACTTCGTCAAAATTTTCTTCATGTCTTTTCATTTTAAAAATCAAAGAAGTATCATCAGCAAACAGAACTATCTCACAAATATTTGTGGAATAAAATGGCAGGTCGTTTACATATATCAGGAAAAGTAAAGGCCCCAATATTGAGCCCTGGGGGACCCCCATTTGAAGAGGGGCTCCGGAAGAGTAGGTACCATTTATGTTAACTGATTGTATTCTACCTGATAAGTACGAACTTAACAACTTAGATGAGTTTTCCGAGACACCATAGTGTTCTAACTTAATGAGCAGTGTCTGATGGTCTACACAATCAAACGCCTTTGATAAATCACAGAATACACCTACGGCATCATGTTTGTCTTCATAAGCATCAAGAATGTGTCTGATGAGTGCTACTCCGGAGAACCCAAACTGTTTTTCGTGTAGTAAATTATTAAGTTTAAAATGGGAAAGCAATTGATTATAAATGAGTTTTTCAAAAATTTTACTTATTGTGGGTAATATTGAAATAGGCCTAAAATTGCTGGGGTCATTGTCCCCTTAGTTAGCTTAGCATACCTATACACCATTTAACGATTGCTGCAAATTCCGTGTGACCACCGCCATAGTCTTCTTGCCACAGAGGTATTAGCAAAAGCAGGAGGTACACATTTTTCACGTAATTCACCCAGTTGTATTGATTCAACATAGGTTTACAGACTTCTTCGAGACTCAAGTAAAGACCTAACTAATCATTATGTACCTCACCAGCAAACTACTGGTATGAATTTTGCAGCAGCAAATCCAGCAAGTGGTCGACGCCGTGCAGCGGCTGCAAGCGTAAGTAGCCGTACAGTCATTGCATTGAACTCTCGCTAACTGAATAGTTATACTAACCAGTGAACGACTGCTGTAGGTATGCATGCCTTCTCACAGCCGCTGTCATCTTCTTGCCTCGGTAGCGGCGGTATCGGAGCAGCAGATCCAGCACGTGGTCGACGCCGTGCAGCGGCTGCAAGCGCATGTAGCCGTACAGAAGCTCGTTTAGGTCGATGACCCTGCCGCGCTGGCGAGACGGCGCGTTTATTATTTCCATTACCTGGAATGAGGTAATAGGATATTTAGATGGGCATTATCAACTTAAACTTTAAACAATTCAACTAGTATGAAGCGAGGGATCTAACCCTCCTTTTTAGGTTTCGTCAAGTCTGTCTGTCTGTCCGTCCGTATGTCACAGACACTTTATTCTGTAACTATAAGCATCAAACTTTTGAAATTTGGTAGGAAGATGTGTCCTGTTAACCGCTTTACGATTCTTATACAAAAATTAAAATATATATATATATTACAGGGACATTACATGAAACACAAACCGGTAATATATTTTTTGTCAAATCTATGCATGTAAGTTGGCTATGGATGCGTCTTTTAAAAAGACAAAGCGGTTCCTGAAACCATTTTCTTTTTAAGTTTGATAGAAAGACGCTTCCAAAGTGTTAAAATGCCCCCCCCCCCCTCCGTTATCGAAAACCCCCTCCAACTTCTTAACTAAACGAGTGAAAATTTTGAAAAAATATATATAGATAATTGGTTTGGACAGGATCGACCTAGTAGTTTTTGAGATATACCACATTTTCAACAACCGCAAACATAACTTTGTTCTTCATACAAACACTATGAAAAACAAAGTTATGTTTGCAGCTAACAAAATATTGTGGTATTTTGGCTTAGTGGAAGTAACTGGATCTGTAATTCTGTTAAAGTTGGCACAGAACCCTCAGTGGGCTAGTCCGCGCGACAATTAATACTCTTACCTGAAAACCGTTATGGAATGAGACAAATCTGTCTCATTTGTTTTCATACATCAATCTTAGCTTGTACGTCTTGTTTTTTTTTATTATTATATATTTTAGTATATATAAAAACCTAAACATGACTATTTTGTCAAAAAAAATCGGCTGTTTTTAAAAATCAAACCTAAATTTACGATAAAATCAAAGACGTACGTACAAGCTTCGTTCAGCGGGCGTAGTCTGATGCATCATTTTTGACATTTCGCGTCGACAATTTCAATTTTATGATTTCCAAATTCATCAAATATCATTTTAACTTACATCTTTAATAAATCTTAAAAAATATTTGTAGTTTTTTAAGCATCATTCAAAAAGTCTTCTCAATCAATAAATACACGAAAACACCAATTTTGTCTCAGCATTTTTCGAGCGCTACCTGGTGGTTTTACCCGGAACTATGTCGAGACTTCCGACACAGGATGTATGAAAATAAATGAGACCATATTTGTCTCATTCCATAAAGGTTTTCGTGTGGGAAAACGTTGTAAATGTTGGAAAGCTTATTTCGACCGTAAATGTAGGCGATTCCGCCTATTGTTCCGCCTGCACACGATAGTCTTAAGCTTTGCGACCTGTCTGATGTTTACCCTTACATCTCGGATGTGAGGGTAAACATCAGACATGATGACGTGCTGGAAAGTGTGGGTTACACATCTGGGAAATTGTGCTTATAAAATTGTTATGCATGTACTTCTCTAATGACGTCATCGAGAGCCTCCTTCAGCGGCGTCTCGATCCTTCTCTTCGGGTTCGAGTGGCCGACGGAGTAGATGGACTTGCTGATGTAGTCGTAAGACACGATGTCTTCCACTTTATCAGGTTTGTAGCGGTTCAGGTCGACTGGTGCTCCTGGAATGAGAATGGTTCGAGTTTAGATGGAGTTCTTAAAAGTACATTGAATTTATCACCATTCGACGACCCGTCTAGTGTAGCGGTGGAGAAATCGCCTACTACGCAGCGGGTTACGGGTTCGATCCCCGCACAATACAAACATTTGTGTGCATGAACATGTCTGTTTGTATTGGTCTGGGTGTTTACTATATATATCATGTATGTATATACAAACAAAAAGTATTTAAGTATTATATCCGTTGTCTGGCACCCATAACACAAGCTTTGAGTAGCTTACTTTGGGACTAGATGGCGATGTGGGGAATGTCCAAAGGATATTTATTTATTTTTATTTATGTCAGGTTGGTGAAAGCTTCTTGCAGTTTCTACTTGAGCACATCTTTCTACACACCTATCTTGTTTCAGAAAGGCTAGTGCTTAGCTTACACACTGCGACTTTTGGCATTGATGCAGTCGTAAACTGTGAACCTTTACACACTGCGCTTCTTTTAGAATCGATCTAGCATCGATGCACCCGCCTTCACCTTTTACAGTCGCGATGCAGAAGCTGGAAATTGACAAATTATGTACTGCATCGATACTAACGCTCCTTAGCATGCTGACGCGCTTTGGCAATCTGTTCATTGCGTGAGTCGCGATGCTGAAGCACGTTTTTAAAACGCGCGACTGCATCGTTGCTAAAAGTCGCAGTGTGTAAGGGGTCTTAACCGTAAGAAACTTTCAATTGCTGTCAAACTCCATAACTACGTTAAACCACAAGTGTCGGTTGTTTTCTGTTACTAGAGGCAAAAATAAGATGCAACAGAGCTTAAGTCATTAAATATTATGACCTAGATAGATATTACTCGTTCACTGACCAAAGATGAAACTTTCAAATCTATCTGAGTAAGCTATAAAAGAAACTCAACCTAACACGAGAAGTCAGCTATTTATTTCAAATCACTAAACATCATGTCAAACCAATCCAACACATTATATCTCCTACTTAATTCAACTCGACGCGTGATCTTTAGCCTTTGACAGTCTTCAGATGCGATTGTGCCCTCCCATGGCGATTAAATCAGCGGCATTGATGTATCAATACCGTGGAAAGGATATAAGGCGTCAACCATTACGGCTTACGTCAAAGATCCATTGTTCGCTCAGCTGTGACTCTCCGCACCTTTTACAATTCGTCTCGTCTTGTCGCGAGTACGAATACGCGTGTCATTTGTAAAACAATTGAAAACAATGGTGTTGCCAAACAAATGAAGTAAAAGTTTACAAAAAAATAAGGATGTAGAAACGGTTTTTTTTAATAGAGAGGTTAATGACTTTTTACGTTGCAGTTAAGAATATTGTTTTACAACACAGCTAGGTGTTGATTTGCGCTGACTCCATTATCACTAAACGGTTTGTAAAAGTTTGAAAGTACAAAAAAATATTTAGATATCTCCTACTAACGCTATTCTATATTTTTAATACAAAAGGCCGATGAAAGATCTCTGTAAAATAAATTCAAAGAAACATTGATATTTTAAATCACTGAGGTCTTTATTCAGCCTCTTTCTTTTCCTCAGCTATCATTTCCGTCGCATATTTTTAATAAGCTTCTTTTACTTTTACTTTTATAAGCTAGACATTTCAACGCAACCTCACCTAAAAGTTATGATACTCATGATGCGACTAAGTACAAGTTATGTCTTACTAGGTACTAGCAACCTACTAAATAAATAATCCTTTACCTAAGATGCGGTTGTCCCCCAAATACCCCGGCTCTCCGATCTTGGCAGGGAAGAGGGGTACACCCTCATTCAGCTCGTAGTCTGCCACCTCTTCAGGTGGTACTTGGAGCTCGTGCATCGCTGATGAGATGTCCCGGTGGAGGTCTAGAGAGCGCTCACGCAGCTCCTGGATTTGAAGGTTCTGTAATTTGGAGATAAATTGGTTGAATAAGAACTGATGTATTGCTGAGAGATAGATATTCCTAGACATTATTGTAAGGTCTGATATTCAATTATGCAGGAATAAATCCCCATTAAACCCAAAAAGCTCTAGATACTCAATAATTGATCAATGATATACCGCTTAACTAATACAGAGCAGTCTTGGTCGTTACCAAATATCCATATTAAAATAATTTTGTTCCGAGCATTTTAGTTCATAGTAAAAAAGATATCAATTTTAACAATATCTGTTCCTTTTAGACTAAGATACTGTTAATGAACTTAATTCCGTCCCAAAAGATATTAGAAGCGGCCCCATTTTGACCTCAAATCCTCTAGTTTTGACCTCAAAACCTCTAGTGTGCTTGCTACTGAGTCATAATCCCATAAACTTTATTACAATATTAATAATCCTTGTTGGTTTTCAGGTTGACCTTTATAAATGTTATCTGCCAGTAATGGCCATCATAAGCTCGTAAAGATAGCCGTCCAGCTAACTCGATCGTTGCCCCTACACTATCTGTTTGTTACTGCAAAAAAACTGTATAACCACAAACAAGCATCTATTGTATGCCATTGTCGAAGTTTCATATGGTTCTGATAAAAAAGCAGGGTTAAATAATAACGTAAGTTATACCTTGGAAATATTCAGTTTTGTTTCTTCATCACAACCCTTGATAGTTAAGGCAATTTCCACCAAGACATCAGATAATTTTGTTTATCTTGTCCATTTGGTTGCGCCAAAAAGAAACCTCAATCATAATGACTTTTTAAATAATTGGATTACTAATCTAACAAAACATCTAGATGCTACTGATAACATATAACGATCTTATCAAAACGTCGTGTCTACCACGTAAAAAATTAATAGATACCGAACAATCATCATAATAATCATAATGGTGGAAAAAATGAGTAGGTAGAGTAGGTAAGTTAGTGTCGTTTAACATATTTTAACATATAATATAATATACATAATAACATATATCATATTTTTTTGGGAAATAGTTTTTTTTTAAATATTCTCTATTAAAGAAAACATATTTTTTTAAACAGCACCCTGACTATTCTAAAAGTTATCTATAGTCCGTTTCTCTTTGCTAGTCGAATAATGTAAACTATCATTAAATAACTTTTAAAATAATATCAGTGATTAAAATAAATCAGATCTGTGATTTGTAAAGATCTTACTGCTTAACTTGACTTCTCTGTGAAGGATATAAGTTTTATGTTTATCTTATTTTAAAATGACTTATTTCGTAAAAAAGGAATGTCAAGATTGTTTACAATATTTGACTAGCAAAGAAAAATAAACTTTACGTCTTTGGCTTCGCATCTCTAAATTCAATGCCCTTCTTTGTCTCTTATCTTAACCTTAATCAATAAAACACAACAATCTGGGAAAAAAAACATGAAACTAAAATTTTCTCAAAAACTAGCGTTAAAATCCTACACTGTTTTCTTCAATAAATGATTCATTTATTTCTGAATCAACTATTTAAATATTATAACTTAAACACAAGGTAATCTGATATAGTTCGTGTTGTAAAGGTCTTCGGTAGAGAAACATATTTTAATCGCAAACTTTACGTTCCAAAAAAAGAATCATCAAACAAAACAGTTTATTATTGCGATCTGAAAATACCCGAAATTATAAACCCTTTGCTACAGCGCTCGTAAAAGATCAAAGATGAAGTTATAAAGAAGCTTAAATTGCTTTTGCCATCAGGGACACGGTATCGGCTTCTTTTATTAATAAACTGGACTTCTTTTAGTCCTTAATTTCTGCAACTTAGAAAATAATTATAATTTTAACCTTCGCTACATTACTTTGAAGTTGAAGTTAGTACTTACGATAGGCTGATTAGTTATTCCATAAAAGATGGCATCGATAGGTATCAATTCTGGCGATAACTTAAAATGCGGTACATCGACTATATATGATATGATTGATTATTAGATCTTAGTCTAAGGATTAGAAAATATTATACTTTGGAGATTGCTATTAATACCGACTTAAGAGAGAAAGAGCTAATCAATTCGATATGTAGGTATGTATGTGATATCGTCAGAATTTCCATACTTAACTAAGAGGATTGGAGGACAGTTGATAAGAAATCAAATGTCCTCCAATCCTCTAAATTAGTCTGTTGATTCATATCCCAATAGCATGTATGATACTCACCCACAGTTACAGCTGTTTTGTGCATGCGGTATTGATTCTCGGAACACTTTGAAATATATCAAAACGGGGGGTATGGCGTAAACAACCAGCAAATTAAGGTGAATCATCATAGGGAAATCCTTTGTGAGAGTTTCAAACGAAGGTACCTTTGGATTTCTTTATTATGTTTCCTGGTTGCTTTGTGTTTTTAGAAAAGATAAATACATGGTCGCCCCATCAAGAATCCTGTGTACATCTTTATGTGCTGGTGGTCTATTTTATATTCATCATTGAAACAGCTAGTCTCCTTCGACAACAGACAAGACAGAGAGATCAGTCGTCGCGTTGAAAATGCCTGTTAGGGCTACTGGTCCATGAATGCTTACATGAAAGGAGATCTTCCTGTGTGCTTAAAACGTAAGCTAAACGTAAAGGTCGAGTTTGCATTCTGCCGGTCTTAAGCTACGAGGCGCAAACTTCGTCACTGACCAAAAGTCAGAAGTCCAAACTTGGGATTTGCCAAAGGGCTATGGAGAATTCGATGCCCAATCATTCTTTTTCTCTAATCTTTTAATCAATAAAAAATATAAGTCTGAAAAAACAACTATCACTTATCAAAGCTGAAGAGTTTATTTGTTTGACCGCGCTAATCTCAGGAACTACGGTGCCAATTTGAAAAAATATTTTTGTGTTGGATAGCTTATTTAAAGAGGAAGGCTTAAGGCTACAAAACATCACCCTGTCGATCCCGACGAAGTCGTGGAGGACCGTATGATATAAATAGAAAGCAAATTGTTAATTTCAGATCAAATAATGTTTAAATACCTTGAAATACGAATGTATCCGGTACATCTGCCGATGGTCCTTAACAGGATGAAGAGTGATGGCACGATGGACTTCTCTTTTCTTCAGTCTGCCGGTGTACGCCGCCGAACCGCTGCTGTTGTGGTGCAGGATCATCTGCATCTGGAAATAAAGACGGCAGATTTGTAAATGACAAATACGCTATTAGGCTTGTCAAATAAGTATCGTTAAACTTGTAAAGTTCGTTTTTCCTTGCTGATCGACTAATGTCAACAATAATTTCATAACTTTTAAAATAGTATCAATGAATTCATTTTTTTTTCTATTTAATCTAAGAATATTTCCTTAAAATATGAATTACCTGTGTAGGTTGTTAAATTCGTTATTTCGTTAAAAGGAATGTCCATATTGTTAACAATACTCAAAAAGCTAAGAAGAATAGATTTTAGAGGGAATGTCAAGGAACACGATTTTTGACTTCGTAACTTTGTTTGAACTAGTAATGAAGGTCAACATATCAAAAGTCCTAGCCAATATCTGTTGAGCCGGGAGGAGGAACCCTCCCTGGTTTGAAAGTCTTATGTCGCTAGGACGCATAGTTTTCGATATATATCAGAAAACACTAAAAAAATCACCCTCAAATCCTCTCTCTCCTCCCGGCTCAAGAAGTAGAGGACTTTGGTATGTTAACCTCCTAACGAGTCCAAACAAAGTAACGAAGTCAAAACTTGTGTTCCAAGGGATTTCCTCTAATATATCAGAATATATTCTCTTCGCCTAATAGGTCACGTTATATTTCACAAATTTTGATATTGCACATCTTATTATTTAACTAGAGGCATGATAATTATAGAGAATAAAAAACTTTTAACGACTACCACTAACGTATACAATGCTATATATTTTTCAAGTGTCACATCAATATAGTTCGCATTGTATTTTTTTTTCTATAAAAATAAAAATAATACGTTTCATTTTTCACGTTTCACTAAGATTTAAAACTTTGTGTAGGTACACAGAAGATAATCTGACTGAATCATAGTAAAATCGTCAAAAAATTCGTGGAGTTAAAAAAAGTTTACAAATCGCAACTTTTGTGTAGGTATTCAATGTGGGTTACGAAACGGGAAGGTTGCCAAATGGGAAAGACCAGTTTTTAGGGTTCCGTAGCCAGTGGCAAAAAAACGGAAACTTTATAGTTTCGTAAAATCTGTCTGTGCGTCTGTCCGTTCTTATGACACAGACACTTTTTTCTGAAACTATTAGCATCCTGTTGACTGCCGTACGATTCTCGTATAAAAAAAAGATATTCAAGGAGGTGTTTCCATGAAACGTAAACCAAAAATGATCCTAAAACAAATCTACTAACTCTACTAATTGGTCAAATAGAAATCCCCCCCCCCCTTCCCCTCCTCTAACTTTTTAACAAAGAAAGTAACAATTTTAAAACAAATGTAAAGTGATTTTTGCAGTCAACAAAGTATTGTGGTATTTTGGCTAAGTAGAGGGTACGGAACCCTCAGAGCGCGAGTCCAACACGCACTTAGACGCTATTGTGTAAGGTTCTTCATCATCTGTTAAGATATAAGAGAAGAAAAGAAAACAATTTCTCCTCAAAGAATCTTATGTAAAACAAGAGTACTAGTTTCACTGATATAAGCCACATTTGTTCTCGGCAATAAGATGTGGGGTCGGTATATTTTGAACCATCAGTTGTTTTGGTCAAACAGAAGTAGGTAATGCGGATTGTATTATCTTCCACCTATAATTTTATAAGTAAAATAAATAACACCTCATTGAATTTTTCCACATTGATTGATTACACTATCTTTATTATTTTTAGGTACCGATTGACTTTAAATATATTAATTTTAAATCTTTACGACTAATAATATTAAGAGCTTGCTTTTTAGCGAGAAAAATATGTCAACTTATTGAATCAACACGAACTCGAATTACATACACACATCAATTAGATCCTTTACACACTGCGACTTTTAGCATCGATACTAACGCGCGTTAGTATCGATGCAGTCGCAAAATGCCAACCATTACACACTGCGCTACTTTGAGTGCGCCTTCACTTCACATTAGAGAGACGCGCTGCTGTCGCTCTAATGTGAAGGGCTTACTGCTGTCATTTTATGTATAAAATTGACAGCAGTGCGACTGCCGCGCGACCGGCGCGCTGCTAAAGTTGCTTAAATGTAAAAGCGATAGCATCGATACAGCCGCGATGCAGAAGCTGGAAATCGGCAAATTATGTATCTACTGAATTTTGGCGACTGCATCGATACTAACGCGCGACTGCATCGATGCAAAATAAATCTGTTCATTGCGTGAGTTGCGATGCTGAAGCACGTTTTCAAAACACGCGACTGTATCGATGCTAAAAGTAGCAGTGTGTAAGGGGTCAAAAGGTTTGCTATCAGACTGTTTTTTTTTTATTTATAACATTGTTATTATAATATTATTAAAGTAATTTTAAATTTTAAGACAACACACAAGAACAATGTCTTTGGTTCATTGAAACAGTTACATGATTAAAAAATAAAGCTAATGCTAGTGATCTCAATTTTTTTAGGGTTCCATAGCCGAATGGCAAAAAGCGGAACCCTTATAGTTTCGTCACGTCTGTCTGTCTGTCTGTCCGTCCGTATGTCACAGCCACTTTATTATGTAACTATAAACATCACACTATTGAAATTTGGTAGGAAGATGTATCCTGTTAATCGCTTTACGGTTCTTATACACACGATAATAAATAATGATTTTTAAGGGGGGGGGGTCCCATACATGAAACTAAAACCGATATGTATTTTTTTTATCAAACCTATGCGTGTGGGGGTGTCTATGGATAGGTATTTTAAAATGACATAAAGTCCTAAAACCATTTTCCTTCAAAGTCTTACGTTTCATAGCTAGACGCTTCCAATGTGGTAAATGTTCTCCCCCCCCCCCCCCACATCTAACTTTTAAACAAAGCGAGTGTAAATTTTGAAAAAAAAAATATGTAGATCTTAACAAATACTTTCAACAAAAATTTGTTTGGACGGGATAGAACAAATAGTTTTTTGAGATATTGCACATTTTCAACAACCGCAAACATAACTTTGTTCTTCATACAAACACTATGAAAAACAAAGTTATATTTGCTGTCTTTTGTATTTTACTAAGTGGAAGTAAGTGGATTCCCTAATTCAGGAAAAGTTGGCACGGAACCCTTAGTGCGCGAGTCCGACTCGCACTTGGCCGCTTTTTTTATGTTTGTACCTACGTCTGTCAACATGGCATATTACAGCCAACCGCGTGTGTTATTCTTTGCAAAAGTGTAATATTATTTTTTTTAGATTATAAACATTTTCAAAGGCATTATAATGTTTTTCTTTAGTAAATCGAGTTTCGCACGATGGGTGTTCACCCTTAGGGAGTCATATAAGATTTGTTAATCCTATTACATTGCTGAGTAATACAAGGCTAAGTTAGCAGGTAGATGTTAAAAGTCACACTATATTACTAAATAACTTCACTCAGCGCGGTGGAAGTCTCGACATCATTTACCTGTCAACCACGGATGGCGGTCGAAAAAAGCTATAACTTTCGTGTTTTTGTTATTTAATTGATCGTAATTTCGTCTTACACAAATCTATGAAATATTTGGACTAGTTTTAA
Source organism: Pyrausta purpuralis (assembly GCA_963924145.1). Classification (NCBI taxonomy): domain Eukaryota; kingdom Metazoa; phylum Arthropoda; class Insecta; order Lepidoptera; family Crambidae; genus Pyrausta; species Pyrausta purpuralis. The sequence continues at coordinate 1,823,820 of OZ001653.1, read as the reverse complement.
TTCAAAAAACCTTCTTAATCAATAAAAACACGAATGATTGTTGTCAAGACTTCCATCGCTAGAAGGAAGCTTAATATTTCAGCAAAAGTATGATCATTATGCATATTGGCAAAAAAACAGCACTTGTCATCGTTAGGTACTAAAAATTAAGATTCTAAGATTACATAATTAGTTACAAGTGGAGCTAATCAAAGCGTGTAAAAAAGCATAGGTATGAGTAAAACATGCCTCGTATATTTATAATAGATTTGACCAAAGTCAGCTAAGGAATATCCTTCGAATATAATACAAAACGCCTAATTTGAGAACGTCACCTATTTGTCAGCATATATTTAAGAAAATAACATTTTAAAATCGGTCGTTTTATAATTATTCGGTCGGATAAGACCAATCTGATGTTGGTAAAATTAACTCTAAGTAAAAAAGACGTACATACTGTGGAGTAAGGCATTTAGTATATGTATGTGTTTTCAAGTTGCAAGTAAGTTGTAAGTGTTTAACAGATCTGTGTAAACGTAACTTGGTGCATCGTATTATCAATTTATTAACCAGTGTTTCAATCATTGTTTCGTCTGATTCAAAGTAATTATTATCTGTTTTCAATGGCGGTTCGCTTGAACATGTTTATTTGAAGTCAAGAGTTCAGCGCTAATCTCAGGGTAATAGAATAGCTGACCCCTATCAAGCTAATTAGTACTCTATCGTCAATTTGCTCATGCAATCCTTATTCTATATTTTGTAACTATCTTTGAAATGTATTTGATCAGTACTAATATTTCTGGGACCACGTCTGTTTTAAGTCATGGTACATGAATATTTGTCTTTGTCAACAATCAACATCAAACAAACTTTATCATCAAATTTGAGCTTAGAATGTTCGGTGGAGTTTTTTGAGATATCAACAGACAAAAAAAACATTAAAACATGATGTGATTCTGAGCTAAGCTATCATAAGCACCCAGCGGTTTAAGGCTAAAGCAAAATTTTTGACATTTCGTGTTTACAATTTCAATTTTCTGATTTTCAGTTTTATCAAATATTTTTACTTACATAGCTATATCTTACGCTGATAAATCTTTGTAATGTTTTTAAGCTTCATTGAAAAATTCTTGTTTGAGAAGAATTTTTGATATTACACTTTAAAAATTTTGTGTCAGCGTTGTCCACGCGAAATGGTCGTCTACATCAAAATTTTTACTTCAGTAGTGCTATTCTCTAAGCGCAAATATCGTAAAAGCCTTAATTGCAGCTTCTGTTACAGTGGAGACCGCGTTTGGTATTCTCTAATTTACTTTTTGCTGTTCAAAACTAGCTACGCAACAGCAGCAGGTCAGCTACGCAAAAATTTAGATATTTCATAAAAAAAAGTGACATACATTCGTATAACACACGAAAAAAAAACTTATCATTTCAAACTTCAGGTTAGCCAAAACAATGAATTTATTCTTGGGAAATAGTGTCAATTTTTTAAACAATATACCTAATAATGTCATCGAACTACCTATTCATAAATTTAAGTTACAGTCAAAACTACCCTGATGTCGAAGAGGTATTATAAAATTCAAGGCTATCTTAATGACGAGAATGTATGGACAGTCCAGCCTGCACCAAACTGATGTACCTACCTGTTTATTTTGATTTGTATCATTTTTGAGGCAGCTAGTGGTGACTAAGTTTGTTCCGGCGTTTCTTCTCAGCAGTTGCCAAATTGTCTGTGTCTTGTCTCGAAGCGCTAGTAGGGGCCAAAAGATAAGGAGACATGTTCTAGCCCCATACGGGCCATAATTGATTGATATTACACTTATTATTGACGTTCATAAGTGGCATTTGGTGTCATAAATTGAATAAATTACTTTTGACTTTGACTTTTGACTTAGGCGCTAAGGCTAAGCGCACGGCTGTGAACGGCGTGTTAAGGAATCATGAGTTTGACATTGTTTCTATGAATTTGGCACAGACTACACACGCAGTTCGTGCAATCCATACTATATAGCTGAAAGAGTTTGTTTGAACGCACAAATCTCAGGAACTACTGGACCGATTTGAACATTTTTTTGTGTTGGATAGCTTATTTATCGAGGGAAGGCTTTAGGCTATAAAACATCATGCTGCAACGGGAGGGGAGCGAGCAAACTCGAAACGCGCAGACGCAGTCCCAGGGGACCGCTATTATGACATAATTGTTTCGAATTCTATAGGTATTTTTCTTATTTATATTTTTTACTGACCGACATCTTAGAAAACTAGAGAAGCTTCTTGTATAACTTTCCTTCTTCTTCCAAATCCAAAAACCACTAGTTGATTGAATATGAAGTGTCACTGAGATGCTGATAAGTACGACATTGTATCGAGTTTATACTCAAATTAATTAGTGGGCTTATCAGGCGATAACCGCGCTCCGCTGCAAATAATTTATTAAAATGTTGATAATACTTGATAGTAACCAAGTATTGCTGATGAGTTCACTCAGTAATGAATCAAAAAATACTCCAATATTTATTTTATTTTATACGTTAAAACTGGCTACTTATTAAAATACAAAAAATAAAGGGATTTCGATAAGCACTTTACACATGGATGTTTTTTTTACCAACTTCCAACAGGTGGCCCAGGGAAAGCCTTCACTTGTTCTCACGCTTAATTTATTTATTAAATAAAGGTACACTTACAGATTACAGTTAGACATGCATACTACTACTGATAAAACAGTAAAAGATTAGATGGCAACCTAAAATTAGTGTAGGTATACAACATGATTTTTGAACAAACATATACATCTGAGGTTAAGTGACATAAAAGGTAAATACACAGAACATATACTTAGGTATTTCTCTACTTGCTGCTACTACTGCGTGAGGCAGAGGATACCTCGGCCCCAAAGATTTGTGAGATGTCTCTTTCAAATGTGGATAAACCTACTGTTGAACACATCTACATCCCAGCCACTGCGATTCAGCTCATTGTAAGTTCGACACATTCTAGTTGTAGGATTGTAAAAAGGATGTTTTATTTCTACACACATGTAATGCGACGACATTAGACCCCTTACACACTGCGCTACTTTTAGCATCGACGCAGTCGCAATTTTAACGCGCGTTAGCATCGATACAGTCGCGATGCAGAAGCTGGAAATCGACAAATTATTTACTGAATTTTGGCGATTACATATCGATGTTATCGCCAAAATTTAGTAAAAAACGCATTACAGATTTAATTCACTGCATCGACGCTGAATTAAATCTGTTCATTGCTTGAGTCGCTAAAAGTCGCAGTGTGTAAGGGGTCATAGGTAACGGGTTCGGGATTTAATTGTGTATTTATACAGATAGAATTGACGAGACTTTTAAAGCACTTTTTAAGAGTATTATTATACCTACTAGTTGATAACCGCCAGTTTTACCCTTTTTTATGCCATCACAAGACCTTTTATCAGCTATAGATAAGATAAGTTAGTACAGTAAGAAGCAAGTGTACCTAGACCGGTCTCCGGTTGACCTAGGCATTGCATCGTGAAAATCTAGAAAGTGGTACACCCCGCCTACTTGTGTACGCTTTCAATGTTACTAGCCTGCCAGTTTTCATTTCGATTGCTTTAGGTGCGAACATAAGTACTAGCTGGTAGAACTATCTATTTATATTCACGTTCGGTGTTATTCTTATGTTTCAGCACAATAAGAACCCTTACGGCTTATTTCCCAACTAGTGGTCCCCCGCGGCATTGCCTGCGTAAATATCGGCTTTCCCGCAAAAAATAAAACACTTTATTTCGTCGGAAGGAAACCATAGCAGTTAGCGCGAGCGCGTGTTTATTTTAGAAGTGTGATAGCTTCTAAGATATTTATTGGAATCAAATGATTTACTGGGCAATTACGTTAAAAATTAAATGATCGTGATGATGAATATGTTATGTTTTATAAAATTTATGAATTTAACAAAGTTTTTAGGGATTAAACCATGTTGAGATAGACATATGCTGTCGGAAACATTATTGTAAAAAAATAAAGCGTCCGTCACACATGATTTTTATTAATCTCAAACTGTTTACGAAGCGTGCGCAACGGAAGCTCTCAAAAACATTTTCCCCAATTTTTCATTATTGCTCTGCTCTTATAAGTCGTACCGTAATGTTTTATAGCCTATACCCTGCCTCAATATATTAACTATCCACCACAAAAATATTTTATTCAAATCGGTACATCTAAGGTAAGCGTGTTCAATCAAAAAAACAAACTCTTCAGCTTTATAATATAAGTATAAAGTCTGAATAAGTTTCCACTAGCATAGCTATATCTGTCCTTTACTTCATACGAAAGGGCGTTCCATATTTTAATTATTCTTTGGTTAGTGCTTACGTGTCGATAGTAAAAACAGAGACTTAATGTATCTTATTGTAGTAATTTAGTCTAATTTCCAAAACAACATAAATATATATAAATTACATATGTATAATCCGATTTTCAGTGCCGGTTAAAGGAACTTTAAACTATGAACTTTAGACAAAATTGTCTTTAATCCATATCTTTGTATAGCCTCACAGCAGTTGCGAAATTCGCAATAATTCATCATATAAAAATCGAGTCATACTTTTCCGTCTAAGAAAGTGACATTCAATTTAAGATAACAGGACCACGATCGCTCCTCCTCATTACAATACAATAAGACGCGCAAAAACTTGTCTGCGCTCTGGGTCTGGGCGCTCTGTAGAATGATTTCACTCTTTGTCAGTTAGTTACACTCGCGTAATTACATTTTATTATTTGGTTAATCATCTGAAGTCAAATAATTTTATGACAACGGTCTGTGTACAAGTTTAATTTAGCTCTATGGCAAGGCGCAAAAATTTTGCGGACGGTACTCGTACTTAATTAGCTTTTCCTGCATTTTCACCGTTAAAACCAAAAGAGCAAAGTTACTATGCTATGATGTGCTATTACGTAACGTTTACTTTTATAAAAAACATCGCGCAGTAGGACTTTATTCATTTACGCATTGTTTTAGATACCCTTTATCTAAAATAATGCGTAAATGAAGAAAGTCATTAAAAAAGCATTTAAAAGCGTCAACAGCCGGAATCTCAAGGTCCTCTAAGGTTCATGGTTGCAATTCCGTATCTAACTATTCCGCAGCAATTTTCGTATAGGGTTCCCTTGCATATTTTTAAACCAATAAAAAATAAATTATTGTTAGCCACTTAACTTATCTGTACATATAAAAATATTATGTAGACACAATATTAATAATTTTACCTGTGCCATAAAGCAGGCAACTAGTTCGTAGCATAAATCTGTCGAAAGCGTTTGATTTACTTCCCAAACCCATTTAAACTGTAAACGATCTAGGTCAAGCTTTTGACTAGATAAAACCCAGGCCAAAAAACTAAATAATTGTTTCTTGACTGATATATGGGGAAGAAAAACAGAATTTTAATAGCTGCAAAGTTGAATCTTTTGAACTTTCTAACTATAAGTAATTTACGTGTAGGATAAATTCTTCGTCAGAATTGTTAATCCACTTTGTTTTTCAGGAAATTGTACGCATTATCAATGGAATAATACCAAACTAGTGTTCAGATATTATACACTATGGATTAAGCAGATTAATGTAATCCCATTGTAATCCACACAGGTACGGTACCTAGGTTTTTTCTACAACTTGACTTAAGGTTTGAACTTTGATCTGGAAAATCCGAAGACTAAGAAGTAGGAAATGGTAGTTCACATTTGGAATTAATAATTTTACGGATGCGTTGTGTAAGTTCTGAATTTCGACGATTTTTATCAAGTGCATTACAAGGTCTTGTTTGATAAGATGATAAGGATACCTCAAAATCTGTCAGATAAAGTATGTGCAACAAAAACTGTGTCAATACTTACCTACTGTGTATTTTTATGAGTACATAAATTTATCAGTTCGAAACTCTTCTACAGAGCGATAATGTTTTTGATATAATATTGGAGTGATTAAATTATATTCATATCACTACTTATACCAACAATTTAAATACTTTTACGTCTCGCATTATGTTCTTAACCAATCCCTTCTCATACTAAAAATGCGAAAGTATGTCTGTCTGTCTAGATTTTATAGAGATAGTTCGCATCCTTAGAAAGGACATAGGACAGTTTTTATCCCAGAACTCATTCTTGGCGATCGTAAAAAAGGGCAGATAATAATAGTACTGTAAAAGATTTTACATTAGTTAACATATTAAAAGCAGGCTACTTGAGTTAAAAAAGCGGTAGTTAGTTAGGTCATACCTAAATTGAAAAAAAAGTTGGTAAATGAATAATTATGTACATTATAGAGCTATTAAGTATGAAGTTTATGTGAGAAATCCAAAATTTGCGCGGGTGGAAACAGTCAATCTTGTGATGAGAGGGTGAATGATCTTTCAATATCTAGGCCGGATTAATCCAGACATTTGCTGTCAGTCTACACTTTACTTGGGAACTAGCGAAGACAAACGTTTCTATTGAGTTTTTATTGGCCAAATTGGCGAGATATATCTCTTTATTAAGTGAATTACACAGAGTTTGTTAAATGAGAATGTAGCAATGGATTCTAGTGACTGCTGCAAATGATTAAATCTTATTGATAATGTCGTAAACTTTACGAGTTATTGTCATTCTTGAAATCGCTGTTTGAATAGGCAAGCTATAAGTATGTATGTATAAACGATAAGTATGTAGGTAGTAAAATTTAAAGGAATGTTTGTAGTTGTGCATAGTAAGTTGTGAAATAAACTCAAGGTATAAACTGCTAGTCGACGATTCATGTAGGTTTTATTTTATATAGAGTTCCTACGTTAGGATAACGTCACCTCTTCCATTCCACTCTTATCCCGAAAACTAATAGCAACGGTATTTGATTACACTCATAAAATCGTTATACTATTCCTAACGAGTAACATTCACAAACGACTACCAAAAAAGGGTAAATGGTAGCATTTTCCTCTATGTATTCGTCGGGTTGAGTGAAAAAGCAACATAATTTGTAACTAGGTACTTTTCTACTGAATTAAAAAACAGTTTTCATATTTACGTCCATCCAATTATGTAACTATAGCCACTTTCCTCGAGTGTTAGTTGAACATTTACATTCGGCATGCCATTTACAGGCGATATCGGTCAGTTCATTTGATTAACATAGCAATTTGCGTCTCGAGATATAGAGGAAGGGGCCACTTGCCCCCCTAGGATACGAAATGTACTGAGACACGCTAGGAAACGTCCATCTTGTCTACTACGTGGTACTAGTGATGTACTATAACTGATCTCTCTCCGGTCAAACTGTTAAAATATCTCCTGCGCACTCGGCTCAGTTCCGCCATAGTTTTTTTTTACAAGATCATGGAATTTTACTGCAAACATTATCAAATCGTACGTCTCCATCGTAGACTTACCAGCAATGCGCACTAATAGGTTTCGTTCTACATTTGTAATGCTCACGGCTAGGGAGTGGAATTCGCTGCCGGCAGATGTGTCATTATAATTTGGACGAATTCAAGAAGAGAGTCAATATAGGCTGTTACTATTCACCGTTAAAACTTACTATAAAACTGTTATTAAAGAAACCCTTATAACGAAAGGGTATTATAAAGTAGATGATTATTTAAATGATAATAATGTATGGACTTGCATGATTACTACAAACATTGTACCTAAACCTTTTGAAAAGAGGCATTGACAATAGTGACTGAGTTTCTTGCGCAGCTTCTTCTCAGCACTAGCCCACAATTGTCCCGAAGCTGTGGTAGGGTTTATATTGGGACGTGTAAAAGTGCCCCCAGAGGGCCTATTTGCATAAATAAATGACTTTTATGACTTTATGACTTTTCATTATCAGAAGCAAACTCATAAAGGGGTGTCACACTCACCAATAGGGAGCACGATGCAAGGAGACAAAGTAAAAACTAAGTAGAGTTATAATTCTGAACCACATGTGACATCACTAGTGTTCTTGATAAAAAAATCATTCCGTATCGTCCCGAGGCGAAATAAAAATGGCACGCGACGCTGAGGATATGTCAATCTTGAGCATAACTTTGCATGTATTACGGGCTCAACCTTGACCGATATCCTTTTTTATAAAAATCCATTAAACTTCTATTGCTAGCGTATGGAACTGACACTGGAAACAAATTTCGTGCTCTATCAATTGACGCGCCTTTGTCATCAACTCATACAAACGGTTTCATATTCGAAATTCAAATTTCAAGGAATACGTCACAGTCGTATTTGGGACACGTTTTATTTCTTGGCATAGCCTCTCTATACGTAGTAGTAACAACTGACTGTAAAAATCTCTTAGGTGTAGACTCTACATTGAAACTAGCTACCTTGAGCTATTTCTGATATTTGTATTAATACAAAACATTACCTAAAAAGGGAAACTAAATATATATTTTAATGGATAACGGGCTCTTTTAACTTCCGATTTTACCGACTTCAAAAAAGGAGAATTTAATTTGATCTCTATGTTTTTTTGCGTTTTTTGAGTTATGGCATTTTTTAACTCTTGACAGTAACTTAGTATTTTTCAACTATAATGGGTTTTGATATATAAAATGGAAAATGTCTAGTTAATAAGTACAAGAGAAAAACTTGAATAGACTCAGACTTACAAAATGCTATCCACACATTTAAGGAGCTTTATATCCCAAGGTTTGGATTAAGCAATGACTGACCTCCACGTTGAAATGTCTGCGCAAATAACATAATGGGAATGATAAGGCAACCAAAACTAGTTTTGGTGTAAAATTACCCATAAATCTCTTGTTGATTTATTGTTAAATCCTACACCTAACCGTATCAATGATAGATTTTATAACCACGGGCAGCTAGGAAAAAAATAAAAAGCCAGTGATGCCATAAGAAGCTACATCAAAATATTTTTATAAAAGCCTAAAACTTAGAATGTTTAAGTTCAGGATTTTAAATTTAAATATTTCAACCATTTGATCCATGATTTCAACTAACTATCAACTTTGTTATCGTTGTATTGATAGTTTCGTTGGTTTTTTTCCTTTTTTGATAATAAATAATAATTAAGCTTTAGATTTTACCTTTCAGATACATTTTAATATAAAACCTTATCAATAGTGCATAAAAATTCCGATTACCTACGATTTAAGTTCTAAGATTGTAGATCAAGATAATTACTTTGTGTTTAATAGTTACAATCAAAAAATAACTTTCCTACACTAAAGTTATTTTATTTTTCAAAAGTGTAAAACTCAATTCAATTACATCAAAAGCAAAGGATCTTGACCTCAATCTTAGCCAAGGGCTATGAGATGTGACAAGGTTTCCTTTGAATACTTTTTACGACGAACCTGTATGACAAAACCACAGAGCTCAGAATAGAATAAATTTATTTGTATTTGAATAGGGTACACTGAAGTTCTTACAAATTAAAGAAAGTTCGGCCCACTCAGCCTTCAACAATAGCATACAAATATTTAAAATTGCATTGGGAATCAACTTAAACAAAATTAATAACTACATTATATCAACTTATACCTACCACATGTCACAATACATTATTATCAATAAGAATATGTCCATTTTGAATAATGTCATAGTAGGACGTATATTACCTAAAATAGTCAAATTCACAAGAGCTAGCTAAGTAAGTAAGTAGAAGTGGAAGTAAGTAGATTCCCCTAATTCAGTTAAAGTTGCGATGGAACCCTCAGTCCACGAGTCCGACTCGCACTTGGCCGGTTTTTTAATCACTCGCGTCGATATGGTAAGCGATTTCCTTTAAGAAATGTTCAATTTTTCGAATAACAAGCAGTTGAAATCCATGCGACAGTGATTTAGAAAAGATAAGTTAATTTTGTAACTGCTTGCGTCTTTATTTGGCGCAGTTTTATTTGACTATTAATTGATTATCAAACTAAAATTTAGACTTGGATTCTTCTGGGTGCAGAGCTCGTTCTATCGTTGTATGTCTCTCGAAAGAACACAGTGTATATTATATGTAACAATTATTATGTAACAAACCGCTTTCTTCATGGAGATGACACAGTTATACGTTATCGTGATGGGGGAAGGTCAACGGGATAATGATAACAACCGTAGATCTTATCTTGCGAATCATCTGTCACGGTGATCAGAAAGCCTACTCGAATGTGAGGCGGAGTCCGTAGTTTTGATTCTAGCTATGTCTCATTTAAAAACTGCATTGCTAGAGTAGTAAATACAGACGGCTATTTAGATAGTAGAGCCTCAAAATTCATTGAACTACTATTACCAGTGTATGGAACTGACACCACGAACAAATTTTGCTCTATAAATTGACGCCACTTGTCATCAACGCATACAAACGGTGGCATGTTCGACATTTTGGTTTTAGACCCTTTGCACACTGCTACTTTTAGTAGCAATGCGGTAGCGACTAGCGATGTAACATCTGGTGCAGTCGCAAAATGTCAACCTCGACACACTTCCGCTATTTTTAGCATCGAAACAGTCGCGATGCTATCGCGCTAGCATAGATGCAGAAGCTGGACATTGACAAATTATGTACTGTAAATTAGCGACTGCATCGATACTAACGCGCAACTGCATCGTTGTCAAATTAAATCTGTTAATTGCTTGAGTCGCGATGCTGTCACGCGTTTACAAAACGCGCGACTTTATCGATGCTAAAAGTCGCAGTGTGTGTGTCATAAGGAACACGTCACATATAGTTGCGATTGCGACACTTTTTTTGCCGGACATAGCTTCTCTATACGTAGTATTAACAACTCACTGTCAGGATTAGAAATAGTGTTTTAAACTGGCTTGCTATTTCGTTACTTTTTGAACGTGCTAAGTAGGAAAACGATTTTCAGTATAATAAAGCTTGCTGAGCTGCAGGAATGGAGGCAGAGTTTGTTATGGACACTCAAAAATCAAGCACTGGTGTCATCTGTAGGTACAGTTTAGGTTGAAACGTTAGATACATGCTTTATTAGGCTTGTGGACCCACCAATTGTTGACGTACTATCGCTACATTTCCATAGATTTACTACGGCGATTTAAAAGTATGGCGTCATAGTTTTCTGTTTTCGACTGATGCACTGTTTACAGCACTGATTAGTTGTCTTTTGCGTGTACGGAGCTATTAAAAATCGAATAATGAAAATTGATAAGAATGATCAATGAAACTAGGTTTTAAATAAGTAGTTTTTTTCTTCTTTTTTCAATATTGGGGCCGGAGAATTTTCGGTGATTGTAGAAAACTACCAAAATCAAAGCACTAGATTCGATTTTGTGATAGAACTGTGTACACAGCTGTTTATTTTTTTAAATAAGAGTCAATGTTAACTCTATCTTGATGATTCAACACTCGGCAGATACCATTTCGTGACTGGCGAAACATACAATACCTTCCCAAAAAATAAACATCATTATTTAAAAAAAAAAACGGCTAACAGTTACCCAAAACACAGTTAGTAATTTAGTAATCCTAAGTTACATCCCAAACTCGAACGAATAATAATTTAATTGATTGCAAGCAGTACTTGCGTTATCACGGTAACCTAGACACTGCGGTCTCTTGCCCCGTTATTATTAGAGGTCATTTTTCAACAAAAATATAGTGTAAGTCTATAGTCCGATGTGCTGGCAACTACAGTAACCGCTATGGCCGTAAAAAGTTAAGTAATGCAGACCGTAATCACTAGTATCACTTTAACGGAGCAAAAACATTGGATATGTTTCTACATCGACGGCGGCGCTGCTTTTAAACCAACTTCAAAGGTGAGGTTATCAATTTTGGTTTATTTTAGTTAGGTAGGTTACCTCATATCTCAGTGTTTTCTATGTATATCATGTATGCATTTACAAAACAAAAAGTATTTAAGTATTATATCCGTTGTCTGGCACCCATAACACAAGCTTTGAGTAGCTTACTTTGGGACTAGATGGCGATGTGTGGGAATGTCCTAAGGGTATTTATTTATTTATTATTATTTATTTATATTGCAGTCATTTGTGGACTGATATGTTTTTTTTTCAGTCACTTAGAGCTTTTTTTCCTTTTAGCTGGTCCCATTGTTCCCAAGTTGGGATCAGAGGGAGAATTCTCGTGCGTGAAAAAAGTTTACTAATCGAACGAAAAAGATCGAATACCGCAAGAATCTGCCTCCTGATGATGGGATCTTGGTGTAATCGAGGAAAATTTTAAAGGCACGTCGTGTAGTGTTTTTGTACTAGTATTTTAATGTTGACGTGTCTTTACGTCTGGTAGTAACTACTTTGTCGAGCTGAGCTGATGCCGGAATGAATTGATAGTATGTACATAAATTATCTCAAAAAAATAACCCGTTACTTATAAAATAATTTGCAGTAGATAATGACCAAAACGTAGTGTAGATGTAGAAATCACTCAACTTTTTTTTTTGTAAATAAAATTTTAACGACTTCAAAAAAAGAAGGTTATTAGTCTATGCAAATGCAGATCAATCATCGATTGATCAATAAATTGTCTATCAGTTACACTAGTCCAAACAAATGACACGGTTGGCGCCAAAACCGTTAGGTTTGTTGTCCAGTAAAATAAGTTTACAGAAGTCTATTTATTCAATATAATTATTCATAGATTAAACATTTAATGTAGACGCTCACGTATCGATTGGACGTCGGCAGTCCCGTATACAAAATATTTTTGACAAACACATGTTTACTTTATATAATGAACACTTGAAAAATCTAAAAAATAACCTAAGTTCACTTTTAGGTTAATAAGTTACCTACATTGTTCACAAATAATGGTGAGTTCTATTATGATTTTGAATACTCCTAAACTATCACAATATGCCTAGAGCTAAACAATGTGCTACTAAAGCCTAAAACAATCAGCCCTGATAAATGGTATCAGCCCCCATGAGAAAGGAAAGCCGACAAAAAGCGTGCAGCTATCGCTTAATTTAACGGTGTGTTGGGTGCAAATGGGCATGTAATACAGACATTGCATGTGACAACCACCGTGAAGTACGGACAACAGCACGTCAAGGTAAACACTGCGGTACCTTATGCAGTTGTAATAAGGGCTAGTTTGCAACAAAAGTGGGTAGCCTGATGTGCTGGTGCTGTACGATGCGCTATCACGAGATTACTTTCTGTTTCTGACTTATCGAATTTATCAATATGCATTTAATGGCGCTGAATGGCTGCAGTATAAATATGACTTTGTAAATGTTTTGTGGCCTGACATTAAGCTGCAAATTCCGAAAACAACAAGCAGAATAGATTTTTTGTATGAATAGGCAAAATTTTAGACTAAATTTCTTCTGAGTAAACCATATATTAGAAAAATAAGATAGCTTATATCATAATAGAAATAACTGTATGTTTCCCAAATACAAATAAAATATAACTATTTCTTCAGTTTAAATGAACTTCATAAGAAATTAGTTTTCACAGCATAGAACAGTGGCCAGCACATCAGGCTACCCACTTTTGTTGCAAACTAGCCCTTATTACAACTAAATAAGATACAGCAGTGTTTACCTTGAGGTGCTGTCGTCCGTACAAAGTAACTTAAGTACACATTTGTCACAAAAAATGCATTAATACCTACTCAAAATGTACTTCATCAAACCGCTGCATGCTCTTTTTTTCAACATACATCTGCCTCTGGTGTTGTGGCGATTTTTTTTGTTAAAAGGCATGTTATGTTATGACTCCAAAAAGAAGCAAATATACTTAAGTTGTTTTCCCCGAACGTCTGGCAGTGTGCTCATGCCTAATTAACGGTCATCGCAAGAGGACCCGAGGACTCGGCACTCGCGATTCTAACGAACGCAGGGTCAAAGACCCGCCATTTTGGCAACTCGGTACAGTCAATGATAAAAACGAAAGTAATCTGTCACCGAGTAATTGATGGTTTTTTAGATGAGGAAATAGGTTTCGTGCTTCAGCTTCATCTGTTGAAGTTGATTTAGATTAGGAAGGTACTGATTTCAAGAAAAATATATACACAACACGAATGTCACTGGCTAGAATAAGGAATCTTTAGCAAGCTATTCCTACTGTACTTATCGATAAAATTCCACCTTTAGTTTTATATTCCGATAACAGCACAAATAAAATACCTTTACAATAAATCAATCATTTTAAAATTAAAATGCCTTAAAAAACTGACTAGAGCTCAAAATAACACATTTACTTTCTGTTTAGGGGAAACCAATTAATTTGGTGTCGGTGATGTCAAGCTTACGTTTATCAATAGTCTTACGCAGATCATGCATGGACTTCACTTCAATTTAATTAATTAGTTTTTTCTTCATGATTTTTAGTTAAGTATTACTCATTTATTCCCCATATCTCAAAAACAACTCGACCGATTTTGATGAAACTTACTCTGTATCTTAAGTTAAAATATACCTGATTTAACTAAAAATGATTCATCTCGCTATGACTTCTCGGTTAGGAGAAATCTGGGGAAAAACATTAAAATATAGCTACAACATACATACACTTGAGAAAACTTGGAATACATGCATTTGGAAGCCTTAATAGATCAAAATACTCAAATATTATCAAATTCTAATGGTATCACAAACATTGAATTGATTTATCTCCTTTTTTTAAGTGGTTAATAAAACAAAAAGCCGATTTCAATTCACTTGCACAAAGACGTGTCTGTCCGCCTGTACTTACAAAGGGCAAACTCCTTGGATGAATTAACCACCTCCCTTATCTACCAGTTAATTAAAAAAGAAACAAGACGGCTCTTGTCCCATGTAATTATGAAGGGACAAAAAACAAAATTGAAATTCGGAAACCCTGGGTTTTTTGAACTGGCCTTTTTGATGAGTGGAAGGGTTATGTGGTTAGTGAACGAGGCATTCAAAATAAAGCAATTATTTTTTTTGCTTCCTAGAAAGTTTATGACGGAAAGAACTGTTTTTTTTTTAAATCCTATTTACTTTTTGTACGCAATTCAACAAAAATGAATCAAATGAAAGAAAATGTGAAATTAATTAACACTTTTTAAAAACACGCTACGTAGGTATTTATCCCAATAATGCCGGAAAAAGTTTGTCAATAAAATGGTGTTAAGCCACACAGCTAGTCCAATAACCGGCTAAGTGCGAGTCGGACTCGCCCACTGAGGTTTCCGTGCCAACTTTAACTGAATTAGGGATCCACTTACTTCCACTAAGCTATAATACGTCAATATTTTGTTGACTATTAAAAATATAACTTTGTTTTTCATTGTATTTGTATGAAAAACAAAGTTATGTTTGCGGTTGTTGAATATGTGCTATATCTCAAAAACTACTAGTTCGATCCTGTCCAAACCAATTTTCGTTGAAAGTATTTGTTCAGATCTACGTGACATTTTTTTTTCAAAATTTACTCTAAGGGTTCTGTTTTTTGCCATTCGACAACGGAACCCTAAAAATGATTCGAGAAAAACGGAACCTCAAAAGCACCAATAATCAATATTGTAAAAAATACAACATAACGCAAATCAATTCCGAATCACAATCGAATATCGACCTTTACAATTCGCAAGACGTTTTTGGCGAGCACTTAAGACAAACCTACGTGTTAGTTACATCACCTGACTCAGCCTGACATTTATCGTCTATTGTTCTTGAGTTGAGACATAAAGTTAATCTAGTGGCCCGTAACTCCTAGCCCAAATGTCATGACGATCGATGGCAAATAAATTAGGGCAGATACTAACTCATAAAAAGACGAAGAGGTTTATAAATTCCTGAGTTTACAGCTTTCTACAATCTCCCTGTATCCATGCCCATCGCTAAAAATTTTGTTATTTAACATATAATTCTGGCTACATTTTACGTCCAACTTTTTGTGTAATACTTGTGTCATTGATATCTTTCTGTAGGTATTCTAAAGAAAGCTGATTGGAACAAAAAAAATGAACGCACAATAATCTTTAAAAACGAACTAAATGTAATCATAAACGCGAATTTACATATTTATAACCGACTTCAAAAAAGGAGGAGGTTATCAATTCGACTGTATGTTTTTTTTTTTGTATATATGTTACCTCATATCTCAGTCGTTTGTCGACCGATTCTAAAAATGTTTCGCCTACTTAGAGGGTGTACCTTCTAGTTGGTCCCATTATTTCCATTTCGGGATCTCATGATGGGATCTTGGTGTAATCGAGGGAAACCCTCAAATTTTAAAAGCACGTATAGTGTTTCTTTACTATAATCTTAATGTTGAAGTGTTGTTACGTCTGATAGTCCACATCTTGTGGGGCTGAGCTGATGGTGGAACTCCATAACGCTTAGGAGTTCAGTAATTATAATGAAATAACTTATAATAGGTAGTTTTTAGCTTCTTAAAGAACAGAGTCATAAGGTGCATCTCCCACCTCCCCCCCCCCCCCCTTCTCCTATAATCTCTAAAAATGAAGAAATAAAATTAACTTTAAAAAAAGTAAAAACCTACTTCAAAACCAATATGCACTAAAAAGTCTTAAATAAACTCTTGACTATTGAAAGGAAAGGTGGGTTCTAGGCAAACAATGTCTTTTTGGAGTCGGTGCCATCACTTTGACCATCAAGCATCAACTATCACAGCACGAGTTTATTTAAGACTTTTTAGTGCATTTTGGTTTTGAAGTCGGTTTTTACTTTTTTTAAAGTTTTCGTATGAAAAGATGCCTATTTCCAAAACCTAAGCTTTTAGTTCCGAAGAAAATAACAAAGAATAAATATAATAAGTTTACAAGTCCTTATAAAGGTCTGACATTGTACTAACCAATCTTATTTCAGACACATGAGAAAGTTTACTTAGCCTTTTAAAGAAATGCTTTTTAAAGCTGCGTTTATAAACTATTACCTTATGCAGGATCTTTCCAATATCTTTTTGTTTTGCTTTTAATTTGGTCCACCTGCAGCCTGCATTACTTCATCAATAGCATTCACATTGCTTGTGTCACATGGCCAATCTGCATTGATAAATTCTAAGGTCGACTGCAGTTTTCCGTTCATTAAAGCCATTTGTCACTTAAGGATTATTAAATCGTCTTTAGGTGCTGAAGTAGGTAATGCAATAAATGCCGCGGCCGGTCAGTAGGCATGGAACACCTTATAAATAGCAGATGAAATTCATTATTTACACCTGCTACTTTTTCATGTAGACTGCTACAAATCGCACTCTGCGAAATCGTAATTTTATACGAATTTCATTTCATTGATGAATGAAATGTAGTGGGCGAAATACTTGTAGTAAGCAAGTTGGTATAATATGAATATGCTCTATCTGTGCGGTTGTATGTGTGTATTACGATACTCAGCAGTCAAAAATTGAATTTTATTATTAAAATCGTAAAGTTGAGATCATTTTAATGATTTTGAAGCGGGTCGGTACGAAAATCGCATTATTTGCGTACAATGAAATTCATTAACCCTCTTTCACTTCATTATATTTGGAACATATTGTGCCCACTTATTAAGAGGTCTAGTCTAGTTCTATACTTAAGATACTTAACATTTCTGGTAATTATACGACTGTACTTTGTTCTGTGAGCCTGAAGAAAAAAAAAGACACGTACTCGCGTCGCATTTTACTTTGTGAAAAACATGTGCAATGTATGTGCATAATTTCACATGTGATTTCATATGAAACAAAAACACTTCGTCGAATGAAAATAAATAAAAAATATCAGCAACTATAAAGCAGACAAACAGACTTAAGGAATTCGAATATTTCATTTACGCACTAACATAGCAACTACAGCTGCAGCTTTATTTTTTCCTGTCCACACAAAGACCGATGCTGTTTCATTTACAACAGCCATCTTGTCCAATTGTCGGTATGTTTTAGTAGTAAATACGTTTCACAGTTTTCCATTTGTCATCTTATTAGCAATGTCTTGTTTGTGTAGTAACCGGGACAGAATCAAATGCAGGTCACCGCTTAATGAATTCGCGACGTGAAGATTTATGACTTGCAGATGAAATGCTAATTTGTTTTGAACACACTGATTAGTATGTAGATTTATTTATGTGTGAGAATCATACGATCTTTGTAAATACGTAGGCTTTGAAACAGAAAATTGGTATAAAACAAGGACAAGGTATAATTTTATTTAGTTACTTGCCGTTTATAATGTCACTTTGGGGTAAAAATAGTTAAATCGTAACACCGTATCTTTTTTTAGGGTTCCGTAGCCGAATGGCAAAAAACGGAACCCTTATAGTTTCATCTGTCTGTCTGTCCGTCCGTATGTCACAGCCATTTTATTCTGTAACTATAAGCATCACACTGTTGAAATTTGGTAAGAAGATCTATTATATCATGTTAACCGCTTTAAGATTCTTATACCAAAATAAAAGAATAATGATATTTAAGGGGGGACATACATCCCATACATGAAACTAAAACCGAAAAAAAAAATTAAATGACATAGAAGTTCCTAAAACCATTTTCTCTAAAAGTCTAAAGTTTGCGAGATATAGATACGCTTCCAAAGTGGTAAAATGGGCGTCCCCCCCCCCCCCTAACTTCTAAACTAAGCGAATTATATATATGTAGATCATAACTAATACTATCAACGAAAATTGGTTCGGACGGGGTCGAACTAGTAGCTTTTGAGATATAGCAAATTTTCAATAATTGCAAACAAAACTTTGTTTTTCATACAAACACTATGAAAAACAAAGTTATATTTGCTGTCAACAAAATATTGTGTTATTTAAGCTTAGTGGAAGTAAATGGATCGATCATATAATGAATGGCACGGAACCCTCAGTGGGCGAGTCCGACTCGCACTTAGCCGGTTT
Organism: Pyrausta purpuralis; assembly: GCA_963924145.1. Classification (NCBI taxonomy): domain Eukaryota; kingdom Metazoa; phylum Arthropoda; class Insecta; order Lepidoptera; family Crambidae; genus Pyrausta; species Pyrausta purpuralis. The sequence goes on along the minus strand of OZ001653.1, from coordinate 1,805,051 downwards.
TTAGGTCTTACTTTATTTTTGCCGCCGGTGGTATCCATGGTTAATGTTGAAGCCCATCAATCCGGGTACATCCAAGGATCATCATCCAAACTTTTCTCCTTTCGAGTTAATACCTAATTCATATATAACTCAGGGAGCGAACGGTCCACCAGATGCTGTAACTTCAAGAGATCTAAAATTCAGGAATGTAAACTACGCAATCAAATTGCAATTTAACACAGATCAAGATTAAATGGTAAATTCGATTACCAAACTGTTGTTGCAGTTGCTGTGATCAAAGTTGACGGTTAATATGGCATTCAGCATTTGAATTTGTGAAACAGTCCTGAACTAGACAAATCGTCTTTTGATGGTATTGACAATAGCATCCAACAAATGCTTACATTAGATGACGAACATCTGATTGAAGATGCATTAGCGTAACCAAACTCTACCAATTTCAGCTATAATGGCCCATCACAAGCTATATGGATCAGTCCTAAACTCAGCAAATATACAACATGTATCGTTAAATGCGCAAAACCTGAAAATAGTTTGATAGGAATAACTGAAAGCACAATCAATTAAACCTCGTTTTGATATGGGTCACATTTTTCAAAACATCTTCATTGAATCGTTGCCATGTCTATTTATTAAAAAGGCAAGCCATCATGTGCGCAAACCTCCAAAATACGTAAACAAAGATGAAATAAGAAACCAAAAATTTGCGCACGGGCGGGACTTGAACCAGCAACCTTTTGGCTACCGGGCCAAATATAATTGTGAATATAAAATATGACACTGTGAGTGTTAAAAAAAAAACATTTTAAACCATACGTAAACAAGCAATGGTTAGTTCTTTTTGAGCGTATAATATTAATAAGTAATGTCAACGCGGCACAACGGCCCGGGAATACCTACAGCATCCTCTCTCTACAGAGCGTCGTCCGTAGAACAAGAAATAATCAGCAGTATCAGTAAAACTAAAACACCATTAAGCCTCAAATTATATTTTAAAAAATGATTCTTACAGAATAAGATCAATTTCATTAAAAATCATTTGGGGTGTATGACGTTTTACGCATTTAAGGACTACTACAGGTTATGTGCGAAACACACAAGTGCACTCTATCTATGTATATTCTTTGGGTGACACAACTGACAAATATCGAAGGTCTAACATGCCTAGGCAGCGGATAATCACTACCGGCAACTTCAGTTCCATTCTGACTAAGGAATAATATCCCGGGTACCGAAGCTCTTAAACAGGAGCCAGCGAAATGGTAACAATGACTAACGCATCAGCACATAACACCTAATTTATGAGCAGTGTTTTCAGAAACTGCACCATCAAATATTGGCCAATGCCAATTGGGCAGTAATGATCAAGCGTCGAAATGGATCGACGGTCGCCGCTGGCAATTGGCGTCGTTGAAGACGGGGATCAATCATTGTTGACCTGAAACAAACGCTTAGAGGTCGTTCCTGAGTTGGTTATAATTCAATTTAGTCAATTATGTCTAGGGTAGGAAGAAAGGTTTGTTTCTTCATCCTCTATTGGGCTGAAAAGTTCCGGATTTTCTTCGATCAATTTACAATATCAGCTGCATACATCAAAACCACAAAAACACACAACAATATTTGCTTTCACCACAGATAAAATAATATTACTTTCACGAAGAAACTGTACAAATCTGAACACAACTTGAGGCGGTAGCGTTGCAACGCAAAAATAGACTTAAGAATAAAAAGAAATGACAATGACAATTTTACATAGCATCACCATGAATAAGTCCGTCGCGATTTGATAATTTAACTCGATATATCACATAATAAATTACATCTAAAACTGTAGATGCAGCACAAACACCGGTAACAATCAGGGGCCCTATTTTTGAATCACTCGCCTCGAAATGGCGAGTGATTTTCGTTCGACAACGAGTTTTTTTCTATGACTTTTAATTCATCTTCTAACGAAAATCACTCGCCATCTTGAAGCGAGCGATTCAAAAATAGAGCTCCTGGTTTGACGCAACCAAACAATCGTTGCCACGCCCACCTCTAAATATAAGTGTAAGTAGGCAATACCAATTACCGGTGCTCGAAGTGAGTGCCCGAAAATACGTAAATAAATGACGTTAACGGAAATTTGGGTTACAGAGGTGAGCGCACGTGTGGAAATGGCTTCTGCGGTTTGGTTATCGGCGGCTTTTAGTTATGAGTAAATTTGCTTGTCAAACGTTGGGCATACATTATCTACCTCGGCCGTAATGTCATTTGCCAACATGTGAAATTGCGACCAAATAAAGTAACCAGTCGGAGATAGATCTAGAATACAATAAGAATAAATAAATATGCACTAGGCAACACGACAATTATCTGGTTTTAAAGTAAGGAATTTTCTTCCTTGATTATGATGGGATCGTCTTCGATATATACTCAAATATTTATCATTCATGACTAAGGCTCAATTACTTCATTAATAGTAATGGTAAAACTACCTTAACCAAATGTCGGAATGGCTATCTTAATGACAATTGGTTAAGTGTTCTTTTTTTTTCAGAAACCAAACAATCGAAAATATTCAACCGCTCGTAACAAAACTTTACCATTACTATCGATGAAGAAATAGGGCCTGCACGAACATGTGTACCTAATGTTCGTGCTCATCACACAAACATTTGCCCTTGTGGGATTCGAACCCATGACCGCTGGCTTAGTAGTCAAGAGCGCTAACCACTACAGCAAACGTCGCGTCAAAATAAACACATGAAAAAATAACAGTTATAACTTATATCTAAATCGCTACAAACTACCACAAACAGACTGTTCATAAAAAAATTCAGAGTGCTCACGCTACAAATTACTAAGCTAGCTAGATTGAGCTGAGACGCCAACTATTATTATTTTTAAACAATGTTAATGACACCGTTCTTACCTAAATAAATTGGGCTAAAAAACGGCTTATCCGGCGAAGCAGCTCGAAAACAGAAATGACTCGTGTTTGTAAGACTACACCTAAATCACGCCATTTTAGGCTTAGATTCGCTTCAAAATTTTTAGAACGATCTTGTATCAACTGAATAAGGTTTAAAATATCTAAGTTTTACAGCTCTGTCGTGGTTCACCTTAATGTTGAAATAACCGCGAGAATTTCGTGATTGTATAATTTGCATTAGCCGTACATTTTGGTGCGTGCAATGGCATTTCACGGAAATGTAATTTTATATTGCGCTGGATTCCCTAAGATATTTCTGATATTCAGTAGACTAGTGGTATTTACTCTCCATACTATTCCAATGGAACAAGATTCTAAACACTTTGAATGCTACCATACAATAATCATGCCTTCTTTGAAATGACGCCTGTCAAAACCACTACCAAATACTTTTCTTCACACACTCTCTTCTGGGATATGTCTCCCATTAAGTTTTAAGAATAATAAAATATTAGTATTGAAGATAGTGCCAAAAACTGAGAGATTTCAGAAAAACACATATGCATTGTGCAGAACTATTATCAATAAAATACCAATGAGAATTAAACAACTTGAATCAAATGCTTTTAAAACTTCGTTACGTAGGTAAATGGTTGTTGGATAATGCTTATTATACTGTTAATGAGTTTTTAAAGCACAAATAACCATAATGAAACTGATGACATTGTTGCTATGATTTAAACTAAATTCACACTGATAAACATTAAAAATAACATATCAAACTAGTTTCAATAATTGCCTGAATATTTGTAAGCTGTTTTAATGGCTGACGTACTCGTATAACATTTTATCTGACATAAAACCACATTTTCATGTATTGTACCTACTTAATGGCAAATAAATATATTTGTAAGTATTGAAGTTATTTTCTTTACAGTCACTCAAAACATCCTTTTTAAAATAGTATAAAAATAAAGTAGAAGTTTGTGTCACTATTTGGGTTAATTCAACTGGCCTAAATCCTAAAACAATATTTGATTCAGCTTTATTTAGTCACAGATAGTGTCCAAATAGTCTGAATGTGCGATTGTTTCTAGTTCTAGACCGAATCGTGCTTCCTGTCCCTATTCGTCTCAGACAGCCTTGCAGACATCCTATACATCCGCTAAATTGACATTTGTTATGGGAAGTACATAATTAAGTATTCATTAATTAGTCATCTTTGTGATGGTTTTATACATATACGTCTATCGTTACAGTTAGTACAGCCACTAGAAAAAACGAATTCAGTAAAAGCAGTCGAAAGTCTTTATTTATCCAAGTATGTGTAGAAGTAAGTATATTTTAATGCTACAGTCCGTTTTTCTTTGCAAGCCCAATAATGTAAACAATATTTTCATAACTATTAAAATAGTGTCAATAAAAAAATATTAACTATTTGATTTCAAAAGATCTCAGTATTCATCAATGAATTACGTTAGTAAGTTGTGAGTTTTGTGTATATCTTATTTAAAAATTAATCATTTCGTTAATAAGGAATGTCAATTTTATTTACAACATTCGACTAGCAAAGAAAAACGGGCTTTACATAGCCAATGGTACTAAGATTTTACTTTCAGTAAAGACACGTTTTTATATAAACAATTAAGTTATAGATTCTATACATGATATAATTAATGACATTCATATTCAGCTACAGCTTTCTATACGTTAGATAATTTGTTTCCAGAGCCTCCTGTAGTGTAACTCGACACTCGTTTTTCCGAATCTAGCACTTTCTATCACTATATCAGCACTTATCAGGCTAATTTTTGTAATGATCCACTTATCAAAAACATTTTATACGAGCTGACCAGCCTTTGAGGTTTATGAGCTCCATAAACGATGTGAGTGAACCTACAGAATGTCTCTGTCCGAAAATACAAAGTACTACAGAGTAGAGGCCGAGATGCCAAGTTGCCAACTTCTATTACAGGCGATATAGCAACTACTTTACAGCTTTGTAACGGTTAGCTTTGTGTGAAACATTCCAGTTGAATACTTAGGGCGATCGTGGCGTGTGGAAAGGGCGTAAAATATTCACTATAAACCTGTTACCGGGCCTATTCGACCTTGTTATGTGACAAAAGGTGAACCAGGGAAGTGACGGTTTGTGGCTAGTTTAGCCATGGGTATTGTGAAGGCTCGGCCCAATGCTTATACAATTTTAGTGAACAGTTATTCGATAAAGCGCCTGGGCTATACTTATGATTTGCAGCCACTATCGACATTCAATGCTTTATGAAATTTAAGCGACTTTTTTCATGAATAAATCTATTTTTTACTTCCAAAATACTGATTTCCATAAAAACTTAAAATAACACAAAATCTGAAATATCAGCCACAACAAGTTTAAGTGTGACCCAGCAAACAGGGATGTTTTTTTTTTTACTTCATTAGGTATTAACGGAACTTAACACTTTTGCGTACAGTTCTCCAGACACAATAGAAATTTTATTGTTATGACGTGACGTTCACTGTCCACGAAAGAATGAACATACATGCAAGACAGAACCCTTCGTTAAATAAAAACTTATTACAGGAATTTTCTTTCTGGAATAGCATTTCGTTCCAGTGCTTAGAGCAGTCAAAAGCGAGGCAAATTGTAAATAATTTGTAATGATACATTAAAGGTAATGAGCCATCATGACTGCACGCTACGCCGCTTCTATTGGGGACCCTACCCCTATAATAATTACTTATTTTTGTTTAACGGTGTTATTAACTAATTAATCGTACTAAACCGCAGCGATAGACCTAAAAAGTGAGTGTGACGATTTGGTTTGTTTTGGAAGGATTGCGAGTAGTAGAGAGTAGGAAAGCCATGAATAGAGATGAGAGGAGGGAGTTAAGGGAGACCTTTTCCCAGCAGTGGGATTAAATAAGTTCGAACCAACACCAATCTTAGTCACCCATAACAATGTACAAAAATGACTGCTTTCTAGCTAGGTCTACGTTAGGTTCTTATTAGTTTAGGTTAGGTTCAGATGCCCTATTTTTGAATCACTCGCATCAAAAAGCCATGTGATATAAACTGATTAATACCCTATTTTCAAATAGAAATATACTGCACACTAGAGTAATTATAAAAAAAGTAACTTAATTTTGTGAGTACTCAAGTTTTTATTTCACGCGATTTTCATTAAAATCGCACTTCAATTTAAACGTAAATATTTAATTATGATAATGTAAGGTAAAAATATAAAATGAAGTTGTATAGGAGTCCTTTCACGTGTTAATCCATAAAAGGATATTACTTATTAATAACTTGTTTCTCATTTAAATACACCATGTCGCTTACTCTATAACGATTCTATAAAATTGCATCAAATGCAGGTCTAGACAGCATAAATTATTTATTTAAATCAGTAAGTACACGTGGTGCGCTTGCGCAACTCATTGATATGTGATACTTGGCTTGCATAATTGCATACACATGGAGATTCGATAAATCATTCAAGATTTAAATATTTGGACACCAATCACATACATTTCTCAGATCCCAAAGTAACTAATGCACTTGTGTTATGAAAATCGGACACAACGGTGGTAACAAAACACCTAGACCCGAGACAATATAGAAGATTTAGATTTCTATATTGACCCGACCGGGATCGAACACGGGACTTCGGAGAGGCGGTACCTTGAAACCCAGTGTACTTATTCACAACACCACGGAAGTCGTCAGACGCGTCAAACGTGTCAGAGGAATACTAAATAAATGAAAAAACAGCTAGCATGTTTATAAGGACCATCCAACATCGGGGCTGCCATTGCCATCTGTCAGTTCCATTTTTAATATAATGAGAATAAGCATTGTATTTGAAAAATAAAGGCTGCCATATGGCAGATAATGGCAGCCCCGACGGAAATACTTGGTTTTGTAAAAAATAATAAATAGGTAGAAAAATATTCATAATATATTTAAAGTCGGAAGATTTTAAAAAAAAAAGTTGTTTTTTCGATTACGAACTCCATTTTTAACTTCGTGGGTTTTAAAAAAAAATGTTTTTTTAAGTTACAGCTTTTTACCACCGAAAAATGAAACTCAAAATATCAATCTTTCATTATTGTTTAAAGTAAAATAAAATTTAGGACTTACACAATCTAATGCAAATCTTTGAAGATAAAATAAACAGTGTAGGGTAACTGTGGCTATTACCTGCCTACTTTTCAATAATGTTTTTTTTTAATTGTTTTCTAACTGTATATTTAAACAATAAAAGCGTATGGTTCAGTGGTGCTCCTAATAACTTACGGTTCAGTTCACGATTGAATAGCGACGTGACTCACTTTCAGGGATCAACTACAAATAAATATTTTTGATTTTTTTTAATACTACACTGTTGTTCTTTACTATGATAGAGCTTTATAGATTCTCGTCACACAAACAAGACATGCCTACAAATTTGAAGGACGATTACCTACTTTATCTATAGGCGGTATGTAATAATACCCATTGGACGCACCGAAAATTGCCTATTTATTAAAATCAGCTTTGCAATATTCTAGCCGGCCGACATCAGAATCAGCACCTACACAATAAAATCAAGAATCACCCACTCCACCATTACTGGCCTAAAATAAACCTATTGCACGTGCATTTTTAAAGGTCGTTTCAACGTAAGCAGCTCCCACTAAATGTATTTTGAAACTATAAACTAAACTACAACACTTTTAGAACAATAAACTAAACTATTAACAGTTTTCTTCCTCTTACTAATATTTGAGAAGTAAGTAAAGTTAGCCTGTAACGTCCCACTGCTGGGCAAAGGCCTTACCTCAACTATGAGGTAGTTCGGAGCCATACTCCATCACGCGGGCTCAGTGTGGATTGGCGGAGGAGTGTTTGCAAGGCAAGCGACTAACTATACTGTCAGATGTTATCAAGCCGCCCTTATAGCCTCTGACTAAGCTTAACGACTAATATATACCGATATTAGCCGGGACCAACGGCTTAACGTGCCTTCTGAAGCACGGAGATGCTCGTGATATACTTTATTTATATGGTCACCCATCCAAACACGACCGCGCCGTGGGTTGCTTCACTTCGGTATCACTACCAAAGCGCTACTACCACTGCGCTACGAGCACCTCACACCTGAAGAACGTAGAGGCAGTACGAATACAGTACTAAACTCTATACAAAGTTGATAGTCGATCTAAATGCTTTTGACTGATTTTTCATTTGGCTGATAAAAAAAATACATTCCTATCCTATATTACTTTAAGTATTTTCCAGCAATTAATAATTTTAGCTCCGATAGTGACTGAATCTAAATTTCAAGTATTGTTCGATACCTAATCACTGTTTATGTAATAAGGGTCATCTCTGGTTATTTCCTCACTGAGATCAAGAGGTCATGACACTGAGCCAAAAATATCTGCTACTACTACCCTACTACTGCTTTTATCAACCCAGGACATGATACCAGTATTGACATTCTACGCATTGAGTATTTGATACGAGAAAAATATTGATAGAAATTATGGTAAATTCTATCAATATTTTTCTAGTGTGTCTTAAGGTATGATTCCGAATTAGGCAGCAAGCAGCAGTGCTGTCGCTGCAGTGCTGCCGCGACACTACTGGTCCCCATACAATTTCTATAAACTTATATGAGATTACATTCCGAGCTAGGCAGCAATGTCGCGGCAGCAATGTAGCGGCAGCACTGCTGCGCAACAGTGGTCGCCCTGCCGCCGCGTCAGACCAGTGTATGGGGACCAATAGTGTCGCGGCAGCACTGCTGGGCAGCACCTCAGTGGCAGCACTGCAGCAACAGCACTGCTGCTTGCTGCCGAGTTCGGAATCATACCTTTAAGTCTAAGTGATAGATAAATCATGAAAAGAAAGTTGAACGATTCTCAGATTCAATTTTCAGACGTAATTGCGACTTGCATGCCAGTTTTCACAATAACAACCAGCCATTTTATGTAATTATAATAACTTACTTATGTTTTGATTTTAAAAGAGGACCTATATCTTCATAATATTATGTTGCTTACATTACAATATTTCATGTTATTTTATGTTAACCATTAATCGCTATATATAAAAAATACTAGCTTATATTAGACCGTCTTCTTTGTAATTTTAACCAGACAATTTATACACTCGTACGTCGCAAGTGAATTATAAACAGGTAAAGTAATTTCCCCGGTGCATTCTACGAGTGAGTCATCCTCTCCACAAATAGAATAGAATAAATTATACACTATCGTATCCCGTATTTCGAGTCCTGCCGCCCATTAATAGGGCGCCAGCCCCCATTTCACATAAGTAGTTAAGCACTTCAACCTTGGCTAGAAATGCTAGAATATTATGTTTCTAGGAGCAAAAATGTAAGAATTTGTTGTGCAATAATGATATGGTACGTTTACTTAAAGATTTACCTATATAGGAACATGCAAAACATCCAATAAAACTAAAAAAACACATGCAAACTTTTATTTCAATAACAATTGTTCGTTTGAAATTTGAATCATGGAAGAGTTAAAAGGTTTGAATGATAATCCATCTTACTCGGTCTGCTACTGTGGTGCTTCTTCTGGTGATTATTTTTTGCTGAAATAATTCATTTTCAAATAAGATAAACCCAAAACTCACCAGCTGCATAGGTAATTCATAATTTAGCACTGAGATCTTTTTAAATTAAATAGTAAGTGAATTTTATTTTACTGATAGTATTTTAAAAGTTATTTAAATATTGAGTACATAATCCGACTAGCAAATAAAAACGGACTTTAAATGTTAACTATGATGATATTATCGACGAGGCTCCAATAAAACAACGAATCATTATTGCAACGTGCAGTAGGCAGACAGTAAAGAGTAAATAAGTATGAAATAAAAATAAAAGCAAACTCATTGCTTTTCCCACGAAATGAATTAACTCCTCGCACTTAATCACCACTAAGTGCCTTCTTGTTTAAATATTCGTGCTATTTTCAGCTCTGTGTTTATTATCTTAAGACCGCGTGCACGCATCCGATGCGAAATCAATGTTACACAAACGGGGGGTTTGCCAGTGTATTCGGAATCCTATTGTGATTGACGTAAGAGCGAATTCGTTACGTCGTCAGTTTATCGTTGCGATGCGAACTCATAGTTTGGTTTGTTCAGTAGATTTCGGTGCGATTACCTTATCTTGTCCTCTATAGTGACGCGAATCTTATGTAGATCCAAAATGAAGATGTAGAAGCGTCATCGTAAGACGTTAGTTTCATGCCTACTTCATATTAGCATAAACGCTGGCAAGATCTTCTTTTATAATATCTATAAAAATATGCATTGTTTTAACCTGACATAATTGAACTGTCTTCGGTTTCATTAGTTACATCTTGGTAATTAAGTACAATGACATTTGTAATAAAAAAACTGCTAATTAAATCTCACGCTAGTACAGATATTTTCAACAATGCCATATGATGTAGTTATGAGCAAACATCATTGTCAGCGTAGGTACTTGTCATTGTTTTGTCCAGTTTGTTGCGGAATTTTTTACTTAAATACGAGCCATGCTGATATTCCTAATTGTTTTAACATATTTTAACTTCATTGCATTGTTTTAAAACTTCAGAATACTATTGAACCAGTGATATTTCTTACTGCTGAATAAAATTCACTCTCAGCTATAGTAAATGTAACCTACTTTTTCAACACGCTCATCATGTATTACTTAGTAAGTATTTACTATAATTAAGTTGCAATGTTAACAAAAATAACAAAATGCTGACCTCATTTATCAGGAAACTTTGTATTTTTCTAGTTACACTAGGCCTATTGCAAATTTGATACCAATCATTATTCATTTACCTAGGACTTGTTAGATCGCACTGTCTTGCTCATATAATGTTTATTTCTATTCACAATCAAGCCAAACATCGGAACAAGAATATTAACTAACCTACTTGTTCCATTTGTAGGCAAAACATATTTGGCACAATTGCGTCTTCATATTCTTTGCAGGGGTGAATGCATAGTGTGTGTGCCTGCGTTAAACATGGGCCTTTTTTGCAAAAACGCGGCTCCAAGATACCACCAGACCGGTTTCTATCGGGTTTCGCTCTGGATACTGCGCTGGATAGCGTTTTGATGAAAACGGGTTCGTAATTTTTGGTAATGAAACTCCACCAAAATCTGGTATCGTTTGATCAATTTATGACGGAACTTGAGCGTTTTGTCTGTCGGGTTGAGGACCTGTGTAGGGTCGTTTACCTTATGAGAATTTGAAGCAAAAAGCGAAGCGTTTTCCTTGTACCTACTATATTTTTGTTACATACGAAACTTAGTTACGTAAATTGGCTACAAAGCCAATTCCCAACAAATTTATTGTTTACCAAAAGCCATAGAAACAGTTGACACACAAAAACCTTCGGAGTAGACAAAAGTAAACACCAGTAACATGACACCTTGACATTATAATGACCCGCCATCCAGCTCAAATATTTGTTGGCAAACCAATAATACGCGTCGTGAACTTTAAAAGCATGACAAATATCCAATCGTATTATAAATCGCGTCTAACGGGACTTGGGCATTGATAGTGCTAATATTTGCAGCAAATTTAATGGCAAAATGCTGCGAATCTACACTTCAGTCATCTGAAAAGTTGAATGACTTCGAGCGAAAGAGTGAAATTAAAAGGAGTACCTACTACCATTGAGGTTGTTATTGTAAATAACCTGTAGATAATGAAGAGCTAATTCGACAACAATATTATGATATACTGCTTGAATTTCGATTATGAAACCATTGACCATTGAACAGTTGATGACAAGTGGCTTAAATTCATGTGGCACGAGTTCGTGTCTTCAGTTCCATAAATAAAATAAATATTGGACACCAATCACATACATTGTTCTGATCCCAAAGTAAGAAGCCAATGCACTTGTGTTATGGAAATCAGACACAACGGTGGTATCACAACACCCAGACCCGAGACAATATAGAAAAGATCGTTTTCTACATTGACCCGACCGGGAATCGAACCCGGAACCTCACGAGATGGCGACGCTTGGAACCAGCGTGCTAGCCACTCGACCACGGAGGTCATCACAGTTCCATATACTATTACTAGTAGTTTAATGCTTACTACCTACCTACGTACGAAGATGTAAATATTCTTGCTTGCTCTAAGCTCGCATTGCACCAATTGCGGTGTTGTTTTAGCTTAACAAGAATCACAAGCAAATTATGAAATCGTGGTAACTAGGTTCTTCAGATAACAGATATAATTCACGCTGAGACGCAACGCTTTTGCAGATAAATTGCATGACTGCGAAAAATGTCTTTCCACAGTCTATGATGATAAAACGTATGTTTTTTCAAGATACAGAGTTTACCAATAAGAGATCAAGATTCAATAAGATAGGATACACACGAGATTGGTTCTAACTAAAACTACTTCTCTATAACAACAGCAATATAGCAAATAGGACATCAGCAGGTGCAGTCCTTAGATAGCAAAAAATTTGACATTTCGCGTAGACAACGCTGAGACAAAATTTGTGTTTTTATGTATTTATTCTTTAGAACCTTTTTTCAATGAAGCTTAAATTACATTGATTTTGTAAGATTTATTAAAGGTTAAAGCTCCGTAATTCAAAATGATATTTAATGAAACAGAAAATCAGAAAATTATTTCGACGCAAAATGTCATTTTTTTGTGACAATGTGACTTCAACCGCTGGTTTCTTGACTATAGCTTCAACATCAATGACAGCCATCAACTAACCGTGTAACATTTAAATGACATTTTCAAAGGAAATTCTCATGAAAACCTCAAATTTTACGATGCGCAGGCTAGAAACGTTTATCTGTCGTGTAGCAAAGATCTAGCGTCTCATTTATCGTAAAACAAGATAACTAGAGACGGAAACATGCCTGTGATGTGCGTAAGACAATAATAGATCCACTTGTTCATTGGCGTATGGTGCCCAAACGAACAGTTCATCAACCGACACGTTTACGAGCGATAGTAAATGAGGCTTTGAACCTAGGATCGCGGAGATTGATCTGACACCAGCTACTAGGTGCGGCGTCGCACGTGTGAAAGTTAACAGTAATTAAAGTAATTAAAAATAGAGATAGATCATGTAGTCAATAATGTTCTTACTTATACTGCCTGCTTCACAATGTTATAAGTACCGGTTAGCATTATCTTTTAATCATAATCCTTATTGTTTTTTCAGGGTAAATATTAAGTACACTCAATGCTGTGGTACTTTTGAAGGTACTATGTATAGGAAGCATGACTAATATAAATAAATAAATGAATTAATATTGGACACCAACCACATGCTCATTACTCTGATTCCAAAGTAAGTAGCTACCGCACTTGTGTTATGGAAATCAGACACAACTGTGGTACCACAACACCCATACCCGAGACAATAAATAAATAAAAAAATATTGCCCCGACCGTGAATCGAACACGGGACCACGGAGTGGCGCCACCTTGAAACCAGCGCGCTTAGCCACTACACCACGGAGGTCGTTAGTATAGTTTATAGTCCTCTGTGTTCTGAATAGTCAAGTAAGAAATGCAAAAATAGGTTCACCCTGACCCAAGTCAATATAAAAAATATGTATTGTTTTCTACAGTTTACTCGGCCGGGAACCGAACCTGGAAGTATATATGCTACCTGTCAACCGAACCTGGCTGCAAACAATGATTGTTGTAAACGTCGTGAGGGATTATTACATCTTTTCTTATTACATACTGAAAACATATCATTGTTCTGCATTATCGTATGTTGAGTGCGAATAAAGGAGTGACTGTAGAAAAATATCTGCGACCGACGAGAACAACAAATGCATTCTTATCATTCAACTTATCAACACGGGCTAAAGGATCGATGACCTAAATGATGCTGCTACCTACGTAAAATTAAAAAAATACTAACTTGTATTATTTACTTATAGCGTAGCAGGTAGCAGGCAGCGTTTGAAATAACAAAAGTATGTGTAAAATTTAAAGTCATGACAGGGGGACTGGGTACGGTTAAGATGAAAACAAAATGGCTTAGAACACAAAATATGAACAGTGCCTAGTACTTGGAAGCCAGTTATAAATGTATTGTAATAGAAAGAAAGAAAGAAAGATAATGAATTTATTCGACCCAAAAATTATTAAAGTTAAGATAAATACATGTACTAGTCTACTTAGGCCGAATAAGGCACCCGCTCAGCATTGGTCGCGGCAGCAGCAGATCTCATACCATGACGCTAATAATACATAATACTAAAGGGATAACATAACGAGACGAAATGATTATGCTACTAACACATCAAGTAAGAATCTCGGGAAATTTACAAAGTAACACAAACCATATCGTCATTACGAATTTCCTAGCAGAAGGTTTATAGAGACGATAAAATTTAATGAGGATGATAAATAAATGGGTACGTTGGTTACGAAGTAATCCAAATTCAGTCATTAACAACAAGTGCGGCCTTGGACTTGGAGAAGTTTGAATACTGAGGCCAACAGAAGACTTGACTTTCTCAAAAAGAACTGAAAAATCCCTCTCAGAAACTCTTTGACGATACAGGTAATCAAATGAGTAAAACTGAGATTCTATTAATAGTAGCTACTTACTATAAACATGATTTCGTTTTGCGAGTGATGATGACTGGTTTATAGATATGCTGGTACTTTTTGGTCACATATTTTCAGGTAAAACCCACCCTGCATAATAAGCTTCACTAAAACTCGTCTGCCAGCAAAGGTGAAATTGGAATTTCAACAAGAACCAACAATGTGATATCACCCGCCCTTGCAGCATACTTTATGCTATAAAAATGCCATGACCTTGTCTTCGGCTCACCTGACCGCCGTCAGTCAGTTGTGTTACCGTTAGGTCACAAACTGGGGCATGTAGACCAGTTCCAAGCCGATTTGCGATTACTGTGAATTACAACTCTTATTTTGTCGAATGGTTACTTGCTCGGGCTCTCAAATCGCATATGAATGAGAAAGAACGTGCGTCCGTTCCAGTGGCTGCTTTACAATTTAAACAGTTCACTCAATAGTAAAAGAGGCAAGTTTGATCGTCAGGATCTAAATTTCCGAGGCTAAGAAGGCAAATAGGGTATTACAATACCAGGGGCACATAATATTTCGTCGAGATCTAATTTTCCTAGGCTAAGAAGGCAAATAGGGTATTACTTTACCAGGGGCACATAATATTTCTGGTTATTACGATACAAACGTTACTAGATGACCAAATGATTGATAATAATTATCGGACCCAATATCCTCGTAGATATTAAAAGGTTTAACAGATTAGTTAGCATGTGACGAAAATATGCCAGGTGAGATTTGGGTGATAATAATGATAACTACTCGTACTACGTACTACTTAATATGACCGTGAACATGCTATACGTACATTAAGCGTACTACTAATGTACGAATTAATGCACACGTAAATGCCTTTCAAACAGATAATGAAATATTACGCTCTAATGCACACACAACACGCTAACTACCAGATAAACCTATAAATAATGCAAAATTGACAACAGATACGGCTCAACCACAACCCATATTACTTTTTTTATGGTTGGACAATAGCATCTGATTCCATTCATTCAGTGCACATTGCCCACAAACCGTAAAGGTCAGCATTGTATAGTTATGTGATAAACGTCTGGTTATTTCTTAATATTTGGTTAGTGATACCTATTTTGCACCAAATGGTTATTCCGAGCGTCGCATTGCAACATTGGCTACTGACGTAAAATGAGCGTGTTAACTAGGAACTGTAATTAACAAGCTCGCATAGTTAACTTAACCCGACAGATGCGTAGCTTTCCCAACGATATCGAGTTTCATTAACTAGGAAGTCATGTGTTAAGTAGTACTCACATCATAGCTCCATGTGCAGGACACTCCAGCGAACTTGGCAACGCATCTTCCCAGCTCCACATCTTCGTGGGTGGTGTACAGGTGCTTCAAGCAGTACTTGACATGAGGAGCCACCCTCCGCAACGTCTCACGAGAGAACAGCACTCCGGGACCACCCATGCAAAAGTTCTCATTATAGTCCAACGCTAGGGCGTCCCTCTCGGCTGTGGTACCGCGTCCAGCCTGCCCTATGAACTGGGGCTTCCGACTGTCCACCGAACGTAAAAACTCCCCTAACTTATTACCTCTTACGTAAACGTCATCATCGGCACGCATGAACCACTCGAACCTATCTCCGTATTTTTCATACATATACAGCAACATCAGGAACGACTTCTTCTGCGGAGGATAACTGTCGTCCACATTGCGCAGCGGCACCAATGGCAGTCCGGGTGCTCGTGACACTTCCGAGCTGAAGAAAGCAATCCGCCCCGGCAAATCCTGCGCCCATGTCTCGAATACAGCCTTCGCTCTCGAATCCAAATATTGTTCGGCTGTCATAACACCAACAAACACTAAAGTCCGATTAGAATTTTGCACTGTCTCGTCCGGTTTCAACCCGACTAAGGCCAGGGGGTCCGGCGCTACATACGACCGCGCCGACTGCGGACAGGCCTCGATCGAGGTCCTAGAAGATGGTCGTAAGCACAGCTTGAGGAAGATCCCCAACGTGAGTCCGGCGACGACGCCTGCCACCAGATGCATCCACTTGCTCCTCCGGGCCATCGTGACGGTACTGCGGATCAATAAAAGCACCCACGTTTACCCGGTCCACATGTGTGCATTCCAGGAATAGTCTTTTTATCCCTTTTTTGTAGCGGCCGGGAGGGGTAGACATTAGCGAGCGGCTTTTTTGTTCACGTTTCGCTCCCATCGGCGGGGAGCGATCACATGGCCGAGCGGTCGGGCCGTGGCGCGACGAAATCGAACCCTATCGGTATCGGCGGCCTAAATATCGGATTTGCAGATGTTATCGGTGCGAGCGCGACGAAGCACGACACGTATCGAAATGCGAGCTCATGTCAGGCGCGTGGCGTGATGCGACGCGTGCGCCGCCGGCCGGTGAGTCGGGGCACTGGCGATGGCGAAAACAAAACTGAGCGGCAATTCGTATACTCCGAGTGTCCGCGTAGACTGTCCGCGCGCGTCTCTGTCTTGCGCGGGGCGCGGCCTATCTGCGTCTTAGTCGGTGTAATGTGGGCCGGATTCGAGTGAACTTGTCCCATTCATCGTGTCTGGTCGCCGATGACAATAGTCTGAATAGACAATGCCGGTGGCCGACATTGTCTGGCAACTCGCGGAAACTGAATTTTATGACCCATTTCGAACGGGAACTACGCGTCGGAAGCGGGGTTCCTTTACCTACCCAATTGCTTCGCCTGATGCGTAGTACTAACTAATCCTGTTTCAAATTGGATACTTAGGTTACACAGCGTTATAAAGATGCAGGCCTGTAAGCAATATAAAAGGCTATTCCCAGCAGGCGAGAGATTTATAGAAGTGCTTGGAAACTTGTTTAAATCGTAGCTGGTTCTCGGCAATTCCACGTGCAATAAAATGCATGGTGTACGACTATCTCCATAGAGATTATAGAATAAAGCACATCATACATACCTATGTAACTACTGTAAAAATAAAATAATTATATTTAAAATAGGTAAGGTTGTACCTACTTACCGAGTAATTAAGATACCTAAACTAAGCTTGTTAGACTTATCAAGAATGACCACAATCTTCGTAAAAAATATCAAAAGCTTGACACAGAATTTGGCACTCGAAATGTTTAACAAAATATCTGAATTGAAAGATACTGGGTGTACCAAAAACTAATTTGCACATCGTTCATCAATCACAAAACTGTTGGCTTGGCATTGACCTAAACAACGCGAAACGAAGCAAGATGAAACCTTATTTTTATCAGAATTCAGTCCATTTTCGTGAAGATACCGTCAACGGCGATTAGAAACACATGTCGGCGCTTCTTAACGCACTCATTTGCATGACATATGGGTGATTCAATCGGCTCCACAATTTTTTGAATATTTTTCAAAGGACAATATTTTTTTTGTATGGGAGTTGGGCTTAAAATACAATTCTAACTAACAGAAACAAATGATACACCAAATGAAAGAATAAATTCACACAAACAAAAAACACACATTTTTGTTAATTTTTCGATATGGGTTTTGTTTTTATTTTCAATCTAAGTCTTTTGTTACTGGCATGTACAGCAGAGAGTTGCAACACTATCCGCAGTAAGTTCGTTTCGTTTACAGTTATAGAAACAATTTATTTTGTTTATTTTTGAGAAAACGAATACAAAGATACTTAAATTACATTAAAAATCCAAAAAGAGAAAATGCACAATTTACAATCAGCTTGATACTTATCCTAAAACAAAGATTTTTACTCTTTAATTTTTTTTAAATTCGACGAACAAAACGCTTGTTTGGTTCCATCCACTTCTTCGTAAATATTGACATCTGTCATATGTCAGTGTCAGCAAATCAAATGTCAAAAGCGGTATAAATCAACGTTCTGTTCGACGCATTTTCAAGAATAACAAAATGTTTTCAAAAAGAAAACGGGCGTATTAAAAAATCTAAAAATAATGTTAAATGAAAGTATTTAAGTTTATAAGTAATCCACAACTGAATATGACCCTGTTAAATATTCACGTATTTTAGGCCCAAAAAAATGATGTCCTTTACAAGAAAGTTTTTGAGGCCCCAGCACACAGCATGTCATAACGCGATATAATATATACATTTGTCGACTTCTGTGTTGTAGTGGCTAAGCACGCTGGGTTTCAAGGTGTCGCCGCGCCGAGGTCCCGAGTTTGATTCCCGATCGGGTCAATGTAGAATCATAAATTTCTATATTGTCTCGGGTCTGGTTGTTGTGGTACCACCGTTGTGTCTGATTTCCATAACACAAATGCATTGGCTACTTTCTTTGGGATCCGAGCAATGTATGTGATTGGTGTTTTTTTTTTTATCTATCCGTCCCTTCGCACATGCAAGAGATGATTAGATGGCTTATTTGAAAATACAGATAATTAATCTTAAGCCCACAAACCACAGGGCATGCTAAGGTTAGCTTAGCTCTCGGGTTAAAACATCAGTCTAGTGCTTAATAGTTGGGGATGATGTTAACAGAGACAGAATAATCATTCTGTCCCTCTCTATGCTCAGATACTCGTGAGTTCTGACATGCACCAGTAGGACTTCTTATAGCTAAAATGTGGACGACATGTTACTTTATGACAACACGTCTGGTGCCGTTGTTCGAGATTGTGACGACTGAACCAGCAGTCGTGGGTTCGAATCCCGCGAGAGGCAGAGGTTCGTGTGATGAGCACGAACATTTCTACCGAAGTCATGGATGATATACAGGCTGTTGTTTTGGGTCAGTGACATCCAATCCAACTCAGGGATGATAGTATGAGTTATACTTATTGTAAAAAAAAAATATTTATCTTTAAATTATATTTAAGTTTTATAAAAGAAAACCTCTTCACACCATTGTAAAAACTGACTAAACGAATGGGGAAACTCGCATCCTCGCGAGTAGCTATAGCGCGTATCTAAGGAATACTACCCCGTAGCTAGTAAGCTACGAAGAGGCTACCTGGTGTTGGTAGTTTTGACTCGCTGTATCGCATAAATTTATAGATTTTGTAAGTTTTTTCTATTTAAAAAATATATATTTTTTGGCATCAGTATCATGTGTACAACCACCTCTGAGTCACTCGTCGCTGACCAAACAACACCCTTGAATGAATTTAAGTATTTAAAGGAGACGCCTCCGTCATAATGGTTGTCTGGTACTTCGTAACACAAGCAAGAAAATTCCTTACCACGAAATACGACAATTGGAGCGTTGTCTGGAGCATGTTATATTATTATTTTATGATAAGGTTGAACAATAAAATGTCAAATACAAAATAAATCATTTTTATTTTTATACACATTCCTCTTTCAGATGCTGTATAAAATTCCACTCGCGCCTACGAACAAGCCTTCGCTTACAATTTACCGCTAACACTATAATAAATAAAAATCATTTGCAACAAACGTAAGTATTTATAATGGAATATAATCATTCTCCATTTGTTAATATAAATATTTTGCTACATATAAAAATAAATATATTAAAAGCATTAGGCACAGCTTAAAAAATTAACGGCAGCTAGAAAGTTACAAGGTTAATTTTAACATAAATCATTCAACTAAATACAGGGTGTCTCATAATAATTGCACGACTATAGTTATTTTACAACAATTATTTAGAGTTGATTTGAGTTAACTATTTTTAAACACGATACGAGAAAAAAAGGTTTATTACTTTACGTCCATTTATAATCTACGATTTTTTTGATTGATTTCATTTTTAATTACGTACGTGTAAAAAACTCACACAAGAGCCGATTTTACCATCGACAAGCAAGACTTATCCAATGAAATAAGTATAATACGACCGATTTTAAATTGAGATTTACATAAATGATTGCTGACAAATAGTTGACGTTTTCTTACTTTGGGGCTAGATGGCGATGTGTGGGAATGTCCAAAGGATATTTATTATTATTATTATTTATTTTCAAATAAGGCGTATTGTATTTTATTCGACGAATATATCTTATCTGACGTTGGAAAAATCTGGTTAAAATTACTGCATTTGTCTACTATTTAGAAGAAAAAAAACATTTAAATTGACAAATAATGTCAATCTTTACAGACAGCAACGGTCTTCGTTGACAGAAGAAGAGTATTTGAAGGTGGTTAAAATCTTAAACAAAAATAAATAGTTGTATTATTTTAGTAATAAAAATACGTTTATTGTATTTTTCGGACAAGAACTAGAGAAAATGTTTATAATTAACAGAATCATTCATAATAAATAGTTAACTCAAATGCTAACACACTTGCCCCTGAATTTTACTCACATTTAAGCCATTTAGTACTCATATTGAGCTGCAGATAAGGTTTAATATGAATGCATAAAATACAATAAACTGCTGGACCTATCACTTTTTAAATTTATCTAAATAATCAGATAGTGCCTCAATAAATCCATATAACCATTAATCATATTTCAAAGAATATTCCGTGTAAATTATAGCGTGCCTATAAAGTGCATAAAAATAAATGCTCATATTTGTAATGCATTGAAATACTTTTGAAGATTCTTTCACAGTGAAAAGCAATATAAATGAATCCCTGAAAGATTCGGAAATTGACAATTAACTAACCTAGCTACAGTGGAACTTAATCTAGCTAGTGCAAAGTATCAATAACTGTTATATTTTAATGTCAACTATTAAAGAACCTTCCTAATTCACCTCACGCTCATACGTTATTAGTACATAAATAAATATCTTCTTTATATCACGTTTTCTATGAAGCCACTTATTGTTTATTTACAATAGCTACAGTTAATGTATCATTATCATCATATATGTATACGTACTTCCAATTTGAACTCAACACATCCATGATTATTTGCGCACTCTCTTATTTTTACGTATACCTAAAATCTTCGCGCATTTTTCCTATACGTCTCAAGTTAATGGTTAAATACACATTATGTGTATCTATTTATTTAAAAAAGTACCTCCGACCCATGGAAGATACATAACAATAAATTAAACAACATTAAAAAGACTGATCAAAAAGCATAAAATAACGCATTTGTCTTATATTTCGGAGAAACAAAATATTTTAGGGTCGGTGCATGATGTCAATCTATCTTACATCAACAGTCTACGCATATTTTTCGCAAGATTTTTGTTGTCCTAAAAATAAGACAAAAAAATGCGTTATTTCAATATCCGTTTTTTAGAATCAGTTTTAAAAAAAACATTTTTTTATTTCATGATTACTTATTAGTTATTTATTACACATACAGGGTGTTGTTTTGGTCAGCGACGAGCATCTTACGGGTGGATGTACAAACGATACTGATGCAAAAAAAAACATAAAAAAATAAATAAAATGAAATGGAAAAAACCCACAAAATCAATTTATTAATGCGATACAGCGATCGAGTCAAAACTACCAACATCAGGTAGCCCCTACGTAGCTCACTAGCTACGGGGTAGTATTTCGCAGATACGCGCATAGCTAGCGCGAGGGTGCGAATTTTCCCATTCGTTTTGTCATTGTTTTTTAATGTTGTGAAGAGGTTTTCTTTTATAAAACTTGCATATAATTTTAAGATATTTATTTTTAATAAGCATAACTCATATTATCATCTCAGAGTTGGATGTCACTGACCAAATCAACACCCTGATATATCTCAAAAAGTACTGGACCGATTTTTATAATTGAACTAACAATCCCATTTCTCTACGACTTCTCATTTTCGAGAAATCCGTGGGCAAACATACATACACTTACGAAATTTTGCACACGTTTTTGGAAGCCTTACTAGATCAACATACTCAAATATTATACAATTCTAACGTTATAACATAAACACATTGAATTAAATACCTCCTCTTTTTGAAGTCAGTTAGCATCAACAATTTTGTCGTCTTTCTATTTTTTATTTTACTGTTGCAAATATGTAGATATTACTACTAGACAACTAGATTGCTCTGCTATATTAACTCCCTCAATGTTGAACCCTATCCCCTGCCAAGAACAGTCCGTTTTTCTTTGCCTCGCGAGAACTCTAAACAATTTTGACAATCCTTTTAACGATTAATTTTAAAATAAGATAAACACAAAACTCAAATCCTATGTACAGGTAATTCATATTGACCACTGAGATCTTTTTAAATGGAATAGTTAGTTAATTTTATTCACTGACTAGCGATCCCCCGCGACTTCGTCCGAGCGTTTTGAGTTTGCTCCCTCCCGCCCCTCCCATCGCAGCGTGATGCTTTATAGCCTATAACCTTCCTCGATAAATAAGCTATCCAATACATTTTTTTTTTCAATTCGGTCCAGTAGTTCCTGAGATTTGCTAATCTTTCGTTCAAACAAACAAAGAAAACTCTTCAGCTTTATAATATTAGTATAGATAAAAACTTGGTTAGACATAGTATTTGGTAAGCAAAGTAAAACGGATTTAATATGTGAATTGGTGATCAAAGAAACATTTGTTGAGAGTGTCCACTTCTTATTAATGTCTTTACCATAATAAAAAATCTTATATTTTTTTATGAAGTAGGGTCAATAGAAAATGTAGATGTTAAAACAAATAAGTACATATAAAATATTTTTGAACAGCCTGTATTTTGATTGCAAAATATTTTTTATAAATAAATAAAATCTGTGTAGCATTTTTTTTACAATGCTACTCTTACTTTTTCTTACATAATGTAAAATTTACAATATTCTAGAACTTTTATCTGATTTAATTTAATATGAATATTTTGTTTAAAAGTTTTTAAGTGATGTATTCTTTTAAAGATAATGACATAGTAATCGATTTTTAAAGCACCTAATATTTATTGAAAACAGTTTCTTAAATATACAACGTGTAATGTTAAATGCGTAAAACCTCAGACACCTTTTTTTTGAAAAATAATAATATTTTTGTTTCAAAAAAAAAATAATGAAAAATAATTCAAAGTTTTATGTGATGATTTAGTTTTACTGGCACTTCTGAAAATTTTTTTACTCAAGCCATCACGTGCACAAACCAATCAATTTCAGCCCAGTCAATTTATTGATAACAATAAATAGACTGGGCAACATTTTAATAAATTTTCTTTTTTAAAATGTGACCTTTAATTAAATGTGGTACAATAGATTCTGTTCGTTATTACAATTGATCTATTTCCAGGTATTGCGCTTTTAACGCACGTTGTATAGGTACATTTATTTTAGCTTTACAAACTTAAATTCGATTTCATGTTATTATCATTAAGTATCATGAAAAAATATGTATCAGTTCTGTATCATTACTATGTTTAGGATATTGGATGGCTTTTAAATACTCACAATGCTAGTCAAAGCTAGTTAAAGTATATTCAATAATCCAATAGAGTGATTTGACATCTACCGTGATACCACTTTTTGACAAAACAAATATATATAATGATTTTACCAGGAGAATGAACTGCATCAATATTATTCATTCACTCAATAAAATTTATACCTTGAATTAAATAACTATTTTTTTTACTCTGTAAAGCAATTGTTTAGGCATTACTGAAGTTATTAATGCTTCAACACCCGAGCGGTTGCAGGCAACCGCATAACAATAGAATTTGCATTGTGTCTTGTTCACATACACTTGAGGGATTAACATTGAACCAGTTAAACATTTTATTTGCATGAGAAATAATATGTACAACAATAAACAAAAAATATCAATCTGAGATTTTTAATTATTCCTATCTCTGTTCTGACTGCTGAAAAGTTGTGTACCTCGTCTGCAATAGAATTAAGGACATTTTATTATAATTTATTATGCTTGTTCGTACTGACAACCGAATGAACAAAACAAACCAAATTTCTGCAAAGAAATGCCTAATTATATTAATTAACAAACAAAATGTACAAAATACCCCACTAGTAAATTGAAAGTGGCAACATTACAAAATGATATAAGCATCTGTAAAATTACTCTATGGAATTATTGAATAAACTTTGGTAGAGTAACTGTGGATTTGTCCTATCTGTTTAGTTTCATATGAAAACCAAGAAGATTATAGACTGATAGCTTACCACACACTACACTTGATTAGGATACTAGCTCATCCAATGCCTTATCTCGGTTGAATTCGTGTTTAGCTAGGGCTCCAAGTACCCTTCCTTCGGAAAAGCCCAGGTCCATCAAATCACCAAGTATCAGAAGTCCTTCAATCACCTGAAATTGACAACAAACCCAGTTAAAAAATACTCTTATAATACAGAACAAATTAAGAACATTTTTTTTTTATTCAAGATGTATGAGTCTCAGTTTTTTAGTATATTCAATTAGTTATATGTATATATATAAATTATATATATAATTTAATTTGAAATTGTTTCTTTTTTTACCAATTATTATTAACTGTAATGAACTGACTGAATAATATTTGCCTTTTGGATATTTAAAAACTATTCGTTCACTTTTAATGACATTTTACACGCCAAATGTTAGCAAACAATGTTGATCTTGATACTCTAATCCCATTTTATTGTCATCATTTATGTACATGTCATGTTAAAGAAATAAATACCTTTATTTTCAAGTAAAACAAGACATCTTTTTAAAAGTGCTTCTACATACTAAAACATATCCTAATACTGTATTTATCATACAGTCATTGAACTAATTTCACTAACTTATGGAACAGACACCACAAACTAATTTCATACTCCATGATTTGATGCCACACATCATCAACTATATAAAATACAAACTGTATCATTTAAGACATTTAAATTTAGATGAACACATCACAATCTTGTCATAAAATAGCAACAAATTTTTTGCTTGGCATAGCTTTTCTATATTAAGACAACTCACTGAATACAGTATACTTTTTTATGTAAGAAAATCTCACCTTTTTGTCGTTATCACCTAGCAGACTGCTAACTCTAGCTACCCTGTCAAGCGGAAAGCCCATTCCATGGATCTTTTGACACATACTCTGTTGTGAAGCAGGGAGCTTGTCAAATGGGTTGGGTAATCGCTCAGATTTCCTTCTACTTTTCTTCTCTTCTCTCTTTTCGCTAGTAGAAGTGGAACGAGGAACATTCTGGATATTATTAGGGGCTGGACTTGTAGTACAGGACCTCTCATTAGATCTTAGCTTAGCTGATGCCAACTCTTCGTTTAACTCTCTGACTATATCAGGCACACTTCTCGACCTTGATTTGATTGTGTTTTGGGAGTATGTTGATTCATTTTGACTAATTGCTTGTGTTGTTTGTTCAGGCATAGTATTATAAACTGTGTTTTCTGGTGAATAAGGTATTTGGGGAGCTTGAAAATAATATGGATGTGGTATGAAAGAGCCATTCGAGCCTGGATTTTGTTCACCAGATGAAGTTGGCAGTTGGTTGCCATAATATGATGGATCTATGTTTGTTGGATATGGATTAGTAGGAACATAATATTGGTAATTTGGCATATACATGTTCATATTTTCCATTGGCATTGGGTTATCACAGGTGCTATCAGGGGCAACATAGTAACCATTGGATACAGGATAATGTTGCGGTAAATACATAACACTTTGGCCCTGAATTGGCAGTTCCATATTATATGAGTTAGGCAAATAGGCCATGCCTTCCATGTGCACCTGAGATGCACAATTCTGTAAATTAGTGTATGTATCTTGTACATAATTTTGTGGTTGACAGTTTGAAGGAGAATCTTTCTGACTTTGTAACACCTGAGCTAATAGTTCCATGTCATTTATTGTCTTTAGTTCAATATTATCAAATGGGCTGGAAGTATCATTCTCAAAATCTTTATATGTCAACATGTCTATATTACTATACTGTGGAATCTTTGTTATTTTAGCACTCATTTTCAATTCTTGCAAGGGATCTGGGTCATCAAGTAGATTGTTTTGATGGTAACTGGCTTTTACCTGTATGGGCTGTAAAATATTTTGTTGGGAGTCTTGTGCGTTACTGCAAGTAGGATAAGAGGCATCATTTGCTGGTTCATTTATCTCAGGGCTTTGTTTATGAGGTATATCACAGGTTTGCTCATTTTTGTCATCCAGGGACAATGCACTGATCTCGTCGGTGCTCGGATACGATACGTCGGACACGCTTAACTGCTTCAGCTTCTCCTCAGCCTCGGCGGCCGCGATGGCGTCTAATTTCTTTTGTTTGGCCTCTTGTAGCAACTGCAACCGATGTCTCCACTCGTTTTTCTTCGTCTCTTTCGCACTCCTAAGCTCTTTAAGTTTAGCAAGGACATTAGTCTCAAAGGTTGAGCAATATTTAACGTTTTCGACGACATTTCGAGCTCGCAAAGGACATTCGCTTACACTATAAGGCAATTCGATAGAAGGAGGTCGTTTATACTTTTCTGATATTTTAACGGGTACACCGTCCATATAATCACTAAAATGTGACATATCAATTTGTATTTGCTTATGATAAAGATAAAAATCAAACAATGAGACGACAAAGTTTGTTTCTCTTGACTTCTTTCACGTTTAAGATTACATAGTCCTTATTCGTCGTCATCACTCCATTAAGAGAATTTAAACTCCATGTAACAAAACTTTAAACTGTTAGTTTTACACCTTCCATAATCACTCAAATTAATTTTAAAGCAAAAAATGTAATTCTTTTAATTAAAGTTCTGCTAAATTCCTACGTGTGACTGACAAATTTGACAAAATTAATGTCAAATTGACATTTGCCAAACACAAATGTCAAGCCAACATTGCCTTACCTATCATAAGCGCTAAGAAGCGCTTACCTACTTTGATATCAGCGGTTTAGTAGACTCTGTAGATTCCAAATAAAACACTTCTTCTTGAGATCGGTGACCGTGAGAACGCGTACGACCTGGCCCACTTATTGCCTGACTGACACCACTGACTTATTTTTACAAATGCGCTTCAAATTTAAAGTACGTAGTTTGATTGAACGTTAATTTACGTAAAAAGTGAAAACAGATTTCAGGTTCACTGCGGTTTCTTTGTATTATAGTTAATGTTGTGTGACTTGGCCGTTGAAGGGTACAAAACCAGATGCTCTATGACACCATTGCACCAATCTGTAGCCAGAACCGCTACCCATTGACAATGCCACTTGGAAAACGTTGATTTAATATCCAGTCAATTGTAGGCTTTATAAAGGCACTAACGTATATAGAATGTTCAACGGCCAACATACAAAATTAACTATAATAATAAAGAAATTGCAGTTAGGAACCTTAGCTCAACTTTGTCTAGATTTCATTACTTTTTAGAGATAAACAAGCTCCATCAAGACATGTCTAGTATTTTACAGAATGTTTTTGGTGGGATTTTCCCACTTTTTATAGAAACTTGGGCATATTGATTTAATTTATTCATTTTCTTTTTATTTGACATAGTTTTTCTTTTAAAAGTAGTTTTTTAAACATTAAATTTCTTTTTTTCCGGATCGTCAACATTTTTTCGTATTGTCCATTCCCGTTCATTATTTATTCTTTTAGATGGTTTGGACGGTTTAATTTCTGAAAGAGCGGCGCGGTATTTACGCCACAAAGCCGGTTGTATTCGGTAAATTCGGTGATCGCTGAAGCTTGAGCTTTTATACTCTTCAAGAAGTCAACATTTATAAATCGTTCGACTATTCCATCTTGTAAACTTGTAAGCAAGGCTTGAAACCGGTTCAAGATTTACCGGTATTATAACGGTTAAACCGGTTTTATCGTAAAATTCCGTTCCGGAGCGGAACCAAATAAGAGCGATACTGTGAACCTCAATAAACCGGTTAATTCGTAGCCACTCGCCACGATCGCAACGAGACTTGTTTTTAGACCGAATATTCTTCAAAAGATGTTAAACTATCAGATTCAGAAACGAACGTCAGATGCGCTCACCGCTTGCAGATCTTAACGAAGTTCAGAGTGGTTGTCCTGCCTGAAAGTTGAACCGGTTAATGCAAAATACCCATATTTTTCCAAACCGGTTTAAAAACCGGTTTAAAGGAACATAACCTTTTTCAAAAGGTTCCACCAGTATTTTCGTCAAACCGGTTCAAAAAAATACCGGTTTCCAAGCCCTGCTTGTAAGTATAAGAATAAAAAAACACTTTTATCCAGACAGACAGACAGTCTTGTCCAGAGTTTTCCTTTAATTTTATTAATATGCGTATTAACTGCTTTGTTTGCCAAGCAGTGGGACGCCATAGGCTAGATAAGATTAGAAGATGTGTCACACTACGCTGAATTTTGGCAAAAACAGTAGATTTTTTTAATGTTCTATTTGTATATTTTTTGTACATGTGGTATTTCGATTTCCAATTCGTCAATTTCGTCACCAGGTACTCCACATCTTCGATTAACCTAGTTTTTTAAAGTTTTCCCTTTATTTGGCCATTAAACGCTGTAACAAATTTCAGCTCTCTGAGTTTTTGGGAAGTACTAGTTCTATTCTGATTATCATAAGTGTGTGAGTGAGTGAGTGAGATTAATGTGAAACCGCTTTTGCTTAACTTCGGAACTAAATGATCTACAGACTTAAAATTTTGAATTATGTGATTATAATAGCCTGTTGGATGGCGAAAACTTCTGCGTCTTATCCTGGTGTCTGTGGTCTTATCCAGAGGTTCTCAAATAGAGGTATGGTTTCAGTAAAAGGATGCTACGGCAGTGTTTGCTTCGCGCTTTACTTGGCGTGGGCTCGGCGCCGTGCCCCCTTTCAATTAATTTTGCTAGTTTTTTGTCTGTGGTGTGGTGGCAGCAAAAGTGCTTTAAAAACTGCACAACTATTTTCTGTGAGAGAAACACGTCTTGCCTTGAACATTTTTATGATGTGGCAAGGAACGCAAGACCTAATTAAACGTTCAGGAAACAATATAATCTACATACACAAATATTATTAAGCTGAAGAGTTTGTTTGTTTGTTTAAACGCGCTATTCTGGAGGAACTCAGGAACTACTGAACCGATTTAAAAATATGTTTGTATTGGATAGCTTATGTAACGGGAAAGGCTATAAAACATCACACTGCGACGGTAGGGGGGAAAGCATGCTCAAAAGACGCAGTCGCCAGGGACTGCTAGTGATAATATTAGGGAAACCCGAATCGATGACAGCGCTCGCAGGTGACCAAAAAATTACATCATTGGCAGACTACTGTCACCATTCATCTAGCAATTTGGTACTAAATTTAGAAGCTGTGCATTTTAATACAAAATAAATGGATATTAATACAATATTTCATTACAGTAACTTTTATTTTTTTAATAAATTTTATTTTGCAATTTGTTTAAAATTACATTTAATAATAACAGCCAGCCATTTTTCATTTCAACGTCCGCCATTAGTTTGTTTGTGTGTGACGCTACGCTATCGTCCGCCGCTCACGGTCCTAATATCTATACCTAAAAGCAATGCAATCGCGAAACTTCCACAAAAGCTGAGCAGAGATTAATGTATAATAATATCATTGATTAAGTCTTATTATATTGATTTTATTATGTTGCTTAATTTTGGACCGATTTTACCAGCATCGATAAGACTTATCCGACTAAATAAGTATAAAACGTCCGATTTTAAAATGTCATTTACAAAATAATTGCTGACAAATATTTGACGATTTCAAATTATGCGTTTTGTACTATAGTGTATCCAAACCGTTCAGCGGCTTTGCTGGCGGCATATGCCAATTAACTGTCAGATACTATTAAAAAGCCGCTGTGGCATCAGCGGCAGTCACTGCAGCAGCATGAGCGGCATGGCTGCCAGCACGGCCGCCGGCACATGCCACCGTGCGGTGTGGAATCACCTTTTTACTCGACATTGAGGATTTTTTTATACTATGCTCTAAGATACTCGACGAATATTCCTTATCTGACGTTGATCAAATCCAGCCTTGGCAATATTATTAGTCATTTTTATTACACTACTAGTGGTCCCAGCGCGAAAACATTATCATTGTTTCGTCCCGGCCCGGCCGTCCTCAACGCCGTCGAACGGGATAAAAGAATCCCTTTTTATTTTTTCAGACAAATCGGTTCAGCAATTCTTGAGTTGTAAATAGTGCGACTAACACGACTTTCTTTTATATGTATATAGATTAATTTAGTTAGCCGCTTACAGCCAGCTAAGCTTTACTCACTCCACCCCACCTCGAAAACAATTATTAATTAACAAAAAGTCTTTAATAGGTACATCATAACTTACTAATAAAGAAGGTGCTGGTTGGTTTGAAATGGAACGCAAATTTTCAAATAAAAAAATAAAAATCACGTGTGACGTTTTTACATTTTCCGTCAGATGTCGCTGATGTAGCTCAAAAGTCATGGCGGATCTTTTTCATTAGATTTTTGTGATTTGCCGTAATTTGTGGGTAGATTTATTATTACCGGCGTCGAAACAATTATAGCTCGTTCTGTTCGTACGGTGAGAGCCCAGTTTTTACACGCGCATCATTATCAGCAAAGTTCCGCAACCGACTCAGTGGAGACGTTTCTGACGGATCGTCTCGAATTTCGGTGGTTCAAGACAAATAGATATTCGACGTCGCACCGTACTCTAATTAAAATAATACGCCTAATATGACGCAGTAGACGCCCGTCAGCGTCGACCCAACGTGTTAACTGATCGAGAGAGAGGTTGGTATGAGTGATGATAGATTGTGGTAGGTTCGCCGGTTTTCGTGTGATAAATAACCTGTTCTCGCCGGCAGATCAAGGAGGCAGCTATGAACGAAGGAGCGCCTATGATATACCATGGAAATGGTGGGTTCGGTGGGCCGGGCCCTATGTACATGGTGGCAGGAGTGGACAGACAGCCGCGGCACTACCCGCTGGAGGTGTTGCAGGTGATGGGAGGCACAGGGTCTCGCGGCGGAGGGTCGCCGGGGCCCGGCCAAGGCACCCCGCGTCGGTGGCAGCAGCGCCGCGACCGGCAGACCAATAACAAAGGGGACAACACTGCATTTGGTTATGAATCTGATGACTCCAGTTTGTCAAGCAATGCATCTGGCTCTAACAAATCTGGGGAGAAGGGTGAGTTGTTTGTTTTTATTTTGATAGAAACAAATGAAGTTTGTTTGTGCTTTATTTATTCATTAACAAGTTTTTTTGACTACCCTCTAAAATATTTTATTGGTCATGAAAATGATTTAGGAGAAATTAACTTTGAAATAACAAAATAACCTTTTTTGGATTCATTAAGTTTACCTTAGTAAATGAACTAGCAATTTGGTTTCAATGTTACCTTTTTATTTTAAAAGGGCCTCTTGATGAGAAGTAACTAATTCTACCTCCATTATGATTTAAAAAAATAGAAACGGTTTCTAATGTTAACTGATCTATAAATAAATATCATCATGTAAGGTACCTGCTTTTGACTAATTTAAAAGGAAAGGATTCATATTAAAATTGATCTAAACGCATAATATTTCAAAATGCATACACACAAGAATACAAACAAGCTTTAGCTTTTGTTCAACTGTTTTCAAGTTGTGTACCTATTATTAGATATGCTTACTAATTTGCTGATGTGAGTTTTTAGGAAGGTTGGTTCTGATCTTCTTTTCCCAAAAGAAATTGATAAACTGTTAATAAAGCTAAGTTAACATCACTTGCGATCACAGTTAAATATCTGCTTAGCCTTAAACAATAAAAAATGCATATTCTATTGCATTTATATTTCATTTGTTATTTACCAAACTTTATTGATACCACAATTTTGTAACATTTATTGTAAATAATTTGAACGGATTCAACAACACAATCACCCCAATATAAAATTATAAAATAACCCGTTGTTGTTGGTGTTGTGCTCACGGATTTAAACCATCATCTCTGAGAGGTCAACATTCCCGTAGTTGGTAAAAAAAAATGTTTATTGATATTTCTTTAAGTAAAGGTGAATGTGAGGCATTCACACTTCACTCTGGTTGTGTCTTGGCTACAAGCGAGATAAGTTAACATTAGATAAAATGTAAATAATGTTTAGCAGATGTAACCTTGTGAGTTTGATAAAGTAAATAGATTGTGGTTACAAATAAAATACAATCTAAATGGAAAGATAAACCAAAGACGCACATAGTATAAGATACAACATTGTTTATCTAAAATTCTAATACACAATTTTGCAGCATCATATTTTGAAGTATTTTTTATCTACAGCATGTACAATATTTTGAAAACAGAAAAGCATCAAAGTTTGATTAGCGTCTAAGGATTAGGGTAGGCCTAATACTGAAACTTCTTTACAAAAACTTGCCAATTCAAATTCTCCTGTGCCATGCTGTGCAGGATTTTTCAGTCCATACCTTACACAGTTGCCTAATAAGATTTATTTTATGTTAATCAGCATACCTCAACTTGGGAGTGCAAAGGCATCATTTGGTCTCTTTTCATGTTGTTGAGCTTGAAATATTTCCAACTCAGATTTTAAGTACTTTAAGCTGGATTGCTTCTCTATTGGTATTATTTGGGTGTGTAAATAGTGGCGTTTTGGAATATCTGCGATTTTAACGATGATTCTATGTATTTACCTATTTAGTATCTATCTAGCTTGTTCTTTACAATTTGACTACTCAGAAGCCCTCTGTGCCATTGGCAGCAAAATTTTGCTTTGACTGAATGAGCGAACGTCGCGTATACGCAAACTAAAAGCTAAGGTAGCGTTATTCATAGCTATTTAATAAATTTTGTTTTATCACCTCTTCACTTTTGTAAATGTAATAATAAATAAATAACATATCACAAATGGTAGTTTTCAACACACCGAATATATCTGCATGGCTTCCTGGCAAGCATATGTGAACAGGTAAGTCAATATAGGTAACTACATCGATCTCCTGCCTACGCATATTCTGTAAACTGTGGTGTGTAAACTCTCGAAGCGCTAGTAGGGCCCAGAAGATAAGGAGACATGTTCTTGCCCCATACGGGCCAAAATTGATTGATATTACACTAATTATTGACGTTCATAAGTGGCATTTTGTGTCCTAAATTGAATAAATTATTTTTGATTTTGATTTTGATTTTGAAAACTATTGAGATAAAACACATTATGACAAAAGTGAAGGTGAGGGCAAAAATAATTTAAGAAATAGCTACGAACACTTCGATAGGCAAGTTATCATAAGCATATTGGTTTCTAAGTTATATATTTGAAGAAACAAATGTCTCATCGAGTTATTAGATCGCTCTTTAGCGTCTCTTAGACCGTATTTACTGTGCTTGTGAGGCTGCTACGTCTGAATTGTCTCATCAATTGTCTCCACTCGATTGTCTTTTTACAGATACTTCGTAATGGTGAAGCAGTGTTTCAATTAAGATCATGTATTTAGATCTTTCGCGCGAGTGGCGCGAATGGTGCTAGTTTCGCACACATGAGCCGCCGCCTGAATGATTCTTGAAAGCGATATTTGAGGCTGCTCCGTCTGAATTCTCTGTCTCAATTGTCTCCACTCGATTGGGTACTACTTGTTTTCTTCTGATGGCGAAGGCGTCGGAAAACGTTCGTTGTAGCTAGGCTTATATAGGTACCTACACCGCGAAATTGAGAAGCCAGCAGGGCACAAGGGTGATATACCCCGAAATCTCAATGAGGTGGTATAGGTGATTAATACGGTATGTAAAGGTGGCACCTAACAACGTTAGTAATGCGTGCTGGTCTTTTTGGTATCTAGCTTTTGTATCGCTTTCGTATGTTATATCATTACCGCCTCGGTGGCGCAGCGGTAGGAGGGTCGCACTTTAAAGCGACGGCTGCGCCAGAGGTCCCGGGTTCGATCCCCGGGTCGGACCAAAAAAAATCCTGAGTTTTTCTGTTTAGAAATTCTTAGGTAGCCCGGAATTTAGAAGTTGGCGGTGTTTCACCCCCGTGCCTCGGAAAAGCACGTAAAGCCGTTGGTCCTGCGCCTGATCTCTCTCCGGTCGTGTCAGATTGCTGTCACATCGGGCTATGAGAGTGACAGGAATAGAGAGTGCACCTGTGTTTGCGCACACACTTGTGCACCATAATATGTCCCGCGCAGTCGGTTAGTCGTTGTGACTGGCCACCGTAGTCGAAATCCGTAGACTATCATTACCTATTGTCTTTGTCAGCTCAGTGGTTTGGAAGCAATATAGGGCGCATTAGTGTTTGTCCACATAAAATCCCCTTGCATTCCATTATGCCTTCCTTTTTGTATGAATCAATTATGGATCAATCTGTGTCCTAGTCCAGTGTTTATTCTCCAGGTTCAACAGCGTCCCGTACATCAGAGCGCAGCGGCAGCGCGTCGAGCACCGCGTCGCAGCAGGCGTGGGCGGGCGCGCGCGAGTGGCGCGAGTGGCGCTCGCGTCGCGCGCGCGAGCCGCACGCGCGCCCGCGACGCATCGCGCCCGAGCGATACCTGAACGCGTCGTACCCGTTCCAGGTCAAGTTTACGCCGGACGATTTGCTCAATGGTGAGTGGTTTGTTATTTAACAGACTTCAAGTTGGTTCGCAGTTTGACGTACATGTTTGTTTGTATGTATGTAACATATTTATGTTTGTCCGCGTTTATCTCGCGTTTGGTGAATCTATTTTGATGCGGTTTTCGGTGACGTGTATGTAAGATTCAATAAAAGTTTTTTTTTATGATTTAGGCCTGACGTTTCCAACTTCAGATAAGGAATATTCGTAGAATAAAATACAATATTGTCGCCGTAGAGTGAAAACCTCTTATGTGTTTTTGAGTCAACTTTTTAGGAGGTGAAAAAAACCGTCTGGTGAAAAAAAATTGTACTACGTAGATTTTTTGTTTTAATTGTTATTGTGAGTAAATCTAAAGTTCGTTCAAACGTCATTAATGTATATGCATATGCACTTAATAATGTATATGAACTTTGAACGTCTGTTTTCACGATTTTAACATGCTCCGACCTGTCGTCTCGAGGTAATCACACCAGACTAGCTCACGCGAGTGAATACAAGGTTCTCATTGAACCACAGAAAATATACACAACGGCACAATTAGCGGAACAGAAAAAAAAGTGAGACTATGAGATAATAACGCACATATTTGACGAAAATGTAATTAGACACAAAATAACAAATTGATTAACATCTTGTAGCAACGATTTTGAAAAGTCTTCGTTATTTTTTATTGAAAAATAAAGAAATTTTAAATAAGTGAATTTGTTGATGACTATGAATCATCACAAAAAATACAAAAAAAGTAAGCATTAAATGATTTAACAATAAAATTAAAGTAAAATTAATAACGAGTGTTTCCCCCTCTTGCTCTGATTACGGTTTCCATTCGTCTGGGCATGCTACAGATTATGTTATCGATGATTTCTTGAGGCAACCGCTCCCACTCCTCAAGTAATGCGTTTCCAAGTTCATTCAGATAGTTGGGGGGTGGCATTCTGGATTTAATCCTTCTTTTTAGCAAGTCCCAGATATGCTCTATCGGATTCATATCGGGGGAATTTGCTGGCCACTGCATCACCGGTATACCTACGTGGCTCAGATATGCCTGTACCGATTGTGCACTATGATCACGAGCATTATCTTGCATTAGAATAAAGTCGTCACCAATAAATGGGGCAAATGGTACAACGTGTTCTTCTAAAATGTCTCTGATGTATCGATCTGCTGTCATGGTCCCTCCTGTGACTATTACTAACTCCGTGCGAGCTCCCAAACATATCCCTCCCCAAACCATAATCGAGCCGCCACCATAAGCCACTGTGTGTTCAAAATTAGACTGTATGTGGCGTTCTCCTTTGCGTCTCCATATTCGCTGTCTTCCATCGATCTGTTTTAAAAGAACTCTGCACTCATCAGTAAAGAGAACATGCTGCCATTCGTTCAAATCCCAATGACGATGTTCTCGCGCATAGCTTAATCAGTTTACGCGGTGACGTCTCTCAAGTTTTGGGCCTTTGGTAGGTACATACGACCCTAAACCAACTTCTTCAAACCTCCTGCGAACTGCACGCTCACTTACTCGTACTCCTCGAACGTCTTCCAGTTCATTTCGAACTTGTACAGCCGTTAATCGCGTATTCCTACGAACTCCAAGTTATAAAAAACTGTCATATCGCCTCGATGTACATCTTTTTCTACCTTGTCCCCTCCTCCTCACAAGAGAATTAGACGATCTGTACCGCTGGATGCTACGATGAATCGTTGATACTGGTCGACGAAGCCTTGAGGCAATCGATCTGTAGGTATGGCCATTTCTTCTCATTTCATCAGCCCTAATGATTTCCAGTGATGTTAAGTCAGGCATAATAAAGAGCTTTTAATAAACAAAATTGCCTATATGTTCTATAGGCAATATTGTTTAGTAAAAAAAATTAAAAAAAAAAATACAATTACGTAGTTGTTACTCGAACAAGTTGACAAAACGTATTGTTCGGGAAAATGAAACAAATGAATAAAAAAAAGTGTGTGTCATCTAATATTCTATTTTCAAATTTGACAATAAATTAAAAAAAAAACATAACTAGGCCAGTTCCTCAAGTAAAAGATTTTAAAATCCTGCTTTTTTTGTGTTCCGCTAATTGTGCCGGTGTGTATATAATAGTACTATTGAACGTCATAGAAGGCGCTATTTGTATCAGATGAGCGTGTGAGTTACAGTAGAAGGTCACGTCACGAGGTTTTCTTTCAAATAATGTAATAATAATTAAAAAAAAATGCAAAATTGCATTCCCGAGGTTTTCAATCTACGGCGACGATATGCGTGATTTGAAAACGTCACTTGTGTTAGCAATCATTTATGTAAATTTCATTTTAAAATAGGTCATCTTATACTTACTTTGGGCAGATTTTTCAATGGTCAGACAAAACTTATCAGACTGATAAATTATAAAGCGACAGATTAAAAAAAAACAGTAACGATCATAAAATTATTATCCCTTTGGAATAGAACGACAAAAGCGAGATGTCACTAGCAAGCAAACTGTGTGATAAAAAGAGATGGGTAGCAGAACCATTTTTGGCAGATGTCAAACAGTTGACCGCCCCGCAGAAGCTCGCTGAAAATTACGTGCATTTGATTTTTTATATTTATTGTTATTCATTACAGCGGCATAACCCCAACAAATAATCATTCAACAGGTAAATTAGTCCAAATCGAAGCCTCTTAATATACGACTTATATTTACCAATGCGCTTTAAATTTAATGTACGCAGTTTGATTATTCTATTCTACAAACGTTAATTTACGTAAAAAATAAAGACAGAATAACACAGGGAATATATTGACGAATATTTTGTATAATGAAATAATATTTAGTTTTACACTAGAGCAGCATGTTCAATATTTTGTGTCGACTGTTTATCATGCAGTAAACTATTATATTTAACTTAGGAACATTGTTATAAATCACCTGATCGAAAGGTTCTCATTTAAAGCTACAAATGTTACTTAAGTTAGTTACTGACATCTTAAATCGGTTTCGTTTGACAGCTTTTACTTGTCCTTCTATTCCGATAGGAATATTAATTTTATGGTTACGGTGATTTCTGACAATCAGGTGACGTTTTCAAATTAGCCATGTTTTATTTTATCTGACTATTGCAAAATCAGCCCTAACAATAGTAGCCCTTATATTCCTCCAGTCTTCTTAGGCCTAGGTCCAAGTGAGCAATTTATAACTTAACTCTTTGGCAGTGTTCAGTACAGAGAGAGTAATGATTTAACCCAGAGCTAAGTTCATCCGGAGTCGTGCAGGTGGGCCTTCGCAACGAAATAGATGAATTCATATCATCAATTCATCATACTTTTAATATCACATATGTAGTCGTTACTATTAACAAATCGATCAGATACTAAATATCGCACCTAAAAGGTTATATTGTATTTGTCCAAAGATATAAACCAAAAATTAACATTAAAATCCTCTCTCCTAAAGTTAATTCAACTTGATTTGTCATGAAGATTTAAAATAAGCATATCGAGGAAGGCTTTAGTTATTAAACATCACGCTTCGGCGGGAGAGGAGGGAGTAAACGCGCGAACGAAATCGTGACGGACCGCTAGTCTAAAATATTCGTAATTCGTAACCCCATAAACATCAACCATATTATTACCAAGAAATGGTTATCTACGATGTAGATCCTAGCACCTCACCAACTGAACTCTGTCACTAAATAAATCTATACCTTTCTCGCAGCATATTGCAACACTAAAAGGGCAATGCCTGAAATAAATAATTGTTATTTATTCATTGTTTCAGGTTCAAAATGGGACACACTCTCACAAGAGATGTGGGACAAGTTCGTCAAGTCGCAACAGACAGAGGAGACGTTCCGCAAGAAAATGAACCTGTGGCGGTATCTCTATATTACTATTAAGGTAACGCACACTTTTTGTAATGTTTTAATTGAGGTTTGATTTAGTGTATATGGGGTCAAAAAAAATCTCTTTGTTTTACCCCATATAACTAAAGTGACCCTAGCGCCATCTCTCAATAATATAAACATCTGATGACAAGAAAACTGATCAGTATACGGAGCCCCCGTCGTTAGTACACAAAATTAGTGTCTGAAATAAATACCCTTCTTAAGTGCCCTCTAAACATTATTACGGGGTCCCCCAAGCCTCGCTTTGTCACTCTATGCACGACACATTTTGAATTGATTCTATGAAACATTCTTCGCATCCACCGAAAAACGAAATTCCCCTATTTATGAACTTGTAACCGACAACTAGATCCTTAGCAATCTGAACTAACCTAAGTGTGAGAAAGCGCATGGAATTTAAATATTATTTT
Organism: Pyrausta purpuralis; assembly: GCA_963924145.1. Taxonomy (NCBI): domain Eukaryota; kingdom Metazoa; phylum Arthropoda; class Insecta; order Lepidoptera; family Crambidae; genus Pyrausta; species Pyrausta purpuralis. The sequence continues at coordinate 1,765,829 of OZ001653.1, read as the reverse complement.
ATGTAATTTAAAATTTCATGCGCAAAACATAAAAGCATTCTCAACCAGTCAACCAAAGGTCTGAACAGAGAAAAATACAAGCGTTGTAAGTAAAGTTATAGAGGCAAGAAAAGAGAAGAGAGGTAACGATGACTATAATTTGGTGATAAACATACATACTGCTTATTAATACCGTATTCTAATTCTTTAAAACTAAAGATAAAAGAATCCGAATGTAAGTTACTGGAACAGTTTTATTCAATTTTGTATAACAACTGATTTGAATCTTGATCGATGTATCTCAGCAGCACGCATGACATGTTTGAATGATTCTGCTACAAAATGTAGTACAAGCCGCTAAATTTTGTTATATCACTACAATAAAAATGCGACGTAACGTGACGTCCTTGAAAACTGTTGCCAGAGTATCGAGATTTTGAGATATTTCCGGATTTCAACCCGTGTATTTACACTTCACACGTTTTGCTTGTGACGTGTGGCAGTCAAAGGTATTTGTCAGTGATTCGGAGCGCGTCATGTTTTCTAATGGACTCGTAAATACCAGTTACGTCATAGATAAACACTGTTTGTACTGACGGCGTCAGAAACGTGTGTGAATTTCAAGTGGCTCGTTGTACTTTATTGTCTTGTAAAAAAAGTTAAGTTAGCCTGCTAGACAAAAATCTTACCTCGAGTATGATCTATACCACACCAGGCGGGCTCAGTGCGAACTGGCGGAGGGGTGTTTGCAACGCGAGCGACGAACATTGCTGTCCGATTTCATCAATCCAACGGGCTTCTGACTAGGCTTATCGACTTATATCAACTGTTATTAGCCGGAACCAACTGCTTACCGTTTCGTGCAAAGCACATGATTGTCGTGTTAAACGTCACTTAAATGGTCGGAACTGTCACTCATCCAAACACGACCGCGCCGTAGTTTGCTTAACTTCGGTATTACTACTGTTACATTTACCCACACTACCAAAGCGCTGACACCACTGTGCTATAAGCACCTCTTATATTAGTCATTAAAGAAAATATAAAATGCATATTTACTTTTGATGTCGACTGTACAAGTGGAAGCGTGGTGACGTAGATGCGCACGCCACTAGATTAGATTAGTTTTTTAACACACGTCACCTGACATTAAAACCTTAACGCTGTATTTTTAAACTTCAACCCACATTCGAAACGGTAATTACAAATTTTCTCCGCATTCTTTTGATTTCCTGTTCTAAATGAGACATAGGAGAAAACACGTCATAACGTATAGTTGGTTACCCCCATAGTGATAAACCCTACCCTTTTCTTTGTCGCATGCGGATAGCATATTAAAACTGTAACGAGTTTATTGTGCCACATATTCGTCACATCTTGGTGTGATTGTACTTAATTTCACCGAGTGGATAGTGATCTGTCATCACGTCTAGTTCGTCATTCACTTACATTTACTTATATTTCAAAGAGGATAAAAATAAAATTAATGTTTGACTTGCTTATCCATTACAATACAATGCGTAACGGAGAGCACACAACTAGCTACCTGATCCCGTGGCATATCAATATCCTGCCGTTAGAGGTGACTGATATAACTTGTAAGAATTTATCATAGTTACTTTGAAACAACAATACTTATTGCAGTTGTTATAATGAGTTTAAAAACCTAATTTTTAACTTTCCTTTTCGTTTTATACAAGTAAACTCGGTTGTTAAGTGTAAACCTCAGTTTTTTTACACTTATCAAATTTAGGGTCGAACCAACGTCAGTTAAGACTTATCCTACTGAGGCCTGATTTTTCCTAAGTCAGATAAGAAATATTCGTCAAATAAAATACAATACGCCTTTAAGGCACCTATTTGTCAGCAATCATTTAGCGAAATGTCATTTTCAAATCGTTCGTTTTGTACTAATTCAGTCTAATAAGCCTTATATGACGTTGTCAAAATCGACCCCATATAAGTATAAAACGACCGATTTTAAATTGGAAATTACATAAATAATTGCTGAAAAATATAGGATAATAGATAATAAATATAGCTCTGATCCCAAAGTAAGTAGCCAATGCACTTCTGTTATAGAAATTAGACACAACGGTGGTACCACAACACCCAGTCCCAAGACAATATAGAATAGATCGTTTCCTACTTTGAACCGTCCGGGAATCGGAACCCGAAACCTCACGAGATGGTGACGCTTGAAACCAGCGTGCTAGCCACTCGACCACGAAGGTCGTCAGGATGTTTTAAAATTTTTGTTTAATATTCGACGGAAATACCTTAACTGACGTTGGTTAAATCGGGCCTAAAGCATGTAACTTATTGGATTTGATAAAAAAATAACAACAAAAAATAACTTTTTATTTCTTCTGTTCGGAAAATTGAACTTTTATGTGAAGATAGACGGGTGGAAAATAGCTTTTCCATCCCTAGGGTGGAAAGTGATTTAGTTTTAATTACTACGATCAGACATGGAGCTAAAGGTAATTGAGTCACATTTTAGTATGCTTTAGAATGTTTTTAACACTCACAGTGTCATATTTTATATATTCATAAAGATGAAATAAGAAACGACCCTGCGAAATTTATGGTCTAGAATAACTGCTTGGGCCATCTGTTTCATAAACAGACGGCTAGATGGCGCTAAGCGTCACGCAATTGACGTTTTCATAAGAGACCATAAATTTCGCAGGGTCGGACTAACAGCACGGTAGCTCAATTGGTAAGAGCGTTTGGCCCGGTTTGCCAAAAGGTTGCTGGTTCAAGTCCCGCCCGTGCGCAAATTTTTGGTTTCTTATTTCATCTTTATGAATATATAAAATATGACACTGTGAGTGTTAAAAACATTCTAAAGCATAGATAGCGAAGCGACATCAATTTCCAAGTTGAATTTATTCTGTAAAGAATAACTGCTTGGGCCATCTGTTTCATAAACAGACGGCTAGATGGCGCTAAGCGTCACGCAATTGACGTTTTCATAAGAGACCATAAATTTCGCAGGGTCGGACTAACAGCACGGTAGCTCAATTGGTAAGAGCGTTTGGCCCGGTTTGCCAAAAGGTTGCTGGTTCAAGTCCCGCCCGTGCGCAAATTTTTGGTTTCTTATTTCATCTTTATGAATATATAAAATATGACACTGTGAGTGTTAAAAACATTCTAAAGCATAGATAGCGAAGCGACATCAATTTCCAAGTTGAATTTATTCTGTAAAGAATAACTGCTTGGGCCATCTGTTTCATAAACAGACGGCTAGATGGCGCTAAGCGTCACGCAATTGACGTTTTCATGAGACCATAAATTTCGCAGGGTCGGACTAACAGCACGGTAGCTCAATTGGTAAGAGCGTTTGGCCCGGTTTGCCAAAAGGTTGCTGGTTCAAGTCCCGCCCGTGCGCAAATTTTTGGTTTCTTATTTCATCTTTATGAATATATAAAATATGACACTGTGAGTGTTAAAAACATTCTAAAGCATAGATAGCGAAGCGACATCAATTTCCAAGTTGAATTTATTCTGTAAAGAATAACTGCTTGGGCCATCTGTTTCATAAACAGACGGCTAGATGGCGCTAAGCGTCACGCAATTGACGTTTTCATAAGAGACCATAAATTTCGCAGGGTCGGACTAACAGCACGGTAGCTCAATTGGTAAGAGCGTTTGGCCCGGTTTGCCAAAAGGTTGCTGGTTCAAGTCCCGCCGTGCGCAAATTTTTGGTTTCTTATTTCATCTTTATGAATATATAAAATATGACACTGTGAGTGTTAAAAACATTCTAAAGCATAGATAGCGAAGCGACATCAATTTCCAAGTTGAATTTATTCTGTAAAGAATAACTGCTTGGGCCATCTGTTTCATAAACAGACGGCTAGATGGCGCTAAGCGTCACGCAATTGACGTTTTCATAAGAGACCATAAATTTCGCAGGGTCGGACTAACAGCACGGTAGCTCAATTGGTAAGAGCGTTTGGCCCGGTTTGCCAAAAGGTTGCTGGTTCAAGTCCCGCCCGTGCGCAAATTTTTGGTTTCTTATTTCATCTTTATGAATCACATTTTAGTATTCAAATAAACAAGCTTTTCATATTTTTAAGATTAGCTAAACATTAAAAGCGTTTTTATTATGGTGACTGATTTGAAAAATGTACAATTGATCTAATTTTTTACAATTTAAAATCTACAAATATATTTCGGTAGCCCACCATACATAGTCTCCTTTTTTTTCATTTTAAATTGTCACATTTTGTTTGTCTTTGACGATATATTTTTTTTTAATTTGGTCGATTATTGCATAGATTATCAAGCAGGCGGAGGCGACTTGCCGCCATTTTTGTTGTTCATTAATCTTCGTACTCACTCCCACCTTTAACTAACTAGCTGTATTCATAGCGCTATCTCATGAGGCAAAATTGAACCTGGAATTTGACATAACTGTGGTAGTTTGGTGACAAGTAACCTTGTTTGCGCAAGGTTGCGTTCTTCTCCTATTATTATTATCTGTGAGAAAAAATCGATCGATATTTTTAACAATGATTTGAAATATTTGATATCGTCCGCGTTTTATGTAGTACTCTGTTGTTTTCCGTGCCTTTACTGTCCTTCTAATCTTGTGTTTTATGTATAACGACAGTAAACAAACTGAAATGTGATGTAAAAACTTGCGATTTCATCTCTCGCCAAACAACATAATATCTCATCATCGCATCACAATGACTCAACTAAATTATAAATTTTTCCTCACAGTCGAAATGAAAAATAGTATGTTCAACTCGGGTGAAAGCGCCCATTTCACTCTCGAAGTACTAGCGCTCTCACTCCGTTCGAGCGCCAAAAACTTCTCGAGTGAAATGGGACACTTTTTCCCCTTGTGTAACAATCTACTATGTTAACATTGTCGACAGTCAATATTCCCCCGGTACGGGCTGTACGTGGTCGGCTCGACGATGTCGGGCTTCGGGCTCGAGTCGTCGGACATGGACCTGTGCCTGTACGTGCGCCCGCTGGACAACGTGGAGCCGCGCGCGCACGCGCTGCTGCACCTCAACTACATCCTCGGCTACATCCGCAGCTTCGACCCCGGTGAGTGCGAGCCCACTGCTAATGTATATACAGGGTTACAAGTTAGGCCAACCTACTTCCTTTAAGACGTGGTAGTTTCTGCTTTATTTCACTGTAGAACCGACAACTGTCTTTATTAAAATACCAATGGAACGGTATAATGCTGTAACTGACAATGGAAGCACTGTCTAAAGAATTGAAAACCTAGTGTTTACATACTCTTTGTAACTACTCTAATCTGTGATGAATAAACTGAACTTTTGGATTTTAATATTTTTCTAATTTTATTTAAATGTTTTATTTATAATCAGTGATCGGAACGACCGGAGTATATTTACCTAAACTTCGCGGAACAGAGACAAGAATCGGAGACTTCCTTACGACAACATTTTTTTTCGGGACATCTAGTAAAAGAATTGAATATAATCCCTGGTTTTGTTCAACACAATTTTTAGGTACAAATGAAACAACCAATATAAATTAAAAATCACTTTTTATTGTAACAATTTTTATAAAAATCAGTTTGATTTCCAACCTATATATAACAATTATAAAATTTAAAAAAGCCATGTCAAAGTAAGTAAGACATTCAACCAATCAGCGTTCGCCGGATCATTTTACCGCGAGACGCCGTAAATTGATCAATTACCAGAAATGTATACGTTAAATAATACATTTCTCCTGCCAGTCATATATACAGGGTGTTTTTCTTAAACCCGGCAGGCCTTAACGGGGTGATAGTACCTATGAATGAATATGAGCAACTTTTTCTGTGGGACCAACCCTGAAATCGCAAAAAATCAGCTGTTTCATACATTTTGGTACGGTAGGTATTGAACTTTTATATGAAACAGCTGATATTTTTTCTCGCGATTTCAGAAGTTATCCTATAGAGAAAGTTGCTTATATTCATAGGTACTATCACCCTGTTAAGGCTTACCGGGTTTAAGAAAAACACCAGTATTTATTGTGTTACTTCTAAAAAATAAATATTTTTTTGATGTGATTCACTAACAGCGTGGCATAATATAAAGGCGAGGAGAGGACATCAATTGCTGAGCCACTTTCCAATCCTCACAATTCCGTCGTATTATACTTATCGCATCTAAACTTAACTCCATTTACGAACATAATATGAGTGTTTGGAGTTTTGATGCATTCGGTAAAATCAATTTTTAAAAAACTGCAGTTGTTTTTATATCATTTTTCTACATGGTAGCATTACTATTACGCGCATCACGAAAAGTGACAGCAATTCAAATAATTATGGTTAATAATAACAATTGTGACTTAATGACATCTAATGTTGGACATCTATAGGTACGTTATTTTAATTAAAAATTAATCGCTTAAAGGTGCTATAAGAAAGAGACAAAAAATTCAGCACACAGCGTGAGCGGGACAGGACATTCTTTGTATTGTTGGAAACCGGTCAGCTCAAGCGCAGGTAGCGTTCCTTTTTCTGCATTGTGGCACTGATTAAAATGCAAATTACGCGTAAACACAGAAAAACCACTAGTAAATAGCAAAATTAGTGTGGTGGAGTCCATAATATTCGACCACAATGCTTTATGGCAGTGAAAAAAAGACATGACGCGTTTATGTAATCATGTCACGATAACATACTCATGTTTTAAAAGGAAACGACAACGCATCATCGTATAAAATATTATATAAAATCAAGAAAAAGCTAAATTTGCAACCAAAACAAGTACATAAAGTGCAAAAATATTAAGAGTGCCTGCGATGTCCAGAGGCGCCCTTATCCAAAAAATTAATATATCTGCTTAAATACAAATTAAATCGAAAAACGATATCGTATGATTTTATTTAGATCTATCTATCAAAGCTATGTTGATATTGCTTAAAAATAACTTGTAAACTTTTGTAGTAAGTGTAAGATAATATCGTTTCTCGATTTAATTTGTATTTGAGAAGACATATTAATTTTTGTGATGAGGGCGCCACTGAACTTAGCAGGGACTCCTAAGCAGTTAACGTGAATTCCGCTGAGTAATTCCAACAAACAAATCGAGCATTTTCTTGTATTGGTCATAAATGTTAAAAATATATTTTATTTTAGCTGACCTTGATATTCGGCACACTTGCAGTATTCAGTAATCGTCCAGATCCAATCAAAACGAAGGCAGTATCCAGATTCAGGTCAGGTAAAATACATGAGATTATGATAAACAAGACTAGGACAAAAATTACGGATCCACAGTAAAACACACATGCGCACTTGACAACGGATTGTATGAGACTGCTATTGCTACTTTTCTATGCATGAAAAGAATAGCAGCGACAGCTGCTTTCTCTTTTACACTTTTACAAAAAACGCAAACAAAAGAATAGATGCGCCGACTTCTGTCTCTATCTCTTTCAAACAAACAGACAGAAAATTGGTTTTATGAAGGTATTTAAGTATAGATGACAGTTTAGATTTAAATATAAATCTTGGGGTTAATCGCAAAAATAAAGACATTAGAAACAAAAGCCTAAGTCGAAATTTTTCTCCAATTTCATAGGTAAAAACCTATTAGATAAAGGCGTCAATAAAGTTACACAAAATAGTATCTTAGAACTGGAAACAAATATAGATACTGGTTTTGTAAAAAGCATTTGTTCACTTTGTAAGAGTTTTGCATTATTTTTTTGGACATAATCATTTGGGTAAACAAAAACAAATAAATACACATTTTGCAATTTAAACTGTTCTTAATAATAAGTGTTACAATAAAAAAATGCTTTTAAAATATATTGGTTGTTTTATTTGTACCTAAAAATCATTCTGAACAAAACCTGGGATTGTACTCAATTCTTTTACTGTATTAAATTATTTTTATGTAAGTACTAAAGTGATGTCCCGGAAGATGTCCCGAAAAAAATGTTGTCGTAAGAAGGTCTCCGATTCTTGTCTCTGTTCCGCGAAGTTTAGGTAAATATACTCCGGTCGTTCCGAACACTGTTTATAATGAATGTGTGCAAATGTTTTTATTTTTTTATACATAATACCAATGACGTAAAAGTATAGACACGTTCTACACCAACAATAAAGCATTTTAAAGTGGCACAAGGATTACTCTATATACGAACGTATAGTTGTGTATTACGACACTAAGCGCTAATAAAGACAACAGATGGGGCATGCCTGTTGATAGAAAGAGATAAATATATAACATCCGTTACGTATTGATTGCTACTGAGCGCTCATTGGCGCGAGCGCGTGACATCTCGCTCTTTAGCCTAATGTCAGCCATAGCTAAAGCATAAATAGGTGTTTAAAGTTTTAATACTTTTAAATGAAAAAACTATACTAATTAATGTAATGATACATTTTTCTTGTTTCTAACAGTTATAGCGTAATTGGTACTACTCCTAAACACACAGGAAGGCATTTTTACCAGCAAACGAGAAATAATTTAAGGCGTTGGGACGTATAGCCATAAAGAGAAATTGTGTCCAACTGAATGCACTCCGGGCAATTACCTGACTTTCGTGTAGCCATTTTCGAGCGCGTAGGTCGTATCTATATAATTTAAAAACATCTTAGCATTATACAGAATGTTGTTTTGTGCAGTTCATTATACAGGATATTAACGTACATCTGCAGACTATAGATAGACTTTTTGAAATAATCTTAAAAATAATGAAATCTTGTTTCACAAATGTTTTTTTTTAAATTCGATCGTCACTAGGCATGGAACATTTCATGAATAGCAGATGAAATTTCATATGAAATGAAATTCATTATTCACACCTGCTACTTTTTTCATTTAGACTGCTATAAATCGCTTTTTTTTAAATGGAAAAAAACACAAAATCAACTTATTGATGCGATACAGCGATCGAATCAAAACTACCAATACCAAGTAGCCTCTTCGTAGCTCAATAACTACGGCGTACTATTTCGTAGATATGCGCTAACTACGCGCGTGGGTGCGTGTTTCCCTATTCGTTTTGTCATTTCTTTTTTAAAACTTGACCGAGAGACCGAGGCGCGCGACAGAAGACAGCGAGACGGTCGCTGCCTCGGACTAGTAGTGTCGCAGTCGCGCGCAATAAATGCACGTGTTATGTGATTAAAAATGAGTTTAGAGTAGGTACTTCTACTGCCGAAACCTGTGAAAGGTTGATTGAACCATACGCAAATTAAAATTCATTAATAGTAAATCCTCTTTAGTTCTGAATTTTCAATAATAATATAAGAACAAGTCATCGTCATCTTCTTCTTCAAATAGAACTTCTACTGCTTAGTTTTTCACCTGCCCCCTTACTCTGGACACAAACCCCGATCCAATGAATTTAGCCATCCCTGTCACACGCGTACACGGCCTGGTATGAATGACAGGGATGGGTATATTTATTGGATCGGGTTTTGTGTCCAGAGTAAGGCCTCTGCTCCCAAATACAACTGAATACATAGACAAACTCCGAATTAGACGTCTTAAAATTCGTGAAAAGGCTAAAACACTTCTCGCTGTTCCGGTCTCGGTCTCTGTCTCTGTCTCTGTCTCTGCCTCGGACGCGGTGCGAACCCCGCCATCTTAAGATTATTATCTTGTTCAAAACTTATGTTTATATTGTGTCTACAGGGTCTAACAAAACTAGTGATCGATCGCCAACGGGGGGTATCTATAAATCATACTGAATACGATGACAAAATATTGACACATGTTTTATAGTGATTTTCCAAAGTTATGTTTTCTAACATAATAATTCAATTAAATAAGGAAACCTGCTGTACTTTTATCTGTGTCATGCACACACATACGAACCGAAGGTACCTGCTCTGTAAGTCTAATGTTCATGCTTTCTACTCAAGTCGTCTCAGTCACCCATACCAGAATAACATGGGAGCAAGCAAGATGGCTACGTGCAACGTCGTACAGAGAAGGCCCCCAGACTCGTCTAAAGTCTGTTTATCTTTGATAGTCCAATAATGTAAACAATCTTTTTATAACTTTTATATCTTTTTATCAGCAATAAAATTTAAGTAACCATTTGATTTAAAAAGATCTTAGTATTCAAGGATAAATTACCTACGTGAGTAGAAAGTTATATCTTTATTTTATTTTAAAATTGATCATTTTACAAAAAAGAAATGTTAAGATTGTTTACAATATTTGACAAGCCAAGAAAAACAGACTTTACCTACTCATTGGACACGCGCACCAGTCTAGTAGTTACCTGCCTAATTGTGTCTAGTCTATCATCATAACCTTATGATGATTAAAATAAACTTTCAAACAAGCTGTGTAAATTAATAAATAACCTGGGGGTTTACGCAGTTAATGACAGATTTGCATACTTACCTACTTTAAAGTTGTAGTCATTCCTTTTTACTCCTACTACCAAAATAATAACAGACACAACCTTATCAAAAATGATAATAAATGTTGCCTAACCAAAATAAATAACCAGCAGGGCAAAAATTTGAGAAACAAGGGCGTGGTAGTGTGTACCTACCTAAACAGTAACAGATTTTATTATGTAAAAAAAATGTGTCTTTTCTCCTACTTAAACCTCAAAGGAGACAATAAGTTTAAGTCTCCTTTGGTATAAGCAGGCTTTGGAAGTAGATAAGCATAAAGAAAATACAACTTTGATGCAACAATTTATTTTGAAACGCATACCTATCACAATTTTTCAGGTTTATAACTCGTAATTTAATTTAAAGTACTTGTAGTTAAAAACAAACAATTATTTTAGCCCTCTTAAACAAAAGTTACTGACATGGACTAAGGCTAAGGACTTACTGTAGGTAATCTAACGTTGTCTAACACAAAATGTCTTAAAGCTTAAATGCACATCATCACGTCTCACTTATTACACGATTTAGAATGTTTTTTTATCACTTTTACGTAAATTGGTAGGTACATTTCGTATCAATCACGCACGTAACAACATGTTCGTAGGTAATAAACACTGTCGTGTCCTTCACGTCGGTAGGTAGGCATGGAGTAGTGATCGGTCGGGCGCCGCGCCAGTAAGGGGCGCCAGGGCACGGTAATATTATGTCTACAGTATTGTAACTTCATACAAACGGACGACGCGCGAGCTATACCTACTCGCTCGGGTGTTGGCATGCGCTCGGCATGCTACAGTCGCGGACGTGCCGCAGTGACGACCGGACGGTGTGCTGGTTTTTAATCAGTAACCGCGCGAATTTTTACTAGAAATAAGTACAAGTAGCTATTTGATATGGCAAGTAGAATATATTGTGCTGATTTTGGTTGCATGAATTCTTCAATAACGCACCTAGAGATAACTTTTTTTCGATTACCTGGAAACTCCGAAAGGTAAGACTATAAAATAATAAGACTTACTATTAGGTAAGTAGGTACCTACCTACTACCACGCTACTACGTAATTTGTGTCTTGTATCTTAATGGATCGGTATTTCCTTTTTAACCGACTTCAAAAAAAGGACGTTATCAATTCAATGTATGTATGTAATATTGTTGGAATTGTACCATTTTTGCGTATGTTAATCTATACTACCTTCTGAATACGTGTGCCAAATATTATTCATGTTTGTATGTATGTAATATTTGTATGTATGAATGTATATATGTATGTTTGTCCACGAGTTTCTCGAAAACTAGAAGGTTGATTGCGATGATTCTTTTTTTGTCTACTTGTGTATCGTTGAACTTAGAAAAAAGTGTAATTTTCATCAAAATCAATTTAGTAGTTTTTGTGCTATGGTCATTTAAATAATTTTGTATTATGTCGTATTTCTCGAAAACCAGAAAGCCGAAAACCCATAAACGCTTTAATCTATTTCTTATTTTCGTGCTTCGATGTTATTTTGGAATACTTTCGTTACTTTTGAATTTTATGTTTTATCGCCGCCAACAACTTGTATTTTATTGAACACTTTCTATTCAATTCACGAAGTATTTTATGTTATCATATTAATATTTCATATTGTTTTTATTTATTTATCTATTAGTATATGTACTAAGAGATAAATAAATAAAAAGTAATAAATTTACAATCTCAAAACTAGATAGAAACTCAAAGTAGGCAGATGCAATAAAATAAAAAGCTGTAGATGGGCGACAGCCCTATCGCATGCTAACGTACTGTGCTGCTGTAGGTACTTATTTCAAGGACACGGGCCAGTTACAATACTGATAGACATAATATTACCGTGGCCAGGGCGCCGGGCCCATTGCGCCCGATCCACCGACGGCTGAGCCCGAAGAAAGAAGACACGGAGTGTCTTCCGTGTCAGCCATTTCGCTGAGTTAACATTTCGCGCCGAAAATGTACGTGGAAAATTACACGCCAAAGATGTGCGTGATGTAGAGGAACACCCACCAGGCCTCTCGGAAGGCAAGTCCACCCGTCTAGCCGCTTCAAGAAAACTTGGTATCCAACTTGGTAATCTAATTCAGTCGACGTCCTATCCGTGGCGAAGTGAGTTCGCGACTGGCGAAATAAAAATCAATACAAACACGCGCCGCAGACGCCGAAAGAAGAATGCCGCGCCGACACAAAGGATGCCGCTCCTTTGTCTACGTCTGCCGCGGCGCGGCGCACCGACATGCCGGCTAGCTTTGTTGGTGTGCGTCCGCATTTAACATCGTAGTATAGTAAACAGCTGTAAATGGTGTGTTTTTACACATTTTAGAAGTGCTACTGTTTTGTTGATTATCTCTGAAACTAGCCTGAATTTTTTTCTCAAATTTGGTGAGCGTGATCAATATGATGTATAGATACCCCCCGTTGGCGGTCGATCATTAGTTTAGTTAGACCCTATATATACATGATATCCTCTACGCTCTCACATCTGCAAACCTTGCATATTGCTTTACCTTAGTGTCACAAACAACATTTTATTTATTCATAACTCCTCTCCGTCAGGCGCGGAGCTGATCCAAGCGAAGGTGCCGATCCTGAAGTTCCGCGACGCTCGCAACGGGCTCCAAGTGGACCTGAACTGCAACAACGTCGTCGGCATCAGGAACACAAACCTGCTATATGGATACTCCAGAAGTTAGTACCGTATTTGACTGGTTACAAGGTAGGTTTTGAACTGAGAATTTTGGGTGCGAGGCGATTTAAAAATGCTACTACTATTATGAATACTAATGTATGTTAAGATAAGTGTTGTAAGTCTAATGTAGCCTACCAAAACTCACAGAATCTTTCCGGTAGGATACGGAATACTACGGCATACTACGTAGCTTTCGTAGATAACTTTTAGTAAGGAATTTGCAAGATTAAGTACCAAATGTGACATACTAAGTCTCGCAATTGTTTTAAAGTTGAAATAAAATCCTCTTTTACTTCCTGTATTGTGACTATTTGTATCAAAAAATTTATTTATTTATTTTATGTTTAAAATGAATGATGACTTATTTTACTAAAAATAAATAAAATGATTACTGGAATTGTCCTTAGAGCCGTGGTAATTTCTTTCATATAACCTTAAGGAAGGTAAGGAAAAGCATGAAAAATAAAAGAAGAAGCATGGCGATGAAATATTTTAAAACGAAGTCTAGTGGACAGGTTTTTATAAAAAAACATAAATAACAGTCACTGTTTGTATAAATGATCATGATCTTTATCAAATGCAGATGCAAGAACAATTATTTCTCACTAGGATAGTTCTTGATACAGTTAAATGAAAACTACGAAAGTTTCCGCACTAAATAAAAGGATTCCGAAGTCTACCGGAATGCTAACGCATACTTTGGTAGGGTACATTGAACTTATTTACAACTCTGTTGAGGAAGGATGATTGTTGCTTTTTGACTTAACATTAATATAGATCATATGTCAGAATAACACGTGGGTTATTCATTGGAGAATACAAGGCGAAAGGAAAATCTAGTTGTATCGTTTTTGGTGACGCCAAATATATCTAACCTTCTACAATTAAATTAAATTTAAATTTTTAAACGTGTTACACATTCCCGCTCCTTTTACACCGAACCTTTAAAACAAACATGCAGCGCCGATACGCCTAGCGCCATCTATCGGCCGCAAGAAAAAAAAAGCCAGTTGCATTGAATCCACCGGCCGGCTGTGTGACTCCTCCGCGATTTTGGAGTGAAAAAACTACTTTCCTGGACATTGCGTCCTAGTAATTTGCTATAAGGTGTGTCGTGCCTCCCGTGGTGTGAGAGTGTCTTTTCGGGAACGTTGTGGAGTGCACATTGACCGCGGGCTTCCCTGGCCGGACCTGGACTTCGCCGCGCCCGTTGGAGTTGGGCGCGAATATCTAGGTGGTAAGCCTGCATGTTTCCTGTTGCTCCACTCCTGATTTTGTCGTACCACGTGAATTTACAGTTTCAGCTCTCTCTGAAAACATATTTGCTATCGAAGGTTATTGGCGCGACCAGTTTTTGTTTGGTTTTCTTGTAAGTTGATTGATTATGTGGATGTGTGTGTACATTTATTATCTGCTATTTGATTGATTGGTGAGTTGTCGATTTACTTTTGATCCTACGAGAATGCTATTCCTACCAACATTTTTATACTGGTTTTCCGTCAAAAATTTATTCGCAAAAAAATATTATATCCTCATATTATTTATTTATATCAAAAGAACTTGTATTTAGATTAATTTAACCAATTGGATTTTTCATTATTTTTCATTGCGAAGATTGATTACTATGAATGCATCATTGAATCTTAGTCAACAAGTAGGTTTTAAGATTTAATATAACTCGACAGTATTTTTATGTGCAGAGTAATATTTTTTATTTGACTTTTGGGCAGACCCCATATGAGGGTGACGAACTCGTCTGTAGTGGTTGGCGCTCCTGACTAAACTGGAAGGGGCAAACGTTTGTGTTGAGCGACATCATTGGTATTGAGTCACATATGTTAAGGGCGGATTCGACAAAACATAGGCTTTAGATTAGCTCTTATTCCACGCAACACGTGTATAAGAATTACTGATGGTAAAATGGAAAATTGATTTTCTCGGATACTTAACGATTTATTTTAAGGTCAACAGAATCCGCTCTTAACTCTTTCGTGGACATTGAACGTCTATAGACGTCATAACAATAAAATTTATATTGTGTCTGTAACCCTAAGTATTTAGGGAGACGCCTACCTCACGCTTTCGTTGAGGTGTTTCGTAACACAAGGCAGAAGTGTGTGTTGTCTGGCGGATGTTTATATATGTATAAGGTCAAATCATTTTAAGTGATTATATTTTAACTGTGTCTTTGTAAACATCATAGCAACACGATACTCTAATTATTTTTTGGAAAATTGAGATTTTATTTTTTTAAATTATCTTGAACAAAGATTTTTTTTTAAACAGCCTCCTGTATACTTTAAAAGTTATTTATTGGCATCGCCTTTCTCAATTCAATGCCTATTCCTTATTTTGCTCTAATCTAAACCTTAATTAATAAATAATGTTTCTTTTATCGTCCTGTATCGGCCTCGGTAAACGAGGTGACCTTATACGAGGGTCAAACTGAAAGTTCTTAGAAAATCAAAAACTGATTACATTAGCCAGTTATTAGTTTTATTATCTTTTCAAAATATTGTCCATTGACGTCAATACACCGCTGCATGCGATGGAACCACTGGGAAAAGCACTTTGCCCACTCGTCCTTAGGGGTCTCTTCAATGGCATCGCGATACGCAGCCACCGCTTCTTCAGCATTCATAAACCGCTTTCCTTTAAGTTTTTCTTTAATTTTTGGAAATAAATAAAAATCACAAGGCGCGAGGTCGGGGCTATACGACCCAGTAATTCAACGTTTGATGTCGCCAAATAGTCGATCGTTCGCTTGGCGGTGTGCGACGAGGCGTTGTCGTGGTGAAGGAGGATCCTACTGCGAGGTCGTTTCTCTCGAACTTTTTCCAAGACAAGTGGCAAACAGTTTGGTAGTGTACCATTCTGCAGAAACTGTTTTTTGATCCTCTAACACAATTGTTGCGAAATGACCTATCCTTCCAAAGAACGAGGCCACCATTTTTTTTCCCGCACTTCGATCTCTCTTCACTTTAGTTGGCAACTCCTCGAAAGGAAACACCCACTGAGCAGATTGTCTTTTGGTACAGGATCATAACAGTAAATCCAGCTTTCGTCACCTGTTAGTATGTCGAACACAGCATTTGAGTCACCTCCGTTAAATCTTTCAATCATTTTACGGCACCAATCCACACGATGGAGTTTTTGAGCCTTAGTCAAATTATGAGGTATCCACCGGGCGCAAAGCTTCCTGACCGCTAAATGTTCGTGGAGGATTTTGTGCACTTGACTCATACCGATACTTGTCCGAATCTTCTGATAGGTCACTCTTTTGTCAGTCTCTATCATACGCCGCACAACACAGATGTTATTTTCAGTCGTCGCCGTAGAAGGCCGTCCCTCACGTACATCATCAGTGAGATTAGTGCGACCACGTTTAAACTCATTAAACCAGTTGTAAACAGTCGCACGAGATGGGGCTTCATCGTGAAAGGCCAATCGTAGTCTATCATAACTTTCTTGTTGACTTAAATGACATCGAAAGTCATAAAAAATCATTGCACGAAAATTTTCTCGTGTTAAATTCATGTTGACGTGACACAGACAATTTTCAATTTGCCGCCAAATCGTAAAACAAATGACAAATGAATGAAATATATACTCAGTAATATTGGCAAAGAGTTATTTTCAAATTTTAGAATATTTTTTTATTATATTGTTTATAAGTGGCCAGTTCTAAGAACTTTCAGTTTGACCCTAGTATTTATTATTTTCTTTAGGAAACAACAGCATATTAAAATCATAACGCTTTTGCCTTATGCGATTCCACTGCTGGATTTTACAAGTTAAGTCAAATAGACAATCTGAAGAAAAAATATGAACAGCATACTGTAGATTTACAACACATGCATGTTCGGACAACAGCACGCTGGGGTCAACACTGCGGTATCTATGTAGTTGTAATATGGGCTCGCTAACAACAAAAATGTATAACCCGACGCACTGGCGACCGAACTGCATCCAAGTATATATCCGGGGTGACTTTTTTATCAGTACCGAAATTTTATGTAAAGACTCCACTGATGCATATACACAACTTTTACTATGGGGGCAATAGTGAAATCGAGAAAAAAAAAACAGCGGTTCCATACATTTTGATTGCGCGTCAATTGAACTTTTGCATGGAACAGCTGATTTTTTTTTTCTCGATTTGACTATTGCCCCCAAAATAAAAGTTGTTCATATTTATCAGTGGAGTCTTTACACAAAATTTCGGTACTTCTAAAAAAGTCACCTGTATATTTGTTGTCTAAATTATGTGTTGAAATAATTTGTTTAAAAAGAAATACGGATTAATTATAAGAAAACACTTAAACTTTATTAGCACCCCATATTACAATGGAAAGGAACAGCAGAGTAAAGCCACAAACAAACAATAAAAAAGTGACAGCTTGCGCTCGATTAATCTATATGGCGCTGCGTGTGTCAAATAAATAAATAAGATTATGAAATTTACCTTAAAATACAACAATATATTTGTTGTGTTGTCAGTGGACTGGCGCGTGCGGCCGCTCGTGGCGCTGACGAAGCTGTGGGCGCAGGCGCACAACATCAACGACGCGCGCCAGCGCACGCTCTCCTCCTACTCGCTCACGCTCATGGCCATACACTTCCTGCAGTGTGAGTATACCGCACCACAATTGTATTATACATCGTGTAATGATAAATGTGCCAAGACTTTACACACCCCAAATGTTTTTTTTTTCAATTGATTTAATTCTGAAAGAGAAATTATAATTTAGAAATAATTTAAGGTCTAAATTGCAATAACAACTTTGTCAGACGAGGAATCTAATGCTGTCTGGGCTGGGCGTATGCCTGTGTCACTCGGCCACCGACACATTGTATAAATCTATACTAATATTATAAAGCTGAAGAGTTTGTTTGTTTGTTTGTTTGTTTGTTTGTTTGTTTGTTTGAACGCGCTAATCTCAGAAACTACTGGCCCGATTTGAAAAATTATTTTAATGTTAGATAGTCCATTTATCGAGGAAGGCTTTAAGCTATATAACATAAAGATACGACTCACAAGACCACAGCAGCAATGAAAAATGTTGCGAAAACGGGAGAAAGATATTCCTTTTGAGAGCTTCCGCTGCGTACGCTGTGGAAACCGCTAAAGTTACACAAAAATCATGTATGACAAGATTGTTCAGCATTAAGAGTTCTATAATAAAGTCCGCGACAACATAAGTCTATCTTTTATGGTTGACTTACTACAACCTTTTTTTATGTTAATAAATTTGTAAAAAAATAATGCATCATTTTTAGAGGTGTATTATACACACAGGTATTTATGTTTATCAAAATAAATAGATTCATTATCACGAGCATTTCATTTAGAACAAAGTTGTTCTTTATATCATTTTATTCCAATAAATATCTCAGGAGCTATCACAATTTTAACATAACTCCGCATCAAAATAATGTTCGCAACTTAAGTACAACGTGCGCTTGCGCTAATTTATATTAAAGCTGAAGAGTTTGTTGGTATGAACGCGCTTATCTCAGGAACTGCTGAACCGATTTGAAAAAATATTTCTGTGTTAGATAGCTTATTCATTGAGAAAGGCTTTAGGATATAAAACATCACGCTGCGACGGGAGGTATGGGAGCAAACTCAAAACGCGCGGACGAAGTCGCGGGGGACCGCTAGTAAGTATTATAAAGCTGAAGAGTTTGTTTGTTTGAACGCGCTTATCTCAGGAACTGCTGGACCGATTTGAAAAAATATTTCTGTGTTGGATAGCTTATTTATCGAAAAAGGCTTTAGGATATAAAACATGACGCTGCGACGGGAGGGGAGGGAGCAAACTCAAAACGCGCGGACGAAGTCGCGGGGGACCGCTAGTAATAAATAAATATCACATACATTGCTCCGATCCCAAGCTAAGTAGTTAAAGCACTTGTGTAAATCGGAAACAACGGTGGTATCACTACACCCAGACCCGAGACAATATAGAATACATCGTTTTCTACATTGACCCAACCGGGATTCGAACCCGAAACCTCACGAGATGGCGGCGCTTGTTACCAGCGTACTAGCCACTCGACCACGGAGGTCATCAAACGTTGGACACATTGGCAAGCCAGTTGATTTTTGCAAGTGCTTTCTGTTTAACGCGTAAACTGCGTGACTCATTAATGTTGCGAGATTTCTCTCACACTAAGTTTAGTGACAAAACATTATAACAAAAATAGAATTAATAATTTAAGGTTTTATGTGCTGTTTTAGTTTTACTGGCACTTCTGATCATTACTTGCCCTGCTGGCGACGCTCTGTCGAGAGTCGAGAGCGGAGTCGGTAGATAGTTATATCACCGGGCCGACATTATTATAATTACTATCTACGCAGGTTTCCGCGCTTGTTTACTCGTCTTATTAATAAATAAACGGGGCAACATTTAAATTATCTTTTTTTGAAAAATGTGACCTAAAGTAAAAAGTGGTTCAATTGAGAATGTATCTCGTTAATCCAATCCAACTATTATCGTGTTTTGCGCATTGAACGTTACGCGTTGTATACCCATCACTAGCCTTACCGGCGACATTCGATTCCCCTGACCCCGTCCCCGTTTTATAGTTATGCTGTGATTCGGCCCGAGCCGGCTAAGGCTGATGACGATGATCTAACACTTCTTGCCTTTATCTTTATACATCATAACTGCATCTGTGATCGCTTACTACTTTGTCAATTTGTTTCGTGAACTGCTCCGAATATTGTGCCTATAAAAACCATTTTTATAACGATCGACCCGTGATTATATTTCGTAATATCTTTAGAGATGATTTTGCTTATTCTTATCTTAGGCATGTGATGCGTCCTTTATGATTTAAGTGTAAGCTTTTGAAGCGCTTCCTTCAAACGGAGCGCCAAAGTAAACGGTCCCCATATATTGTTTGCCCCAAAAGTAAAATTTTATACGTCAGACCGAAACTGAATTGATATGAATTATTTCATCTTGTTTTAGAACTTATAATAAATTAATTCGTAGCAATCGTCTGTCTGCCTTTTTTCTTCAAAAAATCAATTGCTAGCGCTTACTTACAAGAGCTAACTGTAAATTCTATGGCACAATCTACCAATCTGGTGAGCGATCGTCACTTTGCTTATAAGCGCTATATTAACCAAATACAGCAAACCTCAGGTAAAATAAATTCTATTAAATTTCAAACCCCCCTAGATGGAAGCACACTAAATACATTATTTGTATTAATAACTAGCGGTCACCCGCGACTGCGTTCGCGTTTTTTGGGCTTCCCCTCCCGTCGCAGCGAGATGTTTTATAGCCTGAAGCTCTCTTCAATAATAAGCTATCCAGTACAAAAATATTTTTTCAAATCGGTCCAGTAGTTCGTGTAAATAGCAATAGAGCAATAAAGCTCAAATTAACTGTAATTAAGTTAAAAAACATTTGTATGGGAAAAAGAAAAGGGCTGTTTTTATGGTTTTTCCGGCAATTATTCGATTTTTTCTCGCCGTAAAAACCATCCTTGAACTTCAACGAACATTTAAAAAAAAGAATTGGCCAAATTGGCCTAGACGTTGTTGAGTTATGCGCTTACCAACACATTTTGCGATTCATTTTTATATTATTAACTTGCGGACCCAGTGAACTTTGCTTCGCCCCTAGCACCGTCCCGCCCTGGCTCCGTCACGCCCAGCCTCGTAATTTTAAAAGTTAAGAAAAACACTATATTTGATCAGTTATCGAGCGGGATGAACAACTTACTAAAATGGCTATAAAAAATAGGGGTTGGTGATAAAAAAAGTAAAAATTTAGGGTTGTATGTATTGTTTTAATGCCACATTATATAAAAATAAAAACAAAAATTTCGTCCAAAAAATCCAAAAATATTATTAAGGGTGAACAACCCTTATCACTAAGGGGTATGAAAAATAGATAGTAGCAGATTCTCAGACATAGGTACTGAATACGCATATAAAATTTGGTAAGAATCGGTAAAGCTGTTTCGGAGGAGTACGGGAACGAACATTGTGACACAAGAATTTTCTATATAAGATAATTAAATACTTGCTTTAGAATGTTTTTAACACTCACAGTGTCATATTTTATATTCATAAAGATGAAATAAGAAACCAAAAATCTGCGGTCTGCCTAAAGGTTGCTGGTTCATGTCCCGCCCGTGCGCAGATTTTTGGTTTCTTATTTCATCTTTATTAATTAAATACTTTTTTGCAAAATGCTGAAGTAAAGTCTCTTGAGTTTTTCCAATCAAACATGAAACTACTCTGGTTCAGCTTACAGGTGTCTTTCTCTATTGGGTCGATTGGCCGATACAATTACTACCTATTTTTAAGTTCTGCAGTTTGTAACTGGCATACTCTTGTGTATGCTGGCAAATAAATGAGTGATTTGATTTGATCCGTGTTGCAGGCGGCACGGTCCCGGCGGTCCTGCCGCGCGGGCCCGAGCCGGCGGACGCGCGGCGCGCGCACAACCGCGCCTCGCTCGCCGAGCTGTTCCTGCACATGCTGCGCTACTACGCGGACTTCCCGTGAGTGACAACACCTTGTTTTTGTTTTAAGGGTTCCGTAGCCGAATGACAAGAAACGGAACCCTTATAGTTTCGTCAAGTCTGTCTCTCTGTCTGTCTGTCTGTCTGTCTTTATGTCATAACCACTTTATTCTGTAACTATAAGCACTACCCTGTTGAAATTTGGTTGAAGGATGTGTCCTGTTAACCGCTTATCTTCTTAGATCTTTTAAAATGACATAGAAATTCCTAAAACCATTTTCTTTTAAAGTGTAACGTTACACAGCTAGACGCTTCAAATGGTAAAATAGGCGTGTCCCCCCCCCCCCCCCCATCTAACTTCTAAACTAAACGAATGAAAATTTTGGAAAAAATATATAACGTAGATTTGTTAATACGTTCAACGAAAATAGGTTTGGACGGGATCGAACAAGAAGTTTTTGAGATATAGCACATTTTCAACAACCGCAAACATACATTTGTTCTTCATACAAACACTGTGAAAAACAAAGATATATTTGCTGTCAACAAAATATTGTGGTATACCTCAGTGCGCGAGTCCGACTCGCACTTGGCCGTTTTTTTTTATAATTTTTGAAATAATACTTGTAAATAAAATGTATTAACAAATTGAGCGCCATGGTGGTCACCGGCACTGTAATGTTATCTATACAGTATTGTAACTCGGCCGACTCTTTGAAATTCTTTCTGTTGGTTGGCAGTGTTGTCTATTTGACGGATAGCGATATGTGCGTTTTATTGTGAAATTGAGTCAAGGTTTTTTTTTTCGAGAACGGTTAAAAAATAATGCTGTATGAGGAATAAGTAAGCTGATGTTAATAAACTTTTTAGTACTGGTCAATATAGTGTTTGAATTTTATTTGATTTTAATACCACTCATATTAATGTCTGTTACGTCAATCAATCATGTCAAATCTATGGATTTCGGCTACTCATTGTATAACGCAAAATATCGTGAAAAAAATGCCGGTCAGCTGCTGTAGGTGCATTAGTTCTTATTTGTATATTTAAAATTTTTACTTGATAGAACCTAACCAGTAGCAATGGGACCCCATTTTTTGATTTACCCCAGGGCCCTTGGTTACCTAGCTACGCCACTAAACAATGAATTACTTATTTAAATGTGTGTTTTATTTCTACTTTAAAAAATATATATTTTGGTAAAAAGAAAGTTCAAGATTGTTTACAAAACTTGACAAGCGAAAAGGAACGAACTCTATGTGCGGTTGCTCATACACGCGTCTTCATGTTATTTTTGCTGTGAAAAATATTATTACCAAATTTTTTACATCTTTTTTCAGTCTAGGTTTATACATAAAACTATATTGGTTTCTCATACATTGAATTATAAGAGCAATTTAATTGTTAATGTTGCGGCAAAAAATTTGAAAGGTTTTAATTGTATCCAAATTGAATTACATCCAAGGAATTAAAAGATTTAAAGATTTTTGAGTCATATTATGACAGATTTTGTGAAAATACCGGGGCTTTGAAAAGATTTTTGATTCCCTGTATTTTCACAAAGTCTGTCACAATATGACAGATTTTGTGATAATACAGGGGCTCGAGAATCTTTAAATGCAAATCTGCGATACATAGATAACCGACCGGTTGCATACGAGTTAGTAATGTACAAGATTCGAGGCTTCGAGTCCTATTTTTGAAGCCTCGAGGCGGAATCAAGGCTCAGTAAACTCGGTAGACTTGGTGCCCCGAGCTTAGCCAAGCTGCTATATAGCTCTCTGTGCCATGCCTCGAGGCTTTAAAAGAGCTCGAGCCTTCAAAAGAGCTCGAACGTTCGAAAGAGCTTATTACCTTGGAGAGAGCTCGAACCTCTTAAGAACTCGAGACGTGAATAGAGTCTTAAAATGAACGCAAGGCTTCAATAAAAGCTCAAGTTTATGTTTATGACTTTAATATCTCCGTAACTAAGTAATCTATATAATAAAACTACGTTATCTATACATATAAAATACAAAGTCTGACTGATACTGATTGACTGTGTCAGTGAATCTTTTTCAAAATCCGGATTTTATAAAAAGATTTAATATCGAAGAAAAGAAATCGTCTTTGCAATAAGACAATTCGAGCTTTCATGTGTCTCATCGTGGCTCTCTTTTTTTGATGATAAATAATATTAACAGTAGTTACTTAGAATAAAGAAACATGTGATTTCATAATGACTTCTATTTGTTAATAAAGCTGATTCCTATGTTTATTGTATAACTGTGTTTTCATTTTAATACTTAAAGAAAGAAAAAGCTTTGTAAAACTTTCAAAAAGACTTGAGCTTTCAAAAGGCTCGAGCCCCCAAAAAGGACTGAGCTCTGCGAACGACTCCAAGCTTCATACAAACGAGGCGAGTTCCGAAAAAAGCTCGAATACTAAAAGAGACTTCCGAGTCGTCGAGCTTCATACAAACGAAGCGAGCCCTGTAAACGACTCTGAGCTCTCGGTAAAAGGACTCGGAAGCCTCGAGCCTTGTACATCACTAATACGAGTTGTTACGGGTCGGTTAACGCAATGTATGTGTGTCGGTGGCAGGTACGCGACGATGGCGGTGAGCGTGCGCGCCGGCGCGCGCATCCCGATCGCGGAGTGCCGCGCGGCGCGCGCGCACAAGAACGACCCGCACCAGTGGAAGCTGCTCTGCGTCGAGGGTGAGTACACGCGCAGCCACAGGGCATCGCACTCGGCGCG